>CM064919.1:42314123-43579123 GCA_032727855.1 Quercus ilex subsp. ballota
GGTCTATACCACTACCTTGAGTGATATTGATTCATCAAATTCTGACTCTGAAGATAGCTGTGAAGGAGAAGGAAATTACTCCGCATTTATGACCATTGCACATGTAGAACCCTCAGATGATTTGGGTTCACTTGTGAAGGAGTTTGGGGAACATTCTGATTTGGAGTCTATTGGAATAGTTGAGGAGTCTGAAGATGAGGAAGTTGAAAAAGCAGTGGGATTGCATGAGGCTTACAACTCACTCCTTGAGAAGACCGGTGAATATGCTAAGATGACTAATGCAACTATTAAGAAGATGAAGAGGGCTGAGGAAGATTACAAAAGTCTTTTGGCACGATACAAGGAGGCGAAGTTTGAAATTGAGACACTAAATGGTGAGCTATCGGAAGCTTATACCAAAGTAAGATTTCTTGAGCAAGAGGTGGTGCAATCATAAGCCAAGATAGAAAGGGTCTCCTCCAAGAAGCTAGAAGATGTTATTTCATCCCAAAAACATTTCTCAGACAAGTCTGGGTTGGGTTATACCGGAGGGAGTAGCTCATCGGCCAAAGCTACCAAAGAAGTGAAATTTGTGAAGGCCATAGAACCGATTGTGGTAGAGCCCATCCTTGAGAATGTTAAGGTTGAGAAGAAGAAGAATGCGGCTGATCAACGGGTGTTACATAAGTCCCGTAATCAATTAGAATCCAGATATGGAGCTAGAGGGAGATCAGTTCCAAGATCACAACAGAGTCCTAGAACGGATTATGTTTGTCACTATTGCAGATTGCAAGGACATACCAGACCCAACTGTCAAAAGCTGAGAGCAGATAACAAAGCAAGTGCACCTCGGTCACGAGGAAGAAGAAATGACATGAGGTCTTGGGGTGGTGAGCAACTAAGAAGTCAAAACCGTGATCCAGGAATGATGGATGTGATGAAGATGATCGGTGCCTTCACAAATTGCTTGGAAAGTTTCACACGAAGGTTTGATAGTCCTAATTCTTGTACCCAATCCGTTAAGGATATCACCCCAAACGTACGTGACATGTGGGTGACGAAGGGTACTCATGCATAAGTATTACAATATGTCCATGCATCAATACTTCCCATGTTTATGAATATGCTTGGTTGTGTGCTTCTTGCTAGTATTTAGGTTGTTATTTTGTGTATGTGTTTTGTCTTTGCTTCAAATGTTTTTACATTTTTTATTATGCTTTTTATCAATCTTTTACTACTTTTGAGTCAAAAATCCAAAAACACATAAAAAGTAGAAAATCCAAAAAGTTTGATCGGCTTTGTTGAGTTTTGTCTCAAAGCTTATTTTGCCTTGTACTTTTGTACTAATGGCTTTGTGCATTTAACGAGCATAGCTTGTCTTTCATGCACTCATATCATTGTGGAAGAAATTCTGAAATCTATGTGACTGTTGTAAATAAATCTTCAACCTTGTCATGAATAATTAGTGAATAGTTTTGTTGATCTTGAGACATGCATAGACTCATGCCTATATATCTTCCCACTTTTTATTTTTATGCTTAAAAGAGCTCTCTAAATATAAATCCCCAAATGAAAAGAGATATAGAGCTGCAAAAGCCTGTCGCACATACTAGTATCCAACTAGGAAAAAGGAAAAGCGACCAAAATAAAATGTATGATGCCCAAAAAGCCAAAGGCTAACTCATTAGTTGAAATATCAAAAATTTCAGGCATTTATCTCACAATGAGATTCTCTTTGCTCAAAAATGCAAATGATATGTTAAATATGGAGCCAAATGAAAAGTTTCAAAGAATTGTTATCAAGTGCATGTGGGAGGTCATATATGCATGTTTCTATAATTGAGATATGTCACATTATCTAGTACTAGTTGTGTATGCCTTGATTGAATTGATCATTGAAATTTTACATTAGACTAAGGACTATCTCATTTTTGATATCCACACACAACACACAAGTCTATGTTCAATGAATGCCATATTCATTTGTGTGATTGTACTTGATTAAATGTGTTTTCACAAGCTCAATCTTTGTTGATCAAACACAAATTTTTTTTGAGTGTTTTAGTTTGTTTTTGGAAAGTGTTTTGCTTTTACAAAATAGTCAAAAATTTCAAAAACAGTGTTGCCCTGTTTTGGTGACTAAGTCACGGGTTGGTCTAGTTGCATGCTTCAGTCGCGAAGCTCTCTCCGAGATTTTTGCAGGTCACTGGCAGGTCAGCTTCCCAGTCGCGAAAAAGACTTGGAAAATTTTTCAAAATTTGTGTTTTTGCATGTTTCGCGGCTCAGTGTGGAGACTTGTTCGCGGGTGGAAGGTCCAGTCGAGAAGGGTACACAGAGATTTTCGCGCCTCAGCTCGCGACTCTCTAGCGAGTAGATCTTCCAGTCGCAAAAAACACTTAGAAGATTTTTCAAGAATCTTGCTTCATAGTGTTTCGCGGCTTAGCCTGGCGACTTACTGGCGACTTGATCCAGTCGCAAAAAACGCGTGTTTTGCATTTTAAAGACAGTTTTTAAATTGTTTTTTCAGTTTTCCCTCGAACTTTAGTGACTGTTCATTGTCTTCCCCAAATCACTATTTCAAACACTCCATGTTCACTCTTGTGTTACCTCCATTTCTGCATATTTTCCTTCTCAAATCTTCAAGAAAAAGGTATGGGTTTTCTATCCTTTACTTCAGTTTTTCCTGTTCTAAGTGTTATTTTCTTGAATCTGTGTGTTTTGAAAATGGATTGTGTTTTTGGGTGTTTAGTTTTGGGTTGTTCATTATAGTGAATGTCATATGTTTGACTGTTATTGTTGCTGTGAATATTTTGGTTTTTTAGTTGGGTTTGTTGAATTGGTTTTTGTTGCCAATGACTTGTTCAGTGTGGCTTCACATGATGTTTTGACTTATCTAAGTGTTCCTACCTTGATTGACTCTGTCTGTGTATATCACTTTCATGATATTGTGTTGAAATGCTTGTTGTCTGTGACACTTTGCTACTCATTTTTGACAGAGTGTGCTGTAATGCCTATTACTCTCTGTGTGTTTGGCATCTGTTCCATGTTTCGTATGTCTCCGGTCTTCGGCAGTGCTTATTCTGTCACTTTATTGACTTAGTTCTCATTCTGTGATTCTATGTCTTCTAAATCTGTTGGGTCTTTGCACTCTCATCTCTTGAATAGATCTAACAAAATGAGTGTGCTCTGGATTTGGTACTTTGCTGTGTGTTTGTTTTTTTACAGATGTCTCGACGATCCTCCAAAGGAAAAGAGGTTATGACAGAAGAGGAAACATTACCTATTGCAAAACGAACACGTTCTTCATCACAACCATCTACTGTACTCAATAGTGAGTTATTCAGAACTCCTCAGCACCTACATTCTTACTCGAGCATTTTTGACCGGGCAACTCCTATAGTGGAACGGGAGGTCAGATTTGACACTTTGGAAACCACTTTTGTCCCTCGGATCTTCGAGGCAAAAGATTGGGCAGAATTATTTGGAAATTTTGTTGATCCAATGATGGAACTAGTGAAGGAGTGTTTCGCTAACACAGTTGATCTTGAAAGTGAACTACACTGTATGGTAAGAGGAACAGAGTTCATCATTAGTCCGGACACCATAGCTGAACTTCTCAAAATCACTAGACCTGAGAATGCCGACCTAACTCCTTATGATGATCGCACTCCAGTGATTCAGGACATTCTCCAAGTTCTTGGTCCTAGCCATGACATCTCCAGTGCTGGCACATCCATAAGTACTACCAAGTTTTCACCTGAGTTGACAACATTGAAGCTGATCATGTTTACCAACCTCTATTCGTTGACCAACACGGTGTATATCAACCTTGGAAGGGCTCAATTTCTATGTGATCTCATCACAGGCACCACCATTAACATCTGTGCCCATATTTTTTATATCATAAGAAAGACAGCAACTCGAACAGTAGCACGAGGGTGCCTTCCATTTTGCAGTCTCATTATGAAATTCATCCTAAGTGAAGGTGCTACTCCTCCCTCAGTTGGGAAAATAATTTCTCATCCTCGACCAATCTCTATGTCCACTCTACAAGCTAGCAGAAGTCATTCATCCAAAACTCCAAAGAGTGAACATTTCTCTCCTGCTACTCCTTCTACTCCTGAGCTAGATTCACATGTACATGCCACCCATGTATCACAGCAACCTAGCACTACACAAGCACAGTCTGCCCCTTAACCTAGTAGGTTGGAGATGCTCTTTGAGAACCACCACAAGCTCCTTGAGGAATTGGAAAAGACTCTCAGTGATGGCCAGAGAGAGCAGTCAAAGAGATTGGCAGTCATGCAGGACCAGATCGATGTTTTAGCAGCTCAAATTGATGGCATTTTCACCAAGTTACAACAGTGACCCTTTGGCCATTCCGATCAAAAAGGGGGAGAATTTTTGGGCTAGCACTTAAGGGGGAGTGCTTATTTGAGGGGGAGTTTCATAATCCTTACTGCTTTTGTCTATAGTTTTGTTACTATGGTTTGGATAACTGTTATTTTTACTGATTTGATACAATGTGGTTTTGGGTTAATGTTTGGCTTATACTCATATCTCACTTTGGTTTATTTATATATTGATGATGTTTTTCAGTTTATTCAGCACTTCTTTATTTTTGTGTTGATTTGTACCTATTACCTTTGTAGGTTTTTAAGGTTAATAGTTTGTGTTTGTACCCATATTGCTTTTGTAAGCTTTTAGGGTTTGGTTTTATGCACACTTGTAGGCCTTTGTGGTTTATACCATGCTTTATGCAGCCTTTGTACTTTGTTAAATCAGTACTTTTAATCTAATGCTATGCATTCCTTTTTAAGTACTGTCACTCTTGTGCCTGTGTAGGATTTTTCCTAGATGCACATATTTCATATATTGTGCATTGGTTAAGTGTTTGTCATTCAAGTGATTTGTCTTGTGTTTATCAACTTGAATGTCCAGATGTTCATTCCAAGTGTGAATAAACATTGTGATCACTTGTATGAAGTGATTACCTGTTTTTGGTCTTGCCTTGGTTTATTACTTTACTCCATTGTGCTTGATTGCATTATGCTTGCTCCATTTGCATTACAAGTTTTCTGCATACAATGAATTTATTGTGTTGTTGTGTTTCAGGAGTTACTTGTTCTTATGGTTCTAAAACTTCACAGATTCTAGAGTTAGGTGTGAGCGAGTTTTCCAACTGTTCCCAACTCCTTAAGTCTAGAGTTTGTTTTAGGGTTTTGTCACGGAATAGCTAAAGGGGGAGATTGTAAGGTTAAAATTTATCAACCATCTTGTTAGTTTTATTCCGTGCCAATTTGCTTGTAATTTAGCACTTAGTAACCCTGTATTTAGGTGGGATTCATTTAAGGGTAGTGTGTGAAGAGAGTGTGAAGAAAAGTTCAAGTTTGTGCAAAGAAGCAGAGTTTCACGTCTAGGACTCACGGCTGACTCGCGACTGGCAAGCCGCCAAATGCAGGCACGTGAGATACACACAGGGGAGCTGAAGGGTCGCGCCAGTTGTCGCACTACAGGACAAAAGTCCTAGGTTGGCTAGGCCGTTACTTCGCGACTTGAACTCGCGACTTGGACAAGCCGCCAACCAGCCCTGTTTGGCAAAAACTGTCTCTTCGTATTCCAAACACACACCACTATATATAGACCCTTATACCCACTAAATTGAGAGAGCTTCCAGAGAGAATTTTGTGAGAGAAACCCTAGAGCAAAACAAGATTGTCACATCCCCAATCTTCATCTAAGAGACTCTACAAATTCCTCTACTCTCTTCCTCTCCATTGATACATCCTTGAGAGGTCATTGACCAAATCCTTTTCTCACCACACTCACGTTTGTGAGAAGGTTCATTTGGTGCTAAGGGAAGCAGTTTGGAAGGAACCAATATACATTGGTTGATGCTATGGTTTAGTAGCGGAATTCGGGAAACTAGAAAAGAAAAAGGTTCGGCGCAACCTCGTTAGGGCAGGAAGTTTAGAGGGCTTAAGTACTTGGGTATATTAGGATTGGAGGGTCTATGGCTGTTCATGTATCCCAACTACATTTTCTAGTGGATTATTGACCGCTTGGAGGGCGGCGGAGAGGTTTTACTCAGTGGACTTCGGTTTCCTCTTCGATAACACATCGCGTGTTGTCCTTGTGTTTGCATCTCTCTTCCTTTATCTTTGCCATTTATTTTTTGTTGTGGATGTGTCTATATTTGGCTTAGATTGTTTATCAATTCTGTTATAAGTTTGTTATCATGTTCCGCATATTAATTGTTTGATAGAAAGCTTGAATTGGTAATTTTGTAATTGGGGGTCCAAACGTTCAAAGGTGTTTTACATGCATTTTGAACTTTCAAAACCTAATTACCTCGCAAACCCTAACAATTTTATTTCTCTCTCTGCCACCTCCCACTCTCACTTTCCTACTCCACTCTTATTTGTTTATAACTGAGTTGAGATACTAATTTTTGTATATTTTGTTTATTAACTCAATTGGATATATTTCGTATATAAGTGAGTTGGAATACTAGTTTATGTATATTTTATTTATTAACTTAGGTGGCAGGTGAGATATTTTTTTTTTCTGCTCTATTTAATAATAATAATAATAAATAAATAAATAATTGTACAACCCATGGGTTCAACCCAACCCATGTGGATTGGGTTGGGTTAGATTTTATTAACCCACCATGGTAGGTTGGGTCAAAAATGGTAGTTATTAAGGTCCATTTAATTATATAATTGTGTGTGTATAAAACTATATTTTCTACCTTTAAAAGAAAATTAGTCATGTCAGGATTCTAATGAATGGTGTAAAAACAGAAGGTTTAGTAGGGAATTATTATAAATTTAAACTCAATTAAGATTAGATATATTAGAATTTTTTTTTAATATTTTATATTCAATGGTGAAATTTTTTATATCATAAATGTAGGTAATGGAGGAGTCATAATCATTGTTATTAAACCCAGCTCAGCCTGGCCAGTTGAACCAGTGACCCAGTGACCTGGTGCATTGACCGAGCCAGGTGATTAATTAGATTGGAAAAGTATGTGACTCGGTCAAAACTGGTGCAAGCCGGTGGGTTTTAAGCAACCCGCGTGACCCGGTTGAGTTTTATTAACTTGGCCGGGTTTGTGAATAGTGTAAAATTACATTAATAGATCCACTTTGTTGACTCTTTTATTATTTAAATGTGTGATAATATGGCAATTTAAACAAGAGAAAACCTAAAAAAAAAAAAAAAAATCCAAAAAAAGAATTGTTTCACTTTTTAGTTTTCACAATTCTCAAAATCTACTGCTACGGGTTGCTACTATGCATAAATTTTTTTATGCTTTGAAGTCTGAACAAATGTACTTGGCCAACAATTAGCATGTAAATATGACCATATAACCATGGTTTTGAAATCCGGACCGGACCGTACGGTCCGACCGGAAAAACCGTGAACCTCTAACACTAACGGTTCTTTTAAGCTTAAAAACCGTTCTATGTCAAAAATTCCGGAAACCGTTCGAACCGCGGTTCAACCGCACGGTTATGAGAACCGTGATTGAACCGCTTCTCACGGTTCCCTAATCTGAACCTTAAAAAAAAAAAAAAAAAAAAAAAAAAAAAAAAAAAAAACAGAAAAACCAAAGAAAAGGAAACACAACTGCTGGGAGTACATCATATCTTCAGAAACTCATTTGGCCGGAAAACAAATCTCAGACCATAAAGAAGTTGAATATAAAAAATAAAAATAAAACAAATTGTGAGAGAGAAAAACAAAACAGAGAGCCAAGTTGGTGAGGTTGCTAACATCACTGTTAATTTTCTGGTAGTATATCTTTCCGATCATCCCCACCTCATTTTCTTCTTCTCCTTCTCGGCAACACTTCGCCCAGCAAGCAGCAGCTAGAAACTCATCTCCTCATATTGGCTCTTGTTTCTTGTTTTTGACTGAGTAGTGCACTAATAACTTGTATAGCTGTATTCTTGTTTTTGTTAAGTGTGCCCACTGTTTTGCCTGACAAAACCACTCCCACATGACCTCGTGAAGCTCAACGTACTAATGTGAGATTTGACTATTCAATTGTTTTTAACTTTTCTCATCTGAGGTCCTTTTAAACAATAGGTGTCCCTTTTTTTTTTTTTTTTTTTAATGTTATTTAAGGTAAGCGTCCTTCTAAAGTTATTATTATTGTTATTATTATTATTATTATCACAAGTTTAACTAATCAACATAAAAATAAGAAAATAAATATTATATATATGTTTGCTTAAGTTTTGATATTTTTTGTTTGCCTTGTCAAAATTATGATATGAAAAATATAAAGATATATCTTTTATCACTATTTTAGTTAATTTTTTTATTTGTACTAATTAAAAGTATTTATTTATATTTTAAATAATTAATAAATTAATTATGACGTCATTACGGTTTGATCACGGTTCGACCTCGGTCCGACCTCAAAAACCTTGAACCTCTTCCATTTACGGTTCGTTGAACGGTCCGGGTCTGAGAACCTTGCATATAACTCTATGCCACCAACTATCTTTTTTTTTTTTTTTTTTTAATATACTTTATTTCTTGATTGCTTTTTAGTTTAAACATATTTTGTTTAGTTATTTTTTTTGTCATGTACAGTGTGATTGTGTGAGAGACTGAGAGAAATACGCATTAGAGTTTGAGATTTTCCTTTTTATTTATTTAATATACATAATTTTTATTCATGTGACAAGATTTTCTTTAGCAAAGACTTGGTTGCAATCTTATAACATTTATTTATTTTCCTCGTGAATTTTATAGAATTTCTAATGCTAATGCTTATGAAACATTGATTTTGAATTATAATGACGAGTTTAATATAGGCATTTGCCTATTTTTTTTATTGTTTAATTTACATATTCAGGTTATAATTTCTCAAACTTAATTTTATATATATTTAATTTTTAAAATTTTATTGTTTGACCATGCGATTCGATCGATGACCTACTAGTTGAACCAATGACTTAGTGACCCAGCTCATAGACCAGGTCAATGTCTTGTCCGAGTTTAATAACTATGGTCAATATATATATTTTAGGGAGAGTCAAAGCTATATATTTTTTTTGATAATGAGAGTCAAAGCTATATATATCATAAATGTTGTACAATTATTTTTTACAGGAAAATTTTGGGAAAAAAAAAAAATTATAAGAGGGTGGAGAGAATTTTCAAAAGCCAAGGCCTTCATGTGGCCCTTCCTCTGACACTGCTGGTAAGATGGTGACATTTGCTACGATGTGCTATAATTACATTGTGTGATTTCGTGCATACGTGGTCAAAATCTCATCGGTAATTTGTGCAATAAAATTGGAGGTCAAAATTGCTTTGTGTTCATACCTCATACCACTTGATTTTCCGCTGCATTTGCAATGCAGCACCTGGAATTAGCCAAGGCTTTCGCTTTCCTATCTCAGCTGCCAGATGCAATATAATGCGTTGTTTTCATTCATATGCCCTTTATGAATTAGTTTACTTTTTACAAACCTTTGCTTGAGCAGTAGCTATAATACATGTATTTGCCTATTCTTTGCGCCCAAAGAACAATATTTTTACCTTCACTCTTGTCAGTAATGACCACTGGAAACTTTTTGAGTGAGTATTCAACCATTTCCGTGATACCATTTCTTGCTGCAAGCAATATGGGTGTCTCCATCTTTGTCATTTTAGACATTTCTTTACTCTTGTCATTAATGGCCATGGGAAACTTTTGAAGTATTTGCTCAACCATTTCTGTGATACCGTTTCTTGCCGCAACCAATATGGGTGTCTATATCTCTGCCGTTTCAGGCGTTTCCTCTTTACCTGGCAATAAAATAAGTAAGGGTGTCTCTGACTTTGTAGTTTTAGGCCTTTCCTCCTTTCCTGCTAATTACACAGAGTGCATCTTCAAATGTTAGCCATATATATATATATATATATATATATATAACTGATAACAATTTAGTTATATAACTGATAATAACTGATAACAATTTAGTTCATGAGTTTGAATTCAACAAAGATATGTTGTAAAACCATATGTTTTACAACCTCCAATAATATGCAGCTATTATATGCAGCCAATTTTCTAAGTTAAGCAATAGACACTTTCACACACAATCCTACTCTCAAAATCAATTTCTTTTTTTCTTTTCTTTTTAAAAAAAAAATTACAACCCTCTCGATCTCGAATTGCCATGTCCTCCAGCGAAACTGAGTGAAGAAGTCATAGAATAGTCTAACAAAATTACAGTTTTGAGAAATAGATCATCGCTATAAGAAGGTCATCAAGACTACTATGAAATGTCATGATATGCTCGAGGGCAAGTCTGATATGTTGGTAGGACGGTAGAGGGAAAATCTTGAGTTCAAGAAGAGCCCAAAACAAATAAAAAGTTTTGAATTTTTTATGTTAGTTTTTTTCTTTCTTTTCTTATGTAGTTTTATATATGCTCATAATGAAATCGAGATTAGATACTTACCAAAAAACAAAACAAAAGTTTATTTATGTTAGAAATAAAGTTTGATTGGAATGTGTAAACTTTGAGTAATGAAAAGGTTATTTGAGATGTGTAAAGTCTATAGGGGAGATGTATATCCATAGGTGTACTCATTATTACAATCTTATCTAGGGATGTTCAACCAAACCGCATAAACCGCACAAACCGCAAAAACCGTACCAAAACCGCCCGCAAAATGACATAACTGCACCGCACCACATTTAATAGTGCACCGCACCGCACCACACCGCATGGTGTAGTGCAGTTTGCGGTTTTATAATAAGAAAACCGCACAAACCGCACCGCACCGCACTTTCTCTATATATTAATATTTTTAATTATTTTTAATATTAAATATATTATTAATAGTTTAATAACCCTAGTTTAAAAAAAAAATAGTTTGATAACCCTAGCAAGTGTTGATTAGGAAAGTCTGCCAAAAATAAAGAAAAACTAGCTCAATAGTTTAAAACTTGGACCAAAACAAAAGGAAAAATTAGTTTTGGGCTGGGTAGAAAAAGCCTAAAATTTGAAAAATATACCAACTTCAAATCATTCAAACCGCATCTTATACACTGCACCGCATATGTAACCGCAAAAATGAGGTGTAGTGCGGTTATGGTTTTGGCTAAACTTTAAACTGCACCGCACCACACCGCACCCCACAAGTAACCGCAAAAATAAGGTGCGGTGCAGTTATGGTTTTAGCTAAACCGCACCGCAAAGTGCGGTGCTAAAAATGGCCTAAAACCGCACCGCACCGCACCGCGAACACTCCTAATCTTATCCCATAAACTTTACAAGTATTCTAAGGTCATATATATATGTTAGATTTCTTTACTGTTATTACACACATCTAAAAGAGATTAAAAGAACTGTAGCTAACCACTTGAATATAAGAGTTTAAATGTAAGTGTGCTTTTCATGTTATCGTTATGTATGATAATACATTTTGATCAAGGCTCCTCACTATACAATGTGGAATTACATGCATCCCATATCATATATGAATTATCCTAGCTAGCAAAATGAAAGCTCTTACCCTACCCGGAACGTAATCTCAAATATAATATTTATTTTCTTTTGGTTAGTGATTTTTTTTTTTTTTTTGGGGTACTTTTGTTACAATATAGTATAATAACTTCACTTTTATAAAATATGATAACTTCGGCATCTGTTTTAGCTCTTTATTCTTTCTACTCTTCAAGTTCAAGTAAAGTACCTCATAGGAAGTAACTAATTAGGATTGTCATGAATCATCTTGTTAGAATGAAATATAAAATTGTCCGCCAAGATTGTGTTCATAAGATTTGGATCTTAACCTGCTGCGTGTTCCACGTTATGTTTCGAAATTGTCATAAAGGTTTCGTCTCAAATTCTTGCATAAAACAACTAGATATTATTACATGCATTCCATATTATATTATATGAAGATAATGAATCCTTGTCCGATGTATTAAACCTTTCTTTTGACAAACTCAAGGTGAGGTAGAAGTTCTTAGGAAAAAGAAAGTCGGTTATACACACGTGAGCAAAGTGAAAGATCTTATTCTCCCCTTAACCTATAAACTCAAAGAAATTATTTTCTTTTGGTCAGTTTTGTATTTTCTATTCCTAAAATTCACATCATATGGAATAAGTCGGTAACTTAGCATATATATGTTTTAGCTATTTATTCTTCTTGCTCTTCTAGGAAAGAATATCAAAGGAAACAATTCGAATGTCATGAACCTCCTGATGTCTGACTTATTGGACTTGAATTTTAAGTTACTGATGTGTGTTCCATGCTTTTGTTTCAAAATTCTCATCAAGGTTTTACACCATAAAGCTTTGGATTACATGCATAATATATGGTAAGCAATCCTTGCAAGCATGATGGACTTATTAGGAAACAGTACTTGACACTCCATCATTAAAACAATTCAAAAATTGGAGTCTTAGGGTCAATTATTTCGGAAAAAAGAAGAATAATAATGGGATCTCGAGTTTTCTATGATATAATTTATTCTTCTTCATATATGATATAGATTGGCTCACAGCTACTGATGTGGCAAATTTTTATTTATAATTTAAACAGCGATATCAGTGGTTGGCCAAGATGATAATTAGTAAGTAGTCAACTTAACTTTTGCAAAAATTATTGTGTCTGTAGCATTATTTATCAAGATTACAAACTCAAATACTATGCTAAATTACCAATGGTTCCAAAAATTTAAGATGATAAAAAATAATGTATATAATCACTTAACCGTCACTTCAAAATTTTTCAATATTTCTAATCACGCCCTTATGGGGTATTTAATTGTTTTAATCAACTACTTCCATTAAACCATTAAAAATTATAATTTTCTTATATAAATAATGTTTCTTAAAATTCAAGATCTAACTATATCCACAATAAACATATTCTATTTCTTGTAGCTTTAATTAACTATCAAAAAATCTTTAGCCATTGAAAATTCTGAGCAAGCAACCAAAATTGGCCCCAAAGGAAACAAAATGGAAGTGCTGAGGGGTCTTTGCTGCAATTTATGCTAAATAGAATGGTATTAATGCAATTAACAACAAAAATCCAAAGAGAGACTAGGAAAAGGGATGTGAATATCAAGGGCACAGATAGTACGATCCTCTTGGGACTTTCGGCAACCTTGAATTATCGCCAATTGGCAAGGATCGGTGGTTGTGGTTATGGTGGTGGTGGTGGAAGCGTAATTCGAGAGCTTCCAGCGGGGGTATTTTGGGGATTGAAAGACAGCGGGAGCACCACCTTCTTTGTAGACCATCATGCACGTCGATGATTCTCCTTTAGAATGTGTTGGCAAAAGAATCGCCAATAGGAGGAGGGGGATGTGAAATTTGAATGATTCATTGATTTGCTACAGTTTGGAAAACTGAAAATTCACCATTAGGTACTACTATTTATATGAGAAAATTGAATTTTTTTTTTGAGTAAATAGGTCAGTAGTGAGCTGCAACGCAAACTATTGTTATTATTTTCTTCTAAAATCTTGTCAGTTTAGTTCGTTCATTAGTTATTTTTTTTCTTCATGTTTTTGTTTACAAAGTAGATTGGGAAGTACTTATAAGCCAACTTATTATTATTAATTTTTTACTATTTTTGAGTATTAATTTAGTCATTTACTCATAAAAGCATATATGGGAGCCCAAAAGGACATGATTTAAGTGGAGAAAAAATCTCTCTCATAATAAATAATTATACAAATTAATCGTTCTTGTAGAAATTAAAAAACACTAAATACTCTATAGATCCAATATATATATATATATATATATATATATATATATTGTTAAAAAATCATAAAGGTGAAATATAGTCTCTTCATATCAAGTGACTTGAAATAATGAGGAACCTATTTCAGTATTTCTACTGTTGATTACTATGAGTTTTTTTTTTTTTTTTTTTTTTTAAGTTTAATTTTAAGATAAAACTAAAACTATATTGTCAACATATTAAGTGATTTATTAGTTGTTAAGATAATTTTTATACGTACGATTCAATTATATAAGTTTTAAGAAATTTAAATGGGTTTTGGTGATTAAAAGATTAAGTCAAACCCATTGTCTTCAAATAACAAGGCTCATATAATAAGGCTATATAGCTCAGTTGATTGATATATATATATATATATATATTTCATATAAATAGAATAGAATTTCACCTATAATGTATATCAATCAATTTTTAGTGTAGGCAGAGTTCGATTGGTGGACATTTTTTGAATAAATAAAATAATTTCACCTATAACGTCTACTACATAATAAATGCTCTTATCATCAGGCTAAAACACCAATTAGTTTTTGGTGTAGATGTAATTTAAATCCAAGATCTCTTACAATGATAAGAGACTTTATCAGTTGAACAAACTAGAATATATTGGTTAGCATTTCTTGACATTTTCAACGAAAACATTCAAAGTTCAATAACAAAAAATTAATAGAATTCACTATTATATGAGAGGAATGAGTACCAATCATTGATTCACTATACCTTCAAAATACTAAATAATTAATTGCTTAAGGGGAGAGAGAGAGAGAGATAGAGAGATAAAATACTTAAACTATTCAATTTTTTTTTCAAGAAACTAAAATTATTCCATTATTGAACTCATAAGCCCCAAAAAAAAGACACATCTTATCCCAAATTAATTTAAAATAGCAAAACAATGCATCCCATATTAATTTAAAATAGAAAACAATTTATTTCAATCCTTAAGGACACCATCAATCTCGATTGATAGAAGAAGTACAAATATTCAAAAATAACAAGTTTCTATAATATAGAGAAAAAACCCCTAGAGAGAAACAGCCTTGTTGCTTGATCGGGGAACCTTCTTGAAAATAGCCCATACAATATCAACGTAGAGCGGTAACTGTTGTATGGCAAAGAAGACTATCGGCAGACATGTTGTTGCATATACTGGAAAGGCCTTGTCTTTCAATTTATTCTTAAGCATAAAGTAATGTCCAGCACAAAAAGAAATCAACATTGATGTAATGGATACAAGAAGAGAAGTTAAGCCAAGTAGAAGTTTCTTTGGCAAGTCTTTACGAAAATCTTTCTGTTCATACCGAGAAGTGAGGATGGCAAGAAATGAGAACAAAGCGGTGATGGAGAAGCAAAGAGCAATAAGTGAGAAGACAGCAAAGATGGTGAGCATCAAGTGGCTTTCAAGGTTTGGTATCCCGTTTTTTTCATTGATGCTGCCCGGGATAGTGGTTGATGAGGCAAAGGCAACGGTTGCAATGAGAGCAGCCACAACTGAGCAGGATTCAGAGGTTTTGTTTAGCCACTCGCCTCCTTGCTTGACTAAATTCTCGTGTGTTTCGTTGAAGATTTCTTCTGGGGTTTTGTTCTCTTTATTGACTTGATAGCAGAAGTGCGGAGGCATGTTGTCTTTTACAAACTGCATGCATTAATATATATATATATATATATATATATATATATTTATATTAGTCACCTAGTCATGGAATTAATGTACACAAGAAAATTTTATAAAATATGATAGTCTATCCTAATTTTATTTTTTTCTTAAATATAAAACCTAATTATCTCACAAACCCTAACAATCTTATTTCTCTCTCTGCCGCCTCCCACTCTCACTCTCCTACTCCACTCCTATTTGTTTATAATTGAGTTGGGATATTAGTTTATGTACATTTTGTTTATCAACTTAGTTGGATATATTTCATTTATAAGTGAGTTGGAATACTACTTTATGTGTATTTTATTTATCAACTCAGGTGGCAAGTGAGATATATTTTTTTTTACTCAATTTAATAATATATAATAGTAATAAATAAATAAATAAATTCCAACCCATGGGTTCAACTCGATCAATGTGGATTGGGTTGGGTTGAACCCCTATGATGGGTTGGGTTGGGTTGAATTTTTTTTAACCCACCTTGGTAGGTTGAGTAAAAAAATTCCCTCAACCCAACCTAATCTGAGCCATGTATACCCCTAATAGTTTTTTTTTTTTAAAAATACCAAGGACATGTTTGGTATACTATAATAGATGCTGTAATGTAATAGTTATTCCTATAGTTTAATTCTTTTTTAGTTTGGTTATGTTTTTATTATAAAGAATAGTCATTCTTTATGAATAGCTATTCTTCAAAACACTACAACAAAATGTATTTTTAGTGACGAAAATTAGTGAGGAAACATTTTTCGTCACTAAAAATACAGCTTTAGTGACGAAATATGAATTTCGTCACTAATAATGAAAAAATATTATTACATTTAGCGACGAAAAATAAATTTCGTCGCTATTGTAATCTGAAAAATAAGCACCAAGGAGGGAAACTTTGGCGCCAACTTAATTAATCTATAGTGACGAAATCTTTCGTCGCTAAAAGTTGAATTTTTTAGTGACGAAATATTTCGTCACTGTAGGTATTGCTGTGGATAGTTTTAGTGACGAAAATACTTTCGTCGCTATAAGTAAGTATTAGTGACGAAAAATAGTCGTCACTAAAAAAATAAAGGTGTTACACTTATATGTGTTTAGTGACGAAATGTGATTTCGTCACTAAAAGTATGCTTTAGTGACGAAATATGAATTTCGTCACTAAAAACAATAATAGATTTACCTGTATATGTTTTTAGTGACGAAATCATATTTCGTCACTAAAGCATACTTTTAGTGACGAAATGTGATTCGTCACTAAAAACATATAAGTGTAAGACATATGAATACATTTTCAGCGACGAACTCGAATTCGTCACTAAAAGCTTTATAAAACTTAGGCGCCAAGCCAAAAATTGTTGCGCCAAAAAAATTTAGCTACAGCGACGAATTGTTTCGTTGCTAAAAGTTTAATTTTTTGCGACGAAAAGTTTCGTCGCTAAAGGTGTTAGTGATAACGCTATTAGTGACGAAAAGTATTTCGTCATTGAATATATCATATTGTGACGAATATAATTCGTCGCTAAAAATAAACTATAGTTAAAAATATATTAACAGCGACGAATTTGAGTCCGTCGCTAAAGGTATCCAATAGTGACGAATGAGACTAAAAGATTTGTAGTTATATCAGCTTCAGCCCAATTTTTTTCTTTTTTCACTTTCTTCTTTTTTGGTTTTTCTCCCTTTCCCTCAGACTCACATACCCAACAAACTCACATACCCAACAAACTCGGCGACGCTTGAGATTCAGAGCTCGCCGTCGCATTCCCATTCCGGCTCGGCGACGCTTGGCTCGGCGACGCTTGGATCGGCGACGCTTGGGCTCGGCGACGCTTGGCTCGGCGACGCTTGGATCGGCGACGCTTGGGCTCGGCAACGCTTGGCTCGGCGACGCTTGGACTCGGCAACGCTAAGGCGACGATCCCAGTGACGCTTCGGCTTCGCACCGGCGAGCACTCGCGACGCACCGGCGAGCACTCGTGACGCTTCGGCTTCGGCTTCGCGTCAGCGATGCACCGGCGACGCATCAGCTTCGCTTCAGCGATGCACCGCGGCGCACCGGCGACGCTTCAGTGACGCACCGCGGCGCACCGGCGACGCTTTAGCGATGCACCTGGCGTCGCTTTTGCTTCCCTTCACCGATTCAGGTTTTTTTTTTTTTTTTCTCCTTTTGAGTTTTTTTTTTTTTTTTTTTTTTTCTTTCCCTTAACAGTGGTATTTGTTGGATTTGAGGTTTTTAGGGGTGTGTTCTGAAATGGGTTTTTTGGAATTTTGAAGATTCCTCATGGGATTTGAAATGGGTCTCTGAATGTGCTTATACGTGTGACTGATTGCTTAACGATCAGATTGAAAGCTTTAATTTCAAAAGCTTTTTATGGCCTATTCAACAGGTTTGGGTTCCAATGTTCTATCTCTCTAATTCTTTGTTTTTCAATTTGTTATGATGGTTGGATCAATTTTTCTTTAGTAATTGCTTTTTTATTTGCATTTTGTATTCTACAAGTTTCAGCTTAAAGGCGGCTGTGAATTTAGTGATCATATTGAGGGATTCAATTTTTGAAGCTCTTTATAACCTACTGAACAGGTTGGGGTTCTAGGTAAAGCCTCTCTATTCCTTCGTATTTCAATTTTTCAAATTTGATTGTTACTTGGATCAATTTTTATTTAATAATTGATTTTTTTTTTGTCTTTTGTTTTCTATTTTAATTTAAATGCCCCTGTGAAATTAGCGATCAGATTGAAAGGTTTCAATTTTGGAAGCTCTATATATCTCCCATTGAGTAAATTTGGGTTCTTGTCTGATTATGTACGTATGTGTGCTTGTATAGCTCATTGCACATAAAGTTATCTTCTGGATATGCATAATTTGGGGATAATTTGGAAAGAGCAGTTATGCATCTTAATTAGGTCGATGATTATTGGTTGAAGTTGGAAGGCAATTAACTCTGTTTAGCGACTATGAATAATTGATTTTTTTTTTGGCTATTCATTTTCGTCACTCTTGGGATTTGAAATGGGTCTCTGAATGGATCTTTTGGGAATTAAGGTGCAAGTTTATAGCATCATAGCGCAGGTGATTGTTCTGCTTTTTTATTTTGGGAGTCATTGATATGGAAAATAGTTTGTAAAGTGATTTAAGGTTGAAAATAGCGCAGGCAATTAACTCATCTTTTTGTGCTTATCATTGGGTTTACGTAACTGTTCACTAAAAGTTATCTTTCTTTATTTCTAGCTCTCTCTTTTGTGACTGAAGAAATTGTGAGGAACAAGGTGAAGAATATAAGTTAACTTTGGATTTTTTCTAAAAGTTGTAAACTTAGCTTGAGCAAAGTAAGTATATTCTAGTTAAAAACTTATAAAACTCTATATATAGTTGTGATGTCACAAAATTTGCAAATGTGAATGAAACTTGTTGATTAGTAGCGATTGTGTTCCTTTATTCAATTCCAATACTTGTAAGCATTATAGTTGTGATGTTGGAAATTTGTTTTGTGGTGGGTTGTTGTGTTGGAGCAAGCGGGTGGCTTGCATGGTGTTATAAGGTGGCTTAAATTCATATTGGTAGTGTTTTTAATTTCTTGCAAATGTGAATGAAACTTGTTGATTAGTAGCAACTGTGTTCCTTTATTCAATTCCAATACTTGTAAGCATTATAGTTGTTATGTTGGAAATTTGTTTTGTGGTGGGTTGTTGTGTTGGAGCAAGCGGGTGGCTTGCATGGTGCTATAAGGTGGCTTAAATTCATATTGGGAGTGTTTTTAATTTCTTGCAAATGTGAATGAAACTTGTTGATTAGTAGTAATTGTGTTCCTTTATTCAATTCCAATACTTGTAAGCATTATAGTTGTGATGTTGGAAATTTGTTTTGTGGTGGGTTGTTGTGTTGGAGCAAGCGGGTGACTTGCATGGTGCTATAAGGTGGCTTAAATTCATATTGGGAGTGTTTTTAATTTCTTGCAAATGTGAATGAAACTTGTTAATTAGTAGCAATTGTGTTCCTTTATTCAATTTCAATACTTGTAAGTATTATAGTTGTGATGTTGAAAATTTGTTTTGTGGTGGGTTGTTGTGTTGGTGCAAGCGGGTGACTTGCATGGTGCTATAAGGTGGCTTAAATTCATATTGGGAGTGTTTTTAATTTCTTGCAAATGTGAATGAAACTTGTTGATTAGTAGCAATTGTGTTCCTTTATTCAATTTCAATACTTGTAAGTATTATAGTTGTGATGTTGGAGATTTTTTTTTTGGTGGGTTGTTATGTTGGAGCAAGCGGGTGGCTTGCATGGTGTTATAAGGTGGCTTAAATTCATATTGGGAGTGTATATTTGTGTGTGCAATGTATATTTATTTAAGTATTAATATAGACTTGTGCATTCATGAATGCATCTATAAGTATTAATATAGACGTTGATATTAATCTTTAAGTTAAAACACTTCATTTTTTATGTATCATTTGAAACTAATTGTTAGAAATGTTTTTTATAACATTGTTAATGTTTTTACTTTACGATTTTAATGTAGTAGTGTTTTTATATTTGTGCAGATTTCTTATTGGTGGCTTTAGGGGATTTACTTTTGGCATTATTTGAAGACATATGAGGACATCTTTTGGCTTTAGGGGGTTCTAATTATATTATGCTACATTTTTTGTATTGTTATAAAACATCTTAAGTTATTGTATGTGTTGCAAACAATTATTGTATGGAAAGAGTTTGAATTTGATACTTGTTTTAATTTTAACTTGTGGAATGTATGGTTCGATTTTTTATAAATGTGTTGTTGAAATAAATGTGTTAATCAAATGTGAGATTTTAATAATGTAATGACAGGTTACAGATTAATATCAACGTCATGAAAATAATAAAAATAGAAAATAAGTTTTAGTGATGAATTTTTTCGTCACAAATATGGCAACAAAAAATTATTTTAGTGACGAAATATTTCGTCACTAAATGCAGTGGAATTTTGTAAGAAATGGTTTTAGTGACAAAAATTTTCGTCACTATAAGTGCATGGATTTTTTTAAAAAATAGTTTTAGTGACGAATATTTTCGTCACTATATGTACCCGAAAATAGTTTTAGTGACGAAATTTTTCGTCACTAAATATGATTTAATAAACTGAAATGGTTTTAGTGACGAAATATTTTCGTCACTAAATACTGTTTTTAGTGAGGAAAACATTTAGTGACGAAACGTTTTCGTCGCTAAAAGTTTTTTTTTTTTTTTTTTTTACAAATTGGACTTTTAGTGACGAAATTTTTCGTCACTAAAAGTCGCCAGGACTTTTAGCGACGGGGCTTTAGCGACGAAACGAATTTCGTCACTAAAAGTCCAATTTCGTCACTAAAGGTTCTTAGTGACGAAAAACTGGACTTTTAGTGACGAATTTTTTCGTCACTAAAAATACATTTTCTTGTAGTGAAATGAGGAATAACTCTTTAAAATGTTGTATTAGCTATTCCTTAGTAAGTATAATAATTTCAAAACTTAATATATTTTCAAATAAACAAACTTTCCATATACATTTAACAATTATAAAAATAAAAAATCATAAAAAATAACACGTATCTTTTTTAAATTTAAAAATAACAATTTTTAAGGAGATATAATTGTATGAGTAAGATATTTCTTAAAATAAATGTTAAGTTTCATTCTAATGTTATAACTCACAACCAAACTAATGAATAAGTTTAGTTATTACATTACAACACATTTTATTGCTAGTAATAAAGATTATAATTCCTATCGTAATCCCCATTCAGTGTACCAAACGTACCCTAAGTATTTTTAACACACACATAGAGAGAGAGGAGAAGTTATTAATAACTACCCCTTATGGTAGTTATTAAGATCCATTTGATTATATAATTGTGTTTGTGTATAAAACTATATGTTCTACCTTTAAAAGAAAATAATTCATATCAGGATTCTAATGAATGTGTGTAAAAATAGAAGGTTTAGTCAGGAATTATTATAAATTTACACTCAATTAAAATTATATATTTTAGAATATTTTTTTGATTTTATATTCAATGGTGAAATTTTTATATCATAAATGTAGGTAATGGAGGAGTCATAATATACTCCCTCCGTCCCAGTTTGTTTGTCCTATATTTCATTTTAGGA
Organism: Quercus ilex subsp. ballota; assembly: GCA_032727855.1. Taxonomy (NCBI): domain Eukaryota; kingdom Viridiplantae; phylum Streptophyta; class Magnoliopsida; order Fagales; family Fagaceae; genus Quercus; species Quercus ilex. The sequence continues at coordinate 42,335,657 of CM064919.1, forward strand.
TGTCCCAAAATATTATCCTATTTCTAACAATAAAATTAATTAATTTACTAATGTTCCTGTTATACCCTTATTTTATTTTCAAAATTATTTCAAAAAGAAAGCTAACAAATATTTAAAAAATTAATCTAATTGGGCCACCTTTTAAGTTGCCTTATTAAGAATAACTCTTTTTTAAAAAAAAGTTGATAAATTTATTTAAGGGTAGTTTTGTAAATTTATATATTTTTATAAAGCAGACAAAACAATAAATAATATTCTCTTAAAATGTTTGACTTTTCAAATATGACAAACAAATTGGAATGGAGGGAGTATTTTTTAGGGAGACTCAAAGCTAAATATATCATAAATGTTGTACAATTATTATTTACGGGAAAATTTTTGAAAAAAAAAAAATTATAAGAGGGAGGAGAGAATTTTTAAAAGCCAAGGCCTTCATGTGCCCCTTCCTCTGACACTGCTGGTAAGATGGTGACATTTGCTACGATGTGCTATAATTACATTGTGTGATTTCGTGCATATGTGGTCAAAATCTCTTTGGTAATTTGCTCAATAAAATTGGAGGTCAAAATTGGTTTGAGTTCATACCTCATACCACTTGATTTCCCACTGCATTTGCAATGCAGCACCAGGAATTAGCCAAGGCTTTTGCTTTCCTATCTCAGCTGCTAGATGCAATGCATTGTTGTCATTTTTATCCCCTTCATGAATTAATTTACGTTTCACAAAATCTTGCTCGAGCAGTAGCAGTAATACATGTGTTTGCCTGTTCTTCGCGGCCAAAAGTACAATATTTTTACCTTCACTCTGTTCACTAATGGCCACTGGAAACTTTTTGAGTATGTGCTCAACCATTTCTGTGATACCATTTCTTGCTGCAAGCAATATGGTTGACTCTGTCTTTGTCATTTTAGACATTTCTTTTCTCTTGTCATCAATGGCCATTGGTGGAAACTTTTGAAGTATTTGCTCGACCATTTCTTGCCGCAACCAATATGGGTGTCTCTATCATTTTTGTTTCAGGCGTTTCTCCTTTTCCGGGCAGTAAAATAAGTAGGGGTGTCTCTGCCTTTGCCATTTTAGTCGTTTCCCCTTTTCCTGCTAATAATAGAGTACAAATTCAAATGTTCGCTATATATATATACTAATAAAAAAAAGGATTAATTACCATTGAAATTTCTCATAATCACTTATATAACTTGAATCAATTGAGTACATAGCTGATGATGTACCTTCATAATTGAACAAAGTTTTTCTTTAAACTAGCTCGAAGAGAAACTTTTCAAACTTCTTATATATCTCTTTTTTAGGTGTGAATTTTGAAAATCTAACCGTTGAATTTCATGTTCCTTATATTCTTAACATGCATATCAAGTTTCATTCAAATTGAATGTTATTTGCTATTCAATTAATAAACTTATTTTTTATACACAATTTTATATTACAAAAACTTGAAATTTTTACATTTGTTTGAAGACATAGCAATTAATTTTTTATCTTCTTAAAAATTTACAAGCATAAAGGATATAATATACTTATGCAATCTAACGATTAGATTTTTAAAATTCATACCCAATATAAAAATATATAAAAAGTTTGAGGAGTTTCTCTCCAAACTAGTTTGGAGAAAAACTTTGTTCTTTCATAATCTAAGTCCATATACATATATATATATATATATATATATATCTCTTCGATATGGGAGAATAGTGAATCACCTCTTTCATTAGTTTTCTCTTCTTGAGCAGTTTCGTTTAGCTTATTTCCATCTTGTGGTTCAGTTTTGGCACCTGTGGCTGTTGTATGGTCACTGTCTGTTGGTGATGGTGGTACCTCCCGAATTCCATGTGTTTTCCCAGGGTTCGCCCCTCTTGTTAAGCCAAACTTCTTAGCATCGTTGTGTGTATGTTTGATCAGAATTTTCATGATTTGAACCGAATATACATGCTTTCGTTTTATACTTCTTATACCCTCTGGATTGTCATAATCAATATAAGATAATTACACAAAAAGAAAATATATTAATTAATGCACCGATAAGTACTTAAAAAGCTAACAAATTTACATGATAATGAACGAGATTGAAACCACATTTATAAGATAAATAAATAATTATGGCTTCTTCAAAAAAGTATTTTTTTAAAAATTCTATTTTATATTAGAAAGTTTAAAATTTGTAAATGTTAACTTTATATATATATATATATGTGTGTGTGTGTGTGTGTGTGTGTGCATGCGCGCATGCGGGGGATGTTAAAAGGTTGAGTGAAAGTCTAATATAGAGGCAAACCATATCCAAAGCCCAGAATAATCCTGATGAATATTGTGTACAAAAGACGGAAAATGTTATAACAGCCTTCATAATGTCTCCGAACAAATCGATGAACTTCCCTCCCAGCTTTAAATTCTGTACCAAACAAAAATAATTTATTATAATAAACAAATAAGAAGGTTTAATTAGAAAAACTACTTTCATTGGGCTTCAACAATGACAATAATTGGCAGTACTGTAAGGCCATTATAGCCTTCAACTATTTAGAACCTACTTTTTTTTTGTAACGGGGAATGGATGAGAAGTATAGAAAAATTAACTTAATTCGATATACTCACTCTCTATAGAGAAATACACTAAGTAATTAATTAGTTTGTGAAATATGATTATAAATAGGAATTTATAGAATCATAAAACTATTCTATTGGCCCACGTGACGTTATCTTAATAGTTTTATTACTTCCCATATGCATTAATAATTTCTACATATATTAAATGTGATTAACATACTTAAAATTTTAACTAACTAAATACAATATTACAACATTATTGTTTATATACCTAGGGTTCCTAACATTGACCTAAAGTTTCAATAGATGTACATGAGCAACTTAGAGCACTCACAATAACATAAGGGGTAAATTTTTCACATCAAATTTCAAAAATCACTCACATCAATCTGCGTAAGAGCACTCACATTAGTGCTTATATAGTTTCTCAAAAAAAAAACAAAAAAAAACATTAGTGCTTATATAATATAAAAAATGACTACATTTTAGCCAATCAAACCCAAAATCCACCATGCAAAGATGTGTAAAAATACATGATTGCTACAATAACCATGTAAATTTATATTGACATTATTTATTTTAAATTTAATTTTTTATTCTTTCTTTGTGTATCTCGAGAATGAAGGAAAATGGTAGATAATGATTATATGAAAAAAAATAATATTTTTTTTAAAAAAAACCAAGAAAATTGATATTTTAATGAAATGTAGTATAAAATAATAATCTTATATGAGAAATTTTGAAAAGTAAGTATGTAAAATAAAAAAAAGTAGATTCTTATATATACTAAAATAGGCAGAATGTATGAGCTGATGCGAATGCTCTAAACTTGTGTAAATTTAGATTGTTGCAACAATTATCTATGAGAAAAATATACACAATTACTATTCACATGCAAATTTATTTTCTATATTTCTTTACTCATTAACTCAAAGAGGGATGATTTGAGAGAGTAATATAAAATTGATAAAAAATAATATTTTAACGAAATATAATGTAAAATAGATAATCAGATATGAATGTTTATTAAAGTTAGTTTTGTTAAAAAAAAGAAGTTCTTATGCTAAAATATACAAGAATTTTTGCAAGAGCTAATAAAAATTAATGCTAAATAAAACCATACTAAATCTCAAACCCAACTTATCTGAGATTTTTTTTTTAACAAATTCAACTCATGCATAAAAACCATTGTAGGCTTGTAGTTCAAATGGTATATACTATTTGTTTCTTTTTTTTTTTTTTCGTTTTTTTTTTTTTTTTTTGAGAAAGTATCTATTATTTGTTTCCAATTGAAACATCCAATATTTAAATCACTCATTCTGCATTGTAACTATAGAATTAAAAAAAAAAAAAAATTCAACTCACTTTTTACCATATGCATTTCTCACCTTCCTTTGTGGATTGGCCAGTAGTGTCCGTTTCACTGGGATTCTCTTCATTTGCATCTAGAAAAGAAAAGTAACTCCGTTATAGAGGCGGTCCAGCAGGATAATTTGGGGTTGGATACTGGGTACTCAATTTATTGTATTTTTAATTGCTTATTCCTGTTTTTTTTTTTTTAAATAAAAATAATAACAAAAAAATGTTTCCAGTGATTTTATGGTAAGAAAAGAAAATCTTAAAGAACAAAATTACGTAATTTTGGATCACTCTAACAGTTCATTTTAGTGGAGACTAATGACCTTGGCATGACTGAATTGAATGAATTTGAAACTTAAAATGATTAAATTGAATGAAAGTGAAGTTGAAGACTAGAATTGAATTTTTGGCAAAATTAGAGGATGTAATTTCTAAATTAGCATTTTTTATTGTATACGAATTTTGACAAATCTACTATTATATTACATTTTTTTTCTTATACATTCTATACTTGTAAAATTTCAAAATGATCAAAAATTATTAATCTCATCATTTATCATCTCATTTATAAAAAAAAAAAAAATTACAATTTCAAGTTTTGTATTTTAAATTATGCATAAAAAATGAGCTCACATATAGAATCGTAAATAACATTCTATTAGCATGAAATTTTAATTGAGAGAGAGAGAGAGAGAGAGAGAGAGGCATACCATGTTCCGGAGTATCAGTTGGAGCCTGGGAATTCGTACAAAACAAAATTAATAATTTTAATGCGCAAATAACGACGTTTATTTAGTAGAACCACTTTTCATTGACATTTAATAATGACAATAATTTATGTATATAGTCAAAACTCAAAGAAAATTTAATTAAATTGTCAATTTTATGCCACATGTTTCATCTAATTTTTAATTTTTGTGCCAAGTAAATTATTGAGTGTAAAAATCGAAAAATTCAAAATTCAATTAGATTCTAAATTGGACTTCAATTAGAGTTCAACTTGGGGCTACATGTCCATCTAATTTTTTAATATTTGTAGTAAGTGAATTATTGGATACAAAAACCGAAGAATCTAAATCTAATTAAATTCTAAATTTATATATATATATATATATATATATGTATGTATGTATGTATGTATGTATATAATGAGAAACTATTACATAATTTAGAAATGTATGATTTAAAAATGTGTAAGTTAATATCATGTTTAATTTAAATCTCTTCTAAAAAAATAGTGTAATTTGAACCGTATAATTATAATTGCTTTTAATTGTACCCATGCATATGTATGAGATTACACACTAATTTATGTATGTGTGTGTGTGTGTGTGTCTTAATAGGCAAAGTTGAGAAAAAATCCAATTAGATTTCAAACTGGAATTCAATTAAAGTCTAAATTTGTCCCACTTGTTCCATCTAATCTAAGTTTTTAAATTTTTGTTCCAAGTGAATTAATTCAATGTGAAAATTGGATTTCAATGAAAGTTTAATTTTGCACCAAGTGTCCCATCTAATTTAAGTTTTTAAATTTTTATGCCAAATGAGTTAATTTAGTATAGAAAATAAGGAGTCTAATATAAATAACTATAAAAAAACCTAATCATATATTTAACTCTATATATAAAATTAGAGAATTGAAAGAGAGAGTGAATGATTTTATATTTATGAACCTTTATTCTTTGTATAACTAAAAGCAATTCAAATTTATAAGTCATTTATATAATATACCATGACCATGTATGGTTTATTACTAACTAGGTAATATATATAAACCAAAGTTTAGAGAAAATTCAATTATAATCGAAATTGGATTTTGCTTTTGTTAGCTTCCCATACAAATTAAATTGTTTAGATTTTTGCTGTTATTTTATTTTATTTTATTTTTTTGAACTGATGAGCATATTTTTTTTATATTATTTCTAATAAGATATTTCGTATGCGAAGATATTGAACGTAACAAACTCCAATTGAGCTAAATGATCCTATACATCTATCCCTATTCAATTTATGAGATAATATTTAACCAATTTATTATTTTATTTTATGTTATATTTAGTAGAATTTCACAGAAAATAATTGTAAATTGATATTGTATATGTAGTATCCAATAGTAATTTTCAAAATTATATACGTAATAATAATGTAATAAGAAACTTGGCGTAACCAATATCATTAAAATTGTAAGGAAAAACTATTTTAGAACCTCCAAATGCCCTGGTCAAATTATGTCTTATATGTTTAGTAACTCAAACTAATATCAATAGCACTATTATAATTCATCATTCCCGTGTGTAAGCATGAGTTACGTACTACTTAAGGATAATGACAGATATAAGTTTTAGCAATATTTAATAGATTAGCTTTAGCAATATTCGAAGGCTAGTAATGTTAGAGTTATGGTTAAATAATTAAGTTTATTATTTCCTAATAACTTAGGTTTTGGGACAATTGACAATTTATCTCGATATCATAGCAAGAGATTCCGAGTTTAATCATTATCTTCAAGCTACCTCCCATTAAAAAAAAAAAAATCCCACATATGAGATCCAGATCCACTTATTAAGGAAGAGTTTAGGCCTACACGTGAAGAAGAATGTTGGAATTATAGTTAAATGATAAAATTCACAATTTTCTAACCGTTTAAAATTTTAAGATAATTGATAATTTATTGAGTAAAGCATTCAAACTAAAACTTTAATAGATGGCTGGACCAACTAACCATATTAAATCCAAAACCCAATTGGTGTGGGATTATTCTAATATTTTCAACTCAAATGAACTTTTAATACTAAGCATTTCTGCTAATTCTTCAAAAATAAATAAATAATGTATTTTTGTCAAGAATTTTGTAACTCAATTAATATTTTTTAGTATTTTTCAATGAATACGTCTAGAGTTCAAATTCCTAAAACCTATCGTAACTATCAAATTATTAAAAATAAATAAATAAAAAACTATGCATTCTCACCTCTTTGTTTTGATTGGCAAATAACATGCGGTTGGTTGGGACTCTCCACATCAGCATTTCGGCATTTGCAATGCCTAATATTTGTTCCTCCAATCACTATAAAAGGAAAGCAAAATTACAGAACTTAAAGGAAAGAAGAGAAATAAATAAATCAACACTGTTTTTCGTTGGTTTTTGGGTTCTGCCGTATATGTTGAAGTTCTAATCATTCTGTTAATGCTTTTTTTTTTTTTTTTTTTTTGAGAAAGTTAATGCATTTTTTATTAAAGCTAGAAAATCAAAAGTAATTTTTGATATAAATTTTTTTTTTTCATTATTAATGAGAGACCTCAATATCAATGAATGGAAAAACAACTGCATGAATCTGGTAAACCTTAATAGTCCTAAATGATCCTAGAAAAGTTCATGTTTCCCCTTGCTTGAGTTGCCCTGATTTTCATGTTCTGTCACAGGTTTTGCAATAACTTTAATTAAAGCAAATAAAAAAGATCCACTTTATATACCGAATGGAGCCAAAGTCTGCAGCACTTGATAAAACTGGATGCATATGTGGTAATTCTTTGGGAATTTGTGAGTAATATCGTCTATGGAAGATTCATCCAATTCTTTAATGGCAGAATCAATCAATCTTTTATCAACAGTTTCGTGCTCCAGCTCTTCAACATATATACCTTTCACACAACAACAAAGGATGTTGTAGCTACAACACAACGTACTCTGATCTCCAAAATGTAAGAGAGATGACTTGCAGCTAGCTAGAAAGTTGAGTCATACTTACAATGATAAATGATGCTCTTCCACCATCCGAGGTGGGAACCACTTTTGAAGACCGATGGCTTACTTGCTAGGAGATCCAAAGGGGTGATTCCTACCTCGTTCACAGCATAAGCAAGACTAGGTTCCTTTAAAAGTATTTCATATGCCACATCTGTCAACCATAATTAATAATTAAACTTAGCGGGTAATGCAGTTTTAACATAATTGATTTTCTTTTTTGCAAAAATTTTTAAGTATTTTTGGAACACAAAAATATGTTGCTCTATCCTCTTATATTTATGGTGAACCATTTCATGAATTTAATAATTGGACCCTATCATGATCGACTTTACATATTTTCCTTTTTCTCTATTTCATTTTTCAAAGTTTTCTATAAAAAAAAATTATGTCAATTTTAATTGAAAAATATGGAAAATGTTTGTTTTGTTTTTAATGTAAAAAATTTACAAAAGAAAAATAAGAATTATTTTTTTAAGCAAGTTCTTTTAATTTAAAGATTAATATATATAAGAGATCGAAACACTGTGCTCAAATAATTTCACAAATCAACAATCCAAGCTTCAACTCTTCATTTTCGACCATTTTTATTTCTCTATTCGTAAATGTTCCGCAATATTACTGCAATTTAACTAACACACAATCACAACTACCCGGTCGGCGAGAGGGCCTTGGACATGAGAGAGATCGAGAATCACAGAGAGACAGATTGAGACGAATTGGATGGAGATCAAGCCTTGGTCTGATGGAGCCCTTGGTGCGCTCAAAGCTTGTGAGGAAGAGGTGTGGAGCAAGGCTTCTTTGGTAAGGCCGACGATGAGGTTCCCGTTCTCTGTTGCAATGATTAAGACCAGTGGGAGAAATAGTGGCAGAGACAATGACACACAAAGAGAGAGAGGAATATAAACATAATTATTATTATTATTTTTTTGGTAAAAAGGATATTTCATTAAGAACTAAACAACAACACTAGGAGCATTAACAGTCCAATCAAAAGCAACCCCTGTTGCATCTAAACTAAGCAGCAAGGATACATTAGCTGGGGGATCTAGAAAAATAACAAAATCTTGGGGAAGCAAGGCTCCCCTCCTAGCTAATGCATCGGCACATTTGTTTGACTCCCTATAACAAGGTTGAATCTTCACCACAAGAATACCCCTCAAACTCGCTTTACAATCTCCAAGGATAGCATCCAAACTGTTCTGATTTCTATCCTCTTTGTGCAGTAGGTCCACCACGAGCTTGGCATCTAGTTTTATAATTACTGCTTGGAATTTTAAAGCAATACACAAGCGAATTCCGTCTCAAAGAGCCCAAAGCTCAGCAGCAGCACTAATAGTGGTCCTCACAGCTTGAGCAAAACCTCGCACCCATTCCCCATTTGCATTGTGGATCAAGCCTGCACATCTTGCCTAGCTAGTTTTCCTAATGGAAGAGCCATTAGTGTTTAACTTAACCTAATTCTCAAGGGGGCACTGCCAATTGATCTTGATAGTTGTGCGATGACCACCACGCCTACCATTGGCTTCGAGAAAAGCAAATTCAATGGCTTTGGATATTACCTCCTTCTTAAGATCAATCTAGGTTCTCTCTTTGCCGAAGACTACACTATTTCTATGATGCCAAAGACCCCAAATCCCAAAAGGAAATACAACTCCCCAATTAATCCCTGAGCAAGGAGAGTATTTAGTATTACGGCAGTTCAGTCTCAACCAATCCATAAGTCTAGCCCCATGGAATAAAGTTTCTTACATGGGCTGGGGAAAGGAGTTCCAGAAGCATTGGGCAAAAGGGCAATCCCTTAAAACATGAATAATGGTTTCCGAGGCACCATTGCAGATTGGGTAAGAGGGGGAAATATCCATACCTTGATAGGCCAGAGTGGCTCGGACTGAAATGCTATTGTGATAGCATTGCCAGATGAAACACTTCACCTTTGAGATGGTGATAGTCTTCCAAATCCATTCACCTTCAAAAAGGCTTGCTTGATCATCTTCACCTTCCATGCTAGCCAACCCATAGGCCTCCTTAAGCTCAAAAGCCCCACTTGGGGAAGAACACCAGGAGACGATCCTCATAAAAGGCCAAGTAGGATATAGGGGCGGTTTTGATGGTAGCTAGCAAATGAGCACGTAAGGAAATAGAAATGTTTTGCCAATTCCATCCACTAAAGTTGGCAACCTTTTTCTCGCAATTGAGAGGGCCTGAAATAAGGCTTCGCAACGGCCCCTTGTCCAGCCACTTGTCATTCAATAAGGATAGTTGGTTGTCCCTGCCAACTACCCATTTGGACCCCCTGTTAAACATTGCCTCTCCTTTCCTTATCGCAGACCAAATATTAGAGCAAGTCCAAGGTTTAAAGATGGGCAGTGGTTGAGTTTGGCTAAGAGAGCAATATTTTTGGATTTGGCTACATGGATATCGAGACCTCCCTCTCTTTTGGGCTAAGTAATCTTCTTCCAACTAACCATGCGAAGCTTCTTCTTGTTATCAGTGGATCCCCCCAGGAAATCTCAACTTAATTTGTCCACACTATGGAGCACTTTTGAAGGGAGGGCCACACACTGCATTACATAATTTGGGATAGTCGTAATAACAGATTGGGTGAGAATAAGTTGACCAGCGAAAGACAATAGATTTGCTTTCCAACCAGCGAGACTACTCTGAATATGCTCAATAATAAACCCAAAGTCCTGTCTTATGCCTGAGTGATTTATAGGAAAACTCAAATACTTTCCCAATGTCGTGGTGGATCTAAACTCCAGAATCTCGCATAAATCTGCTCTAGTGTCGATACTGACATTAGGAGAAAAGAACGCCCTGGACTTTGCATTGCTCACTTTTTGACTCGATAAGGAACAAAACAAGTCAAGTACATCTCTCACAACCAAGCAATTTTTCCTGTCTGTTTTTGCAAAAAGTATGAGATCATCAGCAAAAAAGAGATGGGAAGAAAGCCAGCCTTCCCTGCGAGGCTCTAATCAGGTCCCACAGCTTGGCATCACACTTCTTAGTGATGAGAGCTCCTAAAACTTCCATACAGAGGATAAATAAATAGGGGGAGAGGGGGTCTCCCTGTCTGAAGCCTCTTGAAGGAAGAAAAGGCTCGAGAGCACCACCATTGTATAACACATATATAGAAGAAGTTGATACCCAGCTCATAATAAGAGAAGCTAGATGGTTAGGGAAGTTGAAAAGAGCTAAGGTATCTCAAATGAAGCTCCATTCGAGGCGATCATAGGCCTTCTCCAATTCAATTTTTATTGCCATGAATCCTCCTCTCCCTTTCATCTTAGACATGGTATGGACAAGCTCTTGAACACTAATCGCATTTTCAATCCCTTTTCGACCAGGGGCAAAAGCCATTTGATAGGGAGAGACAAGATTGGAAAGGATGGGGCGAATCCTGGCCACAATCACCTTGTAACAATCTTATACATGGTGTTACATAAACTAACTGGGCGGTAATTGCTAAGGGATTCAGGAGCACTGCATTTGGGAATTAGAGTGATAAGGGTTTTATTTAAGTACTCTGGCATTGATTAGGAGGTAAAAATCTGTTTCACTTCCTCTATAACCGACTCCCCAACAAGAAGCCAAAACTACTGAAAAAACCCTGCATGGAGGCCATCTGGTCTTGAAGCTTTGAAGGCTTTGAGGGACTAGAGAGCACTTGAAATTTCTTCATCGGATATCTAAACAACAAGCTTGGCAACTTTATCTTCCTTCAAGCAGGAGTTCCAGCAAGGAGGATCCCACAACGAGAGGAGTGAGCTACTGTGACTAGACATAAATAACTCAGCATAGCCCGTCCTGATGAAATCAACAATATCACTCTCCTCATTCAACCAGTTACCCATATTATCTTTCAGGAAATTGATACGATTTCTACTTTGACGCTCTAGAGCAGAAGTGTGATAAAAGGCTATGTTTATGTCCCTTTCAACCAGCCAAGTGATGCACAATTTCATTGCCCAAAACTCTTCCTCTAATTTCAAGATCTTAGCAAGTTCTGTGCGCAACTCCTGCTTAAGATGAATTAGAAAATTTTTGGGGTTATTTGAGAGGGCAATTTGAACACTTCTAAGTCTGGCAAGGGTACTCTTTTTCTGATGTAACAAGTTTCCAAACACATTCCTATTCCAAACCTTCGCTTTATTAGTGAACTTGGAGACTGCATGTGATAAAGAGCTAGGATTTGCCTAAGCGTCTCGCATAATATCCGGAAAAGAAGGGTGGGAGAGCCACACTGGCTGGAATCTGAAAGACCGATCTTGCCTGATGCCATGACCTTTGTCCCAACATTTACGAAAAAAAGCATGTATAGCGCACATCACTATACAGCAAGGAGATAAGCAACAGTAAAATTATCCCAAAAAGGATGCCTTTCAAAAAGTCTCGGGCTGGCATAGACTACAAAGAGCAGCCAAGGACCTTGAGAGTTGGGGGAATTGAGATTCACCAAAGCATGGACCTCTTGCTTCGTGGTAGAGAGCTTAGTAACTTCCACTTGGGTGGAGTCCAACAAAGCCTAAAGGCCACCAGTCAGCCCAATGTTATTAACCAAAATAGTCCCATCCATGGGGAGCCTTTCTACAATAATTCTGGCTCTATCTCCACTAAATTTTGTTTCCATGATAACCAAGATTGCATGATAATGCTTGCAAATCAAATCAAAGACAAGACTAAGAAAATTTGGGTTTAGAGCACCCCGACAATTCCAAATAAGCATATTCATTTCCATAGATAGGAGATTAAAGGAATCAACATTCAGGAAGGAACAGAATTGTTACTTCCATCATCAAATAGCATATCATTAGCCTCATGGTTCGAGGTTCCACCTTCATCAGCTGGTGGCCTACTGTGCCCTTGGGAGCTTCCCTCCTCTGTTGAACTCTATTTCCCTGGTCGAAGAAATGGGTAAATGCGCTTCAAAGGGGCTCTTGAAATGCTATCACACACAGCGACAACACTAGGTCCCACCTTTCCATTGTCTTCAAAGGGGCAATTAGAGATTTCCTTCAAAAGGGCTCTGAGAAGATCTGGGTTGATATTCATTCGTTGGGGTTCATTTGGCCTTTCCTCCACGGTTGTGTCTGGTTGAACCATCGTATCATCTCCAATAACCGTGTTTGGCATCTCCGTGCTGTGTTTTGTGATCGCATAGTTGACTGGAGGCAAAGGGGGCCCTCCTTCCCTAAACACCTTGAGAGGTGTTGCTTTGCCCAGCTCCTCGATAGAAGCAAACAAGCTTTCCAGCTCAGACGGGGCTTTAGGCGTGCTGAGGCTAGTTGCTCTCCAAGCCTGGCTAGACTTTCTGTGCATTTGATCATGAGATGCTTTCCTAGGCTTCTAACCTCGGGCAGTGCCATTACCCTTGACATATGAGGATTCTTTTTTTGTCTTGTTCAAAGGAGAAAAATCTGTAGGACGGTCTACTTCAGGCCTGTTATCAGACGAAAATAACAGGGCCTGCTTTTGCTTTCCCTCACTGTTCCTTATGCCCACATTAGCCTTGACTGGTGCCATGAAAGAAGGCCCAGTATTCGCAAGCTACATAATTAATTTGTTTTGTTCCTATGAAGAACAGTTACTCACTATTCTTAATTGATATGTATTATTAATTCAAGTATAAGTTTTGCTCCGTACAGGATTAGGCGACACCAAACAAAAAGGACAAGTGTATAAGGATTCACTGATTATGTATATTGCATATGATACTTGGACGTATGTTACTTTTTTCTTTTTTCTTTTTTTATTGTCACATAACCCTGTATGTAGTAAAAAGTATCATTCCTTAATAGTAGTGGCGGCTCCACATATATTTCAGGGTAGTCACAAGACCACCTTAACTTGCTAAAAATTTATATATATACTTGAAATTAAAAAAAAAATTATATACTAAAATAACCTATTTTTACTACTTTAATAATAATTTTAAACACATTGACTTGAGAATCATAAGAATTTAGTTTCAACAAAAATAAAAGTAATATTACATCCACAATATTTTCTCAATAATTTCACTACAAATTGCAGCTTCTAACTTGAGAGATAATATTGTGGTAAGATGTTATTAATTCTAATTTGATCTTAATACTAACATCACTTTTTTACCTATTAATATATAACAGTTGGTTGCTTAAGATTTGTTATGAAAATATTATGAATATAGCATTACTTCATAAATAATTCTGACCCCCGAAATATAATCCTTAACCTCTTTAAAAAACCAAAAATAAAAATAAAAATTAAATAACAACAATAAAAATTAACCCAACAAAAATAAGAGTAATGTTACATCAACAACAAAAATGCATTTCACAACAAAAATAAGAGTAATGCTATATCCATAACATTCTTTTTATTAATAGAAAGAAATGGTAGTGACATATGTCCAAGTTTATTTTTTATTAAATTTTGTAAAATTTAATTTTTTAGTGACCATTCTAAAAAAAAAAAAAAAAAATTCCTACAGCCGCAATGGTTCCCTAATAAAAATACAAGCATATAATTTGTTAATAATAAAAATATTTTAGTATAAGTTATAGTTCTCGTAGCAATTTCTTTTTTAACTTTGGGTCATGAAAATTCAATTCCTTCAACCAATTTTACATTATCGGAATACATTATAAATTTCTACTATATAAAGTAGAACATTAATTCATGTCTTATTCAACAGGTGAAGTGAGAAAAAGTTAAGCAGAAAATGCTCACCGAAATACTCCCACTTGATGGCACAGTGAAGGGCAGTCTCATCATCATTTCTTCTATAGCCAGGATCGACTGACGCAAGGTCGGTGTCGGTGGCTTCCAGGAGTGCCATATGCAGGTAAAGGAAGATTGGTTTGTAACCATGAAAAGCAGCTAAGAAGAGAGGACTCTCACCAACATTGTTACGAAATAAATCTTTATCCTCCAAATCTCGAATCTCTGAAAACCCACTAACTAGGGTAGCAAGAAGGATGCATATCTTCAATCTCCCCGTTGATGCGGCCACATGCAAAGGGGTATTCCCTTCATCGTTTTTTATCAGTAAAACGAGCTCCGAAATGTGGGAAATTACACGTATGAGTTCTATAACAATATTTTCTGGTGCAATTGAGACAGCTACATGCAATGCCGTGTCCCTTGACGAGTTGATCCTGGCCGAAATGGCTGCGAATGTGTGTTGCTTATACATCTCAACAATGCTCTCCCAATTACCCGTCATGGTATTCCTGTACAAATTAAGGGCAAGCTCCTCATCCATTTCCTCCTGCATATCTTCCTTTTTTGGTTACCACTAGGAACAGTTTTTCCGGCTTCCATTTCTTTGTTACTACTAAGACCAATCACGAAAAATATTAGATATGAAAATTAAGAAAACAATAGGATTGTGTACCTCGCAATACTGTAAATGTGTATCTTTTTTCAAGCTATATATAAAAAGATAAGGGACGAGAGAGAAGAGAGTCCTAATCCATATTTAAGGAGTGGTGGTTATTTTATGTTGAGAATAACCAGGCACTTTAATAAATCTCCAAAGTAAAGGAGGACTATTTACTTTTTTTTTTTTTTTTTGATGTTGAGGACTATTAACTTTTTGTGATTAACCAGAAAATATATAAAATAGAGAGAACTTGGCCATTTTTTTCCAACAAGAAAAGACAAATAACACACCAAAAATTGATAGAAACACAAAGAAAGATAAAATGCTAGGACCATGACTTTGCTACAACTTGCTTATAAAGTAAGTTGTGAGCGATGGGTCCATGTGGGTCCAAAGAAAAGCCAAAAACAAAACAAACAAAAGGTACACCATTGTGATTTTCACATCACATCTGTATACAAAGTGATAAATGGTACACCATTTTTCTTCTCATAAAGGTTTTGCACCATAGAATAGAAGTACTTTAGAGTCACAATTGCTTCACTTTATGTATGACAAGGAATTCTTGAATTATTTGTTAATTATTGATATTTATCACAATGAAAATGCTAGGATCACATAATTATACACAACTTTGGTTACAACTTGCCACGTGGCTAAAACTGGTAAAGAGTATATAATTTTCCTTAAAGATGTCTAGTAGCTTTTCACTTTCCAGCCTAACATACTTTTATTAAAGCTTCTAGGGTTTTTTTTTTTTTTTATTTCACACCCCCCCCCCCCCCCCCCCAAAAAAAAGCCATATGCTTTGAAAATCCAGATTAATATAAAAAATGGAAAAAAAAAAATCAACCTCCACTGCAATGCAAGTTGACAATTCGGTAACTGATGGATATAAAGAAAAATGCAGCGGAAAATAAGTTTTAAAACAGATCTACTTCATTCGATATTGATAACATGCACAAAGTAAATTTCAGAATTAGAGAACAAGAGATTGTACCTTGAAGCGGTGAATTTCAAAACTGAAGATTGAAGCACTTGGGACTACTTTTAATCTTCACTCCAATTCCACTAACGCCCAAGATGTGTGGTCTCTCAATTGGTAACCAAAGGGATGACTAGTGAGTGACAAAAACTCACATGCACACCATTTCAATGTTGTTTTTCACACACAGAAAAATCTAAACGTTTTTCCCTTTGTATCTAACCAATTTATCTAATTGGGCTGGCCTTTTGGGCCTTCCCAAGTGGGTTTAAGTGTGTGGCTTGGAGTGGGACCAAAAGGGACCAATAAAACACTAGCTCCAATGGGTCTTGGGCTTTTCTATCAACTCTTGACAAGTCCAAAGTTACCATTAACTATTTTTGATACCACTATATAAAAATAGTTGCACTCTAGGTCTTATCTATAAATTATATCCCAAGACTTTATTATACATGCAACCCATTCATAAAATATTCGTAGTAATACAAAGTCATTAATGTAGACTGCCACTTTGTAAATTACTACATCTTAATCCTTGAGTACCCGGTTTAATCCTTTAATGTTATTCATTATATATTTATGAAATCCAATTCCATAAATATATACTTTAGTCTTACTAAAGTGGTTAGGCCTAACTCTCTGAATAACAAACCCATTAAACTTATCTCAAGGGAATATTTTATATCTCCGTTAAGAGACTATGAATTCCATCTTGAGAATACATGTTCCATCAACACTAAATGTGGCTGCCCAACATACTGAGGTTTTGACCATAATTGTATATCTCACTCCTGATATATCAAAGCAACCTACACCTCATGATTAGGTTCATTATTCTCTCAGGATTAAGAGTTCATGCTAATACAAGTCGTGAGATTTATTATTCATTTGACAGTCTTTAGGAGAATAATAAATCTCACAGCGGTCCAGTTCAATATGTCTTAACTCTTAAAACATATTAACACATCATCTAGAAGTCTCCACTTCCATGATCAAGACAAATCATCGTAGTTGATATGTTATAGTCTTCGCAGATGAAATGCCCAATTTCATCACCGACTACGAACTATAATTCTGAGTTTACAAAGAACTTGTGATTTATATTTTCTGTGACTCTTCACATAAATCACATACTATGCATCTCATGGACTATATGATAATGTCTGAATATTCATGTTACCATTATTTCAGATAATAATAAAACAAATTTATTAAACATAATATTAAGTCATACATAATGTCAAACACAATGTCACACTTAATATCATACATAGCATCTTGCAATAGGATTTAAGGGCACCAATCCTAACAATCTCCCACTTGCCCTAAAGACTATTGTGTATTAATCTAACTCCCATTCTTTCCAAATGCGACTCAAAAGTCCTTTGAGGCAAGGCTTTAGTAAATGGATCTGCCAGATTGTTTGCACTTTCAATCTTTGCTACCACCACATCTCCACAAGCAACAATATCTCGAATGATATGGTACTTCCTCTCAATGTGCTTTCCTTTCTTGTGATTCCTTGGATCTTTAGATTGTGCAACTGCTCCACTGTTATCACAAAACAATGTGATTGGAACTTGCTCCATTCTTATTACACCAAGGTCAGAAAGGAACTTCTTGAGCCATACAGCTTCCTTTGCTGCTTCACAAGCAGCAACATATTCTGCCTCCATGGTGGAGTTTGCAATACAAGATTGCTTAATACTCCGCCAACTAATGGCTCCACCTCCCAAGGTGAAAACACATCCTGAAGTGGATTTTCTGAAATCTAGATCCGATTGAAAATCTGAATCTGTATAGCCAATAGGTATCAAATCCTCACTTTGGTAAACAAGCATATAATCTCTCGTTCTCCGTAGATACTTGAGAATATGCTTTACAGCTTGCCAATGTTTTGGTCCTGGATTTGATTGATATCGGCTGACCATGCCAACTGAATAGTAGATATCGGGTCTAGTACAAAGCATGGCATACATGAGACTTCCTACTGCAGAAGCATAAGGAACTTGTCTCATCATTTCTTCTTCCTCTTGAGTCTTAGGCCTTTGGTCATCAGACAGAGGAACTCCATGTCTGAAAGGAAGCAATCCTTTCTTGGAGTTTTGCATGCTAAACCGTTCTAGAACCTTATCTATATATCCAGCTTGTGATAAGCCTAACATCTTATTCTTACGATCTCGCAAAAGCTTGATCCCTAGAATAAAGTTAGCCTCACCCAAGTCCTTCATATCAAATTGGCTTGACAACCAAACTTTTACCGATGACATTACCCCTACATCATTTCCAATGAGTAGAATATCATCAACATAAAGCACTAGGAACATTACTACTTTATCTTGATGTCTTTTGTACACACATGGTTCATCAAGATTTTGTTCAAAACCAAATGTCTTGATTGCTTGATCAAATCTGATGTTCCATGACCTAGATGCTTGCTTAAGTCCATAAATGGACCTTTGCAACTTGCATACCATATGCTCTTGGTTCTTTGCTATGAAACCTTCTGGTTGCATCATATAGGTTTCCTCTTCAAGATTGCCATTAAGAAATGCAGTCTTGACATCCATTTGCCAAATCTCATAATCAAAATGAGCAGCAATGGATAAGAGAATTCTGATAGATTTAAGCATTGCTACTGGAGAAAAGGTTTCATCATAATCAATACCTTCCTTTTATGTATACCCTTTCGCCACTAGCCTTGCTTTAAAGGTTTCAACCTTTCCATCTATCCCTCTCTTCCTCTTGTAAACCCATTTGCAACCAACAGGTTTAATGCCGTTAGGCGCCTTTACAATATCCCAAACTTGATTGGAATACATGGAATCTAATTCAAATTTCATAGCTTGGACCCAATGATGTGCATCTATATCATTTATTGCTTCATCATATGTGTAAGGATCCGATTCATCATATGTGTAAGGATCCGATTCAATCTCTTCTGAGATAGCTTCATAAGTTTCTCCCAAACCTATGAATCTTATAGGAGGCAGAACAATTCTCCCACTACGACGAGGCACCTGAGTACTAGACATGTCATGAGTAGAATCTTGTGGTGTATCTAATACAACCACATCGTCCCTAGTTTCATCTATTGGTTGTTCATTTACAGGTTCATTTATTTCAGCCAACACAACTCTACTTCTAGGAGTATAATCATTCATATAGTCATTTTCCAAGAATTTGGCATTTGTGCTAACAAACACTTTATTATCTTTATGACTATAGAATAAACCTCCAACAGTTCCTTTTGGATACCCAACAAAGAAAACCACTTCTGTTTTAAACTGTAACTTGTCAGACTTTCCTTTTAACACATGTGCAGGACAACCCCAGATATGGAGATGTCTCATACTAGGCTTACGCCCATTCCACAACTCCACAGGTGTTTTAGGAACAGACTTCGAAGGTACTAAGTTCAGAAGATACATTGCTGTGTTTAAGGCATATCCCCAAAAAGAAATAGGTAGAGTTGAATAACTCATCATGGACCTAACCATATCTAAAAGAGTCCTATTCCTTCTTTCTGCTACACCATTTTGTTGTGGAGTTCCAGGTGCAGTCAATTGGGATACAATCCCATTCTTAGTTAAGTAATCCTTAAAATCTCCAAGAAGGTATTCGCCACCTCGATCAGATCGAATGGCCTTTATGCGTTTACCTAATTGATTCTCAACTTCAGCCCTAAACTCTTTGAACTTTTCAAAGGTTTCAGACTTCCGTTTCATTAGGTACACATAACCATATCTTGAGTAATCATCAGTGAAAGTAATGAAATACTCATAGCCACCTCTTGCTTGGATTGACATAGGACCACAAACATCAGAATGCACTAGTTCTAGCAAATCTTGGGCTCTTCTACCTTTTGTATTAAAAGGTCGTTTGGTCATTTTACCTTCCAAACAAGATTCACAAACTGGAAATTCATCAAAGTCCATGGGCTCTAAGAGTCCATCTTTGATCAGTCTTTGAATCCTATTTGAATTAATATGACCCAAACGCAAGTGCCAAAGATATGCTTCACTAGTAGAAGGAAACTTTCTCTTTAATGATTTTACATGAGAGTTATTATCTAATTCAGAATTATATAATTCATGCTTATCAGGAGTTAAAATATAAAGACCATCCACAATATTGCCAGAACAGATAAACACTTTATCCTTCTTTATTACAACATTGTCTTTCAGGATAACACAATATCCATGTTTACCTAAGTAAGTAGCTGAAATTAAATTCCTACGAACATTAGGTACATACAAACAGTCTTCTAATATTAGAACTCTAGATTCAAAACATAAATTACAAACACCAACAGCTACAACTGGAATCTTGCTCCCATCAGCCAAAGTAAGAAACAACTCCCCTTCTTTAAGCTTTCTGGTCTCCTGGAACCCCTGCAAGGAATTGCAGATATGATTAGTACAACCTGAATCCACACACCAGGAATCCGTGGAATTCTGTACCAAACATATTTCAAGAAGGAATGTATTAATCATACCTTTGTTCTTGGCAGCCTTAAATATTGGACAATTTCTCTTCCAATGTCCTTTCTCACCACAATGGAAACACTTTCCTTTGATCTTCTTTCCTTTATCAGCAACCCCTAAGGCAATTTGTTTACCCTCTTGCTTGGTAAAGTCCTTCTTCTTCTTTTTCTTACCCTTGCCTTTCGACTTAGGTTGAGAAGTAGAAGCTTCACCAACATTGGCTTCAACATGGGAAGTACCAAGAATGCCTTCTGCCGCTACCAATTCATTCATCAATTCAGACAAGGTATAAATCTTTTTATTCATATTATAGTTTAGTTTGAATTCCTTGAATGATTCCGGTAGCGACTGGAGTATCATATCCACTTGGGATTCTCCATCTATATCGGCACCTAAAACTTCCAATGTATTCAGGTTAGAGATCATTGTAAGACAATGCTCTCTCACTGAACTTCCTTCAGCCATTCTGGTATTATAAATTTGCCTCATGGTCTCTTGCCTTGCAGAACGGCCTTGCTCACCAAACATCTCCTTCAGACTTTGCATTATGTCTGAAGCTAGTTCTACATCCTGCATTTGATGCTGTAGAATATTTGAGATAGATGCTAGGATGTAGCACTTGGCCATTTCATTAGATTTTTGCCAACGATCATATCGTTGTTTTACCTCAGGAGGTGCATCTAATGAAGGAAAGCTAGGACATGGTTTAGTAAGAACATACTTATGCTCTTCAGCAGTAAGAACAATGTCCAAATTTCTTTTCCAGTCAACATAGTTGGATCCAGTCAGTTTGTTTTGATTAAGAATAGTTACAAGTGGGCTAAAAGATGCCATGTTCAAATCTGAAAACAATAAACATGAATATAATAAATAAACTGCCATTATCTATTTAGCATATGAACATATAGTATGGAACCTTAATAAAACCATAATATAATGTATGCAACGATAACCCAATCCCGTAATTAATATTCCTCGGAAGCGAGGTCATACCAATCACTATGATCAGGCGAGAATTATTCTGATTATTAATGCTATCATGGTAACTCTTACCAAACAAAAATAATTTGCCGCTATTCCTTTAGCCTCTAAGTAATAATGACATAGCTCCGAAGGGAGGTTAACATCACACTTAGTCTAGTGTACACCATTGCCTAGAATCAATGTGAATCACCAAGTAACTCCACGGAAGCGTGGTCGTTCTCAATGTAAAAACACATTTCATCTATCTTTAAGAAGTTTAACCTGTAGTACCATGAATCAATCACCCTCCGAAGGGAGCAAGGCATATACGCCAAGGCGAGGTGCTTAATCACACTACTTTAAACCGACAATGGAGGCCGTGAGATGCAACCCTTGTATCTCTCTCCCACTAGATGTCTTTAAATAAAGGTTTTTAATCTCAAAACATGCATAATCTAATTACACATAATCTTAGTACTTTTTACATGTGAAAACACTTAGAAAAAATTCTGATTTTCTTTCTTTCGATCGATCGAAAGTGCCCCTCGATTGATCGAAAAAATTAAGAAATTCAAACTTGACCCTCTGACTCCTTCGATTGATACTCGATCGCCACTCGATCGATCGAAAAACAAATTCGATCGATCGACTAACAATCGAAAATCTATCGTTCTAAAGAGTCTGATCACTGTCTCATTCGATCAATCGAAAATAATTTTTGATCGATCGAAAATCGCGAAACTTGAATTTCCAGAAATTTTTCTAAGACAGTTTTCTTCGTTTTTCATGAACAAACATCTTTCATACGAACATGATAGACAGAGTTTGATGTCAAAACTGAATTCTATTGATGCTATAGCCTTAAAACTCAATTTAACATACTTAAATTTAAATTTAAACAACATCATAACATCAATTCCAGTTTTCATCAAATCATAGTTTCAACAACATGCAGAAAATTATAAACTAATCTTCTAACAATATGAAACTATCTTCTCCAATTCTAAAACTCACATAACATGTTAAACAATACGAAATTGAAGACCGCTCTGATACCATTTGATGGATATAAAGAAAAATGCAGCGGAAAATAAGTTTTAAAACGGATCTACTTCATTCGATATTGATAACATGCACAAAGTAAATTTCAGAATTAGAGAACAAGAGATTGTACCTTGAAGCGGTGAATTTCAAAACTGAAGATTGAAGCACTTGGGACTACTTTTAATCTTCACTCCAATTCCACTAACGCCCAAGATGTGTGGTCTCTCAATTGGTAACCAAAGGGATGACTAGTGAGTGACAAAAACTCACATGCACACCATTTCAATGTTGTTTTTCACACACAGAAAAATCTAAACGTTTTTCCCTTTGTATCTAACCAATTTATCTAATTGGGCTGGCCTTTTGGGCCTTTCCAATTGGGCTTAAGTGTGTGGCTTGGAGTGGGACCAAAAGGGACCAATAAAACACTAGCTCCAATGGGCCTTGGGCTTTTCTGTCAACTCTTGACAAGTCCAAAGTTACCATTAACTATTTTTGATACCACTATATAAAAATAGTTGCACTCTAGGTCTTATCTATAAATTATATCTCAAGACTTTATTATACATGCAACCCCTTCATAAAATATTCGTAGTAATACAAAGTCATTAATGTAGATTGCCACTTTGTAAATTATTACATCTTAATCCTTGAGTACCCGGTTTAATCCTTTAATGTTATTCATTATATATTTATGAAATCCAATTCCATAAATATATACTTTAGTCTTACTAAAGTGGTTAGGCCTAACTCTCTGAATAACAAACCTATTAAACTTATCTCAAGTGAATATTTTATATCTCCATTAAGAGACTATGAATTCCATCTTGAGAATACATGTTCCATCAACACTAAATGTGGCTGCCCAACATACTGAGGTTTTGACCATAACTGTAGATCTCACTCCTGATATATCAAAGCAACCTACACCTCATGATTAGGTTCATTATTCTCTCAGGATTAAGAGTTCATGCTAATACAAGTCGTGAGATTTATTATTCATTTGACAGTCTTTAGGAGAATAATAAATCTCACAGCGGTCCAGTTCAATATGTCTTAACTCTTAAAACATATTAACACATCATCTAGAAGTCTCCACTTCCATGATCAAGACAAATCATCGTAGTTGATATGTTATAGTCTTCGCAGATGAAATGCCCAATTTCATCACCGACTACGAACTATAATTCTGAGTTTACAAAGAACTTGTGATTTATATCTTCTGTGACTCTTCACATAAATCACATACTATGCATCTCATGGACTATATGATAATGTCTGAATATTCATGTTACCATTATTTCAGATAATAATAAAACAAATTTATTAAACATAATATTAAGTCATACATAATGTCAAACACAATCTCACACTTAATATCATACATAGCATCTTACAATAGGATTTAAGGGCACCAATCCTAACAGTAACTCATAGAGGGCTTGCGAAAGCTAAATTCATCAAATATTCATTGTCTGACTCTACTCTACTCTACTCTACTCTCTTCCTATTCAAATTGACCATTAATTAAATAAGATTTAATCCACTTCATGTTTGATGGTGAATCTGTCTCAAATATTTACATTAAATGTTTAGATAGGTACGTGCTTTTCATTGGTCCTCACCCTACAATTTTAAGCTACATGCATGTATTCCACGTTACATCTGAATTAGAAAAATGAATTCCTTCCCGTGTTGCACATTGAATTTTTCTTTACCTAAATTAGGGGAGTGGGGGAGTTTCTTTAGAAAAAGACGAAAGTAATATGCTATGCCTATACCGACATGAGCAAAGTAAAGTATATATCCTTCCCTTATCTTAAACTCACAGCAGTCATTGTCTTTTTTTTTAGTAGTGTTCACTCTTTCTTTGGTTCTTTTCTTCCTTGTTCCGAAAACTTCACTTTTGGAGAAGTTAGTTCTTAGGGGAAAAAAATTTAAAAAGAAAGCTGCTGTAAAATAAAGGAAATAGCAAGACAATACTATATATATATGTGGGGCCAGAAAATTGGGTAGCCTTGGCCCACTCCAAGCCAGGCCCAAATGGCCCACGTCGAGGATGCATGATGGGTTCGAGGGTGAAATTGCGAAGACCAACCTCCGAGGAGCATATCCGAGGATGACCCTATCCTCGGACGTCCGAGACCTCGGAAAAACACGAGGACCACCCCCCAAAGGACTCCTTGAATATCCGAGGAGGAGAGGACCCAGTGCCACGCGTCGGCGACAGGAGCACGGCGAAGGAGCAAGCCTTAGGTGAGCTGTCACCTCTGCATTGAATGTGCTCACCTAACCCCCCTGGCCGCATTAATGGGGATGTAACCCCTTGGCAGGGCAACATCGATCATGGTGAGCCACTTGAGTACGGATAAGACCTTTGATGGGACGGAGGGTCAGAGCGGAGGCCAATGGATGATCAACAGAAGGAAGGAGAAGATTGGAGAAAGAAGAACGATATAAGAAAGGCAAGCAGAGGAATTTAGGGGGGACTTTTTTTTTGGAACTTTGGAGGAGTGAAGGGAGTGCCATAGAAGAACTTAGAGGTAGTGTTAGTTTCAGGGAGAGGGGTCTCCTCGGACGGTGCCGAAGAGCCACCCTCAGTTGTAAACTGGGCTCACTCCCCTTTAATGAAAAGGAAGTGATTTGTATTCCGTTGCTAGTCTGTTAGGGCCTAAACCTTCGATCCACTCTCTAAAAATGTATTGTTGGGGAACTTTTCTAAAACCGAGTCCCTACAATATATATATATGAACTTCTTCAAGTGATCATCCACCACCACATAAAACATAATTGTTATTTTTCATTTGGAGAATTCGAGATATGGACACTATGTTTCTATTTTTATATTTTAATTCACTTTAGGAGAAATAACAATTGATTCCTGACCAAAATTGATCCTTTGAAAGACAATTTTATATTTCATTCCAACCAAAAGGTTTGCTTTACTAGAAGAGCTAAAATAGATGCTGAGTTACCGTACTCTTAGGCGGAGCTAGGGGGGTGCCAAGGGAGGCCATGGCCCCCCTAACTTTCGAAATTTTCCATTAACTTTCTTTAACGTTTTGTAATAAATCTAAAAATTACACAAAAATGTATTCACCAACTCCTTCTAAAAAAAATTCCTTTGACTCCACCACTGGTTCATACTCATAAGAAAACAACAAAAGAACTTTATTGACCAAAAGAAAATCACTATTTTGGATGTCGGTTAAGGGGAGAATGAGATCTTTCACTTCTTTTAACATGGGAGAAAGATTCATCATGATAATTCATATGTACATAATATGGGATGCATATATATAATTTAAAATTGAACAATGAGAAATTTTTATAAAAATTTATTATCATATATCATATGAAAAGAACTCGTTTAAATATCTAGTTATTGCCTTCCATGGCAATTGTGGGTGGTAAGTTTATTGGTTTGGGATATGACATAAATCCAAAACTTCAAGTTCAATCTATCACACAATTTGATCATGGGCTAGATTTTCAAGATTAATCATGGGTATGAAATGGAATGGTCTGGCCAAGAGCCAGGACACCACTTCTTTGTATATATAGGTTGTGTTTAAGTTACATCTAGTATAACTCTAATCAATATTACACCACCCAATAACTTGTTATAGAATTCAAATTTTGAGAATCCCACCATTAGATTATATGTTTTTAACAAGCATGCCAATTGGATGTAATTTATCATTCGATTCATAAATTCATATTTTATGCATTGTTTTAAACTACAAAAATTTGAATTTAAACAATTGATTGATGACATGACCACTAACCTTTGATCATCTTTAAATTTTGCAAGTATAAATAATATACAAAGACAATGTAATCTAACGGTGGATTTGTCAAAATTCGCATCCAATTAAAAAATATTAAATGGTGCAACATTATTTAAAGTTACACCAAGTGTGTATCCAAAACTTAAGCCTTTTTGAATATACACCATTATCAGTTTCTTTAAAACCTTCTCCCCTTCTCCCTCTGTGTGTGTGTGTGTTAAAATTGTTAAGACATGTGTGATTTAATGTTAGGAACATATGTCACTATTTTATGTAATTAGCTAATCCTTTGACAAAACATACTTTACTTGTAATTTGGTAGATCTAGGATGTGTTTACTGCTTCAAGAAACAAAGTTTCAAGTTCAAATGTTAAAATCATGCAAGTCTGTCTAAGAATTAAGTAATGAAGTGCCAGATTTTAAAACTCGATAGCTAGCATCTATCGCGGTTTAAAAGTTGCTGAAGCCCGTGGCTCGACAGCTAGATCAATAGAATACGAGATTAATTTTTGTCATTTACTAATATTTGATATTTTATTTAATTTTTTGAATTTCCAAATATTAAGTTTATTAACATATTTTGAATGGTATTTTGCAATTTTCTTAGTCAAATTAGTGTACTTTTACATTAATATATTAATTGGAATATGTTTGTGTAGGGTCAAGATTCGTAACCCAAGCCCTAAAGATAAGGGATGTGAGCCCAATAAACCCAATACAATGAATTTGTAGAGAGTGGGTGAAAGAACTGAGCTATTTGTGAATTAAACAACAGTTAATCCAGATTTTAAAAGATGAATCAGTACAAAAATACACTTGAAACTTGAATAAACTGATGTCTGAAGAGATAAATTATTGTTTGAAAGACTAGTATAGTTCTTAGAGCTATAGTAAAACTTTCTTTTTCTCTTTTTGACCGTCTCTTCTCATGAGAAGCCTCTTACATTTATATAGTTCTCTTTTAAACCATCTTCATCGTACACTTATTCTTCATCTAAGCATTCACTTGAGTACATGTCCCATCAGGTATCCTCTTTGGTTCTTCATGAGTGGTGGTAGCTAAGCTTGCACTGTTCAGGGGTCTTCTTCACATAAATGCGACCAAAAAAGTTGCTGCAGTGCATTAAATGCGATGGTAGCAGCTTTTTCTTTAAACGTTTCTCTATTCTTGTCATCTTTATATGAGCATGAAATTCATCCTTATCGTTGAAACTTCTTGGAAGTTCATCCAAACTGCCCAAGTATTTGCTTGGCTAATATTCTTTAAATCCGAAGAGAATGCACTCCTCGGACTATATTCCCTTATCCTTTTCTCACGTGATTCTCCACCATGGGGTTTTTCTCGATTCTTTAGTCCTTCTCAGACATACTCATATTTTCAAATAGGGTTCAAGGCCCAACATACGCATTTGGACTTTTACCCTCACAGTTTGCAAATATTTTTTACTTGGTATTAAGTTTTATGAAGTCCACAACCTGGCATCCAAGCCTAAATGAAAGTTAGAGTTCAATATTCATTAACTAAATTTCTTTGATTGTTTTTCTACTTTATGGTCGATTCTAAACTTCTCCTTATAGATTTAAAGAGTCCTTTTATACTTTATCGGTTTAAGTATTGTGTCTAGCCATAACGGAATAGCTAGTTTAACATTTCCACGCTGCATTTTGATATTAAATCATTTTAGTTATTGATTCAATTTGCAAAATATATATATAATATATATATATATATATATATATATAGGGTTGGATTTAAGTTACACATTTTTTTAGAATATTAAATATTTTTGATAGACCAAGAATGTATTGACCCATTGTAATGAATTAATTGATTAATTAGCCAAGTTTATTAATTAATCAAATTAACATGAAAAATGCGTGGCAGTACAAACAAATCACCAAATAACTAAATATGCAACGGAAATAAATTGACACGGTGATTTGTTTATGAATGGGTAAAACGTACACGACAAAAACCCCACCTGGTGATTTTAAGATCACCACTCTCGAGAATCCATTATTATCAAAACAAGCGGTTACAAGTAAAGGAATCTCAGTACCTTATACCAACCTACAGTTGAACCCTTACCTCAGTACTTAATTGGACTTGTTCTGTAGTGACAATCTCTCATTTTCAATGCATGGCTCCAGTACGTGACTAATCGATTGCGTGGATCCTAGCACGTGACTTGATCATCAAATAGAGAAGAATGTTCGCTACAAAGTTCTTTTGTTCATCACACAATGAAGATCATGAAGTTACTTGGTCACAAAATCCTATAGTGTACAAACACAACAGCTTTTTCAAGAGGAAGAAGAACTAGGGCAAACTAGGTTTCCGGTCACACTTTTCTTCACACTTGTGGAATTGTGCTCTTGTGCAACTATGCGTAACCTTTTACGGCCTTTAAAATAATTCTTATATATGTTTAGGCTTGTGAGAAAAGAAAGCCTAAACACATACTCACGGATTGGATGAAAAACAGCTCTAAAAAACTGAGTCTTATAAATCTCGATAGATAGCCATCCATCGAGCTAGCTGTCGAGCCATGGGCTTCAGTAGCTTTTAAACCTCGATAGATGCTAGCGGTCGAGTTTTAAAATCTGGCATTTTTTCACTTGACTCTTGGACAGACTTGCATGGTTTTAACACTTGAACTTGAAACCCTGTTTCTTGAAGCATTAAACACATCCTAGATCTACCTAATTGTTAGGCCACAATCTGAATGACCCCTTGTGATAAAATCAATTAATTAATTAGCCAAGTTATTAATTAATCAATTTAACATGTAAATACGTGGAAGCACAAACAAATAACCAAATACTAAATATGCAGCGGAAAATAAATAACACGGTGATTTGTTTACGAATGGGAAAAACCCTAACGGCAAAAACCCCACCGGGTGATTTTCAGGTCACTACTCCCGAAATTCCACTATTATCAAATCAAGCGGTTACAAGTAAAGGAATCCCAAGTACCTTACCAACTTACAGTTGAACCCTTACCCCAATACCCAATTGGACTTGATCTGTAGTGACAGTCTCCACCTTTGATGCACGGCTCCCAAGTACGTGACTAACCAATGCGCGGATCCAAGTACGCGACTTCAGAACACCAACTGAGGAAGAATGGTTGGCTGCAAAGTTTTTCAGTTCATCCACATGATGAATAGCAGGAAGATGCTTCGTTACAAAACCCTATGGTGCAAATACACAGCAACTTCTTAATGGAAGATGAACTAGGTCAAGAACTTCGTCTGTTGATCACAATTTGCTTGAACAAGGATTGCTCAATGATAATGCAACTTGTGTCCACCAAAACGGCTCTCAAAATAATCCTTTTATATGTTTAGGGTTAGAAGAAAAGAAGGCCCAAAAACATATTCACGGATCCCAAGAAAATCAGATTGGAATTCTGACTTTTTAAATCTCGACAGATAGCAGGTGTCGAGGTAGCTATCGAGAGGTGTCGAGCTTTAATGAAATTGCACTTCAGCTTACTTTTTCTTGGACAGACTTGATGACTTCAACACTTGACCTTGAAACATGGTTTCTTGAAGTATTAAAAACACCTGGAACTACCCAATTACAAGCAGAGTGCGTTTTGTCAAAAGATTAGCCAATTTACATAACTAAGTGACATATGTTCTTAAACAAGTTAAAACATATATGTCCTAGCACTAATTACAAGTAAAGTGTGTTTTGTCAAAGAATTAGCCAATTACATAAAATAGTCACATATGTTCCTAACATTGAATCACATATGTCTTAACAATTTTAACACACACACATAAGGAGATGGGGAGAAGGTTTTAAAGAAGCTGATAGTGGTGTATATTCAAAAGGTCCTAACTTTTGGATACACACTTGGTGTAACTTTAAATAATGTTGCACCATTTAATATTTTTTAATTGGATGCGAATTTTGACAAATCCACCGTTAGATTACATAGTCTTTGTATATTATTTATACTTGCAAAATTTAAAGATGATCAAAGGTTAATGGTCATGTCATCAATCAATTGTTTAAATTCAAATTTTTGTAGTTTAAAACAATGCATAAAATATGAATTTATGAATCGAATGATAAATTACATCCAATTGGCATGTTTGTTAAAAACATATAATCTAATGGTGGGATTCTCAAAATTTGAATTCTATAACAAGTTATTGGGTGGTGTAATATTGATTAGAGTTATACTAGATGTAACTTAAACACAACCTATATATACAAAGAAGTGGTGTGCTGGCTCTTGGCCAGACCATTCCATTTCATACCCATGATTAATCTTGAAAATCTAGCCCATGATCAAATAGTGTGATAGATTGAACTTGGAGTTTTGGATTTATATCATATCCCAAACCAATAAACTTACCACCCACAATTGCCATGGAAGGCAATAACTAGATATTTAAACAAGTTCTTTTCATATGATATATGATAATAAATTTTTATAAAAATTTCTCATTGTTCAATTTTAAATTATATATATGCATCCCATATTATGTACATATGAATTATCATGATGAATCTTTCTCCCATG
Organism: Quercus ilex subsp. ballota; assembly: GCA_032727855.1. NCBI lineage: Eukaryota > Viridiplantae > Streptophyta > Magnoliopsida > Fagales > Fagaceae > Quercus > Quercus ilex. Next base: position 42,366,506 of record CM064919.1, read on the forward strand.
TTAAAAGGAGTGAAAGATCTTATTCTCCCCTTAACCGACATCCAAAATAGTGATTTTCTTTTGGTCAATAAAGTTCTTTTGTTGTTTTCTTATGAGTACGTACCAGTAGTAGAGTAGGGGGACCATGGCCTCCCTTGGCAACCCCCTAGCTCCGCCTATGAGTACGGTAACTCAGCATCTATTTTAGCTCTTCTAGTAAAGCAAACCATCTGGCTAGAATGAAATATAAAATTGTCTTTCAAGAATCAATTGTTATTTCTCCTAAAGTGAATTAAAATATAAAAATAGAAACATAGTGTCCATATCTCGAATTCTCCAAATGAAAAATAACAATTATGTTTTTTGTGGTGGTGGATGATCACTTGAAGAAGTTCATATATAATCTTTATATATATATATATATATATATATATAGTATTGTCTTGCTATTTCCCTTATTTTACAGCAGTTTTCTTTTTAAATTTTTTCCCCCTAAGAACTAACTTCTCCAAAAGTGAAGTTTTCGGAACAAGGAAGAAAAGAACCAAAGAAAGAGTGAACACTATAACAAAAAAGATAATGACTGCTGTGAGTTTAAGATAAGGGAAGGATATATACTTCTACTTTGCTCATGTCGGTATAGGCATGGCACATTACTTTCGTCATTCTTTTTCTAAAGAAACTCCCCACTCCCCTAATTTAGATAAAGAAAAGTTCAATGTGCAACACGGGAAGGAATTCATTTTTCTAATTCAGATGTAACGTGGAATACATGCATGTAGCTTAAAATTGCAGGGTGAGGAACAATGATCGATACTTAATTAAGTTGAAAAGCACGTACCTATCTAAACATTTAATGTAAATATTTGAGACAGATTCACCATCAAACGTGAAGTGGATTACATCTTATTTAATTAATGGTCAATTTTTTTTTTTTTTTTTGATACAAGATAGAATTCTACTCTAGCCTAATCAAAGTGTATATGTGTGTGAAGCTCCCTCTTGGAGACTTGAACCCCAGCCCTTGCCTCCCCACACCCCACAAGCATTTATACTTGTGGAGTGACCATCGCATCAAGAGTGTGCGGTATAATGAATGGTCAATTTGAATGGAAAGAGAGTAGAGTAGAGTCAGATAATGAATATTTGATGAATTTAGCTTTCGCAAGCCCTCTATGAGTTACCGAATTGTCAACTTGCATTGCAGTGGAGGTTTTTTTTTTTTTTTCCCCATTTTTTATATTAATCTGGATTTACAAAGCATATGGCTTTTTTTTTTTGGGGGGGGGGGGTTGTGAAATAAAAATTAAAAAAAAAAAAAAAAAACCTAGAAGCTTTAATAAAAGTATATTAGGCTGGAAAGTGAAAAGTCCAACCATGAGCTACTCGACACAAGGTTTTCAGACCCGGACCGTTCATTGAACCATAAAAGGGAGAGGTTCAAGGTTTTTGAGGTCGAACCGAGGTCGAACCGGGGTCGAACAGTGATGACGTCATAATTAATTTAATAATTAATTAAAACCTAAATGTAGATATTAAATTTATAAAACTAGCAAAATTTACTAATATATCTATATATGTGAGGGAAATTTAATGATTTTCAAGTATATATTTAATAATTAAATAAGAAAGTTAATAAAACAAAGTAATAACCATGAAAATATTAAAATTTATGATTAATTTTTGAAGTAAAGTTGAATATCTTTGAAGGATTTTAATTATAATTTTGTTTATTCCTTGTAAGAGATGGATAATTTAATTAAGTAGAATAAAATTATGTTAAGTTGTTTTTATAAAAAAAAAAAAAAAAAATGCTAAGGGGTTGGACCGCACGGTTCTTTACCTGTTCGTACGGTCCAACCCCGGTTTTAGGGGTTCACGGAATTGCCACATATGCCCGGTTCTTTATGCTTAAAAAACCGGTTTTCATCATGGTTCACGGTTTTCACGGTCCGACCTCCCGGTCTGGTCCGGTTCTGAGAACTATGTTCCTAGCATTTTCATTGCAATAAAAATCAATACGTATGTGACGGCTCTTAAAAATAAACTTTATATATGTCTAGAGTTGTGACTTATGAGAAAAGAAACCCTAGAAAATATATCAGCTTAGGCTGAATTGCAAATTTGGAATTCTGAAATCGTAATTCTCGATAGATCGAGCTTATGTCAAGTTTCTCATTTAATCTCGATAGCAGCTATTTGTCGAGTTTTAATAAAACAACTTTTCTTCACTTGTTTCTTGGATCAATCTTCATGTCTTTAATACTAACACTTGATATGTTTCAATAACATATTTCTTGATGTATTAAACCCCACTTAGATCTATCTAATTACAATTAAAGTGCGTTTTGTCAAAAGATTAGCCAATTACATATAAAATATGACCCTAACAACTCACATGCTCTAGTTGAAGCAGTGGGTGTTTTGTTTCTTCTATATGGTTTGTGCCTTATGTCAATGGTTCACTCTTGCTCTGAAATTAACAGATGCATGGATTATATAGACTATACATGTGCCACCACTAACCCTCAAGATATTTATTTCTAAACTCTTGCATTCATAAAATACCATACTTAACTTCAAGAAATCCCCCACATATATGCATTTACCACGATTTTATTTAATTTATAAAACTCAAACTTATTAATGAAAGTTTAATTAAAAAAAAGTTTAACTACTAACATTGAAATGATTCTTTATCCAGTTCTTAATCCTGGAGTGGATAGAAAAGAGTGCACAAAATGTATTCTTTATGCAGGTAAATATAATTTGTGACCAAATCGGGTGGCTTAGGAAGAACTTGGTCCATCAAGAAATCAAATCCTCTTGATCAATATCAATCTGGCTATTCAAATAAAAAAGGTCTTCCAGTCTCATTTGGTTGCTTGGGACATCTCACTGTCTCTTAAAAAGACGCAGCTTCTAGGATTCCCAACCAAAAAAAAAAGGTACAAAATTAATTTTGATGCTGCTATTAGACAAGATCACTACTCTACTGTTACTGTTTGTAAGGATTTTTGGTAGCTAGCAATCAATGCCAAAGAATCTACTGTTCATCCAGCCTGGACTAAAGCCCAAGCCTGTCTCCTACTTCTCTAACCTCCAACTTAAAGCTTTACTACATATTATATTTTAAGTTGATAGAAATGTATCATTAATTGAAGATGTTTATGATTCTGATTTATCCCTCGTTTGTCTCGTACTCCAATTATTTTGGACATTCTTAGGCTTTAGCCTATTTACCCTTCTGGGATTTGTTGTTTTGTTCACAGATTTCACCGAATGAGGGTGAATGAGCTTTTGGACTGTGATTTCAATATAGCGTAGGACAAAATTGCTAAATGCCCTTTTTGGGCAAACTACTAATTAGAGAAATACTCATCTTTTGAAACTCGATTTTCTCAAAATTGAGTTATAAAAAAAAAAAAAATTTTTGGTGCCTTATAGCGGCGTTTTTAAGAACCTATAGTAACGTTTTCATGACCTATAGTGATGTTTTGTAACTTGACTTCCATTAAATCGAGTTATGGACAATTTTTTTTTTTTTTTTACCTATAACTCGATTTCATATAAAACGAATTACAAAACGCCACTATAGATCCTGAAAACGTCACTATAGACTCCTTAAAAACGTCGCTATAGGGCCTAATTCTATTTTGAAAAAATCGATTTTCATAAGAGGAACATTTCCCTAATTAGTTTGAAAAATATGACAAAACGCTGCTTAGTTTGCCCAAATAGAGCATTTGACAATTTTTTCCTATACAAATTTGGAGTGTTTACCTGTAATTTCGGACCGATCAACGCAACTGGGAATCTTGAAAGAAGCGCTGTCAATCAAGAGTAATCATTGCTATATATTGATTTATAGTTTTCCAAAGCGAGATCCTTTGGTCCTTCCAGGTTCATTGCATTTTCAAAAGTAGTACTCTTTTTTTTACTTGTTTTTGGGTCATTCTATAATTACACGAGGGTTCCAGAGAAAAGAGGCTTTTGAAGGATCCATTGCTACTGTTATTCTTTTGGTATATGGTAAAATTCTATTAAGCCATGCTGGTGATTCGAAGGCTCTTCTCTGCTCAGAGAATGTTCTCTCCCTTCCTGATGCTAGAGGTCTAGAAATTTCGGTTGATTTAAATCTATTTTCTATACATTTTCAGTTACATTTGCTTATTTGAACCTGAAAGATTGCTTGAAAAATCAGAGTTTCAACAATGGCGGAGAAGGAAAAGTGAGAGAGAAAAAGGAGAGATTTGTGAGAGAATGAAAAAATGATTAGCAACTCTAACTAACTTTGATGTGCTTCATTACATACATATATAATTATATACATAGATTCACAGATAGATTAATCTAACTACCCAACTATAGATGCGTAAAGATTGGGAACAGTTATTCTCTAATTACACACTTGATTAACATGTCATCAACAGAATTCTGATATCTCGAGGGAAGAAGATAAGTTCAGATGGCAGTGTTTTAAAACGACACCGTCTTGATAAAATTACAGCTAGTTTTCCTGATAAAAACGGCAACGTTATTTTAATGGGAAACAATGTCCTTTTGGTGTGAAACACAATATAGCCGTTTATTTGAAAAACTAGCCGTTGGGCAATTCTTTAATCTTCTCTTCAGAACCATGAAGAAACCATATAAATTAGAAAGCAAATTATTTGAATAAAGAAACCATCTAATTACTCACACCTACATTAGCTTCGTGCTATAGAAATTATATATTTAGAAGCAAATGATTTGATAAAGAAGTTCAGAGAGAGAGAGAGAGTCAACATAAACACTTAATTATTCAATTATTATGCTCGTAAATCAAACATTTTTGAAGCTTAAAATCCCCAGTCCAACGAAAACACAGGCATACGGATACACAAAAGCAGATATATAGCTGCTTAACACAAAACACCCAAAAAAAAATAGCTTATTTCAACCATGAAGAAAACATAGTAATCAATCAATAGAAAAAGTGAAATCATCAATCCAACACAGAGTTGTAGAATGTAGACGAAACAGCCTAGAGAGAAACCACCTTATAGCTCGGCGGAGGCACCTTCTTGACAGTAACCCTTAAAAGTTGAAAGTAGAGTGGAAGCTGCCCTACGTATAGAAGGATTATAGGCAGGCATATCACCGTATACACAGGAAACGCCTTATATTGCAGTTCACTTTTTAGCAAGAAGAACTGTCCAGCACAGAAAGAAATTAACATCGCCCCAATGGATACAAAGAGTAATGTTAGGCCAAGCAGAAGTTTCCTCGGCACATTGCTATGAAAATCTTTCGCTTGGTATTGGGAGGTGAGGATGTTGAGGAACAAAAACAAGGAAATAACAGAGGCGCACAGAGCAACAAGTGAGGAAATAGCAAATACGCTGAATGCAGGATGTTTTACAAGGACTGGCATGCCACTATTATCATTGATTCCACCGGGGACAGTGGTTGACGTCGGAAAGACAACAGCAGCGATGAGTGTAGCCACAACAGAGCAGGAATTTGAAATGCTTTTCAGCCACTCGCCTCCGTCCTTGACGACGTCCACGTGGGTTTCATTGAATATATCTTCTGGGGTCTTACCCTCGCGGTTGACTTGATAACAGAAGTGTTGCGGCATCATGTTTTTTACAAACTGCATTGATATACATTCGATAGTGAAAATTTTTATATCAAGTACTCGTAGGATGATGGCGTTTGCCATGATGTGCTTTTACATTGTAAGCTTTTGTTCATAGGTGGTTAAATCCCTAAGTAAGATGTTTAATAAAATTCGATGTGAAGCTAGTTTTGAGTCTGTACCTCATACCACTTGACTTCACACTGCATTTGCAATGCGCCCCCAGGTATTTGCCAAACCTTTTGCTTTTCTAGATTCGCTGCCAGATGCAATGCGTTGTTTCCCTTCATATCCCCTTCATGAATTAATTTACGATTCACAAAATCTTGCTCGAGCAGTAGCAGTAATACATGTGTTTGCCTGTTCTTCGCGGCCAAAAGTACAATATTTTTACCTTCACTCTGTTCATTAATGGCCACTGGAAGCTTTTTGAGTATGTGCTCAACCATTTCTGTGATACCATTTCTTGCTGCAAGCAATATGGTTGACTTTGTCTTTGTCATTTTAGACATTTCTTTTCTCTTGTCATCAATGGCCATTGGTGGAAACAGGAAACTTTTGAAGTATTTGCTCGACCATTTCTGTGAGACCATTTCTTGCCGCAACCAATATGGGTGTCTCTATCATTTTTGTTTCAGGCGTTTCCCCTTTTCCGGGCAGTAAAATAAGTAAGGGTGTCTCTGCCTTTGCCATTTTAGTCGTTTCCCCCTTTCCTGCTAATAATAGAGTACAAATTCAAATGTTTGCCATATATATATATATATATATATATATACTTATAAAAAAAAAGGGATTAATTACCATTGAAATTTCTCATAATCACTTATATAACTCAAATCAATTGAGTACATAGCTGACGATGTACCTTCATAATTGAACAAAGTTTCTCTTTAAATTAGCTTGAAGAGAAACTTTTTAAACTTCTTATATATCTCTTTTTTAGGTGTAAATTTTGAAAATCTAACTGTTGAATTTTATGTTCCTTATGTTCTTAATATGCATATCAAGTTTCATTCAAATTGGATGTTATTTGCTATTCAATTAATAAACTTATTTTTCACACAATTTTATATTACCAAGATTTGAAATTTTTACACTTGTTTGAAGACATAGTAATTAATTTTTGATCTTCTTAAAAATTTACAAGCATAAAGGATATAATATGAATATGCAATCTAACGGTTAGATTTTCAAAATTCATACCCAATATAAAAATATATAAAAAGTTTGAGGAGCTTCTCCCATATCGTATATCTATCCATAAATCTACGATAGGGAGAATAGTGAATCACCTCTTTCATTCGTTTTCTCTTCTTGAGCAGTTTCGTTTAGCTTATTTCCATCTTGTGGTTCAGTTTTGGTTACCTGTGGCTGTGGTATTGTCACTGTCTGTTGGTGATGGTGGTACCTCCCGAATTCCATGTGTTTTCCCAGGGTTCGCCCCACTTGTTAAGCCAAACTCCTTAGCATCGTTGTGTGTATGTTTGATCAGAATTTTCATGATTTGAATCGAATATACATGCTTTCGTTTTATACTTCTTATACCCTCTGGATTGTCATAATCAGAATAAGATAATTACACAAAAAGAAAATATATTAATTAATGCACCGATAAGTACTTAAAAAGCTAACAAATTTACATGATAATGAACGAGATTGAAACCACGTTGATAAGATAAATAAATCATTATGGCTTCTTTAAAAAAGTATTTTTTTTAAAAATTCTATTTTATATTAGAAAGTTCAAAATTTGTAAATGTTAATTTTACGTATATAAATATGTGTGTGTGCGCGCGCAGGAGGTGTTAAAAAGTTGGGTGAAAGTCTAATATAGAGGCAAACCATATCCAAAGCCCAGAATAATCCTGATGAATATTGTGTACAAAAGACGGAAAATGTTATAACAGTCTTCATAATGTCTCCGAACAAATCGATGAACTTCCCTCCCAGCTTTAAATTCTGTACCAAACAAAAATAATTTATTATAATGTGCAAATAAAAAGGTTTAATTAGAAAAACTACTTTCATTGGGCTTCAATAATGACAATAATTGGCAGTACTGCAAGGCCATTATAGCCTTCGACTATTTAGAACCTAGTTTTTTTGTAACGGGGAATGGATGAGAAGTATAGAAAAATTAACTTAATTCGATATACTCACTCTCTATAGAGAAATACACTAAGCAATTAATTGGTTTGTGAAATATGATTATAAATAGGTATTTATAGAATCATAAAACTATTCTATTGGCCCACGTGACCTTATCTTAATAGTTTTATTACTTCCCATATGCATTAATAATTTCTACATATCTTCCTCAAAAAAAAAAATAATAATAATAATAATAATTTCTACATATATTAAATGTGATTAACATACTTAAAATTTTAACTAACTAAATACAATATTACAACAATTATTGTTTATATACCTAGGGTTCCTAACACTGACCTAAAGTTTCAATAGATGTACATGAGCAACTTAGAGCACTCACAATAGCATAAGGGGTAAATTTTTCACATCCAATTTCAAAAATCACTCACATCAATCTACATAAGAGCACTCACATTAGTGCTTATATAGTTTCTCAAAAAAAAAAAAAAATAGTGCTTATATAATATAAAAAATGACTACATTTTAGCCAATCAAACCCAAAATCCACTTACCTCTAGTCATGCAAAGATGTGTAAAAATACATGATTGCTACAATAACCATGTAAATTTATATTGACACTATTTATTTTAAATTTAATTTTTTATTCTTTCTTTATGTATCTCGAGAATGAAGGAAAATGGTAGATAATGATTATAAGAAAAAAGATAATAAATTTTTTTTAAAAACCAAGAAAATTGATATTTTAATGAAATATAGTATAAAATAATAATATTATATGAGACATTTTGAAAAGTAAGTATGTAAAATAAAATAAAAAAAAGTAGATTCTTATATATACTAAAATAGGCAGAATGTATAAGCTGATGCGAATGCTCTAAACTTGTGTAAATTTAGATTGTTGCAACAATTATCTGTGAAAAAATATACACAATTACTATTCACATGCAAATTTATTTTCTATATTTCTTTACTCATTAACTCAAAGAGGGATGATTTGAGAGAGTAATATAAAATTGATAAAAAATAATATTTTAACGAAATATAATGTAAAATAGATAATCAGATATGAATGTTTATTAAAGTTAGTTGTGTTAAAAAAAAAAATAGTTCTTATACTAAAATATACAAGAATTTTTGCAAGAGTTAATAAAAATGCTAAATAAAACCATACTAAACCTCAAACCCAACTTATTTGAGGTTTTTTTTAACAAATTCAACTCATGCATAAAAACCATTGTAGACTTGTAGCTCAAATAGTATATACTATTTGTTTCTTCTTCTTTTTTTTTTTTTCTTTTTTTGAGAAAGTATCTATTATTTGTTTCCAATTGAAACATCCAATATTTAAATCACTCATTCTGCATTGTAACTATAGAATATATATATATATATATATATACATATATATATATATATATATACATATATATATATATATATTTTTTTTTTTTTATAAAACAACTCACTTTTTACCATATGCATTTCTTACCTTCCTCTGTCGATTGGCCAATAGTGTCCGTTTCACTGGGATTCTCTTCATTTGCATCTAGAAAAGAAAAGTAACTCCGTTATAGAAGCGGTCCAGCAGGATAATTTGGGGGTGGATACTGGGTACTCAATTTATTGTATTTTTAATTGCTTATTTCTGTTTTTTTTTTTTAAATAAAAATAATAACAAAAAAAATGTTTCCAGTGATTTTATGGTAAGAAAAGAAAATCTTAAAGAACAAAATTACGTAATTTTGGATCACTCTAACAGTTCATTTTAGTGGAGACTAATGACATTGGCATGACTGAATTGAATAAATTTGAAACTTAAAATGATTAAATTGAATGAAAGTGAAGTTGAAGACTAGAATTGAATTTTTGGCAAAATTAGAGGATGTAATTTCTAAATTAGCATTTTTTATTGTATGTGAATTTTGATAAATCTACTATTATATTACAATTTTTTATTAATCTCATCATTTATCATTTATCATCTCATTTATTAAAAAAAAATAAAAATACAATTTCAAGTTTTGTATTTTAAATTATGCATAAAAAATGAGCTCACATATAGAATCGTAAATAACATTCTATTAGCATGAAATTTTAATTGAGAGAGAGAGAGAGAGAGAGAGAGAGAGGCATATCAGTTGGAGCTTGGGAATTTGTACAAAACAAAATTAATAATTTTAATGCGCAAATAATGAGGTTTATTTAGTAGAACCATTTTTCATTGACATTTAATAATGAAAATAATATATATATATATATATATATATATATATTACAAGTCAAAACTCAGAGAAAATTTAATTAAATTGTCAATTTTATGCAACATTTTTCATTTTATTTTTAATTTTTGTGTCAAGTAAATTATTGAGTGTGAAAATTGAAGAATCCAAAATCCAATTAGATTCTAAATTGAACTTCAATTAGAGTTCAATTTGGGGCTACATGTCCATCTAATTTTTAAATATTTGTAGTAAGTGAATTATTGGATACAAAAACCAAAGAATCTAAATCTAATTAAATTCTAAATTAATATATATTGTGGGGCCAGAGAATTTGGTATCCCCGGCCCACTTCACATCAGGCCCAAGGCCCACGCCGAGGAAGAGGAAACGCCCGAGGACGAAGTGCTAAAGTCTAAATTGTCCAGGAACCTTGCCGAGGACGACCCCGTCCTCGGCAAACCGAGACTATGGGATTAGGAAGTAACGGGCCACCTAAAGCAGCCTTCCAGGGCATCTAAAGAGAAGGAACAAGTATAACGTGCCAGCTGAGGAAGCATGGTGGAGGAGCAAGTCCCTGATGAACTGTCACCTCCACATTAAATACGCACAACCAATGTTCTGGCCGCATTAATGAGGAAATGACCCCTGGGCGGCGCCTCCTCGGTTACTGCGACTCACAGGAGGTCTAGTAAAGTGGCTGATGGGACGGGTTGTCAAAAGGGGGGAATGGATGATCAACAAGTGGAGGAAATGGATCGTTGGAGGATGACTATATAAATGGGGAGAAACATATTGAGAAGGGGGGGGAGGGAGATGGATCCTCATGGAAGAAGGACGACTAACAAGCTCCTCGGACCGAGCCGAGGACAGCTTCTTAAGGATGGTTTCAGTTCGCCGGCGTTCGACGGTGGAAAACACTGCGATTGTCCATTGTCCGCTTGCTAGGGCCTAGTTCTTGAACCCGCTCTCTACAAATTCATTGTATTGGGCTAGCTGGACTTGAGTCCACTCACTCAACAGTAGAAGTGCTCAAACCCAGTCCCTACAATTGGCGCCGTCTGTGGGGAGGACTTATGCACTAGCAAGCACAATGGACAATCATTCCTAGGTTGCTAGTTTACAGAAGGCTAGGCAACATTTCGTCACCACTAACGGCTCTGACTCCGGATCCCATTAAAAAAGAAAAAGAAAAAAGAAAGAGCAACAAACAACGACGCATTTGCTCAAGAGACGATTATTGCAAAAAAATAAAAGATTCAGAGAAAAGGAAAGTGAATAAACATTGCAGGCCTTTTTATTAAATAAAAAAATATATAAATACATTATACAAACAGAGGCTTAGGCAGGCTTGTTTTAAAGTCAACTCTACAAACAGAGGCCTAGACGGGCCTGTTCGAAAGCTAACCCTAGAAAGGAGGGCTGAGGCAGGCTTGTTTCAAAGCTACCAATAACCCTCGGGCCGGTGCGGGTGGTGCCGGCGAGAAGAGAGGAGCAGATGCAAAAGCGCTTGATGGCCCCTCCCCATGATGTTCCCTTGATGCTCCCCTAGCCTCATGATAATTAAGCGTTGGAGGTGGCAACACCCAGGCACCCAGCATGACGTAATCTTGCAAACCTCCATCGGCAGGTAAGCTGGGCGCGAGTCACTACCAGCTTGAAGGGCAGGCATGGACGCGCACCGGAGAAAAGCGTTATGTACTTCATGGACCTCCCTCCTAACTGCTAGAAATGATACCATCAGGATGACGCCCAAGCCTTGCCGCGCTGGAAGTTTGACGCGAACCACAACCGCTACGGCTCTCGATCGAGGGAGGAGGACCTTTGGCTTGCTTGCCCTCACCCTCATCCAGAGCTGTCCCATTCCTCCAAGCTCTGATCACAATCCTAGCAAGGTTATTGAGGGGGTTTAGAGGGTTGGAGAATCATGTTTTCTGTTTAACTAGGGGGTTCGTGAAGTGTGGAAGGACGATTCCCCCAGAAAGCCTTATATAGAGGGCGAAGGTTGGTGGGAATTGGTCCACACAGAATTCAAAAGAAGAATTATCAGCGACATTAATTTTGACCAAATTCCAAAGAAGCCATCAACCGCTGGATCTGCATTAATCCACGAGGATATTAATGAAGGCACGCCTCGCACACCGAAGCGTCAGGCGCGCAACTCGAACAGTCAAAAGACGCCTCGTAATCAAAGATGGCAGAAAATTGGAGCAAAGGAGGGGCTACTGCCACACATGAGGATAGAAATCCGAGCCGCCCCAGTTCAGGGCAGCGTGGGGCTAAGGGCCTAGTCTGAGGAATAACCTAATTTCGGTGAAGCGAGGCTGAGGCCGTCGTCACGCTAAAGCTAAACTTCCCAACACTGAGAACGAATCCCTTCACCCCGGGCAGAAGAACATAAGCGTTAGACTAAACCAAGGTCTTGCATGGTCCTCGGACTCAAGCCTATGGGAAAACTAACAACTTCAAAAATACCTGGGTACTAGACTGAACCAAAGTCTTGCATGGTTCTCGGACTCAAACCTATGGGAAAACTAGTTACTTACAGAAGAACATAAGCGTTAGACTGAACCAAGGTCTTGCATGGTCCTTGGACTCAAGCCTATGGGAAAACTAACCACTCCAAAAATACCTGGGTACTAGACTGAACCAAGGTCTTGCATGGTTCTCGGACTCAAACCTATAGGAAAACTAGTTACTTACAGAAGAGCATAAGCGTTAGACTGAACCAAAGTCTTGCATGGTCCTCAGACTCAAGCCTATGGGAAAACTAACCACTCCAAAAATACCTGGGTACTAGACTGAACCAAGGTCTTGCATGATCCTCGGACTCAAACCTATGGGAAAACTAGTTACTTACAGAAGAACATAAGCGTTAGACTGAACCAAGGTCTTGCATGGTCCTCGGACTCAAGCCTATGGGAAAACTAACCACTCCAAAAATACCTGGGTACTAGACTGAACTAAGGTCTTGCATGGTTCTCGGACTCAAACTTATGGAAAAACTAGTTATTTACAGAAGAACCTAAGCGTTAGACTGAACCAAGGTTTTGCATGATCCTTGGACTCAAGCCTATGGGAAAACTAACCACTCCAAAAATACCTGGGTACTAGACTGAACCAAGGTCTTGCATGGTCTTCGAACTCAAACCTATGGGAAAACTAGTTACTTACAGAAGAACATAAGCGTTAGACTGAACCAAGGTCTTGCATGGTCCTCGGACTCAAGCCTATGGGAAAACTAACCACTCCCAAAATACCTGGGTACTAGACTGAACCAAGGTGTTGCATGGTCCTCGGACTCAAACTTATGGAAAAACTAGTTACTTACAGAAAAACCTAAGCGTTAGAATGAACCAAGGTCTTGCATGGTCCTCGAACTCAAGCCCATGGGAAAACTAACCACTCCAAAAATATCTGGGTACTAGACTGAACCAAGGTCTTGCATAGTCCTCGGACTCAAGCCTATGGGAAAACTAGTCACTTACAGAAGGACCTAAATGTCAGACAGAGCTAAGGTTTCGCATGGTCTTCAAACGAGGGTCCCTGGAGAGACTGGCTACATTCAGTAAAAGAGCAAACAAACACAAGCCCATGAGCATCACTTAAAGCATTCTGAGGCACATTGAACCTAGTCCCTTAGCACAGTCAGCAACTAATGGCTTTCCTAAGTATTTTCCTTTTTATGGTACCTAATTCATATGATGGGGAACCAATATCGTGGAATTATTCCCTTAGCATTCAATCCAGCAAAAATAGGCCGTGGTGTTAAGGTGGTCCAATTATCGATCAAGGTCCAGGTGAGAACTATTGCTAGGGGCTTTACGTTTTTCGGTTGCCGATTTAGAATGAAAAGCATGCTGAGTTTCTGAGACTGTGAAGCTTGTAATTGAAGCACAGGTTATATAAGCATCCAAATTCATCAAGATGACAATAAACACCAAGTAAAAAGAAAAGAAGATCCATGCATTCAGCTTAAGAATAGCATTACAGTGTTTTAAACCAAACCAAATTATACAATGGTAAATCAAGATAAAAAGAAAGGAAGACAAGGGCAACACAGGCCGACAGAGCAAGGTGGCCCGACGAGATTTCCCATCTCTTTAACTCGGTAGAAAACTTGTCCTTGAGGGTCAGCCGAGAAGCTTCATCTGGCGCCTCGAGATCCTAGCGCGAAAGTATAACTTCAGAGGACTCCTCGTCAACAGGGGTGGCCTGGGGGTTAGCAGGGAGCTGCACCACGTCCTGGGGCGTTGCTGGGCTACCATTTTCCTCGTCCCCTAACGCCCCCAGTGCCCAGTCTCCTCAGCGGGCTTGTCAGTTGACATTGGATCATCGGCAACACTGACCGGGGCTTCGTCCGTCGCTCTAGAAGCAGTGCCAACTTCAAGGTTGGTGGAGGCTTCCTCGCGAATGGCAGAGAGATAGTACACCCTTTCAGCCCTTCTAAGCTCAGACGAGGCCTCAACCCCAGCTTGGTTGAAGGCCTTATTCCAAGTCTCGGAACAGTAGCGTCTGCACACCTCGGGCACTTGAGCCTTGAGACTTGCCTCAGTCTTGGCTACTCCTTCAGCAAAGGCCTCCTCCTTCGCTTGCTCTTTGGAGCTCTCGATGTCTGTCCTCGCAAACTCGGCCAGGTCTTTAGCCCTCAAGGCCTCATCCCTGGCGTACTCGGCAACACCTCTAGCCCACTCTGCCTCAGCCAATTTCTTCTTTAAGTTGGCGTTGTGCTCCTTGGCAACCTGCAGCTGACCCTCGATCTCCCGCAAGCGCCCTGCCTAGTCCTCAGCTTGTTTTTTAGCCTCGGCTAGGTTGGATGCCACGCTGTCTCTGGCACTCGTCATCTCCACCAGGTCCTCCCTCACCTTCTTAAGATCAGCCTCAGATTTCTTAAGAGTATTCACGTCCTCCAGGTACTTGTCGCGCTCCTGATCTAGGGCTCTACTCTGGCTATTGGCTTCTTCCTCCAGCCTGAAAGTAGCCTGGACAGCCTGCCGATCAAAACAAATAAACCATAAGCTGGGAGCCGAGAAATAAAATCCAACAAAGGCACAAGTATCGAAAGTCTTACCATGCCTAGATACCTCTTGAGGTTTAGGGCAACTTCCTGCCTCTTCAAACCCCCCAGCTCGGCTATGTCAGCGGGGAGAAGCAAGGACCTCTCCAGGGCGTCGGCCACGCGAGCACCCTCACCCCCTCGGAAGTCCCTGAGGGTGGCGTCATCCATCAAAGGCTTCCCATAAAGCATGGCGGCAGGTAGCCACGCCTGGGGCTCGGGCTGCCGGATGACCTCTTTTCCCTTGTCCTGACTGCCAATCCTCAATTGCTTGGAAGGTCGGCGGGCTTCATCTTCCTCTTGGGAGGAACGAGATCTCCCTCCGTCCACTGGATCTTTGCCCTTGGAAGGTCTCTTCCTCTTCGGGTCGGTGGACTTGGGCCGAGGGTCTAAGGCCGGTAAAAGGGAAGACGACTTGGTCTATGCCGGTAAAGGCTTAGCTGGGGAAGGGGGAAGTTGGGGTGGAGGAGAAGGAGGCTTGGGTTGTGACTTCTCTGGCGTATCCTTCCCCGGTTGGCTCTCAAGCAGGTCGAACAGGCTAGTTTGGGGTCGTCTCTTGAAGCCCATCTCGGCTCGGGTACCAGTCTTCGACAACTGAAGGTCTGCCTCAGATAAATGGGGGTCACCCAAGTCACCAGGGGGATCCTTAAGTAGATGGACTTGGTTGAATGCACCAAACTCATCCTCGGACGTACTCAAATCAACTACTTCCTCTCTTTCTGAACTCCCTCCTTCGACCTCCGCGGCTTGATAGGAGGGGGAAGAGGCTGCCGACGAGACACCCTCTGTGACGGGGGATCCTTCAGAAAACGAGAACGTTCGTTCCACCACAGTGATTTGGCGAAGCCTCAGGTCCTTGGCTCTGATCACGTATCGAGGAGCCGAGAAAGACTTCTGGATCGGCTTGTATCCGAGAATCTTGTGGGTGGCTTTGACCTGATTGTCATTCTCATTCACAAAGACCTCAGCCCTGAGTACAGCTTCTAAGTCCTCTTTGTTGACCAAATGGAAGTGTCGCTCAAAGGCGTGTGGATCTGCAACAGAAAAAGTTAGTTCTTGTCAGCAACCAAGCAATGTGAACTATAAAGGCCTAACAGATCAACCCTCCCATATTCCGAGTATCCTACCTGGCTCCCCCACCACGATCGGGCAGTGAAGGCCGTCGTGCCACTCCCCAAACACGATGAGAAAATCCTTATCCAACCCCTTGCTGGACTCCGGAAGACACTGGATGAGTCTAACTCTATCATCTCTCGTCTTCATGTAGTAGGACTTACCCTTTAGGTGCTGGAGGTTGTAGCACCAATTCACATCGTGATGGGTTAACCTCAGACCCATCTTTTCGTTCAAGGCGTCCACACAACCCAGGATCCTGAGCACATTCGTGGCGCACTGGGTAGAGTTAACCGAAAGTGCCTAAGGTAGTCCCTCATCACTGGCCCCATAGGGATCCTCATACCACCCTCAAGGAAGACAATTATAGGAATCACTACCTCACCAATTTCCCTCTTTATATACCACTCTCCCTCCTTGCAATACCTCAAACCCATGTTACTGGGTATCCTATGAGTGGCGATGAATTCCTTCATCGCCTCCTCAGACTCAACTAACTTCTTAAACCTACCCATCTGGAAGAATGACTAAGAGACTCAGGGAAGAGTGAAAGGAGGAGAGAGATAGGGGAAAAGAAAGTTAGAAAGGGTTAAGCACAAGATAGGGCAAGAAGAAAACTTACAGAAGTGAGGGAAGGCATTCGGAATGCTCTTTTTTAGGCTGTGAGGAGATGCGAGTTGAGTTGAAGACTTGACTAGATTCAGGGTGCTTACATGAGACCTCTTGAATGCAAAAGTAGAGAGATGAATCGGTGCAAATGGGTGTATGCCCCCTCACCAAAGATAACTGTGCAAGGCCTCCCGCCCATAATGGCGAAAAATCCTCACCATTGGATCACCATCACACCGTTGAACGTGGGGAGTATAAAGCCGCCAAAATTTAATGCAGGTGCGTGCCACATATCGAAGTGCCAGAAACGTGCATTAGACAAGTGAAAAGACTCCAAATGCTGACCTAGGACTAGACTGGACAAACCACAATGAAGGCTCGAGGATATCAAAATCCTCCTCCCCGTCCGAGGATCCGGATAGTAGGATTTTGAGGGGTTATTGTGGGGCCAGAGAATTTGGTATCCCCGGCCCACTTCACATCAGGCCCAAGGCCCACACCAAGGAGGAGGAAACAGCCGAGGACGAAGTGCTAAAGTCCAAATTGTCCAGGAACCTTGCCGAGGACGACCCTGTCCTCGGCAAACCGAGACTATGGGATTAGGAAGTAACGGGCCACCTAAAGCAGCCTTCCAGGGCATCTAAAGAGAAGGGACAAGTATAACGTGCCAGCTGAGGAAGCATGGTGGAGGAGCAAGTCCCTGATGAACTGTCACCTCCACATTAAATACGCAAAACCAATGTTCTGGCCGCATTAATGAGGAAATGACCCCTGGGCAGCGCCTCCTCGGTTACTGCGACTCACAGGAGGTCTAGTAAAGTGGCTGATGGGACGGGTTGTCAAGGGGGGGCATGGATGATCAACAAGTGGAGGAAAGGGATCGATGGAGGAGGACTATATAAATGGAGAGAAACATATTAAGAAGGGGGGGGGGATGGATCCCCATGGAAGAAGGATGACTAACAAGCTCCTCGGACCGAGCCGAGAACAGCTTCTTAAGGATGGTTTCAGTTCACCGGCGTTCGACGGTAGAAAACACTGCGATTGTCCATTGTCCGCTTTCTAGGGCCTAGTTCTTGAACCCGCTCTCTACAAATTCATTGTATTGGGCTAGCTGGGCTTGAGTCCACTCACTCAACTGTAGAAGTGCTCAAACCCAATCCCTACATATATATATATATATATATATATATATATATATATATATATATATATGTATATAATGTGAAACTATTACGTAATTTAGAAATGTATAATTTAAAAATGTGTAAGTTAATACCATGTTTAATTTAAATCTCTTCTAAAAAAAATGTGTAATTTGAACCGTATAATTATAATTGTTTTTAATTGTACCCATGCATATGTATGAGATTACACATTAATCTATGTATGTGTGTGTGTGTGTGTGTATTAATAGGCAAAGTTGAGAAAAAATCCAATTAGATTTCAAATTGGAATTCAATTAGAGTTTAAACTTGTCCCACTTGTTCCATCTAATCTAAGTTCTTAAATTTTTGTGCCAAGTGAGTTAATTCAATGTGAAAATTGGATTTCAATGAAAGTTTAATATTGCGCTAAGTGTCCTATCTAATTTAAGTTTTTAAATATTTGTGCCAAATGAGTTAATTTAGTGTAGAAAACGATGAGTCCAATATAAATAACCATAAAAAAACCTATCATATATTTAACTCTATATATAAAATTAGAGAAAGAGAGAGTGAATGATTTTATATTTATGAACCTTTATTCTTTGTATAACTAAAAGCAATTCAAATTTATAAGTCATTTATATAATATACCATGACTATGTATGGTTTATTACTAACTAGGTAATATATATAAACCAAAGTTTAGAGAAAATTCAATTAGAATCGAAATTGGATTTTGCTTTTGTTAGCTTCCCATACAAATTAAATTGTTTAGATTTTTGCTGTTATTATTATTATTATTATTATTATTTTGAACTAATGAGCATATTTTTTATACTATTTCTAATAAGATATTTTGTATACAAAGATATTGAACATAACAAACTCCAATTGAGCTAAATGATCCTATACATCTATCCCTATTCAATTTATGAGATAATATTTAACCAATTTATTATTTTATTTTATGTTATATTTAGTAGAATTTCACAGACAATAATTGTAAATTGATATTGTATATGTAGTATCCAATAGTAAATTTCAAAATTATATACGTAATAATAATGTAATGAGAAACTTGGCGTAACCAATATCATTAAAATTGTAAGGAAAAACTATTTTAGTACCTCCAAATGTCTTGGTCGAATTATGTCTTATATGTTTAGTAACTCAAACTAACATCAATAGCACCATTATAATTCATCATTCTCGTGCGTAAGCATGGGTTACATACTAGTTAAGGATAATGACAGATATAAGTTTTAGCAATATTTAATAGATTAGCTTTAGCAGTATTGGAAGGCCAGTAATGTTAGAATTATGGTTAAATAATTAAGTTTATTATTTCCTAATAACTTAGGTTTTGGGACAATTGACAATTTATCTCGATATCATAGCAGGAGATTCTAAGTTTAATCATTATCTTCAAGCTACCTCCTATTTAAAATAATAAAAAAAATCCCACATATGAGATCCACTTAGTAAGGAAGAGTTTAGGCCTACACGTGAATAAGAATGTTAGAATTATAGTTAAATGATAAAATTCACAATTTTCTAACCATTTAAAATTTTAAGATAATTGATAATTTATTGAGTAAAGCATTCAACCTAAAACTTTAATAGATGGCTGGACCAACTAACCATATTAAATCCAAAACCCAATTGGTGTGGGATTATTCTAATATTTTCAACTCAAATGAACTTTTAATACTAAGCATTTCTGCTAATTCTTCAAAAATAAATAAATAAAATTATGTATTTTTGTCAAAAATTTTGTAGCTCAATTAATATTTTTTAGTGTTTTTCAATGAAAACATCCAGAGTTCAAATTCCTAAAACCTATTGTAACTATAAAATTATTAATAAATAAAAAATAAAAAATAAAAAAACTATGCATTCTCACCTCTTCGTTTTGATTGGCAAATAACATGCAGTTGGTTGGGACTCTCCACATCAGCATTTCGGCATTTGCAATGCCTAATATTTGTTCCTCCAATCACTAAGAAAAGGAAAGCAAAGTTACAGAACTTAAAGGAAAGAAGAGAAATAAATAAATCAACACTGTTTTTCGTTGGTTTTTGGGTTCTGCCGTATATGTTGAAGTTCTAATCATTCTGTTAATGCATTTTTTATTTATTTATTTTGAGAAAGTTAATGCATTTTTTATTAAAGCTAGAAAATCAAAAGTAATTTTTTTTTTTTTTTTTTTTTTTTTTTTTTTCATGATTAATGAGAGACCTCAATATCAATGAATGGAAAAACAACTGCATGAATCTGGTAAACCTTAAGAGTCCTAAATGATCCTAGAAAAATTCATGTTTCCCCTTGCTTGAGTTGCCCTGATTTTCATGTTCTGTCACAGGTTTTACAATAACTTTAATTAATGCAAAGAAAAAAGATCCACTTTATATACCGAATGGAGCCAAAGTCTGCAGCACTTGATAAAACTGGATGCATATGTGGTAATTCTTTGGGAATTTGTGAGCAATATCGTCTATGGAAGATTCATCCAATTCTTTAGTGGCAGAATCAATCAATCTTTTATCAACGGTTTCGTGCTCCAGCTCTTCAACATATATACCTTTCACACAACAACAAAGGATGTTGTAGCTACAACACAACGTACTCTGATCTCCAAAATGTAAGAGAGATGACTTGCAGCTAGCTAGAAAGTTGAGTCATACTTACAATGATAAATGATGCTCTTCCACCATCCGAGGTGGGAACCACTTTTGAAGACCGATGGCTTACTTGCTAGGAGATGCAAAGGGGTGATTCCTACCTCTTTCACAGCATAAGCAAGACTAGGTTCCTTTAAAAGTATTTCATATGCCAAATCTGTCAACCATAATTAATAATTAAACTTAGCGGGTAATGCAGTTTTAACATAATTGATATATTTTTTTTTTTTTTGCGAAAATTCTCAAGTATTTTTGGAACACAAAAATATGTTGCTCTATCCTCTCATATTTATGGTGAATCATTTCATGAATTTAATAATTGGACCCTATCATGATCGACTTTACATATTTTCCTTTTTCTGTATTTCATTTTTCAAAGTTTTCTATAATAAAAAAAAAAATTATGTCAATTTTAATTGAAAAATATGGAAAATGTTTGTTTTGTTTTTAATGTAAAAAATTTACAAAAGAAAAGTAAGAATTATTTTTTTAAGCAAGTTCTTTTAATTTAAAGATTAATATATATAAGAGATCGAAACAATGTGCTCAAATAATTTCACAAATCAACAAACCAAGCTTCAACTCTTCATTTTCGACCATTTTTATTTCTCTATTCGTAAATGTTCCGCAATATTATTGCAATTTAACTAACACACAATCACAACAACTATAAGGTGGGTGAGAGGGGCTTGGACTTGAGAGAGATCGAGAATCACAGAGAGACAGATCGAGACGAATTGGATGGAGATCAAGCATTGGTCTAATGGAGCCCTTGGTGCACTCAAAGCTTGTGAGGAAGAGGCGTGGAGCAAGGCTTCTTTGTCAAGGCCAATGGTGAGGTTCCTGTTCTCTGTTGCAATGACTAAGACCGGTGGGAGAAATAGTGGCAGAGACAATGACACACAAAGAGAGAGAGGAATATAAACATAATAATAATAATAATTATTATTATTATTATTTTGGTAAAAAGGATATTTCATTAAGAACTAAACAACAACACTAGGAGCATTAACAGTCCAATCAAAAGTAGCCCCTGTTGCATCTAAACTAAGCAGCAAGGATACATCAGCTGGGGGATCTAGAAAAATAACAAAATCTTGGGGAAGCAAGGCTCCCCTCCTAGCTAATGCATCGGCACATATGTTTGCCTCCCTATAACAATGTTGAATCTTTACCATAGGAATATCCCTCAAACCCGCTTTACAATCTCCAAGGATAGCATCCAAACCGTTCTGATTTCTATCCTCTTTGTGCAGTAGGTCCACCACGAGCTTGGCATCCAGTTCTATAATTACTGTTGGGAATTTTAAAGTAATACATAAGTGAATTCCGTCTCAAAGAGCCCAAAGCTCAGCAGTAGCACTAGCAGTGGTCCCTACAGCTCGAGCAAAACCTCGCACCCATTCCCCATTTGCATTGCGGATCAAGCCTTCACATCTTGCCAAGCCAGGGTTCCCAATGGAAGAGCCATCAATGTTTAGCTTAACCCAATTCTCAAGGGGGCACTGCCAACTGATCTTGATAGTTGTGCGATGACCACCATGCCTACCATTGGCTCCGAGAAAAGCAAATTCAATGGCTTTGGACATTACCTCCTTCTTAAGATCAATTTGGGTTCTCTCTTTGCCGAAGACTACACTATTTCTATGATGCCAAAGACCCCAAATCCCAAAAGGAAATACAACCCCCCAATTAATCCCCGAGCAAGGAGAGTCTTTAGTACTATGGCAGTTCAGTCTCAACCAATCCATAAGTCTAGCCCCATAGAATAGAATCGCTTGCATGGGCTAGAGAAAGGAGTTCCAAAAGCATTGGGCAAAAGGGCAATCCCTTAAAACATGAATAATGGTTTTCAAGGCACCATTGCAGATTGGGCAAGAGGGGGAAATATACATACCTCGATAGGCCAGAGTGGCTCGGACTGAAATGCTATTGTGGTAGCATTGCCAGATGAAACACTTCACCTTTGGGATGGTGATAGTCTTCCAAATCCATTCACCTTCAAAATGGCTTGCTTGATCATCTTCACCTTCCATGCTAGCCAAACAATAGGCCTTCTTAAGCTCAAAAGCCCCACTTGGGGAAGAACACTAGGAGAGACGATCCTAATAAAAGGCCGAGTAGGATATAAGGGTGGTTTTGATGGCAGCTAGCAAATGAGCACGTAAGGAAATAGAAATGTTTTGCCAATTCCATCCACTAAAGTTGGCAACCTCTTCCTCATGATTAAGAGGGCCTGAAATAAGTCTTTGCAACGACTCCTTGTCTAGCCACTTGTCATTCCATAAGGATAGTTGGTTGTCCCTGCCAACTACCCATTTGGACCCCCTGTTAAACACTGCATCTCCTTTCCTTATCCCAAACCAGATATTAGAGCACTTGAGTTTAAAGATGGGCAGTGGTTGATCTTCTAACCACCCTATATTTAACCTTGGCCTATAGGGAGGTCGTCTCTGTCTTCAATCGCCAGTTGAGTTTGGCTAAGAGAGCAATATTTTTGGATTTGGCTACATGGATATTGAGACCTCCCTCTCTTTTGGGCTAAGTAATCTTCTTCTAGCTAACCATGTGAAGCTTCTTCTTGTTATCAGTTGATCCCCACAAGAAATCTCGACTTAATTTGTCCATACTATAGAGCACTTTTGAAGGGAGGGCCACACACTGCATTGCATAATTTGGGATAGTCGTAATAACAGATTGGGTGAGAATAAGTTGCAGTGAAAGACAATAGATTTTCTTTCCAACCAGTGAGACGACTCTGAATACGCTCAATAATAAACCCAAAGTCCTATATCATGCCTGAGTGATTTATAGCAAAACCCAAATACTTTCCTAGTGTCGAGGTGGATCTAAACTCCAGAATCTCACATAAATCTGCCCTAGTGTCGGTGCTGACATTAGGAGAAAAGAACACCCTGGACTTTGCATTGCTCACTTTTTGACTCGATAAGGAACAAAACGAGTCAAGTACATCTCTCACAACCAAGCAATTTTTCCTGTCTGCTTTTGCAAAAAGTACGAGATCGTCACCAAAGAAGAGATAGGAAGAAAGCCAGCCCTCCCCGTGAGGCTTTAATCGGGTCCCACAGCTTGGCATCGCACTTCTCAGAGAGCTCCCAGAACTTCCATACAGAGGATAAATAAATAGGGGGAGAGGGGGTCTCCTTGTCTGATGCCTCTTGAAGGAAGAAAAAGCTCGAGAGCACCACCATTGTATAACACAGATATAGAAGAAGTTGACACACAACTCATAATAAGAGAAGCTAGATGGTTAGGGAACTTGAAAAGAGCTAAGGTATCTCGGATGAAGCTCCATTCGAGGCGATCATAGGCCTTCTCCAATTCAATTTTTATTGCCATGAATCCTCCTCTCCCTTTCATCTTAGACATGGTATGGACAAGCTCCTGAACAATAATCACATTGTCAATCCCTTTCCGACCAGGGACAAAAGCCATTTGATAGGGAGAGACAAGATTGGAAAGCATGGGGCGAATCCTGGCCACAATCACCTCGTAACAATCTTATACATGGTGTTGCATAAACGAATTGGGCAGTAATTGCTAAGGGATTCAGGAGCACTACACTTGGGAATTAGAGTGATAAGGGTTCTATTTAAGTATTCGACATTGATTAGGAGGTAAAAATCTGTTTCACTTCCTCTCTAACCGACTCCCCAACAAGAGCCAAAACCACTAAAAAAACCCTGCATGGAGGCCATTTGGTCTCGGAGCTTTGAAGGCTTTGAGGGACTAGAGAGCACTTGAAATTTCTTCATCGAATATTGGAATTCCAAGCTTGGCAACTTCATCTTCCTTCAAGCAGGAGTTCCAGCAAGGAGGATTCCACAACGAGAGGAGTGAGCTACTGTGACTAGACATAAATAACTCAGCATAGCCCGTCCTGATGAAATCCGCAATATCACTCTCCTCATTCAACTAGTTACCCATATTATCTTTTAGGCAATTGATACGATTTCTACTTTAATGCTCCGGAGCAGAAGTGTGATAAAAGGTTGTGTTTCTGTCCCCCTCAACCAGCCAAGTGATGCATGATTTCATTGTCCAAAACTCTTCCTCTAATTTCGAGATCTTAGCAAGTTATGTGCGCAACTCCTGCTTAAGACGAATTAGAAAATTTTTGGGGTTATTGGAGAGGGCAATTTGAACACTTCTAAGTCTTGTAAGGGTACGCTTTTTCCAATGTAACAAGTTTCCAAACACATTCCTATTCCAAAACCTTCGCTTTATCAGTGAACTTGGAGACTGCATGTGATAAGGAGCTAGGATTTGCCCAGGTGTCTGGCATAATATCCAGAAAAGAAGGGTGGGAGAGCCACATTGGCTGGAATCTGAAAGGCTGATCCTGCCTGATGCCGTGACCTTTGTCCCAGTGCAGCTTGACTAGACAATGATTTGAATGGCCTCTCTCAAGGTGCTCATCACTAACTTCTGGAAAAAAAGCATACCATTCAGCATTTACAAAATAACGATCTATCCTCTCTTGGAAAGCTGCGTTAGAGGCCTATTGTTTGACCATGTATAGCGCGCACCGGAGAAACCAATGTCTATTATCTTGCATATATCAAGGTACTCCTAGAATCTAAGAGCTCTGTTGATATTCACCGATCTGCCTCCAAACTTATCTCCTCCAATCAGCACTTCATTAAAATCCCCAACGATAACTCAGGGTAAGGCATGGAGACGAGCAACAGTAAAATTATCCCATAAAAGATGCCTTTCAAAAAGTCTCGGGCTGGCATTGACTGCAAAGAGGAGCCAAAAACCTTGAGAGTTGGGGGAATTGAGATTCACCAAAGCATGGACCTAAAGGCCACCAGTCAGCCCAATTTTATTAACCAAAATAGTCCCATCCATGGGGAGCCTATCTACAATACTTCTGGCTCTATCTCCACTAACTTTTGTTTCCATGATAACCAAGATTGCAGGATAATGCTTGCAAATCAAATCAAGGACAAGACTAAGAAAATTTGGGTTAAGAGCACCCCAACAATTCCAAATAAGCATATTCATTTCCACAAATAAGAGATTAAAGGAATCAACATTCAGGAAGGAACAAAATTGTTACCTCCATCATCAAATAGCATATCATCAACCTCATGGTCCGAGGTTCGACCTTCATCAGCTGGTGGCCTATTGTGTCCTTGGGAGCTTCCCTCCTCTGCTGAACTCTTTTTCCTGGGTCGAAGAGATGGGTCAATGTGCTTCAAAGGGGCTCTTGAAATGCTATCACATGCAGCGACAACACTAGGTCCCACCTTTCCATCGTCTTCGAAGGGGTAATTAGAGATTTCCTTCAGAGGGGCTCTGAGAAGATTTGGGTCGATATTCATTTGTTGGGGTTCATTTATCCACTCCTCGACAGAAGCAAACAAGCTTTCCAGCTCCGATGGGGCTTTGGGCGTGCTGAGGCTAGTCGCTCTCCAAGCTTGGCTAGACTTTCTATGCATTTGATCATGAGATGCTTTCCTAGGCTTCTGACCTCGGGCAGTGCCATTACCCTTGACATATGAGGATTCTTTTTTTGTCTTGTTCAAAGGAGAAAAATCTGTAGGGCGGTCTGCTTCAGGCCTGTTATCAGACGAAAATAACAGGGCTTGCTTTTGCTTTCCCTCACTGTTCCCTATGCCCATATTAGCCTTGACTGAGGCCACAAAAGAAGGCCCAGTATTTGCAAGCTACATAATTAATTTGTTTTGTTCCTACGAAGAACAGTTACTCACTGACTCACTATTCTTAATTGATACCTTTTGTGTTATTAATTCAAGTATAAGTTTTGCTCCATACAGGATTAGGCGATACCAAAAAAAAAAAAGGATAAGTGTATAAGGATTCACTGATTATGTATATTGCATATGATACTTGGACGTATGTTACTTTTTTCTTTTTTCTTTTTTTATTGTCACATAACCCTGTATGTAGCAAAAAGTACCATTCCTTAATAGTGTTAGGACATATGTGATTCACTTGTTAGAAACATATGTCACTATTTTATGTAATTGACTAATCCTTTGATAAAACGCACTTTACTTGTATTTGGGTAGATCTAGAATGTATTTAATACTTCAAGAAACTTTGTTTCAAGATCAAGTGTTAAACCCATGCAAGTCTGTCCAAGTTTCAAGCCAAGAAAGTGCTTGTCATTAAAGCTCGACAGCTAGCCATCTGTCAAGGTTTAAAGAGCTTATCAGCCCAGTGGCTCGACAGCAGCTCAACAGCTAGGCATCTGTTGAGGTCTATGGAAAACAGAATTTCGGATCTGTTTTGACTCTAATCTGTGATTATGTGTTTGGGCTTTCTTTTCTCATAACCCTGGACATATAAAATGATTATTTTAAGGGCCGTCAAAGAGGACACAAGTTGCACAAGTGTTAAGCAAAGTTTGTTCAAACAAATTGTGACCGGAGATAGAGTTTCACTCTAGTTCATCATTCTTGTGAAGAAGTTGCTGTGTTTGTGCACCGTAAGGTTTTGTAACCAAGCATCTTCTTGATCTTCATCGTCTAGATGAACTGAAGAACTTTGCAGCCAACAATCTTCTCTAGTTGGTGATTGAAGTCGCGACTGAGATCTGCGCAATTGGTTAGTCACGTACTAGGAGTCATGCATCAAACAGAGAAATTGTCACTACAGAACAAGTCCAATTGGGTATTAGGGTGAGGGTTCAATTGTAGGTTAGTATAAGGTACTAGGATTCATTTACTTGTAACCGCTTGTTGTGATAATAGTGGAATTTTGGGAGTGGTGACCTTAAAATCACCAAGTGGAGTTTTTGCCATGATTAGTTTACCCCATTCGTAAACAAATCACCGTGTCAATTTATTTTCCGCTGTATACTTAATTTAATTGGTGATTTGTTTGTGCTACCATGCGTTTGCATATTAATTTGATTAATTAATTAAACTTAGCTAATTAATCAATTAATTCATCACAAGGGGTCAATTCGTTTTTGGACTATCAAATAGTAATGGCGGCTCCACATATATTTTAGGGTAGTCACAAGACTAACTTGACTTGCTAAAAATTTATATATATACTTGAAATTAAAAAAAATATATACTAAAGTAACCTATTTTGACTACTTTAATAATAATATTAAACACCATGACTTAAGAATCATAAGTATTTAGTTTCAACAAAAATAAAAGTAATGTTACATCCACAATATTTTCACAATAATTTCACTACAAATTGCAGCTTCTAACTTGAGAGATAATATTGTGGTAAGATGTTATTAATTCTAATTTGATCCTAATACTAACATCACTTTTTTACCCATCAATATATAACAGTTGGTTGCTTAAGATTTGTTATGAAAATGTTGTGAACATAGCATTACTTCATAAATAATTTTAACCCCCCAAATATAATCCTTAACCTCTTTAAAAAACCAAAAATTAAACTTAAAATTAAATAACAACAATAAAAATTAACCCAACAAAAATAAGAGTAATGTTACATCAACAACAAAAATGCATTTCACAACAAAAATAAGAGTAATGCTATATTCATAACATTCTTTTTGTTAGTAGAAAGAAATGGTAGTGACATATGTCCAAGTTTATTTTTTTATTAAATTTTGTAAAATTTAATTTTTTAGTGACCATTCTTAAAAAAAAAAAAAAATTCCTACAACCGCGATGGTTCCCTAATAACAATACAAGCATATAATTTGTTAATAATAAAAATATTTTAGTATAAGTTATAGTTCTCGTAGCAATTTCTTTTTTAACTTTAATAATAAAAAATCAATTCCTTCAACCAATTTTACACTATCGGAATACATTATAAATTTCTACTATGTAAAGTAGAACATTAATTCATGTTTTATTCAATAGGTGAAGTGAGAAAAAGTTAAGCAGAAAATCCTCACCGAAATACTCCCACTTGATGGCACAGTGAAGGCCAGTCTCACCATCATTTCTTCTATAGCCAGGATCGACTGACGCAAGGTCGGTGTCGGTGGCTTCCAGGAGTGCCATATGCAGGTAAAGGAAGATTGGTTTGTAACCATGAAAAGCAGCTAAGAAGAGAGGACTCTCACCAACATTGTTACGAAATAAATCTTTATCCTCCAAATCTCGAATCTCTGAAAACCCACTAACTAGGGTAGCAAGAAGGATGCATATCTTCAATCTCCCCGTTGATGCGGCCACATGCAAAGGGGTATTCCCTTCATCGTTTTTTATCAGTAAAACGAGCTCCGAAATGTGGGAAATTACACGTATGAGTTCTATAACAATATTTTCAGGTGCAATTGAGACAGCTACATGCAATGCCGTGTCCCTTGACGAGTTGATCCTGGCCGAAATGGCTGCGAATGTGTGTTGCTTATACATCTCAACAATGCTCTCCCAATTACCCGTCATGGTATTCCTGTACAAATTAAGGGCAAGCTCCTCATCCATTTCCTCCTGCATATCTTCCTTTTTTTGGTTACCACTAGGAACAGTTTTTCCGGCTTCCATTTCTTTGTTACTACTAAGACCAATCACGAAAAATATTAGATATGAAAATTAAGAAAACAATAGGATTGTGTACCTCGCAATACTGTAAATGTGTATCTTTTTTCAAGCTATATATAAAAAGATAAGGGACGAGAGAGAAGAGAGTCCTAATCCATATTTAAGGAGTGGTGGTTATTTTATGTTGAGAATAACCAGGCACTTTAATAAATCTCCAAAGTAAAGGAGGACTATTTACTTTTTTTTTTTTTTTGATGTTGAGGACTATTAACTTTTTGTGATTAACCAGAAAATATATAAAATAGAGAGAACTTGGCCATTTTTTTCCAACAAGAAAAGACAAATAACACACCAAAAATTGATAGAAACACAAAGAAAGATAAAATGCTAGGACCATGACTTTGCTACAACTTGCTTATAAATTAAGTTGTGAGGGATGGGTCCATGTGGGTCCAAAGAAAAGCAAAAAACAAAACTAACAAAAGGTACACCATTGTGATTTTCACATCACATCTGTATACAAAGTGATAAATGGTACACCATTGTTCTTCTCATAAAGGTTTTGCACCATAGAATAGAAGTACTTTAGAGTCACAATTGCTTCACTTTATGTATGACAAGGAATCCTTGAATTATTTGTTAATTATTGATATTTATCGCAATGAAAATGCTAGGATCACATAATGGTACACAACTTTGGTTACAACTTGCTACGTGACTAAAACTGGTAAAGAGTATATAATTTTCCTTAAAGATGTCTAGTAGCTTTTCACTTTCCAGCCTAACATACTTTTATTAAAGCTTCTAGGGTTTTTTTTATTTATTTCAAACCCCCCCCCCCCCCCCCCCCAAAAAAAAAAGCCATATGCTTTGTAAATCCAGATTAATATAAAGAATGGGGAAAAAAAAAAAAATCAACCTCCATTGCAATGCAAGTTGACAATTCGGTAACTCATAGAGGGCTTGCGAAAGCTAAATTCATCAAATATTCATTGTCTGTCTCTACTCTACTCTCTTTCCATTCAAATTGACCATTAATTAAATAAGATGTAATTAATACACTTCACGTTTGATGGTGAATCTGTCTCAAATATTTACATTAAATGTTTAGATAGGTACGTCCTTTTCATTGTTCCTCACCCTACAATTTTAAGCTACATGCATGTATTCCACGTTACATCTGAATTAGAAAAATGAATTCCTTCCCGTGTTGCACATTGAACTTTTCTTTATCTAAATTAGGGGAGTGGGGGGGGTTCTTTAGAAAAAGAAAGACGAAAGTAATGTGCTATGCCTATACCGACATGAGCAAAGTAGAAGTATATATCCTTCCCCTTATCTTAAACTCACAGCAGTCATTATCTTTTTTGTTAGTAGTGTTCACTCTTTCTTTGGTTCTTTTCTTCCTTGTTCCGAAAACTTCACTTTTGGAGAAGTTAGTTCTTAGGGGAAAAAAATTTAAAAAGAAAGCTGCTGTAAAATAAAGGAAATAGCAAGACAATAAAGGAAATAGTCCTGACTCCACCACTGGTTCATACTCATAAGAAAACAACAAAAGAACTTTATTGACCAAAAGAAAATCACTATTTTGGATGTCGGTTAAGGGGAGAATAAGATCTTTCACTCCTTTTAACATGGGAGAAAGATTCATCATGATAATTCATATGTACATCACATGGGATGCATATATATAATTTAAAATTGAACAATGAGAAATTTTTATTAAAATTTATTATCATATATCATATGAAAAGAACTCGTTTAAATATCTAGTTATTGCCTTCCATGGCAATTGTGGGTGGTAAGTTTATTGGTTTGGGATATGACATAAATCCAAAACTCCAAGTTCAATCTATCACACTATTTGATCATGGGCTAGATTTTTAAGATTAATCATGGGTATGAAATGGAATGGCCTGGCCAAGAGCCAGGGCACCACTTCTTTGTATATATGGGTTGTGTTTAAGTTACATCTAGTATAACTCTAAACAATATTACATCACCTAATAACTTATTATAGAATTCAAATTTTGAGAATCCCACCATTAGATTACATATTTTATATGTTTTTAACATGCATGACAATTAGATGTAATTTACCATTCGATCCATAAATTCATCTTTTATGCATTATTTAAAACTACAAAAACTTGAATTTAAACAATTGATTGATGACATGACCATTGATCTTTGATCATCTTTAAATTTTGCAAGTATAGATAATATACAAAGACAATATAATCTAACGGTGGATTTGTCAAAATTCGCATCCAATTAAAAAATATTGAATGGTGTAACATTATTTAAAGTTACACCAAATGTATATCCAAAAGTTAGGCCTTTTTGGATATACACCACTGTCAGTTTCTTTAAAACCTTCTCCTCTTCTCCCTCTGTGTGTGTGTGTGTGTGTTAAAATTGTTAAGACATGTGTGATTCAATGTCAAGAACATATGTTACTATTTTATGTAATTGGCTAATCCTTTGACAAAACGCATTTTACTTGTAATTTGGTAGATCTAGGATGTGTTTACTGCTTCAAGAAACAAGGTTTCAAGTTCAAATGTTAAAGTCATGCAAGTCTGTCTAAGAATCAAGTGATGAAGTGCCAGATTTTAAAACTCAATAGCTAGCATCTATTGAGGTTTAAAAGCTGCTGAAGCTCGTGGCTCGACAGCTAGCTCGATAGATGGCTATCTATCGAGGTTTATGAGACTCAGTTTTTCAGAACTGTTTTTCATCT
Organism: Quercus ilex subsp. ballota; assembly: GCA_032727855.1. Classification (NCBI taxonomy): domain Eukaryota; kingdom Viridiplantae; phylum Streptophyta; class Magnoliopsida; order Fagales; family Fagaceae; genus Quercus; species Quercus ilex. The sequence continues at coordinate 42,398,276 of CM064919.1, forward strand.
AATCCGTGAGTATGTGTTTAGGCTTTCTTTTCTCACAATCCTAAACATATATAAGGATTATTTTAACGGCCGTAAAAGGTTACACACAGTTGTACAAGAGCACAATTCCACAAGTGTGAAGAAAAGTCTGACCAGAAACCTAGTTTGCCCTAGTTCTTCTTCCTCTTCAAGAAACTGCTGTGTTTGTACACCATAGGGTTTTGTGACTAAGCAACTTCATGATCTTCATCGTGTGATGAACAAAAGAACTTTGCAGCCAATATTCTTCTCTAATTGGTGATCAGTCGCGTACTAGGATCCGCGTAATTGGTTAGTCACGTACTGGGAGCCGTGCATTGAAAAGGAGAGATTGTTACTACAGAACAAGTCCAATTGGGTATTGGGGTAAGGGTTTAACTGTAGGTTGGTATAAGGTATTGAGATTCCTTTACCTGTAACTGCTTGTTTTGATAATAGTGGATTCTTGGGAGTGGTGACCTTGAAATCACCCGGTGGGGTTTTTGCCGTGTAGGTTTTACCTATTTGTAAACAAATTACTGTATCAAATTATTTCCGTTGTATACTTAGTTATTTGGTGATTTATTTGTGCTGCCACGCATTTTGCATGTTAATTTGATTCATTAATAAACTTGGCTAATTAATCAATTAATTCATTACAATGAGTCAATACATTCTTAGTCTATCAAAAATATTTAATATTCTAAAAAAATGTGTAACTTAAATCCAACCATATATATATATATATTGCAAATTGAATCAATAACTAAAATGATTTAATATCAAAATGTAGCGTGGAAATGTTAAACTAGCTATTCCGTTATGGCTAGACACAATACTTAAAACTATAAAGTATAAAAGGACTCTTTAAATCTATAAGGAGAAGTTTAGAATCGACCATAAAGTAGAAAAACTATCAAAGAAATTTAGTTAATGAATATTGAACTCTAACTTTCATTTAGGCTTGGATGCCAGGTTGTGGACTTCATAAAACTTAATACCAAGTAAAAAATATTTGCAAACATATTCCAATTAATATATTAATGTAAAAGTACACTAATTTGACTAAGAAAATCGCAAAATACCATTCAAAATATGTTAATAAACTTAATATTTGGAAATTCAAAAAATTAAATAAAATATCAAATATTAGTAAATGACAAAAATTAATCTCATATTCTATCCAACATTAGACATGGTTCAAGATTCCTCGTAATACATGACCTGAAGCTAGCATTTGTAACTGTTAGGGTTTTTTTAAATATTAGCACACTCTATGACATTTGCTTATTATAAATTTTAAATTTACTGATGTAATTTATTCATTGTAAAAGTGGGTTGTGTCCAGGTTAGAAATTTATTAAAGACGACAAAGTTTCCATATGCTCAAGATGGGAAGTTAATGATCTTTTGCTATGAGTTTCTTCCTCTATTCACCTTAGAAAACTCATGTTAATGAGGATATATACATGTGTTATAAGTAGGGTTGAAATAAAACATTGAAACCTTGTAAAATATGGTTTGAAAGCTCGAAAATGTGTTGAAAACACAAGAGCTGTTTAGACCCCCAAATTAAAGTTACGGCTTGATAGATTTTACACCAACTTAATACTAAGTGCGGAATAGTGTAAATGCTAGCGGACAAACAAACAAGCTACTCTAATCCATAATCTAAGCAACACAGCAATAAAATGGAATGTAAAAGAGTAGGGAAGAAAGATGCAAACACAGAATAACACGCCGATGTGTTATTGAAGAGGAAACCGAAGAATTCGGCGAAAAACCTCTCCACCGCCCTCCAAGCGGTAATCGATCCACTAGACAATCAGTTGGGATACATGGGTTAGTAAGAGACCCTCCAAGCCTAATCTACCCGATGTACCTAAGCCCTCCAAGCTCCTACTCCAACAAGGCTTCTCGGAACCGTGTCTTGTGTAGTTCTCCGGATCCCGCAACAAGCTCCATGTTGCATCTGCCATCCTTGGCTTCTTCCAATGCTTCCCAGCAGCTCCAAAACACTCTCTACACTTTGAATAGGTGTGAGTTGTGTTTGGGTACAAATCTCCTCTCAAGGTATGTCAATGGGAGAGGGATGGAGAAAAGGCTACAATGATTTCTCACTAAGGATGAGTAGCTCTCTCTCAAAAAGATGGGTGTGTGTGTTCAGTGGCGGCTCTAGAATTATTTTCTAGGAGGTTCAATAAGAAACATACATTATACAAAATTTTAAACAAAAGATAAATTAAATATATCGACATCACAAAAAGAAAAAAAAATCTTTAATACATAAAGTTTTACAATTGCCTTCTACGATTTTTCGGAATTTGAAATTATTGCATGATATCTTTATTATCAATTCTACTAGCTACATATGTTTCTATGTACATAGTCAAGCAATCATTCATCAACTAATTTCTCATTTGATTGATTTATTTAAAATTTCTTAAGATCTAAATGAGCTTTTTCTAAGGTTTAAGATTAGCAAATTCTACTTTTGTTGTTGGGCTAATTACAATTTTTTCCCAGATTTTAGATCAAATTAATTTGTTATTGAGATTTTTCTTTGTATAGAAAAATGTCAAGATATTGTTAAGATGATTATATTTAAATTTATTTCAGTTGGACTTAAGATTAGGGTGTTCAAATTTTTATTTTAAGTGTAAAAAAAAAGATATTATAATATATATTTTTTCTTGGTTCAATTCAGGGGGTTCATTTGAACCCCCTAGGCTCTAAGTAGAGCCGCCCCTGTGTGTGTTGAACAAAACCATCTAGGGTTTTTCTCTTTGAATGACCTCATTTACATTTGTGGGTAACGAGGGTATATATAGTATAGGTAAAGGGTAAGAAAGTCACTCTTTAAAAACCTCCAGACAGAATGTTTCGCGACTATCTCGCGAGAAGGCCTTACCCACAAGACACTCGCGAAAACGACAGCCTGGCATGACTCTTTAGCTTCCAGTCATGTGCTCCTCACATGGCTCTTTCGCGGGTTAGCTTCTCGCGAGCTTCTCGTGAAATTCACGGATTCTTCATTTTAGCTTGAGTCTTCACCAACTTCATACTAAACCCAATACAATAAAATCCCACAAAATACAAGGAAATAAATTAAAGCAATTACAACACTTTTTGTCAAGGAATAAAGCCAACATAAAAGCATAGTTGTAAATCACAACTTTACAATCTCCACCTTTGGCTATTTCATGACAAAACACCCTATAACAAACTCTAGACTTAAACGTGAGTTTGGGAACAATGGCAAAACTCACTCACACCTAAATCTAAAAATTGTGATGCACTTAGAACAAGATACCTGTAACCTAAAACACTTGCACAAAACGCATTAGACCCTCAAGGTAAATCAAGTGATAAAAGGACAAGTATAACGTAACAAGTAAAAAGCGATCAAGTAAACATGTTGTAAAACATATGAGCAACTTGATCAAACACAAAACAGTAATATGGAAATAACTACAATGATCATGTTGGGAAATATAGACCCCGGTTGATAGAATTAACAAGTTTTAAACCCAAGTTGTTAATTAGATTTATTATGAACAAACATTGTTAAAACAAACAAACATCAATATCATGTCAATAATGAATGCAGCGGAAAAGTAAATAAGACAAGATATGATGACCCAGGAAAACCAATGAAACCAACCAGTTTCACAGTAAAAAACCTGGGGGGAAACCTTCCCGAAAAGCAATCCACTATAGAAAAGAGAAGTTTCAGATCTAGTACAAAACTTTTGTCCCTAGACTCTACAATCCCCGTAGATGAACTCACAGCAGAAACCTTCTACCGCTTCAGAACTTCAGAACTCTTCAATATATGAACGCCACCCTTTTTGTTGCACGGATCCTAGTACGTGACTAACTTCTTTGCACGAATCCTAGTACGTGACTCACTCACCAACTTAAGGAAGAAGAATGTTGGCTGCAAAGTTCTTCACTTCATCAACAATGAAGATCAAGAAGCACTTGGTTACAAAACCCAAAGGCGCAAAAGACTCAGTAACTTCTTTTAGAGAGAATAAGGCATCGATCACCTTTTTCATATGTCCTCATTGTATTCTCTTATGTGACGGCCTCTAAAATAAGCCTTATATAGGTCTAGGGTTGTGAGAAAAGAAACCCTACACAAATACAAAAGCCTGGCCCAAAAATCAAAAAGCTGAAAATTCTGATTTCCCGTAACCTCGATCGATCGAGAGGTGTTGAGGAGGTGTCGAGGTTTAATGAATCTCAACAGATACAGCTATCGAGAAGGTGTCGAGAAGGTGTCGAGGGGACAGAAACTTTCTCGATCGATCGACCAGCTATCGAGAAGCTATCGAGATTGCGATAAGAATCAGCTGAAGATCTCAACAGATAGCCAGGTGTCGAGATTTAAAAACTTTGCACTTCAGCTTGCTTTCTCTTGGACAGACTTGATGACTTCAACACTTGACCTTGAAACATTGTTTCTTGAAGTATTAAAAACACCTAGAACTACCCAATTACAAGTAGAGTGCGTTTTGTCAAAGGATTAGCCAATTTACATAAATAAGTGACATATGTTCTTAATCAAGTTAAAACATATATGTCCTAACAGATCACATAGCAAAGCAAATGATCATCCGAACATGTAACCAATAAAGCACAATAGCATAAGGATAAAAGCATGTCCAGCACATAAACTCGATGCAATGAGAGTAACAAAGCATATCAAAGCACCATAAAGCAAGGAGAAAACAAGCATAAAGCAAAACAAGGTTTTCTAAAAAAAAATGTCTTCTCCCCCTTGGTATATGCATCTCCCCTATGGCTTTCTCCCCCTACAAATGTGCACAATGTAGAATTTCTCCCCCTAAGAATGTGCACATGAGTCATATAGAAATGACGATACTCTCCCTTTTTTTGTCACAAATAGACAAATTAATCAAGAGGAATGAGGGAAAGAAAAGAAGATATGAACAAGGGTAAAAGATGATGCATGAGGCGTGCAGAATGAATGAGAAAATGAAGCTCAAACGCAAAATAAAACATCTTTAAAAAAATGCTACAAAGCATAAAGAACATGACATGTTAAGGATGATGAAATATGATATAAATCTAGGCATGAAAAAGACACAAGAACATGTAATATGTGCTAAAAGGTCTAAAAAGATTTAACTAGCATGAGTGAATGCAAAAACATGTCAAGTGTTCAAGTGTGTGCAGCAAAGGTGCATCTAGTGTGCATGTGAGATGCATGACCAACAATGCATGAATAAGCACTCACAGGGCAAGGTGTATAAAACACACAACCAATGATTAAAACATGATAAACATGAATAATTATGGTGATCCCCAAAGTTTGGTACTCATCGAAGTCCAAAACAACGAGAAAATGCCATTTAGGCATTTTATCAAACACTTAGAGTGCACACACAACACATGTATATTAAACAATGCATGAACATATGAAAATATTGCCTAAATACATGTTATTTTTGTCACAAGGTGCCAACATCCAAAGCAAATCATCATTTAAAACAAAGCTCAATCAAAAAGATTGACAAAAATTAAGTTTTCCAACTCCCATTTAAGAAAATCCCAACTATGATGAACATAAAACCCCCAAAAACATAATCTAAAGATCAAAATCCATGAAAAGAGTTAAAGATTACCTTAGAGATGTTTATGGAATGTAAAACACTTGAAATTAGTTGGATTTTGATGTTGAAGCATTAAAACATGGTTTGGGAGAAGATGGGAGAAGTTTAAAACAAATGACCCACAAAATGCCCTCTAAAAAGCTGATCTGGGAATTTTCGCTGGAAACTTACTCGCGAAGTTACTCGCGAAATTTTTTGCGGGTAAGTCTTACTCGCGAGATAGTCATAAGACAGTTGCGAAAGTCTTTGTCCAAAGTTGAAAAGACTTTAAAATTGGATCATTTAACTTCCAGTTGAGCCTATACATGAAATGGGTCACAAAAACACCCAGAAAACATGTTTTTCACACAAAAACACTTTGAAAACTTTGAAAAACAAAGGTGATACAAATCACTCCCAAAAGCAAACAAAAAGAACAAAAATCTTTTTGGTTTAATCCACATATGGTTGAGCACACACACATCACATTTGAGCATGTACAAACACACAAATGAAATAGACATTCATTGAACATTAAACTTATGTGTTGTGTGTGTGGATCAAGTGTGGAATAGTCCTTAGTCTAGAGTGAAGGTTCAATGATCAATTCAATCAAGTCATACATAACTAGCACTAAGTCAAGTGGTCTATTTCAATTATAGAAATGAACATATATGACCTCCCACAAGAAAATGATTACAAAACTTAGAAGCTTTTCATTTGACTTCTATACAGATCATAACATTTGATCATTTTTGGATAATACATCTCTTTTTGAGATCGGTGTTTGAAATTTTTGATATTTCAACATTGAGAATTAGCCTTTGGCTTTTTAAGCATCATACATTTCAATACAAAAAGTCACTTTCCCTTTTTCCTAGTCAAATACTAGTATGTGCGGTAGGCTTTTGCAACTCAATATCTCCTTTCATTTGGAGATTTACATTTGGTGAGCTCTTTCACAAAAAAAAAAATAAAGTGGAAAGAGATATAGACACAAGTCTATGCAAGTATCAAGACCATCAAGACTATTGACCAATCATTCATGACAAGCTTGAAGATCTATTTACAACAATCACACATAGTTTTCAAGATTTCTCCCACACAGATATATGTGCATACAGAACAAGCTAAGCTCGTAAATGCATTATGCCATTAGTACGAAGGTACTAGGTCAAACTCATATGAAATATGTGCTCAAACATATACGATCAAACTTTTTGAATTTTTCACTTCTTATATGTTTTTGGATTTTTACACACACAAAAACAGAAGTATAAAAGTAATATCAAATGCAAAAACAACAAAAACAATGCATATAAAGAGATGCATGATGCACAAATGCATGACAATGAAGCATCTAATGCATGAAGGGTCCTACAAAGATCGAAAGAATTAGATCAAGGACTAAAAGAGCAAAAGCTCAACCATAGGAACCCTTCCTCATCCAAACGGAATGATTGTTTGGAATGAGTGTCTCATGAGAAGTGAGACGAGGGTTGGAAGAATGAGAACCGGAGATGCACATAGATAAGGAGTTAAGAGCGTTAAACACTTTCTTTAACAACATGCTATTTTCACTCAAATCCGGTTTACCATTTTTAGCACAACTTCCAAGAAGCTCAAGTTTCTCTTTTCTTTTAATTGCTTTAAGAGCTTGAAACTTAGAGCAATGAGGTCTAAGATGACCAAAGGCACCACAATGGTGACAAATAATGTGTTTGAGTCCACTAGGCCTTTTGGGAAGGGATCTAACAATATGGTTTTGTTCTCTCTTCAACTTATGACATTGAGGTCTTATAAGACCACTCACACCACAATGGTGGCAATTTGGAACAAACTTAGATCCATCCAAAGCCTTAGATTGTGACCTAAACAGAGGCTTAGGCTTAAGAGCCTTTCTCTCCACTTTTTGGTTTCTTTTGTGTGGAGGAATGTACACTGATTTGTCTTTAGAGGTAGAACTCACATTAGGCACAAAATCGGGCACCACAACATGATTGCAACATATATTATTTTCCTTTTTAGCAACAGGTTTAGCAATCAAACACTTGAGATGCATCTTAAGAGATTCATTTTCACATTTTAGCTCATCAACAAGTTTGTTAGACAAAACAAGTTTAGCATCCAAGTCCATATTTAAACATTCAAACTCTTTCATCTTTTCAAGAGAATTTTCAGCAAGCATCTTATATTTTTCAACCAATTTATTGGATTCATTGAGCTTAGCAATCAAATCATCATTTTTACAAATGAACTTGCTCAAATTCTTTTGAAACTTCTTAGCTCCTTTCTCCAAGAGTTTGTCAACAACACCCATAGATTCAAGTAACATGTCATCACAATTATGAGGATTAACACTCATAGAGGCATTTTCACAAACACAAGGCATGTTACAATCAACAACATCCATAGAAGCATACAAAGCATTATCCATGGCAAAAACACACAAGGGGTCAAGGATCACACTTAGGTAATGAAACCAAATCAAGTGTACCCGCTCTAATACCAATTGAAAACTCGAAAATGTATTGAAAACATAAGAGCTGTTTAGACCCCCAAATTAAAGTTACGGCTCGATAGATTTTACACTAACTAAATACTAAGTGCGGAATAGTGTAAAGAAGGTGGAGTCGTTGAATTGTGGGAGTGGAGGACCAATGGTGGTCAGGGTTTTGCTTTAGAATTATATCGGGGAAGAGTATTTGGTTTGAGAAAGGGGAGTATATATATTTAATAAAAAGAAATAAATCAGATTTAAAAATTAAAAAAAAAATGCTGACGTGGAAAATTGTGGAGAGATTAGAGGTTTCGATTTTATATATATATAGATAAAAGGTCCAATATCCCAATATAGGATTCATGATTTGATAGAGAGAAAAAAAAATATAAAAAACGGAAAAAGTTTTGTAAAATAAAGGAAATAGCAGGACAAGACAAAAAACAAAAATTTTTTTGAGAATAAGTTTATAAATGAAATTCTTCAAGTGATCATCCACCACCACGTAAATAGGTGCACAACACGCACAAAACACCCAAAAAAAAAAAAAAACAAAACAAAACAAAACAATGCATCCCATATTAATTTAAAATTGCAAACAGCTTACTTCAATCCTAAAGCATACCATCAATCCCGATTGACAGAAAAAGTACAAACATTCAAAAATAAAATGTTTGTATAATGTAGAAGAAACCCCTAGAGGGAAACGGCCTTATGGCTTGATCGGGGCACATTCTTAAAAATAGCCCATACAATATCAACATAGAGCGGCAATTGTTGTATGGCGAAAAAGACTATTGACAAGCATGTTGCTGCATATACTGGAAAGGCATTGTCTTTCAGTTTGCATAAAGTAATGTCTAGCACAAAAAGAAACCAACATTGATGTAATGGATACGAGTGTAGACACTCGATTTTGCACTCATGATTTAATTAATGAAGATGACTAGAATGGCCATTCATATACTCAAAATTCATGATTGCATTACATGCATTAATTCATTCATTGCATATCATAAAAATCATCTTGAGATTCTAACGGTCGCAACGGTATGCCCGATTTTCAAATCGGACCATCGGATTGAAAGATGTTGCATGATCAAGTTTGCGCGGTCTGCATGTATTTTGTTTGGGTGGAACCAACTGCGCATGATTAATTTAAGTTAATTCTGATTGACTAGGCAATTAAAATTAATTAAATAATTTTGTAATTGGTTGTTAATTAGTGTAAAAAATAGGCTTGCTTGCACGGAATAAAGAGGATAATCAGATAACAATAAAGTTGTGGATAATCAAGACTTTTTGGAGTGTTTATCTACAAGATAATCATTGTTGAAGAGACCTGAATCATCAGAAAATGAGTTTGATTTTTAGAATATAGATTAAAAACGCGTTTAAGTGCAAGTCCTGGCTAAAAAAACCTCAAAAAAGAAATCCAAAGTGGACCAAAACTCAAATGCGGGACCGACACCCAAAAGGGCCATTGGGCACTTTTAGAGTGCCGATTGGCACAAACGCGGGCCACGGCCTGATGGCATTTGGATTGTGATAAATCCGATCCTTTTCGATTTTTTAGAGATAAGGACATGTCCTAGTTCGTATTCTGATCATTTAACTAAAATTTTGAATATCCCAGCCTCTATAAATAAAGGCTGCCTCTCAAAATTCAGCACACTTTTTCACGCTCTCTGACTCGCCTCTTTCGGCCCTTCTCTTCTTTTCTTTTTTCTCTTATGTTGAAGACGTTTTGGAGGCTCTAGCCTTAGGAATTTCTTTTCTATAAGCAAAATATTTTAGGTTTCAAAGAGAATTGAATAAATTTCTTTGAACCCTAAAATATTCCTTCACTAAGAAGAGCACGCTCATGCAAGAGGTAGTTTTTCTTTCCTTTTTCTGTTCCTTTCTATTAATTCTACTTGATGATGCATAGGTGTTTTTATTATTTCTGATGTTATTCCCATGTGTTGTTTAAACCTTTCTTAAAACATGTTCTTGGTATATTTTTTGTTGTAATCTTTCTCTTGAATCTCAAAAATCTGCTAATTAACAAAGATCTTTTAAACTAAAAACTGATCTGAAATTTTCAAATATGATTTTCTAAATTAAAAACTGATTTGTATTTTCATTAAATACATGTCTGATTTTTTAAAAAAACACACAAAACTTGTCTGAATTTTTCAGATTTGATTTTTTTTAACACAAAAAAATTGATCTGTATTTTCATTAAATACAGATTTAATTTTTTTTAACACACAAAACTGATCTGTGTTTTCATTAAATATAGATCTGATTTTTTTTAAGAAAATTTTCTTTGTCACAAAATAGCAGATTTTGAAATTTAAAAGAAGTTAAAGTTGAGATAATTTTTGATTGATGCATGTAACATAGATTTATTTCATGAGTGTAGTTCCTCTTCTAAAAAAGTCTTTTTCTTATTTTATTCATAAAAAATAGATCTGATTTTTTTTCTCTACAAACCTAGATTTTCCTATTCACAAAACAGATCTGATATTTTTTAGCAAAAACCTTGTTCTTTCTTTATATAAAAACAAATATGATTTTCTTTACAAAACTTTTTTTTTTTTATCAACACAAAAATAGATCTGGTTTCTTTTTTAATGAATCAAATCCATTTTTTTTTTTAATTTACAAAAATAGATCTGAATTTTTTCTAAAAAGAGGATACATCCATAAAATAGATTTATGTGAGTTAGTTTTGGTCTAGTGTGTCATGTATGTTCAACATATCATTCATATCATGCAAAAAGGGTATATTGGTCATTAGAGTCTAGAAAACCAGACTCTGTCTGGGCAATATAGGTGCCTAACACTTTCGAACTTAGTTTTTTTGGATAGGTAGACCTATGCTTTGTCTTTCTTTTTACTTTTGGATAGATTGTAACTAGGACTCAAAGCCTTGTAAGATTCAATCTATAAAGCTTGTATTTATTTTTATTCAATTAATGACAATGAAGTATTTTGATTATGTAATTTTGTATTTTTTTTGTATTTTTTTTTTTTTGGTATAAAAAAATAAGTGGCGGCTGCACACCACTTACCCAAAAAGAGAGGTGCCCTGAAAAAACACCCAAATCTCTTTTTGAGAGCACCCTTTCTCATTGAAGTTTGCGGTCTTTCATCCCGAGGAGAGAAGTTAAGCCTAGTAGAAGTTTCTTTGGCAAGTCTCTATAAAAATATTTCTGTTCATATTGAGAAGTGAGGATGGCAAGAAACAAGAATAAGGCAGTGATGGAGAAGCACAAGGCAATGACTGAGGAGATGGCAAAGATGGTGAGCATCGAGTGGCTTTCAAGGTTTGGTTTCCCATTTTCTTCATCAATGTCGCCTGGAATAGTGGTTGATGAGGCAAAGGAAACGGTGGCAATGAGTGCAGCCACAACTGAGTAGGATTCAGAGGTTTTGTTTAGCCACTCACCTCCCTGTTTGACTAAGTACTTGTGTGTAACTCGCTAAAGATTTCTTCTGGGGTCTTGCCCTCCTTGTTGACTTAATAGCAGAAGTGTTGCGGCATGTTGTCTTTTACAAATTGCATGTGTTAATAGTTTAATATATATGTTAACCAGTGCAATGAACAAGAAAATTCTATAAAATATAATCTTTTCTCTTATTCAAGGCTTATTCCTACTTCTTCAAGTCAAAGTGGGGATTCTCCTTTGACTTAGTTTGAGATTAAGCCAACGGCCCCCGCATCAAATCAAGCACGTTCAACTATTCATTCAACTTGGAGACATCAAAGCACGATTCAAGATCAAGCTTCATAGCCCTTTCAGATCGTAAAGTTTCTTGGAGATCGAATCAGAAGAGTTTATTATACTCTTTCATTGTAAAAATTAATATAGAGGATTGTACTCACATATATACTAATCAATACAAATTGATTATTTTTTGTGACCGTATGATTTATTTTGTGACCGTGTGATTTATTTTTTACGAAAATTGTGTGTACAACAAGGATTGAACCCCAGATCTCTTATTCAACCATCAGAGACTTTACTAGTTGAGCTAACTGGAATCCACTTCAATGATAGGTATACCTATCATTTGATTATTCCTTCAAAATATTAAATAATTACAAGAGGAGAACCAAACAATAGCTTTGTTTGGTTTGGCAAAAAATAAGCATGTAATTATAGAATTTTAGAGAGTCATTTTGTACAAATCATGATTCATGACAATTGAAGGACTATTCCAACATCAATGGTGGATCCTGCCTTATTTTGGAAATTAAGAGAGATATATATTCAACATAAAATACTTAAACTATATTCAATTATTGAACTCAGAAGTTAAAAGCCCAATATTTTCAAAAGGTTAAAATCTCTAAGTACAATTGAAACACAAATAGGTGCACAAAACGCACAAAACACTCAAAAAAACAAAAAAAAACAAAAAAAACAATATATCCCATATTAACTTAAATTAGCAAAAAACTTACTTCAATCCTAATGCATACCATCAATCTCGATTGATAGAAAAAGTACAAACATTCAAAAATAAAAGGTTTCTAAATGTAGAAGAAACCCCTAGAGGGAAACAGCTTTAAAGCTTGATCGAGGCACCTTCTTGTAAATAGCCCATACAATATCAACGTAAAGCGGTAATTGTTGTATGGCAAAGAAGACTATCGGCAGACATGTCGCTGCATATACTGGAAAGGCCTTGTCTTTCAATTTATTCTTAAGCATAAAGTAATGTCCAGCACAAAAAGAAATCAACATTGATGTAATGGATATGAGGAGAGAAGTTAAGCCAAGCAAAAGTTTCTTTGGCAAGTCTTTATGAAAATCTTTCTGTTCATATCGAGAAGTGAGGATGGCAAGAAACGAGAACAAGGCAGTGATGGAGAAGAACAAGGCAATGAGTGAGGAGGTGGCAAAGATGGTGAGCATTGAGTGGCTTTCAAGGTTTGGTTTCCCGTTTTCTTCATTGATGTTGCCTGGAATAGTGGTCGACGAGGCAAAGGCAACAGTGGCAATGAGTGCAGCCACAACTGAGCAGGATTCAGAGGTTTTGTTTAGCCACTCGCCTCCCTGTTTGACTAAGTCCTCATGTGACTCAGTAAAGATTTCTTCTGGGGTCTTGCCCTCCTTGTTGACTTGATAGCAAAAGTGTTGCGGCATTTTATCTTTTACAAACTGCATTATTAATAGTTTATATATATATATATATATATATATATATATATATGTTAACCAATGCAATGCATAAGAAAATTTTATAAAATATATTCTTTTCTCTTAATTTTAATTTTTTTCATAAATATATAATTTAATAATTATGGTAATTCTTTTTTTTTTTTTTTTTTGCTAGTTAAGTGCAGGGGATAGAACCCCCGAGCAAGAGGTTACAAAGGAACCCAAGTGCCACTTGGCTACAAGGCCATTGGCATAATTATGGTAATTCTTAATAACCATTATTATAAATGTGTTTATATATTAAACTATCAATTCTATCATTTAAATAAAATATAGCTAGAATCTAATAGAGTTAGAGAGTGTAAATTAATATAGAAAGTTTAATAAGAAATCCTTATTAAATTAAAATTCAATTAAAAAATATATATATTAGAATAATAGTATGGAAAAATGTGGGCTTTCAAAAGTTTATGTGACAACATAAAAATAAATTAAAAAAATCAAAAGCTTTAGAGAGGGAAAGAGAGTTTATCGATTAACATTAAACGGTGAACAATAAAATTTTATATACATACTTTCAAAAAAAAAATTATAAAAAATATAGAAGATGAGGGAATTTTTAAAAGCTGCCCCGCCCCTCGAGAAATTATAGAGTCCTCTGGTGGACCACGTCACTTGTCCACTATTCCACTTGTTTAAAATTGCTGAATCAGTAATTAATTTCTGTTTAAAAAAATTTCCTAACTAACAATTTTAAACAAGTGACAATTTTTTAGTGGAATGGTAGATCACATTACTTGTCCACCATGTGGATCTTATAATTTCTACATTGTGTGATAAAAATAAAAATAAAAAAAATAAAAAATAAAAAAGCTGGTTTTGAGTTCATACCTCGTACCACTTGATTTCCCATTGCATTTGCAATGCAGCACCAGGAATTAGCCAAGGCCTTTGCTTTCCTATCTGGGCTGCCAGATGCAATGCATTATTTTCATCCGTATCCACTTCATGAATTACTTTACGTTTCACAAACTCTTGCTCAAGCAGTAGTTGCAATACATGTGTTTGCCTGTTCTTCGCGGCCAAAAGCACAATATTTTGACCTTCACTCTTGTTATCAATGGCCATAGGAAACTTTTTGAGTATGTACTCAACCATTTCTGTGATACCATTTCTTGCTGCAAGCAATATGGTTGTCTCTGTCTTTTCGTTTCTCTTGTTTCCATGTTGAGTTGTGTTGTCCGGAAATGGTGGCGGCGCTGGTGATCCCTCCCTGTCCAAAAATTCTTGCTGGTTCTTTGTTTGGTGACGGTTCGTCCCACTTGTGAAGTCGAACTTAGCTTCTTTGCTTGTACTTTCCATCAGAATTTTCATGATTTGAACAGAATATACATGCTTCCGTTTTCTACTCCTTATACCCTCTTATTGTTTTAATTATTAAATATAAATATAATATAAATTACAAAAAGGTAAATATATTAGTAATTAATGTACGTATAATTACTTTAAAGCCAACAAATTGACATTATGATAAATGTGATATATATAGAGTGAGAGTAGGAGTATTAAAAGTAGGATAGAAGTCTAATATAGTGGCATACCATAGCCAAGGCCCAGAATAACCCGGATGAATATTGTGTACAAAAGATGGAAAATGCTAAAACAGTCCGCGTAATGTCTCCGAAGAAATTGGTGAAGTGATTCTGTACCAAACAAAAATACTTAATTCATTATAATAATGTGCAAATAACAAGGGTAATGGCAGACGTAAGGTTTAGCTTAGCTTTAGAAGCAATTGAAGGCCAGTAAATTTTATAGATGTACCTGATTAACTACCCATATTAAATCCAAAACCCAATTGATGTGGGATCTTTTTTAACGATTTCAACTCAAATGCACTTTCAATTCTATGCATTTCTCACCTTTTTGTTCTGATTGTTCAGGAACATTCGATAGACTCTCTACATCTGCATTCCGGTCTTTGCATCTTTCAATCACTAGAAAAGGAAAGCAATTCGGTTACAAACCTTAAGGGAAGAAAAGGGGAAAAAATATCAACATTAATATTTTCGTGGATTTGTGGGCTCTGCTGTATATATGGAAGTGTTAATCATTCTGTTCAATGCATTTTCGAAGTAAAGCTAGAAAATCAAAAGTGGTAATTGTTAAATTTATATTTAAAAAAAAAAACCCCACATGATTAATTAGAGACATCAATATTTGTTGTGATATATATTCACGAGTATAAGTGGTGAGATGGTTCGAGGGCAAGTGTTCATTAGTGGTCCCACCAAATAGAATGAGGAAGACTCCAATAATTGAGTAAGAGTTCTACAAGTGGTGAGTCAAGGTGATTGTGCATTATTAGTGATTCACGTAACTGTGTAAGACTCTCATGTTTGCCCTAAGTATGGTTGAGTAAATGACACACTTTGGTGCTAGACTGCTAGTGTTGCATGACACTTGGATTGTCAAGAAAAATGCTTCCATTCAAGGGGGAGACCAAAAGTGATTTGGAAGAAGGCTCACACGTGAAATGAAAGATTTGTTGTGATATGTGGGTGGGTAGTGTACTTATTTAAATAGTAAAGTCTCACATTTGATATTAATGAAAAGAATTGGTGGTTAATATAACATAGTTATGCTAATTAGGTTTAAGCTTTTTGGGTTAAATGGTGTCTTTATATTATATTAACTACTCAAAAAATCTCTCCAATGTGTTATCTCCTCCAACAATATCAATGAAGATTCATATAAACCCAGAGTCCTCAATGATCCTAGAAAAATTCATTCTACTTGAGGTGTCCTGATGTCATGTTCTGTCATCGGTTTTGCAAAAACATTAAGAAACGTTACTTTTAGTTGAAGAAAAGAAATAATATCTATTTCCATACCAGATTGAGCCATATTCCGCAGCACTTGATAGAAGCGGATACATGTTTGGTAGTTCTTTGGGAAATTGTCGGCTTCGGTTTTAGAAGATCTATCTATTTTCTCATCAATGACAGAATCAATCAATTCTTTACGAGTAGCTTCGTGCATCAGGTCTTCAACATATATACCTTTCCCACAATAACAAAGGATGTAACGACAGGTGATGTTGGACAATGGACAACAACAAAAGGAAAAACAAACGTGTAATGTAGGTACAACTCCGATCTCCAATATTAAAGAGAGTTTGTGATTTGCAGCTAAGCAATTGAGTAATACTTACAATGATAAATGATGCTCTTCCACCATCCAAAGTGGGAACCACTTTTGAAGACCGAAGGCTTACTTGCTAGGAGATGCAGAGGGGTAATTCCTAGCTCGTTCACAGCATAAGCAATACTAGGTTCCACTCTCAGAATCTCAAATGCCAAATCTGTCAACCATAATAATTGTTAATGCATGGAAAATTTTAATTTAATGTGATTTTTCTCTTCTTCTCTTCTTTTATATATATAAATATATAAATTGATAATTATTATAGTTATTAATAAACAAATTATTTTTTATTGTGTTTAAAATATAGAATTATATATTCTAAAATTAACTTGCAATCCCCTGCATATATAGAAATGCATTTAAAAATAAAGATAATTAGATGCATATTAGCATTCCCACCTAAAGTTGAATCTTACTCGTGGTTATTTTTTGTATTTTTGTTGACTCTAAAAAATAAGTCTTGTAAGGATATTAGTTGCTTTAGTTTTTAGTGTTATGTTGGTGTGCCTAGTGTGATGCGGAGACTTTACCACGTAGGCAAGTTGTGGGAAAGGATGCAGTAAATGGAAAACTATCTTGTGAAACAATTTCATAAGACTCCATTCTCACAACAATACGTGTGGGTCTCACATATTGAGGTCTCATGAGACCATCTCATAACATACTTTCTTATAGTAAATGGTGAATACAAATCAACCGCGTGACATACCATGGTAAGAGCATTCTCATCAACAATTGTAAATGCTATAAATGCTATTTTTTAGCATCTGAAACCCAAAAAACCCACTCCATCAAAACTTGTGTATGCTATAAAATTTGCAATCTTGGTATAGTGCACTCTCATTTTTGAGAGCACACTGTAGCAAGATTGTATAATATTTTATTATTTCTAATTCTCTCTCTCTTCAGACTCTCCCTCAGACTCCCAGACTCTACCTCTCGTTCTCTGGTTCTCCCTCACAGCCCAGGCATCATCTCCCTCCCATTTTCATCACGCTGCCTCAGTTCTAAAACTCATCTGCTCTCCGTTAAGCTTTAAGGGTTTGTGGTCGGCGATTGTGGTCATGATTTAGTGGGTTTTGTGGGTCTGATTTGGTGGGTATCGGTGGTGCTCGGCGACAGTTTTGATGGGGTTGAGCTCGAGGTGGTGGGTTTTGGTTGGGGTTGAGAACGAGGTGGGTGGGTGGTGGTGGGTTTTGGTTGGGGTTGAGATCGGGGTGGGTGGGTGGTGGGTTTTGTGGTGGCGGCGATGGAGGTTTTTTTTTTTTTTTCCTCCTGTTGTGGTTTGTGGTAGTGGTTTTGGTTCGGCATAGTGTTTGGCTGTGGGTGTGGTTTTGGTGATGGGTTTTTGGCTGTGGATGGTGATGGGTCATGGGTTTGGTTGGGTTAAGTTGGGTATGGGTGGGTGGTGGCTGTTGGTATTGGGGTGAGGTTGGGCTGTGGTGGTGGTTGGCAGTGGCTAGCCTTGGGTGTGGGTTGTGCCGTGGGTTTAGAAAGATGGAGAGATAGTGGGAGAGAGAGAGACAGAGGGAGAGTGAGAAATAATTAAATAAAAATGAATAAAAATATTAAAGAAAGAATATTTAAATAAAGTTGTAAAAAAAAAAAAAAGAATGTTTGATGTTTTGTATATTGTAAAATGAGGTGTTAAAATTGTAAAAGTAGTGTTTTGAGATTGTAAATGCTAAAATTTTTACAATTGTTGATGAGAATGCTCTAAGTGAAGTATAGAGTGAAACATAAAAAAAATGGGATAAAGGATTGCTATAATTTGTTAATAAAATATTTATTGTAGGAAAGCTTATAGTACTCATAGGAATTTCTATTTTACTTTGGATCATATAATTTCATCAATTCCTTCTACCTATTTAACATTGAGCATTAATTTCATGATTTATTTAATAGCTAAGTGATGAAGTGAAAAAGTTAGCAAAAATACTCACCGAAATACTCCCACCTAATGGCCCAGTGAAGAGCAGTCTCCCCATCATTTCTTCTGTAGACGGGATTGGTTGACTCGAGGTCCTTATCGTAGAATTCCAAGAATTGCAAATGCAGGTAAAGAAAGATTGATTTGTAACCATGAAAAGCGGCTAAGAAGATAGGGCTCTCACCGATATTGTTACGAGCATCCCCTGAAAACCCTTCATAACGGGCAATGAGGATGCATATGTTCAATCTCCCAGTTGATGCTGCTACATGCAAAGGGGTATTCCCATCATTGTTTGTTAACCATAGACAGGACTCCAACGATAACTTGATAATTATCTGTACAAGTTGTTGAACCACTTCTTCTGGCGCAATGAAGACAGCTACGTGCAATACCGTGTCCCCTGACGTGTTGATCCTGGTGGTAATGGCTGAGAGTGTGTTTCTCGTACATCTCAACAATCTCTTTCCATCCACCTGTCATGGTATACTTGTACAAATTCAGGGCGAGCTCATTTTCATGTTTCAGGAGGCTATCCCTATCTTCTTCCATCTTTATTTTTTCTGATTCTTCCAACTTCATGCTTACTATAATAGGAACAATGACGAAAATAAATACTATTAGATGTAAGAATAGAGGGTACGTTGTCTACCTCGCAATGCGGGAAATGTGTCAGTTTTTAAGCTATATATTTAACAATAAGGGAGGAGAGAATGAGAGAGAGAATCCCAATCCAAAGTAATCAAAGGAGGAATAGTTTTTTTTTTTTTTGAGAATCAGGCACTTTAAATTTCCAAAGTAAAGGAGGACGATTTACTTTAGGTGATTAACCAGAGAAAGAGAGAGAGAGAATTTGGCTTTTTTTTCTTTTGTTTTTTCAAGTACAAGAAGACACATAACAAACCAAAATTAATAGGAACACATAGAAAGGCCAAGAACAAAATAAACGAAACAGAGAAACAACAAAAGTTTAGAAGTTAAAAGCTCATGAGGAGTATCTTATATGCATGTTGGAGACGTTGTCGCACTTGCATTGAGATTGTCACATCTGTATACAAAGCAATAAGTATCCCAAAAGCTTTACCATAGAACTACTTTAAGTCGCAAATGCTCCACGTTTTGCATGACAAGTTTAAATGGGTGTTAATTTTTGGGTGTCTTATAGTAAAAGTAACAATATTAAAATAATTCATGATATAGATCAGATAACTTTTCCTCCAAAATGGTTCTCATCATAGGACCAGTAAGTAACATGTAATTCACTACGCGTCTGATAATGAATCTGTACTCAAATATTTACATTAAATGTTTAGATACGTACGTGCTTATCAAGTGATGTACGATCAAGATTCCCCCACGTACACTTGAATTAGGAAAATGAAACCATGCCTTGTTGCACATTGAACTTTTCTTTATCTAAACTAGGGGAGAGGGGAAGTTTCTTTAAAAAAAGAAAAACGAAAGTAATGTGCTATATCCAAACCGACATTAGCAAAGTAGAACTGTCTTTCCCTTTATCCTAAACTCGCAGCAGTCATTTTCTTTTTGGTTACTATTAAGTACTTCTACACCCCGCCCACAAAAAAAAAAAAAATCCCGAAAACTTCACTTTTGTAGAAGTTAATTCTTAGAAAAATAAAAATCCTATATTCCAATTTCAGATTCGTGATCTGACGCAGAAGAAAATGAAAAAGGAAAATTATTGTAAAATAAAGGAAGTATCAGGAATGATAAATATATATATATATATATATATATATATATAAAAGAGAGGGAACAATATTATATATGAGCTCTTCTTGAAGTGATTATCCACCACCATGTAAAAAAAATTTTATTATATTTCATGCGGAGAATTAGAGATATGGACACTATATATTTATTTTTATATTTTCTTTTCATTTTAGGAGAAACGATAATTGAAAATTTTGCGGTCAAGAGTGTTAGAGATCTTCCATGTTGAACATTTTCAAGTGTTTGGTATAACCTGTAATTTTTTTAAGCATAATCTACCAAAATTGGTGGCTCGGTCATTGGTGCCACCTGTGAAGTCGGTGGCTTGTTATCCTAATCCAAACCGTTTTGGAGTGGCTTGCAAGACTTGAATTCTATTTCAAGTAGGATTCTATTTCCTATTTCAAGTGCATCTATATTTCCTAATTGTAATAGACTAGGATTCATAGCAAGTCACCTAGCCGACCTACCTTTGTATAAATAGGACATAGGTATTGCGGCAATTAAAAAAAAAGAAGCAGAAAAGAATAGAGAGAGTGCAATAGTGAGTTTTGGCTGCTTCATATTTATTGTGAGAGTTCTCTAGTTTAGCATAGGGTGCAAGGTTTTCTCTATTCCTTGTATTTGTGAGAGAGCTATTGGGTGTATTGGGGATTGGGTGTGTGTGAGAATATTGCTACACCAACTTGTATATCTCCATATTTGATTAGTGGAATTTCTTCGTCGTTGCCTGTGGATGTAGGCCAAAAGCCGAACCACGTAAATCCTTGGTGTTCTTCTGTTTGTGTGTGGTTGTTTATTTTCAGATTTTGGGTTTGCTTCGTTCCTATTGTTTATTTCTTGGAGATCTTTCTAGAGTCATAATATTTTCACAATCAATATTGAGGAGGGAGTACTATCCGGAGGCGCTTTCCTACAACAAACTGGTATCAGAGCCCAAGTTCGTTACCTAGGCGGTTTGGATTTATTCTCTTTGGAGATTTTGGTGATTGATTTGTGAACTTAATTATTGAGGAGAAAGATGTCAGGTGATTCCTCTACAAAATCTTCGGCAGATTCCTCTGCAAAACCTTCGACAGTTAGGACGTCGGTTTCTAATGCCAAATTTGAGGTAGAGAAGTTTGATGGAACGAACAACTTCGGCATGTGGCAATGCGAAGTTATGGATGTCTTGATCCAACAGGAGTTGGATATTGCTTTGGAAGACAAACCTGAAGAGATGTCAGACAAAGATTGGGACAAGATAAATAGACAAGCTTGCGGCACCGTCCGTCTGTGTTTGGCCAAGGATCAAAAGT
The DNA here is from genome assembly GCA_032727855.1 of Quercus ilex subsp. ballota. Lineage (NCBI taxonomy): Eukaryota > Viridiplantae > Streptophyta > Magnoliopsida > Fagales > Fagaceae > Quercus > Quercus ilex. The sequence continues at coordinate 42,419,719 of CM064919.1, forward strand.
ATTTTGTTATGAGGGAGACGAAGGCTAAAGAGCTTTGGAAGATGTTAGAAGACAAGTATATGACAAAGAGTGTGGAGAACCGTCTATATTTGAAGAAAAAGCTCTTCCGTTTCCAGTATCATGCAGGTATTTCTATGTCTGAGCACTTGAATGATTATAATAAAATACTTGCTGATTTGCAAAATCTGGAAGTTGAAATTAAAGACGAAGATAAAGCTCTCTTATTGTTAAATTCACTTCCTGATACTTATGATCATTTAATCACAACATTGTTGTATGGGAAGAATGAAATTAAGTTTAATGATGTGTCCAATGCTTTGACTAACAATGAATATCGTAAGAAAGATAAGCAGGCCTATGTGGACACAGGTAGTGAAGCACTGGTGGTTAGAGGCAGGTTTGAACATAAGAAGTCTGGTAGAAGAGGTAGATCGCGCTCTAAGTCAAAAGGTTCTACAAAGAGAAAAATTGGGAAAGATGAGTGTGCCTTCTGTCACAATAAGGGGCATTGGAAGAAAGATTGCCCACTTTTGAAGAATAAGGACAATAAAGATTCTAATGCTAATGTAGCACATAGTACTGATGAAGATTCTGATTTTGCATTGACTAGTTCATCATTTGTTTGCCATTCAGATGAATGGATCATGGATTCTGCTTGTACCTTTCATATGTGTCCGAAGAAGGAATGGTTTTACAATCTGGATGAGTCGGTACGTGGTTCAGTCCTCATGGGTAATGATGAAGCCTGTGAGATCCTTGGGATGGGTAAAATCAAGCTGAAGTTGCATGATGGAACAGTTCGTAATTTGACAGAAGTTCGATATATACCGGACTTGAAAAAGAATCTAATATCTGTCGGTTTCTTAGAATCCAAGGGATTTAAGATTACCATGGAGAATGGAATTTTGAAAGTTTCATATGGTGCATTTGTAGCATTGAGGGCCACTCGTAAAAGGAATATGTATTTTCTTGATGGGAGTACTATTGTAGGTGGAGCAACCACTGTTTTTGATATTACTAGGGAGGTTGCTTCAGATACTACTAGACTTTGGCACATGCGTTTAGGGCATGCTGGTGAGAATGCTTTGCAAAGTCTTGTAAAGCAAGGTTTGCTAAAGGGTGCCAAGACCTGCAAGTTGGAATTTTGTGAGCATTGTGTTTTGGGGAAGCAAACTAGAGTCAAGTTTGAAACTGCAGTTCATCAGACAAAGGGTACACTTGACTATGTACACACAGATGTGTGGGGGCCTGCTAAGGTTGCTTCTCTTGGAGGTAAGCATTATTATGTTACCTTTGTTGATGATTACTCCCGCCGGGTTTGGGTTTACACTATGAGGCACAAGGATGAGGTTCTTGATGTATTTTTGAAGTGGAAGAAATTGATTGAAACTCAAACAGGTCGTAAGATAAAACGACTCAGATCTGATAATGGTGGTGAGTACAAGTCTGATCCTTTTTTGAAAGTTTGTCAAGATGAAGGTATTGTTCGTCACTTCACTGTTAAAGGTACCCCACAACAAAATGGAGTAGCTGAAAGAATGAACCGTACTTTGTTGGAGAAGGTACGGTGTATGTTGTCTCAAGCAAAACTGGGTAAAGAATATTGGGCTGAGGCAGTAACATATGCAAGTCACATCATCAACCGTTTGCCTACAGCTGCAAATAAGGGGAAAACTCCCTTTGAGGTATGGTCTGGATCTCCTGCTACTAATTATGATTCCTTGCACATATTTGGTTGTCCTGCATATTATCATGTGAAGGATTCAAAATTGGATCCTAGAGCCAAGAAAGCTATATTCTTGGGCTTTAGTTCAGGTGTGAAAGGATATAGGCTTTGGTGTACCGAGACAAAAAAGATAATTCATAGCCGAGATGTTACATTTAATGAATCTGAGTTTGTCAAGCCTATTAAGCAGGTGGAGGAGAGCACAATTGAGAGTGATCCACAGCAGGTGGAGTTTGAGACTCCTGTGGTTTCTTTAAAGTCTGTTAACATAGACAATGATATTGTGGTTGATGAAGGAAATAATCTAGATGAGAGTGAAGTTCCAGTTTTGACACCTTCACAGTTGACAAAGTCCATTGTAGTGAGAAGATCCAAACGGGAAATTCGAAAACCAGCTAGATATGTTGATGCTGTAGCTTATGCACTTCCCATTGTTGAAGAAGACATTCCATCCACCTATAAAGAAGCTGTATGCACATCTGAGAGTGGTGAATGGAAGAAGGCTATGGATGAGGAGATGCAATCTCTTCACAAGAATCAGACTTGGGATTTGGTACAACTTCCTAAAGGCAAGAAAGGGATTGGATGCAAGTGGGTCTACACAAAGAAAGAGGGACCTACAGGTAAAGATAGTGTGCGGTTCAAAGCTAGATTGGTTGCAAAAGGATATGCTCAAAAAGAAGGGATTGACTACAACGAGGTGTTCTCTCCTGTTGTTAAACATTCCTCTATCCGTATTTTGCTAGCTTTGGTGGCACAATTTGATCTTGAGTTAGCACAACTTGATGTGAAGACAGCTTTCTTGCATGGAGATTTGGAGGAAGAGATTTACATGTCTCAACCTCATGGCTTTGAAGTTTCTGGAAAGGAGAATTGGGTCTGCAAATTGAAGAAATCATTGTATGGATTGAAACAGTCTCCCCGACAGTGGTATAAACGGTTTGACCGCTTCATGATTGGGCAAAAGTACACTAGGAGCCAGTTTGATCATTGTGTATATCTTCGTAGGCTTCCTGATGGATCCTATATCTACTTGCTTTTATATGTAGATGACATGTTGGTGGCATGTAAAAACAAGGCAGAAATTGAACGATTGAAGACTCAGTTGAGTTCAGAATTTGAGATGAAGGATCTCGGTGAAGCAAAGAAGATACTTGGAATGGAGATTGCACGAGATAGAGTGAAGGGCACTGTTCATTTGACACAGAAGCAATATTTGACTAAAGTACTACAACGTTTTGGGATGAATTCCAAAACCAAGCCTGTGAGTACTCCTTTGGCCCCTCATTTTAAGCTTAGTGCTTTGTTGTCACCATGCACTGATGAGGAGCATGAGTACATGGCTCATGTCCCATATGCAAGTTTGGTTGGTAGCCTCATGTATGCAATGGTGTGTACTCGGCCAGACATTTCTCAAGCTGTTAGTATGGTTAGTCGTTATATGCATGATCCGGGAAAAGGTCATTGGCAAGCTTCTAAATGGATTTTGAGATACATTTTGGGAACTGTTGATTTGGGTTTGAAGTTCGAGAGAGATGATACTGTTGGAAGCCACTTAGTTGGTTATGTTGACTCAGATTTTGCTGGTGATCTAGATAAGCGCCGTTCTACTACGGGCTACATGTTTACACTTGCTAAAGCACCGGTGAGTTGGAGGTCGACACTGCAGTCCACTGTTGCATTGTCAACCACTGAAGCTGAATACATGGCTGTGACCGAAGCCATTAAGGAGGCTATTTGGCTACATGGTTTGGTTGAAGACTTGGGAATTTATCAAGAGCATGTCTCTGTATTTTGTGATAGTCAAAGTGCTATTTATTTAGCAAAGAACTAAGTTCATCACTCTCGAACTAAACATATTGATGTTCGCTTCCACTTCGTTCGTGAAATTATTGATGAAGGAGATATTCTTCTTAAGAAGATTAAAACTGCAGATAATCCAGCTGACATGATGACTAAGCCAGTTCCTTTGCACAAGTTCAAGCATTGCTTGGACTTGACTAGCGTTTGCAGTTTGTGATAGCCCTTAGGGGCTTTGGTGGTGACGACAGAGAAGTTTTGTTTGTGTGGTTTGATTGGATTCAAGCCAAGGTGGAGATTTGTGAAGTCGGTGGCTTGTTATCCTAATCCAAACCGTTTTGGAGTGGCTTGCAAGACTTGAATTCTATTTCAAGTAGGATTCTATTTCCTATTTCAAGTGCATCTATATTTCCTAATTGTAATAGACTAGGATTCATAGCAAGTCACCTAGCCGACCTACCTTTGTATAAATAGGACATAGGTATTGCGGCAATTAAAAAAAAAGAAGCAGAAAAGAATAGAGAGAGTGCAATAGTGAGTTTTGGCTGCTTCATATTTATTGTGAGAGTTCTCTAGTTTAGCATAGGGTGCAAGGTTTTCTCTATTCCTTGTATTTGTGAGAGAGCTATTGGGTGTATTGGGGATTGGGTGTGTGTGAGAATATTGCTACACCAACTTGTATATCTCCATATTTGATTAGTGGAATTTCTTCGTCGTTGCCTGTGGATGTAGGCCAAAAGCCGAACCACGTAAATCCTTGGAGTTCTTCTGTTTGTGTGTGGTTGTTTATTTTCAGATTTTGGATTTGCTTCGTTCCTATTGTTTATTTCTTGGAGATCTTTCTAGAGTCATAATATTTTCACAATCAATATTGAGGAGGGAGTGCTATCCGGAGGCGCTTTCCTACAACACCACCATACTGCCTACACCGACTACCAGAACAGCAACCCAACCACCAAATGTGGGCCGGGGTAGAGCCACTGTGTTTTTTACAGAATATTTTACTAAGTTTTTAAATGTAAAATGTTTAACAATATTTCAGTAAGAATTTAATAGTCAACGAAAAACATTTTCAAGATGGAAATGAGATATTTGTTTGTTCTTAATTTTTACAAAACCTTAACTTTTAGATAAGTTTTATTTTTTTATTTTTCAGAGGATAAAGACATAAAAATGGAGCAAAAATAATTATTAATTTACTCATATTTTTTAACAGAGATGGTTACGGAACCTCTAATGAAGGTGATCTCAAGTAAGTAAAGTATCAAGTTTTGAACCACAGCTAAACAAAGTTAAAATGGGCCTAATTATGGTTGGATTTATTGTAATTCCTCCTAATAAAATTTCTTTGAGAGTTTTTCTACTTTCTAGTTGATTGTACTGTCCTCCTTATAGATTTAAAGATCAAGTCTAGTCATGACGTGATTAATTTAACATATTCACACTTTTCATTCTATAACTATATATGGATATTAAAGCTTGTTAATTTGTTACTGATACATTTTGTAGTAAATAACTGGATATGTAAGTGTGCTTTTCATGTTATCGTTATGTATGATAATATACATTTTGATCAAGGCTCCTCACTATACAATTTGAAATAACATGCATCCCATATTACACATGAATTATCCTAGCAAAATGAAAGATCTTACCCTACCCTGAACCTAATCTTATTGTCTCAATATAATAGTTATTTTCCTTAATTTGGTCAGTGAATTTTTATTTTTTTATATATATTTTTTTATTGTTACAGTAATAACTTCACTTTTTTAAAGTATGATAACTTAAGCATCTGCTTTAGCTCTTTATTCTTTTTACTCCTCAAGTAAAGCACCTCAAAGGAAGTAATGTATTAGGATTGTCATGAATCATCTTGTTAGAATGAAATATAAAATTGTCCTCCAAGATTGTGTTCATAAGACTTGGATCTTAACTTGCTGCGTGTTCCACGTCATGTTTCGAATTAAATTCTCATAAAAGTTTTGCACCATAAAATTACATATGCTCCACGTAATGCATGGTAAGGAATCCTTCTGTAAAGTTGTTATTTAACTATGTATTTTGTTGGCTTTTATTCCGTGACAAATTTGATTGTAATTATTATCAATCGTTTATACCCTGTATCTATTGTGGGATTTGTTGTAAGGGTTGTGTGATAGAGAGAGAGTGTGAAGACTCAAGCATTTGGAGGCTGAAGAATTATTGCGGGTATGTCGCGACCTAGCTTCCCGCGAAGTGAAACATGTGCCCTGCACATGCTGGAATGCAAAGAGTCAGGCCATGTGGAGACAGCTGTGTCTCGCGAGTATCTCGCGGGTAAGGCCTTTCCGCGAGACACTCGCGAGGCTATCTGTTCTGCCAGCCTGTACTGAATGACTCACACTTTCTGTGCATATCCTATTTATACCCTCATTACCCACAAATGTTGAGGTATGCTTCAGAGAGAAAAACTCTAGCCAAACACGTTGAGAAGTAGAGATTGTCATCCCCACCTTTCTCTATACACTTGTTTGTGGTATTTCCTCAACTCTTCCCTCTCCGTTTCCACACCATTGAGAGGTTGACAGCCCAAACACTTACCACACCCTTTGAGAGTGTTGTGTGACGTTTTGGTGCTGCTGGGAAGTATTGGAAGAAGCCTGGAATGGCAGATGCAACATGGAGCTTGTTGCAGGATCCAGGGTGCTAGACAAGACACGGTTCCGAGAAGCCTTGTTGGAGTAGGAGCTTGGAGGGCTTAGGTACATCGGGTAGATTAGGCTTGGAGGGTCTCTTGCTAACCCATGTATCCCAACTGATTGTCTAGTGGATCGATTTCCGCTTGGAGGGCGACGGAGAGGTTCTTCGCCTAGTTCTTCGGTTTCCTCTTCAAAAACATGTCTCGGTGTTTTCTGTGTTTGCATCTCTCTTCCCTACTCTTTTATATTCCATTATACTACTGTGTTACTTAGTTTATGGATTAGAGTAGCTTATTTGTTCATCCGCTCGCATTTACACTATTCTGCACTTAGTATTAAGTTAGTGTAAAATATATCGAGCCGTAAGTTTAATTGGGGGGTCTAAATTGCTCTTGTGTTTTCAACACATTTTCGAGCTTTCACCTTCAACCATGATTAATGTAGGAATATGGGATCAATTTTCTCTCAAATTCTTGCAAAAAACAACTAGATATTATTACATGCATTCCATAGTATATATGAAGATAATGAATAGGGGTGGCAAATGGGCGGGTTGGGTCATAAATGGGTTGGGTGTGTAATTACCCATTTATCCATTTATGACCCGTTTATATATAAATTAATTATCCATTACCCGTGCAACCCATTTAATTAGTAACCCGCCCATTTAACCCAATATGACCCAAATACCTCTAAAACTAGTTGAATACCCTATTGACTTCCAAAATTACCAAAATACCCTTAAAATACCCAAAATGACCCAAATACCCCTACACTTTCAAAATTACCAATATACCTTTGGACATCCAAAATTACCAAAATACCCCTAGAATGATAAATCTGAGCTTTTTCTTTTTTTGTTCCAGCTTATTCATTTTGAGCTATTGTAATTGTTGTGTTCAATGGTCATACATTGAATTCAATGATCCCAAATATCTCTAGGAAAAAGAACAAAGAACAACACGAATAATTAAAGTACACAATGATAAATAAATGAATAGACTGTAACTGCACAATTGAGAGACAAAATATTTAACTAGCAGCTTAGTTGCCAATACCAGACAACTTCATTTGACTAACCCGTCAGCATCGAGAATTAAGTTGATGTGATTTACTAAATATCATGTATAGCCTAACCAGTATATCGATTGAAGGCTTCATAAAACAAGGTGAATTACTAATTTCAATACAGTTTAGACAGTAATGGCTCTACCCATGCAATATTTCTTCCAAATGCTGCGCAAAATAGTTTGGAACCATTCAAAAGCCATCTAAAAGATATTGGGAGTTTCCCACATCCGGATTTAAGTCACCTCCAGTATTTAAGAGTTTACAGAAATAGTAATGCCAATTATAAACCATGCCTGCCTCAAAACAACAAAAACTGGAGCGAGTAGCACCACAATCAGTACAATGTCATGTTTCAAATACGAAATGCGAATTTCCATTGAAAACAATTTCTGAGATGGGAATTTCCAAACATCAATATAGGCTGTCTTGATCCAAAGATGAAGTCTTGGAAGGCAGATAGTGATAATTGCAGAGTCTTCAGCAGAAACTGTTCTTTTCCAACATATTTGGGGGTCCACTAATTCAATCAAATAGCAACAAAAATCAGGCATTTAATTAGAACTATATTAAAAACAACAAATAGTCCAGAAAAAAAATACCACTACAAAAAAGATTGCTAGCTATTTGCGACGAAACTTCTTTGATGACTACAAAAAGCCGTCGGAAAAAGTAGCTTTTTCGACAGCAAGTCTCTTTCGTCGACAATTACTCGTCGAATATTAAAACATTTGTGACGGCAAAATGAGTTCGTCGAAAATGCCTATTATTTTTGTCGAAAATATGATTTATTTTGGAGGGAAATGTTCCCGCCTTACTTTTTACGACAGCATAAAAATGTTCATTGCTAATAAAGTATTATTTACAACAACTAAATAAAAACCGTCAGAATTACTAACACTTGTGACGGCTTTTATGCATTGAAAATACAAAAAAATATTTTTTTATGGTGTTATTATTTGCGACAAACATTCTTCCATCGTAAATATGAAAGAGGGTATTATTTACAACGACAGAAGAAAAACAGTTGGAACTATTAACACTTGTGACGGCTTTTGTGCGTCGAAAATACAGAAAATATATATTTTTATGGTGTTATTATTTGCAACAAACATTCTTCTATCGTAAATATAAAAGAGGGTATTATTTACGATGACTGGAAAAAAAACCGTCAGAACTATTAACACTTGTGACGGCTTTTGTGCGTCAAAAATACAAAATATATATTTTTTATGGTGTTATTATTTGTGACAAACATTCTTCCATCGTAAATATAAAAGAGGGCATTAGCGATAGTCATGAAGCCATCAAAAATGGTAAAATGTTTTGGAGGGAAAATTCCCTCCTTACTTTTCACATTTGTGACGACATTTATCCATCGCAATTATTATTTTTTTTTTTTCAAATTGGATTTGTATTTGCGACGAACATGCTGACCGTCGTAAATAGTTAATTTGCTTGAAAAGAAAGAATGTATTAGTGATGGAATTGGATCCCTCCCAATAAATAATATTTGCGATGGACCTAAGCCATCAACAATGGTAATTTTTTTAATGGGGGGAATTCATGCCCATATTTTTCATGTGTTTGATGGTTGTTTTCCATCACTATATATTGCATTCTTATTTGCGATGGACATTTTGGTCGTCCTTAATAATCAAAATTTTCTTAAGAAAAGAAGGTATTAGCGACGATAAAGTAAATCTGTCACAATAAATGTGATTTCCAACATACATATGGCCGTAAAAAATTATTATTTTCTTTGAATGGTAAATTTTCCTCAATTTTGTCTTAAAACTCTAGAATTTTTAATTTTTTGAATTTTAAAAATTGCAAAAAAACATCTTTCAAGACCATCCAAGTACTTAAGGGCTATTTTGGTCATTTCAGAAGTAAAAGGTATTTTGATCATTTTGAAGCTTTTAGGGACACTTTTGTCACTTTAGAAGTTTAAGGGTATTTTGGTCATTTCCTAGCTTTGATGGTGTATTTCAGCCATTTTGGATGGTCGGATTGCGTCAAGGGGGTTAAACAAAGTTTCCTAGTGGGTGGGTACAACAACATATGTCCATCATGCAACTAGATGGAGAACCAAAATCTGGCCGTTGGATTGGTAGAACGTAGTGAAATATTTGTGTTTGTAAATTACAGTAAAAATCAGACGGTCAAATTGTGAGAATTGAGCAGTCAAATCTTGCAAAACTTCGTTAAAGTCTATTAAATTTGGTCAATCTTTGGTCAAATTCTTCAAAGTTGGTTCCAAAACCACTGGATTTTATCAAATTAGGTTAATTAGAGAGGTTTTAAGTGGGTTTTGGGTATTGGTCAGTATTTTAAGGTTTTTTTGGTTTTCATGCGTTTATCAGTTTCTAGTTTTAAAATGGCAAAGTCAAAGGTCATATGTAAATCCATTATGGCCATTTTCTAGGTTTCTGGTTGTATTTTGTAAGTAATTTTCTCGATTCTTAGTAATATTTATATAGCGTATAACTCTCTTGGAAGAATATTGGATATTTTTAGTTATTGAAGTTTCATGAAAGGTAGATGCAACAACACGCATCCATCTTGTGCCAGAGTCAGATTTAAAATTTGACCATTGGATTAAAATTGTGGGATAAAATATTGGTTTTGATGAATTTTGAGCTCAATAAACGGTTGGATTAGTAGAACGTGACCAATCAAAATTTCTTGGTGTGTTGGTACAACAACACATGTCCATAATGCTTTGGACTTAAATCCAAAATCCAACCGTTGTATTTGAAGAATGTGATGAGATATTGGTGTTGGCGAAGTATGACAACAATTAGACGGTCAAATTGTGAGAAATGAGTAGTCAAAGTTTGCAAAACTTGGTCAATATTTGGTCAAACATGGTCAACCACTGAAGTTGGGTCTATGACCACTCGATAGGATCAAATTAGGTTGAATAAGGAGGTTTTGAGTGGGTTTTGGGTATTGGTTTGTATTTTAGGGGTTTCTCCACTTTTATGCTTTTCTATAACATTTTATTTGCTAAAGTTTAACAATGAATAGTACATACAATACTGAAAATTTTAGAATAATAATGCAAAGTTTATCAAGCACCAAAATACTTGCAACAAAAATTCTCTCCGCAACTAGTTGAAAATCTTTTTAAAAAATGGCATACTGAATATTTTAAAATAATCTTTAATTAAAAATTGAAATCAATGAATTTTAATTATGAAATAAGATAATTTTGGAAATTTGTGGGTAGTTAAATACACAACATTTTTAATATTAATTTAACAAAATTTGGTTAATGGGATGTCAAGAGGAAAATGTTTTTTCCCTTCAAATGGGGTGGCTTCGCCAAATAAAATAAACAAAGTTTTTTTTTTTAATAAAAATATTGAGGTTATATTTCCATAAAAGAAATCCACCTACACAATATTGAGGTTATATTTCCTTGACTTTTTTAAAAGAACACTTGCTATACAAAAATTGCAAGAAGTGAGATTTCATAGTGTTTCTATCTTTCTTTCTTTTTTGGAGAAAATAGTGTTTCTATCTTTTATTAATAATAATAATTAAAAAAAAGTGATATTTCAAAGTGACCAAAAAAAATGTGACGTGGTTGTCATAAACAAAATACATAATTAAAAAAAAAAGAAAAAAAAAAAAAAAAAAGAGAAGAAGACACGTTGTTGTAATACACACAATATCATTTTAACACTAAAAAAAAAGAAAAAGAAAAGAAAAGTCAAAACCCTATCTACCCTAGTTCCCTCCCTCTCCCTCTCACTAAAAACAAACGCCCCCCTTTTTCTCTTTTTGATCCCACGCCTCCCTTTCCCTCTCACTAAAATACTAACACTCACTAAAGAAAAGAAAGAAGAAAAAAAAAAGCTCTCACCTCTATACTCTATAGCCCACATATTTTTCAATATCCCTCCACCGTTCACTCTTTCTTTCTCTTTCTGCCAATCACAATCAAATCCAAAAGGTCAGTTTTCTTAAATCCTTATATTTTTATTTATTTTGTTAATGTAGTGGATTAGTATAAGGATTTGTTGGTTTATTTCCTTCATCTAAATTTTGGGATTGGCTTAGATATATCTCTTTCATAATATATACTCTCATATTGTAGCCAAAGTTCTTGACAGTTTGGTACTAGTAAATAGTGTAATGTTTGTGTGTATTGGTGGCCCTAGCCAATCTATTGATTAGTCTTAATTATATGCAAGCACCTACTGCACATGTTTTTTTTCCCCAGTATAATCAACATTATTTTTTTTTCTATTTTATTGAGGTTTTTGAAATAAGTAACAAATTTGCTCATTATAGATTAATTGCTATTCTTGGTGCACATATAATTTTATGTGACTTGTTGTGGTGATGGATATATTGTTAAAAGTGATGGGGATGTACTATTAAAGTGGTTATTGGTGGCAGATGTATTCTTGGAAGTCCTTATTCACAAGAGAACTACAAGGTTCTTATCAGTAGTAAGGATTTAAGATAAATGCAATGTTTGTGTCGGTAGTAAGGATTTATTTTTGATGTTTTGTCATTTATCGTGGTGATTGTGTTAATAATTCTTTATTATTTACTGTAAATATTAAATTTTGCGTAGTTATAATTTTTGTATATTTATTCAGTTTAATTTGAAATATTACAGAACAATGTTAGGGAGGAGATCATAGTGTGAATAATAACAAAAGATGACTTTAAGGAGGAAGGTGACTCTCAGATTGAGGAAACTAACTCAAACGATGACTGATCTTCCAATACTTATGCTTTCAAGTTTCGTGAAGGATATAATTAATATAGCTTTCATATATTATTGAACATCACGCTATTTTGTAGACCTTTTGATATTTTCATTTTTATTGCATTATTCACTTATTAGTTTTGAACAATTATGGATTTGTACTTGTTATTTGAATGGAGAATTTTTTATGAGATGTATGTTTGTAATTTATATATTATTTATTTACTTTCATGTAATTCATGTGTTTCTTTTTCGACAGAATTGTTTAGTCGCAATTAAAGTACTATAAACTGCCTTTTTTTTCGACAAAGCTATTTTGTTGCAAATAATGTATTAGTGACATGGTAACTAATTTTTAATAATGGTCAAAGTTCGTCAAAAAAAAGTAAATGGTCACTAAGATTTTGTATTTTTGACAAAAAAGCTAAGTATTTACGATGGCTTTTAGTCGTTGTAAAAAATACATTAACGATGGCCATAGTTCGTCGCAAAATGTATTTGGTCATTCAACTTCATCGTTTGAAATTGTATTTTTGACGGCAAATCAAGTATTTATGATGACTTTTAGTCATAAAAAAAATACATTAACGATGGCCTTAGTTCGTCGCAAAATATATTTAGTCATCCAACTTCTTCGTATGAAGTTGTATTTTCGACGACAAATCAAGTATTTATCATGACTTTTAGTCGTCGAAAAAATACATTAACGACGACCTTAGTTCATCACAAAATGTATTTGGTCGTCCAACTTCCTCATATGACGAAGTATTTTCGACAAAAAATATCAAGTGCTTACGACGGCTTTTTACGGTCGAAAATGAGTGTTAGTGACAGCCTTGTTGTTAATATAGTATTACCGACAAGGCTTTTATCGACGGAAGTCGACGGCCTTTTGCCATCAGCACTACTAATTTGCGACGGCTTTTTGTGTTGTTGTGACGAACTCTAGCCGTCGCTAATAACAATCTTTTTTGTACTTGGCATTTAATTAGAACTAATTGAGTTGAAATTATTAAAATTACCTAAACCTCATCATTATATATAATGTGTCCAAAAATGCATAGGTGTTCAAAATCCTCCACAAGCTGCTCGTCATCATGATTAGGTATAAATAGCAAAGTAAAAAACTAGTAAGTAAATATAAAAAAGGGAGAATAGAAATATTGTAATTTGCAAATTACAGGACTAAAAATTATATCAACAAATTATAAACCAATAATAATGGTTGTTTTCTGTCCAAAAGAAAAAAATTAACAAAAAACTTCAATATAGTCTGTCAATTTCACTTTTGTCTACACTAACAGAACAAAGTAAACTATTACTAGTGGTTTTTTTTTCCAATCATTATACAAACAATCAGTTTAGAATGCTAGAGACACCTATGGGCATCAACCTTTAGACCTTAGACAACCACGTGAAGCTTAAAAGGCACACTGCATTACAAAGCTCTTGGTTATGAGGTTAAAAGATTCCATTAACAAAAAATGCATGTACTAAAACCATTACTACCAACACTAATAACAGAGAACAACCCGTAACTGAGTTCCATGAGAGTATTGTTCTCATAGGCATTCTATCAAACACCGGAAAATTATTGCATAGTCCCGGACTATGCAATAAAAATCCTCAAACACCTAGTCAGCAATCTCAAACAACTATACTAATCATCCACAACTTTCAAAACAAAAATAAAATGCCCACATAAACCAAAATAGAAACAGTAAAAATAAAGAAGAAAAAATACTCATCTTGGGTCTGTCTTAGATGCAACCGGCAAGGCAACAACTGAACATTTGGGAGATAGGAAGAGGCGAGAGAAAAAACAAATAGAAGAGAGAGTGAGTTAGGCCCTTTCAAACCCTAACCTCAGAAAACACTACCCGAGAAATCAACCCAAGAGAAAAAACTAGTCAGCAATCTCAAACAACTATACTAATCATCCACAACTTTCAAAACAAAAATAAAATGCCCACATAAACCAAAATAGAAACAGTAAAAATAAAGAAGAAAAAACACTCACCTTGGGTCTGTCTTAGAAGCAACCGGCAAGGCAACAACTGAACATTTGGGAGATAGGAAGAGGCGAGAGAAAAAACAAATAGAAGAGAGAGTGGGTTAGGCCCTTTCAAACCCTAACTTCAGAAAACACTACCTGAGAAATCAACCCAAGAATTGAGTGATTAAGGTACGTTCCATCTCTCTCTAGAATTTCCTTATTTTTTTGTTTGGTTACTGAGAAAATTTGAGGGAAAGTGTTTAAGGAGAGTGAGACTGAGCTTGAGAGGGCCGAAGATCTTAGAAGGGTTAAGTGGGTATCTGTGGGTTTATCTAATTTCAAATTTTAGATGGGTTTAATAGATATTAGTGGATTTATCCATTTAAACCCATCTAATTAAATAACCAAATGTGTCTTTACCTATTTAACTCAAATATTAAATGGGTTGGGTTAAGACTTATCCAAATAAAGTGAGTAATGGCCAGGTTAATGGATATAGATAAAAATTGACACTCCTAATAATGAATCCTTGTCCAAATGTTAGACATTAAACCTTTCTTTTGACAAACTCAAGAAGAGGTAGAAGTTATTAGGAAAAAGAAAGACAGTTGTACATATGATATACCCACGTGAGCAACGTGAAAGATCTTATTCTCCCCTTAATCTATAAACTCAAAGAAGTTATTTTATTTTGGTCAGTTTTGTTTTTTTCATTCCTAAAACTTCACTTTATATGGAATAAGTCGGTAACTTGTATATATGTTCGAGCTCCTTATTCTTCTTGCTCCTCTAGTAAAGAATATCAAAGGAAACAATTCGAAAGCCATGAACCTCCTGGTGTCTGTCTTAAAGGACTTGAATTTTAAGTTACTAATTAATGTGTATGTTCCATGCTTTCGTTTCAAAATTCTCTTAAAGGTTTTACACCATAAAGCTTTAGATTACATGCATAATGTATGATAAGCAATCCTTGCAACCATGATGGACTTATTAGGAAACAGTACTTGACACTCCATCGTTAAAACAATTCAAAATTGGAGTCTTAGGGTCAATTATTTTGGAAAAAAGAAGAATAATAATGAGATCTTGAGTTTTCTATGAAATAATTTATTCTTCTTCATATATGATATAGATTAGCTCACAACTGCTGATGTGGCAAGTTGTTATTTATAATTTAAAAAGCGATATTAGTGGTTGGCCAAGATGATAATTATTAATATGTTGTCAACTCAACTGTTGTAAAAATTATCATGTCTGCAGCATTATTTATCAAGATTACAAACTCAAATACTATGTTAAATTACCGGTGGTCCCAAAAATTTAAGATAATAAAAAATAATATATATAATCACCTAACCATCACTTCAACAATTTTCAGTATTTCTAATCACACCCTTATGTGATATTTAACTGTTTTAATCAACTACTTCCATTATACAATTAAAAATTATAATTTTCTTATATAAATAATGTTTCTTACAAATTCAAGATCTAACTATATCCACAATAAACATAATCTATTTCTTGTAGCTTTAATTAACTCTGAAAAAAAAATTTAGCCATTGAAAAATTTGAGCAAGCAACCAAAATTGGCCTAAAAGGAAGCAAAATGGAAGTACTCAGGGGTGTTTGATGCAATTTATGCTAAATAGAATGGTATTAATGCAATTAACAACAAAAATCCAGAGAGAGACTAGGAAAAGGGATGCAAATATCAAGGGCACAAATAGTGCGATCCTCTTGGGACTTTCGGCGACCTTGAAGTATCACCAATTGGCAAGGATTGGTGGTTGTGGTAGCAGTTATGGTGGTGGTGGTGGTGGAAGTGCAATTTGAGAGCTTCTAACAGGGGCATTTTGGGGATTAAAAGACAGTGGGAGCACCGCCTTCTTTGTAGACCGTCACGCATGTCGATGATTCTCCATTAGAGCGCGGTGGCAAAAGAATCACCAATAGGAGGAGGAGGATGTGAAATTTGAATGATTCATTCATTTGCTACCATTTGGGAAATTGATATTTCACCATTAGGTACTACTATTTATATGAGAAAATTGAATTTTTTTTTTAGTAAATAGGTTGGTGATGAGCTGCAGCAGAAACTATTATTATTATTTTCTTCTAAAATAATCTTGTTAGTTTAGTTCGTTCATTAGTTAATTAGTTTTTCTTTTTAGTTTTTTTTTTTTTTTTTTTTTTTTTTTACAGAGTAGATTTGGGAAGTACTTATAAGCCAGCTTATTATTATTATTATTTTACTATTTGTGAGTATCACTTTAGTCATTTACTCATAAACGCTTATATGTGTGCCCAAAAGGACATGATTTAAGTGGAGAAACAATATCTCTCTCTCATAATAAATAATTATACAAATTAATCGTTCTTATAGAAATTAGAAAACACTAAATATTCTATAGATCCAATAAATAAATAAATATATTTAGAAAATCACAAAGGTGAAATATACTCTCTTCATTTCGAGTGACTTGAAATGACTAGGAACCTATTTCAATATTGCTATTGTTGATTACTATGACAGTTTTTTTTTAAAGATAAAACTAAAACTATATTGTCAAAATATTAAGTAATTTATTAGTTGTTAAGATAATTTTTGTAAGTACGATTCAGTTACATAAGTTTTAAGAAAATTAAATGGGCTTTGGTGATTAAAAGATTAAGTCAAACCCATTGTCTTCAAATAACAAGGCTCTATAGCTCAATTGATTGACATCTTTTTTTTTTTTTCTTTTTTTTTTTTCATATAAATAGAATAGAATTTCACTTATACTGTACACCAATCAATTTTTGATATAAGTAGGGTTCGATTGGTGGACATTTTTTTTAATAAATAGAATATAATTCCATGGCTATAACGTCTACTACATGCATAATACCTGCTCTTATGATCAGGCTAAAACACCAATCGGTTTTTTGTATAAATGTGGTTCGAATCCAAGATCTCTTATCAATAACAAGAGATTTTATCAGTTGAGTAAACTAGAATATATTTGTTGGCATTTCTTGGCGTTTTCAATGAAAACATTCAGAGTTCAAACATCTTTCCCTTCTTATAACTATTGAAATTATCAATAACAAATTATTAATAGAATACACTATTATATGAGAGGAAGGAGTACCAATCATTGATTCACTATACCTTCAAAATACTAAATAATTGCTTAAGGGGAGGGAGAGAGAGAGAGAGAGATTCAACATAAAATACTTAAACTATTCAATTAAATTTTTTTTTCGAGAAACTAAAATTATTCCATTATTGAACTCATAAGCCCAAAAAAAAAAAAAAAAACACATCTTATCCCAAATTAATTTAAAATAGCAAAACAATACATCTCATATTAATTTAAAATAGAAAACAACTTATTTCAATCCTTAAGCACACCATCAATCTCGATTGATAGAAGAAGTACAAATATTCAAAAATGACAAGTTTCTATAATGTAGAGAAGAAACCCCTAGAGAGAAACAGCCTTATTGCTTGATCGGGGCACCTTCTTGAAAATAGCCCATACAATATCAATGTAGAGCGGTAACTGTTGTATGGCAAAGAAGACTATCGGCAGGCATGTCGCTGCATATACTGGAAAGGCCTTGTCTTTCAATTTATTCTTAAGCATAAAGTAATGTCCAGCACAAAAAGAAATCAACATTGATGTAATGGATACAAGGAGAGAAGTTAAGCCAAGTAGAAGTTTCTTTGGCAAGTCTCTACGAAAATCTTTTTGTTCATACCGAGAAGTGAGGATGGCAAGAAACGAGAACAAAGCAGTGATGGAGAAGCAAAGAGCAACGAGTGAGGAGACAGCAAAGATGGTGAGCATCTTGTGGCTTTCAAGGTTTGGTGTCCCGTTTGTTTCATTGATGCTGCCCGGGATAGTGGTCGATGAGGCAAAGGCAACGGTTGCAATGAGAGCAGCCACAACTGAGCAGGATTCAGAGGTTTTGTTTAGCCACTCACCTCCACTTTTTACTAATTCCTCGTGTGTTTCGTTGAAGATTTCTTTTGGGGTCTTGCCTTCCTTGTTGACTTGATAGCAGAAGTGTTGCGGCATGTTGTCTTTTACAAACTGCATGCATTAATATATACATATAAGAATCACTAACTCATGCACAAGAAAATTTTATAAAATATTACTATTTTTTTTCGTAAATGTAGAATTTAGTAATTATGGTAGTTATTAATAACCATTATTATGAATGTGTTTATATATTAAATTATCTAATCTACCATTTAAAGAAAATAAAACATAGTAAAAATTTAATGGAGGGTGTAAATATAGGAAATTAAATAAAGAATCCTTGTAGAATTTAAATTCAATTAAAAAAATATAACAGAATGATGGAATAGAAAAATATGGGTTTTCAAAAGTTTATGTGTGGCAACATAAGAAGAAATTAACTTTAGAGTGGGAGAAAGAGTTTATTGATTAACGTTAAACCGTGAAAAATAAAATTTTATATACATATTTTCAATTTTTTAATGAAAAGTATATAAGAGATGAGGGAATTTTTAAAAGAGAGGATTTTGTGCACACCCGTACGCAGTAATTACTATATACAAAGTTAGGTGATAGCTAAAAAGATGTGAAAAGTGCTTGTAGGTTGGTGGCATTTGTTACGATGTGCTGTAATTACATTGTGTGATACAAATTGAGGACAAAGCTGATTTTGAGTTCATACCTCATACCACTTGATTTCCCACTGCATTTGCAATGCAGCTCCAGGAATTAGCCAAGGCTTTTGCTTTCCTATCTGGGCTGCCAGATGCAATGCGTTGTTTTCATTCGCATCCACTTCATGAATTAGTTTACATTTCACAAACTCTTGCTCGAGCAGATGTTGTAACACATGTGTTTGCCTGTTTTCTGCGGCCAAAAGCACAATATTTTTGTCTTTGTTCCTGTAATTAATGGCCACTGGAAACTCTTTGAGTATGTACTCAACCATTTCCGTAATACCATTTCTTGCTGCAACCAATATGACTGTCTCTGTCTTTTCTTTGCTCATGTCACTAGTGTCAATTGGAAAGTTTTGAAGTATTTGATCGACCATTTTCGTGATACCATCTTTTGCCGCAACCAATACGGGTATCTCTATCTTTGCGGTTTCAGGCCTTTTCCTTTTCTCTGGCAGTAAAATAAGTAAGGGTGTCACTGTCTTTTCCATTTTTGGCGTTTCCTCCTTTCCTGCTTATAACAAAAGGATTAATTATAATTGAGATTTCTCTATATATAACTCAAATCAATTGATTTCATATATAGCTGATGTACTTTCACACCTCTAACATTCTTTTTCTCTTCTAATTCAGTTTCGGAAGGGAGAGCACTGGAACTGTCTGTTTGTGATGGTAGTCTCTCCCAACTTTCCGGCCGGTTGATTGTTTTCCCAGGATTCGACCCACTTGTGAAGTCGAAGTTAGCTTCTTGACCTTTTGTACTTTTGACAAGATTTTTCATGATTTGAACAGAATATACATGCTTCTGTTTTATCCTCCTTATACCCTCTGATTGTTATGATCATTAAAGATTATATATATACATATATATATATATGTATATTACAAAAAGGCAAATATGTTAATTAGGTATATATTTACTTAAAAAGCTAACAAATCGACATGATCATGATGATGAATGTAAACAAAATCACATTAATAAAATTATTATAAATAATTATAAGTTCTTTTATATTGGTATGTGTTGTGTCGGGATGGGGGCTGTTAAAAGTAGGTTGAAGTCTAATACAGTGACATACCATATCCAAAGCCCAGAATAACCCGGATGAATATTGTGTACAAAAGACGGAAAATGTTAAAACAGTCCGCATATTGTATCCGTAGAAATTCATGCTTCGTAACTATTCTCGGAGCTTGGGATTCTGTTTCTGTGCCAAACAAAAATAATTCATCATAATGTGCAAATAACAAGATTTTTTTTTTAAAAAAAATTTATTTTTAGTAATAAGCAAATAACATTCGTTCACATCCATCTTTGTAAAATAAAAAATGCTCCATATTTTGCCCAACCAACCCCAAAAGCCATCTTCTCAAAAAAAAAAAATCCTAAAACCTCCCATATCAATGACACTACGTATAATTCCAATAACAACTACTATAACCATGTAAATTTATATTGATACTATTTATTTTTTATTTAGTTTTTTATTCCTTTTTTACGTATCCCAAGAATGCATGAAGAGAGTGGATAGTAGTTCCTAACTCTTTATGACATCCATAAAATATTAGGTTCAAAACTTCTTATTAGCATCTTGAAGCTAATCTCAAGGGATATTTTATTGTAATAACTTAGTGTATGTGGGAAAGGAGGACTGCATGCTACCAAGACGTAGGAGCCAAAATGATATTTTGGCCTAACTTTTTTAGGTTAAAATTTCAATTTATGATGTTCAGCTGTCCATTTTATGATAATTACTCTTATCATTAAGATAAGATATCAATCAAATTTTCATTTTTTATGTAGGAGTTCAAACCTTAGATCTCTTATTTAAAGACAAAATTTTTTATCACTTGAATTAATTGGAACTTGTTGCATTAGCAACATTTGAAGGTTAGTAAAGCATTCAGCTCAAAATTTTAATAGATGGACTGGACCAACTACCCATATTAAATCCAAAACCCAATTGATTTTGAAATTTTTCTAACAATTTCAATACAAAAAGTGAGATAGAGGATTTGTATTAAGAAATGCATAATATCAAAAGGAATACAATCTCTATCCCAGTTTTTGTGTTTCACTTTATAATCAACCAATTACAACTCATCATGTTTTCTTTTTTTACTATCTTTGTAAAATAACCATAGTTTCAAATGAAATTAAAAAATCTAATACACGACATACCACAATTGATGCATTTATTTCTTACCTTTTCGTTCTGATTGGCCGTTAACAATCTGTGCGTTGGGATTCTCTACATCTTCATTCCGGCCTTTGCATCGTTCAATCACTAGAAAAAGGAAAGCATTTCGGTTACAAACCTAAAGAAGAGAAAAATAAATCAACAATATTTTCATACGGGGTTTTTGGCTTCTGTTGTATATGTTGAAGTTTTAATTATTCTGTTTAACTCATTTATGTAGGAAAGCTAGAAAATTTTAAAAAAATTTGTTGAAATTAAATTTTTTTCATCTTTGCACATGATTAATTAGAGACATCAACATCAGTGAATGGAAGGTATCCGTCGGCCAAAGGCAAATGGAAGGTATTCGTGAGCTTCAATCGTTCAACGACTACTTGTTAGCAAAACAGTGTTGGAGGCAATCCACAACCAAACCTCTCTACTACCCCAAGTCTTAAAAGCAAAGAGTACTATCCCCACAGCACATTCTTGGAATCAAACTATAAAAAGAGGGGCTCTTATGCGTGGCAAAGTATTATGGACTAGGATGCATGGATATGGATAAGGACATAGGTACAGATACGGGTACGAATACGATATAGCAACACAAGCAATTTTAAAAAAATTATAAGATGTTACAGCAGGGTATGCTAGTGTGTTATAAGTCCTAGTCTTGCTGTTTCTGTTTTCTAAGTTGTAGGGTATGCTTTGCTTCTTTTGTATTTAGTTTTGTGTGTTCAATATTAGTCTTACTTCTACAAAAAATAATTTTAAAAAAAAAATCACTGACATTATTCTTAAAAAAGATAAAAAAATCAAATAATGGAAAAGCAACTCCATGAATCTTATAAACCTAGAGTTAAATGATACTAGAAAAATTTATTCCCTTAGCATTGGTCTAAACATTCTTGCATTTCCCTAATGACCTAATCTCATGTTTTGTCACCGGTTTTGCAATAACTTACTTTTGATTAAAGTAAATGTTACTAATTGTCCCAAAAGTTTAAGTTATTGGAATATGATGGGATTTACTGATTATCTCAAAAGCTCGATGAGATTTACCGACTATCTCAAAAGCTTATATGGGAGGTAGAGTGGAGGAGATAAGGATCTAACTCAAGATCTCATGCTCTGATTCCTTAATAAATTACCAATTGTCTCAAAAGTTTATAATATTGGGATATGATAAATTTAATCATTTAACCACATAATTTTAACAATAAAAAAACAAGATCCAGTCCATACCGGATTGAGCCATCTTCAATAGCACTTGATAGAACGCAATACATGTTTGGTAATTCTCTGGGAATTTGTGGGTAATGTCTTCTACGGAAGACCCCTCAGTGACTAAATCAACCGATTCTTTACGAACAGTTTCGTGCTCCAGCTCTTCAACATATATACCTTTCACGCATCAACAAAGGATAACGATAGGTGATGCTGGACAATAAAAAAAACAACAAAGGAAATGTACGTGTGATGTAGGTACAACTTCGATCTCCAAAATTGAAGAGAGTTTGTGATTTGAATCTAGACAATGGAGTAATACTTACAATAATATATGATGCTCTTCCACCATCCAAGGTGAGAACCACTTTTGAAGACCGAAGGCTTACTTGCCAGGAGATGCAAAGGGGTGATTCCTAGCTCGTTCACAGCATATGCAAGACTAGGTTCCACTAGAAGTATCTCAAACGCCAAATCTGTCAACCATAATAATTAAAACCAGTCAGTAATGGACAAGAAAATACTCAGCATATATAGGTAATAGGAGTATGAAATGAAGTTAATCAAAATGCTTACCAAAATACTCCCACCTAATGGCACAGTGAAGGGCAGTCTCACCATCATTTCTTCTGTAAGCAGGATCGATTGATTTAGGGTCCTTGTCGGAGGCTTCCAAGAGTAACCAGTGCAGATAAAGGAAGATTTGTCTGTTACCATGAAAAGCGGCTAAGAAGAGAGGGCTCTCACCGGCTTTGTTACGAAATAATCCTTGAACCACCAAATCTTTAACCTCCGAAAACCTGTCATGCTTTGCAGCAAGGAGGATGCATATGTTCAATCTCCCCGTTGATGCTGCCACATGCAAAGGAGTATTCCCTTCCTTGTTTTCTAACCGTAGAAGGGGCTCCCAAAAGTTGGTAATTAATTGTATAAGTTCTTTAACAATATGTTCTGGCGCAATGGAGACAGCTACGTGCAATGCTGTGTCCTCTGATGTGTTGATCCTGGCCTCAATGGCTAATAATGTGTGTTGCTTATACATCTCAACAACCCTCCCCCAATCACCTGTCATGGTATTCCTGTACAAATTGAGGGCGAGCTCAACGGGAACCACTACCGGCCTATATTCTTCCATTTCTTTGTTCCTACTAGGAACAAGTCATGAAAAATATTAGATATAAGAATTAAGAAAAGATCACAGGATTTTGTACCTCGCAATAATGGAAATGTGTTATCAGCTTATGAGCTATATATATAATGACAAGGGAGAGGAGAGAGTGAGTGAGAGAACTTGCCCCTTTTTTTCAACAAGAAAAGACAAATAACACACCAAAATTAATAGGAATATAAAGCACGGAAACTGTTGTTGCACACACGGAAGTGCACACAACCACCTACACAAGGCGAAATCGCATTTTGAAAACACAATTTTAGTTATAATTGTTAAATTATACAATCATGTTTTCAAAATATGATTTCACATTCGGTGTGTATTGTATAAACTATGTGTAACTAACATTGTTTTATAAAAAAAGGCCAAGAACAAAACAACAAATTAAAATAGAGAAAAAAGAAAAGAAAAGAATAAAAGTGAAAAGCTTAGGAGTGTCATGGATATTGTCACACCTGCATTGAGATTGAAAGATTATCACATTTGTATACAAATCGATACATGATGAGTAAGTCTGGTGCCACAATTATTTTTACAATTTTGTCATAATTTGTCCACGTACATAGGTAACTTGTGAATGATGAAATTATGGACCCACCTAAATCTACTTTTTTTTTTCACTACTTACAACTCGCCACAGAAGCAAGTTGAGATCAAAATTGTGGAAATTATTGTGGTAGTAGGAATTAGCATAATCATGCAAAATGTTTTGCTTATATGGCCAAGGCCAACTTGCAAATAATAGGTTGGACCCTTGACTTGAAGATTTCTTTGCTTAAGCATGCAAAGATCCTTGAAATTTTAAGATGCTACTAGTATTCCGCATGAGCATCAGTGAGTGGTATTGCCCTTTTTCTTCATAGATTAGTTACTCCTTTTTTTCTTTTTTCTTTTTTTTTTATTAAAAATAATTATATCCTGTTGTCTCAAATAAGCTTGAAAATGATACAACAAATTGCTTGAAAGATTCAAAATTAATGTAAAGGGGATAACGCTTAGAATGTGAACCCAACTTTTTTAATTGAGTAACGATGATGTTGAACAAAAATGAAGTCTTGCCACAAGTTGAGCTTGAGATGAAGGCAATATTTCACAAGATTTTCAAAAGGTTAAAGAGAATTTTGAGTTGATTGAATGGATAAGAAAAAATAATGTTAACTTGAAAATCGTTAGGAATATTATGGAAGATCTAATCAAATTCAAAAATGTGGTGAAGACAGGACTGATAAGTCCAAGGATTTCATTTACATATCAAAGTCCATTAATTTTTTGGATGTAAACTGTAAAAGAAAAAAAAATGAGTTGGTTATTAGTAATCGCTTCAAATCAAATAAAACGCAAAGATAAGAATTTGGTTGTGCCGAATTATTGAGATTTTCTTTATCTATCTATCTCTCTCTCTCGCTCTCTCTCTCTATATATATATATATCCAAACATTTGTAATATTTAAAGTACTTTTACTTTGTTTTAAGGTCCCCCCCTAATTGGAGAGTAAGTTATGTAAGATAGAATATATATATATATATACATACGAGGATCAATTTTTATTGTCTACTTACTTAATTATTTTATTATATAATTTTTGTATTTTAAAATTTAGTTTTTTATGTCCTTATTTTAATTGTTTTTTAGGGTTTTCTGAACTAAATTAAAGCTTTTCTAGAGTAGTATACTAGATAGGATCAATCTAAGAATACTGTTACATTGTAATTAGGTTATATGGATCCTATATATTGACACCCTAATTAAATTGTAAACGAAAACAAAAATCCAATAAATATTGACATTTTTCTATTTTCCTGATTCATTATAGATTAAATGTTTATGTCAAGCTAGGGAAAGATCTAACCCTCTTATATCTTCTGTTTCACATTAAACAGCACAATGAATCTTTGTCACAGCTCTTTAGCAATAGAATTTAACTTTGTCTTTTTTAAAGAAGAAGAGTAGGGTAGGGGAATGCAGACCTTTTCGAGAAGGACATGTGCTTTAAGACCAATGAAAATAAATTTGATCTAGAGATAGGATCTGTGTGGAAGTTATAAAAAAAAATGGCAATATGTACTGGTTCTATACTCTTAAGCCTATTTCCATTTTTTTCTCCAAAAAAAAAAAAAAAAGCCTATTTCCATTTATGAACACAGTAAAAAGCAGAGAGAGAGAGAGAGAGCAAGAGAGAGAGAGAGAGAGAGAGAGAGTGCATAAAAAAAATGGTAAAGGACTAAAGAAAAAAGGAAAAGAGAAAAGATTACTTAATTATGCTCAAAACTGGTAGTGGTAAGAATATAGAATTTTCCTAAAAAAGATGTCTTGTAGTCGGACTTTTCACTTTCCAGCCTAACATACTTGTGTTGACTAAGGAAAAAAAAAACTCGTTAATATGCTTTGCAATTAATCTAGATTCACATTAAAAAATAGAAGAAAAAGAAATCAGTGTCCACTGCAACGGGCATATAATGAGCAAGGATATATAGATTTATTGAAAATCTAAACCAGCCATTAGAAAAAATTGTAAAGCATTTAATCAAAACCATCATGCAACTATCTGGTTAACTGGTTAATATGAAATAGAAGATTAAGTTTCCTCCAAGATGGTTCTCATATCAGAACCCTAATTAAGTAACATGTAATCCACTTGGCTTCTGATAATGAATCTGTCTCAAATATTTACATCTAATGTCAAGATACGTGCTTTTCAAGTTATCTACGAACAAAATTCCTCCTCCTTAATTACAATTTTAAGTTACATGTATTACACGTTACACGTGAATTAGGAAAATGAATCCCTGCATGCCCGTGTTTCATAATTCACATTGAACTTTTCTTTATATTAAGGGGAAGAGAGGGATTTCTTTAAAAGAGAGAAAGACGAAAGTAATGTGCTATATATATATTACCGACATGAGCAAAGTAGAAGCATCTTTCCCTTTACCATAAGCTCACAGCTTTCTTTTTCTTTAAATCTTTTTCCCGCTTGTTCTGAAAACTTCACTTTTGTAGAAGTTAAACTGTTGTAAGATAAAGGAAATAGCAAGATAAGACAAAAAAAAAATGTGAAAAATGAAATTATATATAAGCTTCTTCTTCAAGTGATCATCTAATATCATCGCTTGATACAAAATATAATTAAAAAAATACACATTTTTATCTGAACTAACACATACATAAAGATACTTCAGTCGGTAATTTTGGGAATTCCTCACTAGGATATTTTATGTATCATCAAGTATCTTATGATTGCCTCATTATAATCTTGCAAAAGAAAAACCCTATATGGTACAAAACATTAGAGAAAGAAAAATAATGCAATCATTATATATCCTTGGGAGAATTTACTCCATCATGTGAATACTAGCAAGATTTGGATTGATATGGTGTGTGGCACCAGTGTTGGGAACCAATTAAAAATCTGATCAGGAGTATCTATGAAGCACGGTAAGTTGATTAATGCGTCGCTAGGTAAAAGTAGCAATGATAATAGGTAGCAAGTGTATGATTGAAGCTATTACAGAATTGAAAAGTTGAAAACGAAAGCCATTGTCGTTAGGGTATGATTGTCCCCGTGTGACCACTAGCCAAACCTACTCGTTCACTCAATTAATTACATTTCCTGGTGGTTTGAACTAAATCAATTTATGGGCCAAAATCATGGACTTTGTGCTATTGATGGGTTCCTTGGGCTGAGTTTTAGTTTTTCGGCCTATTCATTTGTTGTTTAAGCCACTAACAATTTTATCTACTTCTCAAAGGATCATTCTGGATGGTTGGTGGTGAAACTGGGCTTGACATTAATTAGAGAAACAACCTGGATACCCTCTTTAGTCTTTAGGAGCCCTTAACAACACATTTTGTTCCAATGATGTTAACAAGTGTCGGGCCTTATACAAAGCAACCCAGCCCAATAGTCAATGGGATAGAGAGAAAAAAAAAAAAATCTTAATCAGAAAGGTGGTTTGACAAGGAGACAGCCCAAAGACAAGCTCCTTGTCAAACCACCTTTCTGATTAAGATTTTTTTGACAAGCTCAACTGGGTTGACGGTAATTCAGGCCCCTACTCATCAAGGCCAGCGCTGGACCAAAAAGAGCGATTCAATGAAACAGGCCCACTTGACAAAGTGCAATTGGAAAGCTCTACGGAAACTAAAAATTCATGAAGGATTGAAGCTTCTGATGTGAAAGATAGCATGGAGATTGGAGAATCCTCCCCGCCAGGTCAGTTTTAAGTGAAAAGTTCACAATAGGATGCACAACTCGTCCTCTAGGCAATGAAGAAATAGAAACCTTAGAGTACCTATTTATAGAGTGCCCCATCACTAGAATTCCATGGTCTCTCTCCATGGCCAATTTGATTCTATGAACCTCGAATTCAAACTATTGTGGATTGGATCCAAGCAATACTACCCTTCAAAGGCTCTCAATATTCCACAAAATGAGGAAAATAACTTCATATTGTTTGGTGCGTTTTGCATGTGATGAAATTTGGATTAACAGGAACAATTAATGTGATCAAAACAGATGAATTAAATGCCTGACCCTAAAAAAATTATGGAGCAAATTATATGTGTTTATAGGAACCACCAAGAAACATGTGAATACAAAGCCCAAGAAAGTAAAAATATTTGCATCTGAACTCCCCCTCCTCCCAAGTATGTATAGTAGAATTTTGATGCAAGCAACAATTGGAAAATACAAGGCCAGCCTAGTTTTGGTGGGTAGAGACCACAAGGCAGAGGTAAAGTTTATCTGGATTGAATTAATAGAATGCAATGATCTATTGATAGCAGAAGCAATGAAAGCAAAAGAGAAATGAGTCAAGACCTTATTATTAGAAGGTGATGCACTGACAGTTATCCAAGCAATCCAAGACTCCTCATTAAATCCTCACCCATCAATTGAACATGTGGGGTCCCCAACAATTGAACATGTACTTATTCAAAGACAAGAAGGAAAGTGGAGAACTATGTTAGCATTATAGCCGCGTTTTTAAAACGCTTGTATAGCCTTTGCTTTTTTCTTTTTTTGATCAAATTTGAAATACACTATGAAGTGTGGTAAATTATATTACACACATGATACAACGTACTTTTTTAAGCAATTTAAAACACATAAGTGTTTTAATTATCTTTGTTAACAAACATATATTATCAATATTTATTATGGTTTAAAACCTATGGAAGAAGACAAATTTAAGGAAAAAAGAAAAGAAAATAAAATAGCAAGAGTTTTAATTGAAGAGAGAGAGAAAAATACTCTATTGTTATAAATTGGAAAACAAATGATAATAGGATCTCAATTTTTTTTTTTTTTTTTTGGTAATAAACAATAAAGTGTAATATCGTAGATAATTAAATATTGAATTTCAAATTAAGTGTAGTATTGTAGCTAAACTCAAAAGTTTCAAATACAAAAATGTTCATAGTATAGTTTTAATTATTACAATTTAAATATTTATGAGCCCATATTAAACAAAATAACAGAAGATTATGTAAGCAACATTTGGTATTTATGTAACTACCAAAAATCATCACATTTCTAAGTTGACATTATACTTCGAAATGTTGCAAAAGACACTTTATAAACATGCACGTGAGTGATTGCAAATGTTGTATATGAATTTTTTCCTCCTTTTAAGTCAAATCCTGGCACATTACTTAGTTTTTTTGATGACCCGGCACGTTACTTAATTAATTAGGAGTTGTGATAATATACAATTTTATAATTTTAAGGTTACATTACATATAGGAGCATATATATATATATATTTTTTAATGATAATAATAATAACTACATTAAGAGAGTTAGAAAAAATATTTTCAATAAACAAATTATTATATTTTAATAACTTATTATATTAATAAGGTAATGGGCAATAGTGAAAGCTCGGAAATATGTTGAAAACACAAGAGCTGTTTAGACCCTCAAATAAAAATTACAGCTCGATTAATTTTATACTAACTTAATACTAAGTGCGGAATAGTATAAATGCGAACAGATAAACAAACAAGCTACTCTAATCCATAATCACAACAACACAGCAGTAAAATGGAATGAAAAACAGTAGGGAAGAAAGATGCAAATACAAGATAACAAGCCGATGTGTTATTGAAGAGGAAACCGAAGAACTCAGCAAAAAACCTTTCTGCCACCCTTCAAATGATAATCGATCCACTAGACAATCAGTTGGGATACATGGGTTAGCAAGAGACCCTCCAAGCCTAATCTACCCGATATACCTAAGCCCTCCAAGCTCCTACTCCAATAAGGCTTCTTGGAACCGTGTCTTGTCTAGCTCTCCGGATCCCACAACAAGCTCCATGTTATATTTGTCATCCTTGACTTCTTTCAATACTTCCCAGCAGCACCAAAACTTTACTTGACACTCTGAAAGGGTATGGTAAGTGTTTGGGCTATCAACCTCTCAAATGTATGGAAATGGAGAGGCAGGAGTTGAGGAAATTCCCAAAACAAATGTGTATAGGATTATGGGTATAACAATCTCTAACTCTCAAGTTGTTTGACTAAGGTTTTCTCTCAGAAGCACTGCTCAGCATTTGTGGGTAATGTGGGTATAAATAGTGTAGGTACAGAAAGTGTGTATCAGACTGGACAGGCTAGCAGAACAAAATGTCTCGTGGGTGTCTCACGGGAAGGCCTTACCCGCTAGATACTCGCGAGACACAGCTGTCTCCATCTGTCCTGACTCTTCGCATTCTAGCATGTGCAAGGCACATGAATTACTTTGCGAGATGCTAAGTCATGAGCTACCCGCGAAAACTCTTCAGTCTTCAATTGCTTAAGTCTTCACACACTCTATCTCTAACACAACCCTTATAATGAAATCCCACAATAAATACAGGGTATAAAATATTGAATAAAATTATGATCAAATTTGGCACGGAATATAAGCCAACAAAAACACATAGTTGCAAATAACAACTTTACAAATAGCAACAAAGGTAATGGGCAATAGCATCTTTGTTGCTCAGGGGAAGGAGGCTTTCGGCTCCGCCAGGAACATAAGTACCTAGTCTTGGATCTCCGTAATTAATAAGAGTTTGTGATTTGTAATTTGACAATTGAGTAATAATAATTACTTTTTTTTTTTGGACGAAAGAGTAATAATAATTACAATAATAAATACTAATTTTTTAAAATTATTATAACTATATAATTATAAAATAAAAATTCCTCCAACTACATGCTCGAGTTGGAAACAGCTGGTGTTTTGTTTCTTCCATATGGGTTGTGCCTTATGTCAATGGTCTGCTCCCTATGACTCGAACTATTGGCGATGTACACTTAGAGAACAAATTCAGAACTTATATAGTTCGTTAGATTTTTTTCTACCTTTTCAGTCAAAAAAGAACTTATATAGGTCAGTGTCTTTATTAATGGGGGAGAGAGAATCAAAAAACACTTAATTATTCAATTATTGAACTCATAAGCAAAACATTTTCGAAAGGTTAAAGACTTAAAGTCTCAGTAAAAACACACTCATAGACATAATTACATGACGGATAAAATTTAGTTACAAAATTAGTTGTAGCCTAAGCCTTCAACCTTAATAAAATAAATATTACTATCTATTTTGAAAATCTAACCGTTGAATTACGCTCTTAATACACATATTGAATTTTGTGTCAATCGGATATTATTTAAGATATGATCTATAAGCTTATATTTTATACATAATTTTAAACTACAAAAACTTACAATTTAAACAATTTATTGATAACATATCTATTGATCTTTAATTTTTTAGAAAATTTGCAATTATGGAATATAAAAGAAAAAGATGTAATTCAATGGTGAAGGCACCTTCTTGTAAATAGCCCTTAAAAGATCAAAGTAGAGCGGAAACTGTGCTATGGCGAAAAGGATTACCGACAAGCATGTAATTGCATATACTGGAAGTGCATTGTTCTTAAGTTTATCCTTAAGCACAAAGAAATGTCCTCCACAGAAAGAGATTAACATCGACACAAGGGATACAAAGAGCAAAGTTAAACCAAACAGAAGTTTCTTGGGCAAGTCACTACAAAAATCGTTCTGTTGGTATTGGGAAGTGAGAATGGAGAGGAACAAGAACAAGGAAGTTACAGAGAAGCCTAGGGCAACAAGTGAGGATGCAACAAAGATGTCAAATGCTTGATGGCTTTTGAGGATTGGTGTGCCATTGCCCTTGACACTGCCTGGGACAGTGATTAATGCTGTAAAGGCAATAGTGGCAACGAATGCAGCCACAAGTGAATAGGACTTAGAGGTTTTGCTTAACCACTCACCTCCCTGATGCAAGGAAGTCGATACTGTACCGTACTAGCCGGTACGGCCGAAATTCTTCGTACCAGTCAATGAACGAGTACCGAAACATCTTCAAAATGTACCGCTCAAGATACTAGGCTATATCAGACAATACCGACCGTACCGGAGTATACCGAACGTTTCGGCCTGAAAAGAGAAATTCGGCCGGTACAAAAACTAAAAGGAAAAATAGAAGAAATGGTTGATTTGATCAAACCCCAGTGCAATAAGTTGCCACCACATTGACATCGCCGATTAGATCATCTTCTTCCTTTTTTTTCCTCCTTCTCGTCTATTGTCCTTCTCCACTGCTCTGATTTCTTCTCTTTTTTGCTGAACAATGGACATTGCTGTGTGGTTTCTCTTTCTTTGTTTTGTACTCCCTCCGTCCCACTTTTTTTGTCCTCTATTCCATTTTGAGATGTCCCAAAATATTGTCCTGTTTCTAAAAATAAAAGTTATTAATTTACTAATGTTTCTATTATACCCCTATTAATTTACTAATTCAATTTTTTGATAAAGTTTTTTAAGGGTAGTTTTGAAAACTTATACATTTTTAAAAGATAGACAAGACAATAAATGATGTTCTCTTAAAAAGTTTGATTTTTCAAACATGACAAAAAAAGTGGGACGGAGGGAGTATCTTATTTGAAATTTTCTAAGCCCTTTTACACGTGACTAGCCTTGGAAATGTTGAAAACTTATATTTTGTTAATAAAAGATGGGTTAAATGGTTCAACTTTTACTTCTTTTTCAGTTTTGAGCCCCACGTTATGTGATGCATTAATTGCATCACATCAATAGAACCTTTTACCTTTTTTTTTGTTTTGAGCAACAACTTTTTAGTTTTTTTCTTTTTTAATGTGATGAACAATTAAGTTTTTTGCTTTTTATATTGTGTTTTTTTTTTTTTCCTTAATATGCAATAAACAATTGAAGTAATGTTTTATGGTAAATAGGGATTTTTGAGGTAATGTTTTTATGGTAAATAGAGATTTTGTGTGTGTGTATGTGTATATATATATATATATTAAATATATAAAATGGCGGTAAATCCGAAACGGTACACTGGTATTGACCGGTATCTGAAATATATCGTACCGCTGGCCAAACCTGTATAGCCTCCAGTACGGTATTGACTTCCTTGCCCTGATGACAAGGTCTTCATGGGTTGTTGGTGAAGATTTTTGTTGGGGTCTCACACCCTCCTTGTTGAGTTATGTCATGGGAAATGGATCTATCTTTAAAGTTTTATTGGGGTTGAAGCTTCATTATTTTTTTTTTTCCATAGGAAATACTTGACCATTTAACCGTCCTCTACCACAGTGATTCGCCTAAGCCGAAGATCTTTTGGGTGGATCTAATCTGGTTATCGGCCTTGTTCAGAAAAAACTCCTCCCTAAGAGCAGTTCAAACGAATATTTATATCTCCAATTAAGGTTAACCAAATGTAACTTCCCGCCCATAAACGCAGGAAATCCCTGCCAGGGGATTACCATCACACCATTGGAAGAGGGAAACATGGAGCCACCAAAATTTATTGCAAACGCGCACTGAGTCTCGGAGCACCAAAAACTTACATGTCGCAGATAAAAAGACTCCAACGCTGACGTGGACCGAGGTTTGGCGAATCGTGTGGAGGGCCCGGGAACATCAAAATCCTCATCCCCGTCTGAGGACACGGACAGCAGGATTTTGAGGAGCTATTGTGGGGCCCGAGGGCCTAGTGACCTCAGCCCACTTTACATCCGGCCCAGGGCCCATGCCGAGGAAGAAGGTTCGTCCGAGGACGAGGCGTGGGACCCCAAACTTTAAATACCCTGCCGAGGATAACCCTGTCCTCGGCGGACCGAGATTAGCTTCAGATGGGGAAACGAGCCCAGGATAGGTTGTCACCTCCGCATTAAATGCGCTCACCTAACCCTCTGACCGCACTAATGGAGATGTGACTCTTGGACAGGGCAACCTTGATTATTGTGAATTACTTGAGTACTGATAGTGTTGTTGATGGGACGGACAGTCAGAGGGAAAGCACATGGATGATCAACAGATGGAAGAGAGAGATGAGAGGAAGAGGACTATATAAGAGGGACCAACAAAACAGTAGGGGGGGAGACCAAGGTCAAGCTCCTCGGATAAATGCCGAGGAGCAACTCTAAAAAAGGGATTTAGGTGCACGGCCTTCAATGGTGATGAGTCCATGGTTGGGTTCTGTTTGTCTACAAGGGCCAATTTCTTCAACCCACTCTCTAGAAATGTATTGTTCGGGACCTACAGGATTACTTCCCTTCTAATTTTAGAGGGTCCTTCCAAATTGAGTCCCTACATTGTTATTTATAATTTAAAAATGGATATTAGTGGTTGGCCAAGATGATAATTAATATGTTGCCAACTCAATTGTTGTAAAAATTATCGTGTCTGCAGCATTATTTATCAAGATTACAAACTCAAATACTATGTTAAATTACCAATGGTCCCAAAAATTTAAGATAATAAAAAATAATATATATAATCACTTAACCATCACTTCAACAATTTTCAATATTTCTAATCACACCCCTATGTGATATTTAATTGTTTTAATCAACTACTTCCATTAAACAATTAAAAATTATAATTTTCTTATATAAATAATGTTTCTTACAAATTCAAGATCTAACTATATCCACAATAAACATAATCTATTTCTTATAGCTTTAATTAACTCTGAAAAAATCTTTAGCCATTGAAAAATCTTAGCAAGCAACCAAAATTGGCCTAAAAGGAAGCAAAATGGAAGTACTCAGGGGTGTTTGCTTCAATTTATGCTAAATAGAATGGTATTAATGCAATTAACAACAAAAATCCAGAGAGAGACTAAGAAAATGGATGCAAATATCAAGTGCACAAATAGTACGATCCTCTTGGGACTTTCGGCGACCTTGAAGTATCGCCAATTGGCAAGGATCGGTGGTTGTGGCAGTTGTTATGGTGGTGGTGGTGGTGGAAATGTAATTTGAGAGCTTCTAACAGGGGCATTTTGGGGATTGAAAGACAGTGGGAGCACCGCCTTCTTTGTAGACCGTCACGCATGTCAATGATTCTCCATTAGTGCGCGTTGGCAAAAGAATCATCAATAGGAGGAGGAGGATGTGAAATTTGAATGATTCATTCATTTGCTACCATTTGGGAAACTGATATTTCACCATTAGGTACTACTATTTAAATGAGAAAATTGAAATTTGTTTTGAGTAAATAGGTCGGTGGTGAGCTGCAACGGAAACTATTATTGTAATTATTTTCTTCTAAAATAATCTTGTTATTTTTTTTTTTTTTTTTGGTATACAGAGTAGATTTGGGAAGTACTTATAAGCCAGCTTATTATTATTATTATTATTTTACTATTGTGAGCATTACTTTAGTCATTTACTCATAAAAGCTTATATGTGCGCCCAAAAGGACATGATTTAAGTGGAGAAACAATATCTCTCTCACATAATAAATAATTATACAAATTAATCGTTCTTATAGAAATTAGAAAACACTAAATATTCTATAGATCTAATAAATAAATAAATATATTTTAAAAATCACAAAGGTGAAATATACTCTCTTCATTTCGAGTGACTTGAAAAGACGAGGAACCTATTTCAGTATTTCTATTGTTGATTACTATGACGGTTTTTTTTAAAGATAAAAATAAAATTATATTGTCAAAATATTAAGTGATTTATTAGTTGTTAAGATAATTTTTGTAAGTACAATTTAGTTACATAAGTTTTAAGAAAATTAAATGGGCTTTGGTGATTAAAAGATTAAGTCAAACCCATTGTCTTCAAATAACAAGGCTCTATAACTCAATTGATTGACATTTTTTTTTTCTTCATATAAATAGAATAGAATTTCACCTATACTGTACGCCAATCAATTTTTGATATAGGCGAGGTTCGATTGGTGGACATTTTTTTTAATAAATAGAATATAATTTCATGCCTATAACGTCTACTACATGCATAATACTTGCTCTTATGATCAGGCTAAAATACCAATCAGTTTTTGGTATAAATGTGGTTCGAATCCAAGATCTCTTATCAACGACAAGAGACTTTATCAGTTGAGCAAACTAGAATATATTGGTTGGCATTTCTTGGCGTTTTCAATGAAAACATTCAGAGTTCAAACATCTTTCCCTTCTTGTAACCATTGAAATTATCAATAACAAAAAATTAATAGAATTCACTATTATATGAGAGGAAGGAGTACCAATCATTGATTCACTATACCTTCAAAATACTAAATAATTGCTTAAGGAGAGAGAGAGAGATTCAACATAAAATACTTAAACTATTCAATTAATTTTTTTTTCCGAGAAACTAAAATTATACCATTATTGAACTCATAAGCCCCCCCCCCCCCCCAAAAAAAAAACATCTTATCCCAAATTAATTTAAAATAGCAAAACAATGCATCCCATATTAATTTAAAATAGAAAACAACTTATTTCAATCCTTAAGCACACCATCAATCTCGATTGATAGAAGTACAAATATTCAAAAATAACAAGTTTCTATAATGTAGAGAAGAAACCCCTAGAGAGAAACAGCCTTATTGCTTGATCGGGGCACCTTCTTGAAAATAGCCCATACAATATCAATGTAGAGCGGTAACTGTTGTATGGCAAAGAAGACTATCGGCAAGCATGTCATTGCATATACTGGAAAGGCCTTGTCTTTCAATTTATTCTTAAGCATAAAGTAATGTCCAGCACAAAAAGAAATCAACATTGATGTAATGGATACAAGCAGAGAAGTTAAGCCAAGTAGAAGTTTCTTTGGCAAGTCTCTACGAAAATCTTTCTGTTCATACCGAGAAGTGAGGATGGCAAGAAACGAGAACAAAGCAGTGATGGAGAAGCAAAGAGCAACGAGTGAGGAGACAGCAAAGATGGTGAGCATCGAGTGGCTTTCAAGGTTTGGTGTCCCATTTGTTTCATTGATGCTGCCCGGGATGGTGGTCGACGAGGCAAAGGCAACGGTTGCAATGAGAGCAGCCACAACTGAGCAGGATTCAGAGGTTTTGTTTAGCCACTCACCTCCACTTTTTACTAATTCCTCGTGTGTTTCGTTGAAGATTTCTTTTGGGGTCTTGCCTTCCTTGTTGACTTGATAGCAAAAGTGTTGCGGCATGTTGTCTTTTACAAACTGCATGCATTAATATATACAAATAAGAATCACTAACTCATGCACAAGAAAATTTTTATAAAATATTACTATTTATTTTCGTAAATGTAGAATTTAGTAATTATGGTAGTTATTAATAACCATTATTATATGTGTTTATATATTAAATTATCTAATCTACCATTTAAAGAAAATAAAACATAGTAAAATTTTAATGGAGGGTGTAAATATAGGAAATTAAATAAAGAATCCTTATAGAATTTAAATTCAATTAAAAAATATATAACAGAATGATGGAATAGAAAAATATGGGTTTTCAAAAGTTTATGTGTGGCAACATAAGAAGAAATTAACTTTAGAGAGGGAGAAAGAGTTTATTGAATAGCGTTAAACCGTGAAAAATAAAATTTTATATACATATTTTCAATTTTTTTAATGAGAAGTATATAAGAGATGAGGGAATTTTTAAAAGAGAGGATTTTGTGCACACCCTTACGCAGTAATTACTATATACAAGGTTAGGTGATGGCTAAAAAGATGTGAAAAGTTCTTGTAGGTTGGTGGCATTTGTTACGATGTGCTGTAATTACATTGTGTGATAAAAATTGAGGACAAAGCTGATTTTGAGTTCATACCTCATACCACTTGATTTCCCACTGCATTTGCAATGCAGCTCCAGGAATTAGCCAAGGCTTTTGCTTTCCTATCTGGGCTGCCAGATGCAATGCGTTGTTTTCATTCGCATCCACTTCATGAATTAGTTTACATTTCACAAACTCTTGCTCAAGCAGATGTTGTAATACATGTGTTTGCCTGTTTTCTGCGGCCAAAAGCACAATATTTTTATCTTTGTTCATGTAATTAATGGCCACTGGAAACTCTTTGAGTATGTACTCAACCATTTCCATAATACCATTTCTTGCTGCAAGCAATATGACTGTCTCTGTATTTTCTTTGCTCATGTCATTAGTGTCGATTGGAAAGTTTTGAAGTATTTGATCGACCATTTTCGTGATACCATCTTTTGCCGCAACCAATATGGGTATCTCTATCTTTGCGGTTTCAGGCATTTTCCTTTTCTCTGGCAGTAAAATAAGTACGGGTGTCTGTGTCTTTTCCATTTTTGGCGTTTCCTCCTTTCCTGCTTATAACAAAAGGATTAATTATAATTGAGATTTCTCTATACATAACTCAAATCAATTGATTTCATATATAGCTAATGTACTTTCACACCTCTAACATTCTTTTTCTCTTCTAATTCAGTTTCGGAAGGCAGAGCACTGGAACTGTCTGTTTGTGATGGTAGTCCCTCCCAAGTTTCCGGCCGGTTGATTGTTTGCCCAGGATTCGACCCACTTGTGAAATCGAAGTTAGCTTCTTTACCTTTTGTACTTTTCACAAGAATTTTCATGATTTGAACAGAATATACATGCTTCTGTTTTATCCTCCTTATACCCTCTGATTGTTAAGATCATTAAATATAATATATATTACAAAAAGGCAAATATGTTAATTAGGTATATATTTACTTGAAAAGCTAACAAATTGACACGATCATGATGATGAATGTAATTGAAATCACATTAATAAAATTATTATAAATAATTATATGTTCTTTTATATAGAAAATAATAATACTTTTTTGTGGTATGTGTTGTGTTGGGGTGGGGGGTGTTAAAAGTTGGTTGAAGTCTAATACAGTGACATACCATATCCAAAACCCAGAATAATCCGGATGAATATTGTGTACAAAAGACGGAAAATGTTAAAACAGTCCGCATAATGACTCCGTAGAAATTCATGCTTCGTAACTAATCTCGGAGCTTGGGATTCTGTTTCTGTGGCAAACAAAAATAATTCATCATAATGTGCAAATAACAAGATTTTTTTTCTTAAATTTATTTTTAGTAATAAGCAAATAACATACATTCACATCCGTCTTTGTAATATAAAAAATGCTCCATATTTTGCCCAACCAACCCCGAAAGCCATCTTCTCAAAAAAAAAAAAATAAATAAATAAATAAAAAAATCCTAAAACCTCCCAGATCAATGACACTCTATGTATAATTCCATTAATAATTACTATAACTATATAAATTTACATAGATACTATTCATTTTGCATTTAACTTTTTATTCTTTTTTTACATATCCCAAGAATGAATGAAGAGAGTGGATAGTAGTTCCTAACTCTTTATGATATCTGTAAGGACTCCAAATGTATTGGACCTGGAAAAAGACGGGATTCTGGCCCAACGAGCCCAACAATAAATTTTTAGAGCGTGGGTATAAGAATTAGTTCTATTACATAGGGAAAGTCATAGTTACAGTTTGATGAAGGATGCTTCAAGCTAGCTTTTTGGGTAACAACTCTCCTCGGCTAGGTTTTAGAAGGTATCTCCTTCAGTTTTCTTTCTCCTTTTTCCCCCTCTCTTCCAGAAATCCTCCCAAAAGTCCATTCAATGTCCCATGTTTTCATGTTATATACTGTCTTTCTTTCACATTTCCACCGTACACGTGTAATTTCTATCCTAAGAACTCTTTTTTGT
The DNA here is from genome assembly GCA_032727855.1 of Quercus ilex subsp. ballota. Lineage (NCBI taxonomy): Eukaryota > Viridiplantae > Streptophyta > Magnoliopsida > Fagales > Fagaceae > Quercus > Quercus ilex. Next base: position 42,459,002 of record CM064919.1, read on the forward strand.
CCCATCCAACACCCCCCAGACCTTTTGTTTAGTGGTCATAAACCTGCTTGGTTACTGTTCAGGTATCACCTCCACATTAATGCGGCCAGGGAGTTAGCTGGACAGCATTTAATGTGGAGGTAGCAGCTTTATGGGGTATTTGTTATCTTCCCCGGTTCTTTCTGGGATCTATATTCTTCCTCTCGTTCTAATACGACTTTGTGGGGTATCTTAGACAAAGAGATAGTTCCCTCTACCTCGGACCACGGTGTCTGAGGTGAGTCCTATCCTCGGCTGCATTTTGTGCTTTACATATATGATTTCTATCACACCACACCTATGTCACAATCCTCGGACAAGCAGATGTCCTCGGACTGGGCCTTTGGGCCCCAAGCCCATTTCCTCTGATTCCCACATCTTTTTAGATAACAAGCCCCACAATATCCATAAAATATTAGGTTCAAAACTTCTTGTTAACATTTTGAAGCTAATCTCAAGAGATTTCTCATTGTAATAACTTGGTGTATATGGGAAGGGAGGACTACATGCTACCAAGATGTAGAAGCCAAAATGATATTTTGGCCTGCCATTTTTTAGGTTAAAATTTCAATTTATGGTGTTCAGCCATCAATTTTATGATAATTACTCTTATCAGCAAGATAAAACACCAATCAAATTTTCATTTTTTATGTAGGAGGATTTCAAACCTTAGATCTCTTATTTGAAGACAAAATTTTTTATCACTTGAATTAATTGGAACTTGTCGCATTAGCAACATTTGAAGGTTAATAAAGCATTCAACTCAAAATTTTAATAGATGGACCAGACCAACTACCCATATTAAATCCAAAACCCAATTGATTTTGAAATTTTTTTAACAATTTCAACACAAAAAATGAGATAGAGGATTTGTATTAAGAAATGCATAATATCAAAAGAAATACAAATCTCTATCCCAGTTTTTGTGTTTCATTTTATACTCAATCAATCACACTTGTCATGTATTCTTTTTTTACTATCTTTGTAAAATAACCATATATAGTTTCAAATGAAATTAAAAAATCTAATACACAACATACCACAATTGATGCATAATTTCTTAACTTTTCGTTCTGATTGGCCAGTAACATTCTGTGCGTTGGGATTCTCTACATCTTCATTCCGGCCTTTGCATCTTTGAATCACTAGAAAAAGGAAAGCACTTCCGTTACAAACCTAAAGAAGAGAAAAATAAATCAACAATATTTTCATGCGGGGTTTTTGGCTTCTGTTGTATCTGTTGAAGTTTTAATTATTCTGTTTAACTCATTTATGTAGTAAAGCTAGAAAAAAAATTTAAAAAAATTCGTTGAAATTATTTTTTATTTTATTTTTTTTTTGCACATAATTAATTAGAGACATCAATATCAATGAAAGGAAGGTATTGTGTCGGCCAAAGGCAAATGGAAGGTATTCGTCAATCCACAACCAAATCTCTCTACTATACCCCAGGTCTTAAAAGCAAAGAGTACTATACCCGTAGCACATTCTTGGCATCAGACTATAAAAAGAGGGGCTCTAAGAGCATTCTCATCAGCCGTTGCATAAAAAATGTCATTTTAACACATTAAAAGCCTACTTTACTATTTTACAACATCATTTTACAACACCTCATTTATCAGATGTTTTATTTTTCAATCCCATACATTAAAATAATATATCCATCACATTAAAATACCATTAAAAAAAAAAAACTTCAAACGGTTTCTCCCTATCATTCTCGTCCTCGTCCTCGTCCTCCTCCTCAACAACAACAACAACAACAACCTATACTGCCGCAACAACAGCCACCAACAACCACTGCCGCAACAACACCGACAGCCACCACCGGCACAAACTCACATCCACCAACACCACCTCAAATAAAAAAAAAAAAAAAAAAACACACAACCAGAGAGATCGGCTTCACCTCAAAAAAAAAAAAAAAAAAAAAAAAAAAAAGAACACAACCAGAGAGATCGAACCCACATCCACCAAACCCACCACCGGCGCACAAACCCACATCCACCAAATTAAACACCGGCGCACAAACCCACACCCACCACCAGCGAGATGGCGATGAGACGGCGTGGGCGTGGGCTCGGGCCTGGGCCGCGGAAAGCCCGATGAAGATGAAGATGGCGACGAGGCAGATGAGAAAGGATATGACGAGAATCAGAAGTTTAACGAGTTTGAAGGTAATGACGTTGGTCTGTTTGCTAATGGTGAGTATGATGAAGATGACAAGGAGGCTGATGCTGTTTGGGAAGCGATTGATAAGCGAATGGATTCGCGGCGGAAGGATAGGAGAGAGGCTAGGTTGAAGCAGGAAATCAAGAAGTACCTTGCGTCGAATCAGAAAATTACAGAGCAATTTGCCGATTTGAAGAGGAAATTGTATAGCAAACTCCGAAATCTAAAATTTGGAGAGAGAGAGCGAGAGTGAGAGAGAGAGAGATTGGTTTCAGAATGACCGAGAGAGAGAGTACTGAGAGAGGGAGAGAGAAGAAAGAATTAAATATGCAAACAGTGAAATGGCATGGCTGCCCGTACGCTCTCATATTTGAGAGCGTACTGTAGCATGTCTTATATTTTTGCAATATTTAGCACACCTCATGAGAGGTTATTTTTGTGTTTGGTGTGCTAAATGTGCCAAATATTTAGCATTTGGCACATTTAGCACACCTGATGGTAATGCTCTTATGCATGACAAAGTATTATGGGCTAGGATGCCGGGACATGGACAAGGACACAGCTACAAGTATGGATATGAATACAATACAGCAACACGAGCAATTTTTAAAAAATTATTAGATGTTATGGCAGGGTATGCTAGTGTGTTATAAGTCCTAGTCTTGTTGTTTTTGGTTTCTAAGTTGTAGGGTATGCCTTGCTTCTTATGTATTTAGTTTTGTGTGTTCAATATTATTGTCTTACTTCTATAAAAAAAAAATTAAATTGTTTTAAAAAAAATCACTGACATGATTCTTAAAAAAAGAAAAAAAAGAAAAAAAAAATCAAATAATGGAAAAGCAACTCCATGAATCTTATAAACCTAGATTTAAATGATACTAGAAAAATTTATTCCCTTAGCATTGGTCTGAACATCCTTGCATTTCCCTAATGACCTAATCTCATGTTCTGTCACCGGTTTTGCAATAACTTACTTTTGATTAAAGTAAATGTTATTGATTGTCTCAAAAGTTTAAACTATTAGGATATGGTGAGATTTACTGATTGTCCCAAAAGCTTAAGGGAGGTAGAGTGGAGGAGATAAGGACCGAACTTAAGATCTCATGCTCTGATACCTTGTTAAATTAACGATTGTCTCAAAAGTTTAAAACATTAAAATATGGTAAATTTAATTATTTAACCACACAATTTTAACAATAAATTTAGAATTTTCCATTCCATACCGGATTGAGCCATCTTCAATAGCACTTGATAGAACGCAATACATGTTAGGTAATTCTTTGGGAATTTGTGAGTAATGTCTTCTACGGAAGACCCCTTAGTGACTAAATCAACCGATTCTTTACGAACAGTTTTGTGCTCCAGATCTTCAACATATATACCTTTCACACATCAACAAAGGATAACGATAGGTGATGTTGGACAATGGATAACAACAAAGGAAAAGTACGTGTAATGTAGGTACAACTTCGATCTCCAAAATTGAAGAGAGTTTGTGATTTGAATCTAGACAATTGAGTAATACTTACAATAATATATGATGCTCTTCCACCATCCAATGTGAGAACCACTTTTGAAGACCGAAGGCTTGCTTGCTAAGAGATCCAAAGGGGTGATTCCTAGCTCGTTCACAGCATAAGCAAGACTAGGTTCCATTTGAAGTATCTCAAACGCAGAATCTGTCAACCATAATAATTAAAAGCTGTCAGTAATGCATAAGAAAATACTCGGTATATATAGGTAATAGCAGTATGAAAAGAAGTTAAGCAAAATGCTTACCGAAATACTCCCACATAATGGCACTGTGAAGGGCAGTCTCACCATCATTTCTTCTGTAAGCAGGATCGATTGATTTGAGGTTGGTGTCGGAGGCTTCCAAGAGTAACAAGTGCAGATAAAGGAAGATTTGTCTGTTACCATGAAAAGCGGCTAAGAAGAGAGGGCTCTCGCCAGCATTGTTACGAAAAAATTCTTGAACCACCGAATCTTTAACCTCCAAAAACTCATCAAGTTTTGCAGCAAGGAGGATGCATATGTTCAATCTCCCCGTTGATGCTGCCACATGCAAAGGGGTATTCCCTTTATTGTTTTTTGTCCATAAACCCAACTCCGAAACACCAATAATTACATGTACAAGCTGTTGAACCTTTTCTTCTGGCGCAATGGAAACAGCTACGTGCAATGCCGTGTCCCCTGATGTGTTGATCCTGGCCTCAATGGCTGATAATGTGTGTTGCTTATACATCTCAACAACCTTCCCCCAATCACCTGTCATGGTATTCCTGTTCAAATTGAGAGCGAGCTCATCGTGATCCACTTCCGGCCTATATTCTTCCATTTCTTTGTTACTACTAGGAACAAATCATGAATAATGTTATATATAAGAATTAAGAAAGGATCACAGGATTTTGTACCTCGCAATAATGGAAATGTGTTATCAGCTTATGAGCTATATATATAATGACAAGGGAGAGGAGAGAGTGAGTGAGAGAACTTGCCCCTTTTTTTCAACAAGAAAAGACAAGTAACACACCAAAATTAATAGGAATATAAAGCACGGAAACTGTTGCTGCAAACACGGAAGTGCACACAACCACATACACAAGGCAAAATCGCATTTTGAAAATACAATTTTAGTTATAATTGTTAAATTATACAATCATGTTTTCAAAATATGATTTCACCTCTGGTGTGTATTGTATAAACTGGGTGTAACTAACATTATTTTATAAAAAAAGGCTAAGAACAAAACAACAAATTAAAATAGAGAAACAAAAAAAAAGTATAAAAGTGGAAAGCTTAGGAGTGTCATGCATACTGTCGCACCTGCATTGAGATTGAAAGAATTGTTACATCTGTATACAAATCAATACATGATGAGTAAGTCTGGTGCTATAATTATTTTTATAATTTTGTCATAACTTATCTACGTACGTAGGTAACTTGTGAATGGTGAAATTATGGACTCACAAAAGTCTACTTTTTTTTTTTTTTTCCCCACTACTTACAACTCGCCACAGAAGCAAGTTGAGATCAAAGTTGTGGAAATTATTGTTGTAGTAGGAATTAGGATAATCATGCAAAATGTTTTACTTATATGGCCAAGGCCAACTTGCAAATAATAGGCTGGACCCTTGGCTTGAAGATTTCTTTGCTTAAGCATGCAAAGATCCTTGAAATTTTAAGATGCTACTAGTATTCCGCATGAGCATCAGTGAGTGTTATTGCCCTATTTCTTCATAGATTAGTTACTCCTTTTTTTTTTCTTTCTTTTTTCTTTTTTTTATTAAAAATAATTATATCCTGTTGTCTCAAATAAGCTTGAAAATGATACAACAAAATGCTTGAAAGATTCAAAATTAATGTAAAGGGGATAATGCTTAGAATTTGAACCCAACTTTTTTAATTGAGTAACGATGATGTTGAACAAAAATGAAGTCTTGCCACAAGTTGAGCTTGAGATGAAGGCAATATGTCACAAGTTTTTCAAAAGGTTAAAGAGAATGTTGAGTTGATTGCATGGATAAGAAAAAATAATGTTAACTTGAAAATCGTTAGGAATATTATGGAAGATCTAATCAAATTCAAAAATGTGGTGAAGATAGGACTGATAAGTTCAAGGATTTCATTTACATATCGAAGTCCATTAATTTTTTGGATGTAAACTGTAAAAGAAAAAAAAATGAGTTGGTTATTAGTTATCGCTTCAAATCAAATAAAACGCAAAGATAAGAATTTGGATTGTGCCGAATTATTGAGATTTTCTTTATCTATCTATATATATATATATATATATATATATATATATATATATATCCAAACATTTGTAATATTTAAAGTACTTTTACTTTGTTTTAAGTTAAAAAAACAGACGGAAAAAGGTTCCCCCCCTAATTGGAGAGGAAGTTATGTAAGATAGAATATATATATATATATATATATATATATATGAGGATCAATTTTTATTGTCTACTTAATTATTTTATTCTATAATTTTTGTATTTTAAAATTTAGGTTTTTATGTCCTTATTTTAATTATTTTTTAGGGTTTTCTGAACTAAATTAAAGCTTTTCTAGAGTAGTATACTAGTTAGGATCAATCTAAGAATACTATTACATTGTAATTAGGTTTTATGGAGCCTATATATTGACACCCTAATTAAATTGTAAACGAAAACAAAAATCCAATATATATTGACATTTTTCTATTTTCCTGATTCATTATAGATTAAATGTTTATGTCAAGCTAGGGCAAGATCTAACCCTCTTATATCTTCTGTTTCACATTAAACAGCACAATGAATCTTTGTCACAGCTCTTTAGCAATAGAATTTAACCTTGTCTTTTTTAAAGAAGAAGAGTAGGGTAGGGGAATGCAGACTTTTTCGAGAAGGACATATGCTTTAAGACCAATGAAAATAAATTTGATCTAGAGATAGGATCTGTGGAAGTTATAAAAAAAAAATGGCAATATGTACTGGTTCTATACTCTTAAGCCTATTTCCTTTTTTTCTCCAAAAAAAAAAGCCTATTTCCATTTATGAACACAGTAAAAAGCAGAGAGATAGAGAGAGAGAGTGCATAAAAAAAAGTAAAGGACTAAAGAGAAAAAGAAAAAAAGAAAAAGGAAAAGATTACTTATGCTCAAAACTGGTAGTGGTAAGAATATAGAATTTTCCTAAAAAAGATGTCTTGTAGCTCATAGTCGGACTTTTCACTTTCCGGCCTAACATACTTGTGTTGACAAAGAAAAAAGAAAAAACTCGTTAGTGTGCTTTGCAATTAAATCTAGATTCATATTAAAAAATAGAAGAAAAAAATCAGTGTCCACTGCAACGGTCATATAATGAGTAAGGATATATAGATTTTTTGAAAATCTAAACCAGCCATTAGAAAAAATTGTAGAGCATTTAATCAAAACCATCATGCAACTATCTGGTTAACTTGTTAAGATGAAATAGAAGATTAAGTTTCCTCCAAGATGGTTCTCATATCAGAACCCTAAGTAAGTAACATGTAATCCACTTTGCTTCTGATAATGAATCTGTCTCAAATATTTACATCTAATGTTTAGATACGTGCTTTTCAAGTTATCTATGAACAAAATTCCTCCTCCTTAATTACTATTTTAAGTTACATGCATTACAAGTTACACGTGAATTAGGAAAATGAATCCCCGCATGCCCGTGTTTCATAATTCACAATGAACTTTTCTTTATCTTGACTGGGGAAGAGAGGGAGATTTCTTTAAAAGAGAGAGACGAAAGTAATGTGCTATATATATTGCCGACATGAGCAAAGTAGAAGCATCTTTCCCTTTACCATAAGCTCACATCTTTCTTTTTCTTTAAATCTTTTTCCCCCTTGTTCTGAAAACTTCACTTTTTTAGATGTTAAACTGTTGTAAGATAAAGCAAATAGCAAGATAAGAAAAAGAAAAACTTTTGTAAGATAAAGGAAATGGCAAGGTAAGACCAAAAAAAAAAAAAATGTGAAAAATGAAATTATATATAAGCTTCTTCTTCAAGTGGTCATCTAATATCATCGCTTGATACAAAATATAAGTAAAAAAACACACATTTTTATCTGAACTAACACATACATAAAGATACTTCAGTCGGTTTAGGGAATTACTTACTAGGATATTTTATGTCTCATCAAGTATTTTATGATTGCCTCATTATAATCTTGCAAAAGAAAAAACCTATATGGTACAAAACCTTAGAGAAAGAAAAATAATGCAATCATTATATATCCTTTGGAGAATTTACTCCATCATGTGAAGTCTAGCAAGATTTGGACTGATATATTGTGGCACCAATGTTGGGAACAAATTAGAAATCTGATAAGGAGTATCTATGAAGCAAGGTAAGTTGATTAATGCATCGCTAGGTAAGAGTATCAATGATAATAGGTAGCAAGTGTATGATTGAAGCCATTACAGAATTGAAAAGTTGAAAACGAAAGCCATTGTCGTTAGGGTACGATTGTCCCCGTGTGACCACTTGCCAAACCTACTCGTTCACCCAATTAACAACATTTCCTGGTGGTTTGAACTAAATCAATTTATGGGCCAAATTCATGGGCTTTGTGCTATTGATGGGTTCCTTGGGCTGAGTTTTAGTTTTTCGGCCTATTCATTGGTTGTTTAAAAATTTGCCGCTAACAATTTTATCTACTTTTCAAAGGATCATTCTGGATGGTTGGTGATGGAATTGGGCTTGACATTAATTAGAGAAACAACCTGGATACCCTCTTTAGTCTTTAGAAGGCCCTTAACAACACATTTTGTTCCAATGATGTTAACAAGTGTCGGACCTTTTACAAAGCAACCCAGCCCAGTGGTCAATGGGATAGAGAAAAAAAAAATCTTACTTAGAAAGGTGGTTTGACAGGGAGACAGCCCAAAGACAAGCTCCTTGTCAAACCACCTTTCTGATTAAGATTTTTTTTGACAAGCTCAACTGGGTAAACGGTAATTCAGGCCCCTACTCATCAAGGCCAGCCTATTGACTGGACCAAAAAGAGCGATTCAATGAAGCAGGCCCACTTGACAAAAATTCATGAAGGATTGAAGCTTCTGATGTGAAAGATAGCATGGAGATTGGAGAATCCTCCCCACCAGGTCAGTTTTAAGTGAAAAGTTCACAATAGGATGCACAACTTGTCCTCTAGGCAATGAAGAAATAGAAACCTTAGAGTACCTATTTATAGAGTGCCCCATCACTAGAATCGCATGGTCTCTCTCCATGGCCAATTTGATTCTATGAACTTCGAATTCAAACTATTGTGGATTGGATCCAAGTAATACAACCCTTCAAAGGCTCTCAATATACCACAAAATGAGGAAAATAACTTCATATTGTTTGGTACGTTTGCATGTGATGAAATTTGGATTAACAGGAACAATTAATGTGATCAAATCAGAGGAAATGCCTGACCCTATAAAAATTATGGAGCAAATTATATGCGTTTATAGGAACCACCAAGAAACATGGGAATACAAAGCCCAAGAAAGTAAAAATATTTGCATCTGATCCCCCTCCTCCCTAGAATGTATAGTAGAATTTTGATGCAAGCAACAATTGGAAAATACAAGGCCAGCCTAGTTTGGGTGGGTAGAGACCACAAGGCAGAGGTAAAGTTTATCTGGATTAATAGAATGCACTGGTCTATTAATTGCAGAAGCAAGGAAAGCAAAAGAGAAATGACTCAAGACCTTATTATTAGAAGGTGATGCACGACAGTTTTCCTAGCAATCCAAGACTCCTCATTAAATCCTCACCCGTCAATTGAACATGTGGGGCCCCTATCCCAAAAGAGAATTAAGGCTAATACTTACTTGAGGCACACTATAAATAACTGTATTAAAAAACTATAGTAGCTTTTAATTAAGAAAGAGTGTGACAAATTATACTATACATATGATAAAACTCACTTTTTTAAGCAATGTGAAACAATTAACTATTTTTTTTTTTTTAAGAAACAAACACACTCACACAAGTGTTTTAATTATCTTTGTCAATAAACATATATTATCAATACCTATTATGGTTTAAAACCTATAGAAGAAAACTAAGTTAAGGAAAAAAGAAAATAAAATAAAAAAGAAAGAGTTTTAATTGAAGAGAGAGAAAAATAAATTATTGTTATAAATTAGAAAAAAAAATGATAATAGGATCTCAAAAAAAAAAATTTCTAATAATTTATTTTCCTACATAAAAATTTATTTATAAAAACTAAATTATGAAGATAATTAAATATTAAATTTCAAAGTGTAATATTGTAGCTAAACTCAAAAGTTGCAAATACAAAAATGTTCATAGTATAGTTTTAATTATTACAATTTAAATATTTTATGATTCCATATTAACCAAAATAACAGAAGATTATGTAAGCATCATTTGGGATTTATGTAACTACTAAAAATCATCACATTTGTAAGTTGAAATTACACTTTGAATGTTGCAAAACTCACTATATATTCACATGCATGTGAGTGATTGCAAATGTCATATATGAATTTTTCCCTCCTTTCAAGTCAAATCCTGTCACATTACTTAGTTTGGAGTTGTGATAATATACAATTTTATAATTTTAAGGTTACATATAAGAGCATATTCTTTTTTTTTTTTTAATGATAACTACATTAAGAGAGAAAAAATAATTCAATAAACAAGTTTTGTTATTATTTTAAGATATGTTAAGCATTTTAATATTATATAATTAAAATTGATTTATATTACAACATAAATGTAAAGATGTGAAAGTTAAAATGGAAGATGAGAAGTGAGTGAAAATGTTTAATCTCACATTGAAAAGGAGAGAGACTATTTTATTCTTTTTAATTGTGGTGATTAATGGGCTAATATAAAGTGACTCATATATTGAGCTAGATATATGCGCAAAAGGGGGGGGGGTGAAGGGAGGAGGTGTCAAAAGTGAAAATGAATCAGCCTCTTAGATCCTCATACTTGACAGCCCATTCAGAATAATTACCATATCCGTTAGTGAGTAAATGACCCGAATTAATACTCCATTTCTATTATGGAAAATGAAGAGTCGTTAACCCACTTAATAGACTATCCGTTTCGACCTTTTCATTCTTCAGAAACTCCTTATCTCATCCATTAATTAAACTTGTAACACTCACTACATCAGAATAATAGACCTAATTAATTAGATTAATATGGGTAATAATTTTGTGTGGCCTATTGAGCTTATAAATAAACTCATGCAGACCAAATACAAGTTACAACATTAGCACACCAAAAAAATTCAGCAAATTACAAGCATTCTTATACACTAAAAAATAGAGAGGTTTTTGGCAAGGAAGGATATTCTTTCTGGTAGAGCTTTGGGCTTAAACACTTGTGCAGAAGTTGTTCTAGCTATACGACACTTGTTGAGCTATTGTATCCTGAGAGAGGCAAGTCAGAAAAAGTCTGCACTGGTTACAAAGTTTAGCCAACCAAAAGCTTGAATTTTCTTATATAAAGAGAGCGAGTGTCGCGCCTCAATCTAAATAGTGCTATATATTTCTTTCTCTTCAAATTAATAATATTCAGACATATTATTCAGTTTCTCTTTGTGTTATTTCCATTATTATTGTATTTGCACCATCAAAATAGGGCATCTTTGTTGTTTAGGGCAAGGAGGATTTTGGCTCCTTGAGTAATACTAAGGTACATATTCTTGGATCTCCGTAATTAATAAGAGTTTGTGATTTTTAGTTTGACCATTGAGTAATACTTACAATAATAAATAGTATTTTTTGTAAAAAAAATTATTATAACTATGGAATTATTAAATAAAAATTCCTCCAACTACATGCTCGAGTTGGTGTTTTTGTTTCTTCCATATGGGTTGTGCCTTGTGTCAATGGTCTGCTCCCTATGACTCGAACTATTGGCGATAAAAGGTGCAGAGAACAAATTAAGAACTTAGTTCAGTGTTTTTATTAATGGGGGTGAGAGAAAGAGATTCAACAAAAACACTTAATTAATCAATTATTGAACTCATATGCAAAACATTTTCGAAAGTTTAAAGTCTCAATGAAAACACACACATAGACATAATTACATGACACAATATAATACACCCAAAACAAACAGTTGAATTCAACGTTGAATCAAACCATGAAACTCAACCAATAGAAAAGGTAAAAACATTCAAACAAGCTCAAATTAAGTTGTAGAATTTAGAATAGAAACACCCTAGAGAGATCAATCCACATTGTAGCTTGGTCGAGGCACCTTCTTGTAAATAGCCCTTAAAAGATCAAAGTAGAGCGGAAACTGTGCTGTGGCGAAAATGATTACCGGCAGACATGTAATTGCATACACTGGAAGTGCCTTGTTCTTAAGTAGTTTATGCTTAAGTACAAAGAAATGTCCTCCATAGAAAGAGATTAACATCAACACAAAGGATACGAAGAGAGCAGTTAAACCAAATAGAAGTTTTTTGGGCAAGTCACCACGAAAATCGTCCTGTTGGTATCGGGAAGTGAGTATAGAGAGGAACAAGAACAAGGAAGTTAGGGACGAAAATAAGATTCAAAGTTAGGGAAGGCAGACAAATTCTTTTTCTTAAGGATTTTCAGAAGTTGGGATATCAAAACTAAAGGTTGGCAACACGATGTCATCATTATTGGTTTTTAAATTTTTTCTGTATTTTTTCTTTTGAAAAAAAATTAAACATTGTATTTAATTTACTATAATCTACAAATTAAGTAAAAGTCTTACTAATTATAGCTAGGGCTCTATTATGGTTTTAAAAATTGAATTGGACAAAGAACCAAAAATGAGAAGTTCTCGGTTTTTTGGTCCAAAAGGGATCGAATCATAGTCAAATCGGTGACATCATTTTATAATAATGTATTTAATATAATAAATACGTAAAATTTTGGTTTTTTTTTTTTTTTTTTTTTTTTTTACATTATTCTAAATTCGGCTTTCTATCTTCTTATAAGAAAAAGGTTTAAAACCAAGTCAGTCAACCGGAAAATTATTAGGTACTTCCGGAGTTCTATAAATACATACTCCTCCCTCTCACATGATAAATTTAATTAGTAGTGAAAGTTCAAAAAGGGTATGAAACACCTTTGAACGTTTAGACCCCAATTAATAAAATTACCAATTCAATCTTTATATCAAACAATTAATGTACGGAATATGATAACAAGCTCTCAACAGAATTGATAAACAATCTAAGCCAAATATAAACACATCCACAGCAGTAAGTATAAGGCAGAGATAAAGGAAAGAAAGATGCAAACACACGGACAGCACACGATGTGTTATCGAAGAGGAAACCGAAGTCCTCGGCGTAAAACCTCTCCGCTGCCCTCCAAGCGGGGATAAAATCCACTAAAGAATATAGTTGGGATACATGAACAGCAGAAGACCCTCCAAGCCTAATCTACCCAAGTACCTAAGCCCTCTAAGCTTCTTGCTCCAATGAGGTTACGCCGAACCTATTTCTTCTTTAGCTTCCCGAATTCCGCTGCTTGACCATAGCATCAACCAATGTATATTGGTTCCTCCCCAAAATGCTTCCCTAAGTACCAAATGAACCTTCTCACAGACGTGGGTGTGGTGAGATAAGGATTTGGTAAAAGGCCTCTCAAGGGTATGACAATGGAGAGGAAGAGAGTAGAGGAATTTGAAGAGTCTCTAAGGTAAAGATTGGGGATGAGGCAATCTTGTTTTTCTCTAGGGTTTCTCTCACAAAATTCTCTCTGGAAGCTCTCTCAATTTTGTGGGTATAAGGGTGTATATATATTAGGGTGAGAAGGGAATGCAAAACGTTAGTTTTTGCCAAACATTGTTAACTCGCGGCTTGACCTCGCGGCTTGTCCAAGTCGCTAGTTCCAGTCGCAACGTAACGGCCTGGACAGCCTGAAACTTTTGTCCTGTAGCGTGACAGCTAGCGCGACCCTTCAGCTTCCCAGTGTGCCTCTCACGTGCCTGCCTTTCGCGGCTTGCCAGTCGCGATCCACCCGCGAGTCCTAGCCGCGAGACTCTGTTTTTCTTGCACACTCTTGAGTTTTTCTTCACATCTTCTCACACACTACCCTTACAATTTTCCCATCTAAATACAGGGTTACTAAGTGCTAAATTACAAGCAAATTGGTCACGGAATAAAACCAATTAGATGGTTGATTAAATTCAACCTTACAATCTCCCCCTTTGGCTATTCCGTGACAAAACCCTAAAACAAACTCTAGACTTAATGCGTGAGTTGGGAACAGTTGGAAAACTCACTCACACCTAACTCTAGAATCTCTAAAGCTCTTGAACATATGAATAAGTAACTCCTGAAACACAATAACATAACAATATCATTGTATGCAGAAAACTTAATAAGCATATGGAGCAAAATAGGCATGATCAAGCAAAGATGAACATAAGTATAAAAGCAATAATTCATGGCAAGATCAGCAACAGTAGTCACTTAAGCAAAAGTGATTACTATGTTCATTCACACAGGAAATGAACATCCCGACATGCAAAACTGATAAACTCAATTGAAGAGAATCATTTGCAAGTCCAACACTCAAACAATGCATACAAACATATATGCATCTAGGAACAATCCTACAAGGGCACAAGAGTGTTGTACTTAAGATAATGCAAGGCATTAACAAGTACCAAAACACAAAGCATAAAGGCTGCATAAGCAAAGTTTTGCAAATACATGGCACAAACCATAAAAGCCTACAAGCATGCATAAGTGCTAGAAACAACCCCCAAAGCTTACAAAAGCAACAATGGGTACAAAACAAGCATATAAAGACAATGCTAAAACAAAAACTGAATAACATCATTATATATAAGTAATCACCAAAGATTCACATGTTGAGAGTAAAAAGAAAAAAAACTTAAACCAGTGTATTAAGTAAGAACACATATTTAAACAAAAATATTTAAACTCCCCCTTTCAAAATGCACACTGCACAAAACTCCCCCTTTCAGTATGCCCCCTCCTTTTTAGTCTTAAGCTTCACTGCCCCTTGCTATGCTGCTTTCCCCCTTTTTGGCATGAATAGCTAAAGGCTGTCTTCCAGCTTCCGTTGTACGTTATCTAACTGTAACTCAATGGTTCCGAGACGCATTTGAGTTTGACTATGAAAGGAGTTGAGAAGTCGTTCTAAGTCCGAAATCCGATGTAGCACGGTTTTAGTGAAATAACTTTGCTTTGGCATTTGGAAACCAGGTGGAATAGACGGAGTGCCGGTTGATTGTGCAGGAGTAGCTGTAGTAAGGGCAGATGGGGATGCCTGTGTGGATGGCTCAGTCTTAGGTTTCTTGGAAGAGTGACTCTGGCTTGCTTGGAGAGAGTATTGGGATATTGGTCGGGAACGAGTCAATACTCTCTCATTTGATGAAGGACTAATACCTTTACTAAGAACAATCTTCATGACTAGACTGCAGAATGGAAGAATTGTTCGTGTTGCTGAACGGGCCGATGTTTTCCCAATGATATGGAATATATGAGCACAGATGTCAATCGGGGCACCAGAAATAAGATCACACAAAAATTTCGCCC
Source organism: Quercus ilex subsp. ballota (assembly GCA_032727855.1). Lineage (NCBI taxonomy): Eukaryota > Viridiplantae > Streptophyta > Magnoliopsida > Fagales > Fagaceae > Quercus > Quercus ilex. The sequence continues at coordinate 42,474,242 of CM064919.1, forward strand.
TTCCAAGATTGATGAAGGTAGTGTTTGACAGTGGATAGAGATTGGAGAACATGATTAGCTTTAAGGTTGTCAATTCTGGTGAAAATAGAGCAGTGCTTATAGATGATCCTGTGCTTCCCACTTCATGTTCAGTCCCCAGAACATGAAGAATGTCTTGTGCATGAAGTTCCTGATTATCGTATGGAGTTCGATCCACATCTTTTGGTCTGGTGATGTGAAGAATCTTAGCAATAGAGTCTGCATTTATGGAAAATTCTGTTCCTCGTACCCAGCATTTTAACTCGACTCCTGTGTATCTGGCATTTGCGAAGAATTCCTTGACCAATTCTTCAGTTGGATCCTCAAACTTGCCAAATAAGTCAGCCCAATCTCTTCCTTCAAAGATCTTAGGGATAAATGTTGCCTCTAGAGTATCAAACTTGACCACTCTTTCCATAATGGGGGTGGACTCTTTGAAGATATCGGTGTAGGTCTTTGAATCAATAGGAGTCCTGAATCTCTTAAATGTAGATTCTTCGGATGACTTATACGATAATCGAGTCCATTTAGCAACCAGGGTTGGCGGATCATCAGTGACAATGCTTTTGCCTCTGGATGAACAACGGGATATCTGCAACAAGGTTGACATACAGAAAAGAACCAAAATGCAATACCACAGGAAGCAAACATCAGATTACTTAGTTTCAGTTAAGAAGGAACCAGATTTTTCACAAAATCACAATTAACAAAATATTAACAAGACTAACCACAACTTGGAACAACAAATATAATGAGTAGCAGAACATTTCAGAGCAAATACTCACAATATTACTCATGACAAAATGCCAAAAACATAGTATAAGGAATGCAACACAGTCTTGAGCCACATCATATAACATAGTCTTTCAATAGACAAACACATGAACTCATAAGAGCACAGAGAACCACATTATAGGCAAGATAAAACCATCAAAACACACAACATACACACCCATAGACACATGTTCAAACCCATTACAACTCATCAAAACAGGGACACTATTCACACCAAAAAGATACTTGAACCAAGTACAATGAAGGAAGATAAAAAGAATCCATACCTTTCTCTTGCTGTTTGATGAAGACATGATGTAAAAATGGATACTTTTTCAGTGAGATACGGAGTGTTTGAAAGAAAAATGAGGAAGACAGTGAATAGTCATAAAACTTCGAGGGAAAAACTGGAAAACGATTTTAAAAACTGTCTACAAAACGCAAAACACGCGTTTTTCGTGACTGGATCAAGTCGCCAATAATTCGCATGGTTAAGCCGCGAAACACTATGAAGAGAAAGAAACTTGAGAATTTCTCTAAGTGTTTTTCGCGACTGGAAGGTCTACCCGCGAGATAGTCGCGATATGAGCCACGAAATTCCCTGAGTACCTCGTGCGACTGGACTTTCCACCCGCGAACCAATCGCCACACTGACCCGCGAAAAGTGTAAAACTCAAGTTTTGAAAAAATTTTCTAAGTCTTTTTCGTGACAAGAGTACTGACTCGCCAGTTAGCCGCGAAAAATCTCTGAGTGATCTCGCGACTGGGACATGCGACTGGGCCAACCCGCGACTTAGTCGCCAAAGCAGAGCAACACTGTTTTTGAAATTTTTGACATTTTGCAAAAACAAAGTACTTTCCAAAAACAAAACAAAACACTCAAAAAATTTTTTGTGTTTGATCAACAAAGATTGAGCATGTGAAAGCACATTTAATCAAGTACAATCACACAAATGAATATGGCATTCCTTGAACATAGACTTGTGTGTTGTGTGTGGATATCGAAAATGAGATAGTCCTTAGTCCAATGTGAAGTTTCAATGATCAATTCAATCAAGGCATACACAACTAGCACTAGATAATGTGACATATCTCAATTATAGAAACATGCATATATGACCTCCCACAAAAAGACTTGATAACAATTCTCTGAAACTTTTCATTTGGCTCCATATTTAACATATCATTTGCAACTTTTGAGCAAAGAAAATCTCATTATGAGATAGATGCCTGAAATTTTAGATATTTCAATTGATGAATTAGCCTTTGGCTTTTTGAGCATCACACATTTTATTTTGGTCGCTTTCCCCTTTTCCTAGTCAAATACTAGTATGTGCGACAGGCTTTTGCAGCTCTATATCTCTTTTTATTTAGAGATTTACATTTAGAGAGCTCTGTTAAAGCATAAAAAATAAAAAGTGGGAAGATATATAGGCATGAGTCTATGCATGTCTCAAGATCAACAAGACCATTCACTAATCATTCATGACAAGGTTGAAGATCTATTTACAACAATCACATAGATTTCCGAATTTCTTCCACAATGATATGAGTGCAAGAGAGACAAGCTAAGCTCGTTAAATGCACACAGCCATAAGTACAAAGGTACAAGGCAAAACATGCTTTGAGACAAAAACTCAACAAAGTGAACAAACTTTTTGGATTTTCAACTTTTTATGTGTTTTTAGATTTTTGACACAAAAACAGTAGAAGGAAGAAAAATAAATAAAAACCATTTTAAACACACACAAACTACAAATTAAACAGATGCTCAAAAACACAAAACAAATAACCAATCTTATCCACAAAGCATAGGAAAAATTAATGCATGGACATGTTATAATGCTTATGCATGAGAACCCTTTGTCACCCACACGTCACATGCGTTTGGGGTGATATCCTTGACGGATCGAGTACGAGAGTTAGGACTTTCAAACCTCCTATTGAAGCTCTCCAAGCAAGTGGTGAAGGCGCCAATCATTTTCATCACGTCCGTCATTCCGGGATCACGGTTTTGGCTCCTTGATTGCTCACCACCCCAAGACCTCTTGTCATTCCTTCTTCCTCTTAACCGAGGTGCGCTTGTATTGTTGTCTGCTCTTAGCTTTTGACAGTTGGGTCTAGTGTGTCCTTGCAGTCCGCAATAGTGACAAACATAGTTTATTCTAGGACCCTGCTGTTGTCTTGGGAGAGATCTTCCTCTAGCTCCAAATCTGACTTCAGATTGATTTCGGGGCTTGTTAAACACCCGTTGATTAGTCACATTCTTTTTCTTCTCAGCCTCAACTATCTCTGGAGTAGGCTTATCGACAGCCGTCTCTTTGGTTTTCACAAACTTTACTTCCTTGGTGACTTTGGCTGATGAGCTGCTCCCTCCGGTATATCCCAACCCGGACTTGTCTGAGGCATGTTTTTGGGATGAAATAACATCATCTAGCTTCCTGGAGGAGATCCTATCTACCTTGGCATGAGCTTGTACTACCTCTTGCTCAAGGAATCTCACTTTAGTGTATGCTTCTGATAGCTCACCGTTAAGTGTCTCAATTTCACATTTAGCTTCCTTATATCATGCCAGGAGACTTTTGTAATCTTCCTCAGCTCTCTTCATCTTCTTGATGGCTGCATTAGCCACCTTAGCATATTCACCGGTCTTCTCAAGGAGTGAGTTGTAAGTCTCTTGCAATCCCACTGTTTCTCCAACTTGCTCATCTTCAGACTCCTCGACTACTCCCATAGACTCCAAATCAGAATGTTCCCCAAGCTCCTTTACAAGTGTACCCAACTCATCCAAGGTCTCCACATGTGCAATGGTCATGAAAGCGGAGTAATTTCCCTCTCCGTCGCAGCTATCTTCAGAGTCAGAATTTGGTGAATCATCATCACTCAAAGTTGTGGCATAGACCTTTCCTTTTGTCTTCAAATAATTTGGACATTCCTTTTTGAAGTGTCCATGTCCATTACACTCGAAACACACAATGTCTGAGGAAGATTGAGACTCCTTCCCTGCTTTCCTCGTAAACTCTTTCCTATCACCTCTTGAAGATGAAAATTTCCTATCGTTGAATGGTTTCCCACTGTTTTTCATCTTCAGGAATTTTCGAAAGTTTTTCGCCAGATATGCTACTTCGTTCTCCACTCCATCTTCTTCCGAACGGTCATGGAATGCTACTCTCTCATCAATTGTTTTAAGAGCAAGTGATTTGCTCTTCTTCTGAGAAGGCAGGGACAATTCATATGTCTGTAGAGAACCAACCAGCTCTTGAACCTTGATGTCGTCAAGATCTTTGCTCTCTTCAATGGCTGTAACTTTGGGCCGGAAACTTTCTGGTAGTGACCGGAGGATCTTCCTTACAATCTTCGAGTCCTCCGTCTTTTCCCCCAAGTTAAATTTACCAACAACCACTTCGTTCAACTTGCTGTAGAACGAATCAAACAACTCTTCATCACTCATCTTTAACTCCTCAAAGCGAGTGGTCAGCATTTGAAGTTTTGTGTCCTTCACTTTCTTAGTTCCCTCATAGGTTGTCTCCAGAATTTCTCGTGCTTCCTTAGCAATGGAGATGTGAGAAATCCGGTGGAATTCTTCTGGAGAGACACCGCAGAAAATAGCATTCAATGCCTTGATATTTGCATTTGCCGCTGCAAGAGCAGCCTTATCCCTATTTGCCTTAGGAGCATCCGGTTTAGTCCAACCTATCTCAACTGCATCCCACACAGTCTCATCCATAGAACACAAAAACACCCTCATTCGGACTTTCCAAAATGCATAATTATTACCATAAAAAAATGGTGGAACATTGAGAGATTGAGACCTATCCATCTCAACAAGGGGTCAAGGATCACACTCAGGTAATAAAACCACAACAAGTGTACCCGCTCTAATACCAATTGAAAGTTCAAAAAGGGTATGAAACACCTTTGAACGTTTAGACCCCAATTAATAAAATTATCAATTCAAGCTTTATATCAAACAATTAATGTGCGGAATATGATAACAAGCTCTCAACAAAATTGATAAACAATCTAAGCCAAATATAAACACATCCACAGCAGTAAGTATAAGGCAGAGATAAAGGAAAGAAAGATGCAAACACACGGACAGCACACGATGTGTTATCGAAGAGGAAACCGAAGTCCTCGGCGTAAAACCTCTCTGCCGCCCTCCAAGCGGTGATAAAATCCACTAAAGAATATAGTTGGGATACATGAACAGCAGAAGACCCTCCAAGCCTAATCTACCCAAGTACCTAAGCCCTCCAAGCTTCTTACTCCAACGAGGTTACGCCGAACCTATTTCTTCTTTAGCTTCCCGGATTCCGCTACTTGACCATAGCATCAACCAATGTATATTGGTTCCTTCCCAAACTGCTTCCCTAAGCACCAAATGAACCTTCTCACAGACATGGGTGTGGTGAGATAAGGATTTGGCAAAAGGCCTCTCAAGGGTATGACAATGGAGAGGAAGAGAGTAGAGGAATTTGAAGAGTCTCTAAGGTAAAGATTGGGGATGAGGCAATCTTGTTTTTCTCTAGGGTTTCTCTCACAAAATTCTCTCTGGAAGCTCTCTCAATTTTGTGGGTATAAGGGTGTATATATAGTAGGGTGAGAAGGGAATGCAAAACGTTATTTTTTGCCAAACAGGGTTAACTCGCAGCTTGACCTCGCGGCTTGTCCAAGTCGCGAGTTCCAGTCGCGACGTAACGGCCTGGACAGCTTGGAACTTTTGTCCTGTAGTGTGACAGCTGGCGCGACCCTTCAACTTCCCAGTGTGCCTCTCACGTGCCTGCCTTTCGCGGCTTGCCAGTCGCGATCCACCCGCGAGTCCTAGCCGCGAGACTCTGTTTTTCTTGCACACTCTTGAGCTTTTCTTCACATCTTCTCACACACTACCCTTACAATTTTTCCACCTAAATACAGGGTTACTAAGTGCTAAATTACAAGCAAATTGGTCACGGAATAAAGCCAATTAGATGGTTGATTAAATTCAACCTTACAAGTAGGATCTACCATTTATGTGAGATGAGGGAGTACGTATTTATGGTACTCTAAGAGTACACAATAATTTCCCCAGTCAACACTAAATCAATAGTCATGCATTAATATTAGAAGAAATAAACGTTGAGAAATTAAGATTTATTGGTGAAATAGCATAAGAGGAAAAAGATTTTGCAACTCCTAAAATCTAAAAATAATAATGACAACTCTCAAGCAATCGAATGATAATGGGCAAGTTTTACTAAATAAACTTAACCAAATTTTATAGTTAAGTTTATTACGAATTAAATATTCTATTTGATATAGTGGATTGTTTTCTTAGTATAGTTTCCCTCAAGTTTTTTACCTTGAAATTGGATTATTTTATTGGTTTTCCTAGGTCACCATATTTGTGTCTTATTTACTTTTCTACTGCATGATATATGTGATGAATGTTTAACCTAAATCTACATAATTAAGTACCAACTTGACAATAAAATTAGGTTAAATACAATGTTTTCAGGGGTAAAAAACCTAACAATGTGAATAAAGAAACCTTCTAATTACTCACACCTACATCTGCCTCGTGCTGTAGAAATTATTTAATTAGATGCAAATGATTTGAATAAAGTTCTCACAGAGATAGAGAGAGAGAGAGAGAGAGTAAACATAAACACTTAATTATTCAATTATTATGCTCGCAAATCAAACATTTTTGAAGGTTAAAATCCCTAGTCCAACGAAAACACAGGCACACGAATACACAAAAGCAGATATATATAAGCTGCTCAACACAGAACACCCAAAACAAATAGCTTAATTATTTCAACCATGAAGAAACCATAGTACTCGATCAATAGAAAAAGTGAAATCATCAATCCAACACAAAGTTGTAGAATGTAGACGAAACACCCTAGAGAGAAACCACCTTATAGCTCGGAGGCACCTTCTTGAGGGTAACCTTTAAAAGCTGAAAGTAGAGTGGAAACAGAGCTATGGATAATAGGATTATTGGCAGGCATATCACCGTATACACAGGAAACGCCTTATCTTGTAGTTTACTTTTTAGCAAGAAGAATTGTCCAGCACAGAAAGAAATTAACATCGACCCAATGGATACAAAGAGCAATGTCATGCCAAGCAGAAGTTTCTTCGGCACACTGCTACGGAAATCTTTCAGTTGGTATTGGGTGGTGAGGATGGTGAGGAACAAGAACAAGGCAAAGATAGAGGAGCACAGAGCAACGAGTGTGGAAGCAGCAAATAAGCTGAACGCTGGATGTTTTACAAAGATTGGCATGCCGCTACTATCATTGAGACCACCGGGGACAGTGGTTGATGCCGGAAAGACAACAGCAGCGATGAGTGTAGCTACAACAGAGCAGGAGTTTGAAGTGTTTTTAAGCCACTCACCTCCGTCCTTGACGATTTCCATGTGGGTTTCGTTGAGGATTTCATCTGGGGTCTTGCCGTCCTTGTTGACTTGATGACAGAAGTTTGGCGGCATGTTATCTTTTACAAACTGCGCGCATTAAGTTAATATACGTTCAATTGTGAAAACTTTTATACTAAGTACTTGTAGGAAAGTGGCATTTTCTTTGATGCTCTATTACATTGTGAGTTAATTTATTGCATAGGTGGTCAAATCCGTTGGTAAGTTGTTTAAAAAAATTCGAGTTGAAGCTGGTTTTGAGTTCATACCTCATACCACATGACGTCCCACTGCATTTGCAATGCACCCCCAGGTATTTGACAAACCTTCTGCTTTTCAAATTTCGCTGCTAGATGCAATGCGTTGTTTTCCTCCATATCCACTTCATAAATTAGTTTCCATATCACAAATTCTTGCTCAAGCAGTAGCTGTAATACTTGTGGTTGCTTGTTCTCCACTGCCACAAATACAATATTTCTACCTTCGCTCTTTTCATTAATGGCCATTGGAGATTCATTAAGCATATAGTCGACCATTTCCGTGATACCATTTCTTGCCGCAAGCAATATGGGTGTCTCTGTCTCTGCCATTTCTGAATCACCTTCTTCTTCTATTATCATTTTTAAACCAGCTTCCATTTCTGAATCACCTCTTCGTTTCTTTATATTTTCTAAACCAGCTTTTGTTCTCTTGTTTCCATCCTGTGGGTCTGTTTTGGTAGCGGAGGCAATCTTATTTTTTGCATGTGCACGTGCTGGTGATACAGGAAAAACATGCCGAATGTTGAAATTGAGTGATGGCTCGTTTGAGAAGTCGAAGTAATTGGCTCCGATGGCAGATCTGATAAGCATTTTCATGATTTGAACAGAATGGATGTGCTTCTCCTTTATCTTCCTTATATCCTCAAAAGCTTATAATCATAATATAATATATATTATTAAAAGACAAATATCGTAATACACGCATATTAGATTGAATATAATATAGCGGCGTACCATATCCAAGACCAGAAAGCCTTATTAATATCGTGTATAAAGGATAGAGAATGTTAAAGCAGATAGCATGGTTGACCGAAAAAAAAAAAAAGCAGATAGCATGACAGTCCGCATAATGTGTCCGTAGAAATTCATGCTTCGTAACTAATCTCGGGGCTTGGGATTCTGTTTCTGTGCCAAACAAAAATAATTCATCATAATGTGCAAATAACAAGATTTAAAATATATATATATATATATATATATATTTTCTAGTAATAAGCAAATAACATACGTTCACATCTGTCTTTGTAAAATAAAAAATGCTCCATATTTTGTACAACCAACCCCGAAGGCTATCTTCTCAAAAAAAAAAAAAAAAAAAAAAAATCTAAAACCTCCCATATCAATGACACTATGTATAATTCCATTAACTACTATAATCATATAAATTTACACTAATACTATTCATTTTTTATTTAGTATTTTATTCTTTTTTTATGTATCCCAAGAATGAATGAAGATAGTGAATAGTAGTTCGTAACTCTTTATGATATCTGGTGCTTCTCCGTAAATGAGACCATTGGGCTGAGCTAGGACTCACTTAGGCTGACAACTTATTTATATAGTAGGCTTGAATTTCCTACATTGGGTCTTTCTCGACGCTGAGACCCAATGAGATCACTTTTCTCTCTTACACTGTCTGAACCACTCCCCTCTTTTTTCTCCCTTTCTCTTACTCCTTCACTCTACTTAGCTCCCTCTCCCTGAACCTCCAACAACCCCCTTTTCATTCCTGTGTTCCTCATATTTATAGCTCAAATTTTGTGGAGTGGCTATGATTATCTTCAGGGTTAGTGCACCAGGCGGTCCAATGTTATCACTCATAAGTGGGTGGTTAGGTGGGAGTGGGAGGCGGTGCGAGTGGCCTAGGAACTTGTTTTTCCCCTCCTGCAAGTATCCTCGGTGAAGGCGCTATCTGAGGAACTGCCGAATATGTAAAGGACAGGGCATTTGAAAGTTGGTCCTTCATCAATGCTTGGGGGACAGACTTGCCGAGCAACATTGAAGTGGCACAGTTTGGGCCCGCAACTTGTGTGGCTTTGGGATGGGCTTCTCTGCAGAAAGAGATCAGTTCTCATGGGCCATTCATCCATACCGGATTTCTAGGCTCAAATGGGCCCTGGCACTGGGTGCCGTACAATATCTATTAAATATTAGATTCAAAACTTCTTGTCAGCATCTTAAAGTTAATCTCAAGGGATATCTCATTGTAATAACTTGGTGTACGTAGAAAGGGAGGACGGCATGCTATCAAGACGTAGGAACCAAAATGATATTTTGGCCTACTTTTTTTAGGTTAAAATTTCAATTTATGGTGTTCAGTCGTCCATTTTATGATAATTACTCTTATCATCAAGATAAGACATCAATCAAATTTTCATTTTTAATGTAGGAGGAGTTCAAACCTTAGATCTCTTATTTGAAGATAAAATTTTTTATCACTTGAATTAATTGGAACTTGTTGCATTAGCAACATTTGAAGGTTAGTAAAGCATTCAACGCAAAATTTTAATAGATGGACCGAACCAACTACCCATATTAAATCCAAAACCCAATTGATTTTGAAAATTTTCTAACAATTTCAACACAAAAAATGAGATAGAGGATTTGTATTAAAAAATGCATAATATCAAAAGGAATACAAATCTCTATCTAAGTTTTTGTGTTTCACTTTATACCCGACCAATCACAACTTGTCATTTATTCTTTTTTTTTACTATCTTTGTAAAAGGAGGAGGTTTGGGTCCAATGCTTTCAGTATACTGGACTCGGTCGGATGATGACACGTGTCACAATTCTAACGGGTCCAGTGTAACTGGGCACTGGACCTAATCCGAACCCTTTGTAAAATAACCATAGTTTCAAATGAAATTAAAAAATTTAATACACGACATACCACAATTGATGCATTAATTTCTTACCATTTCGTTCTGATTGGCCAGTAACATTCTGTGCGTTGGGATTCTCTACATCTTCATTCCAGCCTTTGCATTTTTCAATCACTAGAAAAAGGAAAGCATTTCGGTTACAAACCTAAAGAAGAGAAAAATAAATCAACAATATTTTCATGCGGGGTTTTTGGCTTCTGTTGTATATGTTGAAGTTTTAATTATTATTTTTAACTCATTTATGTAGTAAAGCTAGAAAATTTTAAAAAAAATTTTAAAAATTTGTTGAAATTTTGTTTGATTTTCGCACATGATTAATTTGAGACATCAATATCAATGAATGGAAGGTATTGTGTCGGCCAAAGGCAAAAGGAAGGTATTCGTGCACTTCAATCGTTCAATGACTACTTGTTAGCAAAACAGTGTTGGAGGCAATCCACAACCAGACCTCTCTACTACCCCGGGTCTTAAAAGCAAAGAGTATTATCCCCGCAGCACATTCTTGGAATCAAACTATAAAAAGAGGGGCTCTTATGCGTGGCAAAGTATTATGGGCTAGGATGCACGGACATGGACAAAGACATAGGTACAAGTACGAGTACAAATACGATTCGGCAACATAAGCAATTTTTAAAAAATTATAAAATGTTACGGCAGGGTATGCTAGTGTGTTATAAGTCCTAGTTCTGCTGTTTCTGTTTTCTAAGTTGTAGGGTATGCTTTGCTTCTTATGTATTTAGTTTTGTGTGTTCAATATTAGTCTTACTTCTATAAAAAACTTAAAAAATAATAATAATAAAAATAAAAAACACTGGCATGATTCTTTAAAAAAAAAAAAAAAAATCAAATAATGGAAAAGCAACTCCATGAATCTTATAAACCTAGAGTTAAATGATACTAGAAATATTTATTCCCTTAGCATTGGTCTAAACATTCTTGTGTTTCCCTAATCTCATGTTTTGTTACCGGTTTTGCAATAACTTACTTTTGATTAAAATAAATGTTATTAATTGTCCCAAATATTTAAACTATTGAAATATAGGGGGATTTACTGATTGTTTTAAAAGCTTGGTGGAATTTATCAATTGTCCCAAAATCTTAAATGAGAGGTCAAATAAAGGAGACAATGACTGAACTTAGGATCTTATGCGCTCTGATACCTTGTTAAATTACCGATTATCTCAAAAGCTTAAAGTATTGGGATATGATAAATTTAATCATTTAACCACATAATTTTAACAATAAACAAACAAGATCCATTCCATACCGGATTGAGCCATCTTCAATAGCACTTGATAGAACGCAATACATGTTTGGTAATTCTCTGGGAATTTGTGGGTAATGTCTTCTACGGAAGACCCCTCAGTGACTAAATCAACCGATTCTTTACGAACAGTTTCGTGCTCCAGCTCTTTAACATATGTACCTTTCACACATCAACAAAGGATAACGATAGGTGATGTTGGACAACGGATAACAACAAAGGAAAAGTACTTGTAACGTAGGTACAACTTCGATCTCCAAAATTGAAGAGAGTTTGTGATTTGAATCTAGACAATTGAGTAATACTTACAATAATATATGATGCTCTTCCACCATCCAAGGTGAGAACCACTTTTGAAGACCGAAGGCTTACTTGCTAGGAGATGCAAAGGGGTGATTCCTAGCTCGTTCACAGCATATGCAAGACTAGGTTCCACTAGAAGTATCTCAAACGCCAAATCTATCAACCATAATAATTAAAACCAGTCAGTAATGGACAAGAAAATACTCAGCATATATAGGTAATAGGAGTATGAAATGAAGTTAATCAAAATGCTTACCAAAATACTCCCACCTAATGGCACAGTGAAGCGCAGTCTCACCATCATTTCTTCTGTAGGCAGGATCGATTGATTTAGGGTCCTTGTCGGAGGCTTCCAAGAGTAACAAGTGCAGGTAAAGGAAGATTTGTCTGTTACCATGAAAAGCGGCTAAGAAGAGAGGGCTCTCACCGGCTTTGTTACGAAATAATCCTTGAACCACCAAATCTTTAACCTCCGAAAACCTGTCATGCTTTGCAGCAAGGAGGATGCATATGTTCAATCTCCCCGTTGATGCTGCCACATGCAAAGGAGTATTCCCTTCCTTGTTTTCTAACCGTAGAAGGGGCTCCCAAAAGTTGGTAATTAATTGTATAAGTTCTTTAACAATATGTTCTGGCGCAATGGAGACAGCTACGTGCAATGCTGTGTCCTCTGATGTGTTGATCCTGGCCTCAATGGCTAATAATGTGTGTTGCTTATACATCTCAACAACCCTCCCCCAATCACCTGTCATGGTATTCCTGTACAAATTGAGGGCGAGCTCAACGGGATCCACTACCGGCCTATCTTCTTCCATTTCTTTGTTCCTACTAGGAACAAGTCATGAAAAATATTAGATATAAGAATTAAGAAAAGATCACAGGATTTTGTAAATCGCAATAATGGAAATGTGTTATCAGCTTATGAGCTATATATATAATGACAAAGGAGAGGAGAGAGTAAGTGAGAGAACTTGCCCCTTTTTTTCAACAAGAAAAGACAAATAACACACCAAAATTAATAGGAATATAAAGCACGGAAACTGTTGTTGCACACACGGAAGTGCACACAACCACCTACACAAGGCGAAATCGCATTTTGAAAACACAATTTTAGTTATAATTGTTAAATTATACAATCATGTTTTCAAAATATGATTTCACATTCGGTGTGTATTGTATAAACTATGTGTAACTAACATTGTTTTATAAAAAAAGGCCAAGAACAAAACAACAAATTAAAATAGAGAAAAAAAAAAAGAAAAGAATAAAAGTGAAAAGCTTAGGAGTGTCATGGATATTGTCACACCTGCATTGAGATTGAAAGATTATCACATTTGTATACAAATCGATACATGATGAGTAAGTCTGGTGCCACAATTCTTTTTACAATTTTGTCATAACTTGTCCACGTACGTAGGTAACTTGTGAATGATGGAATTATGGACCCACCTAAATCTACTTTTTTTTTTTCACTACTTACAACTTGCCACAGAAGCAAGTTGAGATCAAAATTGTGGAAATTATTGTGGTAGTAGGAATTAGCATAATCATGCAAAATGTTTTGCTTATATGGCCAAGGCCAACTTGCAAATAATAGGTTGGACCCTTGACTTGAAGATTTCTTTGCTTAAGCATGCAAAGATCCTTGAAATTTTAAGATGCTACTAGTATTCCGCATGAGCATCAGTGAGTGGTATTGCCCTTTTTCTTCATAGATTAGTTACTCCTTTTTTTGATTTTTCTTTTTTTTTTTATTAAAAATAATTATATCCTGTTGTCTCAAATAAGCTTGAAAATGATACAACAAATTGCTTGAAAGATTCAAAATTAATGTAAAGGGGATAACGCTTAGAATGTGAACCCAACTTTTTTAATTGAGTAACGATGATGTTGAACAAAAATGAAGTCTTGCCACAAGTTGAGCTTGAGATGAAGGCAATATTTCACAAGATTTTCAAAAGGTTAAAGAGAATTTTGAGTTGATTGAATGGATAAGAAAAAATAATGTTAACTTGAAAATCGTTAGGAATATTATGGAAGATCTAATCAAATTCAAAAATGTGGTGAAGACAGGACTGATAAGTCCAAGGATTTCATTTACATATCAAAGTCCATTAATTTTTTGGATGTAAACTGTAAAAGAAAAAAAAATGAGTTGGTTATTAGTAATCGCTTCAAATCAAATAAAACGCAAAGATAAGAATTTGGTTGTGCCGAATTATTGAGATTTTCTTTATCTATCTATCTATCTCTCTCTCGCGCTCTCTCTCTCTCTCTATATATATATCCAAACATTTGTAATATTTAAAGTACTTTTGCTTTGTTTTAAGGTCCCCCCCTAATTGGAGAGTAAGTTATGTAAGATAGAATATATATATATATATATATATACGAAGATCAATTTTTATTGTCTACTTACTTAATTATTTTATTATATAATTTTTGTATTTTAAAATTTAGGTTTTTATGTCCTTATTTTAATTGTTTTTTAGGGTTTTCTGAACTAAATTAAAGCTTTTCTAGAGTAGTATACTAGATAGGATCAATCTAAGAATACTGTTACATTGTAATTAGGTTATATGGATCCTATATATTGACACCCTAATTAAATTGTAAACGAAAACAAAAATCCAATAAATATTGACATTTTTCTATTTTCCTGATTCATTATAGATTAAATGTTTATGTCAAGCTAGGGCAAGATCTAACCCTCTTATATCTTCTGTTTCACATTAAACAGCACAATGAATCTTTGTCACAGCTCTTTAGCAATAGAATTTAACTTTGTCTTTTTTAAAGAAGAAGAGTAGGGTAGGGGAATGCAGACCTTTTCGAGAAGGACATGTGCTTTAAGACCAATGAAAATAAATTTGATCTAGAGATAGGATCTGTGTGGAAGTTATAAAAAAAAAATGGCAATATGCACTGGTTCTATACTCTTAAGCCTATTTCCATTTTTTTCTCCAAAAAAAAAAAAAAAAAAGCCTATTTCCATTTATGAACACAGTAAAAAGCAGAGAGAGAGAGAGAGAGTGCATAAGAAAAAAAGGAAAGGACTAAAGAAAAAAAGAAAAGAGAAAAGATTACTTATGCTCAAAACTGGTAGTGGTAAGAATATAGAATTTTCCTAAAAAAGATGTCTTGTAGTCGGACTTTTCACTTTCCAGCCTAACATACTTGTGTTGACTAAGGAAAAAAAAAACTCGTTAATATGCTTTGCAATTAATCTAGATTCACATTAAAAAATAGAAGAAAAAGAAATCAGTGTCCACTGCAACGGGCATATAATGAGCAAGGATATATAGATTTATTGAAAATCTAAACCAGCCATTAGAAAAAATTGTAAAGCATTTAATCAAAACCATCATGCAACTATCTGGTTAACTGGTTAATATGAAATAGAAGATTAAGTTTCCTCCAAGATGGTTCTCATATCAGAACCCTAATTAAGTAACATGTAATCCACTTGGCTTCTGATAATGAATCTGTCTCAAATATTTACATCTAATGTCAAGATACGTGCTTTTCAAGTTATCTACGAACAAAATTCCTCCTCCTTAATTACAATTTTAAGTTACATGTATTACACGTTACACGTGAATTAGGAAAATGAATCCCTGCATGCCCGTGTTTCATAATTCACATTGAACTTTTCTTTATATTAACTGGGGAAGAGAGGGATTTCTTTAAAAGAGAGAAAGACGAAAGTAATGTGCTATATATATATATTACCGACATAAGCAAAGTAGAAGCATCTTTCCCTTTACCATAAGCTCACAGCTTTCTTTTTCTTTAAATCTTTTTCCCCCTTGTTCTGAAAACTTCACTTTTGTAGAAGTTAAACTGTTGTAAGATAAAGGAAATAGCAAGATAAGACAAAAAAAAAAAAAATGTGAAAAATGAAATTATATATAAGCTTCTTCTTCAAGTGGTCATCTAATATCATCGCTTGATACAAAATATAATTAAAAAAATACACATTTTTATCTAAACTAACACATACATAAAGATACTTCAGTCGGTAATTTAGGAAATTCCTCACTAGGATATTTTATGTCTCATCAATTATCTTATGATTGCCTTATTATAATCTTGCAAAAGAAAAAACCTATATGGTACAAAACCTTAGAGAAAGAAAAATAATGCAATCATTATATATCCTTGGGAGAATTTACTCCATCATGTGAATACTAGCAAGCTTTGGACTGATATGGTGTGTGGCACCAGTGTTGGGAACCAAGTAGAAATCTGATAAGGAGTATCTATGAAGCAAGGTGAGTTGATTAATGCGTCGCTAGGTAAGAGTAGCAATGATAATAGGTAGCAAGTATATGATTGAAGCTATTACAGAATTGAAAAGTTGAAAACGAAAGCCATTGTCGTTAGGGTATGATTGTCCCCGTGTGACCACTGGCCAAACCTACTCGTTCACCCAATTAATTACATTTCCTGGTGGTTTGAACTTAATCAATTTATGGGCCAAATTCATGGGCTTTGTGCTATTGATGGGTTCCTTGGGCTGAGTTTTAGTTTTTCGGCCTATTCATTTGTTGTTTAAGCCACTAACAATTTTATCTACTTCTCAAAGGATCATTCTGGATGGTTGGAAGTGAAACTGGGCTTGACATTAATTAGAGAAACAACCTGGATACCCTCTTTAGTCTTTAGATGCCCTTAACAACACATTTTGTTCCAATGATGTTAACAAGTGTCGGACCTTATACAAAGCAACCCAGCCCAATAGTCAATGGGATAGAGAAAAAAAAAAAAAAAAATCTTAATCGGAAAGGTGGTTTGACAAGGAGACAGCTCAAAGACAAGCTCCTTGTCAAACCACCTTTCTGATTAAGATTTTTTTGACAAGCTCAACTGGGTTAACGGTAATTCAGGCCCCTACTCATCAAGGCCAGCCTATTGGCTGGACCAAAAAGAGCGATTCAATGAAACAGGCCCACTTGACAAAGTGCAATTGGAAAGCTCTACGGAAACTAAAAATTCATGAAGGATTGAAGCTTCTGATGTGAAAGTTAGCATGGAGATTGGAGAATCCTCCCCGCCAGGTCAGTTTTAAGTGAAAAGTTCACAATAGGATGCACAACTCGTCCTCTAGGCAATGAAGAAATAGAAACCTTAGAGTACCTATTAATAGAGTGCCCCATCACTAGAATTCCATGGTCTCTCTCCATGGCCAATTTGATTCTATGAACCTCGAATTCAAACTATTGTGGATTGGATCCAAGCAATACTACCCTTCAAAGGCTCTCAATATATATACCACAAAATGAGGAAAATAACTTCATATTGTTTGGTGCGTTTTGCATGTGATGAAATTTGGATTAACAGGACCAATTAATGAGATCAAAACAGATGAATTAAATGCCTGACCCTATAAAAATTATGGAGCAAATTATATGTGTTTATAGGAACCACCAAGAAACATGGGAATACAAAGCCCAAGAAAGTAAAAATATTTGCATCTGAACTCCCCTTCCTCCCTAGTATGTATAGTAGAATTTTGATGCAAGCAACAACTGGAAAATACAAGGCCAGCCTAGTTTTGATGGGTAGAGACCACAAGGCAGAGGTAGAGTTTATCTGGATTGAATTAATAAAATGCACTGATCCATTGAGAGTAGAAGCAAAGAAAGCAAAAAGAAATGACTCAATGCCTTATTATTAGAAGGTGATGCACTGACAGCTATCCAAGCAATACAAGACTCCTCATTAAATCCTCACCCGTCAATTGAACATGTGGGGTCCCCAACAATTAAACATGTACTTATTCAAAGACAAGAAGGAAAGTGGAGAACTATGTTAGCATTATAGCCGCGTTTTTGAAACGCTAGTATAGCCTTTTCTTTTTTCTTTTTTTGATCAAATTTGAAATACACTATGAACTATACTAAAAAACTATAGCAACTTTTAAGAAAAGTGTGGTAAATTATATTACACACATGATACAACATATTCTTTTAAGCAATTTAAAACACATAAGTGTTTTAATTATCTTTGTTAACAAACATATATTATCAATATTTATTATGGTTTAAAACCTATGGAAGAAGACAAATTTAAGGAAAAAAGAAAAGAAAATAAAATAGCAAGAGTTTTAATTGAAGAGAGAGAGAAAAATACTCTATTGTTATAAATTGGAAAACAAATGATAATAGGATCTCAAATTTTTTTTTTTTTTTTTTTGGTAATAAACAATAAAGTGTAATATCATAGATAATTAAATATTGAATTTCAAATTAAGTGTAGTATTGTAGCTAAACTCAAAAGTTTCAAATACAAAAATGTTCATAGTATAGTTTTAATTATTACAATTTAAATATTTATGAGTCCATATTAAACAAAATAACAGAAGATTATGTAAGCAACATTTGGTATTTATGTAACTACCAAAAATCATCACATTTGTAAGTTGACATTATACTTCGAAATGTTGCAAAAGACACTTTATAAACATGCACATGAGTGATTGCAAATGTTGTATATGAATTTTTTCCTCCTTTTAAGTCAAATCCTGGCACATTACTTAGTTTTTTTGATGACCCGGCACGTTACTTAATTAATTAGGAGTTGTGATAATATACAATTTTATAATTTTAAGGTTACATTACATATAGGAGCATATTCTTTCTTTCTTTTTTTTAATGATAATAATAATAACTACATTAAGAGAGTTAGAAAAAGTATTTTCAATAAACAAATTATTATATTTTAATAACTTATTATATTAAGGTAATGGGCAATAGTGAAAGCTCGGAAATATGTTGAAAATACAAGAGCTGTTTAGACCCTCAAATAAAAATTACAGCTTGATTAATTTTATACTAACTTAATACTAAGTGCGGAATAGTATAAATGCGAGCAGATAAACAAACAAGCTACTCTAATCCATAATCACAACAACACAGCAGTAAAATAGAATGAAAAACAGTAGGGAAGAAAGATGCAAACACAAGATAACAAACTGATGTGTTATCGAAGAGGAAACCGAAGAACTCGGCGAAAAACCTTTCTGCCGCCCTCTAAGCAATAATCGATCTACTAGACAATCAGTTGGTATACATGGGTTAGCAAGAGACCCTCCAAGCCTAATCTACCCGATATACCTAAGCCATCTAAGCTCCTACTCCAACAAGGCTTCTTGGAATCGTGTCTTGTCTAGCTCTCCGGATCCCACAACAAGCTCCATGTTGTATCTACCATCCTTGACTTCTTTTAATGTTTCCCAGCAGCACCAGAACTTTATTTGACACTCTGAAAGGGTGTGGTAAGTGTTTGGGTTATCAACCTCTCAAATGTATAGAAATGGAGAGGCAGGAGTTGAGGAAATTCCCAAAACAAATGTGTAGAGGATTATGGGTATAACAATCTCTAACTCTCAAGTTGTTTAGCTAAGGTTTTCTCTCAGAAGCACTCCTCAGCATTTGTGGGTAATGTGGGTATAAATAGTGTAGGTATAGAAAATGTGTATCAGACTGGACAGGCTAGCAGAACAAAATGTCTCGCGGGTGTCTCACAGGAAGGCCTTACCCGCTAGATACTCGCAAGACACAGCTGTCTCCATCTGGCCTGACTCTTCGCATTCTAGCATGTGCAAGGCACATGAGTTACTTCGCGGGATGCTAAGTCGCGAGCTACCTGCGAAAACTCTTCAGTCTTCAATTGCTTGAGTCCTCACACACTCTCTCTCTAACACACAACTCTTACAATGAAATCCCACAATAAATACAGGGTATAAAATATTGAATAAAATTATAATCAAATTTGGCACGGAATATAAGCCAACAAAAACACATAGTTGTAAATAACAACTTTACAAATAGCAACAAAGGTAATGGGCAATAGCATCTTTGTTGCTTAGGGGAAGGAGGGTTTCGGCTCCGCCAAGAACATAAGTACCTAGTCTCGGATCTCCGTAATTAATAAGAGTTTGTGATTTGTAATTTGACAATTGAGTAATAATAATTACTTTTTTTTTTTTTTTTGGAGGAAAGAGTAATAATAACTACAATAATAAATACTAATTTTTTAAAATTATTATAACTATATAATTATAAAATAAAAATTCCTCCAACTACATGCTCGAGTTGGAAACAGCTGGTGTTTTTGTTTCTTCCATATGGGTTGTGCCTTATGTCAATGTTCTGCTCCCTATGACTCGAACTATTGGCGATGTACGCTTAGAGAACAAATTCAGAACTTATATAGTTCGTTAGATTTTTTTCTACCCTTTCAGTCAAAAAAGAACTTATATAGGTCAGTGTCTTTATTAATGGGGGAGAGAGAATACACTTAATTATTCAATTATTGAACTCATAAGGAAAACATTTTCGAAAGGTTAAAGACTTAAAGTCTCAGTAAAAACACACTCATAGACATAATTACATGACGGATAAAATTTAGTTACAAAATTAGTTGTAACCTAAGCCTTCAACCTTCATAAAATAAATATTACTATCTATTTTGAAAATTTAACCATTGAATTACGCTCTTAATACACATATTGAATTTTGTGTCAATCGGATATTATTTAAGATATGATCTATAAGCTTATATTTTATACATAATTTTAAACTACAAAAACTTACAATTTAAACAATTTATTGGTAACATATCTATTGATCTTTAATTTTTTAGAAAATTTGCAAATCATGGAATATATAAGAAAAAGATGTAATTCAATGGTGGAGGCACCTTCTTGTAAATAGCCCTTAAAAGATCAAAGTAGAGCGGAAACTGTGCTATGGTGAAAAGGATTACCGGCAGGCATGTAATTGCATATATTGGAAGTGCATTGTTCTTAAGTTTATCCTTAAGCACAAAGAAATGTCCTCCACAGAAAGAGATTAACATCGACACAAGGGATACAAAGAGCAAAGTAAAACCAAACAGAAGTTTCTTGGGCAAGTCACTACGAAAATCGTTCTATTGGTATCGGGAAGTGAGAATGGAGAGGAACAAGAACAAGGAAGTTACAGAGAAGCCTAGGGCAACAAGTGAGGATGCAACAAATATGTCAAATGCTTGATGGCTTTTAAGGATTGGTGTGCCATTGCCCTTGACACTGCTTGGGACAGTGATTAATGCTGTAAAGGCAATAGTGGCAACGAATGCAGCCACAAGTGAATAGGACTTAGAGGTTTTGCTTAACCACTCACCTCCCTGATGCAAGGAAGTCGATACTGTACTATACTAGCCGATATGGCCGAAATTCTTCGTACCAGTCAATGAACTGGTACCGAAACATCTTCAAAATGTACCGCTCAAGATACCAGCCTATATCGAACAATACCGACCATACCGAAGTATACTGAACATTTCAGCTGGAAAAGAGAAATTCGGCCTGTACAAAAACTAAAAGGAAAAATAGAAGAAATGCGTGATTTGATCAAACCCCAGTGCAATAAGTTGCCACCACATTGACATCGCCGATTAGATCATCTTCTTCCTTTTTTTTTTCCTCCTTCTCGTCTATTGTCCTTCTCCACTGCTCTGATTTCTTCTCTTTTTTGCTGAACAACGAACATTGCTGTGTGGTTTCTCTTTCTTTGTTTTGTACTCCCTCCATCCCACTTTTTTTGTCCTCTATTCCATTTTGAGATGTCCCAAAATATTGTCATGTTTCTAAAAATAAAAATCATTAATTTACTAATGTTTCTATTATACCCCTATTAATTTACTAATTCAATTTTTTGATAAAGTTTTTTAAGGGTAGTTTTGAAAACTTATACATTTTTAAAAGGTAGACAAGACAATAAATGATGTTCCCTTAAAAAGTTTGACTTTTCAAACATGACAAAAAAAGTGGGACGGAGGGAGTATCTTATTTGAAATTTTCTAAGCCCTTTTACATGTGACTAACCTTGGAAATGTTGAAAACTTATATTTTTTTTAATAAAAAATGGGCTAAATGGTTCAGCTTTTACTTCTTTTTCAGTTTTGAGCCCCACGTTATGTGATGCATTAATTGCATCACATCAATAGAACCTTTTAGCTTCTTTTTTTTTTTTTTTTTTTTGAGCAACAACTTTCTAGTTTTTTTCTTTTTTAATGTGATGAACAATTAAGTTTTTTGCTTTTTATATTGTGTTTTTTTTTTTCCCCTTAATATGCAATAAACAATTGAAGTAATGTTTTATGGTAAATAGGGATTTTTGAGGTAATGTTTTTATGGTAAATAGAGATTTTGTGTGTGTATGTGTATATATATATTAAATATATAAAATAGCGGTAAATCTGAAACGGTAAACTGGTATTGACCAGTATCTAAAATATATCGTACCGCTGGCCAAACCTGTACAGCCTCCAATACGGTATTGACTTCTTTGCCCTGATGACGAAGTCTTCATGGGTTATTGGTGAAGATTTTTGCTGGGGTCTCACACCCTCCTTGTTGAGTTATGTCATGGGAAATGGATCTATCTTTAAAGTTTTATTGGGGTTGAAGCTTGATTATTATTTTTTTTTCCATAGGAAATACTTGACCATTTAACCGTCTCTCTTAACCTTTTCATTGGGCCTCATGAAAACAGTTTATTAGATTGTCAAATGGCTGGATATGAATTAAAGATAATTTAGACATAGACTTGCATTATAAAAATTTTGAACTTTAACAAAAATGTTGTGTGTGTGTCTATATGTATATATATATATATATATATATATATATATATTTATTTATTTTTGGTACACCAGTATTGATATGTATCGAAATATTTCATCTCCCTCGCCTAGCATAGGAATTAATATTTCTTATTTGCCTTATAAAAGTTATGATAAGAAAAATACATTTAAAAGATAGATTTTTACATTTATTTGGACTATTTTAGTCAATCTTTATATTTTTACTAATTTAATATATATTTATATTTTAAATAATTATTAAATTAATTATGACGTCACCACGATTCGACCTCAATCCAACCTCAAAAATCTTGAATCTCTCCTTTTTATGGTTCTTTGAATGGTCCGAGTCTAAAAACCATTATCGTCCATTATCATAAAATGACTTTAATTTAACTAAGAACTTTGTATATATTTCAAAAAAAAAAAACAAAAAACCTTGATGGGGTCAAAGGATCTTCCATCCATGAGAATGAACTCTAATGGTTCGATTCGATTGAGTGAGAGGGAGAGGGAGTGGGAGTGGGAGTGGGAGTAGAGTAGAGTAAATTTGGCCCTAAATTAGCCTATTTTTAGCCAACTCTACTCTACTCTCATCCACTCCCCCTTCCTTCTCCTCAATCCAAATGGCCCTAAGGAAGAGAACATCTTGAGAAGCCTCCAATTGAATAGTTAATATAACATATAGAGACATACACTTAACCCAAAAGATCTAATCCCAATGTGTATAAATTCAATTATATTATATTAATCACTCATTCATCTCATCAATATTCAATGCGAGACTTCACTTACACGTGTATATTTAACAATCTTCCCCTCACATGTGAGTCTATACCTCTTTGTAAGCTTTAAGATTGAACGGTTTTAGACCCCTTAACCCAACCAGATTAACCTAGTTAATTAGCCAAGTAATTAACTTAGTCAAATTATTCAAATTTAGGTTAACAAATCAAACAATCATATCAATTATATAAAGTAGCGGAAAAATAAATAACACAATGATATGATGACCCAGGAAACCACACGGTAAAAACCTGGGGAGGATTTGACCTAGCTATCCTCAAGGTAAACTTGAATCCACTATCTAAAAGAATTGAAGTTCATACAAAAGGACTTACAAGCTCCCCGCTTGACTTCCTAATGCTACCCACCAGTAGAACTTACTGACACGACCACGTGCAAACTCCGAATCCACGGACTCCTTCTTTCTTGGATTCTCCACAAGATACAAGCACCCCCACTTGTTTTTCTTTAAACTCCAATGGCAGCAACTGAGTTGATCATCAAGGTATTGATATTATCACTACCTTAAAAACCCTAAGTTTATGTGAAGGAAAGCTCCTCAAGGATTTCACAAGAGATTCACACAAACAACAAAGTATATGCAACAATACACCCAGACCAACTCTCAAAACGTGGCTAGGGTTTTGCCTTATATACCTAGGGCAAAAACATAAAACCCTAAACGTTTAATGAGGTAGGGCTAAGTTGGAAATTCTGTAGAAAAAACATTCTGGCCGACTTTTGATCGATCAAGTTTATCCTTCGATCGATCGAGCCAGGCTGAAATGCACCAATACATCTACAGCCACTCGATTTCAACTTTACATAAATTACACAATTTTGAGCAAGTCTAAACAAGACTAAACATATTGTTTTGATCATGGTTTGCCAACATTACACATTAGAGTTCTAAATACATCAATTCCTAAGTCTTTAGAACCTAACAAACTCCCCCTTTGGCAATCCGTGACAAAACACAAATTAAAAACTCAAAGTTTACAAATAAAAGTCCTTTATAAAAATAATGCTCATAAACACAAATTCAATCCTAACTACTATCCATCAGTTATAAGTGTAGACAGCAGCTCAATTGAATCAACCTGTATATTCCTGAAACACTCAACAAACGCATAAACGCATGTGTGACAGAAAACAGTAAATCAATAGATATGTAAACTAACTCTCCCCTTAAGTTAGATACAACGAAAATAAAACATTCTTGTAAAAATTCACACAACACATAATAAAGACATATATCAATGAATAACTTATAAATATAAATCAATAAGTAGTGAATACAAGAAACAAGAATCATATATCAAAATAAATGTATCTCCCCCTAACATGAATAGCCCTAATAAATGATATAAAAAGTGAAGCACCTGGATACAATCTAATCTCTCCACTAGCTCTGCAAAACAAAAAAAATCTCCCCCTAACTACAAAAACTCCTCTACAAGTGTCAAAACTCTACTCTCCCTTTTTATGACGGAATGCCAAAGGACAATCACAAGCCATCATCAAAAGGAGGTGGTGAAGGTGAACGAAGATGCGCGAAGTCAGCTTGTAAAACACGTATCTCATCAATTAAGTCCACAAAATCTGACCATGAGCCGCCTGAACGGTCATGATAGTCTCCAAGGTACGACAAATATCAAAGTCATCCGAAGGAGGTGGAGGAACATCAGCAGCAGTAGCATTACCAACAGGATCATCAACATCCTCACCAGCAGGACTTGTAGAAGAAGAAGGAGGAGGTGCGGTACCAAAAGGCTCAGACCTATGGTGTTTAGAGCCAGCTCGAAGATGAGCAGCCCTCTGTCTAAGGAAATACGCACTTATGGGAGCAATAACATGAACGTGCTCAAAAGAAGGGAAATCATCTAGACCAAGATATAACAAAATCCTATGAATAAAAATGGGATGAACAAGAGCATGAGAGGAAGATGAATTCCTATAAACTTCGTTCAAAGAATGAAGAAACAAATGAGGAAAACTAATAAGAGCATCGGTCACTAAAGCATACAAAAAGACACACCGCTCGAGAGAAATGGTATGAAGATGAGAAATGGGCCAAATAGAATGACATGCTATCCTAAAGAAGAGATAATGCAACTCAGATAGCTCAGCAGTGGTGATCCTAGGATCAGAACCCCACGGGATGGAAGACCCAGTGATGTATGACATGACATCACTCAAAATAGGAGACTCATCATAAGGGTAGACAGGGTGCTAAACCAACGGTACCCCTAGAGCATCAGCCACTATAGTAGGAGTAATAGTGTACTCTACGCCTCGTATCCAACTCTTTACCAAAGTGTTGGAATCATAGATGCGGATAGAGATGTTCAAAAAGAACTCTCTAATTAGAGTAGCTGGAGGAAAAGGATCAGAAATATCCCCAAGGGTAACCAGCTCCGACGCTCAAAATTTGCCCTGATGGCAGGATCAAGCTCATCTAAAACCATAGCACGCTCATATCAAATCTTTCTCCTAAGATTCAAACGCTCAAAAATCTCCTGATTTTTCTCACTCGGAAACTTCTCTCGGTCAAAAGAAGGTGGGGGAGGAGAAGGTGAGAGAACAAACCTACGAGCTCTAGTCTTCCTAGGCATGATGCTAAGGAAAGGACAAAGACACAAAGAAAGAACCAATAGAACAAAAACAAAAACACAACCCAAGGGCAGATTGCAAGTTAGCACAAAAAAAGAACAAAAATCTATATGATGCATGAACAATCAAAATGTCATGATGCATGTTCTTAATGCAGTAAAACTAAGCTCAATTTAAGTTCAATTTAACAAAATTGACTTGAGCATGGAGTTTCTAACAAAAACCCCAAAATTGAAAACCACTTGTTAAGATTTTGAAAACAAATTGATGAATTGAGCATCACACAACTCCACTTATAGATTATAATGCTTAATTACATCAAAACAACAAGCCAATTTCATTAATTTCACTCTAATTGAACAAAATCCCCAATTCGGGTTCATTACAAGCCCTAGAATATTTAATTTTCCATGAAACCTCAAATTGATCAAATTAGCCATCATAGATCATGAATATATCAAGATACCAACAAAACCCATTGATCAATTTCATAAAATAAGGCTTGATTAGACAAAAATCCCCAATTATGCATAGTCCGAAAATATCCCTCAAATGCATGAATTTATGCATGAAATCATGAAAATAAATGAAAAAAGAAGGGTAAAATAGACTTACCGGCCTTGGAGGACAAATTCTTTGCAAAAAATTCGGAGAAAAACGACAAAAAGTTGTTGAGTGAGCTTGCCAAGTCGAAGAGAGAGAAAAAGGTTTTGAAACTATTTGAAAAGATGATTTGAAAAAGTCAAGAACAGTGTTTTAAAAAACCTGATTCGCGATATTCAATTGATCGAAATTTACATTCGATCGATCAAATCAATCCGAGATTTCTAAAAGAATTTTAAATAATTTTCGATCGATCGAAAAACAGATTGTATCGATCGAAACAAGCAGAGGCTCACAAAATTTTGAGAAAAATCACAGTTTTGAAAAACAACAACCACATTTTGGGCACAACTCCTCAAAGCATTAAAATTGTTGAAACAAAATGCATGAGTATGAGATAAAATGCTTTTTCAAAAACCCAAGTTTTAACCCCAATTTTTCAAAGAAAATTTCAGCCATTCTCCCTCTAAATTCTCAAGCAAAAAAAAAAATATGTTTTGCATAATACTCAAGGTATTTTCAAACTTGGTTGGTCAGACCAAAAACACACACAATAACATGTACAGTGTTTAGCAAAAAGTAACTTGTATAGTGTGTGTAACTAACAAAAACTTGAGATACATGTGAGGTGATATGTGAATAGAAATCAATCACAAAATCTACAAAATTCATCACATAAAATTTAAAAGAAACTATCACCTAAAGAGTTACATCATATAACTCTCACATCTCCTAGATCATAAGCTTGTAATCATGTAAATTTCTTGAATTTTGCCTCATAATATACACACCAGTTTTAATTTATGTGATTTGGCATCAAGCCTAATAGTACACACCAATTTTAAGCATTAAGCAATTAAACTGAGGCTTCACCTTATGTTGTTTTTGTGCATGTGCTACACTTTCTCGAGCACAGAATCTTAAGATATGCACTAAGGTGTTCATGATTGGCTAATGAACAGTTGTGAGATAGTTATTTATGCCTTTCTCAAAAAGTTCAAGTCCGACAGTCAAACAACATGTGACTTCAAGATTAAGACAAAGTGATAAACACCATAAACATCTTTCCCACACAACATGCACTACAAAGTTTCAACTAGTCAAGTGCAAAAAATAAGCTCATCAAAGCTAAACAGGGTATAAAGACATGTTCTGTGTAAATAAATTGACTAACCTTTTCAAAAACCAAGAAAAAAAATGCGAAACACAATTTGCTTTCCCTTTTTTTTTTTTTTTTTAAAGAAAACAAAAAAAAAATCCTAGAATGAAATGCATGAATGTTATGCAATGCAAGTCCTAGAAACAAAACAACACAAAATCCAAAGAACAATGGTCACAAAAGAAAGAGTAATGAAGTACAAGGACCATGTCAGAAAGACTCAATTAAATCGAGTCTTTTGCATCCAAAACCTATTAGATGCACCACGAGCATTGGAGTTCTTATTCACGTTCAAGTGATTTCCAACTCCAGGATTGGAATAAAGGTTTAAAGTCTTTACTAATTCACCAATAAGTGTCATAGGATCTTGTGCTTAAGGCACAAGCACTTTTGATTTGTTTGCTCTCTTTGCAGTTTGAAGCTTGTAACAGTTAGGACAAATGTGTCCAGACTTTCCACAAAAATAGCAAATCCAAGCAGGTTTACCATGCATCTTGTCCTTAGAAAGGACAGACTCCTTAGGTTTAGACTCTTTCAGATCAACCCTAATCTTCCTAGATGGTGAAACTTATATGGGTTTGACAACTTCACTCACAGAGGGTTTGACAGTTTCACTCACAACCTCACTCACGAAAGGTTCAAAAGAAGATGAAGGAACAAAGTTTGTGGAAGTTGTTGCAGACACAATGATGCTTTCAACAAAACCTAATCCAGATTTGTCAGAAGGAGCCTTTTGAACACTCAGCATTTGATCAAGTTTAGAACTAGCAGATCTAGCAACAAATAAATCATGTTCCAAAGTTTTAACTTTATCAAGTAAGAGATATTCTCAAATTTCACATTGTTCAAAAGATCATTAATATCAAACAATTTAACAAGCAGATTCTTCTTTTCAAGCTCAAGAGATTCAATTTTCTTTAGGCCAAGTTCAACATTCATAACATCCTTTGCAGTAACTTTGCAAAGTTTATTATTGGCCTTTTGAAGATCTGCATCCTCAGAGAGTTCCCCATCAGAAGGGTTCTTTTCAACAGATACGCTTTCATTGACTACAGCAGTAGCAGTGAAAGTAATGAAGTTTTCATCCTCGTCACATCCAGACTCATCATCAAAAACCTCATTATCACTAAGGGTTACAGCGATAGCTTTACCCTTAGACATCAAGAATGTAGGACATTCAGATTTAACATGATCATACCCTTAACATCCAAAATATTGAGAACCCAAAGACTTATTGAAAGATTGACCTACTTTTTCTCTAGGTTTTTCAATGTTGCTAACCTTTATGGGATCATTCTTCCTAAAATTTCTAGGTTCAGCAGTGTTTGTATTTCTTGCCTTTCTGTTATTGTTCCTAAGAAAATTTCTAAAGTTCTTGGCAAGGTATGCAATCTCTGTAGCAGAGAGCTCATCATCAAATCCACCAACCTCAACATCATCAACTGACTTAAGAGCCATTGACTTGGATTTGCTAGCTTTGGGTAGATCTAGCTCATAGGACTGAAGAGATCTTACAAGCTCATCAACAAGGGTGGAGTCCACATCCTTATTCTCAATAATGGCAGTCACTTTGGACCTAAAGTCCTCAGTTAAGGATTTAAGAATCTTCCTAACAATTTTAGGTTGATTATAGATTTCACCTAGATTAAAAGCAGAATTAACAATATCATTCAGTTTAGCATAGAATTCATCAAAATATTCATTATTAGACATCCTAATGCTTTCAAATCTAGAAGTTAATTGCTGTAATTTATTAATCTTAACTGTCTTTGTGCCTTTATGCATAGTCTGAAGGATTTCCCAAGCAGTATAAGCAATCTCAACATTAGAGATTCTCTTGAATTCCTCTATAGAAACAGCGTTAAAGATGGCATTCATAACTTTGCTATTGAACCCAGCTGCTTCTTTTTGAGAAGTTTGCCACTCACTCATAGGAGTAGTGGGCTTCTCCCATCCGTACTCAATGGAATTCCAAACCCTCTCATCAATAGATTTCAGAAATGCTTTCATCCTTACTTTCCAATAAGCATAGTTATTCTCATCGAAATGAGGAGGAATAACCAGAGAGTGTTCGTGTTCCATGACAACAGGGGTCAAGGATCAGCTCAGAGATCAAAAGATCTACAACAAGAGAGCTACATGCTCTAATACCACTTGAACGGTTTTAGAACCCTTAACCCAACCAGATTAACCTAGTTAATTAACCAAGTAATTAACTTAGTCAAATTATTCAAATCTAGGTTAACAAATCAAAAAATCATATCAATTATATAAAGCAACAGAAAAATAAATAACACAATGATATGATGATCTAGGAAACCACACGGTAAAAACCTGGGGAGGATTTGACCTAGCTATCCTCAAGGTAAACTTAAATCCACTATCTAAAAGAATCGAAGTTCATACAAAAGGACTTACAAGCTCCCCGCTTGACTTCCTAATGCTACCCACCAGTAGAACTTACTGACACGATCACGTGCAAACTCCGAATCCACGGACTCCTTCTTTCTTAGATTCTCCACAAGATTCAATCACCCCCGCTTGTTTTTCTTTAAGCTCCAATGGCAGCAACTGAGTTGATCATTAAGATGTTGATATTATCACTACCTTGAAAACCCTAAGTTTATGTGAAGGAAAACTCCTTAAGGATCTCACAAGAGATTCACACAAACAGCAAAGTATATGCAACAATACACCTAGAGCAACTCTCAAAACGTGGCTAGGGTTTTGCCTTATATACCTAGGGCAAAAACATAAAACCCTAAACGTTTAATGAGGTAGGGCTGAGTTAGAAATTCTGCAAAAAAAACATTCTGGCCGACTTTCGATCAATCGAGTCTATCCTTCGATCGATCGAGTCAGGCTAAAATGCACCAATACATCTGCAGCCACTCGATTCTAACTTTAGATGAATTACACAACTTTGAGCAAGCCTAAACAAGACTAAACATATTGTTTTGATTATGGTTTGCCAACATTATACATTAGAGTTCTAAATACATCAAATCCTAAGTCTTTAGAACCTAACAAAGACTTCTATGTGGGCCATGAACTATAAGTCTTGCTCACTCCCCCTTGCCTTATGGGCTTTTTCTTCGTTAACGTGTCATCTAGGGGCCTCTCATATGTCATTCATGGGAACCACATTTTAATTCCACAACTCATCCATGGGAACCTCATGCCAAACTGTTATCCAGCACCATTAGCAATACTCCATTGTTGGGCATTTTTCCAAAATTGTATACATGGGTTTTATGGGCTTTGCCTTATGCAATCCATATACTTGTGAGAGCTCCAAGTACACACACCTCACCCCTACTCTAGTTGCAAAAGGGACATTGATAACCTTGCCACCTTGCCCTGCACCATTGATTAAGGAGATAACACATAGAGGAGACACATTGAGTAGTTAATATAATATATAAAGACGCACTTAACCCAAAAGGTCTATGCTTAATGTGTATAAGTTCAACTATGTAATATTAAATATTCATTCTTTACATTATCATTTAATGTGAGATTTCAATCACACGTGTATACCCAACATAAATAAGCTCCAAATGGAAGACATGCCAAGTAAGATAAAGTTTGTAGGTACAACAGAATCTCATAACAACATTGTTTTGAGTTAAGGTGGGTTCAAATGTGCCAGTGGGACTTGTAGCCTAGTGGCACCCAGTTTCATTGTATACCTTTAGCTCCGAGGTTCTATCCCCGCATTTACCCAGCAGAGAAAAAAAAAAAAAGGTGGGTTCAAATGTAATTGAGAATTTAGTATCATTCATAATGTGAAAAAGCATGTATTTAAATATCTAGTTATATTTGCTAGAATCTTAGAGACACTCATCACTGTACACTAGGGTATCCATGAGTTAGGTTTGTGCTCAACACAAACTCGATTAGATCACTTCAGGTGGGAAAGAACATAACTCACCATCAACCTTGAAGGAACCATGGTTTGGATGGCTCGGTTGGATTCAAGTTTTCTTGCAACAATCTATCACTCAACCCAAAAGCCATCAAATTTCAAAGGAGGAGAGCACCGTCAACCGCCACATTGATCATATCGGTCAAATCTTGGTTTTGGCTTAGTCAAATCTGTCATTTTGACGGGTATCCGTTAGGTTTGGACTACCATACCACACACAACACTTGTTAATTTATCAATTCCATAAAACATAATTTGGAAATAAGACCAGAAAAATATCTATTGATATAAGGAAAAAGAAAGTAATCTTTTAAAAATATAAAATTACACTAAAAAAAAAATTATCCCATATTTTTTCCTACATCATTCATGGTTCAAGCCTTAAAGGATTCCTTATCATACATTGAGCATAAGTAATTTAATCTTTTATGGTGCAACATTTTTAAGAGAATTAATTTTGAAACATAACGTGGAACACACAACAACTTAAGATCCAAGTTTGATGAACACAATCATGGAGGACAATTTTATATTTCACTCTAAGCAAATGCCTGTAAAGAAAATAACAAAAGAACTTTATGTCCCCGATACTTAATTTACTAGAAGAGCAAGAAGAATAAAGAGGTAAAACAAACGTGGAACACGCAACAACTTATATTCTTGGTACTTTGATAACAAAAGAACAAAAGAACTTTATGTTCCCAATCCTTTGATAGAACAGCAAGAAGCCAAGAAGAATAAAGAGGTAAAACAAATGCTAAAGCTTCCTTCTAATATAAAAGCGAAGTTCTTGTATTGGAAAATCAAAATACAAAAAAACAAAAGAACTTTGCTGACTATAAGAAAATATAACTATAATGAGTTTAGGTTAAGGCTTTCATGCCCATTTGGGATGCAATTATAAACTAATTTATTGTTTATTTTTTTTACTATTTGTAAGCTTTACATGAACCGGCTATTTATTTTATTTAACTTTTTCTTATTCACAATCATCTATCATTTCTTGAAGAAATTGCCCCTCACCTTGAGTTTGTGAAAAGAAAGTTTTAATGTAAAACAAGACAAAGACTTATGATAAAATAATTCATATGTAATATAGGATATGCGTATTATATAAAATTGAGTAATACTACAGACACAAACTATTTACAATATTTTTGCAAACTGCTGATGTGACAAACTCTTACTATTTCTAATATGGACCCATTACTAACATTACATTTTTACTGACAATAACTATTTGGAAAATGTTAAAGCCACATCAACAATTTGTAAAAATGTTATAAATTAGTTTGTGTCCGTAGCATTACTCTATAAAATTTAGGCTAGGATGCCAAGTTGTAAGCTTCGTAAAACTTAATACGGAAATTTATTTAATATTTTAGAGTACAATAATGTGCCCATTTGATACCAAGTAATATATTTGCAAATATATTTTAATCAAGAAAATTATTAGATATTTTTGGAGTGTAGATATATGGTACTTCATTTTCTTACATGAACGGTGAATCTAATCATGATATTAGTTAGTTACTAATATGTGAAATGGCCGAGAATGTAATGCACTGTTGTATTCTCAATCAAGAAAATTAAATATTTACTCTTTCAATTCATTCTATGTTAATTATAAAATAAAAGTTCACAGATTTGACTATAAAAATCCAAAAACAAAAAACAAAAATTCAAAGTAAGAGGAAATTTTTAATATTTATTGAAAAACCACATAAAATATATGACATTCATAAATCATAAAATTAAAATTGATCTCATACTTAATAGTTCTACGGTGCAAAACCTTATGGGAATTTCGAAACATATCATGAAACACACATGTTCCACGAAACAGATCGTGACCAAAGTGACCAAAGTTTGTGATGGGACAGATCGATCACGAAACACACATTCAATAGCTCAAATCCAAGTAACCAAAGTTAGTTTCGAAACAGATCTTAAAACACACATATAGCAGCTTTTAAGATCCTAGTAACAAAAGTTAGTGGTGAATCTGTAAAACAATTGCACATTCAATGTGAACTCTCTCTCTCTCTCTCTCTCTCTCTCTCTCCTGTGTTTCTCCCTAGAAAGAAAGGTAAATAGAAGACCGCTTTTTATTGAAATGAGCATCTCAAATGAATTTACAGAGTAGCTTTGCTTTTATATGTACAAGCAAGCATAAAAGGGAAAAAAAAAAACCAGAAAAGCTAACTAACTAATCAATCCGTGAATCAAGGAGTTAGTTGCAGCAATTATGGAATTAGTTAATGCCTAATGTACACGTGTCTGCACCTAGCTGCCCCTTATCAACTAATTCTTCCTTCATCAAACCTTCACTAATCTCCTGCATGTGAAGCTCACGTGCCTTAATGCTCTTCTTACTTTTCTTCTTAACAGAAACAACGTGCAATAGCTTTTAAGATCCAAAGTAACAAAAGTTAGTTTCGAAACAAACCGTGAAACACACATACAACAGCTTAAAAAAAAATGTCTCCATTTTGTATACCGTTACCTAATTTAATTTATAGTAGACATGTTTAAATTTAAAGTGTTAAGTTCTCAACTGGTAAAGCCTTTGATTGTTGTATAAAATATCTGGAGTTCAATCCCTGAAACTGTCTCAAAAAAAAAAAAAAGTGTCAAGTTCTCAATAAAAATTTTCTTCTTGGCATGTGGCATAAAATAATTATTCATAATTTCCTTCTCTTTCTTTAAAATTTTTATTTTTCTCTTTCAATGGCTCAATAAAAATTTTCTACAGTCATATGTGTGAGTGTTCCATTTGATGTTCAACCAATGGCAACTTGTCACATGTTCATTTTTTTTTTTTTTCATATAAAGTAATCAAATTTATCATTATTTTTTATATATATATATATATACACAATAAATCTAACCGTATAGCATTCGTTCCATGAATTCAATAATAATAAATTTCACCAATTGAGCTGATTGGGACTACAAATAAAAGTTTATAAAGAAAAAAGTAGTCAAGAATCTTATAACTCAACTGGTATTCTCTTGGTATTTTCAATAAAAACATTATTCTCATTGTATCTATTGAATTATCAAGAAATAAATAAATAAAAATAAAAATAAATAAAATACTAAGAGTCAAATTGAAGATTTTTGTTCATCTCTCTTGATCACCTCCCCTATGGTTATTTATAGCCCGATAACTTATCCACATTACCAGCATTGCTAGGCTTATTCGTATATCAAATATTTTTGGTCATTGTTCACAGCTGTGAGAAAGAAAATGGCGGAAGACATGGCGAAACAGGATGATGGCGGGCTCGCCATCGATTTGTACAATAATACAATGACAGGTGATTGGTGGAAGGTTGTTGAGATGTATGAGCAACACACATTATCAGCCATTGAGGCCAGGATCAACACATTAGGGGACACGGCATTTTACGTAGCTGTCTCCATGGCGCCAAAAGAAAAGGTGCGACAACTTGTACGTGTAATTATCGGTGTTTCGGAGTTGGGTTTATGGACAAAAAACAATGAAGGGAATACCCCTTTGCATGTGGCAGCATCAACGGGAAGATTGAAAATATGCATGCTCCTTGCTGCAAAACTTTATGAATCTTTGGAGGTTAAAGATTCGGTGGTTCAAGAATTTTTTCTTAACAATGCTGGTGAGAGCCCTCTCTTCTTAGCCGCTTTTCATGGTCACAAACCAATCTTCCTTTGTCTCGAAAACCTCTGTCCCTCCCCCGATGTGAAACACGGCCAAAGCAATCTCTTCTCCAGAAGAAAGGATGGTGATACCATCCTTCACTGTGCCATCAGGTGGGAGTATTTTGGTGAGTATAATATTTTTGCTAAACTTTTTTGACAAAACCAAATAATGAATTTATGTATACTACAAAGCCAAACTTCCATTAATTTGATATACAGAGAATATAACAAATGGTTGCCACTTGTTCTAATCGTACCTCTTGAATAATTGTATCTATTTGTAACAAAATTCTAGAAAATTTTGTAACACACTCGTGAGTCGTGACTATAGTCAAATTGGGCAACTAATGGAATACTGTTGAAGCCTATTTAAATTTTAAATTATTGTGCTTCACAGATTTGGCATTTCAAATACTTGAACTGGACCATACACTTGCTTATTCTGTGAACGAGCATGGAATCACCCCTCTGCATCTCCTAGCAAGTAAGCCTTCGGTCTTCAAAAGTTGTTGCCACCTTAAATTGGACTGGAAGAGCATCATTTATTATTGTAAGTATTACTCATTTGTCTAGCTGCTAATCTCAAGCTTTCTTTAATGGTGGATATCCGGCCGAGTTCTAAATACATCATGAGTACTCCTGTTTTGCTAAGCGTATATATAAACATCGGGACATATGTATTTAATTTTTTTTATCCGTACTTTTAAATCTTATATATACACCAAAAATAAAACTAACATTTATGATTTATTCAGTATTAACAAAATCTAAATAACAGAAAAAACCCAAAATAGTTTTTTCCTAATACATTTAAACTCAGCTATTTATGATCTATCAAAATTAAACTCCATATTTTTTTTTTAAATCCCGAAATTTTTATGATTGCTTATATATTATATGCTATAATGATTCCTCTTTCTATGTATAAAATTAAAGATTCCGTTAGAAAGTCATTTTATTGCGAAACCTAGTTTTGACAACTTCATGACTAAAATGTTTCTTTTGTGGTTGTAATAGAAACAAGAAGAATAAGTGCAAGCATAATCACTCTATAGATAAGTTGATATATTATTTTAATTTTTGGTCTTTAACAATCATTAGCACAATTCAAAAATATTTCAAAATTTTTTAAAGTACCAATGTCGAACTACATTATGATCATAATGGTGATGCTCCATTTTCAGTACTAATTTTTTCCATAATATATGAAGTATTACAAATAATCTATGAAGTCTTGTGGTAATGTTTCTATTGGGTAAGATCGCTTCACCCTTGTTAATTAATTCAATTACCCAAGTTGATTACTTAGGTTAAATTGTATGCAAATCGTGAAGGCACCAGCAAATCACTAATTAAACTAAATGCAGCGGAAATTAAATTGATATGGTGACTTGTTGACAAATGGGAAAAACCTCTCGCAAGGCAAAAACTCCACCAGGTGATTTTAAAGTCACAACTCCCAAGAATCCACTAATCAACAATCAAGCGGTTACAAGTATAAGGAATCTTACCACTACCTTGTCCTATCCCAGAACACCAACCTACAGTTAAACTTTTACTTCAATACCCAATTAAACTTGATCTTGTAGTAGCCTTCTTTCCCTTGATGCACAAATCTCCAATTTGTGACTAACCTTTTTACACGAATCTCAATACGTGACTAACTCCAGCAACTTGAATGGATGTTGTTGGCTACAAAGTTCTTCACTTCATCAACAATGAAAATCAGGAAGCACTTGGTTACAAAATCCTATGGGGTACAAACGCAGTAGCTTCTCACAGAGAAAAATAAACTCTTGATCTCTATATCTGTGTGTGACGACTCTTAAAATAAGCCTTATATATGTATAGGGTTGTAAGAAAAAAAAAACATAAAAAATACAAAAGCTTAGGCCAAATTTCAGATCTGGAAAATTGAAAATCGTAATTCTCGATAGATCGAGATTCTATCGAGCCATCTGTCGAGCTTCTCATTTAGTCTCGATAGCATATCTGTCGAGACTTAATGAAACAGCTTTTCTTCACTTATTTTTTGGATCAATCTTCATGTCTTTAACACAAACACTTGATATGCTTGAACAACATATTTCTTGATATATTAAACACAACTTAGATCTACTCAATTACAAGTAAAGTTCATTTTGTCAAAAGATTAGCTAATTACATCGAATTATGACCCTAACAGTTGCCAAGTAATAATAATAATAATAACCCAAACATAATAAATAAATAAATAAAAGGAAAAAAAAAAACACAATAAAAAAATAATAAAAAAGGAAAAAAGAAAAGTATAAAACTAATCTGTATGATTCGTTTGGATTGAGGGAGGTGAAGAGGGAGCAGAGTAAAGTAAATTTAACACAAAACTATCTTTTTTTTAGCCAACTCTACTTTACTCCCCTCTACTCCTCCTCCTTCCCCCATTCATCCAAATAGGCCATTAGGTAGAATCACACAACATGACAGCACCCAAATTCCAAAATCTAGTATTTTTTATTTTGTCCCAAACAACAAACAATCAAAATTTCATTTCAAACACGAATATGGTTGATCACGTGGCTAGTTTAATTTGTTTTGGATTCTTTGGGTTGAACTTTCAATTTAATTAGAAGGGCCAGTTTTAATTTTGGGAGTGTAAGATATATATTTTCTGGATCAAATTTTAAATGTTATATATTTATACATTACACCATGGAAAAATAAAAAATAAAAAAATAATTTCAAGGGTCATATATATCACCCATGTCTTAAATAGCAGTTACGGCACTTTATACATCTCTCATTTATCAAATGGATTAATTATTTCGATTTTATTCAGCTAAAATAATTTCGATTTATGTCCTACGTCACCCATCGTTATCCTTTGTTGTTGTGTGAAAGGTACATGGGTTAAAGAGCTCAAAAAGGAAACAACTACTGAAGAATTGATTAGTTCTGTTGAGGAAAATTTTCGCGGATGTTCCCGGCTCAAATTTCAAAGTAGATGCCAAGAATGCATCTATCCCATTTGGAAAATGGCTCGTGCCGGTATGAACTGAATCTTCTTTCTTTACTTTAAAAGTAGATAACATGATAACAGGGCAACTCGAAAATGTTTAGATGTACGCTAGAGAAGTGAATTTTTGTAGGATCATTTACGACTCTAGGTTTATCAAATTCATGCAGTTTCTTCTCCATTCATTCATATCGAGGTACAGCACTAAGAAGTACATTTGCAATATCGTGCGTTAACATGAATCAAGTAAATAAAAAACACTTTTAAATTTACCAACTTACAGTTTCATGTCATATAATAATTTCTGCAGACATTATCTACTTTAGAATATATTAGTAATCAGCAAATGGACAATAATCATAGCTCATTACTTGCTTTAAGACATCACTCTCTATTCCTCGATCTTAACTAATTGGTCTCCATGGTCATTATTTGACCAAAGAAAAGTACCATGTTTATTTGAATTGAAATTGTGCCTTGAGATCACGATTTTAATGTAAATCCCCCAAAGATAATACTCGTCCAGCAACAGAAATAAGAGGACAGCTTAACTCCTGAAGGAATGCACCACCCAAAGCTATGTTCTCCCCTTCTCAAACTTACTCTTCTCTTTTCATCATGTTTATAAAAGTTCACTGTAGAAGGTTATGTCAGTGTACCAAAGATATTTATTTGCGTTGTGTAAATTTTACTTATCTGACATGACTGGCCACTCATTACTTGACTATAAAAAATATTTTATCTTGTGATTGTTGAACATCTAGACTTAGCTTTGCTAAGCTCTTTACGATATTTTGCTAAATCTATTTGATAGCATTGCTGGACTTCTTCATTACTTTACTGAACACACCTATTTAAATTTTATTACAATTACTAGATGTCTTTATTCTAGCAGCATCATTAACTTTACTCTGACTTCATCGACATATTATTTAGCATTGTTGGATGAATAATAAAAATTTTATGTGTTGCTTTAATCTTCTCAAACATCCTGCTTTTGAATTTCAATCGTGACATACACACTGATCTTGTTTTACTAGCACTACTAAAAGCGAACCCATGTGATTCTTCACTACTTTTGTCACTTAAATCTCTACTAAACAAGCTCTAATATTTTGGATTACTTTTGAACTAATTTTAATGTTCTTAATGTTTCTGTTGGAGGCTTTGTTCATAACCCACCTCTTATTTTATTTCACTTACTAATTACATTATTTTACTATTTAAAGGGAAGCAAAATAGTAGTGGTTAACGGGTGAGACATTGGCATGAGTTCTGTACTAAACAAACCTCCAAAAAATTGATTCTAACGTATCAAAGCACGACACAATGCATGTTCAAGCATCAAAAAAACCTCCAAACAAATATTCTTTGAAGATAGGTTGAAATTCATTATTAAATTTTTTTTTTTTTTTTTTTAATTTACACAAGATTGTTGCCCAACAAAAATACCTTGTACAGAATGATTATAACTTCAACGTACACAGCAGAACCCAAAAACCATCAAAAAGCAGTGTTGATTTTTTTTTTTTTTTTTTTTTTTTTAACCCTGGTCTCCTCTTTCCTTAGTTTCTATAACGTTACTTTTCTTTCTAGTGACTATGAGATGCAGGGACTTAAAAAAGAAGATTAAAAGAGGCGGGGATGAGGATGTAGAGAGTGCCAAATCAGAACAAGAAGGTGAGAAATGCATAATGTATAAAGCGAATGTGAGTTGTAATTGTTAGAGAATCCCAAATCAGTTGGTTTGGGATTTAAGATGGGTTTAGTTCTTAGTTGGTCCTGTCCATCTATTAAATTTTTGGGTTTAATGGTTTTCAAGGTACTGCTAATGCGAAAACTTATATGCGCCACTTCCCTTATTATTTGCTCATTATAATCTATAAAGAAATAATTGTGTTTTGTACAGGACCCCATGCTCGTAGTGAAGCTCAGGATTTTCAGGGATGGTTTTCCAAGTACTCTGACATTCTCTTTGATTTAGGCAACAACATATTATTCATTTCGGGCTATAAGTTCATTCATGATCTTCTAAAAGGTATTCACATTGCCACTATATCAGATGATCAAATTACCTACTTTCGTTTTTTCCCCCTCTAACCATATAACCATACCTATGTATAACCTAATATAGGCATATAATATATTTTCCTTTTTTTTAATATAATTGTTATTTTTATGATTATAATAAGGTATAATGACGATAAAACGGAAGCACGTACATTCTGTTAGAATAATGGAAATATTAATCGCAAGTACAAAACCGCAAAATATGTACTTCAACTTCTCAAGCGGGAGGGACCCTGGCCCTGGGCAAACATCCGTGGTGTGGAAGCACCAACAGGAACCATCCGCAGTCCAGGATACGGACGCCAGTGCCACGGCTTCCAAAACTGACCAACAGCATAAGAGCAATGGAACGGAAACTCATTCAGAAAAGAAAGAGAATGAAAAAGGTAATTTACTAATCCCCATCTCCTCCATACATAGTACATGAACTAGCTTATTTAAAAAAAAAAAAAAAAAAAAAAACTCAGATAGATCTACTACATGTCTGTAATTAGTACTTTTAGGGCCGGATAATAGTTAATACATATAAATAATATATGATATGATATGTGTTCAACATTTGATTCTGCGCCTAAAATGGAAAAGACAGAGACAGCCATATTGCTTGCGGCACAAAATCTTATCACAGAAACGGTCAAGAAAATACTCAAAGAGATTCCAGTGGCCATTAATGTCAAAGCGAAGGTAACAACATTGTGTTTTTGGCCAAGAAGAACAGGCAACCGCTGTTGGCTTTACAAAGCCTTGACTTAAATTTTAACAAAATACTCACAAGAAAGAGGAGAATGAAAATTTTATTAGAGCATTTCAAATTCACAAACAAATATATCAAGCTTGCTGCCTTGAGAGCTTACTACAACTTTTTCTCTCATACACTTTCACATCATACATCTATCCCATTTTATAAGATGAAGTTACAAGAACTATCATTATTGTCATAACTCTTTGTTTCATAACAAAAAATTTTAGAATATGGAAGACACAAAAACACAAATGTTATGGAATGATAATAGACACAAACAGTCATGAAAAAAAACAGACAAACATTTATGGGGAAAAAAAAAAAACACAGACTGTTATGAAATATCAAGAGACACCTTTTGGTTTACCACTTCCAACACTCCCCTTTAAACCAAAAGCATCTTCACACCAAGCATTGTCCTCAATCTTCTGAATCTATCAACTGGTAAGGTTTTGGTAAAAATGTCTGCTACTTGCTCTTCTGTATTGCAATACTAGAGCTTCACAACTTCCTATTTCACATAATTTCTCAAGAAATGATACTTCATGTCAATATGTTTGCTCCTTCCATGTTGAACTTAATTATCAGAAAGTTCTATGGTAGACTTGTTATCCACATAAATAATTATGGATTCTTCTTAGAGATGATCAAATTCTTTTAATAAATTCTTCGACCATATTGCTTCACAAACAAAAGAGGATGCTACTACATATTCAGCTTCACATGTTGACAAAGCTACAATACTCTGTTTTTTGGACATCCAAGTGAAAGCTGTTGATCTAAGATAAAAAAAAACATATCCAGTAGTGTTTTTCCTTTCATCTTGATCACCTCCCCAATCACTATCTGAATATCCATATTATGTGGCATCATTCTTATATGAAAATAAAAAACCAAAATCCATGGTACCTTTTATATATCTTAGGATCCTCTTCCACGACCTTTGCCATGGTTGCTATTGGTATATCCTTCACAGGAGCCATTAGGCTTCTCCTCTCTTAGAGTCAATTTTGACTCTAATGCTTGCCCAATGACAATAGAGCTAGAATACTTTTCTATACGTTGCCCGTGCACTTCAAGAAATCCCATTAATTCCTCAATTGAGAGAGTCTCCATATCTTTGGACTCTTCAATAGCCACCACGACATGCTCAAATTTATTTGCAAGAAATCTTAATATTTTCTCCACCACACAAACATCTTCAATACTCTCCCCGTCACTTTTCAAACAATTAACAATTACAAATAATTGTGAAAAATAATCAGAAATAGTCTCCCCATCTTTCATGTGAACCAAGGTGGCCGATACCATACCGGTACTGGCCATACCGGTCAGTACGTACCATATCGGTACGTATACTGGTATCAAAACGCCAACGTCTCGTACTGGGTTAAATACTGGCCATATCGGCCGATTTCAGGCATTATTAGTCGGTATAGAAAAAAAAAAAAAAAAAGATCTTTTTTTTTTTTTAGTTTTGTAATTTTTGAATTTTTGTAAGGACATAATGGTAACTTATTTGCATTAACTTATTAGTATTATTTGTTTTCTTAGTTTGCAATGAATAATTAAGCTTTTTATTTTTTGTGTTATGTTTTTTTTCTTTTAATTGATGCTAAAGTCTAAAACCATGAATAATTTGTTTTGAATTGAGGTAATGTTCTATAGTAAACTTTTATATTTATTAATACACACACACACACACACACACACACATATATATGTATATATATATTTATTTATTTATTTATAAATATAAAAAATAACGATAAACCCAAAACGATACATTGGTATTGACTGATATAGAAATATATCGTTCAACTGGTTAAACCAGTACTACTTTCGGTACGAGATTAACTCCCTTGATGTGAACAACTTCAAACTCGACACAAAAAGTTTGCAAACGAACTCTTTTCACACAATCAACACCCTTGAAGAAAATGCCAAGAATCTCCAGTGCTTCTTTGCTTGACTTTGCTATGGCAATTTTCTCAAAAGTTGACTCATCCACTCCTTGATAGAGTAGAAACAATGCCTTCTTGTCTTTCTTCCTTTGATCCTTGAGCAAATTTTCCTGGTCTGCGTTGTAGGTGACTTCTTACTCACTTGTGGGTTCTACATACCCATCAGTGACAAGCTCTCATAGCTCTTGTGATCCAAACAATGCTTTCATTAGAATCTGCTAGCTCTCATAATTTTCTTTCGTCAATCTAGGAATTTATGGTTGCACCATGTTAGAAGACATCTTCACTAATGATGTAGACAAAGAGTTTAGGCTCTAATACCACTTTGTTGGCTTTACAAAGCTTTGACTTAAATTTTAACAAAATACTTACGAGAAAGAGGGGAATGAAAATTTTATTAGAGTGCTTCAAACTCACAAACAAAGATATCAAGCTACTGCCTTGAGAGCTTACTACAATTTTTTCTCTCACACACTTTCACATCATACATCTATCTCATTTTATAGGATGAAGTCACAATAGCTGTCGTTATTGTCACGACTCTTTGTTTCATAACAAAAAATTCTAGAGTGTAGAAGACTTAACGACACAAATGTTATGGAATGACAATAGACACAAAAAGTTAATTATGGAAAAACAAAAGACACAAACAATTATAAAAAACAAAAGATGTAAACTGTTATGAAATATTAAGAGGCACCTTTTGGTTTATCACTTTCACCAACCGCATATATATATATAGGGTTAGGTTCAAGTTACATCTGGTGTAACTCTAAGCAATGTTATACCACTCAATAATTTATTATTAAATTCATATTTTGAAAATCCAACCGTTGAATTACATATTTTATATGTTCTGAACATGCATGCCAAATTTCATGTCAATCAAATGTAATTTATCATTTGATCCACAAACTAATCTTTTATGCATTATTTCAAACTATAAAAATTTGAATTTAAATAATTGATTGATGACATGGCTATTGATC
Source organism: Quercus ilex subsp. ballota (assembly GCA_032727855.1). Lineage (NCBI taxonomy): Eukaryota > Viridiplantae > Streptophyta > Magnoliopsida > Fagales > Fagaceae > Quercus > Quercus ilex. The sequence continues at coordinate 42,518,101 of CM064919.1, forward strand.
TTTGATTATCTTGAAATTTTGCAAGCATGAAAAATATACAAAGATAATGTAACCTAACGGTGATTTGTCAAAATTTGCATCCAATTAAAAACTATTGGTTGGTGTTATATTACTTAGAGTTACACCAAGTGTAACTTAAACTTAACTCATATATATATGATATGATATGATTTGTGGCTAACATTTAATTCTACCCTTTTGTTATTTGTAGGAAAGGAGGAAAAGATAGAGACACCCATATTGCTTGCGGCCAAATATGGTATCAAAGAAATGGTCGAGAAAATACATAAAGAGATTCCAATGGCCATTAATGACGAGAGCGTAGGTAAAAATATTGTGCTTTTGGCAGCGAAGAACAGACAAACACATGTTTTAAGGGCACTATTCAAGCTTTATTTTGTGAAATGTAAACTAATTCATGAAGTGGATGCGAACGAAAACAACGCATTACATCTAGCGGCGGAGCTAGAGCTAGGAGAACAAGAGCCCTGGGTAATTCCTGGGGCAGCATTGCAAATGCAGTGGGAAATCAAGTGGTATGAGGTATGAACTCAAAACCAACTTTGACCTTGATTTTTTTTTTTTTTTTTTTATTAAGCAACTTAATTACCAAAATACCTGACCGCCTATTCATGGAAGCACCTAATTGTGTAATTATAGCACATCATAGCAAATGCCACCACATCTTACAAGAATATTTTTTTACTCAAATAATTATAATGGGAAGCAGGAATTTAAACCTTTTGAACAATGGCAAAGCCAAAGGAGCCAATTGTCCCCGTCCATCCAAGAAATCCTTAACTAAGTAATACTTATGAGTAATTAGTATTTCAATCCCTCCATAATTTTTAATTTAAAATTTTGAAACCTGGACCCTCCGTACTTAACCTAGAATATAATTGGACTTTCTTTTTGTTTTTATTTTAATTTGTAAAATTTAACATGTTTGTGTGGAATTGCATGTGGAATATACTTCATAACCAACCATAATAGATTTTCTCTGTTATTACAATTTGAAGGTTCGAACATTTTATGAGTCAACATTAGCCAAAATTTTATGAGTCAACATTAATATTTATCTAACTACTAAAATCATTCCATTCATAACTTAAATTTTGACTTTGAAAACTATATTAAAAAAATAAAAAAAACATTATTCATGTGATAAAAACCCTAATTATTAACAATATAGGAGTAATAAATATTGTTGCCAAACAAAAAATCAATGAATATGCTATCATTATGTGAGTTTTTTTTTACATTTAATATATATATAAATTAGTGTTCAAATAAATAGTTTTTCATTCAAACTGGTCTCAAATGCTCTATACATATATAAATGCATGTGCATAATTGCGTGCGTCATTTATAAATTCACCCCTAAGTCAAATATTGAGTGCTAGTTTTGTTATGAGGCTGTTGACATATCCTACAAATTGGTTTTTTTTTTTTTTTTTGACTGAATATATCCTACAAGTTGGTATGGAATTTTTCACCTTGGACATATGATCAATTAATGCAGTTTGTAAAAAACAACACGCCGGAACACTTCCGTTATCAACCCAACCAGAACAAAGAGACCCCTGATGAAATCTTCAACCGCACCCATGTGGAATTAGTCAAAAAAGGAAGCGAATGGCTAAACAAAACCTCTGAATCCTGCTCAGTTGTGGCTGCACTCATTGTCACTGTTGCCTTTGCGGCATCGACCACTATCCCGGGTAATATCGACGAGAAAAAAGGGAAGCCGAACCTTGAACACCAATCGGGGCTCTCCATCTTTGCCTACTCCTCGCTAATTGCCTTGTTCTTCTCCACCACTGCTTTGTTCTCGTTTCTCTCCATCCTTACTGAACGATACAAACAGAAAGATTTCCACTTCACGTTGCCAACGAGACTTCTGTTTGGCTTATCTACGCTCTTTATATCCATTGTGTCGATGTTGGTTTCTTTTTCTGCTGGACATTCCTTTATGCTTGAGAATAAACTGAAAGACAAAACCTTCAATGTATATGCAGGACTGACATGCCTGCCGATAATCTGTTTTGTCTTACAACAGCTTCCGCTCTACATTGATTATGCAATGGCTAACTTGCACGAGGTGCCTCCGTCGAACTATAAGGCGATTACTCTCTAAGGATTTCTTCTATATTCTACAACTGTTGTTTGTTTGAACTTTTTTACTGTTTTTTCCTATCCTACATGTTTGATGGTTTGCTCTAAGTATCAAATAAGGTGTTTGCCATTTTAAATTAATTTGGGATGTATTGTATTTTTCGGTGTTTTGTGTGTGTCGTGCACCTGTTGCTGTGTGTGTCTTCGTTGGAATTGAAATTTTAAACTTCCAAAATGTTTGAGTTATGAATGAGTTCAATAATTGAATAATTAATTAATCACTCTCAAATAATTTATGATTTTAGTATTAATGGTTGCGACATGCTATTCTTCTTATGCAAAGTTGCACTGCCTCTTTTTTTTCTTTTTCTTTTTCTTTTTTTTTTTTCTTTTTTTTTATAAATTCAATAGTTACATTTGAGGAATGAGGTATTTGAATCAACATCTCCATTAAAAGCATTAAGAGTTGTACTACTTTTCAAACACATTAGTTGGTTTCAAAATGATGGTAGTTTACACACTATCAATAATACAATGGAACAACTGCCGTTCGCTATCCATTCTGCTTGATTGTCATTCCATGGGCTGTGTCGTTTCCCTAGTGGCTAGTAGCATGTCCTAACTCCCATGAAGTTACTGCCCATTGCACTGCCAATTTTGTAGCCCATAATTTGGGCCATTGGGCCTATTCTTGTAACAGGACAAAATCCGTTTCGATTATGAAGATAGAGATGGGTAAAGTCCTTTCTTTGTTATTGCTTCAAATTTAATAAAGTTATTATTTAAAAACAAAACTACAAGGAAAAACAAAATGATATAAAATAAATCGAAGTTAAAAACATATATTCTTTATTGTTGGATAAAGTTAATTACCATCGGAATAACTATTGCATGACAAATGCAATGCTTGACCTTTGAACCAAACAGTTCACATAACAAAAATGGAACACACACATAAGAATTTAGTATATTTTCTGATCTGTTAGTTTTTAAGATCCCCAAAATATCGGTTAACCAATTTTAAGACCAGATAATTAATTAAATTAATTATGAACAACACATGGTTAACAAAGACAACACCAATATAATGCAAAAATAAATAATAGCAGAAATAAATACCACACAATATGGCAACACATGGAAAACCAATGAAACAATGGTTTCAAAGTAAAAGCCACTAGGCGAAACCTTCCCTAGAGAAAAATTCACTATATTGAGAAAAGTTTACAATCTGATATAAAACGTTTCGACCTAAACTTAACAATTGGTGGATAACTTACAACAAAAACTTTCTACTGCTTCAAAATCTCTAAATTCTTTAATATTTGGAAGTTTTCACTGATGACATTCTGCTCACAATCAAAACCTCCAATCGACACTAAGAAACTCTTAAAGGATATTGTCTTCAAATCTACTTTTTGAATGCTAGTATGATCGTGAAATAGAGATAAATAGGTTTTGGACTTGTTTGTACGAAAAAATTACTGCCTTGTTTTGGTCATCCCTGATGTGTTTTTATGTAGACCAACAAGTTGGCCACAAATTAAGTATGAAACAGACAACATATTAACTTGATCTTACAAAATTCACGATTTCCAATCTATTCAAAATAATTCTCGATCTATCCAACGGCTTTGACACCTTTCAATTGAGATTGAAAAGCTATCGAACAGTAGTCAACAACTTGTAACTCACCTTGGCTCTTTTACTTGGACTTAAAAATACACCTTGTAACTCAACAAGACTTACAATTTGTATGCATGGTTTCCCAACACTAAACCTGTTAAAACTTAAAATGAATTATTAATTTTTCATTTTTAGCTTTTATAATGTAATTATATTATGTAAAATAAAATTTTAAATAAATATTAAATATTTAAAAGATTCTCCTACATATATATGACTCTTCACTGGTGTGATGGTGGAGGTGGAGTGTAGTGGTGGATATGAAAATCCGAGTGGTGTGTGGGTATATATTCCACGTTGGCATGTTATTATTGACACCGAAAAGAGAAAAAAAGATGCATATCCACGAGAGTCTAAATCTTCTGTCCTACTTTACCTACTCCACTCTAAACTCCACCAATAAAAGTGTCACATGTCCCCCTAATTAATTATATTCTAATTTTATGCCTTTATTATTTGTTACCTAAAATAAACAATAGATTATAAATTAAAATAAACAAATCACCCAGGCCAAGACATCCCATAACTGCACCTTCGTCGGCGATGTCTGTGCCGACCAACCACCACCACCACCACCACCACCAACCACACTGCTTCCACTACAGATCGCAAACACGTCAACGCCGGCCAACCACTACCACCAGTCCACACCCTTACAACCACAACCTAAAGTTTATCAAAATAAACACACAGAGAGACCTTGGATGAGTGGGATAAAAAGTTTCAAAGAAACCACCCTTCTTAAGTTTCAGGCATTGATCCTTGCCTGTGAAAAACCGTATCAAATTCAAACCATTCTCAGTGGCATTTTCACAAACACATACACAACAAAGAGAGAGAGACTGTGAGATATGCATTTTCTTGTCTACAAGTCATCTGGGCAATTGAATAGGAAAATGAGATGGATCAAGAAGATAGAAAAGGAAAAGGAAATAGAGAGAAAGTGCAAGAAAATTTTGAAAATCCATGAGAGACATACAAAAATATGAGAGAGAAAAAGCTTTCCTTTGGTTTGAGGTTTTATTTCTCTATAACTTTTGATAGTCTTGCTACTGCTACCAGCAAGGTAGTGATGGTGGTTGGTTGGAGTTGACAACATCGGCAATATGTTGCTCCTACCGTCAGCGAAGGTGATGGTGGACCGGTTGTGGGGTTGTCTTAGCCTTGATGGTTTTTTTTTTTTTTTTGGATAATTACACTTTACCCACATGTGGTTTGCCTCTAATTTGATTTGTCTACCCGTGGTTTCAATCTTGACACTTTACCCACCTATGATTCCCTCCGTTACTAATCCTTAACCCACCTCTAATTCAGTCGTTACTCTAACACATAATATGTCAAAAACAAAAGCCCAAACAGATCAAAACACTCCTCACTCCCAAAACTCACTCCCAACCAACTTGCTCACCAAACTAAGACTATGATCCTAGATCCAAGGCAATAAATCTACATAAACAAAGCAGACTGCAACACCTCAAACTGCATTGTAGCATCTAGGATTCTTGTTTTGATCTATTTTTTAGGTATTCAAAGTCTTCCCAAGAAAATCAAGATTTTCTTTCCAAATAAAGACTCAAAAATCAAAACAAAAATCCAAATGAAGCGAAGCACATGGAAACAAGCACAGAAATAAAGAAAAGAACTCAGATAGAAACAACGTCCCTCATTGTTAGTCTCTGCCTTGGATCTGGTCAGATGCATTCTTGGACAACTTCACAGATGACATCAAGCTCATTATTTTTGAAGGACTTGAGTGACGGATCAATCAGGTAGCTGATGCTCCACTTGTCATTTAAATATTTAGCAGCCTGGCAAGTTGATGATGAGTTATTTCTCTACAAGTATTCAAGAATTCATGTATATTACTTATTAAAGGGGCCTCACTAAAAGATTTAGATCTTTAGACTAAATTACAACTTACCTAGTTAACAAGGTGCCCTTGTTCTTCTGAGTACTGGAGCTTTCCAGAAATGATTCTAGTAACAATATTCCAAAACTGTAGACATTTGTTTCTAGATCAACAAATGGCGGTAATTCTAAATTCTCTTTATCATCTTCACCTGAGGAGTTTCAATTTTTGTTGGCATAAAGAGTTTCAATTTTTGTTGTTTGAAGTTTTCTGGGTTTTCAACTTTTCTGGGTTTCCAGTTTTTGGACATGAGTTTCAATTCTTGCTGTTTAAACTTTTCTGGGTTTCTAGATTTTGGACATGAGGAGTTTCAATTTTTGTTGTTTGAACTTTTCTGGGTTTCTAGTTTTTGGACATGAGGAGCAGGAGATTTGATTTGATTTATTTGAACGTTGTTGAGTTAGATTAGGAGTTTTAATTTTTATCTAATTTTTCTCATACAGCTTTATCATGCTTTCAGATGTATAATTAGTTTATTTGTGGTTGAGATAATAAGTTCAAATACAAGTTGAAGTTCTAAGAAGCATAATATTTTTTACCAATAGCACATATTAATCTTGTTTTCTCTTGAATTTTTACATGTTTTATGTTTTGGGAGGAGTGAGACATAAAAATAGTGCAAAAATACATATTTAACCTTCTTATTAATGGATGTGGGTAACAGAGTCTTAACAGAAGTAACCTCAAGTGGATAAAGTGTCAAAATTGAAACCACGGGTAGGCAAATCAAATTAGAGGCAAACTACATGTAGGTAAAGTGTAATTATCCCTTTTATTTTAATTTATCTACTATTATTTATTTTAGGCAACAAACAATAAAAGCATAAAATTAGAATTTAATTAATTAAGAGAACATGTGTCAAACTTTTATTGGTGGAGTAGGCAAAATGAGACAGAAGATTTGGACTCTATCCACAACTACAAGTAGGCTTTAACACGTGGAATTCGAAACAAATGTACGCTACAACTTGACTGATCAACTGCCTAAAATAGAAAAATTAATCAACACAAAGATCAAATGCACAGGCTTAGCCGCCTATTAGTAATTGAATAGAGGAATACGTCCGGTTCTTATTCATCAACTTCGAGACAATATTTCTAAGCCACCATGCACGTCATTTTTATTTTATTTATTTATTTTAAGACCAATGAATGGAACTGGATATATATAGTATACTTACTTATATTTTGCATTGGTATTGCCCAAAAAATAAAAAGCTTTTTCACGGGTATAAGGTTTAACATATGGAAATGGTAACTCTTGGGTCATTGTAAATGACCAAGTCTAGTACCTTCCGGAACAATGTAGAAGATTTGCTTGGATAAATCATAAACTATTACTGCATTGCATGTCTTTAGTGGGTTTTAATTTAAAAATAGATGTGGTCCTCTTGCCTGGGAAGTAGTGAGACTATTTTGTGGGATTTTTTTTCAAAATAACACCTATTTTCAAATAATTTCGTTAGTTAGCATCGTTTCCAAGCTATTTAGAAAACTAACTTCTCGAGTCAGAGAGACTCGAGATCATTGTAGCGAATCGAGTATCAAAAACTTAAGTTCCCCAAAAGAAAACCAGGAGTGAGTCTCTTCTTCTTCTCCCTTTGGGAAAAAAAAAAATCCACAAGTTTTAAACAACCAAAGAAACAACAAAAACAAAAACACAAACAAACATCAAGAATCAAGAAACCCAAAGACACAAAGAGAAACATCAACAACAAGAATCAAGAAATTCACCCAAAGACCTAGAGAGAAATCAACAAACCCCGACAAAACATCAACAATCCCAAAGACCCAGAGAAGAAAATGAAGGAATTAGAGGAAAACCTTTGCCTGGAGCCTTTGCTGCCACTGCCTAGAGCCTTCTCCACCTAGGTTCAATCGTCGCTGCCTCTTAGAGCCTTCGCCGTCGCCGCCTCTTGGAACCTTTGCCGTCACCGCCTTGGTTTGATCTCTGATTTGTTGTTTTTGTCTCCGTGGTTTCGGTTTATTCTTCATGGTTTAAGTTTATTCTTCATTTTTTTTATTTTTGGGTTTGTGTTTGGGTTTCTGTCTTTGTGATTCCTGAGTTGTCTTTGTGATTTCTGGGCTTTTGGGTTTCTATCTTCATTTCTTCTGTTTTCATGATTTCTAGGTTTCTTTTACTCTGTTTCTCTATTTTTGCAAGAACTCAAGTCTTTAATACTTAAGTTCCACACCACATCATTGAAATTAAGTCTTTCAGACTTAAATTGCTACAATGAACTCAAGGCTCAGACACTCCAGATGTTAGTTTCCTAAATAGTTTGGAAACAATGATAACTAGCAAAATTGTTTGAAAATGGGTGTTATTTTGGAAAAACAAAAATCCCTTTTTTGTGTTATTCTTATCGTGGTTTTAAAAACCGGACCGAACCCGCCAATTCAACCGATAATTGAATATTAATTTGGTCTAGTTATTATTAGAAACCGAAAATAAGAGAAAAATCGCAAAAAATCGAAAACTACTGGTTCAACCGAAAACTGGTACGATTAAATTGATGTTAAGTCATTTTTCATAAATACTTCTGCTATTGTGTTTTTGGAAAAGAGAAAAATTAAAAGAGAGAGATCATGTTTCAGATTTAAGGAGAAGATAGATTTTTATTTTGAGAATGCTTTTAAGCCTGAAGTGGTGAAGCCTAAGACATTCACAGTGACTCCAAAAACATCAGATTTACTATCTTTGTGTTGACAAAGAAACCCAAAGACAAAGCAGATTTATAGTGATTTGAGTTGACCACTTCAATTGAGACTTGAAAGCTTTGTTTGCTGCTCTTGCACATGCGCATATTGACAATGATGAGAGAGACTGAGAGAGAATATTTGAAGAGAGAAATATGAAAAAGCAAAAGGTGAAATAGGAAACCATATGTACAGAGTTGTTGTTATACAAACATGCGGAGGTAGGTTTTCAAAATAAGTCATGGTTGGGATTGCAACGTGTAAAGTGTGGGATATGTGGGAAAAAAATATCAAGTGTGCAATGATATTGTTACTTATTAGTGCACTTGCTTTTTGTTATTTGAAAATTTTTAAAACAACTAAAATATTTATTGGCAGACTTGTGGCTACCTCTATATGTTTTTTTGTTTTTGTTTTGGTTGAATTTTGTTAGGTGGTATTTAAAAGTTGGTAAGTTAATGTTTAATATTTTACTATCATTTATTTATTTTTTTTAGTTAAAATGACTAATTATAAGATTATTTATTTACTTTTATAATTTCATAATTATTAATTATTTAATTATGATATCATCGGTTCGACCATCGGTCTAACCCTGGTCTGACCATAAAACTGAAAACCATTCTCTATTCTAGTTCTTTAACCGTATCAGTTTTTAAAATCATGATTCTTATCATTTTCATAGTTTAATGCAATAATATAATATTCTTTCACCTAATATTGAATTAAATAATTGCAACTTGTCAAAAAGAGAGAGGGAAAGAGCAAGCAGTGTGTCTTAATTCTATAATAACAACATGGGGTCTTCTTTGCCCTACTTCACACCAATTGAAATTACTTAGCTTCATCTCTTTAGCACATTATAAAAAAATTACCCACATTTTCTCACTTAGCGTGTAACTTACTAACGTGTCATCTAGGGGTTTCACTAGCATGCCATTTATGAAATGCCTCTTATAAAGTATATAATTTTTTAGTGTCTATAAAACCTAGTACAATTTATTTTATATGATTAGTGTACGGTGAGCAAATCCACCAACCCATTCTCTGATGGCCCATGGGCCATGGATCGCATGAGAGCCATACCATTGGCCTAATCCATATTGTTCGGCCCGAGACATCTTGTGAACTATTACAACCTCGGGGTCTAGTGTTGCTTGAAGCCTGTCTCTAATGTATCTCGGTAATACCTTGGAGGAGATCGTCTGCCAAGCACTATCCAGCGTCAGTCACATGTTCCAAAACTGACATACCCATTCCCAAAGTGGAATTCCCTTTTGTTAGGAATGATCACAAAGGGGCTCCACTTGCACGAAAAGCCACTCTATGAAATCATAACAAACCCACTAAGCAAGTCTATAAATAGAGGGGAAGAAGAAGGAAAGGGGGTTGGACATTTTTGAGTGAGATATCAGAAAGAGTGAGAGAAAACTAAGAAAAAGAGAGAGCTTACTTGGGAATCATAAGGGAATTGTAAGTAAAGTAGAAGAATTGTGTTTCTAGGAACTTCCTGTTGTAGGATATCCATAGCCCACACAACAACAAAAAGATTGTGAGCATAGCCTAGTAAACAACCCATTAATTGAGCTGTACATGCCACAATTAGGAAACAAGAAAGAGTAATATACCTAACTATTACTAACATTCAACAGATTTGAAAAATCAAATTATTATAAATTAAAAAAAAATTACCCATTTTTTTTTTCACTTAGAAACTAACGTGTCATCTTAAAGTTTTCACCACATATATCTCTTATGAAGTATATATAATTTTCTTATGAAGTATATAATTATTTAGTATCCCTAAAAGCTAGTACAATTTATTTTATATGATTAGGAAACAAGAAATAAGAATAACATACCTAACTATTTCTAATGAGTCAACACGTTTGGAAAATCAAATTTGTATACACGTGTCGGCTTATATGAATGCCACGACCTAAGAGTTCTCTTATGATATTTTTCAAAGATAATTTTTTTATGGAAGAAGGTCTTCAAGATATCTGGTATTGTAGATTAGACATGGCAAAACGGGTCAGAATTTTTCGACCCGACCCGAAAAATACCCGACCCGAACCCGATTTTTTTGACCCGAAGCAAAAACGAGTTGACCCGTGACCCGACCCGTGTTTTTTGCGGGTCAACCCGACCCGACCCGCGACCCGACCCGAACCCGAACCATTTTTTTAAAACTTTTTTTTTTTGGATAAAAAAGTAGTAAAACTAATGCAATATTGGTTTAATTGTTTATTGTGAATTTTAAGGAAACAATTGATACATTTACATAACTATATGCAAATTAATTGAAAAATAAATGGTTGAACATTCTGTAATGAGTAAATATTTTTAGATATCAAATAGCAAAGTACATGCCAAGATAATCTGGTTACAGTAGAGTTAAAAACATAGATTTAAAATTGTAGACATGTGAGAAATATTCACAAGTGTGAAAATAGTGAAGCTAAAGTATCAAATTAGCATAAATTATGAATACTTAGACCTATTTTTTAATAATTTATGTCCAAAATAAACGGTTTTTCAAAATAAATTATGATATTTCCTAGAGTGTGTGTTGCTTAACAATAATATGATATTCATAAAAAAGACCATGTATAAATAAGTAAGCAATCAAATTTTAAAGTATATCTCAAATTGAAATAGAGTGTCAACCACAACTGATAATAGATTATAAAATTAATTTTCAAAATTGTAAATTTCTTATATATTTTTATTCTTTATCAAATGAGTTATCCAATAAGTCATTTGTAATTTTGTTTTATATTTGGAATGTTGATATTGTGTAGAAATAAAACTTGTGTATTTGTTTTACTTATCTTTGTGTTATTTTGTTTTAGATAGCAATGTTAGGATTTGTATAATTTTAAAATTGTTGAATAAGTATTAATAAGTTTAACTAAGTTCATTCTTGATATAAGTGGTGAATTCAAAATAATGCATTTTATATCAAGTAATTTGTTGCATAACTTTCCAAATGACAGATACATGTTGTTTTCTTTATTAAAATTTAAAAAAAAAAAAAATTCATGTGAAAAATACGGGTCAACCCAACCCGACCCGACCCGCAACCCGATTGACCCGAACCCGATTTTGACCAGCTTAAAATAACCCGTTTTTAACCCGTGACCCGTTTGACCCGCAACCCGATTGACCCGACCCGACCCGCCCGTTTTGCCACGTCTATTGTAGATAAACGAAAAAAGTGCATGGGAAAAAACCAATACTAAGCACTTTGTAAGTTGTACACGTGTCTTCCTCTACCTAGGCCGTATATTCTTTTCTATATTAGTGTCCTATAATTTAGTTACCCCCGACCAATCAATCAAAACGCTCTTCATAGCTCCAAATTAAACCCTCAATTATATTTATGATTTTGACTCACAAAACAATAATCGTAATTCTCTCTCCTACGGCTTGTGGGAGAGAGAAAGTTTTCTTCTCTCTCCCTCAGTAGGAGTTTTCTTCTCTCTCCCTCAGTAGGAGTTGTTGTTTTCTCTTGCCTTAGTACAAGCCCTCCCTCCCTCTTCCTATACGGGTTTCTCTAAGTTTAGTTGCCTAAAAGGTTTGATAAAACCTACTCAGCAACATGGATCTAATAATCACTGGGGGATTTCAGCATTTTCAACTCACTACAGAAGAGGAAAATGAAATCTCCATCTTAACCACGAGATCGGATCTCTTAGAGGTGTGCGCACGAGCCTTCAAATCCACTCAAAGAACTGCCTGGAAGGTGGGTTTGGATCTAAGGTTTGTAGATATGGAAATAAAGGTCTTCCAGTTAATGTTCAGTTCTTGGTTTCATATGGAGTGGTTTCATATGGAGTGGCTTCCTTTCTTTTGCTTTATTTGTGGTGTTTTGGGTCTTGGTGAGGCCGAATGTCTCTGGCATTTTGGGGGTTGGACCAGAAAAAGTAATGGATTTAAGGGGGTTTTTGAGAAACATTGTGCTGCTAGCAGAGGTGGGTCGGAGGAGGAAAGAATGGTGGAGATCATAGATGTTCAGCACACTCCGGTGGCTACTAGTCAGGCATGGCTGGGTATGGAGCAAGCATGGCACTCTATGGCGTTGTCAAATCACACTAGCTTCAACGTTGTGCTGTCAGAGAGCCAAAGTAATGATGCTCTGGTATGCCCTTGAGCCCAGCGCCCTTTTCTGTTGTGCTATCACGTGTTTCCCTATGGTCCTCACTGAAGGGTAAGGAAGTGGTTGACAAAGCCTCAGATTTGGGCTTTCCAATGTCTTTCTCTGAGGCCCAAATATCACCCAGCCCAGAACCCACAAGTATTCCCTCTCCTTTTAATGAGCCCATTAATACCCCTTTATGCCCAAAGAGTGGGCATTTAAATGGGGTTGCTAGAGCCCAAGAAAAGAAACCCCAAAATTTTAATATGTAATCACAGGTTAATTGCTGGGCTTTCGGGTTCGTTGAGGAGAGGGATGTGTAGTTGTTTGTTGTTTTTCTCCCAAATGTTGTCTACTTTCTATGTTGTATCTCTTTTCCAGATGAATGAAATGTTTATGTATTTCTCATCAAAAAAAAAAAAAATTATATTTGTGATTTCTACTCAATCTAGTAGTGGTTTCCAAATGAGGTAACCTCTCTCTCTCTCTCTCTCTCTCTTCCAAATGGGGTCTCATTCTTTCCATCAAAGGTCACCAATAAATTACAAACAAAGTTTATCTTATTCTCTTATCGATCAAATTCATCCAATCACGAATAATGTTAAAATGTTAACATTTTTTATAGTTTTTTTTTTTTTCCATAAATTTTGATATGGTCTATTATAACTCAAGTAATATCATTTTCACATATGTTAGTTATTAACACAACTAGTAAGTTGTCCGTGTGATACACGGATAATATTGTAATATTATATATATATATATATATATATATATATATATATATATATATATATTGTTTAGAATGTTTTACATATATTATAGCATATTTGTTATAAAACATTGTTAGTAATGGGTTTATCATATGAAACAGCAATTATAAATTGCACACAAATATTCATTATAATTATTATATTCAAGTAATGAGTAATAAAAAACAACTTTGGAGTAATATTGTATAATAGAAGTTGATAAAAGCATGCTAATTCATTCCATATTATTGATTTTTATTATGTGATGTAATAAAGAGCTTCATTGCATTTTTTTTTTCTTCAATGTGTATATATATATATATATATATATTTTTTTTTTGGTCGCAATATGGCAACACTTGTAAAGCTTGTTTAGGGGAATGTTATCATCATATGTTTCTTCATCTTTAATGTTTGAAGTATAGTCAGTCTTATTTGTTCAGTTTTTGAGCTTTCATCACTTTTTCCTTTTGTTGCATCATTTGTGTTGATCACTAATGAATTGGTACTGGAAGATTCTTGAGTGGATCTTACAAAGTTTGGATTTGTGAATTTGTTGTTGCTAAGATTTTGCATAGGTATCTACATTTCAGCAAGTTATTTACATCAATCTAAATGTGCTATGATAGTTTTTTGTAAATGTTTTTATATTTTTTTTGTAACTTTAGGATTAGTGTAGAAAAAGAATTAATATAGCATAAATCCTCCGATGAAAATTGTTTTTCATGCATTTTTTATATTTCTTGTATAGGATCATGTTTTTTACAATTCCTATCATTGAATTCTTTTAAAGAAAATATTATATAAATGGTATTTTGTGAGATAGTATATATTATTTATCAAACTCTTTTTGTTATTAATAATTTTAGAAATATGCACCTGTCAATTATTTCAAGAACCTCAGGAATCTTAAGATTTATATATATTTTTGTTGCACTGTTCGACATCAAAGAGAATTTGCCTACATAAATTGCATAGAACATTATTAGTAAACAAAAGCATATTGAATTGAAATTGAGAAAAAGGAAGACATGATTTATGAATGAGGTTTTCTAGAAGTATCATCTACACATGAGGGAGGAGGAAGAGAGTTTGTAAGTGGGTAAAAGTTTTGGCTCTGATCTACAAATGGGAAAGGTCATATTTGGGTCATAATATGTAAAATAATAACTGGGTTTAGGCTTTTCACAAGGTTTGATTTATTTTTGAAAGGTAGTCTATTTTGTAAAGAATAACATTTTGGTCTAATTGTCAAGAGAATCTCATATTTTATATAATAATAAAAAGAAATTACCATTATCTATTGAGTAAGAGTTAAAAAAAAAACTTAATGAAAATAGGTTAAAAATGCTAAATGAAATATTAAAGCGCCAAAGAGGAGCTCATGCACTCCTGTATGAAGTCTCTATATATGTGTGTGTGTGTGTGTGTGTAAGGACGCAGTTTGGGTCCCTAGCCCAAGTGATGGACGAACTTAGACCCAAAAAGCCCAATACAATGAATTTGTAGAGAGTGGATTGGAAAACTAGACTTTAATGAGTTCGATGACAAGTAAAATGGATTCAGATTACATAAAAAGGAAAATGGACTGATTTAAACTAAAGAAAATCGTCCTCGGCAAAATTCGAGAAGATCAGTTCTTATATATTTCTCTCAAGTTGGATTACAGATTTAGTTCTTGGTTACTACAGTGTTTTTCTCTTAATTTTCCAATCCTTCACTCTCAGAGTCTCTCTTTCATTTTATACTATCTTCCCCTTTACTCTCCGCCTTCCACGTGCAGATCAGATTGTTGGTGTTAATACCTATCCATCAACCCCTTCCTAAAGTTTTTAAGTATTAGCTGTGAGGCTGAAAATTACTGTTTAGGTATTACTTTCTCATCAATGCGGCCAAAGAGTTAGCTGTAGAGCATTTAATGCGGTGATAGCAGCTTCCCTTGAGATATTTCTTGACCTTTCTCTGTCCTATTCCTTCCTGATACTTATCCTCATTCATGGAATGATCCAGAATGTTACTTTTGATGGCAGATCACACCCTCTAACCTCAGCTTTGCTCAATTGAGGGGGGTTCTTCCTCTGACCACCATTCTGGATGACCTTAACAGGATTTCACCTCTTCATTTACTAACACGGTTCCTTATGAAAGTGTTCTACCGTCCTCAGATTGTTTAACGTCCTTGAATTGAACCCCTGGCCAAATATATACATAAATATGGGCTCTTGGGCCTAACACCCTTACAATATATATATATATATATTGATTTCATTATGTATTATATACAATTTATTATGTCAACAATTATGATTTAAAAATAAAAATAAAAAAACAACAATATTATGTTCTTAAACATAGGTGATGATATCTTATATAACAGTTATATACCGTACCCATTTCACATAGAAGTAGATCCAACACTTATGAGGTTCATGTTCCATATAACTCTATAAGAGGGATGTTGCCTAAAATAAGAAGTCCACCCCCCCCCCCCCCCCAAAAAAAAAAAAAAAAAGAACTATTACGAATGGGCATCTTTGTTGTTTAGGGGAAGGAGGGTTTTGGCTCCGCCAGGAACATATATATATATATATATATATATTCTCGGATCTCCGTAATTAATAAGAGTTTGTGATTTTTAGTGTGACAATTGAGTAATAATAATTACTTTTTTATTAGGAAAGAGTAATAATAATTTCAATAATAAATACTAATTTTTTAAAATTATTATAACTATGAAATTATAAAATAAAAATTCCTCCAACCACATGCTCGAGTTGGAAGCAACTGGTGTTTTTGTTTCTTCCATATAGGTTGTGCCTTATGTCAATGGTCTGCTCCCTATGACTCGAACTATTGGCGATGTACGCTTAGAGAACAAATTCAGAACTTATATAGTTGTGTCTTTATCAATGGGGGTGAGGGAATCAGAAAACACTGAATTATTCAATTATTGAACTCATAAGCAAAACATTTTCGAAAGGTTAAAGTCTCAGTGAAACACACATGTAGACATAATTACATGACACAATACACTCAAAACAAACAGTTGAATTCAACGTTGAATCAAACCTTGAAACTCAACCAATAGAAAAAGTAAAAACATTCAAACAAGCCCAAATTAAGTTGTAGAATGTAGAATAGAAACACCCTACAGAGATCAATCCACATTGTAACTTGGTAAGCACCTTCTTGTAAATAGCCCATAAAAGATCAAAGTAGAGTGGAAACTGTGCTATGGCGAAAAGGATTACCGGCAGGCATGTAATTGCATATACTGGAAGTGCATTGTTCTTAAGTTTATCCTTAAGCACAAAGAAATGTCCTCCACAGAAAGAGATTAACATGCGAAGTTAAACCAAACAGAAGTTTCTTGGGCAAGTCACTACGAAAATCGTTCTGTTGTTATCGGGAAGTGAGAATAGAGAGGAACAAGAACAAGGAAGTTACAGAGAAGCCTAAAGCAACAAGTGAGGATGCAGCAAAGATGTCAAATGCTGGATGGCTTTCGAGGATTGGTGTGCCAGTAGTGTCCTTGACACCGCCTGGGACAGTGGTTGATGTTGTAAATGCAACGGTGGCAACGAGTGCAGCTACAAGTGAATAGGACTCAAGACGTTTTGCTTAACCTCTGACCTCCCTGATTGACGAGGTCTTCATGGGTGTGGGTGAAGATTTTTGCTGGGGTCTCACCCAAATCGTTGAGTTGATGACGAAAGTATTGCGGCAAGTTGTTGCTTACAAACTGCATGGATTTTCACATACTGCATTAAATATAAATATATATATATATATATATATAGAGAGAGAGAGAGAGAGAGAGAGAGAGATTTTGTTTCTAAACATGATTATTTGATTAATAATTGAAAAAAAAAAATCTAAGAACACACTTAATTTTATAGCTTGTTGATTTGTGTAACTATAAGTAGTGGTAAATTTCTACTCACTCCTGATTATATAGATCATCATTTTTCATTGACTATTCACAATGGTACAAGTCAAAAAATTGTGAAATTGAGCGTGAAAATAAGTGTGTCCATAGTATTATTGTTATTGATTATACTCTTAATGGTGAAAAGTTCATATAAAGTATTTGTAGGATAGGTCTCCAAGGGTGAGAGGTACTCTACACCAATAAAAGCAATAGAACTTATGGAAATTTTATTTTTCATGTGATTTTTGGGCTTGTCATATTTTTTACTAGGTGAACATTTCTATTGATGTATAGTACTACATCTTTTGTTTTTCGAAAATATTTAATAATTACTCAGGTGGTCGTCAAATCTCTAGGTAAGTCGTTTAAGATATAAAATTTCGGGTCATGCATAGTTCATACCTCATACCACTTGATTTCCCATTGCATTTGCAATGCAGCCCCAGGAATTGGCCAAGGTTTATGCTTTCTTAGCCCCGCTGCAAGATGCAATGAATTGTTCCCCTGCTCATCCACTTCATGAATAATTGGGCCTTTGAGATAATCTCGCTCGAGCAGCAACTTTAATACATGTGGTTGTCTACTCTTCGCTGCCAAAAGCACAATATTTTTTCCTGCACTCTTGTCGTTGATGGCCATTGGAAACTGTTCCAAGTATTTCCTCAACGATTTCCACTATGCCATTTTTTGCTGCAACCAATATGGGCGTCTTCCTCTTTGCCATAGGAGGCCCCTTTCCTGCAAAAAACAAAGAGTGCATTTCAATTGGTGTGCCTATATATTTTAATGTTTAGCCCTCTTGATTTGAAGGTTTTTGATATGTAGTGCTTAAATAGCAAGGACAGATTGGTCAGAACAAGTTATCTTGAAGTTGTTGGGTCATCCTGATTAAATGGTTTTATATATGAAACAAAATAATAATTTTCGATAGTTTGTGCTGCTTAAATAGTAAGTAAGGATAAATTTATAAGAGTTTCGTAATTTAACATATATTAATTTCATAGTGTTTCCAATAAAGATATCTTTGATTTAATCTTTCATTTTCTCAATTATTGAATTATAAAAATTAAAAAAAAATAATTAATTAATTTTAAAAAATTGAAAAAAAGAAAAATTAAGGATAGATAATTGGTAACACTCTTTCATTATTGTGTCCCAAGTGTTGGGTGCAGTCCATATCTAATGTCATTATTGTCTAAATACAGATGACATCCACTCTTTACATTTCAAATGTAAATTGAGAATCCTTCCATACATGCACGACATTTTCATAGTCTAAATCTAACGTAGGTTATTAAAGTATCAAAGAACAGTAAATTACCTCCTCCATTCGTTTTATTTGTTAAGTTAATTTCTCTTGCTTTGGCCCTGTTGCTTAGTTTCGTCAGCCTCAACAGTGACAGTGACATTGCCAGGTTCAACAGTGGAAGTTTCACTTGCAAACGGAATGTGCACATGGATGGATGGTAATTGCTGATGGTAGGACTCCCTATCTTTAGAAATTTCTCTCTGCGAAAGTTTTGTCAGAACAATAAAATTTACACTTTAAAAAAAAAAAAATTATCAAATACTTTATAATAAGTCTCACCACACTCAAACAAAATAAACAAAGAAATTTTCAATGAAATAGAAATTTATTAATCTTTAAATACTACACACATTTTGCTCTACACACCACACCACTCTTCACTTTCACTTTTGCTCTTTATTTCACATACAAGCTTCCTGAATATACTCACCTTAACTAGTTATAAAAGTTGAAGACATAAAAGAAAAGTCAATAGAAGCAAACTCTTTCTCATCTAGAATTCTAAAGTTAGATATTGTCCCTATTTTGTTTTATAGCCGCCTTAAAGACATGCAAACACATAAAATACCAATATACAAACTTTTAAAAATATCACATAGTCCAATTTGAAAGGAGCATCGTATACCTCTGTTACATCTGGTAACATCTGGTCCTGCTGGGGTGCTAGCTGAGGGTTCATCCCCTTTGAGAAGTACTGGTATTTTATTCTAGATTGGGTAAGCTTTTTAACGATTTGAACAGAAACTTTGTGCTTCTCTTTTATCTTCCCGATATCCCTACATCTCTCTAATCATATGTAGCAGAACATTTATATTAATCCAAGTATATTTAGTTATATGGAAACAATAAAAGAAAGTAAGAATACGATGACAATAATCTAATAGAGAAATACCATATCCAAAAATAACCAGCATTAATGTCGTATATACAAGATTGACAAGGTCAGAGTATATGCCATAACCTCTCCGAAAAAATTGATGCTTTCGCTTACTACGAGCTTCCGATCCTGTACACAACAAAATCAATTGAGTGAATATGTCAAACACTAAAACTTTTAAACACAAATAAATAAATAAAATCACTTATTAATATTATATTATTGATGTGAAATTAATCATATTTATTGTCATATTAATTTATAAATTACCACCACGTGACAGGTAAAAGAAATATGTAATACACGAGTGTACTGAATAATTTCAGTGTTCAGGCCGACTAATTTGCATTCTTTTTTTTTTAACCATTTTAATGCACGCTATTTACAATTTGCATTTCTCACCCTCTTGTCCAGATTGGCGAGTTACATTTCATCCACCGAGACTTTCTTCATCTACCCTCCTGCCCTTCTTAAGCGCTTTTCCTCCAATAATTCAAGAAAAGGAAAGTATTTCAGTTATAGAATTTAAGGGCACACAGCAATTAAAAGAAGAAAGAGGAGACCCAAAAAATAAAGGATAATATGCCTTTTAATCCTTAGAATTTTAAGTATATGTTTGATTTAAATCTAGAATAATGCTAGTGTGGGGCCAGCTATCTAAGGAGGTATTGGTAAGTTTGTGGGAATTGGGCCTACGGCCTAGTGGCCCAATCCAAGGATGCTAATCCGTCCGAGAATGACTAAATAAGGGCATGGTGGAAATAATATAAGAAAAGAGGGTGAAGATTGTACATGATAGTCCAAAATGCGTCCGAGGACAAAGTTCATCTCAAAATGATAGTCCAAGGTCGATGCAACTATCTTGTTACCCTGGACAGTTCGCAAGGTTGTATTGTGACTAAGAAACGAATATGGGATAAGGGAGGCAACAAATATCTTCTGACGCTGTTACCTCCACATTAAATGCTTCCTAGCTAACTCTCTGGCCGCATTAATGTGGAGGTGATAGCTGAACAGTGATCACGCAGCCTTATAGCTGCTAGTTGAAGACTCTGGGAGTTGTTAGATGGGATAGAAAGGAATTTCCAGAATAGAACCTACACGTGTACGATGAAAACGGGGTGAGGAACGTGGTATATAACATGAAAGGGGATGACATTAAAAAGGACTTTTGGAAAAGAGGGAGAAAGAAGGAGAGAACCCAGAAAGATATCCCCTGAGACCTAGCTGAGGAGAGTTTATATCGTTTGGTTAGTTTGAAGCGTCCTTTGCTGCACAATGATCATGATCTTTTCTACCGAATGGAACTAGTTCTTTCACCCACTCTCTAAAAATTCATTGTTTGGGCTTGTTGGACCACATCTCCTCCTTATTTTGAGGGCCATTCCAAATTGAGTCCTTACAGCTAGAGATATAAATTATTTTACAAAAAAATTTTACAAACTGTTGATATGCTAAGTGATTATTGGTAAATGAAAAAGTGATATTAATGGTGAGTTTAGATGAAAACCAAAAGAAGTTGGCCACATCAACATTTTATAAAAATATTGTAAAATAATTTATATCTATAACATTACTCTTAAATCTACCTTAAGTTTTCAAAATGTTTCATTTGAACCTTAAAGTTTTTAAAAAACGTACTTTATAGTTTCAAATAGTTTCATTTAAACGTTGAGTTTTTGGTAAATTTCATTTAAATCTCAAAATTAGAAATAAATTCATTTAAACCAATTATTCATGTGGTGTTTTAGACATGGAAAAACGGGCGGGTCGGGTCGGGTTAGGGTCGGGTCAATCGGGTTGCAGGTCAAACGGGTCACGGGTTAAAAACGGGTCATTTTAAGCGGGTCAAAATCGGGTTGCGGGTCGGGTCAGGTTGACCCGTATTTTTCACATGAATTTTTTTTTTTTTTTATAAAGAAAACAACATGTATCTGTCATTTGGAAAGTTATGCAACAAATTACTTGATATAAAATGCATTATTTTGAATTCACCACTTATATCAAGAATGAACTCAGTTAAACACTTAAACTTATTAATACTTATTCAACAATTTTAAAATTATACAAATCCTAACATTACTATCTAAAACAAAATAACACAATGATAAGTAAAACAAATACACAAGTTTTATTTTTACACAATATCAACATTCCAAATATAAAACAAAATTAGAAATGACTTATTGGATAACTCATTTGATAAAGAATAAAAATATATAAGAAATTTACAATCTTGAAAATTAATTTTATAATCTATTATCAGTTGTGGTTGACACTCTATTTCAATTTAAGATATACTTTAAAATTTGATTGCTTACTTATTTATACATGATCTCTTTTATGAATATCATATTATTGTTAAGCAACACACACTCTAGGAAATATCATAATTTATTTTGAAAGCCGTTTATTTTGGACATAAATTATTAAAAAATAGGTCTAAGTATTCATAATTTATGCTAATTTGATACTTTAGCTTCACTATTTTCACACTTGTGAATATTTCTCACATGTCTACAATTTTAAATCTGTATTTTTAACTCTACTATAACCATATTATCTTGGCATGTACTTTGCTATTTGATATCTAAAAATATTTACTCATTACAGAATGTTCAACCATTTATCTTTCAATTAATTTGCATATAGTTATGTAAATGTATCAATTGTTTTCTTCAAGTTCACAATAAACAATTAAACCAATATTGTCTTAGTTTTACTATTTTTTTACCCAAAAAAAAAAAAGTTTTAAAAAAATGGTTTGGGTTCGGGTCAGGTCGGGTTGACACGCAAAAAACACGGGTCGGGTCACGGGCCAACCCGTTTTTGCTTCGGGTCAAAAAATCGGGTTCGGGTCGGATATTTTTCGGATAGAGTCGGGTCGGGTCAAAAAATTCTGACTCGTTTTGCCATGTCTATGGTGTTTAATGGTGTAAACAGAAAAAATGAGACAAAAAAGTTTAAATGAAACATTTTTAGAAATTATGAAATATTTAAATAAGACATCTTGATTGTTTAAGGTTTGAATAAAATATACCAAAAACTTGCTAGCCGAACTGTGATCCCTCAACACTCTCCACCAACTTATTCATTGAATTTAAGTGCCTCCGACCAATCGAACCAATTGGTCACTCTGGCCTAGCGAGTAGGTCATTTTCTCTGTTCAGGTCACATTACCAGCGAGTCATTGGGCAACCAAACTTCTTGCTCAACAATCCTCTGTGTGATTTCTATTCTCTGTTGAATTAGAAGAAGCGTTGACACTATACTGTTGAACAGAAAATTAAACAGTAAACTTTTATTTAAAACTTAACTCTTTAAATTACAACAGTTTACCAGCACTATTACTACATCAATACACACGGCACTATTACATACAATCACTCACCAAATACAATTGCACACCTACTGACACTATAGCCCTCTTTGTTGACTTTACTTCACTGCCCTTTAATTTACTTCACCTACGTCAGATCACTCACTTCACGATACTTCACTCTACACGTCTCTCACAGCTCTCACTAATCTCACACTCTACTTCACAAGTCTCTCACAGCTCATGCAAGTGGGAACCAAAGGTTCCTATTTTTACATGCATGAGGTCGGTTAAGTAACCGACATTGAAGCTTCTAGCTTCATCTACTTTCTGCCACCAGAGTTCTAGTAGTTCTAGGTCTTAGTTTATTTTTTATTTTAATTTCTAGCCCCTTCTAGACTATTACAAAAATTTATGGCTGAGTTTCAATTCTACATAGAAGTCTCAAGAGAACTAAAAAGAAACATCTCATAGAAAAACCTGGAATGCAAGAAAATGTTCTAGAGAATGAGAGAGAGAGAGACGGTGCTTAATTTTAACATTCTCAAAACTTCCCACTTACACCTAGATTCAGTAAATGATCCTAGAAAATTCTTTCAAGGTCTAAACAATCTTTGAGTTGCTATGATCTACTGATCTAGTATTATATCATTGGGTTTGCATTGCCTTTAAGAAAAGTTAATTTAAATTAAAGTAAAGAAAAAAGATTCACTTCACATTACATACCAGCTTGAGCCATAGTTCGCAGGAACTGCATGCAGCTTTGGTAGTTCTCAGGTAAATCAGGATATATTGCTTTGTATATTTTAAGCAATTGTTTCGGATTGGTAGCCTTGGGCTCATTAGCATTTGTACCTTCAAAACAATAGTAGAGAATAATGATGGACGGTGTTAGACAATGCATACCAATCGAAAGAACCCATTTAATAAAAGAGAGAATTTTTTTTCTAACAAATAAAAAATTTGTCTGTAACACAGTTACAGCTAGCTCGGAACTCCAAAATTAGTAAGAGCACGTGATTTGTAGCTTGAAAATTGAGTAATACTTACAATAGTAAATGATTTTCTCCCACCACTGAAGGTGGCAACTGGCAAGCACTTCTGAAAGCTGAAGGCTTGCATGCTATGAGGTGCATAGGGGTGATTCCACCCTCATTCACAGAATAAGCAAGACTTGGGTCCAGGTTTCCAAAGTTTATGTAACAGTCAGCAAAGGAAGTCATAAAAAAAGTCAAGGCTTCCATTTTGCTAATATTATATAGATATACTTTTTTTTTTTTTTTTTTTTTTAGAATATTAGTAGTATTCCATTGGTAGCCCCATTTTGATAGTGTATTATATAAATTTTCTACATTTTTGGCACAAATAGAGACGGTTATCCGTGGTGTTAAATATAGCACATGCATGGCAACCATCTGTTATTTATTTTGCACATCAAATTAATAGAATTTTTTTTGTATTACGTATGTGGAAAATCTGTTTTGACCTCCACTTGATTTATATATGCTACGAATTCAATAAGTTATTTAGTTATCGATTATACGAGCTATTATTTAATCCATGCACATAAATAGTTCAACCACAATTTTAACTTATAATCACCAAATTTCTAAATAAGAAGGCAATAACATACACAGAAAAATTTAATAACAAAGTGAAAAAATATTAATAACCTCTTCAATAAAATTTTTTTTTTTAAATACAATGAGGGATTCAAATCTATTAAAAAATCCACTACAAATAAACAGTTAATTTTCTATTCTTTCTATCTATTTAACATTATAATTTTTTTTTTAGAGTTTCAATCTATAGTGTCCGCTTCTGATAATAGCTCTTTATCATCAGAACAAGATATCAATCAGTTTTTGGTGTACGCGAGAATTAAATCTCAAATCTCTTATTCAACTATCAGAGATTTTACCAGTTTAGCTAACTAAAACCCACAACATTATAATTTATAAGAAAACATAAAAATTTCCTAAAATTGAACATTACTTCATAGCTTATTTAAAAGGTGAAGGAAAAAGGTTAAGAAACTTGTAGCTCTTTATTATTATATATATTTTTTGAAGAATAACTTGTGGTTTAATGGTATTGGCATCTCCCCCATTATAGAAAGAAACTAAGATTCAAATCATTTCCTCCCATTTCTTTTTACAATTAATTTTTATCAATATATATAGGTGAAGGCCATGAATAAAAGTGTGCATGGATCGGGATGGAGGTTTTTTTCAACCCAATCTCAACCCAACCCATCACATATGTAGAAATCAACCAGACTCAACCCGATCCAACCCACATGGGTTGAATTGAGTGTGATTGGATCTGTGGGCTATGCATACATATATTTTATGTCTTGTAAAAAATTAAGCTTTCATAAATTTTTTTTAAAAAAAATTTAAACAAATTTTTACAATTCATATAATATGCTTAAATTATATTCTAAATTCATTAAAACTAATTCTCAAAATACCAAAATCAATCAAACTAAAAAATTAGAATGAGAGTATACAAAGTAACTCAAGTTTGGTAAACTAAGTTGAAAAAACTATCAATCCAACTAAAGACTCAAATAAAATTCAAACCCTACTCATCCCACCAACTCAAGGCGCCAGGTGAGTAATTTTATTGAGTTGGTGGATTTGATGCACACTCCTTACGAAAAGTGAAAAGGTGAAACGAAATACTCACCAAAATACTCCCACCTGATGGCGCAGTGAAGTATGGTCTCACCACCCTTTCTTCGGTAGGAGGGGTTGCTTTTGTAGTTAGGGCCTTTGTCGGGTGGACAACAAATATAATGGATGCAAAGGAAGATGTCTTTTTCACCATGAAAAGCAGCTAAGAAGAGAGGGCTTTCTCCGTCATTGTTACGAACATTCCCCAACGATCTATCAGCTTCAGCAATGCAAATGCATGTCCTCACTTTTGACGTTGATGCTGCTACATGCAAAATGGTGTTCCCTTTCTTGTTTATCATTCGTAGACCGTTCTTGTCGAATTGGGAAATTATCGGTACAAGTTCTTCAACGATGTCTTCTGGGGCCATGGACACAGCTAAGTGCAATGCCGTGTCCCCTAACTCGTTGATCTTGGCCCTGCAGGCCTTGAATGTTTGTTTCTTATATATCTCAACAACTTCCTTCCATTCACCTCCCATGGTTTCCTTGTACAAATTATCAATTGAAAAATCATCTTCAACATCATCCATTCTAGTCGAGCAACTTGCCATTTTCTCTCTCACTGCTAGGAAAAATGAAGAAGAATATTAGATAAAAGAATAGGAAGAGAGAGATGAAAAGAAAAAGATAAAGTAAAGAAAGAACTTGGCACTTCTTTTGTTGTAGAAGAATGAAAAAATCTAACTATTTGACAGCCAGGGCCCCCTACTGTCAGAGGAGGGGGGGAAAATTAAATTAAGATGAATAAAAGATTGAAAATTCTTCACTGGAAAATAGCAAAGGAAGCTCTGTCCGCTAGAGCTTGCTTACACAACAAAATCAATGCAGTTGATCCTTATGTCCCAGGTGTAGTTCCTCTACTCACGAGCACTTCTTTTTTCTTTTCCCTTTCCTTTTTGTAGTTCAAATTTAGTCCTTGTACCCATGGAATCTCAACTTTGCTACAGGCTACCGGCCAATCCACCAATGGGTTGAAATGTTGAATGTTGGAAAAATTGGTGGGCCTTTCTTCACTTCACACACCACTCAAAGAAAGTGGCTCACACTCGCAAAGCAAACAAAGGAAAAGAGAGTGGAGAGGGAAGAGTAAGAGAACTCTTTAATACTTTATATATATATATATATATAGTTATATTTCTCTCCTTTCACTCTTGCTTTGAAATTGACAGATGCATGGGTTGTATATGCTATACATGCCACCATTGACTCCTAAGTTTATTTTCTTAACTCTTAAGTCTTAACATTCATAAAATACCACACATTAACTGCAAGAAATCCCCCACATACATTCACCACGATCTAATTTAATTTATAAAACTCACACTTATTAATGAAAGTTTAATTAAAAACAAGTTTAACTTATAACATTGAAATGATTCTTTATCCGGTTCTTAATCTTGGATTTGATTGAAAAGAGACCACAAAATTTATTCTTTATGCAGGTATATATAATATGTGACCAAATCGGGTGGCTTAGGAATGAAGAACTTGGTTCATCAAGAACTCAAGTCCTCTTGATCAATATCAGCCTGGCTATTCAAATAAAAAAGGTCTTCCAGTGTCATTTGGTTGCTTGGGATTCCCAACAAAAAAAAGAAAGGTACAAAATTAATTTTGATGCTGCTATTAGACAAGATCACTGCTCTATTGTCACTGTTTGTAAGGATTTTTGGTAGCAATCATTGCCAAAGAACCTACTGTTCATCCAGCCTGGACTAAAGCCAAAGCCTGTCTCCTACTTCTCTAACCTCCAGCTTAAAGCTTAACCACATATTATATTTTAGGGTGATAGAAATGTATCATTGAAGATGTTTATGATTCTGATTTATCCCTCATTTGTCTCGTACTCCAATTATTTTGGACATACTTAGGCTTTAGCCTATTTATCTTTTTGGGATTGTTGTTTTGTTCACAAATAAGTAAATGTACTAGCCCACAACTTGGCTGCTGGGCCCAAGGCCCATGTTAGCTTTTGTATCCTTCTTTTTTCTTTTTTTATGAACTGTATTCTTTCTCTATTAATGAATTGCCTTTAAAATAAAGTACAAATTAACCTAGGATAACAAAGATCCTAGAGATCCGCCTCTAGAGTTGTCGTACTATACATATTGGACGAACAAAATACAAAATAAACTCTGCATGGCCAAGCTGACAGATGAGGTATTAGCAATCAAGATTCACAGAACTCAAGGGGTTAGAACTTGGCCCCATCAAATTTAAAGAAGTCTACTATTATCTTAGTTGCGATAGTTGGACTTTGCAGATTACACAGTAACACATACGTTGTTTATGTTTAATTCAAATATTTTCTTAAACTGCTTTGTAATTTTAAATTAAGAATTTACTGAATATAAAATCAAGATTAGTACAGCCATTATCAGAAATTCTAAGGCGCACCTCGTCAAAGAAAGTAATTAGAACTATCATGAACCTTCTGATTTGGATGAAGCAGAGAATTTTCCTCCAATATGGTGTTCATAAGACTTGGATCTTAATAAGTATTTTTTTTTTTTGCTAATTGGATCTTAATAAGTTATGCACTGTGTCAGTGTGTGCCACGTAAAGTTAAGAAACTCTCATAAAGGCTTTGTTCCATAGAACTTTGAATTACATATGCTTCACATGCATTATGTATGATCATGAATCCTTAAAGCATGATTTTTATATTTTACGTTTCTAAATATTAGGTTCCTTTTCTTTCTTTGGAAGATTTATTTTTTCCTAGTCAAATTAAAGCTCTTGAATGATAGTATAATCTACTTGGGAAATTTTACTTTGCAAATTAAGTTTTATAGAGCCTATAAATTGGTATGTTGTGTCTAATAATGACTCTGTATCAAATTTTTGTAATAAATAACTAGGTATTTAAATGAATAATTTTCAGGTTATGTACGTACGTATGACAAAAACTTCTCATTAAGTTCCTCCTTGTACAATTTTAAATTGCATGCATTCCATATTACATACGAAGTGTCATGATGAATTCTTGTCCAGTGTTTAACTTTAACATTCACAAACTCAGTCCCTCAGGGTGATCCGGTGAGGAGGAAGTTCTTTAAGAAAAAGAAAGACAATCATCCATATGTTGTACCCACATGATCGAGCAAAGTGAAAGATGTTATTCTCCCCTTAACCTGATCTCATAGTAGTCGTTTTCTTTTGGTCAGTAAAGTTCTTTTGTTGTTTTGTAAAGAACCTTAAAGGAAACAATTAGAACTGTCATGACCCATCAGGTTAGAGTGAAACAGAAAGTTGTCCTCCAAAGATGGTGTTTATAAGACCTGAACCCTAAGTCAGTGTGTTCCACGTTATGATTCAATATTTGCATGGGAATAATTAATTATTTTGTAACTGTAATATAATGTAAAATTTGTTCTTCCTAAAATTAAACAATTATTTTTTTTGTCCAATTAGGTCTACTTTGGTCAACTACGGTCCACTCGATCAATCTCAGTCTCCTTCGGTCCATTTTGGACTAATTTGGCATTAAATTGATTCTTTTAGTAGGTTTCCTCTTCAAGTTTAGCTCAAAATTTCTTTTTCTTTTTTCTTAATTTTTGTGTTGAAAAGTATAAAATTTATTATATTTAGACTAAAATCTTTAGTTTTTAGTTAAATAATACAAACAAAATAAACATTAGAATTTAGAAATATGAGCTCTAAAAATGCAATAAAAATGATAAATATTCAAAAGTCTTATCAGGTCCACATTGGTTCTTTTTGGTCTATTCTTGTCTTCTTCGGTCTAATTTGGTCCTATTCGGTCTATTCAGTCCTATTCGGTCCATTCAGTCCTATTCAGTCTATTCGGTCTACTTTGGTGCTATTTCGTCCACTTTGGTTCTATTCGATCAACTTCGGTCCTGCTCAATCCACTTCGGTCCTATTCGGTCCAATTTGATCCTATTCGGTCCATTCAGTCCTATTTGTTTCTATTCGGTCCACTTTGGTCCTAGACTTTCCATTCATTCTTATTCGGTCCTATCCGGTCCCTCTTGGTTTTATTCGGTCCACATTGGTCCACTATATCTTATTCGGTCCTACTTCGTTCATTTTGGTCTTATCCGGTCCACCTTGTTCGTATTCTGTCCATTCGGTCCACTTTGTTCTATTTGGTCCATTTATGTCCACTTCGGTCTATTTGGACCACTTCACTCCATGTGCACTTACCTAATAGGAAAGACATGTTTGTGTTGAAAGCACTTATTTTAAATTCAAATTTATTAAAAACAAAAATAGTTCTCAAACTCGTAACATCTAAAATCTTAAGCATAAAATTTATTATTGCTATGCTTTTGTTGAATCAAATTAACATAGCATTTTAGTCTACTTCGATTTGGCTAAATATAAGTAAAATTCTTTCTAAACATGAACTCTACAAATATACAAATGAAATCTTTAGGACAGTTACTCATTTGTTTTAACGTAATTACTCTTAAATGAATTGCATAAAGTTGATTATACATTTAAGTAATATATATATATATATATATATATATATAATTTTTATTTAAATAAATTATTCAAATTCTTCATTCTCTTAAAAGAGATTATTATGATAATCAAAACTCGTAACAAACTTATACTAAATATGTATAATTTATTTTCTAAATTTTATTATAGATAATTTGTTCTTTCTAAAAATTAAACAATTTCAATTTCCAACACTCTATCTTTACAAATATATAATTTTATAATTTTTGATATTTTTGATTGATATTATTCTTTTTTTGAAACTGTCCATATTCTTTTAACTATTTTTATTATGCTTTATATTTTCTTAATTTCTTTTGGTACAGTAAAAAATTTTAAGTTTCAAATTTATTAATCAAATTCTCATTCTCTTAAAGAGATTATTATGATAACCAAAATTTATCATGTAATTACAATTGAAATTACTCAAATAATTAATAGCACTCTCAATCTAAACTTGTCTTTTCTCATTCTTAAGTAGGTACACCGAATTAGACCGAAGTGATTTGAAATAGACCAAATGAACCAAAATGAACAAAATAGACCGAATAGACTGAAATGAACCAAATGGACTTAATAAACTAAAGTGGACCGTATGGACTAAATTAGACCGATAGAGACCAAAATGGACCATAGTGAACCAAATGGACCGATTTGAACTAAATTGACCGAAGTAGATGAAATGGTCCGAAGTTGACCGTAGTAGACGAAAGTAGTACGAAATGGACTGTAGTAGACCGAACCGGACCAAATAGATGAAGTAGACCAAACTTAAAATGAATTATTAATTATTCATTCTTAGTTTTCATAACGTAATTATATCATATAAAATAAAATTTTAAATAAATTTTAAATATTTGAAAGATTCTCCAACATATACATGACTCTTCACTAGTGTGATGGTGGAGGTGGAGTGTAGTGGTGAATATAAAAATCCGAGTGGTATATATATTCCACGGTGGCGTGTTATTATTGACACCAAAAAGAGAAAAAAAGAAGTAGGGTTTGTTTGGGATCCGCTTATTTTACTGAAATTGAAAATTTTTTGCTGAACGTACTGTAGATAAAAGTAAAAGTTAGCTGAAATAGTACAGTAGGACTCGTGAATAATACCAAAAAGTGTAGTGAGACCCATAAATAATAGTAAAAATAAACCAAATAGTAAAATAAGATAGCAAAAATAATTTTTACCAAACGGACACGTATTATATGCGACTACGAGTAGGCTTTAACAGGTGGAATTCCAAAAAAACATCACCATACGCTACAACATGACTGGTCAACTGTCTAAAATAGAAAAATTAATCATCGCATAGAATCATAGGTGATAGATCAAAATGCACAGGCTTATTAGCCGCTTAGTAATTGGATAGAGGAATACCTTTTGGTTTTTATTCATCAACTTTGAGAAAATATTTCTAAGCTACCATTCACATCATTTTTTTAAAAATTTATTTTAAGACCAATGAACGGAATTGGATATATATATATATATATATATATACACACACACACTTACTTTATATATATATATATATATATATATATATATAAAAGATAGAAATTCTACTTTAACATAATCTAAGTATATATGTGTAAAACTCACTCCTGAAAACTTAAATCCTAACTCTTACCCCCCACACTCGACAAGCACTTATACTTATAAAATGACCATTGTGCGACCATCACGCCAAGAGTGCGCAATGGTTATAATATACTTACTTATATTTTGGCATTGGTCTTACCAAAAAAAAAGCATATTCACGGGTATAAGGTTTAACATATGGAAATGGTGACTCTTGGGTCATTGTAAATGACCAAGTCTAGTACCTTCCGGAACAATGTAGAAGATTTGCTTGGATAAATCATAAACTATTGCTGTATTGCATATCTTTAGTGGGTTTATAATTTAAAAAATAGATGTGGTCCTCTTGCTTGGGAAGTAGTGAGATTTTTTTTTGTGTTATTCACTTATTCTTATCATTTTCATAGTTTAATGCAATAATATAATATATTTTTTTACCTAATATTGAATTAAATAATTGCAACTTGTCGGGGAGAGAGAGAGAGAGAGAGAGAGGAGTGTGTCTTGATTCTATAACAACATGGGGTCTTCTTTGCCCCACTTCACACCAATCGAAATTACCTAGTTTTATCTCTTTAGCACAACTTCAAAAATTATCCACTTTTTTTTCACTTTGCGAGGAACTTACTAACGTGTCACTTACACTGTGTTTGGATGGGTGGATTTTAGAGAGGATGAAAAATTTTGAAGAGAAAATATTAGAGAAAATGAGAAAGGAGGTTGTTTGGTAAGGAGGGAGGGAGATGAAAATTTTTGGTGGAGCCCAAGCATTTTTCACCCGGGCCCACCAAAAATTTGTCTCTCCAAAATGGAGAGAAAATGGTGTGGGAGGTGTTTTACATGTAAATGACAAAATTGCCCTTGCACTAATTTTGTCCTATTGTCTTCTTTTCTTTTCTTTTCTTTTCCTTCCTACTGGCGTTTGCTCTGGGCGTTTGCTGCTTTCCTTCTTTCTTTTTTTTCTTTCTTTTTTTAAATCCTTTTTTCTTTTGATTTTTTGGGCTGTACGTGTAGAGTTATGTTTTTTTTTTTTTTTAATAAGACATGATTTTTTTTTTCTTGAACATAATTTTTATTGTTTAATAAATTTGGGTGATTGTTTTTTTTTTTTTAATTGCTTGTCATTTTTTTATTTTAATTGTGCATCATTTTTTAACAAGGGTATATAAGTAAATTTATATAAACTCACTTTATCCATCCCTCCACTTTTTCACTTCCAACCAAACAAAAAAGAGGGAAATTAAAATCTTTTCTATCCTCCTACTTTTCTATCTTCCCACTATTTTCTATCCTCCTACTTTTCCACTCCTCCATCCAAAGTCCAAACACACCCTTAGAGTTAATTTTCACCATGTATGTGTTTTTTATAAAATACCTCTTATAAAGTATATAATTTTTTAGTGTAT
The DNA here is from genome assembly GCA_032727855.1 of Quercus ilex subsp. ballota. Taxonomy (NCBI): domain Eukaryota; kingdom Viridiplantae; phylum Streptophyta; class Magnoliopsida; order Fagales; family Fagaceae; genus Quercus; species Quercus ilex. Next base: position 42,550,985 of record CM064919.1, read on the forward strand.
GTAAAACCTAGTACAATTTATTTTATATGATTAAGAAACAAGAAAGAGTAACATACCTAACTATTACTAACATTCAACACGTTTGGAAAATCAAATTATTATAAATTTTAAAAAATTACATACTTTTTTCACTTAACGTCACTTAAAGTTTTCGTCACGTGTCTCTCTTATGAATTATATAATTTTACTTAAGTGTCCCTAAAAAGCTAGTACAATTTATTTTTTATGACTAGGAAACAAGAAAGAGTAACATACCTAACGATTCAACACGCTTGGAAAATCAAATTAGTAACATATGTCGGCTTATATGAATAACACGACCTAAGTGTACTCTTATGATATTCTTCAAGATATTTCGGCATTTTAAATAAAGGAAAAAGTGCATGGGAAAAAACAAGTAAAATTAAAGGTAAAAATACTTTTGCAGCTAAGTGCATACGTGTCATTTTAGATGGTTGCCACATGTGGCCCTTAAGATATTTTGCTGCAATTGATTACTGTGCCTTATTTGATTAGGAATTTGTGAAATGAAGCAGTACAAGTGTTTATGTTACATATACCTTGGCTTAACTAATTAGCCTAATACTAAGCACTCTGTAATTTGTACATGTGTCTTCCTCTACCTAGGCCGTATATTCTTTTTGTACGGTTTTTAGACCCCTTAACCCAACTAGATTAGCATAATTAATTAGCCAAGTGATTAACTTAGTCAAATTATGCAAATTTAGATTATCACAATTAAACAATCATATCAAGAATATAAAGCAGCGGAAAAATAAATAACACAATGATATGATGACCCAGGAAACTACACGGTAAAAACTTAGGGAGGATTTGACCTAGCTATCCTCAAGGTAAACCTGAATCCATTATACGAAAGAATCAAAGTTCATACAAAAGAACTTACAAGTTTCCCGCTTGACTTCCTAATGCTACCCACCAGTAGAACTTACTGACACGACCAAGTGCAAGCTCCGAATCCACGAACTCCTTCTTTCTTGGATTCTCCAATCAGTTACAAGCACCCACGCTTGTTATCCTTTAAGATCCAATGGCAGCAACTGAGTTGATCATCAAGATGTTGATGTAATCTCTACCTTGAAAACCCTAAGTTTATGTGAAGGAAAACTCCTCAATGATCTCACAAGAAATTCACACAAACCGCAAATATAAGCAACAAAGACTTAGAGAGGTTTGGGTACAAACCCCTAGATACAAAAGAGGCACTCTCTTCTCTCTCTCAAGAGTCTCAAAAACGTGGCTTAGGGTTTCCTTTATATAATGGGAGAAGTACATCTGAAATTCTAATCCTTAATGGGCTTGGGTTGAGTTGGAAAATTCTACAAAAAAATATTATGCCCGAGATTCGATCGATCGAATCTAATTTTCGATCGATTGAGTCAGGCCGAAAGTCACTAATACTTCTGCAGCCACTCGATTCCAACTTTACATAAAATGCCCACACTTTAAGCAAGTCTAAACAAAACTAACAACCTGTTTTTATCATGGTTTGCCAACAATACACATTAGAATTCTAAATATATAAAATCCTAAGTTTTTAGAACCTAACACTTTTCTATATTAGTGTCCTATAATTTAGTAACCCCCCACCAATTAATCAAAACGCTCTTCACAGCTCCAAAACCCTCTATTATATTTGTGATTTCTGCTCAATCTAGTAGTGGTTTCCAAATGAGGTAACCCATTACCTCTCTCTCTCTCTCTCTCTCTCTCTCTCTCTCTCTCTCTCTCTCTTCCAAATGGGGCCAGGTCTCATTCTTTCTATCAAAGGTCACCTAATTAATTACAAACAAGGTCTATCTTATTCTCTTGTCGATCAAGTTCATCCAATCAACAAATAATGTTAGGAAGTTAACATTTTTTTATAGTTTTTTTCATAAATTTTGACATGGTCTATTGTAAATGGAATGATATCATTTTCACCCATTTCATTATATACTTGTGGGGCCAAGAAATGGTCAGACAATCCCAGCCCACTCCCAACCAGGCCCAAGGCCCATGTCCGAGGATGCGCCCATTGACCGAGGACTGAAGTGTGGCACCCAGCCACCCTCTAAACAACGCCAAGGATAACAGCATCCCCGGAAGTCCGAGGTCCTAGGACGCGCAAGCAGCACTTAGTCAAAGGGAGCCTCCCCGAGCATTCAAGGAATGAATAGCGGGTACCAAATACCGGACATGAAAGCATGGTGGAGGAGCGCACCCCAGATGAACTGTCACCTCCACATTAAATGCTCCCAACTAACGTCCTGGCCGCATTAATGAGGAAGGGACGCCTCAACAGTGCCACCTTGGTTGTTGCCACCTACAGAGACAAGGGGAAGGTGGCTGATGGGACAGGCACTCAAGTGATGCCCTAATCCCTTTACAAATGTAGGGCTAGGATTGATTGGAAGGGGGATATATAATGTAAGGAATTCCTCCTAAAAGGGGGAGGACGGAAGGATTATGGTAATCTGCATGTACTGAGAGAACTTCTTGTTCATCCTAAGAGAAAGAAATTATTAGAACTCCAAGTTCTGGAAAACACGTCCGAGGAGCATTTTTACTTATCCCACCGCACGCTCAGCTTATCCAACCCACGTACAACTATGCATGGCCGTTGCATTTCTCGCTAGCGCCTAGTTCTTGAATCCCTCCTCTATAAATTCATTGCGGGGTACGTTGGGCTTTTGACCCGTGTCCACTGGACGTGGGCAACCAAAAACCCTGTCCCTACAATACTAATCACAATTTATTATGTCAATAATTTTAATTTTATTAAAAAAATATTGAAAGCTCGAAAATGTGTTGAAAACATAAGAGCTGTTTAGACCTCCAAATTAAATTTACGACTTGATAGATTTTACACTAACTTAATACTAAGTGCGAAATAGTGTAAATGCGAGCGAATAAACAAACAAGCTACTCTAATCCATAATCATGACAACACAGCAGTAAAATGGAATGTAAAAGAGTAGGAAAGAGATATGCAAATACAAGATAACACGCCGATGTGTTATCGAAGAAGAAACCGAAGAAGAAACCGAAGAACTCGACGAAAAAACCTCTCCGCCGCCCTCGAAGCAATAATCGATCTACTAGACAATCAGTTGGGATACATGGGTTAGTAAAGAGACCTTCCAAGCCTAATCTACCCGATGTACCTAAGCCCTCCTCCTACTCCAACAAGGCTTGTAGGAATCGTGTCTTGTCTAGCTCTTCGAATCCCACAACAAGCTCCATGTTGAATCTGTCATCCTTGACTTCTTCCAATACTTCCAGCAACACCAAAACCTCACGTGATACTCTAAAATTGTGTGATAAGTGTTTGGGCTATCAATCTCTCAATGGTATGGAAATGAAAGGTAGGAGTTGAGGAAAATCTACAAGCAATTGTGTAGAGAAGTGTGGTTATAACAATCTTTAACTCTCAAGGTTTGTGGCTAGGGTTTTCTCTTTGCAACTCTCCTCAACATTTGTGAGTAATGTGGGTATATATAGTGTGGATACAGAAAGTGTATATCAGATATGACAGTCTAGCAAAACAGAATGTTTCGCGGGTGCCTTGTGGGAAGGCCTTACCCGCGAGCTACTCGCGAAACACAACTGTCTCCATCCTGTCCTGACTATTCGCATTCCAGCATGTGCATGTCACATGGATCACTTCGCGGGATGCTAAGTCTTGAGCTACCCGCGAAAACCACTTCAGTTTTCAATAACTTGAGTCTTCACACTCTCTCTCTCTCTCTCTATCACACAACCCTTACAATTAAATCCCACAATAAATACAGGATACAAAAGATTGAATAAAATTGCAATCAAATTTGGCACGGAATAAAAGCCAACAAAACACATAGTTGTAAATTACAACTTTACAAATATTTTGTTCTTAGACTAAAGTAGTAATATCTTATATAATAGTTATATACAGCACCCATTTCACATAGAAGTAATCCCACACTTATAAGGTTTAAGTTCCATATATAGGAGTGATGTTGCATAAATCAATAAGGGCTCATTTGTTATCGTTGTTTAAATAATAGTTTTCAGTGTTTAAACAACATTACTTGTATTTTTACACACTTTTTCACTCACACGTATTTCCAAAAAATATAAAAAAAAACGTTACTATAAATTTCTTACCAAACAAATCTTAAGTCCTCCAAAACTATTACAAATGGGGTTTATCTTATTCTCTTTACCAAACAACGTCATCCAATTACAAATGGGATCTATATCTCTATTCTTCTCCCACCAATGAAAGGTCACCCAATTACAAATGGGGTCTATCTTTCTATTGTCCCACCAATCAAATTCAATGAATCAAGTGTGCCATTCAAATCCATTATTTTAATTGTGCAAGTCCCACACCATTTCTCCACCATCACTATTTCCTGCCAATGTCCTTACCCCCCCTAGCTTGAACTTCCAGAACTTTCCCACGAGGTATGGACCACTCTCTTCCTCTCACTCATTCTCTGTCCCCCCAACTTGCCAAATGAAGAAAGGCCTACCTAAAATATAAAAAATTGCTAGTTGCTACTCCTAGAGGTCTAGAACTTTCTAATAAATATTAACTTTTTTATTTTTATAATTAGCCTCATTAACTCTATTTAAAGCCTTAAACACTTAATTCTTTAGCTTCTTTGTGACAATTAAATCTACTTCATGTCAACAGACTAAACTACAAACTGTAATCAAAAGCTATAGTAACTTTGAAGGGGAGTGTGATAAATTATACTACACATGCCACAACACACTTTTTTAAGCAATTTGAAGCGCACACACAAATGTTTTAATTGTCTTTGTTAATAAAAATATATTATCAATACCTATTATGGTTTAAAACCTATAGAAGAAAACAAAGTTAAGGAAAAAAGAAAAGAAAATAAAATAGCAAGAGTTTTAATTGGAGAGAGAGAGAGAGAGAGAGAGAAATACACTATTGTTATAAATTGGAAAAAAAATGATAATAGGATCTCAATTTTTTTTTGTAATAAAAAATAATGTGTAATATCGTAGATAATTAAATATTGAATTTCAAATTAAGTGTAATATTGTATGTTTGTTTTTAGACCCCTTAAAACGCAACCAAATTAACCTAGTTATTTAGCCAAGTGATTAACTTAGGTAAATTATGTAGATCTAGGTTAACGCAAATAAATCATATCATTGTAAAGTGCGAAAAATAAAGAACACAACAATATGATAACCCGGGAAAATCAAACTGGTAAAAAACTTGGGGAGAATTTAACCTAACTATCCTCAAGGTAAAACGAATCCACTATGAAAGAATTGAAATTTACACAATAGCAACTTAGACCACTAACATCCTATTGCTACCTTGAGTAAGAAACTTACTACCACGACCACATGATAGCTCCGAGTCCACAGACTACTTCTTTCTTGCATTTCCAGCAAGCACAAGCACTCTGCTTGTATATCTTCAAGTTCTTTAATCTGCAACTGAAATGATCACCAAACTCTTGACATCAATCTTGAGATTGGAAACCCTAAGTGTATGTGAAGGCAAACACCTCTAGATCTCACAAAAGATTTACACACACAGCATAAAAAGCAACCTCTAAACGTGGCTATTGTTTACCCTTTTATACTTAAGGCAAAACATAAAACCCTACACGTCAAACAGGCTTAGGCTGAGTTGGAAAACTCTGCAGAAAAACAATCTGCACGACTTTCGATCGATCGAGTCAAGCAGATTTACACAATAAATCCTGCAGAACACTCGATTCCAACTTTACATATAATTACACTTTGAGCAAGTCTAAACAAGACTAAAACGTTTTGATCATGATTTGCCAATATTACAAAATGAAGTTCTAATACATTAGTTCCTAATTCCTTAGAACCTAACATTGTAGCTAAAGTCAAAAGTTTTAAATACAAAAATGTTCATAGTATAGTTTTAATTATTACAATTTAAATATTTATGATTCCATATTAAACAAAATAACATAAGATTATGTAAGCAACGACATTTGGTATTTATGTAACTACTAAAAATCATCACATCTGTAAGTTGACATTATACTTTAAAATTTTGCAAAAGACACTTTATATTCACGTGCACGTACGTGAGTGATTGCAGATGTGGTATATGAATTTTTCCCTCCTGGCACATTACTTAATTAATTAGGATTTGTGATAATTAATATACCATTTTATAATTTTAAGTTTACATTACACACACAGCCGGCTCTAACATATAAACAAGAGAGAAAGTCGCCTAAGGCCCCGGGTAAAAAAAAGGCTCCCTAATTTTAACCAATAGAGCTATTTCTTTCATTTTAATATTATTAATTAAGCCCAAATACTAGCCAATAAATAAAATAGCATTTTTTACGAAAAAGAAATTCTACGTTCACAATATTTTTCACAATACTTTCACAATAAATTCTAAGTAACAGGATGTTACTAGCTATTATTGGTGGTTAAAAAAATAATTTCAATGGTGAGTTCAAATTAGAACTAGTAACAACTTAACACCTAAATTTTGTTGTGAAAATGTTATGAATTTAGCACTTCTAAAAAAAAAAAAAAAAAAAGGCAATACACAAAAAATTTCACAAGATTTTTCACAACAATTGAGTTGGCAAATTTTTACTAATTCTCATCTAAGTCCACCACTAACATCACTTTTTTACTTACCATTATTGATCTGCTACATCAACAGGTGTGAAAAGTTTTGTCAAATTTTTTGCGTCTATAGACTAATAGACATTCTCAAAAAAAAATTCTAGGTAGTTCATATTAATTAGTAATTTTGCATCTAACAAGAGAATAGAGTTTAAGCAATATTTAGATTTTTTTTTTTTAAAAAGTCATTTTTAAATATATAAAAGGCCTCAATTCATTTTTCGCCTTAGGCCTCTCAATGCATCAAGCCACCCCTTATTACACATAGGAGCATATTCTTTTTTTTTAATGATAATAATAATAACTACATTAAGAGAGTTAGAAAAAATATTTTCAATAAACAAGTTATTATATTTTAATAACTTATTATATTAAGGTAATGGGCATCTTTATTGTTTAGGGGGAGGAGGGTTTTGGCTCCGCCAGGGCCCAGGAACATAGGTACATATTCTCGGATCTCCGTAATTAATAAGAGTTTGTGATTTGTAGTTTGACAATTGAGTAATAATAATTACTTTTTTTTTAGGAAAGAGTAATAATAATTACAATAATAAATACTAATTTTTTAAAATTATTATAACTATGAAATTAGAAAATAAAAATTCCTCCAACCACATGCTCGAGTTGGAAGCAGCTGGTGTTTTTGTTTCTTCCATATAGGTTGTGCCTTATGTCAATGGCCTGCTCTCTATGACTCGAACAATTGGCGATGTACGCTTAGAGAACAAATTCAGAACTTATATAGTTCAGTGTCTTTATCAATGAGGGTGAGAGAATCAGAAAACACTGAATTATTCAATTATTGAACTCATAAGCAAAACATTTTCGAAAGGTTAAAGTCTCAGTGAAAACACACATGTAGACATAATTACATGACACAATACACCCAAGACATAAAGTTGAATTCAACGTTGAATCAAACCTTGAAACTCAACCAATAGAAAAAGTAAAAAAAATTCAAACAAGCTCAAATTAAGTTGTAGAATGTAGAATAGAAGCACCCTACAGAGATCAATCCACATTGTAGCTTGGCCGAGGCACCTTCTTGTAAATAGCCCTTAAAAGATCAAAGTAGAGCGGAAACTGTGCTATGGCGAAAAGGACTACCGGCAGGCATGTAATTGCATATACTGGAAGTGCATTGTTCTTAAGTTTATCCTTAAGCACAAAGAAATGTCCTCCACAGAAAGAGATTAACATCGACGCAAGGGATACGAAGAGCGAAGTTAAACCAAACAGAAGTTTCTTGGGCAAGTCACTACGAAAATCGTTCTGTTGGTATCGGGAAGTGAGAATAGAGAGGAGCAAGAACAAGACAGAGAAGCCTAAAGCAACAAGTGAGGATGCAGCAAAGATGTCAAATGCTGGATGGCTTTCGAGGATGGCGTGCCAGTTTCCTTGACACCTCCTGGGACAGTGCTTGATGTTGTAAAGGCAACTGTGGCAACGAGTGCAGCTACAAGTGAATAGGACTCAGACGTTTTGCTTAACCACTCACCTCCCTGATTGACGAGGTCTTCATGGGTGCTGGTGAAGATTTTTGCTGGGGTCTCACCCAAATCGTTGAGTTGATGACGAAAGTATTGCAGCAAGTTGTTGCTTACAAACTGCATGGATTTTCATATATATATATATATACATATATATAGAGAGAGAGAGAGAGAGAGAGGGAGATTTTGTTTCTAAACACGATTATTTGATTAATAATTGAAAAAAAAAATCTAAAAACACACTTAATTTACTTTTTACTGATTATATGGATCATCACTTTTCATTGACCATTCACAATTCTACAAAACAAAAAATTGTGAAATTGAGTGTAAAAATAAGTGTCTATGGTATTATTGTAATTGATTATACTCTTAATGGTGAAAAGTTCATATCAAGTATTTGTAGGATAGGGAGGATTCTAGACTTTTGCCATTATTTTTTTTTTAAATCTAGCAATATGTCTCTATTTTAAAACTATTTAGGTCTGTATTCCTGTTTTGAAACTAGATTTTCTCAAAATCGAGTTTCAATGTAAAACTCAATTTGTAGAAAATTGAGTATGGGGTGATCAAACTTTAAAAATAAAAAATAAAAAAATTATGGAACAAGGAACTCGAGTTCCACAATTTTTGTTTTTTTTTTTAAGTTTCATTTGGCATAACTCGTTTTTAAACCAATCGAGTTTTACATTGAAACTCAATTTTCTTAAAATCGAGTTTCAAAATAGAGACATAAACCTAAATAGTTTCAAAACAGGGACATATTACTAGATTTTTAAAAAAATAAGGGCAAAAGCCTAAAATTCCAATTGATAGGTCTCCTGAGAGGTACTCTACACCAATAAAAGCAATAGTTCTTATGGAAATTTTTTTTTTTCATTTGATTTTTGGGCTTGTCTTATTTTTTACTTGGTCAATATTTCTACTGAAGTGTAGTAAACATCTTTTGTTTTTCGAAAATATTCAATAATTACTCAGGTGGTCGTCAAATCTCTAGGCAAGTCATTTAAGATATAAAATTTAGGGTCACGCACGGTTCATATATACCTCATACCACTTGATTTCCCAGTGCATTTGCACAGGGCCGGCCCTAGGCCTAGGCCAATTAGGCCATTGCCTAGGGCCCCCTAATAGAGAAAGGCCCCAAATTTGAGGGGCAAAAAAAAAAATTTTAAATATTTTTGGGAGATATTAAAAAAAAATTAGTTTACATATTTTCTACACTATTAACAATGCCAAAAGAATTAAGTAATATTAGAGATAGAGATAAAACAAATTTAAATAAATAGGTCTTACAAATAAACATGTTTCTAATCACAAGTAATTCAAATAAGAAAATGTTAAAAATATTATAAATTTTATTACATAATTTTTATTTATTTATTTTTATACAAGATAAAAATTCTATTCTAGTATAATTTAAGTGTATGTGTGTGAAACTCCCTTCTGAAAATTTAAACCCCAACCCTTGCCCTCCCACACCCCATAAACACTCATACTTGTGGAGTGACCACTGTGTTAAGGGTGCGGGATGGTCTACATTTTTTTATAATTTCATGTGATAATGAATATAATAGGTGGACTTCAACAAACTATTGAATGCATTTTTTAATGAATTTTTGTGATTGGTGATATATTTTTGTATTTTTCATGTTGTAAATTTTTTAATATCTCTAGCATTTTTGAAAGTTTCATGTCACTGATCACATCAGTTACAATATCAATTTGTAGTAAAATTTGCTATAACTTTAGCATTTTCTTTAAAAAATATCATATTAAAAAGAAAAAAGAATGAATTTTTTATAATAAAAAAATTATTATATAAAATTTTAATTAAATATTATTTAAGTAATAACATAAAGGCCCCATTTGAATATTTCGTCTTAGACTTCCAAAATGTTTGGGCTGGCCCTGCATTTGCAATGCAGCCCCAGGAATTAGCCAAGGTTTATGCTTTCTTAGCCCCGCTGCAAGATGTAATGCATTGTTCCCCTTCTCAACCATTTCATAAATAATTGGGCATTTGAGATAATCTCTCTCGAGCAGCAACTTTAATATCGATTTTTAATCAATATTTTTTCCTGCACTCTTGTCGTTGATGACCATTGGAAACTGTTCAAGTATTTGCTCAACGATTTCCACTATGCCATTTTTTGCTGCAACCAATATGGGCGTATTCCTCTTTGCCATAGGAGGCCGCTTTCCTGCAAATAACAAAGAGTGCATTTCAATTGGTGTGCTTATATATTTAATGTTTAGCCCTCTTTTATTTGAAGGTTTTTGATATAAAGTGCTTAAATAGCTAGCAAGGACAGATTGGTCAGAACAAGTTATCTTGAAGTTGCTGGACCCTCCTAATTAAATGGTTGTATATATGGAACAAAAGAACAGTTTTCGATACTTCGTGCTTAAATAATAAGGATAGATTTATAAGAGTTTTGTAAATTAATATGTACAGTGGCAACTCCAGAAAATTTTTTCAGGGTGTTCCTCAACAAATATAAATTGCACAATCTAATAAAAAGAAAATTTTATATATTAACAACAACAATTAAAAAACACGAGATGAATCTTGCACAGGAGATAATTTTGGGTACATGGTTTTCTTATCAAATATTTGTTCATAATTCTAGTAAAATAATAAACAATAAACTATAAGTTCATTTGAAATATTAATAAAATTATTAATTATTGTTGTAACGTTGTTTAGTTGTTTCATTAATTTGTTTATCTTTTATAAACTATAATTTGTTATATTGTTGTTTCATTAATTATAAAATTATTAATTGTTGTTTAGCCTAACATGATTTAATTTGTTTGTATTTTATAATGTATTGGTTTATTAATTATTATACTGCTTTAATTATTGTTGTTTAGCCTAACAATAAACTATATTACTTTAATTTATTTGTCATTAATTATACTGCTTTAATTTGTTATATTATTTAGCCTCATGTGCACATTACACTAAAAGCACTAAAAGAACCACTGATATGCACATTATTTACACATCCCATGTGTAGCACAATAATTGAAGCACTAAAAATGTGTAATGTGCACTTATGCAGCCCGACCCTGCCAATCAGAAAATTTCACAATCACACATTACACTAAAAAAGACAATCACCCACACCAACACCAACACCAACACTAACACACTACACACGCCAACAGCAACAGATAAGATAAACTGAAAGCCAAATTCAATTTTCCAAAAGTCAAAAACAGACAAAATTTAATAAAGCTAAAGACTAAAGTGGCCAATCAAAAGTGAGAGAGAGAGTTACTGAGTCGGTCTTTTTTTTTTTTTTTTTTTGATGTGAGTTGGTCTTAATAAAGAATAAAGAGAGAGAGAGTGGAGTCATTTCTTAATTTTCATTTCAGACTATCAGTTCAGATAGAGAGAGAGTGAAAGTCAGAGAGAAAAAGAGAGAGACCGAGAGAAGTTAGCTTAGAAAAAAAATGAAATACCTTAAGGGAGGGTCGGACTGTCGGAGGGAGCACCGAAGCAGTGGCAGCAGCCGAGCAGCGAGTAGAGAGGGCGACAGGAGGCCTGAACTGGACTGGGCACGAGCGGACGAGCCGGTGGGCGAGCGATCTGCCGATCTGGCACTAGCGATCTCCGTCCTCCGATCCGATAAGTGACGATGAGCGGCGTTGGCTACTTGGCTTGGATGAGCCTCAACAAGCGGCGTTGCTCAATGCTCTGTGACCTCTGTCTGCCTTTATGTAGGCTCCATTCTGAGTGAGGCTGACGGGTTAAGCATGGGGTGCCTTGTGTGCCATAATTTTGCCTTATCAGTTGCCCCTTACTCCATATCTCCGTCATTAAAAACTGACGGGTTATGGAGTTTTATTTTGGTTGCAGGTTATTTGTTGCTGACTTTCATTTTGGCTAGGAGAGAGAAATTAATTCATATGCGATGCAGCCAGTAATAAATGTCTGGACACGCGGCGTATCCTGGTTGGCTCCGTTCTGGACGAGGGCGTCGCTTCGTCTTCTGTGCATATCTCCTTTATATATAATCCACCTTTCCTTCTCATTTTCCCTATTTCATCTTTTCTGATTCCTGGAGAGAACGTCTGTCACCTTTCTTCTGTCAATCCTCCTACATCGTCGCCTGCATTGCTGCCGTCACGTTTTCAATCGTCACCCATTCTGAGAAACTTGTAAGTCCTTTTCCTTTCTTTGTGTATACTTTATTTTGGTTGATTTTTCTAAAGCGAGGTCGTCATCTTAGGTGCTTAGAACAAATCCGTCACTTGTAGGCATTCAGATGTCAAGTGATGAGTCGAGTGATCAGTGGTCGGTCCGCGATGAAGCGGGCTACGACGAGGTATTTGGTTCAGGTGATGAATCCGAGAGCTTTTCCTGGTCATCAGAAAGGGAGACATCAGCCCAAACCCCTGACGAGGAGGTAGGGAGTCATGGAGGCGAAGATCAGGAGGAGGTAGTAGGTGAGGAAAGGGAAGTTGAGGTGGAAGAAAAGAGGGATAGTGACAGAGATGAAAGTGACGAGGAATCTTGTGAGGGGACTGTAGGAAGTCCTGCAGGTAGCCGTCCCTTCATCCTTCCCGAGGAATCGGACGTCAATAAATTTTTACCAAATATGAGTGACAAGGTCTTTAAAGAGTTGCGCATCCATTTCCAAATCCCAGACTATATCCCAATCCGTCTCCCTAGGGAAGATGAACAGTGCTATACAGGGAAAACCGCAAACATTGGTATGTATCATCAATGTTTGCCGCGGGGCTTAGATTGCCCCTGACGGCCTTACACCGTCATTTGGCTGACTATCTGGGGTTGTCCATTAGCCAGATTGCTCCAAATTCGTGGAGGATCTTTATAGGTGCTGAGGTCTTATGGGGTCGTCTAAGTGGAGGACACCGTCAGCTTTCTTTAGACGAGTTCTTCTACTATTACAGACCCCAACACCTATCTTCTTCTAAAGGGATGTACCATTTTGTCGTCAGGGAGAGGGAGTTTAGATTAGTGTCTGAGATGCCAGATTCAAACAGAAATTGGAAGGGTAGATTTTTTTTGTTAAAGGGGCAGACTGGGTGTGCCGTCAGGAAGAGTGGGAGACGATGCCCTGTGATTATTTTGACAATACTTGGGCCTTTGTCAAGGATTCAGGTTTTATCCGTCAGCTTTTACCCTCATTGGTTTTTTACATGTATTTGCCTATCTGCCTTTTGAAGTGTTTTAATGTTGTCTACGTTTTTCTTCATCAGCCAACACTCGTCCTCTCATAACTGAAGAGCAGGAGGATTTTATCTGTCGGTTTCTAGAGATTCCCCTGAAGGAGCGATCGTGTCGAGATTTAATTACTCTTGACACTCTTCACGCGTATTGCGGGGGTCCTGAACCAACGCCTGAAGCTCGCAAGTTAGAAGATTTTTCTCGCCGTAATGAGTAATTTCTTCTTAGAGTTCCGTCACTTCGGCTTTCGCCGTCAATTTTTCTCATATGTATCTAGTACCTTTGCAGAGATGGAGTCAGCCAAGCAACGAATAAGGGCTGCTGCTGCCAGTCAAAAGGAAGAAAAAAGGGCAAAGGGGGAGTTGGCATCTTCGTCGGCTCCCAAATCCGTCACCAAAGGCACGCTAAAGAGGAAGACCGACGGGAAGGATAGCCGTCTGCTTAAAAAGGTGGCCGTCACTTCTGAGAATGAGCTCTCAGAGAAGTCAACCCCCAAATCAGGCCACGGAGTTGGAAAGGGGGTGATGACTTCTGCTGACCCTATTTTGGAGGGGCCCCGTTGCCTACTGACGCACAAGGACTATGCCGTCGGGGATGTAGAATCATTCATAAAGCCGACAGACATTGATCCCTGTGCTTTGCTGCGGACGGAGGATTTGAGGGCGTCGGCTTTGTTTGACCTAACATGGGTAAGCCGTCTCCCTTATCTAACTTCTCTTATCTTTTTCTTGTTTAACTGACGATTATGCTCTTCTTAGGCTTTGGTACGTGTAAAAGCGCTCCAAGACTGGTGTGTGGCCAAGGAAGGAGTCGTCACTCGTGTTAGTAAACATAATACTAACATGTTGAACCAGCAGGTGCAGTATAAAGAGGCCATCCGTCTTCTGAATGTTGAGCTGCAAGAAGTAAAGCAGAAGCTGGAAGAGGCGGGTCGTCAGAAGGATGAGTTAGAGAAAGAGCTGACGACTCTTCGTAATCAGGTGGAGACAACAGGGGCTGACGCGGTCCAGAAATTCAAGGCGTCAAATTCTTTTATTGATTCCTGTGATGGATACTACGGTACGGGATTCGATGACTGTCTTAGACAAGTAGTGTCAGCCTTTCCTGAGCTGGACCTATCTGGGATCAGCCTGGATGACACCCCGCCAATGACGCCTGCTAATGACGCCGTCACAGTTGGCGATGACGACCCCGAGGATTCCTCCCTACATGGAGATAGTGGAGTTGTTTTGGCCCAGCCTGCTGCGAATCCTCCCGTCAATCCATCAGTGGAGATCCTTGTCGTAGAAGACCCTCTTGTATAGAAGAAGTAAAAAGGCTTCAAGTGACACTCCTCCTTCCCAGCCATAGTTTTACTTCTTGTAACTGTTGTATTTTGTTCCAAACAATGTTTTTAAGTGCCCCCTTGGTTTTTGGGGCTTCTATTTGAAATTAATTTACTTTTGCTTATGATACTTAGCACCCGTCGTTTTTGAACATGTATGTATGGCCATTCGCTCGAGTGCTTCTTTTTCTTGCTTTGCTAAGGCTACTTCCCAGTCGTAGGTTGGGCTCGTCTAGTTGTAGGTTATGATTTAAAGGAACAGAATCACGATTACGGACCCGTCTATCTTAGTGGCACCGTCAGTTTTATTAAACCATCGGTTTTGACTTTACATTGAGTATACTAGTGGAGCCGTTTGCTTAATAAAGCCGTTAGTATTGACAATTTTTATGGGTAGACGATCATTTTGGTGAGCCCGTTATTCTTATTGACTCCATTTATTTTATTAAGCGGGATTCGTCTATTTTATGGATCAAATAGACTTGTCCTTTTCGTAGACTTTTAATTTGTTGCTTGTAGGAGTTCTAACAACATTCTATTATCCCGGGACAAGGTCGTCCACCTTATGGACTTAACCAGGTTTTGATAATTTATTACTTTTTGAGATGAGGTCACTTATGTGGGACCGTCAACTTCATAGCTTTGTCCATATTATGGACTTGACCAATTTGCGTCTTTTATTAGACCGTTCGTTTGATAGCTCCGTCCATCTTATGGACTTGGCCAATTCGTCAGTCTTTTATTAAATCGTCAGCTTAATAGCTTCGTCCATCTTGTGGACGGCCAATTTTGTCAGTCTTTTATTTAGACCGTCAGCTTAATAGCTTCGTCCCTCTTGTGGACCTAGCCAATTTTGTCAGTCTTTTATTTAGACCGTCAGCTTAATAGTTTTGTCCATTTTGTGGACTTGGCCAATTCCTCAGTCTTTTATTTAGACCGTCAGCTTAAAAGCTCCGTCCATCTTATGAACTTGAACTTGTAAGTAGAAACTTTAGTTGTTCTGAATAAACTCCTCTTATTGCCATGCATTTATATAAAAAGTAGCTTCAAAAAAAGAAAACCTGCCCTTTGGGCTTATTGTAGCAAAAACTAGAGTAAATAATAAATCTGAGTATAACTGAAATTTGCTGCGGTAAACTATGAATAAAAGGGGGGTGTTGTCCTTCACGTTCGTCATCTCTACTGGTAGTATTTTCGCAAGTGTTCAGCATTCCAAGGATGTGGTAGCTCCCGTCCGTCTAGCGTCTCCAGATGGTATGTGCCTTTCCTCTGCCATGCCGTGACTCGGTAAGGTCCCTCCCAATTTGGGCCGAGTTTTCCTTGGGTCGGGTCTCTTGCTACGCCCATGACTTTCCTTAGAACGAGGTCTCCAACCTGGAAGTCTCTATGTCTGACCCGAGAGTTGTAGTGCCCGGCCATGCGGTCCTGGTACCGTGCGAGCCTTTGTTCTGCTGCTGCCCTGACTTCCTCCACCAGATCGAGCTGTAGACGTATGGCCTCGTCATTTTTTCTTTCGTCATGGTTATGCACCCTGTAGCTTATGAGTCCGACTTCGGCTGGGATGACTGCTTCGCTCCCGTATGTTAGTCGGAATGGTGTCTCTCCTGTTGGTGTCCTTGTCGTAGTCCTATAGGCCTAAAGTACGCTCGGCAACTCTTCTGCCCATATACCTTTTGCCCCCTCGAGCTGAGTCTTGATAATCTTCAGCAATGATCGGTTCGTGACTTCGACCTCTCCGTTGGCTTGAGGGTGGGCGGGGGAGGAGTAGTGGTTCCGTACCCCCAGCTGCGAGCAGAAGTCCCGGAAGGAGTTGTTGTCGAATTGCTTCTCGTTGTCTGAGACTAAGACTCTAGGGATGCCAAACCTGCATATGATACATCGCTAGACGAAACTCCGTATGTTCTTCTCCGTAATGGTGGCCAAGGCTTCAGCTTCCACCCACTTCGTAAAGTAGTCGATGCCCACTACTAGAAACTTCAGTTGTCGTATTGCCGTAGGGAACGGCCCCATGATGTCCAGTCCCCATTGAGCGAACGGCCATGGTGCCGTCATCGGGGTGAGTTCTTCGGGTGGTTGTCTGATGACATTGCTGAACCTTTGGCACTTGTCGCAGGTCTTTACATAAGCCTCGGCATCCTTCTGCATGGTTGGCCAAAAGTACCCCGTTCGCACTAGCTTGTGCACTAGTGACCTTGACCCTAAGTGGTTTCCACAGATTCCCTCGTGCACCTCTCTCATGACGTAGTCTGCTTCTTTAGGACCTAAGCATCGTAGGTAGGGGCGGGAGAAACCTCTTTTGTACAAGACATCTCTTATCAGAACGAACCTCGCTGCTTGGACCTTCAGTTTTCTTGCAGCTTCCTTTCCATCTGGCAATATGCCGTTCTTCAAGTAAGAAACTAATGGCGCAATCCAGTCGCTTTCAAGACCAAGCTCCTATACATCGACCGAATTTATAAGTGGAGAGAGTTGAACGAAGGAGAGTACATTACCAAGGGAGGCCATATGTTCGGCTGAAGCGGCTTTGGCTAGGCGATCAGCTTGCTCGTTTTCTCCCCGGGGGATCTGTATAATTTCGGCCTTCAGCTCGTTTACCCTCCTCCTTGCTTGGTCCAGATACTTCTTCATTCTTTCGCCTTTACACTCATAATCCCCATTTATCTGGTTGACCACGACTTGAGAGTCACAGTAAATGATAACTCTTTCGGCTCCTGCAGCTTTGGCGAGGTCAAGCCCTGCTATCAGAGCTTCATACTCCGCCTCGTTGTTGGTGGTAGGGAACTCAAGGCGGACCATACACTCGACCGTGTCTCCTTCGGGTGACTGTAGTATGACGCCGGCTCCCCCAGCCTGCTTGTTGGAGGATCCGTCTACGTGCATGCTCCATAGAGGAGATTCCTCTGCCCCCCTGTCCTCGCCATTTGTGAACTCAGCTATGAAATCTGCGACGACCTGTCCTTTAATGGCAGTTCGAGGGCGGTACTGAATGTCAAACTCACTCATTTCTATGGCCCATAGTGCCAGTCGTCCCACGGCTTTAGGGTTGCACATTGCCCGTCGCAAAAGCTTGTCGATTAGGACGATCACCGTGTGGGCTTGAAAGTATGGTTTGAGTTTGCGTGCTGCCGTAACTAAAGCGAAGGTGAGTTTCTCCATGGGCGGATATCTTTCTTCGGCTCCGCGAAGCGCCCGGCTGGTGTAGTACACAAGTTTCTGCACTCTCTCTTCTTCTCTGATCAAAGTGGCGCTGACGGCAGCTGGGGAGACAGCAAGATAGAGAAAAAGTTCTTCGCCTGGTTGCGAAGGACTCAGCAGTGGTGGGGAAGAGAGGTAAGTTTTCAATTCCTCGAACGCTTGTTAGCACTCGGCAGTCCACTCGAAAGATCTCTTCAGTGTGCGAAAGAAGGGTAAGCACTTGTCCGTTGCCCTTGAGACGAACCTATTTAGCGCTGCTATCTTGCCATTGAGGCTTTGTACTTCCTTCACATTTTTTGGTGGTGCCATCTCCATTGTAGCTCGGATCTTGTCCGGATTGGCCTCGATGCCCCTTTGGGAAACCATGAATCCTAGGAATTTTCCTGCCGTCACCCCGAAGGCGCACTTTCCTAGATTAAACTTCATGTTGTAAGAGCGAAGAGTGTCGAATGTTTCCCTGAGGTCTTCTAAGTGATCTTCCTCTCTTCTGCTTTTTACCAGCATATCATCTACGTAGACTTGGACATTTCTCCCGACCTGCTGTGCGAACATTTTGTTCATAAGCCTTTGATATGTTGCGCCCGCATTCTTCAGACCAAATGGCATTACTTTGTAACAAAAGAGGCCTTGGCTGGTTACGAACGAAGTTTTCTCTTGATCGGCTTCGTGCTTCTTGATTTGGTTGTAACCGGAGAAAGCGTCCATAAAACTTAACAGCTGGTGTTGAGCTATAGAGTCTACTAGAGTGTCGACCCTTGGGGGGGATAGCTATCTTTGGGGCACGCTTTGTTTAGGTCGGTGAAGTCTACGTACATCCTCCACTTCCCGCTAGCTTTCCTGACCATCACTACGTTTGCTAGCTAGTCGGGGTAGTAGACTTCCCTAATAAAGTTCGCTTCCTGTAGCTTGCAGACTTCTTCAGCTATGGCCTAATCTCGTTCTGGGGCAAACACCCGCTTCTTCTGTCGGACGGGTGGAAAGGAGGGTGACACATTCAGCTTATGCACCATGACTGAAGGGTCTATTCCTAGCATGTCCTCGTGACTCCAAGCGAATACGTCCCGATTCTTTTTGAGGAAGGCTGTAAGTGTTTGTTAGATCATGGGACTTGCGAGGGTCCCAATCTTTGTTGTTTGGTCAGGTTTGGAGTTGTCGAGAGGTATTTCTTCAAGCTTCTCAACGGGCTCCGTCGCACTCCGATGTTCTTCTATGCTCATGGCCGGGAGGTGGTCATCCATTTCCATCATAGCCACGTAGCATTCGCGTGTGGCCACCTGATTTCCGCGTAGTTCTCCCACTCTGTATTCGGTAGGGAATTTGATCATTAAATGATAAGTCAAGGTCACTGTCTTCCATGAATTGAGGGTGGGTCGCCCTAAGATAGCATTGTAGGCAGACGAACAGTCGACCACGAGGAACGTCACGTCCTTCGTGATCTGTTGAGGATAGTCGCCTGCCGTTACAGACAATGTGATTGCGCCCAGGGGAAACACCCTTGTTCCTCCAAAACCGACGAGTAGGGCATTCGTCAAAATCAATCGCTCTCTGTTGATTCTCATCTGCTGGCATGCTGGGTAGTACAGGATGTCTGCCGAGCTGCCATTGTCGACCAACACCCGGTGCAAGTTGTAGTCCCCTACTTGTAGGTTGACAACAAGCGCATCGTCGTGTGGATGGTGAAGACGTCACGCATCTTCTTCTGAGAACCCGATGATAGGGCTTTCTCTTCGTGCTATTTTTGGTACTGAGCCCGTCAGCTGGACGTTCTGGACCATCCTGAGGTACGTCTTCCGAGCCTTTTTGGATGACCCGGTAGCCGTTCCTCCTACAATCATCCTTATGTCGTCGATAGGAGGTCTAAGACGGTCATTATCCCGTCGGGGGAGGGGGGCTATTCTTGAGGTGGTGGATCCGTTCTTTCCTTGCTTACGAACTTCTGTAATTTCCCTTGTCTTATGAGGGCCTCAATTTGCTGCTTTAAGTCGTAACAATCGGCTGTGTCATAGCCGTGATCTCGGTGGAAGCGGCAGTATTTGTCTCTAGAACGCTTGCTAGGATCTCCCTTCAGCTTTCTAGGAAAGGCCAGAGCCCCTTTGTCCTTGATTTGCATTAGGACTTGATCTATCGGGGTGGATAGTGGGGTGAAGCTTGTGAACCTTCCCCCCGGGGGTTTAGAACGCCTTTCATCTCTTCGATCTCCTGTCCTCGACCTCTTCTGCCCTTGGTCTTGTCGTGCATCTTCCTGCCTCTCCCTTTTTCTTGGCTTTTCCTCCCGGGCTTGTAGCTCATCTTCAGCATTCATATACTTAGTGGCCCTGTAGAGTACTTCAGACATGGTCTTCAGGTCGTTTTTGTATAGGGAGAACAAAAACTTACCCTTTCGCAACCCATTTGTGAAGGCTGCTACAAGTATTTTGTCGTCGGCTTCGTCGATCGATAACGCTTCCTTATTGAAGCGCGTTATGTAGGATCTCAGCGTCTCGTCCTCTCGTTGATTGATACTCATCAAGCATGGCGTGGACTTCTTATACCTGTGTCCCCCAATAAAGTGTGTAGTGAACTGAGCGCTTAGCTCCTTGAAAGTGCTGATGGAGTTCAGCGTCAGTCGGCTGAACCATACCCTTGTGGGGCCCTTCAACATTGTAGGGAAGGCCCTACACATGATTTCGTCCGCTACCCCTTGAAGGTGCATCAAGGTCTTGAAGGTCTCTAGGTGATCCAGAGGGTCCTTCACTCCGTCGTAACTGTCTATATGCGGCATGCGAAATTTATGTGGTAGGGGGAAGGAATTGACAGCTGCCGTGAACGACGAGTCGGTGCGATTTACGAGATTGTCAAGGTCGCTGGATACCCGTCCTTTGAGGGCATTCATCATGACCTCCATTTGTTCCTTTATTGCCTGTATCTCCGTGGCAATGTATGGTTGAGTTGCATCCGTGAGGGATGGCATGCTCAGATTTTGACGCTCCGGCCTACTCGGAGCATTACTGCCCTCTAGCCTTTCCCGTTCTCTTCTATCAGCACTGGTGCCTTCTTGTTCCTGCTCTTGAGTGCCGTGACCTGTATTTTTCTGGCGTAACTGTTCCTCTAGATCGTTGTTTTGCTTAGTGAGGCGTTCCATGGTTGCAGTGAGAGTTTGCACCTGTCTCTCGAGTGCAGTTGGGCGTGGTTCATCTCCTTGAACATTGTTGGTCGCCATTGAGCGAGTAAGTACCATGCAACTCTTTGTCCAGGAAGCGATAGTATGGCTTTACAAGTCGTAAAAAATCGTTCCCACAGACGGCGCCAATTGGTGATGCCGAAAATATCACCAGTGAGTCACACGATGCTCACACACTAAAACAACACCTGCACAACAAAAAAGTAGAAGACCTAACAGAGAGCACCGGTGTGGTGCCGGCCAAATACCCTCCGAAGGTCAAGTTAGAACTTGTTACAACTCTAGAGTGCTAGAGATGGGTGAATTATGCGTACCTTGATTTGTGAGGGTATTGGGGCTTTTATAGTAGTAGAGGGTGGACCTCTCTTTCTTGGAGTAGAAGTCTTTTCCTTATAGGAATCCTTATGAGCGTAGATTGCAGAATCCTTTCCTTATAGGACTCTAACATTGAACGTGGAATACAAGTCATCTCTTTATTATTCATGCGTGGTGGCCAAGTCATTGTTTTATTAGACCCGTCGGCTTTAAGATCGTCAGTTTGTCTTATTCCCTTCAGTCAGGAAGGGTCGTCAGCCTCATAAGGGAATCAGCCCTTTAGGGTTCTTCGCGGACCTCCTTCCATGACAGCCTATTACGGTCCGTCAGCTTCAGGGTCTTCAGCCTCCTCTATAACTCAGCCCGTCAGCATGAACTGTAGGCTCCATTCTGAGTGAGGCCGACGGGTTAAGCATGGGGTGCCTTGTGTGCCATAATTTTGCCTTATCAGATAGAAATTTATTAATCTTTAAATATTATACACATTTTGCTCTACATACCACACCACTCTTTACGTTCACTTTTGCTCTTTATTTCACATATATACAAGCTTCCTAAATATGCTCACCTAAACTAGTTACAAAAGTTGAATACATAAAAGAAAAGTCAATAGAAGCAACTCTTTCTCATCTAGAATTTTACAGTTAGATATTGCCCCTATTTTGTTTTATTTTTTGATGGTAAAAAGGGGAGCTGAAGCGAACATTGTGACTTATTCTTTGAGCATGACTATAGAAGCACCCCGTTAGAGAATGTTGGATTTAGTCATAGTTATTGTGGTCGGGATGACCACAGGCCTCACTCTTAACCCCACGAGAGAGCTAAAAACTTGGGCTAGTTGCAGACAGAATCCCACAATTCGCCCATTGAGACTCGAACATGAGACCTGGTGCTCTCGCATTTACAACAAGACTGCTAGGCCACCTCTCTCAGCGGTCCCTATTTTGTTTTATAGCCACCTTAAAGACATGCAAACACATAAAATACCAATTTAGGAACTTATAAAATATCACATAGTCCAATTTGAAAGGAGCATCGTATTCCTCTGTTACATCTGGTAACATCTGGTCCTGCTGGGGTGCTAGCTGAGGGTTCATCCCCTTTGAGAAGTACTGGTATTTAATTCTAGATTGGGTAAGCTTTTTAACGATTTGAACAGAAACTATGTGCTTCTCTTTTATCTTCCTGATATCCCTACATCTCTCTAATCATATATAGCAGAACATTTATATTAATCCAAGTATATAACTTACAGAAACAATAAAAGAAAGATAGAATACGATGATAATAATCTAATAGAGCGGCATTCCATATCCAAAAATAACCGGCATTAATGTCGTATATATATAAAAGATTGACAAGGTAAGCGCAGATGCCATAACCTCTCCGAACAAATTGATGCTTTGGCTTACTACGAGCTTCCGATCCTCTACACAACAAAATCAATTGAGTGAATAAGTCAAACACTAAAACTTTTAAACACAAATAAATAAATAAATATATAAAATCACTTATTATATTATTATCGATGTGAAATTAATCATATTTATTGTCATATTAATTTATAAATTACCACCACGCGCACCTTGGCATGATGGTCATTCCACAAATAAAAGAGGTGTGTAATACACTGAGTGTACCAAAAAATTTCAGGGTTCAAGCCGACTGATTTGCATTTTTTTTTTAACAATTTCAATGCACACTATTTACAATTTGCATTTCTCACCCTCTTGTCCAGATTGGCGAGTTACATTTGATCCACCGAGACTTTCTTCGCGTACCCTCCAGCCCTTCTTATGCGCTTTTCCTCCAATATTTCAAGAAAAGGAAAGTATTTCAGTTATAGAATTTAAGGGCACACAGCAATTAAAAGAAGAAAGAGGAGACCCCAAAAATAAAAGATAATATGCTTTTTAATCCTTAAAATTTTAAGTATATATTTTGTTAGATTCTAAAGATTTAAGAATTTATGTATTTAGAACTCTAATTTGTATTGTTGGCAAACCATAATCAAAACATGTTATTTAATCTTGTTTAGGCTTGCTCAAAGTTGTGCGTTTTATGTAAAGTTGGAATCAAGTTGCTGCAAAAACTATTAGTGACTTTCGGCCTGGCTCGATCGATCGAAACTTAGACTCGATCGATCGAATATCGGGCAGAACGTGTTTTTCTGCAGAATTCCAACTCAGCCCTAACTCCTAAAACATTTAGGATTTTATGTTTTTGCCCTAGGTATATAAGGCAAACCCTAACCACGTTTTAGATGTTGCTCAGATTGTTGTTTTGTGTAAATCTCTTGTGAAATCTAGAGGAGCTTTCCTTTACACAAAACTTAGGGTTTTCAAGAAGGAGATGTTATCTACACCTTGATGATCAACTCAGTTGCTGCCATTGAAGTTTAAAGAAAAACAAGCTTGGGTGCTTGTAACTAGTGGTAAATCCAAGAAAGAAGGAGTCCGTGGATTCGGAGTTTGCACGTGATCGTGTCAGTAAGTTCTACTGGTGGGTAGCAATAAGAAGCCGAGCCTGGGGACTTGTAAGTCTTATTGTATGAACTTTGATTCTTTCAAGATAATGGATTCAAGTTTACCTTGAGGATAGCTAGGTTAAATCCTCCCCAAGCTTTTACCGTGTAGTTTCCTGGGTCATCATATCATTGTTTTATTTACTTTTCTGCTGCTTTATATTTTTATATGATTGTTTGATTGTGATAACCTAGATTGGTATAATTTGACTAAGTTAATCACTTGGCTAATTAACTAAGTTAATCTGGTTAGGTTAAGGGGTCTAAAAACCGTTCAAGTGGTATCAAAGCGGGTAGCTCTTCTGTTTTAGATCTTTTGATGTAAGAGCTGATCCTTGACCCATGTTGTCATGAATAATTTGAAGTGTCTTTCTGCTCATGTTTGTGATGATTTGAATAAAAAGGACACTGTTGTTTCTGTTGATTTTTTTGATGCTTTTGAAACTTTTCGTAAGGAATTATCTAAATTTTTGAAAATTTCTAAGAAATTCAAGGAAGAGTTAAAATTGGCTAATCTTGAAAAAGAGGAATTAGTTGTTAGATTAGATGAATCAAATAAAAAGAATGAATTTTTGAGAAATCAAATTTCCTCTCAAGATGAGAAGATGAAAAGCTTGGAACAAGAGTTAGTTGAATCTAAAACTAAAATTAAAAATTTGACTAGTACCAAGCCTGCTATTGATAACAGAAGTGTTTCTGTTTCTCTTAAGCCTAAAATTGAGAAAGTTTATATCCCTCATTTCAAGAGGAATAATAAAGAAAATGCTTATTTTGCTAGGTTAGAAAAAGGTAAAAGTTTTGATGTAGACGCTGATGTTTCTAAACCTAAGTCTAAACCTATTGTTAGAGAGTATAAGAAATCTGTTTTTGTGCCTACCTGTCACCTTTGTGGTGTTGTTGGTCATATTAGGACAAATTGTTCTTTGTTGAGGCAAAAACCAAAATTTGAGACTAGATTTGCTGTTAGGAATACTGATGTTCCTAAATTTGTTCCTGTTTATCACTTTTGTGGTGTCTCCGGTCACATTCGTCCTAATTGTCATAAATTGAAATTTAAGCATTCTGTGTTTCAATTTAGGATATGTGATGATATTTCTCCTGCCATAAGTCCATATAAATTGTTTCATATTTTTTTGAAAAATTTAAACTTGTTGGCTTGTGAAAGGAATTTGCAGGATTTTAGTCTTTCTCAAAAGATTGGTGTAATCCCTCAAATACACTCTGCTTCTCATGAATTTTCACCTACAAAGCCGAAGAATCGTGCCATATGGGTGAGAAAAGATTCTCTAAGGTGAGTGTTGCTAACTTGTCCTTGATTTAATTCTTTCTATTAATTGTGAACATGTTTTGTTTTAGTTTTTGGTTGTTTTATTTTCTTTGATTGTTTTGTTTTAAAGAAAAATCCAAAAACATTGAAAATTTTCAAAAAGATAAAAATATTTTATTTTATGTCTTGTTTTATTTTTCTTGAGGATTACATGAATTATGATATATCTCTCTTGATTTAGAACATGCTTGACATTGTGGAGAAACTTGAACAGTGTATGGTATATAAGTGCTAAGCTACGTTTGAGTTTGTGTGAGTATGTACTAGTTTGTACATGTACTCAAGCGTTAATTAAGAAATTGATATTTCTTGTTTGTGTACCCTTTATAGCTTAGTTAAGCACTGTCATGCATTGCATTTGCATTTTTAATCATTTAGCATAATGTGTACTTTTTATTCTTGGTCATAAATTTTTTTAAACCAAAAAGATGTTTGTGTTTTGTATTTCACATCTTGCATTTATAATCAAGGATTGGCCATATTATCTTTACATAACAAGTTTATGTAACTTGTTTAGCTTGGATGAGCTTACTTTATTGCACTTTACTAGTTTGAGCTTTATAGTGCATGTTGTGTGGGAGATGTTTATAGTTTTTGATCACTTTGTCTTGATCTTGAAGTCACATGTCTTTGACTGTCGGACTTGAACCTTTTGAGAAAGGCATAAATAACCATCTCGCCACTGTTTACTAGCCAATCATGAACACCTTAGTGCATATCATAAGATTTTGTGCTCGAGAAAGTGTAGCACATGCACAAAAAGAACATAAGGTGTAGCCTCTATTAAATTGCTTAATGATTAAAATTGTTGTGTACTATTAGGCTTGATGCCAAATCACATAACTAAAATCTGTGTACAATATGAGGCAAAAATTCAAGAAACTTATATGATTGCAAGCTTATGTTATAGGAGATGTGGGAGTTATATGATGTAACTCTTTAGGTGATAGTCTCTTTCAAATTCTATGTGATGAATTTTATAAATTTTGTGTTTGATTTCTATTCACATATCAACTCACATGTATCTCAAGTTTTTGCTAGTTGCACACACTACACAAGTTACTCTTTGCTAAACTTGGTACATTTTATTGTGTGTGATCTTGTTGTGGTCATCCAAGGTTAAAAGTTCCTTGATCTTAATGCAAAATATGTTTAAAGTTTGAGAAATTGGAAATTCTAGAGCTTGAATGTACCCGAATTGGGGTTTTTGTTCAATTAGGTCAAAATTGATGAAATTGGCTTATTGGATTAATGTCATTGATCATTCTAATCTGTTTTCTAAGTTGTGTGATGATCAGTTGGTCATATTTCTTTAAAAAACAAACAAGTGGTTTTCAAATTTTGAGGTTTTTTGTTAGAAACTCTATGCTCAAGCCAATTTTGTGAATTTGAACTTATATTGAACTTCGTTTCACTGCATTAGAGCATGCATCATGACATATTTTTTCATGCATCATTTATGTTTAGGATTTACATGAATTGCACTTTTTTTTGTATCCATCTTGCAATTTTGCAATCATATCTCTCATTGTTTTCAAACCTAACATGCATACACTTTGCTAAATTGGATATTTAACTTGATTTAAAAATTGATTGATTAATTTTTGAGTTATGTACTTGTTAGTATATGCTATTTTTTTTTGTGTGAACTGCAGAAAATACTTTTCTTAAAAGATATGATGGATAATTAATGTGCAAATATTTTATCTACTCATGCAATTATTTATGGGTCACATAGTATCAAGTTTGCATTTATTGAAAGAGAGAATATTTTTCTTCATGTGTATCCTCACCTTAGTTTTTAACTTTGATTTGTGTGTTTTTTTATCCCCTCCTCCTAAAGTTTCCCCAAAACTTGTTTTGTTTTTCCTATTTTTATAGGGGGGAAGCTTGTTTTTAACCTTTGTTGTTCATATGGGAAGTTGTCTCTATTTTCTATAGAGTTGAATTATTTTATATTTCCTTGATTCTCTATTTTCTCTTATCATTTGTTGCGTATGTTGACTGTTTACTCTTTGTATGAGTTGTCTTTGTCAATACGTGACAAAAAGTGAGAGATTTATTTGAAATGTGGGAACATGTGTGGAAAATACAAGAATGTTCTATTTAGGGGGAGTTAACATTGTTTTTGATGTATCTAACTTAGGGGGAGAGTTAGTTTGCATATGTGTTGATTTACTGTTTTTCTGTCACACATGCGTTTATGCGTTTATTGAGTATTTCAAGAAATATATGTTGATTCAATTGAGCTGCTGTCTACACTTACAACTGATGGATAATAGTTAGGATTGGATTTGTTTTGTAAATGGCTGTTTTATTTGTAAACTTTGAGTTTTAGTTTGTGTTTTGTCACGGATTGCCAAGTGGGGGGTTTGTTGGGTTATAAAGATTTAGGAATTTATGTATTTAGAACTCTAATTTGTATTGTTGGCAAACCATAATCAAAACAGGTTGTTTAGTCTTGTTTAGGCTTGCTCAAAGTTGTGCGTTTTATGTAAAGTTGAAATCAAGTGGCTACAGAAAGTATTAATGACTTTCGGCCTGGCTCGATCGATCGAAACTTAGACTCGATCAATCGAATATTGGGCAGAATGTGTTTTTTTGCAGAATTCCAACTCAGCCCTAACTCCTAAAACGTTTAGGGTTTTATGTTTTTGTCCTAGGTATATAAGGCAAACCCTAGCCACGTTTTAGATGTTACTCAGATTGATGTTTTGTGTAAATCTCTTGTGAGATCTAGAGGAGTTTTTCTTTACACAAAACTTAGGGTTTTCAAGGATGATATGTTATCTAAACCTTGATGATCAACTCAGTTGCTGCCATTGAATCTTAAAGAAAACAAGCGTGGATGCTTGTAACTGGTGGTGAATCCAAGAAAGAAGGAGTCTGTGGATTCGGAGTTTACACATAGTCGTGTCAGTAAGTTCTATTGGTGGCTACCAATAAAAAGTCGAGCGAGTCTTATTGTATGAACTTCGATTCTTTCAAGATAGTGGATTCAAGTTTACCTTGAAGATATTTAGGTTAAATCCTTCCCAGGTTTTTACCGTATGATTTCCTGGGTCATCATATCATTGTGTTATTTACTTTTCCGCTGTTTTATATTTTTCATATGATTGTTTCATTGTGATAACCTAGATTGGCATAATTTGACTAAGTTAATAACTTGGCTAATTAACTAGGTTAATCTGGTTGGGTTAAAGGGTCTAAAAACCGTTCATATTTGATTTAAATCTATCTTAAATTTTCAATATGTTTCATTTGAAGTTGAACCGCAGAGTAAAAAAAGAAATAATAATAATAAATAATAATAAAAGACCTTTATACTTTCAAATAGTCTCATTTAAACGTTAGATTCAGTAAATGATTCTAGAAAATTCTTTCACCAAGCAAGGTCTAAACAATTTTTGTGTTGCCATGATCTAGTGTCATGTCATATCATTGGTTTGTATTGCCTTTAAGAAAAGTTCATCTAAATTAACGTACAGAAAAAAGATTCGCTTCAGATACCAGCTTGAGCCATAGTTCGCAGGAACTGCATGCAGCTTTGGTAGTTCTTTGGGAAATCAAGATGTTTTGCTTTGTATTTTTTAAGCAATTGTTTCGGATTGGTTGCCTTGGGCTCATTAGCATTTGTACCTTCAAAACAATAGTTGAGAATAATGATGGACGGTGTTAGACAATGGATACAAATCGAAATAATCCATCTAATAAAAGAGACTATTTTTTTTTATAGCAAATAAAAAAATTGCCTGTAACATAGTTAAGGCTAGCTCGGAAATCCAAAATTAGTAAGAGCATGTGATTTGTAGCTTGAAAATTGAGTAATACTTACAATAGTAAATGATTTTCTCCCACCACTGAAGGTGGCAAGCACTTCTGAAAGCTGAAGGCTTGCATGCTATGAGGTGCATAGGGGTGATTCCACCCTCATTCACAGAATGAGCAAGACTTGCGTCCAGGTGTAACATCTCATAGGCTAAATCTATCCAGCACAATAATTAAAACTAATGTTTAACTCGTGTAATGAATGGAAAATCTTATAATATTTTTATACGATATATTATTTAAATTTAATTATTAATAAAATAAAATTCAAATGAAAAAATCTAGTAAAAAAAGGGCCTAGAATCTAATTTAAAGAAGACAAAATATAGGTTAATGAGAAATGTTTTCAATGTAGGGTTGTTTTATTTTCATAAAACAGTGATTTTTTTTTTTTCAAAAGATAACAATGAGTTCTAAATTCTAATTAAATTTAGTTATAACGTTGATGTTAAAGGTTGATTTTCAAAAAGTTTATGGAACAGCCAGCGAAGGAAGTCATAAAAAAAAGTTATAAAGCTGCCATTTTTCTATTATTATATAGATATACTTTAGTAGTATTCCATTGGTAGCCGCATTTTGCTAGTGTATCATATAAATTTTCTACATTTTTGGTACAAATAGACATGGTATTCTGTGATGTTAAATATAATACATGCATGGCAACCATCTGTTATTTATTTTGCATATCAAACTAATAGAATTTTTTTTTGTATTACGTACTGTGGAGGAACGAATCTCTCCCTTAAAAGGTATTATCCGTTATGGAAATGGGCTAAGGAAGTCAATGCCACCCGCACAGATTTGCTCAATCCTACATCGGGGAGAAACGCCTCCCACCTGCAGCTTATATGCATGAGCTCACATAGACAACAACTTGACTGGTCAACTGCCTAAAATAGAAAAATTAATCATCACATAGAATCATAGATGATAAGATCAAATGCACAGGCTTATTAGCCGCTTAGTAATTGGATAGAGGAATGCCTACAGTTTTTATTCATCAACTTCGAGACAATATTGTTTCTCAAAAAAATAAAAATAAAAAAACTTCCAGACAATATTTTGAGTCTTTTGGCTCAATATTGTAAAAATTAGAGTTTATTGGATTTATGTGTACTGTGCAAAGTTTTTTAACTAAATGAGGAGAGATGCAAATTTTGGTATTGGTGTTGCCCAAATACAAGTAAAAGAAGAGAGAGAAAGCAACAATTCTGACATAATTTTGGTATTTCAGTATTGATATTGCCGAAATTCAAGAAAAAGGTGGAGAGAGAAACTGACATCAATTTCGTCAATTGGATTGCCGAAATTCAATTGTCATTTTGCTTCTGTTAGATTCTTTTTTTTTCGTTAGTTTTCCATTTGGTTAGTTTCTTCATAGTTTATTTTTGTTTAAAAATTAAAAATAAGAGCAACCCAGGGGTATTGAACCCTTGAGCAAGGGGTATTCCACATAAGAAGCAGCCAGTAGACGAACGTATATCATGTTCAATCTATAAGGAAACTAAATTAACTTATTCTAAAACTGATAGATATTTCAAGTTTTCAAAAAAAAAAAAAAAAAAACACACATTTTTTTTAATATACTTTCCAAAAATTGATAGTTATGATAACAAGAATGGTAAATTGAAATTATAGTTCATCCATGATGATGTCAAAATAAATTAATATTAACTAAACAAAAAAATTGAAACTAATTTTTTTTCCTTCAGGTTAATGATTTACATTCTTCATAATTAGGAATTTCTACATTTTTCAATTACAAAAATACCCAAGGTGTGATGAAATTTAGACATTTATGGGTGAAATAATTTTTTTCGCATAATTCTCATCACACTAGTTATTTTTGTGATTGGAAAATGTAGAAATTCCAAATTATAATGAATGTAAATCATTAGCCTTCAAAAAAAAAATAGAAGGGTCTCTAAGTACACGCGTGATAAGTATTAATAATCTCAACCATACAAAACTTGAGGATAGCACTATAAAAATACCTAGAGATGTGATAAAAAAATTATTTCACCCACAAATGCATAATATTCATTATATGTATTTTATGATTATAAAATGTAGTAATCTCTTAAAAAAAAATAGAAAGCCTCTAAGAAGTGCCTGATAATTACAGAATTAGACAAAATTTAGTTACAAAATTGGCTGTAACATTACTCAATAAATTAAATATTACTACATATTTTGATAATCTAACCGTTGAATTGTATGTCATTTATGCTTTTAATACACATGTCAAATTTTGTATCAATCGAATATTATTTACTATATGATCTATAAACTTATATTTTATGCATAATTTTAAACTATAAAAATTTTCAATTTAAACAATTTATTGATGATATAGCTATTGATATTTAATTTAAACAATGATGTCAAAATTAATTAATATTAACTAAATAATAATAACAATTTTGTAAACTAGTAACCTTAATTAAAAAGGACAAAGTTTAGTTATAAAATAGGTTGTAACTTAAGGTTATAACCTTACTCAATAAATTTTTATTGGAGTTGAATTTTGACAAATTTATCAATGGATTACATCTTCTTCTTACATCCTCCATGCTTGCAAAAATTTTAGAAAATTAAATATCAATAGCTATATCATCAATAAATTGTTTAAATTAAAAATTTTTATAGTTTAAAATTATGCATAAAATATTAGCTTATAGATCATATAGTAAATAATATTCGATTGATACAATATTTGACATGTGTATTAAAAGCATAAAGGACATACAATTCAACGGTTAGGTTATCAAAATATGTAGTAATATTTAATTTATTGAGTAAGGCTACAACCAATTTTGTAACTAAATTTTGTCCAATTCCGTAATTATCACACACTTCTTAAAGGCTTTCTATTTTTTTAAAGAGATTACTATATTTTATAATCATAAAATACATATAATGAATATTATGCGTTTGTGGGTGAAATAATTTTTTTATCACATCTCTAGGTATTTTTATAGTGCTATCCTCAAGTTTTGTATGGTTGAGATTATTAATACTTATCACACGTGTACTTGAGACCCTTCTATTTATTTTTATTTTTTTAAGGCTAATGATTTACATTTATTATAATTTGAAATTTCTACATTTTTCAATCACAAAAATAACTGGAGTGTGATGAGAATTATGCGAAAAAAATTATTTCACCCATAAATGTCTAAATCTCATCACACCCTGAGTATTTTTGTAATTGAAAAATGTAGAAATTCCGAATTATGAAGAATGTAAATCATTAACCTTCAGGAAAAAAAAATTAGTCTCAATTGTTTTTTTTTATTTAGTTAATATTAATTTATTTTGACATCATCATGATGAACTATAATTTCAGTTTACCATTGTTGTTATCATAACTATCAATTTTTGGAAAGTATATTAAAAAAAATGTGTGTTTTTTTTTTTTTTTGAAAACTTGAAATATCTATCAATTTTAGAATAAGTTAATTTAGTTTCCTTATAGATTGAACATGATATACGTTAGTCTACTAGCTGCTTCTTATGTGGAATACCCCTTGCTCAAGGGTTCAATCCCCCTAGGTTGCTCTTATTTTTAATTTTTAAACAAAAATAAACTATGGAAAAACTAACCAAACGGAAAACTAACGAAAAAAAGAAAAGAATCTAACAGAAGCAAAATGACAATTGAATTTCGGCAATCCAATTGACGAAATTGATGTCAGTTTCTCTCTCCACCTTTTTCTTGAATTTCGGCAATATCAATACCGAAATACCAAAATTATGTCAGAATTGTCGCTTTCTCTCTCTTCTTGTATTTCGGCAACACCAATACCGAAATTTGCATCTCTCCTCATTTAGCTAAAAAACTTTGCACAGTACACATAAATCCAATAAACTCTAATTTTTACAATATTGAGCCAAAAGACTCCAATATTTCTAAGTCACCATGCACGTCATTTTTTTTTTTTAATCTATATATATATATATATATAACTGAAACCTTTAGAACTCTCACAATTTTTCATGTCACTACTATTTTTTTTCTTTTTATTTTAGATTTTATATCTTATATATTTATTATTTCTCTTCAACATGTAATTATCTTATCAAGTGTTACAATAATTTAGTTTAACTAAAACTCTATTAGATATATGTTTCAAGAACTTGAAAATTCTACTTCAACTAAAATTCTATAACAAAAATTTCAACAAATATAAACCCCTACTCTTTTTAATATTCGGACCACAATATTTAAATAAAATTATCATTTTATTTAAATAAAATTATTTTTGTTTAATCCAAACTTAACAATGAGTGAAACTCTATCTCTTTAACAAGTCCAACTTCAACTCAAAATCATAATTATCATTTTTTTTTTTAAAACAAAACTACTTTGATTGAAAAAGCTTTTTTAAACTCAAAATCATTATTATCATTTTTTTAAAAACAAAACTACTTTGATTGAAAAAGCTTTTTCAAGGTTTTCCCAAAAGAAATTTATTACCGAACAACACGTCCCATTCAGGTTTAATCATGTACAAGAATTTTTTTTTTTCTTCCTTTTGTAATATATAATTGTTAATAAATAAAACAAAATTAAATCATATATTATAAGAATACTTAATACATTTTTTATGCATTGCACAGGTTAGCGACTAGTTTATTTTAAGACCAATGAATGGAATTGGATATAGTATATTTACTTTTATTTTGCATTGGTTCTTACCCCCCCCCCCCTCCCAAAAAAAAAAAGAGCATATTCACAAGAATAAGGTTTTTTTTTTTTTGGTTTTTTACCGTGTTTTTTCAAAACTTTTCAAGACTAATTACTACTCGCAACGGGTAGACTTATAAAAAGATAAATCATTAGCTCATAGAGTTTTTTTAAAATGTTAGTATCTAACGTCTAAACTTGTAATGAAGAGCTTCTAGTCAAATTTAAGACATCCACTTTGAAACTATATACTCAACCACTCGACCGACCCACTAAGGTTTAACATATGGAAATGGTGACTATTGGGTCATTGTAAATGACTAAGTCTAGTACCTTTCGGAGCAATGTAGAAGATTTGCTTGGATAAATCATAAACTATTGCTGTATAGCAAATATCTTCAGTGGGTTTATAATTTAAAAATAGATGTTGTCCTCTTGCCTGGGAAGTAGTGAGACTTTTTCGTGTTATTCTTATCATTTTCATAGTTTAATGCAATATATATATATATATATATATATATAATATTCCTTTACCTAATATTGAATTAAATAATTGCAACTTGTCAGAAGAGAGACGAAAAGAGCGAGGAGTGTCTTAATTCTATAATAACAACTTGGGGTCTTTTTTGCCCTACTTCACACCAATCGAAATTACCTAATTTCATCTCTTTAGCACAACTTCAAAAATTAACCACTTTTTCTCACTTTGCGAGAAACTTACTAACATGTCACTTAGAGTTTTCACCAGGTATATTTTTTATAAAATACCTCTTATAAAATATATAATTTTTTAGTGTCTATAAAACCTAGTACAATTTATTTTATAGTGTATTAAGAGCAATCTTTGTCTTCCTCAGTGTTTCTTTACTGTGTTCATCTTCTTTGACTCCCCACTGCTACCATCAAAACTCTCTGGTATAGTCATGTCATCATTAGAAGTCACATCAACACTGCAAAACCATTGCCTTCCTCAAACTACCGTCACAGAGCCAAACTTTATTCAAGGGATCTTCTCAATCTTATCAAATCTCAAGATTTCATCAAGCTTCCATCTCGAGTTTGAGAGGGAGTGTTAGAAATATATTAGCTCATTAGTATAAACCCAAGCCTAATTCTACTTTGTGTACAAGTCAAGTCTCCTACTTGTACTAGAAGTCTATTAGTCTAGGGTTTAGTCTACTATATATATATATATATATATATACACATGTTACGATTCATTGTAACACAGGATTTGTACTACACTCTAATATATTATTGATGTAGTCCTTTAGAGTTTCCTCCGTAGATGTAGGTCATTAGGTTGAACCACGTAACCCTCGTGTGTTATTGCATTCTACACTTTATATTTTCACTTCCGTATCTATACTAGCATATTCAATATGGTGTATCAATGCTAATATTTAACACTAACATTCAACACATTTTGAAAATCAAATTATTATAAATTTTTAAAAAATTACATACTTTTTTCACTTAACAACTAACGTGTCACTTAAAGTTTTTACCACGTATAAATTATATAATATTTTAGTGTCCCTAAAAAGCTAGTACAATTTATTTTATATGACTAGGAAACAAGAAAGAGTAACATTCCAAACGATTACTTAAGATTCAACACGCTTGGAAAATCAAATTAGTATACATATGTCGGCTTATACGAAAGCCACGACCTAGATAAAAGAGGTAACCAAAGAGTAGAGCATTTACAGCAGTGTAGTTATAATGCTATATTGCTAAAATTTAGCTCTACAAACACAAAAAAACCCTTGCAGCAATGGAGGCAAAGTTAAAAATTATAGATGAATTGCTACAGTGCACATCTATTTATAGATGTGCACTGTAGCTTGGAGCAAAAAAATAATAATAATATTTTAATCACAGCCGTATTAACTTCTTTTTTTTATTTTTCATTTCACCCTCTTTATGCACAGAACACTCAGTCACTCTCTCTCGTTCCTGTCATCTCTTCTCTCATTCGTCGGCCCGTCCACCCACGCCATCTCTTTTTTTTTTCTTCTGTGGGTTTGATGGATGTGGTGGTGGCGATGGTGGTTGTTGTGGCTATGGTTTGGTGGTACAGTGTTTGATTTTTTTTTTCCTGTTGGTTTGGTGGCTGTGGTGGTGGATTGGTGACTATGATGGTGGTTTGGTTTTTTATTTTGTTTGTGGGTTTGGTTGTGTCTGTGTTAGTGGTGGTGGTGGTAGTAGTGGTTGTAGCTGTGGCTATGGCTGTGGCTGATGGTAGAGGTGGTTGTGGTCGGTGCTGGGATTTTTTTTTGGGTTGTGGGATATATTATTTTATTGTAGGGATATATTATTTTATTGTGATATTTATATTATTTTATTGCATTGATAGTTAAAATAGATCAATTACTGCAACATGTGTATAAGTATAATAGATAAAGTAACTTTTAATAGAGTTAAAAAACTAAATTTTTAACTCTACTGTTGTGAATGCTCTTATGATATTCTTCAAGATATTTTGGCGTTTTAGATAAAGGAATAAGTGCATGGGAAAAAACAAGTAAAAATAAAGGTAAAAGTACTTTTGCTGCCTAATGCATACGTGTCATTTTAATTGGTTGCCACATGTGGCCCTTAAAATATTTTGCTCAATTGATTACTGTGCCTTATTTGATTAGGAATGTGTGAAATCAAGCAGTACACGTGTTTATGTCACATTTACCATGGATTATCGAATTAGCCTAACACTAATTTGTACATGTGTCTTCCTCTACTTAGGCCGTATAGTCTTTTCTATATTAGTCCTATAATTTAGTTACCCCCCACCAATCAATCAAAACTCTCTTCACAGCTCCAAAAACCTCTATTAAATTTGTGATTTCTGCTCAATCTAGTAGTGCTTTCCAAATGAAGTAACCCATTACCCCCCTCCCTCCCTCTCTCTCTCTCTCTCTCTCTCTCTCTCTCAAATGGGGTCTCATTCTCAGTCAAAGGTCACCCAATCAAAATTACAAACAATGCTTATCTTATTCTCTTATCGACCAAGTTCATCTAATCACAAATAATGTTAAAATGTTGACATATTTTTATAGTGTTTTTTCATAAATTTTGATATGGTCTATTATAATTGGAGTATTATCATTTTCACCTATGTCTGTTATTAACACAATTTCATTATGTACTATATACAATTTATCATGTCAACAATTTTGATTTTTAAAATAAAAACAATACTATGTTCTTAGATTAAGATGATAACATCTTGTATAACAATTATATACAACATTCATTTCACATAAAAGTAAATCACATGCTTATAAAGTTCATGTTCCATAAAAGAGGGATGTTACCTAAAATAATAAGTCCCCCCAAAACTATTACAAATGGGGTTTATCTTATTCTCTTTACCAAACAACGTCACACAATTACAAATGGGGTCGATAATCTCTATTCTTCTCCCACCAATGAAAGGTCGCCCATTTACAATGGGGTCTATCTTTCTGTTGTCCCACCAATCAAATTTAATGAATCAAGTGTGCCAATCAAATCCATTGTTTTAATTGTGCAAGTCCCACACCATTTCTCCACCATCCCCATTTCCTGCCAATATCCTTACCCCCCTTGGAATTTCCCGAACTTTCCCATGAGGTATGTGGACCACTCTCTTCCTCTCACTCATTCTCTGTCCCCCAACTTGCCAAATGAAGAAAGGCCTACCTATTATATAAAAAATTGCAAGTTGCCACCCCTAGAGGTCTAGAACTTTCTAATTAACAGTAAATTTTTTATTTTTAAAATTAGCCTCATTAACTCTATTTAAAGCCTTAAACACTTAATTCTTCACCTTCTTTGTGACAATTAAATCTACTTCATGTCGACAGACTAAACTACCTCCCCAAGAAGAAAACAGAGTAAGTGTCTCTGCTCAAGAAGAAAAATCTGAAGGTCCACTTTGTACTCCTCTTTTTATTCATTACCATCACTTACCCTTTCAGAATTTTCAATTTATATCACTGATTCTCACTTGGGTTCTGCTTCAATATCCTTTTTTTTTTTTTTTTTTTTTTTTTTCATTTTCTTTACAACTTTTCTGGATTTGAGGCTATAGTATTTTCAGCTCTGTTTCCTCTGTATCAGCAACTTAACACTACTATTTTTGCTCTTTTATTCTTCTTGCTTTTTAACACAAACCCGATTAAAATTTCCATCTTTGGACTCTTCCGGAGCTTCTTCTTTGCATATTTCAAACCTATTGGATATTGATTAAGATCCTTATGGGATTTCAGGAATTCGATCAAAAAAATCAATCTTGCATTTGCATTGGACTGTGTTTTGATTTGGAAATTTAAAAAGCAACAACTTTGCTATAACAATCAAAGGCAATCAATTTTTTTTTAGCAATGAATCCACTGTATCCAATTAAAGAAGTGTACCTGGGATCAAGTTCATCGCAGCCACCGCGGCCGCCGATGATGCCACCACCACAGCCAATGGAGGGGCTTCATGATACAGGGCCACCACCATTCCTGAACAAGACCTATGACATGGTGGATGACCCAACTACCAATCACATAGTCTCTTGGAACAGAGGAGGTAACAGCTTTGTTGTCTGGGATCCTCATTCATTCTCCACAAATCTCCTCCCAAGACACTTCAAGCACAACAATTTCTCAAGCTTTGTTAGGCAGCTCAACACTTATGTAAGTATTCTCTTCTCTTCATCACCAAATTTTCAATACTCCTTTTTTTTCTTGGTTATGAGTTTAAAATGTTTACAGGATACAGAGCATTTCAATTAGATGAAAAAGATAAGAACATTTTGATTTAATTTCTTTGTGAATTATCATTTATCATCCATATAAGTTATTTGAATGAAAGCTATAGCGATGTCCTTTTGGGTAGAATTTCTATTGAACTTGTTTTCAATTATTCCACCCTCTGGTTCCTCACAGTTTCGGGCTTTTTTTTTTTTCTCCCTCTCTGTACTTACTGTAAATGCTTGGTTGTTTTATCTTGGTTCTTGAATGTCACTTATCTTTAAGCATTTATGCTCATTGAAAAATGAGAACTTGAGAAGTCCTATTGGTTGGATGTTCATTATTTATTAGTATTACTATTTTCGGTATAAAACCTTGTTCTCAATTAGTTATACTTTCATTTACCATAAAACAAATGGTATATTTAGTACCTAGAATGTTCATTTTTATGCCCTTTTTTTTATTTAATAATCTCCCATTATAAGCTGCAATTTTACTCCCACTACTACTTTCAAAATTTTAAATCTATGGTTCTCTCTGGATGTGGTACCTTTCTCAATTTCTTCTTGGTTCCAAAAGTCAGAAATATTATATTTGGCACACTGTTTCTACTCTCTTTAGCATGTGCAGCACATTGAAATTTGATCTTGGTGACCAATAGAAAATAATAGTCTGACTCAAAAGTTTGATGGGCTGAGTCACCAAGGAAGAAGATATTTTCAATCTGATTGGGGTTTAATTTTCATATGTTTATGGAAATACTAAATGTGGAATTTAATTATTGCAGGGATTTAGGAAGATTGATCCAGATAGATGGGAGTTTGCCAATGAAGGTTTTCTAAGGGGCCAGAGACGTCTTCTAAGAAACATTAAGAGAAGAAAGGCACCTCCTCAACCTTTTCCTCCACAACAAGCTCTTAGTCAATGTGTTGAGCTAGGCAGGTTTGGTCTAGATGGAGGAATTGATCATTCGAGGCGTGACAAGCAGGTTCTAGTGATGGAATTAGTGAAGCTTAGACAGCAGCAACAGACTACTAGAGCATACCTTCAATTAATGGAACAAAGGCTACAAGGGACAGAAAAGAAGCAACAACAAATGATGTCCTTCTTAGCTAGAGCAATGCAAAACCCAACCTTTCTCCAGCAGCTTGTCCAACAGAAGGAGAAGAGGAAGGAGCTAGAAGAAGCCATGACTAAGAAAAGGAGGAGGCCTATTGATCAAGGACCTAGTGGTGTTAGTGGTGTCGGCCAATCAAGCTGGGGTGGTGAAGGATCAAACCAAATTAAACTTGAACCTCTTGAGTTTGGGGGCTATGTTTTTGAAGAATCAGAGCTTGAAGCACTTGCAATGGAAATGCAAGGATTTGGTAGTGCAAGAAAGGTACAAGAGGAAGGAAATGAAGAGCTAATGCCACCAGAGAGTGGAGATAAAGAACTTGATGAGGGATTTTGGGAAGAGCTATTCAATGAGACTTTTGAAGAAGAATTAGGCATACTAGATGCTGAAGGAGGTGAAGATGAAGATGTTAATGTCTTAGCTGATTGCGTAGGTT
The DNA here is from genome assembly GCA_032727855.1 of Quercus ilex subsp. ballota. Taxonomy (NCBI): domain Eukaryota; kingdom Viridiplantae; phylum Streptophyta; class Magnoliopsida; order Fagales; family Fagaceae; genus Quercus; species Quercus ilex. The sequence continues at coordinate 42,590,978 of CM064919.1, forward strand.
ACTTAGGTTCAAGCCCAAAGTAGAGTAGCAGAACCTTTTTGTGCATTGCTATTCATCCTCTTCAGTTCATTGCCATAATGACCTTTTCCTAAGTAGCTTTAGATGGTAGTTGGTTAGTGTCTCATTTGGTGTAGTTTGGGTCTCTACAAACGCCAATTGGCCATAACATTGATCTGCATTTCTTACTAGTAACAGGGCAGGAGAAGTAGCAAGCGGTGTAGCCATGGAAATTATTGGTGTTTCTAACCTCTATTAATTCCTGTTGTCTTTTTTGTTCTTGTGCATCCCTTCCTCTTATTTTGCTCTATCTTGGTTAGGTTGCAGGCATTGCTTGGACAGATTCTTTGGTTCCTACGATGTTTGTCTCAAGGTTCTTGTCCCTATTTTTCACCTCCTTTAAAACCCATCATTCAGTGGGTGATGCATCAAATTTCATTTATTGTATCTGCATCTTGTAATATATATATTCTTGGCCTCAAATTAATGTAGATTGTTCAGAAGCTGTTGAAATTGGACAAGGTGTACCTGCAAGCTTCAAGAACCACAACTGAATATTGCTTTTGAATCCAAATGGCAGTTGGTAGTTATCTTTGTCGGTTTGATATTTCTGTGTCTTTGGGTTGCCCTTTTTGTTCTAGAAAGATAGAGAGATTTGGTCGGTGATGAATATCTTGATGTTACATTTGTAGTTCCTTGTAGATTTTTCCAAGTCATGGCAATTTGGTTCTCATCGGTCTTTTTCCAACAGCTCTGGGCTCTCAAGTGGTAACCTATTGCTCTCTTTATGCCATAACCAAACGAATTTGTTCCTCATGGTTTTATTCATTTTGTTGATGTCCTCCAGATGAATATAGGGGTGAGTGCTAAAAGTTAAATGTGGGCTCTCAAGGGGTAACCTATTTCACTCTTTATGCCATAACCAAAGAAAGTTGTTCTCATGATTTTATTCATTTATTGATATACTCCACATGAATACAAGAGTGAGAGCTAAAAGTAATACGTGGGCTCTCAAACGTTAACTTATTGTTATATATGTTGTAACCAAACAAATTTGTTCCTGATGATTTTATTCATTTTGTTGATGTCCTCCAGATGAATACAAGAAGTGAGAGCTAAAAGTAAAATGTAAGCTCTCAAAGGGTAACCTATTGTTATATATATCATAACCAAACAAATTTGTTCCTCATGGTTTTATTCATTTTGTTGATGTCCTCCAGATGATCATACAGGAAGTGAGAGCTAAAAGTAAAATGTGGGCTCTCAAAGGGTAACCTATTGTTATATATGCCATAACCAAACAAATTTGTTCCTCATGGTTTTATTCATTTTGTTGATATCCCCCAGATGAATAGAAGAAGTTTCTACCCCAAAAAAAAAGAAGTGAAAGCTAAAAGTAAAATATGGGCTCTCAAAGGGTAACCTATTGTAATATATGCCATAACCAAACAAATGTGTTCCTTATGGTTTTATTCATTTTGTTGATGTCCTCCAGATAAATACAGGAAGTGGGAGCTAAAAGTAACAAGTGGGCTATCAAAGGGTAACATATTGTTATATATGTCATAACCAAACAAATTTATTCCTCATGGTTTTATTCATTTTGTTGATGTCCTCCAGATAAATACAAGAAGTGAGAGCTAAAAGTAAAATGTGGCCTCTCAAATGGTAACCTATTATTATATATGCCATAACCAAACAAATTTGTTCCTCATGGTTTTATTCATTTTGTTTATGTCCTCCAGATGAATACAAAAAGTGAAAGCTAAAAATAAAATATGGGCTTTCAAAATATAACCTATTGTTATATATGCCATAACTAAAAAAATTTGTTCCTCGTGATTTTATTCATTACGTTGATTTCCTCCATATGAATACAGGAAAGAGTACTAAGAGTAGAATGACTTCGTTGAAGTGCAGATTATGATTCTTTCTACAATGCTGTTGCTGCCTCTAATACAAAATGCCGTATATTTGTCTGCAATATAGATTTCTATAAGTAATAAGTGAGACTTTATGCAGCAGGTATTATAAGCTGAGATTTGTAACAAAAAGTGGTCCCATGTCCTTGGCTTTCTGTGCATAACTCTATATGTGCTGCATGTACAATTGATTTCTGGGTAGCAGTGTGAGCTAATGTACCCCATTTGTTCATCAGAGGGCTGAATAAGGCCTAGAACAAGATTATGTTCAGCCTATTCCTGAACATATGGATTAGAAATCTAAGTATAATCATGTTATGTGCCTAGACAGTCAGCTTGCTAAAACTAGAGTTGTGGGAAGTTTGATGAAACTCAATAGAAATCTAAGTATTGGCTACGAACAGATGGATATATAACCCCAAATGTTTTAACAACCGCCAGTCCATCATACTTCTAGTTTGATGGCAGTTATCCTTTTTTGTTTTCCGTGTCACGGGTTCCGCCTGTCTTTCTCCTCTCCTAAAAAAACAAAAAAACTTTGACCAATAACTATGTAGAGAGACACGTGACATAGCAAACACGTGGAAACTGTAAAATGTTCAGAAAAAGTTGTTTTTAGTTGGATTCTATCCTTAGTGCAGATGCACATTGAGATAATCATCCTTAATCCAGACTAATATTGTTTGAGACCAGTATGCAGTATATATAACTGCCCAAAAGGTATATACGGCACTCTTTGGTATTATTTATTAGTCTCATTGTATATTTTAGCTAATTTTTACTTTTATTTATAGTATTTTCAATAAAAAAATTTTCAGTTTCAGCAAAAAAAATAGATTACAAACAGACCATTAGAAGGCTTTTTTTTAATTTATTATAAAGTGAAAAAGGAAATGAGTGAATCTGGCTTAGCATGTTAGACAATAAGACTGACTACGAACAAATACAAATTTAGAGGGGTAGAGTTTCCTACAGAATTGTGTAGGAGCAGATTATTGTGTAAATTCATGGTAATTTGGCCCCTTCCTTATTAAAAGCATGAGAAATAATGACTTTCGTCTCAGCTTGAGAATACAAAAGATCAAAAACTTGCAATTCACTCCAATAATAAGCCATTCTACAACTAACAAATCGTATACCAGCTTAAAATTGATACTTTTTTTTTTTTTTAAGGAGGAAAAAATTGATGACTTTTAAAATGATGAAAATTGTTATTTTTACATTGCCTGTTTCACATTATCCGTACACACTACACGTAATCTCACACTATCCGTGTGACTTTTCATAAAGTTTTCCTTCTCATAATTATATATATTTTTTCCTATAAAATTTCATAATCATGAAGATGTTCATTCCACAGACTCATTAAAAGTGCCCCAAACAGACAAGCTTATGGTCTTTCAAAATTTTGTTATATCAACCATTTCTTGACACAACTTTATTTTCTTTTTTTATTAGAAACAAACACACATAAGAAAGAGAGAGAGGGGCTTATATCGACCATTTTTTGACACCACAACATACAACTTGCACATTATAGATATTTTTTTTATGAAAAAGTTTAGCTGCAAAATTAGTTGTAACCTAAGACTACAACCTTACTCAGTATCTTTTTATTGGAGGTGAATTTTGACAAATCCACCATTAGATTGCATCTTCTTCTTATATCTTACATGTTTGTAAAATTTCTAAAAAATTAAAGATCAATAGCTATGTCATCAATAAATTGTTAAAATTGCAAGTTTTTATAGTTTAAAATTATGAATAAAATATAAGTTTTTAGATGATATAGTAAATGATATCCAATTGACACAAAATTTGACATGTATATTAAGAGTATAAAGAACATATAATTCAACAGTTAGATTTTCAAATTATGTAATAATATTTATTTTATTGAATCAACCAATTTTATAACTAAATTTTGTTTTTTTTTTACATACAAGCCAGTGATGTGTATTGAAGCGAAAAGACGAGCTTTCCTAATATTGGAAGTAGGCGGCCCAAGAGAGTTTTTGGTAACGATCCTTTCAGTTTCAGACTGGCTGGTTTCTACTTTCTAACAACAAGAGATCTTTTTCTATCAGTTTATTGGGCTGGAGAATGGCAAGTTAATCAAGAGAAGCCCAATATCGATTGTTTCCTTTAACGATATCATAAAGTAGAAATTCTTGATTTTATTAGGCATTTGATTTGAGGCTCAATACCATATAATGTTATCTACTTTTCTATGGGGCTTGGGGTTCAATACGTGTAATGCCATTTAATATCTGAAGACCCAATGCTGTGTAGCACTATCTATTAATGTGATTGGGCTTGGGCTTAACTTCATAAAGCCCACACACCCAAAAAACCAAGACCTGAACATATGAGATGACACACAAGATATCTTCTTCTTCTTCTTCTTCTCGTCCTTCTCATTATTATTTTTTAAATAATTTTGATCTTCATTAATCAAACCGAAGAGTCAACAACAATTCCATCAGTGTTACTTTTGAGCCTTCATGCTTATAAAAAAAATTCAAGTATCACATAAAAAGTCACAATTTTTACCAAAAATATGTACTTGGCAGACTATAAATGATGGAGAAAAAATAGTAGATCCATCTAAAAGAAATAGACAATCAATCGCAGTCCATCACGTAAAATAAGTGTGACAAACGTTGTAACTTTTTACGTGGTACTAGAATTACTCCATACGTATTACAACATAAATGGCTTTTAACCATACCTAGCAAATTTTGCAGCAATGTGGGCTGTAAAATTTAAACTTCTCCTTATCCAACTAAACTTAAATTTGATAAAGGAGTTGCTAAATTAAAGGAAAAACACAAATAATTGTGCTAATAGACCAGTCAACTTATTCACCCATTAGATTGGCAATCAACACAAGCTTTAGCATTACCCTCTATGACAACCTGCAACCAGTATTCCGTCCCATAGAATGGTTGTTGCCTTGGTCTACAAAGGAGAGCACCTCTCATATAGCTTGGCCCAGACTTTTCGCACTTCACCAAAACTATCTCTTGGCACTTCACCAGAATTTTTTTAGACAAAAATGTATGTAATAATGATTGGTTTAAGTTAAGATAGCTTAAGCATTAATGTAGATGTGAGATTTTGCAGGCTTTATCAAATATTAATGGCACAAACAAGACAAGAGAGAGGATATGACATTTTATAAAATCTAGAATATAAGCTTTTTTTTCTTTTTCTTTTTCTTTTTCTTTTTTCTTTTTTTTCTTTTTGGTTATATAAGAGTTTGAGATTTTGACATTCACCCATTCAAATTCAAAAACTGTTGCATAAGAACAATTTCAAGTTTGCAATAAGAATCCGACATTGACCGCTCACCTATGAGAAGAGTTTCCTTTAAAACACTGGCAACTAATGCCAACAACAAGTCTCAACCGATAGTTTAGGCTGTTTTTTTCTGGCTGCCAATCTAGTGCCTACGGCCTACCACAACCAAAGTCTGATTTTCGTAGCAATTTCAGTAAGCATTTTTCTGCAACATCGTGTTTCAAATGTTGTTATAATATTCTCAACAAACTCCCTTAGAAATCCTTAATAATCATAAATTAAAATATTACACAATTCATAGACTATGTGAGCGTTTGGATTGCGTGTATCTGCCCCACGTTTGCGTCTGCGTTTACACCATGGCTACAATGCACGCTTCTGATACCAGTTTCAGCTGCGTTTAGCTGTTTTCGAGTCTCACAGCACTATTCACACATTTAAAAATTATTTTGTTACAGTATTTTCAGTTTTTAGTTTTTAATTTTTAACAATAAGCAGTATCCAAACAGATTCTATATATACTTTATCATATACACAAATCAGTAAGGTTGATTTGGTTTAATCAATATATGAACTAAAAGTGTGAGGGTATTTCCCTGCAAATAAGAACTCTAATCCATGGCAACAAGCATTAGAAGATGGTGCCCTAATTATTAAATGGCCATATTTTTTAAACCTTGAGATTGTGTTCAAAGAAAGAATGCAACATAGTGGTTTCTTTTCTTGTCGTGCTCACTCGTTTAATTAATCATTAAGCAGAACTATTCATTAATTGATGTTGTGGAAAGAGTTTTAACTTGTAGTTTCCTCGTACGTGTATTTGTAATTACCTTTTCTAGTGAGACATCTCAGTGATGTGATTGATGACCCTTTGTCATATATATCTTGCAGTTTTCTCATACGTGTATTTTGGATTTTGGATATATAAGTGGGTTGAAATAATATTTTCTTATCTAATACACGGCTTAAAAACCAACAATTAGATGAATATAGTTTTTGTACTTAATTACCTGGTTTCCCTAGGCATTTGAAAAAATAATAAAATAAAACTTGCTTAGTTTAGGTGCCTATACAACATAAGTTTGGATGACGGGTTTGGACATTAGATCCTTTTTCTAACAAAGAGAAAAAAGATCTTAGAAGATTTGAAGGGACATCTTACCTTTTTAAAACATTTCCTTTTAACTCCCTTCAATTTGAGAAATTTGGAAAAAGATAATAAATTATTTAATAAATTTAATTTTCAGCATTTTGATTTTTATTCTAAAAATTTTACAAAAATTTTACTAATACCTAAATAAACACTTATCTCTTTTGTTAAAAGTATTTCATCTATAATATTCTCTAAGTGATAAATTGTTACTAATTCTAATTTAAAATCAACCACAAAAATAAAGGAAAATTCTTTTTAGTCTTCCTCTCATATTCTCTCTTAATTTAACTATCCCATGAACTTCTAAAATTAACTTAGTATTAGTAAGTTGTCCATGCAATATACGGATAATGTTGTAATATTTTATGTAAAATAGTTTTGGAAAATATTCTATATATATATTATAGTATAATTGTTATACAACTTTGTTAGTAATGTGTTTATCATAAGAAGTAACAATTATAAATTGTACACACATATCTATTACAATTATTTAATTAAAATAATGAGGGAAAAAAACTTTGGGAGAATATTAATGTAGAAAAAGAATTGATATAGAACTTATCAAAAAAAAATTGATATAGAATGTGTCTTTCTCTTTCTCCTTAATTTTAAAACAAAATACACATTTCAAACAATCACAATCTTTACAAAACTCACAAATCTACCATGTCTGAATTTAACATCTAAATCGTAATATCAAAATTGTAATTGCCGCTATCACTCAATATGAAATGCAAGTCCTCTTCATTGGTTGTAACCAACTCATATGGGTTAGGATTAGATGGGACAACAATGTTGAAGCTAGGAAGGTGCCATCAAAAGATTGAAGATAAATTATATTGTTTTTGGTCTGTGTGTATTTAATATGGAATGACATGAAGGGTTATGGATAAGTATATATAAAGGAGTAGAAGTGTAAGAGGTAAAAATGATGAATTGAAATGCAAAGAGTTTTGTGTATATGTATGAGAAATGAAAAATCTTAAAACATTGAACCAAATGATGAAACAAAAAGTCAATATTTAATTTATTCTTATCTTTGATGTGGCACTTGAGAATATTCAAATTCTTTCTGCAGAGAGAATAGGTCAATTGGCGGAACCTTATGTGTATATATATTAATATTAATTAATTTGGGGACCGTTGCCATTACATAATGATGTGATATAATGTAGATTCTCGAAGGAAAGATGGTCCACTGTGCAAATTACTTCATGGTTAAAAAAATAAATAAATTTATCACCGCACACCCTTAGTGCGATGGTCACTCTACAAGTATAAGTGTTTGTGAGGTGTGGGGGAAAGGGCCGAAGTTCAAGTCTCCAGAAGGAAGTTTCACACACATATACACTTAGATTAAATTAGAGTAGAATTTCTATCTTGTACAAATAAATAAATAAATTTGACAGCCGCTAATTGGAGCCACCAAAAAGAAAGAACAAGCATTCTTTTATGTTAGGAATTAGGGACATATAGTGTGCTTTCAATTTTAATTTCCAGTGGAGTTGTTTAGTGTCCTCTTTAACCTAGCCATCCTAACCATCGATCTGTACACTAGAGCCATGTTCTTGTTAACTAAATACCTGCTATATATTCTATTCTTTACAAACACATATTCCGTTAAATGTTTACTTGGTAAGAAATACAAATTCGATTTAAAAGGTGGATGATATGGCTGAATAGACCTTATTTATACTTTTCTTATTTTTACCAATGATTTATGAAGACTAAGTCTATTGGGATTGAAGTCAATAAGTCTTAAGTGGGAACGTCTTTTATTTATAATCCCCCTAGCCCCCAAAAAAATCTAGAGTTGACGGTATTATTTTTTCCACTAGAGAGCTTTGCCAAAAACTTGGATATATTGTCAATTCTCTGTGATTTGGATTAATAGTATCAAAAATAAAGAAATACTTGGTTTTGTTTGGTTGGCAGAAAATTAGAACAACGTCCCATCCAGGCTGAAATATTTTTTTTAAAATCACGGGCTAAATACATGTACTTTAGAAACGTCTTTGAATCTTCTTGATCAAAACTTGTACAGCCGACTAAACAGTGATAAACAAAGGTGGCAACTAACCAAAAAGAGCCAAAAATAGGCTAATCATGTCATCATCATTATTACTACATACTCTCTCAACCCTAAATTCTGGTCCTACTCTCTCTAGCTGTAGCCAGCCTTCCCATCCGTGACCTTCAGTCATCAAAAGGGACAAGTCAGAGAATCACTTAATCTAATTTGGCTAGCCATGAATTTGATATTTTAAAAAAGGATCATAATGCCTATTTATATATAGGAATAAAAAATTCTATAAGATTGATTAGGCTTTTACTATATAGTTAACGCTCAAACTTATTTATAAATTTACTGTTTAGTTGTCCTTCGAATTTGACTCATCTAAGGCGGGGTTTGGATTGCGCTGAAATGAAATTTTAGCGTGTTTGTGTTTCTGTCGGTGGATTCTATGCACTATTCACAGAACTTACAAGTTGTCTAATTCAACAAAATTTTCATTAAAACAAAATCTCACGAAACTATTCACGTATTTAAAAATTATTTTTCTACAGTATTTTCAGTTTTCAGTAATAAACGGTATCTAAATAAACCCCAAGTCTCTAACAAATAAATTTATCAATTTTGAATAGGATTGTTTAAAAAACTACTTGTCATTTTCATGAAAGATGGATAGAATCATTTATAGAAGTTCATTTTTTTTTTTAATAGAGTAGTTAAATTTCTTAAACTGCCTAATTTATAGTTATAAATATTTTTCTTAGATTTATAGTTATCTTTTTTTTTTCTTCTTTTTTTTTTTCTTTTTTTTTTGCCAACAGCAAAAGTCATTTTCAATCTCTTATAAAAATATATACAAGAGATCCTGTTCTCAAGCTATAATATTTATATGTGTAAACAATGATCATTTTACATGCTTCACACTAGTGATGGTTTTACTTTAACTTAGAAGGGGATGAAACTCCAATCCTATCTATGTATGAATATATCTTAATCTTATATCATTGTCCTCTTGACTCGGACTGAAATAACAAATTCTACTATGGAGCAGTTTTAAGTTAGCTTTCGGGTTCTTGAAATAATACCTGAAAACCTAAAGAAATTAAGAGAATATATAATGCATGAAATTTTCTTCTTTGTCCGGTAGATCAATGGCAGAGCTAGGAATTTATCTTTGGGGGTATATATATATATAAATAAATAAATAAATGTGTGTATGAAATCTAAAATAATAATGTACAATACTTCATAACTCAATATGTGCTATAAACAACAACTAAATACATGTTAATATAATAGTATATATTGTATATTTTAATCAAACTAATCAAGTACATTTATAAATTATAATGCCATATGGTATATGTAGGGTCAGTTTTTGCAGCCCAAGCCCTAAAGAGGTGGGTTAGAGGCCCAACAAACCCAGCACAATGAATTTGTAGAGAGTGGGTAAAAGAGCTGGGCCGGATACGAATTAAACAAGAGTTGGTGGAAGCACGGGTGAATAATCTGACATGCAATCACGTAAAAACCATGAAGGACTAAAGGTCCGAAGAGATATTTTATTGAACGTTCTTAGATTACAAGTTTCAGAGCTACAGTAAAGTAATTTTCTGTTCTTCTTCCTTTTTTTCTCGACCTCCTTCTATCAGGGGCTCTCCTTCTTTATATAGCCTCTTTCCTAATCATCCTAACCCTCCATTTGTCTTCCATCTGCTAACATACTTGAGTAAGGGTCACGTCAAGCACCTCCTTTAGCTTCTTGGGAGTGGCGGTAGGTGAAGTTGCACTGTTCAGGAGTCCCCTCCACATAAATGCGGTCAGAGAAGTCGCTGCAGGGCATTAAATGTGGCGGTGACAGCTTTTCCTTGATATATTTCTTCATCCTTATCATCCCCAAGAGCGCCCAGAGCTTATCTTTGTCACTCAGATTGCCAGGAAGGGCACTCGGGCTTCCTGTACATGTATTCAATCAAAGCTACTCGTATCCGAGGAGTAAAACCTCTTCGGACAATAGGTGACCTCTTCGGATTATACTTTTCGGCCCTCTTTGGGCCTGATGTCCGCAGAACACTGTTCCAGCCCACTATTGCTCTTCGGATATAGGATAACATACAGAACAGGACCCCAGGCCCATTTGATAAATGTGGGCTTTTGCCCCCCACAGTATATAATATATTGATTATTATAATAACAAATAATATATTATAAGGAAAATAAAAAAGAAAGTAAATGAAACGTAAAGTAAAAAAATAAAAAAAAATCAAATGAAAAATAAAGTAACACAGGAGCACTGCATAGGGGTGAGAAGCTTCAAGCTTGTTTTTCACTCTTTCTTGTCTAGTCTAGTCACACCGAACTTTTACTTTTTATATTATAAACACAAAACTGCAACAGCAGTTGAAAAAGGAAAAATAACTAAAAAGAAAAAAGAAGAAGGCAAATGCCAATGGAGAGAGAGAGAGAGAGAGAGAGAGAGAGAGAGCACTATGAGCAAAATGTTCTGCAACTGTATGGGGGACTTGGTGGTGCGGCGAATCAACAAAACTTCTGACCTTTCAATTTTTCTATTGTTGTGGTACAAGTAAGCCCTACATATGTTGGGATAAAAATTAGAATTTTTTTTCCCTTTTATTTGTTAAGGTAATTGTTAAAATACCTATATGTTCATTTTAAATATGTTAAGGGCTCATTTGGTAATGTTGTTTATATTTTTTAGAAATACGTGTAGGTAAAAAAAATGTGTAATGTTATTTAAATACTGAAAAATGTTGTTTAAACAACAGTAACAAACGGACCCTAAATGTTTAATTATTGTAATTTTTTTTTTACATATATATTTATGGTTGTATTCTATTTAAATGAAATTTTTTTTTTTTTATACTTTCTTAAATATATATATATATATATATATATATGTATGTGTGTGTGTGTATGTATGTATGTATGTATGTATATTATCGGAAATGGGTGGCCAAAATGATAAGGTTCATTTAAAAATTTTCAAATTATATAGGATAATTTTAAAAAAAATTTAATTTTTTTCAAAAATTTGGGGGGGGGGGGGGGGGGGCCAAGGCCCCCTCAGTCCTGTTGATCATTCACCACTGCGGTAGATAACATTATAAGAAGGGCTAAATAAAATTTATATATATATATATATATATATAAAAGTACATCATTTGACCTAAAAGTTTAAGCTTATAAGTTTAAATTTAGTAATGTTATAGTAAGTAGTAACCACACAATGTTGTCATTAGTATCCAATCTAGAACCTCACTACTTAGTTATTTACAATTTCACACCACTCACACGCGTTAATATTCCAACCCTTCTTTTTTATTTTCCTTTTTCACCCGTCTATGATAGCATTCCTCAAGTTACCTTGAATCAAGGATTTATAGATGCTACAATTTCAAGTTTGGTAAATTGAAGTATTGAACTAGTACCCTCTCTCTAAACTTTTATGTTGTTACGTTAAGACCCCTTAAACTTTCATGTTGTTAAGCTAAGATCCTTTAAACTTTTTTTTTTTTTTTTTGGTTAATTTGGTACAAGAACTTTGACATTATATAAAATAAGCCCCTCATATGACTATTCAATCGTGTTTGTGGTTTGTGTTAAACATTAGCACACCTACTATCAAGGATTGGTGCTAACAGATAAGGCAAGGACTAGTGCTAGCGACCAGCTACCTTAAAGAACCATTTCTACATTTTCAAGTGGATGCATTATGATTCAACTTGATATGCTTTAAGTAATTGGAGGATATCTCTGGTCTCTAAACACCATATTAGAATTTACAATATTTATGCAATTGTAGAAATGATACTACCCAATCATGCCCGTTATATTTTATCAAAATGTAAAAATGATACTACCCAATCATGCATGTATGGTTGCTTTTCATTTTAGTTCTTTTACAAGTTTGGGCTACGCATGTCTATCTGTCTGTCTTGGAAGCACGTGAGTCAGACACGTGGATCGAGGTGTGGGTCCAATTCTTCAGCTCAACGCTCGTGACTAGCTCAAACTTGAAAAAAAGCCTAACTTCCTTGCCTTCTCGTTAGGTCATGATGGTCCTAGAGTGGGGTCTTGGTCTTGGATATGTATGGTCCTAAATGATTTCAAGACACGAGGGCTGTGTTTTGTTTGGGCTCATTGGCTTATTCGTAGCAATTTTGGGCCCTATAATCGGGCACAAGCCTCACAACTCTACACTAAGCTTCCTGACATCGTGAAGGTATATTTTGTACTCGCTGGGTACTCTAAATGAACCCCACACACCGATAAGACCGACATGTTATGAGAAATCTACCGCATGTAATAGATACATGATATATCTTCTCTATTACATCTCATATATATGAAATATTGGTTTATATTATAGGATAAATTTCATTCACACTTTCTGAGATTTGGGCTAATACTAATCAGGTCTAAGTTTTTTTAAAACTAACTAATTTGGTCCTTAAAACCAATTTAGTTTTTAAAATAGTTAAAAAAAAATAACTAAATGTTTATAGACTAAGTTGGATTGAGAGATCAAATTGACTAGTTTTGAAAAGTCTTGAATTTAATTGGCATTAGTCCAAACCTCAGGGTATATTAGTAGAATTTACTCTATATTATATAATTTTTTTCTCATAAACCCAGCCAATAACCACTTAACGTACCAAATTTATGATTAATCCGAGTTTTCCTCTCTTGACCCATGTCCCGAAGAAAGATTATAGGGTAAGCAAGAAGCCAAGGAGTGCTTTGGACAAACTAAATTGACAAGAAATGAAGCCCAATCCTTTTGCTTCTGACTTCCACTAATGCCCAAGTTTAAGCATAATGTTATATGGACATTGCAACATGCAGAACACAATAATTAATAATTGACAAATTAAACTCATAACTTAATTTTATGGGATCTATATATAGCTGTCCACCTTTCTCACTCATGATAACGTTGTAGTGGAATGCTATTAGTTTATATATATTTTAGAATCTGAGCAAGATATGCACGGCAATATTTTTATTTTTTTCAACTGCTACACGTACGTTCCAGATAATTTTAATTATCATACTCTATTATTTTACCTAAAACAGAAGGAACACGAGATAGGCATTTCTCTGTATATTTTACGTAGTCTTATAGTAATCAAATACAAGACTAAAACATCATATATTTTTGTTGTAAAATATAGGCAAACGTAACAGTATAACACAAGAAATTAAAAGAAGTGATTTTGCTTAGAACTAATTACAAGTTTGGAAGTACAGTTCAAAACTGCATTTGTTAAATGATATAATTATTAATTTTTCATCATTTTGAAATTTTACAGAGCATAAAATGTGTATATATATATATATATATATATAATTTAACGGTGAATTTGTCAAAATTACTATCTAATAAAAAATATATTAAATAATGTAACATTACTTAAATTCATATTAGATATAACTTCAACCTAACTCATTTTAAATTGATTGTTTTCAAAGTTTTGAAAAAAGAACTATACCAAACATTGAACTAAATTTGAAAAAAGAATTTGTTAAGCATGGCAAAAGACGGTAGATATTCGATACCAGCATTTATTCCCAACCTCACGAATTTAATAAAAATAATTTATTGAAGGTTTATTGGACGTGTGAATTTTTTTCCTTAATTTGTCTTATTTAGTGTAAGTATAATTCAATCTCAGGTTTCTCATTTTCCTCATCCACACAATTCTCAGATTTCTCATGCAACAACAAAAAAAACTTTTGTACAACACTTACAACAAGTTTACGGCATCATCAGTTTGCTAGACACAGACAAATACACGGGTGAAATTATGGTTTATATGAGACTTTTTTTTTTTATATAAAAAACAAACTGAGATTCTGGTCCAAACACGTACGTGTGCCATTCCACACCAATCATATAGATCATGTCCCAAGAATCAACGGTTTGAAATGCCTTAATGTAAAGTGGCAAAAACTAAAAACTTTAGGAGTGATAGTAATATTTTATAAATAGGCATACTCTTTATATAGAAAAGTTTTCAATTATTCAGCAAAAAGTGAAAAAGGAAAGGCCGGATGGGTTAATAAAGTGGGTAGGAATTCAAACTCGGCTGGTTCAATCCTAGTTAGTGTCAATGAACTGTTATTCAATGCATAAATTCTATTATCTGGGATGGGAAACCCTGTAATGTTTAGAGGTTCCGATGGAGAGTCCAAGTATTTAATTTCAAGCTCCAAGCATTAACTTCGACTAAACAACTTGTACAAACAAATTTTAGCTTCTATTTGTTTATGAATATTTTGGTTCTTCACCTTGTTAGAGCAAGTTTACTAAGGCATTTCTTGGTCTTCACCTTGTTAATAGATCATGTTCATACAAAAGCATTTCTGAAATCCATTTTCTCCACACAAAAAAAAAAATAAAAAATACCTCCAAACTTTTGAGTTTGATGCACCTAACCTAATTCATTGGAGATGAGTGGGTATAACATATATTTGGACAACGTAGGATAGAAAATACAATGATCTTGAACAAGTTCTTAAGGAAGACAGATATAGAAAAAGTTAAAAATATTGGTGCACTAGTACAATAATGCCTTTGGTTGTGGGCTTGGGAGGTAAGAAAGCCAAAACCTGCATGCGAGAATCTAGTAATAGAAGAACCCGTGAATAAGGTATGGCCCGCATGGGCTATTCTTTCTCATTCATCAATGTGCCTCTCTGCATGCAGAACAGAGAGTAATAATAGGAAAAATAAAAAATTAGAAGACCAAGTATAAGAGACACACTTTTATGAGATGGCTATCATAACATCATGTGTACTTCAGTCACTTGAAAAGGTCAAATATATCCATCCTAGCTAGCTGGATTGATCAATATGAGGAAATTGGGTGTTCAAGAAGAGCAATCTCACTTCTTCTTCTTTTTTTTTTTCTTTTTTTTTTTTTTTTTCTTTTTGTCTTATCTCTTAACACCAACTACCAACGCTATAAAAGGTGTTAAGCCTTGGTAAATCTTATTGGTGATTGTACCAAACACTTGGAATTGATTCTTGTCTTTGCAAGGGTTGGCTGTTTATGAATATGGAAAAGGATTGCATCCTTACATTGGTCTTTCCCAAATTCTATATAAAAAGGTAAAAATACTAATGGTTATCCTAACATGACAAAGGGTGGGGCTTGAATTCTTCACCTCTCTAGTAAGTCGAAAACTCTCTCAATATTCTCTGACTAGTTATCAATTATCTTTGACATTTAGCAACTCCTTATTACTCTCTCTCTCTCTCTCTCTCTCTCTCTACCATATGTTCAACATGAATTGAAATTCTTAACATATATGAATATATAAGAAGAATAAGCAACTCCAAGTTAGCCCAATGACCAACTATAACTAATATGGGTTACCTTGTCCAACTAAATTCTTACTCCAACTAAAATTATCATTCCAGGTGAAGTTTAGAAATTTACTACATTGAACATTGGTCTTTAATAAACAATTAAGAGTGAGAAACCACATCATATACTATATGGTGCAAAAGGCTTGGTACAATAACCGTGCAATATATGTAATGAGTAGTGTTTATTACGTCCACTCTAGTATACACATAGTACATTTAAAGTAACACATTCCCTTATAAAATGTAGTTGTGTGTATTATGTATATACTTAACTGTATGTACTAGTCATTTCTCATATATAATACCGGGTTATTTCAATTTTTTTTTTTTTTACTAATTATCTTGGGGCTCTTGTAGCGCTAATTAACTGCAATACAGATCACTAAACAATACTTCCATCTTTCTGTGGTCGTGAGGGTTTTGTTAATTTGAGACAATATACCTTGCATTCTTTTCTTTAAAGGTGAATCAATAATGAAGCATAAATCTCATCTTATAAAAGAAACATGAATCTCACTCAAAAAGCTCTGCCTGCATATTCAAAAGATTTAGATCAAAAGTACCCACATTGGATTCCAAAAAGATTTATAAGAGTGGCATTAGACAGCAATGTATTTGTACCAGAAGGTCTAAATGCAGATAAGTCCTTTTTCCTACACCCCTAAAACTTATGGACTTGCTTAATTAGTTTATCCATGTTTAGGCCAGGCATATGGCTTTTTAAAGATAGGGAATTTTCTGGTAGCTAGTCTCATATAAATATTTAGAGCAGATATAGTTGCCCATTCAAGATAATATTTTACATAATATTATTGAAGTTGGCTGATTTTAGGGCTATAGGGAATTAACCCATTTTCTTAATTCTAATACTCATATTCGGGTTTCAAACTTTCCAAATAATTTTAATAGAATATTTTTATGGAGACATTTGCGATAGAGCCTATTAATATATACTGCTAAAAAGATAGGGAATCCCTTATATTCTAAAAAAGACCATTCTAGACATCAACATTGTGTAACTTCTAGTTAATTTTGGTAAGTGAAGGGGATAAAACGGGCAAATTTTGTTCTGACTCCATGGCTTTAGATTTGGGTTTGGAATAAAGAAAGTATAGAAAGAGAGAAAAGAAAAGAAGTGATCTTCCAAATTCTTCCCTTGGTGGGGTTTCCTTGAGCACTTTCACTCTACACAAGGATGTAAGAGAATAATAACAAAAGAGAGACAGAAAGGGGAGGAAAATCCTCAATGAAATAATGGAAAGCAAGAATTTGATCATGATCCCATGAACAAAATAATAATTTCAAGGAAACTTTGTGAAATAATTTCAAAGAATAATTGAAATTTATAGAGATTCAAATAATAATTTAGAAAAAAAAAATCATTTTTCAAAAAAAATAATAATAATAATAAGAAGGTAGAAGAAGGTAATGGTAATTTTTTTTTTAAATTGTATTTATTGTACAAAACTTCCACTTCTACGGGATTTAAGAGGGTTGATTAAAAGGCATTCTTATCTCTATTTTTTTTTTTTTTTCTAGGAAAGGCTAAAAAATGACATTCTAATTGGTCAAATTCATTTCTTAAGGGAATTTGGAGGTGAAGAGACACAGGTGGCTAGTTTGAAAATATATCAATAAGCTCATAAAAATTTTATAGTTTAAGCACGGTGTGTAGGTGAGAGTCAATCAATGAATCAATCATGTTAGTGTGGGGTTATATAAAAGGTTGAGAAGCCCTATCTCTAACACTTTGCCTTTACCACCTCCCATGCTTTTTAAGCTTCTCAATCTCCTTAGCCTTCTGGTAAGCAATCCCTCCTTTTAAAATCATTCCATTCAAATCAAGGGCCTTTTAGGATTTGGGTGTTTTATTACAGGAACAAAAGAAAAGACAGAAAGTGCCAACATCAGTCTCAACTCAAAGGAAAAGAAAAAATTTTAAAAAAAAATAAAGAGAAAAAATTTGCTGCATCATGTGGGTTTGGATTCTTCCCTAGTCTTTGCAGTATTCCAAGCTTTTTTTTTTTTTTGGCTTTCTAGCCTTTTCCCATCTTGGTTTCTTTTAAAATTTTTATTTTCAATTTTTTCATTTACAATTTGCCACCCCTCCTTCCTTTGTCTGCCATTGTAATCATCACCCTCTGTACACACTATCATCTACAACACCCTGCTACTGATTCTTTTTCTGTTTATCTCTCTCTCTCTCTCTGTACACATATGTACAGAAAAGGTAAGGGTTATTGGGTTGTGAAGAAGTTTTGAGGAAAACCCATCTTATTGTCTGTTCTTTCCATGTTGGCCTGCATGGTGAAAGCTCTTGATGTGTTTTAGAAAGAGAGACTAGAGAGAGATATATCTGAATTGGTTCTGCAGAGTTGCTCAGACAAGCAATCCATGGCCTAAGATAGCGACTTGGAGAATAACCTATCATCATCATCACCATCATCATCTCTTCACGAGATTAATTTTGCTTTTGCAAAACCAATGAATGATGCCTTTCTGTGTCTATGTGTCACTGCCACCTGTTCTTCAACAAGGCCAACTTTGCCGCTTATTAGCTGTGTCCAAAGCTGGGATTCTCTATTTCTGAACTGCCCTTCTTAGTTTGTTCAAAGGTGCAAAGTTGGGTACTTGAAGAAAGTTATAAACTTGGAGAAGAATTTAATACAAAGAGATCAGATATTTGGGGTTTTCTTGTTTTTCTCTGAGGGAGTCAAAAGCAATGTTTCCTGCGGCTATGTCCAATTCAACTTCTTTGTCTGAAGAAGCCAGTGTTTCTTCTGGTACTAGAGTTCAAGACTTTGGTGGCTTAAATCCGATGGTTTCAAGTATTTCTCCACCACAAACACAGAAGATCAAGAAAAAGAGAAGCCTACCTGGAAACCCAGGTAAGATTATGTTTTGGGTCAATCTCTTCAAAATTTTGTCAGATTTGTCTTGTCTTTATTTTTATGTTCTTCTCAAAAAAAAAATATTTGTTTCTATGTATACATGATGGTGTTTCAGACCCAGATGCTGAAGTGATTGCATTATCCCCAAAGACCTTACTAGCCACCAACAGATTTGTATGTGAGATCTGCAACAAGGGGTTTCAAAGGGATCAAAACCTTCAACTTCACAGGAGAGGCCATAACCTTCCTTGGAAGCTAAAGCAAAGAAACAGCAAAGAGATAAGAAAAAGAGCCTATGTTTGCCCTGAGCCTTCATGCGTTCACCACCATCCTTCAAGGGCTCTTGGTGATCTTACAGGAATTAAGAAACACTATTGTAGGAAACACGGAGAGAAGAAGTGGAAGTGTGAAAAATGCTCAAAGATCTATGCAGTTCAATCAGATTGGAAGGCTCACTCTAAAACCTGTGGGACAAGAGAATATAGATGTGACTGTGGAACCCTCTTCTCCAGGTTCTTCTTTTTATAATCAATTTTCTTACACTTTTTTTGTTTTGGTCTTTATACACACACATATATACATACATATATATATATATATATATATGCGCGCGCGCGTCTCAAAGCTCCAAACTTTCCCTAGTTTTGGTGTTTTCTTAGCTATCATTCATCACTTTGGACTAGAAATATGATTCATATAAAAATTGGTCTTTTGTTTAAAGAGGGAAGTCTTTAGGATGGTCTTTGCTTTTGTTTTTGAGTGGGTTTTGTTTTGTGGTTGTTCTTACACAAGAGTGGTAAGCCCTCTGCATGAATTATATCTGGAGCTTAGATGCAGTGGCAGCTTGCATGAAAGTCGAGACTATTAATACAAGTGTCTGTAGCTGGTGACATTTAAAGTGAAACTGATAGCAATATCTCTGAAATCTGAACCATATAGCTAAGTTCATATATAAACAACAAAAAAGATAAACTGAATAGGAACAATCAATGTAAAATTTTGTTTTATATACTGTTTTGTCTGTGATTCAATAGCAAACTTAATTTTTTTTTCTCTTATGCTTAGACTGGACATATATGCATGAGTTCTTTTATTCTTCTTTTTTTTTTTTTTTCTGTGGCCTAGGGATTTGTATTTTGAGACCATTTTGTCCGTCCTTATACTTGATAAACATGATATTTCATGACATCCTCAAAAAAATATATATTAATTTAAAATGCTCAAATTATTGATTTCCTTCAAGGGTTTACTTTTGCCTCTCTTTCCTGTGTATATCCTCTTGGTACTTTGTAATGGAGTGACTGCAGTCTCAAAAAGAATGAGTGGATCTGCTCTTGTCTAGATAAAAGTTAAAGAATATGCTAATTACTTTTGGTGTTTCATGGCTGGAAAATCCGTGACATTTTTATTTTATTTTATGAAGCATGCAATTAATTACTAGCTGAACAATGAATCTCTGAACAATTTCATCATTGTGAAAACTGATAAATCTGCAAAAATATCTGATATAGTGATTTGCTTTTCTTTCTTCTTCATTATCAATAGATACGTCGGGCTTCAATTACATATCATTGTTTCATGCATATGCTCTACTTTCAACAATTCCACAATTCCATATTTTTGTTTCACGCATGTGCTCTATTTAGTCTCAAAAGATTTCTGCCATTGTAATTTTTCCGATTCCTGGACATTATCAATGCCCATTTTTGCACGTATAAACATAAACCAATTGCTCTCTCTCTCTCTCTCTCTCTCTCTCTCTCTCTCTCAACTTTAATTTTGATCTCAAAGATAATCTCTCCTTTATGCTCTGTAGCTTTTTTGACCTTTGTGTCTCAATGCAATCCGCATGCATGAGTTCTTAGCCTCTCACCGTCTTTTCTCTCTTTTAAGTTTTATCCACAAGATAAACTAAGGAAAAGACATATTTGCATCATCAATCTTAAATGCATGGTGTCATTCTTAAATTCAACAAAACAAATTACTTGCAAAAAAAAAAAATATTTTTCCCTTAAATCTCAAATTGTGCTTGATGATCACACATAAAATTTTGTAGAAACCAAAAACCGTGGATATATTTGACACTCATTTGGCATTGCTAAACTCTTTCACGTGGAAAGCACAAAACATTTGCACGATAGAGATTCACAACCATCTTCACCCCACATTTGGTTCCCCCACATTGAAAGTACCAAAAGGAATTTATAAGACAAAGTGAAACACGTCAATTTTTTTTTTTTTCCCCAATCGGTTAGTACCTAGTAGTACTAGTCCATTTGGATTAGCTTTTTTCCATTAACTTACTAATTTATTTATGTATACATAGTTTTTTTAAATCTCTCTCTCTCTCTCTCTCTACAATTGTACATACATTAACTTTCAGCAAATAAAAAAATAAGTTTTTCAGCAAAATAATAATAATAATAATCCTAACGCACACTTACTAGCGTTTACAAACATAATTATTTTCTTCTTCTTTTTTTGAATTTTTTTTCTCTCTCTAATTTCATATAAAATTGACAGGAAGGACAGCTTTATAACCCATAGAGCATTCTGTGATGCATTGGCTGAAGAGAGTGCAAGACTATCAGCAAACCAATTGGCCACTGGCAACACAAACCCAACAATAGTCCAAACTCTTTTTCCCTTTCAAACCCAACAACACTTCACAAACCCACCACAAATCCACATGTCCCTCCATCCCTGGGACCCACCACCACCCCAACAAAACCCTAACCCTAATAGTATTAATAACAATACTAATAATAATAATAATAATCCCTCACAAAACCCACTACTACTTCATCAAATCAAGCCTGAAGAACAACTTGAACCTCACCATTTCCACATCCCACAAACTTACTTCCACAACCACAACCACCACCACCACCACAGGGCTTTGATAAACTCACCCTTCCAAACCCTCGCAGACCCTGCCACGTCAGCGCACCTCTCAGCCACTGCACTTCTCCAAAAGGCTGCAACCGTTGGTTTAGCCTCAACAGCCAATGCAGCCCAACAGGCTCAGTCAGTGGGTCACATGATATCTTCAGCTGAGTTTGGAACACCGAGTCACCATCATCATCATCATCATCATCATCAAATTCAAATGGACCCAGTAGTGAGTCACATGATATCTTCCTCTTCCAACGATCAGTACAATATCGCTGATCAGTTCACGTCACGAAACCTCGCCACGTGGCACAAGACTGACCGTTTGACCAGGGATTTTCTGGGTCTCACAGATATTGCTGGCAATGGCAATGTTACTGCTAATGCTACAGCTACAAATACAACAAGTACTGGACATGGACATGGACATGTTAACGTTAGCATTAACGTGAAAAATATGCTATCGTACACGGATGGCGTAGGGTTCCCACACCAACAACAACAACAACATTATAATGAGCGTGACCACACGTCGATGTTGAACATGAAGTCCCAAGGTTTTGGATTGGCTGACCCTTCCTCGGAAACGTGGAGGGACTGTTAGAGAGGTAAAAACATTGAAAGGGAAAGGCTATAATAGTAATTTCACACAAATTACTAGGCTCTTCTGTGAAATGACAGAAGTATCCTTCTACTTCTACATCTACTTCTAGCTAGAGGAAGTCTATCAAGCATATGTCCAAGTTCTATGCTTATCATTTGATTATTATATAGCTACTTTTTTTTTTATGAACAATTATATAGCTACTTTGTTTTTGTTTCCTTTTGGGTTTTCATTTACTAAATGCTTTGTTGTTTACATTTTTCTTTTTTTATTATAAAGATTTATGTTACCAGTTTAATTACCTTTTGTCTATAATGTGTTTATGTTAGTTTTAAATGGAAGTAAGCTTTTCTCTCATGAGGAAATTTCTCTGCATGTTGGAAGTTTTATTTGGCTTGTATTTTTCCTTTCATTTTTTTCTCACTAGCTCCCATGTCTTTTTCTTCTTTTCTTGTTCTCCTTTTTTCACCTCCTCTTTGATGCAATGATTAATGGTAGATGAGGGTGGCATTCTTGTAATTCAGAAGAAAAAAGAGATTATCTAAATAGCTATAGAACAAATCGGGGGGAAGTTTGAGTTAAAACAATGCCTTATCTTCTTATTTTATAGGTTAGAGTTTTATCGTTTTCATTTGAAACACAACAGTTATATGGAGCTACAAATTTTCCACATTTCTTTTTTCAGAATTGTTGAGGTGAAATGTCATAAATTGCGTTCATAAAAATGATTTAAAATGATGTTCCGAAAAAAAAAAATGTCCTACAACTCTCTCTCCTTCCAAAAAAAAGAAAAAGTTGAAACCCTACCTCTCTCTCTCCTTCTTTTTTCCTGTTCCTCATCAATGAGGTTTTAGTGCCTTGTTCATACAT
Source organism: Quercus ilex subsp. ballota (assembly GCA_032727855.1). Lineage (NCBI taxonomy): Eukaryota > Viridiplantae > Streptophyta > Magnoliopsida > Fagales > Fagaceae > Quercus > Quercus ilex. The sequence continues at coordinate 42,614,023 of CM064919.1, forward strand.
ATGCCAAAGTCATTTAAAGAATATACCTAGAGGTATTAGGGCAGCCACCGCCCAATGTTTACTGTTATCATGATATGTATAGCTTTTTAAGGCTCAACTACAAAATCGAATAGCATACTTGATAGGACTAACGATCTCTCTCTCAAACGAACTAACCAAATATCTCCGCTAATATATCCACGTCACTGACGAAGTTAGGGAAGCTATTCAATGCAATCAATGACGCCTCAAACGATTACAAAACCAACTGTACAGACCGTTGGAAACTCATCAAAGCCTACATTATTGAGTATGAAGCATTACTAAGAGAAGCATTAAAACGACAATAACAGCCATAACGGCTAGTGGCTGTGGAGACATATATAAACCCCTCGCAGCACCAGCACAAGGTATATAGACACTCCTAAAATCACCTATAGTTATTCTAATATTCTGTGTTATTCTCTAAAGGCTTCTTTATACTGATTTTGGTATCGGAGACATTGTGGCAAGCACCACACCGGTGACCACCTTGAGGGAGCCATCTCACTATATTTGCAGAGACATAAATGAGGACTTAGCTCCATCTGACCCATAGCTCCATCTGAACGCACTTACAAAGACTGACGATTTGCACTTCATCAATACTTACCCAGTATATATACTTATAAGCCTTAATTAACAATGTAATAGGACCTAGGACAATATTGCCAATTAATCTAAATGAAAGTAGATTGAACCCAATTTCCCATCAATTTGAAGTTGAAGAAAGGTGTCACGCATTGTTCCCTTTGATAGAATTCACTCTAATGCTACGCATCTATTCCAAGTCTTGTCAGTTGTCACAGTATATATGGAGTTAAAACTTCGATTCATTAGAAGGATAAGCAATGCACGAGACGAGAGGATAGTCGATCAAGGGCTAATTGGTTATAGTTCATGGAAACACATATTACAATGCTATGGAGGATTTTGCATTGATACTATTCAGTGTAAAGAAGGTGCAGTTTGAGCATATATTTTTGTGTGCAATTAATTAAGATTGTCTCAATCCTCTTTTCCTTTGAAAAGTACGCTGTTGTACATGCTTGTTAAAGCCACTCCACTGTCTTAGCATGCCTCTAGAGTCTAGACTCTAGTGAGTCTCTTTACATGGCACACTTCCTTTTGCAAATTGAAACAAAAACTACAATAATATTTTTAAAACTTAACTGATTAATCAAAGTCTTATAGCTTAATAATATTGTTCGGAACTCTTATGAAGAAGGATTTAAATTTGGATCCTCTTCTTCTAAGTAGGTGGTATAATTAACTTATTAGCAGATTCCTATTCCTCTTCGTACTAATTTTTTAAGCTTGATTTTATTTTTCTATTCATTGGATCTAATGATGGAAAATTAAGAAAGTGAGAAAGAATCCGATGTCATGTATGTAGCATTTTCCACGTGATGTTAGCCATACACGTATAATAAAACGAAAGACTTGCATGCAACAGAATTACGATTACACCCACAATTTCCAAGAAAATTACCAAGAAGAATGGTACTTCTGAATGATTAAGAAAACTACAATTAATATGGGTTGGACTATTTGTAGGCCAAGAAAATACTACAAGCAAAGACCAATGAGACTGATGACCAAGTACGAGATGAGGTAAGCATGGGCCCACACTTCATATTCCATCGATTTTACGAATATGCCCTTCAACCAACCGAAACCTGACCAACCTTGCTGACATTAGTGCACTTGATTATTGGACCTTCAAGCTATCCAGTCAGATAAACCACAAGAAAATTCGAGGTGCCGGTGATATGAAAGTTAATTATAATAAGCATGAAAAATCCACTATATTTTTTTATTATATCTTTCTCACTGTATGACTCTAAGATTTTTCTAAATGTTACGTCCAAAAGATCATATAATATAGTGCCCATAGTCAATTCCAGTTAACTCTCTTATTGTATTCAATTCGAAAAGTATAGACTTTTTCAGTTCTTTGGGTAAAGTTTGAAACTATATAGACGGTAAATAATAGGTTTAAACTCTCCCATTAATTGGTCTCTCTAGGTAGAAGAACAGAAGCTTTTGGTAAAACCAAAGAAAAAAGGGATGGAAAGTACTAGAATTAATTAAGAATTAATTAAGTAGGCTTTGAGTCAGAAAAGGTCAAAAAAGGGATACACATGAGAGCAATTTCGGTTTCTCAACTAGGCATGTATATATATATATATGGTCAAAAAATTCCCCTAAAAGCAACCATGTTTTAGTAAGTCACAACTTTAGTACATGATTTCATGATTATAAAATAATGACCATCCTCTAGAACACAAAAAAAAAAAAAAAAAAAAAATGCAAGTTGTTTACATGGGTCCAGTAGAGTTGCCAGAAAAGAATCACCCAAAAAAATAAAATTAAAAAAAAAGTTTCAAAGATACTGACATGAAACCTGAATAGACCAAACAAGAGGGGTAGAAAATGCGTCAAAAAAATGTTTTTGAAGGAGTCATCATAAATTTTTGTTTGTTTACATGAACTATGTTGGAATTTAATAGATGAAGTCCTTCATTTCCAATTTGAATTGGATGACTAGAAGAAATTGCAATTGGGAAATTTCGTGCAACTTTCTTTTTTTTTTTTTTTTCTCACGTCAAATACCATTGAATCTTTAAATAATAATAACCTACCAAAAAGATTTAAAAGTATAATCAAATTCCGAGAAATTCTTTTCCCCATTACTTTCTTTTGATAATTCCGAAGAAGTATAGCCTTTTCTAAAGAGAAGGTAGGAAGGGTGTAAAACCTATCGTAAGCGTGAGTGAAAAGGCAAACTAAGTTGATAGTATATGTCTATTTGGGTGTGATGGTGGTCCGGCACATATAAGTGGTACAAAAAAAAAAGGAAAAAAAGAGAAGGAAAAGAAAGGAAAAGAAGAGAAAATAATAGAGAAGAAAAATGTCAACGGTCACGAAAAGATGCTCAATAGAACTTTGAATTACAGTTCTGATCAGTCTTCTTCTTTCCTTGATGACCCTTTATCAATTTCTGTGCACGTCCCCATTTCGCAGCCTTTGGTTGGCAGCTTAACTAGCAAAAACCACCACATATTCTAAGTGTTTCTTCATGCTTAGTTCACATGGGCCACCTATGATCAAATCTTAAACCCTTCAATTGGTGAGAAAGCTTAGGAAAACCATGCTCTAAAGATTATAAAACTTGAATCTTAATGCTTTTACAACCAATTATACGGATTTAAATACATTGTCAACGATATCTTGTGAGGTTTAGGCCTTATTAATTAAACTTAGGGGTCCCATTTAGAGGTTCAATTAATTTAGAGGGTATGGTGATGAACAAACAAATAGTCATTCCTCAAATAATTAGTGTTACATGTTAAAGAGCAGAGTAACATGCTTTATAAGCAAACGCAAGATTTTTTTTTACAAGATTTAAAGGTTACAAGTACTATTCTCGACATTCTTAGCCAAATAAAGGAAGAGGCAAAGTTCCTTGCCACTACAACCAAGTATATTCACCAAAAGAGGGAGAGGCAGAGAAAGGACCTTGGGATTAATGAAAGGAAGGTTAGGTGTTATGGTATATCCAAGCTTTTAGAAAGTATATTTGAGTGGCAGGGTTTAGGTACAATACATGCCATTTGCCTATTAAAAAAGACTGCCTCTTTTTATCTCTCTCTCTCTCTGCTCCACAACCAGACAAAAGCAAAAGCTTCTCTTCTAGTCTTCTATTCTCTTCCCCTTTCCTCCTCTCTCTCAAGCACTCTTGCACATGTCATCTTCCATCATCAAGGAATCTCATCTCATCAAACCCTGCTTTTATCTCTCTCTTGCTTCCAATCTTAATAATTACCAAACCTTTCTTTTTCATGCTTTTTCTCTCTTTTTCCCTTCTGCAGAAATCCCCATACAGCATCCTGTCTTCTCCACAAACTTCATCAGAATTACCATTACCCTATAATTAATAACAAATAAGGAAAGTTTTAAGGACATTTTTACAAAGTCATTATTGATAATGTTTTAGTTTAGTTTTTTTTTTTTTTTTTTGGTAGATTTTTTAGTTTAGTTAGTTAGTCTGAATATTCATTATCATTCATATTATTCACATCTTGGCAACTTAGTATAATTGTAATTATAGCAACTGATAGGGATACAATATTATTTTCACAACTTTTTTTTCACCTATTATTGCCTTAATATGTTGTGATCGAAGTAACATAATTTTTACATAGATCCAACACTGAGTACTTTTTTTATGAACCAATCGTGTCAGCAGTTATAAAAAAATGTTATGTTTAGAGACTTATTATGACTAATAGACAATCAAATGAAAAAATGTGATAACCATGAGGCAGATAATTGTGGTCGAGGCCCATGGTGATGTGAAAGGGTACCCATTGTTTCTAATCAAAATCTCCGCAAGCCCATTGTTTACGGCAAATCTCAGACCTCGGGTCAACTGGAGCGTATTGCAAACGTTGGGATTTTCTGTAACTATAGATTTGTATAAACTATACAGCTATAAAATTAAGTGAATTTTGGTTAGGCTTGAAGCAATTAATATATTATACCATTTTCTTAATGATTTTGTGCAACTTGCACTTACACGTGGATCTGTCAGAATTAAGTTACTGTCATACTCTGACATTGACCTTGTCATTAAATTCATTGACACATTCAGTAGAAGTTTATAATGAACACTAAATGTAAAGAAGAAAAAGAAATGTCACAGATCTAACTAAAATAATTAGAAGCCTGTTCACCAAGTATACAATTTCGCTGTACAGTCTTAATTAATGTACCATGTTAGATCTTAAATAAGGAAACAATTCAGAGTTGCACTGCAAGTCAAATAACACAGATCAGCCAGCATGTACAAAGTTGAGATACACAAGAAATTATGGTAACGTGTATATGTAATGGTCCTCTTACGTATGGGACCTACATCCATGAGTCTCATTATATGTGAAAGGGGCATTGCATAGAGCTGTTGCATGAAATAGTGATAGTGATATACATAACACTGTTCAAAGTAATTATTCCTAATATACAAAATTGTGGATGGCTGACATGAAAGCACCAACTAGGGCAAAAGTTTCTGCTGTGAACATGAATGAGTACTCTTCTCTCTAGAGATACTGCAGGGACCAGTTGTTCCATAGTGTCATTAAAACCCTGGTTTAGGTCCGTCCAAGTTTACTCCCACGTATTTATTCAAAACAACATTGAATGCCTGCAACATAAAACAACAAAAACGAAAATTTACCAAGAATGTACTGCAGTTAGGTTTCAAATTTTTGGATAAAAGTTAACCTATTCAAGGGCAAAGTTGAATGACACTCTAGGCAATTTGCACATTCTGTATTGGTGCTCACTGCTCAACATATGGAACTAGAATTATAGTTATATGTTTGCAGGTAAGCCAATATACAAGCATGTCTACCAAGATGATGATATGGTAATTGGGAAAATGTAAAAGAGAAAAAATGAAGAAAGGACATGGTGATAGATTGAGACTTATTTTGGGGAAAAAGACAATGCTGTCAAAGTTTAATTGATCACAAAACTACGAGCACTGGCTGTACAAGAGTAAGTTAAAGTGGAAATGTATATATTCCAAACAGTTAAAATATTATATGCCATGACAGAAACAACCAAATCCACCAGGCAAAATTCTGACTAAAAAAGATTGATATTGAATTCTTCACAAGATATCATACAATGAACTCTTTTTTTCTTTTCTTTTTTTGTCTCTATTCATGGAAATAATGATAGACAAGCATTAGCCAGTACTTTTCATGACCAGACGACCTCAATAAAGTAAGGGGCCTATGTTCCAAGAGAAATTATAAGATCCACATGGTGGACAAGTGATGTGGTCCACCATTCTACTAAAAAACTTCCACCTATTTAAAATTGTTAGTTAGAAAATTTTTTTAAACAAAAATTAATTACTAATCCAGCAATTTTAAACAAGTGAAAGTTTTTTAATGGAATAGTAAACCACATCACTTGTCCACCAGAGGACTCTATAATTTCTCTTGTTCCAGAGAAACCAGCTACCAAAACTATAAACATTTTAACCTTCATTTATTCTATGCACTGGTTAATGCAAGTGAACCCTGACTACCACCAGATTCCCACCACGATACAGCTTTGTCATTTGTTGGGACAAGCTATTGTAAGAAACATAGTATGATGTTCACGGCGCAAAGGCATTTCATATTTTAAAACAATGAAAAACCACAATGACAACATTATCAAATGGAAGGATCCTAATCTACAAAAGCATTCCATGGCATCTCTGTAAATTAAATTTAATTATGAAAATTTTCCAAAGAGAAGTTCGATTGAGATCTTCCTCAGTAACTATTCCTTGCAAAAACAGGCCAATCAGGCGAATAAAATCCAATGAATGAACATGATCAACATTGAAGACCCTTTTTTCATTGTTTCATGCAACTCTAAAAGGCATATCATAGCAATTCGTAATGATGGCTGATCTGCTAGTTTTTTCTTTTCAAAACACACTATTCAAACCAAAGATTATTATTTTTTTGATAGATAAGTAAAATTTTATTGATCAAATCAAAGAGATTATTTATAGTCTTGACATGGAAGAAGAGCCACATTATTTTTTTCTTTTATTTTCGACTAGTAATTACACATGCACTGGGTGGGTCTTGAATCCTCAATCCCTTCTACCACCTTGCAGTTACAAGGGAGGGAGTGACATATGAACTAGAGCTCATTGGTGAAGATGAGCCACACTATATCCTATTTCTTCACTCAACCCCCACCCAACACAGCAAAAATGGATGTTGCATACATCCACAAACAACCTCCCAGCAATGCAGTACATATACATTTTGCAGATGAGTAGATGATACTAGAAGATATGACAAACATTGAGTTCCAAAAAAAAACACATTTGACGAGAGCACAGCATTACCTGGAGTGCAAATGACTCTTTTCCATTCAGAATTGCATCCATTGCACTAAATTGATCATCAAATGCACCGTAGAAAACCTGGTAGAACTTGTTCCTGACACAGAGTGATGAATGACAAAATTAAAAACCAAAAAGTAAATGTATTATTCTTTCACTAAATTTATGTAAAGAATGATTGTGAAATTAGCAAGTACCTATCTTCCTCAGTGATCTGTTGATCCATCTCATCAAATTTCCGAGTAAGGACTTCTGCCCCCACTGGTGAAAGCAAATGAAGGATCAAAGCCTCCAAAGTTCTTGGGAAATTGTACTGAAAGAAAAAAGGGTAATTAGTTTTACATGCTTGAATATAAGATGACTAAAATTTAATCAATAAATAATCCTCAAATGGCCAAACATACAACAGGCTAATTAGGATATACAAAACAATTGGAAACAAAGACGAAGCACAAGACATGACAACTGAGCCACATGCACACCCCCCCCCCCCCCCAAAAAAAAAAGTGGGGCTTCTTTTACCTCGTGAAAAGAAAACAAAGGAAGATATTCCTGTGACAAGACCACCTTTGGCAAGGTGGTATAAATTCCTTCTAAAGTTTGATCATGCAAGTGCTAATCAATGTGAGGCAAAGGGGTTGGAGCTCATAATAATTCATTAGCTATTAGAAAATGGATAGGTACATAAAATAAAATTTAAAGAATTTCAAATTATTTCCAGAAATGTATAAGAATAAAGTATAAAAATATCAGAAATTGGAGACCATTCAAATCTCGTAATTCCTTTTACTTTCTTATCACTTCAGTCAACACTTTGTTTGCCACATAGAATATTAAAGGGAAAAGAGATCACGCTCACCACATTCCTTCTTTAATATCAGTCAAGCAACAACTTACATAAAAGATGCCATTTAGATTAAACAAAACTTTACCACCTCATAATATGTATTGAATAAAATTATTTACCATACCCTTTATGTACCAAACAAGTATTAACACAAGACTCAGTAACCTTTTTGAAGTGTAAGCTTCATTGGAGCGTACAAACTCACCGCCATAGCTAAAAATACATGTTGCAGGGTACTTGGTTGAAGGCTCCAAAGAATTTTAGCAACTGGATCATCTTCCAAGTGAAATAAATTAGCTGGCACAATTTTCTTGCATTCACCTTTCACTCTAGCAGCAGAATCATCTATCAAAGTTGATTGCAGTAGTTGACTGTGATCAGAAATGTTAATATAGTCATGAACCAGAGAAACAATTTCATGAAGCACCTGGAGAGCAATGGGTTCCAGGTCCTGCAACAGATTCTTCTGCTGCACTTCTTTTTCTTTTGAATCTGCTTCCTCACAAGCCTGATCCAAATCATTGCCACGATGATCTGGTTATCAAATATCAAATTATGATGTAAGAAAAAGTATATAGCCACCGGCTTGGAAATGAGCAGCAAATTTCCTTCTTTTTAATCAGATATATAAAAATAATAATTAAAAAATAAGAATAGAACAAATAATCCTGATATATGACAGAGATTTCACGGGCTTATAAGAAAATGACCTGCTTTTCCATTACTAGGCAGCTCACATATATGCCTCTTCATGTCCCCCATTATAGTAGAAGAGGTCTTATGTAGCACTTGGTCCTGCCCTAATTGTACATCACCAAATATAACAGCACACTAATAAACTTCTTATTATATATTGAAAAAATAAAAAATAAAGGAAGGTCTTAAATATGACTCCACCACAGAATTAAGACTGACACAGACGAATGAAATCAAAGATTTCATCAGTATATCACATTTAACTAGCTATGAGTCTGTCTGAAATTCATATTAAATTAGTTCCATAATCAACTTTTAGAAATTTGTAGAAAATTTTGTAAGAGACCTGAGATCCTAAACTTCTGCAGGATGAGAAAAAAATGTTATAGAAATTAAGCATTAAAGGCCAAAAATAATAGGGGAAAAGAAAAAGAAGATTTCAGTAAAAGTTTTAGAAAAATTATGCAGACATATGAGATCATCTTTAATTTCATGACTGTTGGTAATTCTGAAGCTCTAGGACATTTCAATGAGTATCTTTCCCAAAATACTTTCCATACCCATGGAAGTAAGAATGAAAAAGACAACTCAAACGATAGAAAATACATTCTAAAGTGGAAATCATAAATATAAAAAGGATTGTTTCTGTCACTCCCCACCCCCCACCCCATAAAACAGCTGTTAGCCAACATTATCTGGCATCAAATGACATATGTAAGAGAGATACATACCATTTCTTTATCCGTCAATCTTTTATATAAAATGTTGATTCGATGAGTGAATGACACATGAAATTGACACAGAATTAATGTTAGCTTTTCACACTAGCTAGCTTAACCAACATATTTTAAAGAATCTATACTACAAGTACCTTTTCAATATTCTGCGCAAATAATATGCATCCATGTGCTCTTCCATGGAAGACATCATGTTGGATCGCCACCAAAAGTTAATAGCAATGGTCAAATCATCACTGTCTACTTGGTGGAACCTGTAACAAACAGAAAAAAAAACAATCACCTAACCTGAAGATACATATAGAAGAAGGTTAAGTCCACAAAGAAAAATTATTAAATAATGAGTAAACACTGTAATGATATGACACTCATTACTTTAAAAAAATAATAATAGAAAGAAATAAGTCAACTACGCTAATAATGTCACAAACACTGCCATCCATCCAGATAACAACCAGCTAAGCTTTATTTATTGTTGGTGTTGTCATATTACTAGTAAAATGGTAATAAAAATTATTGTGAGTGATTTAAGAATGCCACATAAATAATGATAGCAGAGGGAACTAAAGGCACAGAGATAGGTACTGTCAAGGAAAAAATTCTATCATGTGCAATGAAAACCATTGAGAGCGATAGTTGAGAGTGCACCATCACATGTGGAATGATTGAGGATCATAAATTTTTAAGGTTAAGGTAAAGAAAACAAAGTCATGCATTTTAACAGATGGAGTAGCCCACAATAAAATGGAATGACAGGAGAATATGCACAACCGACTGAAGTAAAGAAGTTAAGCATGAATCAGATTTTGTTATGCAGTACTGCCAAAGGATGCATTAACAGGTATCCTAGTCAAAATAAAATTTTTAGTTTTCAACAACCATGCAGATATTGCACGTTAGAATTTTCACAGAAAATGAATAACCATATTGTCTCTAGTTCCATTTCAGAGATCAAACATGAGTCTAGACAAGAAGCAAAGAAAATAACTAGCACACAGCTAATAAGTTGGAGTTGAAGGCTAAGCTTCATATGATAAGAATGTAATCATAAGTAGACAAAGTAATCATCACCAAAAAGAAGCAGATCACAATAAAGAGGGGATAGAGAGATGGTGAGACCATACACTACTAAACTTGAAGAGAGGGACATATCATAAAACTAGAAAATGGTCAACAATATATATATATTTGTATAGAAGGGATCTAACAAATGCAACATTGGTATAAATAGACAGAATTAGACATTACCAGCCTTCAGGAATGAAAACTGCATCACCTGCATGAAGAACAACCTTCTGCGAGTGCTCCATTGCGCATTTTGCTCTTGGATAAGTTGAAAAATCAGGGTTTTCTAAAGCAACAGAACTGCCAAATGCACAAAAGATTTTTTTTTTTTTTTTTTTTTTTTTTTAATGCAGGCCACACAAAAATTGAAATCTGAAAATTAGTTATGTCATTGAGCAAAAATTAGAAGTATCAGCATTTCATAAATCTTATGGGTAGAGAAGAAGCAAATAATTAATTTCGTGTTGCCAGTATTGAAAGTAGCATACCTATGGTTTGAGGCCTCACCATATATTGGCAATGGGTACAACATTGGAGTAGCAGAAGGAGGCCATAAGACAACTGCATAGCATAGAAGCTCTTATGTTGAGTGCCCATACAAAAGAAAACTATTTTATGCAAACCCCCCCTCCCCACCAACAAAAAAAGACTTATGTTGAGTTATTTAATATTCAAGGCTAGAGGTGTTGGGTGCGTGTTATACACCAATGTTATTGATAGACCAAAATCTCAGTATCTCAGCTCATGATGTCATCCCCTGAAAACTAGCCATGAAATGCCAACCATCTCAGTGAAACAAATCAGCAGTCAACATTTTGCGGACATAATGATTCATAAGGTATATATAAATGTTACTTCCACTTAATTGATTGTATCCCCAAATACATTTAGGCCAATGCAAACTTGTGCTTTGCAAAAAGAAATGCCTAACATGGTTTTACAACTGAAAAGGAAATAACAGTTTTAAAAATTGCAAGACCCCAACCCCACCTTTCATTCCTTCCCCCCCCCCCCCCTCTCTCCCTCTTGTCATTTGATAAGGTAATTAGGTCATCCAGTCTTGGCATGCATATGGGCCATCCATCGCATAGTAAAGCAAAATAATGACTTCACCTTGTTTGCAGCCAGCAACCACGCACAAAAGGTTATGGTGTGGATCATAGTGAGTACTTGATCTAGCTTGAGCATTGTTCATCCACAAGTTGATAGATGCTAGTGCTTTCCTCTCCAAAAATGCAGGCTGCAGAAGTAACCAAGCTTGATTAGAAAAATAAAATCTGTGAAAGAACACTTTTGCAGAGAGCAATTGACTAGACAACGGTAGATAGTGAAAAGAAATATACTTACCGTTTCAATATCTTCCCTCAAAGTTTCCAACTGAACCTTCTCTTCATTATCAGCATTCATAATTGGTGTCTAAATAATAAAATACTCAAGGTTGTTAAACCATAACTCTCCCAAAGGCAAAGTGCAACCTAAAAACCGAAAATTGATACATCCAAATCAAAATAAATACAAATTTATGAATTATACAAAAACCCATGAAGTTGGAACCTGTGCTAAATAGATTTGTTCAGGAGCATCTTCTGCATGCTCTGCATCACGCCCAATTAGGCCATGACTTTCCAATTCAGAATTGGCACAACCAAAATCTCTGTTTTGCATTCGTTGCTTACAATAACCAATGAAGGTAGAAAATGGTAATGGAACCTACAAAAAGAAAGGGAATTAAAGTAATTGGGTTTATTGAATTCCATAAGAGAGAGCAATTCAAAGTTCCATAATGTTTTAAAAAAATATACAAAAAAATTACCCTCTCATGACTTCTAAGGTCACCATAAAAGACAGGCGCTGATTTTGAGAGCATGGCCTCCACAATAGCAGACCCTACTCGTTCCTAAATTTCCATTAAGTTAAAGAAATCAAAAATTCATCTAATGACTTTATAAAAAGAAAATTAATAACTGCAAAAGCAAAATGTAGAACAATCTTTGTAGCTATGCTACTCAAGCATACAAATAAAATTTAAGCGTATGTGTATTAAGGCTTATTCTTTGAGGCCAAAATCAAATTTATTAGTCACAGCGTCAAGAAGATCATGCATCATGCGCACACACATTTGAACAAGAACTTTAGGCTAAAACACACTTTTGATTCCTAGAATTTATTCCAAATTTCATTTTCATTCCTCAGTGCCATGTCAGCACTTTGTCACATGTCGTAATTGAGTTCTTGAAAAAATTTGAAACATATCCCATTACAAAAATTGCATACATGGCAAACGAAGTGCTGACATGGCACATTAAAAAAATTAATGTGGCATGGAATAAATTTACCATAAAAAAGAAGAAGGGGAAAAATTAATACCTGTTTAAATATTTTTGGGTCGTAATTGCAACTTTTTAAATTTTAAAGTACAACAAACTTGAGCCAAATTTTGAGAACTGAAAAGCATATCTCAGCCATAATTTCAAGGAAAATGCCAAAGCTCCTAACAATTTCACTACATAAAGTACCAATGAGCTCTAGCTCAATTGGCATTTCCTCCCCTAATTAGTGCTAGGTGAAGAGTGAAATCGTAGGTTTAAGACCCATCAGATGCATATGTAACTTACCAATCAATTTTTACAAATGGCATTAACTCCACATCTAATTTCATCCACCATAACAATATCATTTGCAAAAGACATACCCCCAAGGTACTTTCTGTTGAATCGATTTAGCGAGCTCATTCATCTAACACCACTAGTGCAAAGATATTTGGACAAAATAACGCGGCAATAAATAAATTTCTATGTAATTTTTTTGTCCTGTGTTTAAAAGTTGGCACATCAATTTCTAATACAAATGAAAGTAAAATTTATTGGTAACTGTAGGTGTAGCATCACTCTAATTTCAATTATTGTATTGATCAAATTTCAAGGGATAATTTGATCCTACTCAAAGATAGTTATTGTTACTACACAATTTGGCATGAAATTTCTTAATGCAATTCCAGTTCTCAAAGAGCACCTAAGCAAAACTGTAATTTCTTTTACAGAGTTTGAAAAGAAAACCTGCAAATAGTCAAGGCCACCATTGGATGGATTCCACTTGGAAAAAGCTTTCCAGTCCTTAACGCATCCAGTAAACACCTGTAAATGAATAACAAGAGAAAAAAGTAGAAAGTTTTGAGAAAAAAAAAATTTCCCGAGAAACAAACAGAAAATATAGAGAGAGAGAGAGAGAGAGAGTGAGTGTGAATTTTACAGCGGGAACGTTTGTGGATTGGATCAGAGACTCGAACTCTAACGACGAAGGAATTTGTTCGAATCTCTGGATTCGAAGGGAATCGTCCATGTTTTCTCCGGCGCTATCTAGCTGTACGGACATTGCTCCGATTCGTTTTGTTTTTTGTTTTGAGAGAGAGAGAGAGAGAGAGAGAAATCAAGCGTTTTGGGCTGGTCCTATAAGTTGAAGCCCGAAAGTTCTAGGTCCACATTAAGGGTTTGGGCCTTTTGGGCTGGACCGCAATGGACCGAACTGGCTCACACAGTCAGGTCACCCAATTTGTTTAGTGAGATCAGGATAAGAAGGACTTGATGAATAAAAAAAATATTTTTTTGGAGAAGGATAAAGAGTAGAAATTATAGAGTCTTCTGGTGGACAAGTGATGTGGTCTATCATTATACTAAAAAATTTTCACTTGTTTAAAATTGCTAAGTCAGTAATTAATTTTTATTTAAAAAAATTTTATAACTAACAATTTTAAACTGGTGGAAGTTTTTTAGTGGAATGGTAGACCACATCACTTGTCCACCACATGGATCTTATAATTTCTCGATAAGGAGGGATATTGTGATCAATGATTTTGCGTCATGTCCATATGGTTCTTGCTTCATTACTTAGTATGTACCCAAAATTAATTTTTACTTCAATTATCCAAAATTAATATTAAAAATCAGCCCCAAGTTACTGTTTGGTATACCATATTTATAAAAGCATTAACCCCTGTATTGATATTTAAATTTTGAGGTACCTGGCCAACTCTTAGGCCTTTTAATCTTTCAAACAAGTCATTGTATCCTTGAAAGATTTGATTTATAATACTTCAAATATTTTAAGCACCTTAACCTACTATGTTCTTATTTAATTTTGATAATTCAATTGTTACAAGTTACAACAAGTAGGGAAGGGGGTTCAACTCTGTGTTCGCTTTGTATTTTGTATTTTTCATTTTTCAAATGTATATTATTGTATTATGTAACACACTTAAAACCTTCCTTAAATTTTGATTTTATAACATTCACTCTTAAGTCTTAACCTAAGAAGTATGCATACTTTATTTGGAGTGTTATATCCATGTCGTACCTGTGTCGGACACTTAATATGCCTGGGACACTTCTGCATGTGTGTCACAAACGTGTCATTTAAAAAAAAATGCAAGACACGGCTGAGATGTACACAATAACAAGAGGAAACAAATACCCTTCCGCAAAATAAAGAGAACGTGAATGAATAATAATAGTGCATTTGAAAATTAATAAATATCTTTATTCTTGGTTCATCTTTTAATTTTTAAACATCATTTAATAGACATGAATTTGCTCTATTATCCATTAATAGTTATGATATTTATTTTAATCTTTTATGCTTTATTCTTGGTTCGTAGTAATAAACACCATCTTCATCATCATCATCATCTTCCATGGCGATCATGGGTGGAGAAGCCAAGTTGAAATTGCCACCGCCAACTTCAATATCAACATTAATCATCAGCACCTCCAGCAGAGTAATTTCCCGCTCTGCAACTAAGAATGGAGGAGTCGAGTTAGACATGCTCTTCATTGGGATTCCCGGAATAATTCTTAATTAGTTTCTCTCGAAGCATGGTGAATGATGCTCTCTCTTCTCACATTTATGGTGAGATTTACTCATTAAATTTATAGTGGGGTCCATCATGAATGTAAGAGAATAGAGCACAATTTTACTTCACTCTGGGAGTACCTAAGTGTTTACCAAATATTTGTACCCCATGACATCAACATTGAAAATAGTTTGAAAGCAATGTAATATAAACAGGGAATTAAAAAAAACAAAACTAGCATCACATCTTTAGGGGCTGCTTTTCCATAGGTATTAGGCACTGGTGTGCAAAGGCATTGCATTATTTCTAATCTATCACTTGTGCAAAATCCACAATAAAACTTTAGACGAACTATGATCTAATATTTTCAATAAGAAAAAAACAGTCTTAGATGTCAATATACAATGCTTTCAATGAGACTAATTGTAGTCATAATTTTCTACTTTCTTTCAATTCACTTTAACAACATCAAGAGGAAAAGAAAAACTTTTTATATCTATAAAACAAAACAAATATAAGAAAGATACATATTGCTCACAAAAGATAAATCTAATTAATCAAAGGTTAAGTAGAAATTGTCCTACACAACTAAAGCCTTAAAGGCATACAAATTGATCCATAATTGGATAAAACAATAGAAGACAACATAAATGAACTAACTAAAAACACAATTAGTTTCTGATGAAAAAATTAACAACTAAGGCAACCTATAGCGACACATTAGACACAAATTACTCACCCCTAACCACAGAACAATGCAGTCTTGATGATAGATATGAGAGCATGCACTACATCAAAAAATGTCTATTACATCAAATGTTAATACAACAAAATATTTATATAGTAGTTTTAGATAAAATATCGCATCTACAAGTTAAAATGGTTGCAATAATAACTTAAAAATGTTAAACTATTGCATCAACAATAATAAGTTGCAATAACTTATAATTTTCAGCTGCAATAAAATTTATAATATATTAAGAGAAATTGTTGCAATAACTTAAAATGAAAGAATCGTTGCAATAAATTGATACAAATTGTTTTTACAATCTATTGCAACGAAAATTTCAAATTAATAGCTTATTGCAACGAAGTTACCATTGCAATAATTTGATATTAATTCTATTGCAATGACAAACACGTAATTGCAACGAATATTTCGTTGCAATAATTTGATATCAATTATGTCATAGTCAACTGCAGTGACAAAACGAATTAATTATCTTTTACAATGAAGATATCATTGCAGTAATTTAATCCGACTTATTTTGTTCAATTATTTGCAATCTATTACAATAAGTTTCATGAAGTAATAGCCTATATTTACAAGATATTCGAAATAGTAAATTGTTTATTGCAACAGTATATATATCATTGCATCAAAGTTATTATTAAAATATTTGGAGTTTATTGCAACAAAAAATTTTGTTGTATAAACCTATTGCCTCAAATTTTATTCCAACATCTTGTATCAACTATTGCAATGACTCTAATGCTATTGCAATGTTTTTTTTGTTGTAATAAACGTTTTTTTTATTGTAGTGATGGCATACGCCTAGCTTCTGAACCAATAGAAAACTCATCCAAACACACTGCACAATCCTCACCAATAGGATAGGACTATAGTGTTGGGCATTAATCTTCAAATAAAATTCTTTTAAATTTTTTTCTGTCTAAAGTCGGTAAAAATTAAGTAGAAACTTGGCTTAATTTATTTGTTGTAAAACCAACATTATTATTTTTAGATACAAAATTAATTTGCATGACACGTAAAAAAAGGGGTAATAGGCAGTGATTGTCCCACCCTCTCCTATATAAATTGCAGTCCCCAGCCCTCCTATTCGAACACAAACCGAAACCGAAGCAAAAGTTTTTATTTTGATAAACCGAAGCAAAAGTTTAGTAGTATATTTTCTCCTATATTTATATTTCTTTCTTAAGTTGTTGAGAATTAATAATGATGGATGAGAGCAAAATCCCTAGCTCCTTATGGTCTTCTTCTTCTCCTAGTCATTATGACAACTTACATCAAAGCGAGTCCATGATGAATTTGTTGTTGCTTATCCAACAGTTACCGTCTTCTGATTCTGCTGCACAAGTTGTCGACTCCGAGGTTGTTATTATCGAAACCAATCAGTTACAATCTTCTAATTCTACTGTGCAAGATGTTGATTTTGAGGACGAGGGGGAGGATGCTGTTATTGGAACCAATTCCAACTCCGAGCTTCGAAGTGACTCATTTTTGGAGTTTATGGCTGAACAGTTACCACCTTTGGATTCCACTCTGGAACATGAGAGTACTAAGTCAAAGGCACCAATGTACGCTGATGTCGATTCCTCCAAAGTTGCTATCTGTAGCAATTCAAACGACTTGGTTCCTCTGCCATTGAATTCTGCATCATCCTTCTTGGTTCCTCTATCGATGCCTCCTTTTGCTGCTGCTGTTGATTTTGTAAGTAAGCGCACTTGTTACAAGAGCAAGCCGGACCTCGCTTGTGCTGCACTCAATCAAGTTAATCAACAATTCAATGTAGTGAACAATACTCAATTTCAGCCTCCAATTGTTAATGTTAATGATATTACTTCTTATCATAATTTTGCAGATGAGTTTGTTTCTCTACAATTGAATTCTGCAATGACTGATGCGGTATCATTGGTGGAATCATATTCATCAGTTCCTCTACCTATAGCTACTCCTCCTCCTCTTACTACTACTGTTGATTTCGATAATGAGTGTGTTTATTACAAGAGCAAGCCGAACCTCGCTTGCGCTACACTCAATCAAGTTAATCCACAATTCAATGTAGTGAACAATACTCAATTTCAGCCTCTAGTTGCAAATGCTAATGGTATTACTTCTTATTATAATTTTGCAGGTGAGTTTGTTCCTCTATCATTAAATACTGCAGTGACTGGTGTGGTTTCATCACCTCTACCGATGGCTCCTCCTCATCCTCGTGCTGTTGATTTCAATAGTGAGTGCACTTATTACAAAAGCAGGCCTGACATCTCTTGCGCTGCTACCAATCAAGTTAATCAACAATTCAAAGTATTGAACAATACTCAATCGTAGCCTCCATTTGCTAATACTAATGGTATTATTTCTTTATCATAAATTTGCCTTTAAAGAGTTTATTTTGTATTTTTATCTGTATGTACTGCTTACAGAATTTCAACAATGCTATTATTTATATCACTCTCTGTCACAAATGAATTCTCATAAAAAGAATTTTTTTTTGTTTTTGTACATTGGTCAGCTATGTATTAGCTTGAGTTTTATTGCTCTTTGTTTTGTATTGTTTAGGTCTCTGTTTAATTGTAACTAGGAACTAGCCTTGTTTCTTCTAATGAATAAATCTTTCTGATTTATCAAATTAATAAATAAATAAAACAATTCTATTATATCTATAATATATGTTTATTTGCTTTGAGAATAGAGGCTTGTTTTTTTCAATTTAGCATTTTCTATTGAACAATTATTTGATGATTGAATAGTTACATCAATTTGTGTTGTGGTTGTGGGTTTCTGCAATTAGCTGCCTCTACATCACTTGCTAAATTTGCTTTCTTGACCATGTACAATTTTTCAATTTACAGCAAAGATCATTGAAAATTCTAATGAGGCAAAGCGTCAAAGGAGGTTGGTAACAAGAAATTTTATGTTTTTTTCAAATATTGTACAATGGTTCTCAATTTGTTTTTATATTTAAAGTGGACTACATACCAATTTGATTATTTTCCACATTAGGAAGCTAGCAAATCTAAAATCATCTAGATAGTCTAGAAAAAGAAGACAAGACGTGATGAAGAACACTGAGAAAGAGATAATGCTTTGTGTTTTTTGTTAACGCTAAACACTCTCACCAACAATATCCTTACATGAATGATAATCTAAGTTTTCAAGGTTTTATATAGGTTGAAGATCTTAAGAAGATAGCCTCAGAATTATCGCAGGCTTGTTCGGAGCGTAAAGAAAATTGTGACACATCTCATTATTGGAATAGAGTTGCAATAATTGATCGTGTGACAATTATTGCATGGGTAAGTCTGAGAAACAAATCATGGAAGTGCAAGGGTGTAAAATTACTTTCACTTTCTTTCTTTCTTCCCTTTGTAGTTTTTGCATCCATATAGAATATGTTGTTTATATATCATATGGATTTTTTCAGGTCTTTACATCTGAGGAACAACTTATGAGAGTGACAGGGTTCCTCTCACTTGATGACCCAGTTTTTATATCTATAGCTGAAAATGCTGGTATGAATTTCTTGGATGTTAGAAGCCTGATACATGCACCTACACATCTCACTTCACCAATTCCACCATACCTTAACTAACTGGTTTCTACTTTTTCCAATGCTCTACATCCCCAAGGACAACAAGTGCAAAATCAAAATTTTCTGAATACTGGTTTGCATGGGGCCATGCCTAGTTAGGACAATAACCAACAGAAAAAGTATTAGTTTAGAATTATTGATATTAATCTGTACAACATCTTTCTAATTGTTATTATGATTTAGTTAAATCACTATTGGTTGATTTGGACGGAAGTACTAATAATGTAGGATTTGGATTTCAATTTCTTGTTGAAATGACTTGAATGATATGTTAAATTTGCCTTTTCTATTGATGAAATTTATGGATGGTTGAGCTTTATTAAATTTTTGAGTTGAAATTATTATACGGGATATCACTAGTGTTTTTGTTGGAGCAACATACCAAAAGTTCAAATCTTTTGTTATTAAATTTGTATCAACCAATATATAGCAGCAATTGTTCTCTAGATCACTTGATCTAAGATTTTGAAGCCCAAATGCAACCCTGTTGAAGACACTTTGTATGTTTTCAGTGTTGAAGTTTATTGCCCCGTATATGTACTGTTCTTCCATTCCTTATTCTCTATCTTGTACTTTCTTGCAGAACTTCTCTAGCTTCTATATACTTGTCTAGGAAAATAATGCATTATGACCAATATTTGTTTCAACGACTAAAAATTTTGGAAAATATTTTGTTTTATGAACTTGGTAGATCATGTGGTGATTATTATTTTTAAGATGTCTCCCTCATTTGGCTAGCAGGCTAGGAGTGATAGGTTGAAAGCTTTCAAATCGTTGAATTCCATTCCATCTTTGCATTTTCTTTGCACACTTTGTCCTCTCTAACCTAATGGATTGAATTTTCCTTCTGAATCTGTCTCCACTAAAATTTCCTTATCATGGAGATTGAGTGAGATTCGTCATGTAAAGACTAAGGCAATTTAAAAATCTTTGTTTTTTTGTGCTTAAACTCACACACTAACACAAGTATATTTCATTCATATTCAACAAGACACAACCACCTTTGGTCTTCTATGGCAATTTATTGTATGTCACCAACAACCAGCTTCTTTTAACTGAAGGAAAACAACCCTAAAACCAATTATTTTCTCTGCTTTTCTTCTCTGAGATTTGCTACCCCGGTTAATATATCCACTCCAATGGCTGATACCAGCATTGTCCCTACCATTGAGCTTTTTGAGACTTTTACAAGATTGAAAAAACAAGGCAAAGTAAGCAAGTATCTTTCATTTTGATTTCAAATCCACACCTTTCACTTTCTATTGTGGGTACTTTGATGTTTGACTACTGGTATATTTGTTGTTGTGCATCTTATCATTATGGCTTTCCTATTTTCTTATTATATGCCATTATGATCTTATCTGATATGGTAATGGAGCATGAGTTAATAATTTTAAATTTGGTTTACTATTTTATATAATTGCTCCACTGTTGAGTGAGATGAGTCTTGAGGATTTGGTTGTGTTGTGAAGGGTTCTAAGTTTAATTTGTTCAATTGGTCGACAACTCTGGTGGATTTTAGTTTATGGTGTGTTTGAATATGGTAAGAAAAGATGTATCATAAAAGAGCTAGTTGAACTACATAGTGTTTTGGGGAGCTACAAATTCAAATTTATAGGGCGATGTTACCGACTTAATCTCTTTAGCAAATCTTCCATGCTTCTCCTATGAATATGTGTGTATCATTGTAAAGCCTTCAATTGAAAATTATGCTATAAGTTTGTAATTGTCCATGACTAGGCATAGAACACAGCTGGAATGCATATGTCTGGGTCAGTTATACATTTTCCATGAACTGGGATCTTGTACGGTTCTCTTAGCAGTTTTTGGTGGTAATTTGTTGTTTTAGGTCTCAAGTTGTGATCTTGCTGTTGGCCAATGACCTCTAACTCAAATGGTACCTCCTTCTGTCATAAAATGCAATGGGAGAGTGAGTTCATACTTTCAAGAGCACAAATTAAATAACCAATAAAATAAAAAGAGAGCAAATGAGGTTGCAGGCTTCCAAATGTATTTCATTTTGGGTATTGATGTGAACTTGTTACTTGGCCAATGCTTTGCCAACTTTATGAAACATTATTCAAGTTCCATGACATCTTTTGAAGCATAGCTTTCTAAATTATCTCTTGTAATTGCTAAGGTCCTATATCGTAGATTTTGGCATCTTCCTGAATTGTGAAATCAAATGCACTCATTTCACTAAATAATAAACTAATAATTTCAATTACATATTGTGGGGGGTAAAAGTCCAACCTTATATATTGGGTCTGAGGCCCTATTTGAAGATTACCGTGCATCCGAAGAGAAGAAAGTTGTTAAGAAGAAGTCCATGTGGAAGAAATATACCTGGAAATGAATGAGAAGTATAGTCCGAAAAGATCACCAGTAGTCCGAAGAGATTACCAGTAGTCCGAAGAGGTCATTCTCCTTAGATACAAAGAGCCTTAGTTAGGCAGATACCTGGGAGGTTCAAGTAATCTTTCTAACGATTTCAATGATAAGGATAGGCTTCAAACACGTATGGAGATGATAGGAACGGAAAAATATCTAGAAGACAAGCTGCAACCACCACATTAAATGCACTGCAGCTACTTTTCTGGCCGCATTAATGTGGAGAAGACTCCTGAACAGTATAATCATTACTACCACCACTCACAGAGAGCTAAAGAAGATACCTGATGGGACATGCACTCAAGTGGATGCTTAAATGAAGAACAAGTGGACGATGAAAATGATGGGAGAGGGTGCTATATAAAGAGGAGAGGCCTCTGATAAATGAGCATCGAAAGAAAAGGAAGAAGCAGAAGATAGTAACTTTACTGTAGCACTAAGAGTTGTAATCACCTTTCATTCAATAATACACCTCTTCAGACATCCATTTGTTGAGTTTTTCAAGTGTGGTTCTACGTTAATACATCTCTTAACACCATAGTTGACTATTGTTTAATTCACAACCAGCCCAGCTATTTCACCCACTCTCTACAAATTCATTGTTTTGGGTTCATTGGGCTCATAACCCAAACCTTTTGGGCTTGGGCTACAAAAACTGACCCTACACATATCATTTGGGATCAAGTGTTAGCAATTGTTAAACATGCAAGATTCTCTATCAAGTATTGTCTCTATAACGAGCATGCTCCTGTAAACCCATACACCATGGCTAGTGGTTCTAACCTTTCAACCACAACAAAAGCATTGAAGGTTCATGACTGGCATGGATCAGACATTATTGAGCTAGGAACGCGACACTCTAATCCTTTGGTGGATGCTCCAATTATCCAAGTATTATAGTTGTCTTTTATGTTTGTTAAAATTAATGTGTGCACTTCTCTTAATGATGTGTCTTTTTGTTCAAGCTGCAGCTACATGTTCATTGGCAAGAGGGACCAATTACAGTGCAATCATATATATATATATATATATATATCTATGGTGGAGGTAGGATCATTATACAATGCCATGCCATTTGTTGCCATCATCAGATCAAGATACAAAGAATGCTCTATTATTTTACTGTACTCTTTCTCATCTGTTTTATTTTAGGCAAAACATCCACTATCAAGTCTTTGTGAGATGGTCATAAAGAATAGTAATTTGACTTACGCCATACCACCTTTGTTATTAGTGAAAATTCAATTGCAGAATTAGATTGAAAAAACTTTTCCTGCTATAGTAGCGTTATGCTTTGTTGCACATAAAGATTGATACTTTGTTGATATGGCATTCTTTAATGCGGTGCAGTAAATATTTTTACAATAATAGCAACAAGTCAATAACAATAATGGTTGTTGTAAGTGTTATAAATTATTTTTCAGAATAGACATGTATCCTGATCTTTCATGAAAGGACTCTATACCTGACTATATATGAAAAGTTGCCTTAGCTCTAGCATGCAATTGTTTCTTTAGAAGTGGTGAAAATTCTTTCAGAAAAAAGGGGAAATAAAATTATTTCAAAACCTCATATACATTGATGAGTTAATTGTTGGTTATTTTGAATGTTAGGTAAGCTCAGTTAACGTCATTGGTGCCCGTGCATCTGTGAGCGATTGAGTATAATTAAACTCTTCTTTGAGAAATTATAGATGTTTGTCTACTTAATCTCTTCTCGGCATCCAATATATACCTCTTACGATAACCTTTGAAATTTTGAATGAGTTTCAAGTCCCAATCGAAGAGAAAAAAGGAGTTTTAAGTCATTAATAAACCACAAACAATAATTATCATAGAAATTGGTGGATTGGAATCATTAACATGCCCCTGAATGGTGTCTATATTTAGGAAGCAAACGCGTCTGAAATCTAATTATGGTTGTGCTTGATGTGTAGATAAACCATTTCAATGAGTTGATTTTAAATACCAATGAGTTCATTATCTTAGTATCTTCAAAGTATAACTTTGTCATCTGTTAAGATGCTTGGAATGTAGGAATACCTTTGCCTAGCATGATATAAAGCATGTTCAATTTTCTTTTTTTGAGTAGTCTTAGAATTTGAGATTAATTATCTACAATTAGCATGAGAAATGGTCATTTAACAAAGCATGTAGGTTGATGATATGAGTGATTTCTAACTCGTTACGTAAGCTTTATGTGTGTGTATATATATACATCTAAAAGTTAAAGCGTAATATTTATTATTACTACACTCTCGTTTAAAAGATTTTCTCTCTCTCTCTCTCTCTCTCTCTCTCTCTTCACTTTTTATTCTTTCTTGCAATTCTACTTTGTATTGATGGATCATTGTGATTTTTAAAACTCTATTTTATGTTCATACATTTTGGTGTTGTATTTTTTAATTACCCATTACAAGTAGTATATATCTCTATCTTATAGTTTTGGTTTGGTTTGATTTTTTTTTTTTTTTGGTTAATACTTGATTATTTTGGAAGTAAGAATTTGGGTTTTTTCAAAACACAATCTTGGCTATGCTAATAACATATCAGCATTCGGTCCATTTCAGTCTATTTCAGTCCACTTCATCAATTCGATTTAGTTCGATCTACTTCAATCCACTTTGGTCAATTTTGGTCCAATTCGGTCTACTTCAATTCAATTGGGTCCATTTGGCCTACTTTGGTCTGTTTGGTCCCCATTTCAATTCACTCAATCTACTTTGGTCAATTCAATCATGTTCGGTCCATTCTATCAAATTTGGTTCATTTGGTCTACTTCAATCCAATTTGGCCCATTTGGTCCATTTCAATCTATTCAGTCCATATGGTCCACTTAGGTCTATTCAGTTTTGTTTGATCCATTTGGTCCATTTCAGATTACTTGGGTCCAAGTTGGTGTACCTACATAAGAATGACAAAATACAAGTTTGGGTTGAGAATACTATTAATTATTTGAGTAATATCAATTGTAATTATATGATAAGTTTTGGTTACCATAATAATCTCCTTAAGAGAATAAGAATTTAAATAATAACTTTAAAACTTAAAAATTTCAATTGTGCCTAAAGAAATTAGAAAAATATAATGCATAATAACAATTGTCAAAAGAATATGGATCATTTCATAAAAGAATAATATTAATAAAAAAAACATTAAAAATTGTGGTGCCTGAGCCCAAGACACTTGAGAACCTTCTCTTGGGCCGTTGGGTTGGCATTTTTGGCGAGGGACACATGAGAGAAAATTGAGGAACAACTTAAAAGAGTATCTTCAGCTCAAAATAGCTTAAATCTTCTCAGGAAACATAAAGACAAGGGAAAAGAATTTAGAGTGATACTTGAGAACCTTCTCTTGAACTTTTGGGTTGGCTCTAGGAGGTTTTCCCATTGTAAGAAATCCCATACCCATCAAAAACAAATAAATTGGGAATCTGACCCAAAACTTATCAAGTGTCTTGGGCTCGAGCACCACAAAAATGGTAAAATTATATATTTGTAAAAATAGATGGATGAAAATTACTTTTTGATATTGTTTAATTTTTAGGGAGAACAAATTATCTACAATAAAATTTAGATAATAAATTAGACATATTCAGTATAAGTTTGTTATAAGTTTTGATTATCATGATAATCTCTTTTAAGAGAACGAAAAATTTGAATAATTTATTTAAATAAAAATTATTCATATATATTTATTTATTTATTTTGCTTGAAAGTATAATCAACGTCATGCAATTAATTTAAAATTAAGGATTTTACAATAAATGAGTAACTTCCCTAAAGATGAGATTTGTATATTCATACCTCATAACCTTAAGGTTTAGAAAGACTTTCACTTAAATTTAGCTAGACAACAATAAACTAAAATGCTATGTTAATGTGGTTCAACAAAAGTGTAGCAAGTAGCAACAATAAATATTATACTTAAAATTTTAGTATATATATTTTAAGAATAATATTTATTGTTACTATTTGCTACACTTTTGTTAAGCCACATTTAAGTGTATATATATATATATATATATATATGAATTTTGAATAGGTACTCTCAACCTAAACATGTCTTTTCCCTATAAGTGCATAAAAATGGATCAAAGTAGACACAAATGGACTACATGGAGTGAAGTGAAACGAATGGATAGAATAGAACCAAACAGGAACAAGGTGGACCGAATAGGACCAAAGTGGACTGAATAGGACCATGTGGACATATGGACCGAATAGGAAGAAATAGGTCCAAATAGGATCAATTGGACCAAATAAGACCATATTAGACCGAATAGGACCAATATCAACTGAATAGGACCGAAGCAAACCAATGTAGACTGAATATAACCAAAGTGGACAGAATGGACCGAATAGGACCATGTGGACCGAATAGGACCAATGTGAACAAAATGGACCCAATAGGATCAAAGTGGACCAAATAGAACCAAAGTGGATTGAAGATGACAAAATGGATCGACTAGGACCAAATAGGACTTTTGAATATCTATCATTTTTATTGCATTTTTAGGGCTCATATTTCTAATTTCTAATGTCTATTGTAAGGGCAGGTTTTGGTTCCCGAACCCAAAAGATGAATGGATTAAAGACCAAATAACCCAATACAATGAATTTGTAGAGAGTGAGTTTAAAAGCTAGGCTTCAATGGGTCAAACAACATGCACAGTGAATCAAAGATAGTAAGAAAGTGAAGGAAAACAAAGCTATGTGCTAAGAAAACCTTCCTCGGCTAAATCCGAGGAGAGTGGTCCTTATGTATATCTCTCTTAAACTTGAATACAATTCCAGTTCTTGTTGCTACAGTGTTTCTCTACTGATTTTTCCGTCTTCATCCCTGGAGGGTCTCTCACATTGTATATATCTCCCTTCAGGCGATCTTGGCCCTCCATTTGTTGATCGTTCAGGCCACCACTTGAGTGCTTGTCCCATCAGACACCTTCCCAAACCCCTTGTGAGTTGTGGCAGTCAAGACAACACTATTTAGGAGTCTTCTTCACATAAATGCAGTTAGGAGATTTGGTGGGATGCATTAAATGTGGGAGCAACCACCATCCCTTCAGTCATGTCAGGGCTAACCCCCTCTCCAAAGCTATTTCTCAACAGTAGGACCTCACCTAGCAACGTGCCACTATCGTGGCCTTACCGTCCGAAGGGTGATCTCCTCGAAATGGCATGGCCTCCTCGGCCTTAGCTATGACACGTGGCAACACCACTTTATCAAATTTATGTACCCCACATCTATTTTGTTTGTACTTTTTAACTCAAAACTAAAAAGTTTAGCCCAAATATAATAAAATTTCTTACTTTTCAACCCAAAAATTAAAGAAAAAAATGAATTTTTGAGTTAAACTTGAAAAAGCAATCTACAAAAAGAATTAATTTAAGGCCCAATTAGTCTAAAATGGACAAAAGGGGACCAATATTTACTGAGTGGACGAAATTGAACCGAATGAGACCAAAGTAGACTGAAGTAAACCTAATTGAACTGAATGGACCGAAGTAGGCCCAATTAGACCGAATAGCATTTGTTTAATTTTTAGGGAGAAATTATCTTCAACAAATTTTATAGAACAAATTATACATTATATTATAATTACAAAATAATTATTTATTCTCATACATCACGTGAGTCTGCAACACAAGAGTTCCATGCAATCATTTCGAATTAATAACTTAATAAATCTCAACCATCCATGAATTCATAAAAAGAAAAGGAAAATTTACCACTTTATTCAAGTCATTTAAACTAGAAATTAAAACTCAAAACCTAATTTATAAGTATTTCTGTCCGAATTAATTAAATTATAACTGTAGGGTCAATTTTTGATGGCCCAAGCCCAAACAGGTATGGATTGCGAGCCCACTGAACCCAAGACAATAAATTTGTAGAGGGTGGGTGAAAGAGCTAGGCTAGTAATGAATTAAACAGTATTGGGCTATAGTGTTTGTGAAGAAATTAGCATTCAATTGTGCTCAGACAAGTGCAAATGCAGACGTCCGAAGAGAAGTTTGTATTGAATAAACTTGGGTTACAATTCTTAGAGCTACAATCATGGAGTTCTCTCCTTTTCTTTTTTCTTCCCCCTCTTTATCAGAGGGCTCTCCCTCTTATGTAGTACCCCCTCCCTTCATCTTCATCGTCCACTTGTTCATCATCTGGACGCCCACTTGAGTGCATGTCCCATCATGTACTCTATTTAGCCTTGTGTGAGTGGCGGTAGCTGAGGGTGCACTGTTCAGGGGTCTTCTCCACATTAATGCGACCAGGAAAGTAGGTGCAGTGCATTTAATGTGGTGGTTGAAGTCTGTCTCCTGGATATTTCTCCGTTCCTGCTATCCTCATGCGTGCCGGAGGTTCATTTCCATCATTACACTTGTCAGAGGGATCATCTGAGCTTCCCAAACACATGTCGGGCCAAGCTTCTTCAGACCCGAAGATATTGGACTCCTCGGACAATTGAATTCCTCATCGGATTATGACCATGCTCCTCTCCAGACATGCTCCTTTTGTATGGGCCTCTATTCGAGCATTTTCACCTCTTCGGACAAACAGCGGCCTTCAAATAGGGCCTTGGGCCCAATACGTTAGGTTGGGCTTTTCACCCCCACAATAACAATAATTACAAAGATGCAACAGAAATCGATATCCAAAAATAAATCTAAACTAATATTATTCTGCCCAATTCCGCCTATTATTGATGAGAAAGTTAATTGTTCCTATTTAGGAAAACCTGCTTTTGCCCTTGCTGCATGCTAGCTGTGTTCTACATCAAACTCATTTTAGCTGCTTTGTTTACCCCAATATCATTTTGTTGGTTTCCAAAAATAGGAATTGGGGGTTGTTGTATGCAATTGTGGAATACTGTTGGCAACTGTAGGTACTGGCTGGTGAAAGAAATGGTGCCTTGATGGAATTGGCCAAGCAGCATTTTTAGATGCATGCATCGAGCTATTGACAAGAGCTTGAAACTCTGGGTTGTTGAGTGGGTGTAGCCCCGTCAACCGCATAATCTGTAGCTCATGCATGAAGATCTGGGAAAATCCATATAATATATTAGCCACATATTCCTTGTGAATGCAAAAACTTCATCGAAAAAAAAGAAAGTGAAAGCACTTCATGGCAAATCTATTTTGTTATATTCATCCACATCGTTTTAACACCAAAACCAATTTTCAGAGACTTTATGGCCACACAATAACCTCCATGACATTTATTTTCAAATAAAGTATAAAACAATAATAAAGCAAGTGGCCAAAGAATTGCATAGTTTGACGACAATGGTAGCATACCTGTGCTTTCATTATCTCATACTCATCTCTTAAAACTATAAGCTCATAATAAGATATGCCATACTTTTTTTCCATTGCCGAGAGATTCTCTAATAATTTAGAGTATGCAGCCTTAAGAACACCAACCTATATAAAACCATATAAACTTTAAAAACTATTAAAAAAAAATCACAGATATTTAAGGATATAGATGGTGAGAGAGCTTAGTCATCAACAACAAACATAAAGCTTTACCTCTGTCTCAATTTGTTTCATATCTTCTTCTTTTCTTATTATAGAGCATCTAGCTGATTCCCGATTTGCCATCATCCTAAGCCTGACCACAATTCCCAAACATAAACAAGAAACAAGTGAGTTGTGTAGAAATATTGAGAAACACACAGACCAAATCAGGTTAAAGCATTGAAGATATAGTTACCTCCTAATATGTCTTGCCTCATCTCTGGAAGACCCACAAGCTGCTTGTTTGACTTGAGCTCCTGCTCTTCTCTGCAAAGGAGGTAATGCTGGAATTTCAGGTGGTGCACCATAAACCTCACTTTGTGCCATAGGGAAATCACGACCACTACCTACAATAATCAAAAATCAAATGTGACATTGTATGTTAGACACTAGCGCAGGCACACACGGACAGTGAGTTATTTATTTTAAATAAATTAAAAAAAAAATTGAAATGAATGTAGTCCTTTATAAAGCAAAATTAAGAAGGTGCTTACTGAATTAAACTAATTAAACTAATACTAATATTTATATTTATAAACACAAAACAAGAAAAACTGTGCATAAACATATATTATAATTAAACAGCAAATAAGAGGGTGCTTTTGTTTTTTTAATAAATTAGAATGATTTATTTATTGAAAAGAACCCCTTTTGATTTATTTATGCAGCAAGGCCAGAAAGTACAGTCCTAATCGCTCAAGCCACAAAGTTAGTTCTGTTCCTAATCCTATTCCTACCTAAACAACACAAAAACACAGAGGTACAGAGCAGAGCAATACAACTAGTCTCGAACAGAGACACAGCAGAACAGAGACTGATATAATAGCATTGATTGTGTTAACCATAAATAATAAAACCCATTGAATAAAAAAAAAAACGTTTACCATTAGTAGTTGGAGGCTTTGAACCCTGCCACCTTTGAGCAACAGAGGCGCAAGCGAGTTGGAGCTGGTTTATAAGATATCCTCGCAGACTAGAGTAATCAAGAGGAGGAAGAGGAGGAAGATCCAACGGCCGAAGAACGAGCTCTTTGGACAACAACTCAGTGATCATGTCCTCATCTGGGTCCGAAACCAAGCACCCATCAGCAAACTTTACCGCTTCCTCCCATTCTTCAGGGGTCAGGTCGAAATTGGGAGGGGAATCAGAATCTGTGTTTATCACTGGCGGATTATAGGCCTGCTCTGCAGCCGAAGTTGAGGCCGAGAACTCCTCCATGAACTTCTCGAATCGCAACTCCGAGTTAGTCCGAGTTAAGTTGTTCTGAATTGAGTTGAACCAGTAGCAATCATCACTCGGAGGAGACCAGATGGAGTCTGCGCTTTCATCCTCTGAAAACACTAGCGAATTCATTGAAGAAGGGAAATACTAATACTAAGACGAGTTTTGTGTTTTTTGATTTGAGCTCTGTACTTTGAATAACAGAGCGGTATTTAATATTTATAGAAGCGGGATTTCCTAACCGATTTTCAAAAGAAGATCCCACCGCCTTGCTATTGGAATTTACGACACTATCCTTAACCTTTAAAATTTGTTTTATCTTACTAACTTTTTTTTTTTCCTGGCACGTTGTATTTACAACTAATCCTTACGCAATCTAATTAACCTGATTTTCTTTTATCTTTAGGAGTAGGACAATTGTAGAATTAAATAATGTTTTCTTCAGATAATATAATAACGTAAGACCCATCTTAGGATTACTCCTTCTAATTTTCAATCATCCCAAGGTTAAGTTTTTTTAGAGATCACGTTATACATTCGGAAAAATAAATAAATAATTAAAAAAAAAAAAAAGAATTGAAAGAGTGAGGTTTATTCAAAAGTTGAGAGTTTATGGCATTTAATTGGTCATTCACAACTGGAAGTCACATGTTATGGCATCTTTGTCTCAAAGAATTCCATTACTACATTCTATGGAGATGGTAGAGGCCCTTGCAGCAAAATGGAGGGAGACTTTGAAGGCTTTTCCCCCAAAAAAAAAAAAAAAGTTATTGTTGATTTTGCACAAGATTAATAAATTTTTTGACATGATTCTAAAAAATTAAAAAAAAAAAATGAGCGAACAAAAAAAGAGCAAGAGAAGACCAATAATAATATTAGTAGAAGTAGTAAAAACTAACATGTCCATTGAGGAAGTAATAACATTTGTTGACTATTCGACTCCAAAATTCAGGATTAACTAATTCAGGATTAACTTTTTATTGTTGTTGTAAGTAATAAGAATTTAAGATAAATTACTATTGCATGGTAATTTATCTTCAATTCTTATTAATAATATGCAATGAAAACATTCTAAGTTCAAATTCCTAATTTTTGAATTATATATAAAAAATTAAATAAAGAAAAGCAAATTTAATTTAATAAAATGAGGTCATACATGCATTGGCAACATATCCATGCAATAGTTTGTGTACAACAAATAATATACTTAGAATGCAACTCTAAAGGGTTGGTCTAATAATCTCAAGTCTCATATGATCCATGAGATCTGCCTACAAGTTTTCCAATCATCACCTTAGAACCACCACAGAAATTCCACCCGATTACTATTCAGTATGTATGGGAACAAGGGACTGCACACACCCATAAATTAGTCATGTTCTTTAAGAGCCCACCACCCATGTTAAAAAAGAAGAAAGAGCTTAAAATGCAATTCTCAGAGTTCAACAACATAATCTTTTTTTTAGAGAGTTTCAATTCGCCTCTGATGATAGCTATTTATCATCAGACTAAGACACCAATCGGTTTTTGGTACAGGCGGGAATTGAATCTCGGATCTCTTATTTAACCATCAAAAACTTTACCAGTTAAATTGACTGGAACCTACTATTAACAGTATTGCTTGATTGCATAATTCATTTCTTTCAGTAACTATTACTAATAGCATTTCAACCACATATTATAAAAACATAACAAACATAAACAAGACCCACAGTTCTGAAAATGGCATCCCAGGAAGCCTCTTTGCCAAATACCATACAGTAATTCTCCCGTAGACTTTACGAACCAATGCAACTTTAACCCAAAACAAAGCTTCTCTTTCCTACTTCCACTACTTTCAAACAAAATCAAGGTGTTGGGCATTGTTAAAAGCTCACCTGACCTTCAAGGGTCAAACTGTTAAGATCAGTTTAGTAACTTTAGTTTGATTGCTGGCAGTCCTTCGTTTTTAAAGTATTTTATTGCAGTCTTGAAAAAGCAGCAATGAGCAATTTATATCTTGCAAGTTAATTCTCAGGGATGCCAATTTAAGTACAAGAATAACATCTACTGGCAACTTATTTTCAGATTAAAAACTACTAAATGAAACGAGAAGAAATTTTCGCTACAAGGAAGCATTCTGATAAAATTTGGTAAAAGTACATTTATATCTAAAAAAATGTTGAATTTAAGAAGTGGTACATAAGCAAATAAGTTAACGAGCTAATAGAAAAAAGTGAATCCAAATGCATTTTTATCCATTAACCATATATCTAAAACTATTTTCTCCATATAAAAATGAGGCAACTGGACAGCTACAAACAACAAGCTGCATAAATAAGTGAGAAAGATTGAATAGAATCAGAATTCATGTTAGGATAGAAATTAAGAAAACGAAAAATTAGCAATGCAATTGCAAAACAGATATTTAAAAGAAGGCTCAACAAGCATATATAGCATTCTGCAGAGGATCGTAGGAGCTACTTATCTATTGATCCATGTTCGAACCACTTCCTTCATTTTCAGAGTTCGAACCTTTTGATTCAAAGGGACTCGTCCATGTTTTCCCTGGTGCTAGCTATCTGTACGGACAAATAATCCGAAGAGAGAGCTATATGATTAAGTGACAAGGATCATACGCGTGTATTTACTTAATGGCTAATTTTTGTTTCACACTCTCGAATGTGGAAATGTTTTTTACTTAATGGCTAATTTTTGTTTCACACTCTCGAATGTGGAAATGTTTCATACAATGTTCACGCTTTCATGCATGTGTCCACATTAAATAATGTGAAAAAGTGAGAAAACGGTTGGATAAAACAATCAAAACCTTTACTTAACTAAACTAAAATTTTGAGCCTTCATTGTATCCCAATTTTGTGAACTACTCTCTTATTAGATCAATTTCAAACTTCAATGGTAGTGGTAGTGAAGTCAATTAAGGAAGTAATAGAAAATATTATTTTGATAAAATAAAATAATGTCTACTTGTCCAGTCTTTTTTTTTTTTTGGTCGGGAGAAAATTTCAACCTATGATGTCCGCTTCTAATAATAACTCTTTATTATCCGACCTAATGAACTTAAATTTCATAATTACCATTTTTCATTGGGAAAATCTGATGCTAGCTTGGAGGTAAAGATTAAATACCATAAAGTATTTCAAATAGTTTACCAAATACAGTTTCAACTGCATTCCTGCAAGTATCATTACTCAAAACACACCATTAATCTCCTTCCTCGAAGTAGTTTTATAATTATAAGAACATACCTTTTTTGATAAAACATCCAGAATAAACCTTAAATCTCGATGGAGAATGATAGTAAAAATGAACTAGTAAGCCAACCCCAGTAGTAAGGAAGATAGGGCTTAATGGGTTGACTACTGGAAGAAAAAGGGTAATGATAACTTTTTACCCTTAATTATGGAAGTAGAAGTGGCTAGAAGGGCTGAATTGCTTCATATTTTGTACTAACAACACCTAACCTGGAGTTTGGACCTTTTATCCGTTTCCTTACAGTAAGGAAAACACCTTGGGATTCCATTTAAATAAGACTCAACACAGATTTTCATTATTGTCAAATATAGAACATGGAATCCTCTTATGAATGACCTGCAAAGTGGGACTATCTCTTCTTCGATATCACGAGTCCACAGAGACCACTCCATCTGTAATGCAGTAATGGGGTGAACTGCATGAGCCCTCCGAATTGTATCTGGGCTAGCTTCAGATAACCCAATATACTTTTATCTTCCCCTCTTCAACCAAGTTCTTAAGCTCTTCCATCTACCATACCAATAATATGAAGAATTAAAAGCAAGATCATTAAGTGAAATTGATGTAACAAACCACACAAGATCTATTTCCCAAACAGGATGTCATCTGATGCTCCATTTTGGAAGTAAAATAATATTTGATCTAAAAAAAATTTCTTAAAACATTTAACAAAGATTCTAAAAATTAGTGTTTGAAGAGGTGAAGATTGAGTGAATACCTGAAATGTAGTAACATCTATATAGAACACTAAAATCTTCTTTAAAATATGGATTCTTGGAATAGAAGGGGAAACAGTAACATGAATTTGCAGCTCAATTTTGTTATTAAACCAAAACCTAACAAAAATCATTTCAATCATTGTGATAAGGTAAACAGAAACTGTCACTTTAAGAGTACTAGAATACTACGAACTGAAAAAGTAAATGAGTGAAGCTAGCTACATACAGTGTCCTCAATTGGAACCAACTTGTCAATCCGATGCTGATAATAAAGATCAATGTAGTCCACGCCAAGTCGTTTAAGACTAGCCTCACAACACCTCCTTACATATTCTGGGCGGCCACAAACTTCCATACCATCAGCTTCCATTTTAAGAAGACCAAATTTGGTGGCAAGCTGGATTTTATCCCTAGGCAACTGCCTCAAAGCCTGAAATGTTTCTGATTTTCTTATAACCAACATCTCACATTGACATTGCACTCAATTATGTAAATGTGAGCCATGCATAACTTACTTCACTCAAAAGCCTTGTAAATAGAAATACTTGAAATAATTACAGTTGATATACCTTTCCAATCATGATTTCATTAGCATTGGCTCCATAAATATCTGCTGTGTCAAAGAAAGTGATTCCCTTACTGAAAGCATGCTTTATGACTGAAATTCCTTCTTCATCAGACAGGGGATCACTATATGCCCCAGTTAGCCCAGCACACCCAAATCCCAACTTTGAAACCTAATCACCCAAAATTCACAACCCTATATATATGTGTATATATATATATATATTGTAGTTCATGTTAAACCCAACTGTAATAGAATGAAAACTGAACAAGTTTTAAGAAATGAATCAGACCCATTTACCTCTAAACCCCGGTTTCCAAGTTTGACTCTTGGAATCTGAATTTCAGCGTGAGACATGGCTCTGTGAAGAACTGGAAATTTGTGTTACTGTCCTTATTTTTTCGTTCTCTAGTGTGTATTTGCAAAAATGATTTTTGATAACTTATTTTACTATTGAATTTATTTTTTATACCGTTTATGAGTACTGTTTATGAGTATTATTTCAGCAAAAAGCTCAACAAAAAGTTTTCAACTAGATTGACTCTTAATATGAGTTAGTCAAGCATTTTTCATAAAAATTTGAGTAACTGTCCTCATGTCCAGTAAGTCAGTGAACCTGCTAGTACCATCAGATAAGCGGTGTTGATAAAATTAATCTACAAGTGTGTCACACATCTCATGACAGCACAACATGTTCATGCATGTGATGCCAAACAATAACAAGCCACCTAATTAAACTAGAAAACAAACAACAATGCCATGCAATTGCAAACCCCATTTCCACAACCGGACATATCTTCTCCAAGCAACAATTTTGAAAAACTTTCCTTCATCATCTCAATCTCTATCATCCCAAAAACCCAAAATCAGACTATTTGACAATATCATTTTAACATTTGTGTCTCTGTGGTTGTATGTGTCTCACTGTGAAGGAGAGAGAGAGAGAGAGAGAGTTAAAACCTGACATTGCTGAACCTTGTTTCTCTAAATTCCTATCACCATCCAAGTGGGGTTTCTCTTTCATCTTCATTACCATTAGAACTAGTGCAGTCTGGTACCTTCAGCTTTCTGAATAGGCCAACCCAATGAAGGTAGTGAAGATGACTCAGAGCTACTGTGACTCTGTTCCTCTTCCTCATGCCCTGTCATCTCAGATGTCAAAAAAATATCAGAGCTTGAACTGCTCTCTCAAGGCGCTTTCTTCAATCAAGCCGCAAATGTTTCAATCTCAACCCCATTTGTTTGCACCGTTCATTTTTATCTTCAATGCCTTCCTTCTTTTCAATCAAAACCTCCATTGCTCTTCAAGAAAACCAGGTGACTCACATAAAAATAGAGTCGTTCACCACCATTCCATTGTACTGAAGCTGAGAGTAATGAGAGGGCAAAAGGAGCCGTTTAATAAGAGATTTCTAGTATTTTTTTGGAAATACGATGCGGATGAAAATGTGCGTGAATATCCATCTAATATTGTTTAGACACTTATGTTTAAGCCACTTTAACAAACGGGCCTAGTTCTTTTTTATTTTTAATGCAGGTTGGATGTGGGTAATATCCGTATACTATCCGAAAAATTCAAGTCTTTGCCCAGATTCGACCCGATTATCTTTATCTATTACATATTAGATATTACCCAAAATTTTCAGGTCGGGCCAAATACCCATTACCCATTGGATTTGGCCATCCTAGGAGGCTTGGACTCTCATATTTTCATTCTTAAGTTCAAATATATTATATCAAGAAATTTAGTACACTTGACTTTAAAAAAAAATTGTGTTTTCATTGACTTTACATGGAGAATCTATGACAAACTATTAATCTAACATCAAAATGGACTAAATTGAATTGAGTGGATCAAATTAGACCATAATTGACTAAATAGACCGGAATGTTACGCTAATGTAATTCAACAAAAATGTAACAACAATAAATATTATGCCTTAATTTTTAGATATTACTAGTCAAATTTATCATTCTCTTAAGGAGATTATCATGATAATCAAAAATTATTATACAATTATAAATGATATTGCTCAAATAATTAATAGTACTCTCAAGTCAAACTTTTATTTTTTTCCATTTTTAATTAAGTACACTAATCTTGCTCAAAAAAAAAAAAAAAGTAAGTATGCTAAAGGGGATCCAATTAAACTAGACCAAAGTGGACTGAATTTGACAAAATAGACTAAAGTGGGCCCAATTAGACCGAAATGGATTGAATTAAACAAAATAAACCGAAGTAGAGCAAAATAGACCAAAATAAACTGAAGTTGATATAAATAGGCTGAATCGGAGTGAATTCCATACCATAATTGGTAAACATAACTCAAAAAATTAATAATAATTAAAATTTAGACTGTACTTTGCAATTTACATCCTCCCTCACTCTAGCTTTGTTCTCATTGCACTATTGCAGAATGAGGGGACGTGTTATGTTGTACTTGTACATGTTCAAACTTGGGGAGGTTTTTTTTTTTTTTTTTTTTTTTTTTTAGCAGCTAGCTGCAAGCACACTTCAAGTGCTTTTACTAATTGAGCATATCTAAGATTATAATTTTTTCCTCTCTTTGGTCCATTTAAGGCCTTTTTTTTTAATATATAATTCAATAGTTGAGGGACAAGAAATGGGGGATTTAATCCTATGTAGACACTAAAAAGTACCAACCAGTAATAATAATAATTGAGCTGTTAAATGTATTTTAAATTTTATTTTAAGTCCTCAAGACAATCGTTGACACAATTTATTTAATTCAGCCAGACCTAATGAACTTAAACTTCATAAATACCATTTTTCCTTGGGAAAATCTGATGCTAGGTTGGAGGTAAAGATTTGCTAACAAAAAAGCTTGGAGATAAAGATTAAATACCATAAAGTATTTCAAATAGTTTACCAAATACAGTTTCAACTGCATTCCTGCAAGTATCATAACTCAAAACACACCATTAATCTCTTTCCTCAAAGTAGTTTTATAATTATAAGAACATTAAGCCAGTCAAGCTCAACCGAATAAATCATGAGTCTTGTTCTGATGCATTGTCACTCTTTGAAGGTGTGTTTACAAACCTCCAAGAGGACAATTCTATCCCTGCATGGATTCTAGCACCAGCCACCTCATTGATGGCCACGGCATCTGTAATCTCTTTCAAGTCCTCTGCACTGAGCTTCACTTTCAAGGAGCCAACATTATCATCTACATGCTTAATCTTGGTTGTCCCTGAATGTTTGCAAAAAAGGCAAGTGAAATGTAGAATAGAAAGTTTGTGAAGCATGAAAAAGTAAGGTCAACCCATAGGGTTGTGAATATGCTAGTACTTATTTTCCATAAAACATTACAGAATGATACTAACTAAATAATGAAATGTAACAATGAAAATTTTAGGAAAGCTTACAATGTTGATCCCTATGAAAAGAGTACCAAAGGATGAGTTAGAGACAAATGGAAAAGAAGTGCATCAATTTTGTAAACTCTTTAAGCATTTGTGTTCAATTAATAGTATATATTTATACCAAGGAATGTGATTATTTAACAAACCTCAAACTTCAAAAACAAAAACTTAAAGGAACCTCAAGTGTAACGCAGAAAAAATATCCTTTGATTGCTTAGGTTGCTTTTCACAATTCAGCTTTCCTACTATGATGAAAGGTAGACCCATCATTAGTTCCGAGAGGACTCATGCTCTAATAGCTACTTTAAGATTGACAAATTCCTTTAATGCACCGTGACAAGGGGGAGAAAGAAGAGAAAACTAATCATTTATTACCGTCAGCTTATCAATTTTCTGCAATTTCATTAGATTCTCTCTTGAACAAAACACCAATTGCAGACCAACAATTGCCATATAGCAAGTCTACTGCAAGATGTTTGGATCAAAGTAACAAGAAATAGACAGTGTACAAACACTTGAGATGCGCATAAATAACAACTACAAAAATGACAACATCCAATTGCCTTTAGAAGAATATCCAACCTTACTTCAGATGTCTGCAAGTAACGTCAGGATTGAGATATTTTTGGATTTCTAGTGTTGGCTAATTCCATGCCAAATTTTTTCATTGTAATATGCAAATATTCCTTGTATTGTATTTCATTGAGTTGTATTTGCATTGAGACAAGAGGATCAGAAGCATCCCATGTCAGGCGAATTTTGAGCAAACTTGGAAATTTCAGAAATCAGTTCAAGTCAAATACTTTCGCTCATCGCTTGCCCATACCTTGGTCAAGCGAATTTGCACCTAAAAGGAGTTTGTTGCTTTTGTTCTAGGCTGTTCCCCATCCAATTACCCCTCTTTTGCCTCTTATAAATCCACAAAATCACTCCCTAAATGATAAGAAGATAGAAGGAGAGCTACCCATTCCCCTAGAGAGAAAACCATAGTAACCTCTATACCTTCACCCTCTCCAAATTGTCATACAGTATGAGAGGAGATTAAACCAACACTCCCAATTACCCTTGTGAGGTATTGATTGAAGTGATTGGTGCTGGAAATTACAAAGATCATCCCAAAAATGCTTCAAGTGGCCTTAAAGTATCCATTAGCCTGGATTTGCGATTGACATCTCAACTTGCAGAATTGATACTAGGAAGAGAAAGAGTTGACGCAGCCAGTTGCTAGTAGGAGCGAGGAGCTCAAATACAAGTACATCAATAGACTAGGAGGGTTTGTAACTTACAAGTGTATCGTATCACATCTTTTTTGGTAGATTCTTTTGCTAGGCTAGGCCCTAAAGAGTTTTTTCCCCACCACGGGTTTTTCTCTCTGTAAACACATCTTGTCTTTGGGAGTTTGTTCGGGATTTTCTATTCTTTTTTATTATCCAAGCAATATATAATTGGCTAACCATTGAATCAGACTTAATTGATTAGTCAATTAAAATTTGGTAGAAGGTCAATTTAGGGGTCAAAACCATTAATCCATCAATTGGGTAGATTTTTCAAGATGTATATCTTTTGGCATGCAAATTTATATCATTGCCATTGCAAACTCCAAATGAATTCTATTAAATTTTCACTGGATTTAAGAAACACTAGCATTTTTGGGAAGTACAAAGATGAAGTTGTTGATGGGAACTTGATATAAAACATTTAAACATTAACTAGTCCATGCACTAGTGCCCCATAAACTTACCAGGGATTGGGATCACGTCATCACCTTGGTGGAGAAGCCATGAGAGAGACAGTTGAGCAGAGGTGCAGCCATACTTAG
The DNA here is from genome assembly GCA_032727855.1 of Quercus ilex subsp. ballota. NCBI lineage: Eukaryota > Viridiplantae > Streptophyta > Magnoliopsida > Fagales > Fagaceae > Quercus > Quercus ilex. The sequence goes on from CM064919.1 coordinate 42,654,370, forward strand.
AAGCCAACTTCACAACTCGCTCATATAGTACTTTGTTCTTGTCTAGATTTTCCCCCGTGAACCTTGGATGTGTAGACTTAAATAACAGTATGCATTCCAAACAAATCAGAAAGATCAATAATGAAATTCAAAAAAAAAGTTTAATTCCTGTTAAAATGCTTTGTCTACATCTCACTGTCTAATTTGCAACAGAATTCTAGTCAAATCCAAGTTCATACCATTAAACCTACTGCTGGCCCACTCTCAATAGCTGTCCTCCCTCCAAAAAACCCATGGCCAAGAGGGCTGTAAGCCACTATCCCGATTCCAAGTTCCCTGATTTAATTACAAGAATATATTAGATAGGTAGGTTAGTAAACAAAGTTCTTAAAAATTTAAAATCCCATCGACAATATTTATGAATACAACAAAGATTCCTTCCACTAGCTGTAACACAAGTATACAAAGGAATTCAGCCATCTCAATCGTTGAGAAATAGGGGGCTAAACTTTACTAGACATCCAGAATAAATAAACCTTATATCTCAATGGAGAATGACAGTAAAAATGAACTCTTAAGCCAACCCCAGTAGTAATGAAGATAGGGCTTAATCACTACTGGGAGAAAAAGTGTAATGATAACTTTTCACCCTTGATTATTGAAGTAGAAGTGGCTAGAAGGGCTGAATTGCTTCATATTTTGCACTAACAACACTTAACCTGGAGTTTGGACCTTTTATCTGTTTCATTACAGTAAGGAAAACACCTTGGGATTCCATTTAAATAAGACTCAACACAGATTTTCATTATTGTCAATTATAGAACATGGAATCCTCTTATGAATGACCTGCAAAGGGGGACTATCTCTTCTTCGATATCACGAGTCCACAAAGACCACTCCATCTGCAATGCGGTAATGGGGTGAACTGCATGAGCCCTCCGAATTGTATCTGGGCTAGCTTCAGATAACCCAATATACTTTATCTTGCCCTCTTCAACCAACTTCTTAAGCTCTTCCATCTACCATACCAATAATATGAAGAATTAAAAGCAAGATCATTAAGTGAAATTCATGTAACAAACCACACAAGATATATTTCCCAAACAGGATGTCATCTGTTGCTCCATTTTGGAAGTAAAATAATATTTGAACTAAAAAAATTTCTTAAAAAATTTGACAAAGATTCTACTAATCAGTGTTTGAAGAGGTGAAGATTGATTGAATATCTGAAATATAGTAACATGCATCTATATAGAACACTAAAATCTTCTTTAAAATATGGATTCTTGGAACAGAAAGGGAAACAATAACAAAAATTTGCAGCTCAATTTTGTTATTAAACCAAAACCTAACAAAAATCATTTCGATCATTGTGATAAGGTAAACAGAAACTGTTACTCTAAGAGTAGTAGTATACTACAAACTGAAAAAGTAAATGAGTGAAGCTAGCTACATACAGTGTCCTCAATTGGAACCAACTTGTCGATCCGATGCTGATAATAAAGATCAATGTAGTCCACGCCAAGTCGTTTAAGACTAGCCTCACAACACCTCCTTACATATTCTGGGCGGCCACAAACTTCCATACCATCAGCTTCCACTTTAAGAAGACCAAATTTGGTGGCAAGCTGGATTTTATCCCTAGGCAACTGCCTCAAAGCCTGAAATGTTTCTGATTTTCTTATAACCAACATCTCACATTGACATTGCGCTCATTTATGTAAATGTGCTTAAAAACCACACATAACACACTTCACTCAAAAGCCTTATAAATAGAAATACTTGAAATAATTATAGTTGATATACCTTTCCAATCATGATTTCATTAGCATTGGCTCCATAAACATCTGCTGTGTCAAAGAAAGTGATTCCCTTACTGAAAGCATGCTTTATGACTGAAATTCCTTCTTCATCAGACAAGGGATCACTATATCCCCCAGTTAGCCCAGCACACCCAAATCCCAACGTTGAAACCTAATCACCCAAAATTCACAACCCAAAAAAAAAAAAAAAAAAAATGTAATTCATGTTAAACCCAATTGTAATAGAATGAAAACTGAACAAGTTTTAAGAAATGAATTAGACCCATTTACCTCTAAACCCTGGTTTCCAAGTTTGACTCTTGGAACCTGAATTTCTGCGTGAGACATAGCTCTGTGAAGTGCTGGGAATTTGTGTTATTGTCCCCATGTCCAGTAAGTCAGTGACCCTGCTAGTACCATCAGATAAACTGTGTTGATAAAATGAATCTACAAGTGTGTCACACATCTCATGACAGCACAACAAGTTCATGCATGTGATGCCAAACAATAACAAGCCACCTAATTAAACTAGAAAACAAACAACAATGCCATGCAATTGCAAACCCCATTTCCACAACCGGACATATCTTCTCCAAGCAACAATTTTGAAAAACTTTCCTTCATCATCTCAATCTCTATCATCCCAAAACCCCAAAATCAGACTATTTGACAATATCATTTTAACATTTGTGTCTCTGTGGTTGTATGTGTCTCACTGTGAAGGAGAGAGAGAGAGAGTTAAAACCTGATATTGCTGAACCTTGTTTCTCTAAATTCCTACCACCATCCAAGTGGGGTTTCTCTTTCATCTTCATTACCATTAGAACTAGTGCAGTCTGGTACCTTCAGCTTTCTGAATGGGCCAACCCAATGAAGGTGGTGAAGATGACTCAGAGCTACTGAGACTCTGTTCCTCTTCCTCGTGCCCTGTCATCTCAGATGTCAAAAAAATATCAGAGCTTGAACTGCTCTCAAGGCGCTCTTCTTCAATCAAAGCCATTTTGCTTGCACCGTTCATTTTTTATCTTCAATGTCTTCCTTCTTTTCAATCAAAACCTCCATTGCAGCTCTCCCTTCTTCAAGAACACCAGGTGAATCACATCCAAATAGAGTCGTTCACCACTGAAGCTGAGAGTGAGAGGATGAAAATCTAAAACTAGTTCGGTAGTTCTTTTTTATTTTTAATGCGGGTCGGATGTGGGTAATATAATATCAGTACACTACCCGAAAAATTCAAGTCTTTGCCCAAATCCGACCCCAATATCTTTATCTATTACATGTCAGATAGTACCCAAAATTTTCAGGTCGGGGTAAAATACCCATTTGGTGTGTTTGAATCAATAAAATCCAAATATCTTGTTCAGGAAGTTTAACAAATATCAAGGATTTGGATTTGAAAAATCCACCAATAATTTTAAACTTTTAAAATGCTTTGATTTTATATAATTTCTAAAATCAATAAATTTAAAGTCAAGGCATTTCAAATCTATTAATTTAAAAATTCAAATTCAAATTCAAATCCAAATCAAAGTTTCCAAACGCAGCCATCACCCATTGGATCTGGCCATCCTTAGGAGGCTAGGACTCTCATATTTTCATTCTTAGGGTTTGTTTAGATACAGTTTCTTGTTGAAAATTGAAAAGACTATAACAAAATAAATTTTAAATGTGTTAATAATGCCGTGGGATCCAATTTTTTTTTTAAAAAAAATTTGCTGAAATAATTTCAGTGCAATCCAAATGTAGGCTTAAGTTCAAATATATTATATCAAGAAAATTATTACATTTGGATCAAGTGTTTTCATTGATTTTACATGGAGAATCTATGACAAACTATTAATCTAATATCAAAATGGACCAGATTGGATCAAGTGGATCGAATTAGACCAAAATTGACTGAATAGACCAAAATGTTACACTAATGTGGTTCAATATAAGTGTAACAACAATAAATGTTACGTTTTAAATTCTAAGTATCACTAGTCAAATTTATCATTCTCTTAAGGAGAATATCATGATAATCAAAACTTATCATATAATTAAAAATAATATTACTCAAATAATTAATAGTACTCTCAACTCAAACTTCTATTTTCTCATTCTTAAGTAAGTACGCTAAAGTGGACCCAATTAAACTAGATCAAAGTGGATTAAATTGGACAAAATTAGACCGAAGTGAGCCCAATTTGACCGAAATGGACTGAATTAGACAAAATGAACCGAAGTGGAGCAAAATGGACACAAATAGACCAAACTAGACCAAAATAAACTGAAGTTGACAGAAATAGATTGAATTCGAGTGAATTCTATACCATGATTAGTAAACATAACTCAAAAAATTAATAATAATTAAAGTTTAGGGTATACTTTGCAATTTACATCCTCCCTCACTCTTATTTTGTTCTCATTGCACTATTGCAGCGAATGAGGGGACCAGACAACGTGTTATGTTGTACATGTACACACTTGGAGAGTATGTTTATTTTTATTTTCTTTTGCAGTTAGATCTAGATGCAAGCGCACTTCAAGTGGTATAAATTTGCCTCCTCTTCAGCAAGTTACAACAGAGTTTGAACTTCAAATTTTATGATCATAGTTGGTTCATTCACTTGTTTTTGTTAACCTTTTTTGTTCACCTTGCTCTTGATAATTTTCCATTTTTGTAAGCTAGCAGCTTACCAAAAAAATGAAATCATTGATTATGGAATTGACCAACTAATTGAATACAATAAGATCTCTTCAAGTTTCTGAAGTCATCCTGTTGAGAACTGCTTATTTTTTTCTGCGCCCAACAAAGAAAATGATTTCTTTTTAACTGTATGTTCACGGTAATGACATTGAGAATACAATGATCATGTGAATGCCTACATTCTTAGCTGATTCTAACTGCTCCACCTGGAATAATAAAGACAATCATGAGATATAGGCCGTCCATGACAATTATGCCTCTATTCATAATTAACTTGTTATAGTAATAAATTATAGTAATTGGTACAATATCACTCAAGCATGGATCAAAAAGTCTAGGCCTTTCAAGATTCAACACTTTTACACTGCACCCATGTGAAAAAAATTGTGTTAACTGTCCTTATTCTCTCTCAATTAGTCAAACATTTTTCGTAAAATATACGTAGCTCAATGCTTTATAGCCTTCAGTCCAACCACTACAAACGAAGGATACAAAAAGAAAATGCCAAATAACAAACCAGTCAAATGTTGGGCTTTTTAATATGTTGCTCTAAGGTACGATAATTACCATGCTTACAAGGTTCCAAAGACAGGTGGGTCTAACTTTGGTAACATTCCTCAAAAGTGTGTAATGGCAAAGAATTCACTCAAATCAATATGTCCGAGACATGAGAGACTGATGCTCCAAATATTTCGATGGCTACTCAAACAAATGGTCATTGTCTTGTGGTCAAAGTAGTAGTTGGATCACGCTTGTTAGGCGACATCATGAGGCATAGCTCAACTTCACAGTGGTTGGGTATATGAAAATAAGCCCAAACCTAATAGCTACTACTACATATTTTTTAGCAAAATCCAAAAGGCTCAATGAGGTCAGGTTTAGTTTGATCTTATAGATTAGGATAAATTTAGTGGGTGGCTAGTTTGGTTTGGTGGAGTAGAAAGTCTAGAATGGATGGGCGTGCTGTATATTGTAAGTTGTGACTTCATGCTATATGAGTTCGTATCTAAGAAAACCTTTTTATTCAACAAACACAATAAACATTTCCAATTAGATTGGGTTTAATTTTAAAATCCATAGTCCCTTGTAAATGGTTTAATTCTTCGTTAATTTTTGTGAGAATGACCTCAGATTTTAGCTGGCCAAAGCCTTAAGAAAGTGTGGTGGATTGGCTGCAAGTCCAACCAAATGAAACTTTTCTCTAAGTGTTATGCCTACATGTGCAGAAGGTTTAGAATCCAAGGAAAATATATGTACAAAAATCTCTCCTGCCATTTACTCAACAAGGACAATTTAACTCACCAATTGACCTAATTTAAAGAGCATTAGTCTTGTCTCTAACTCTAACTAGCTGAAGCTTACCACATAAATCTCATAGCTCCAAATTAAACACCTCCCACCACTCCGCCAAGGGGACCAAAATAAAATTGAACTGAATTGCTAGGCTTATATGTGAAAAGTGATGGATAAATTTTTCTTCCAAGTCGGGTTTTAAGAATATTTTCTAACTCATTACACTCAAAACTAAACTATCCACATATATTAATTCACATAACTTATTAAATAATTTAAACAAATTACATAATTATTAAATAGGTAATGTGACTAAAAATACATTTGATACTAGTTTGAGCTAGCACATAATGCGTTGGAAAAAATTTCCAATAAGCAAATTTGGGAAAAAAATTACTTAAAAAAGAAAAGAAAATTACATTTTATATCTGATAGTTTATATGAAGGTTTTCAAACTAAATTTGATAGTTTCATAAGTTACATATTAACACACTATAGTTATTAGTTAAGGGAGGGTTTTAAGTTAAATCCATAATGGTTTCACAAGTAACAAATTAAAAGTTGAACATTTAATTTTATTTCAATTCAAAATTTTTGCCTTACACTTAATGACGGAGAGCAATCAAGAGCAAGGTTTAAAATGAAATTGATTAGAAAGTTCAGGGTTTGATTAAATCCCATTAAATTTTAAGGTTTAATTTGTAAGTTATAGAACTATGAGGTTTAAGTTGAAACTCTCCATAAACTATAGGATTTAAAATTATTTTTTTCTAAAAAAAAATTCCACAATTATATATTACCTACAGAAAAATGAAACCATTTGGTGTATTAACTTAATACTAAAGAGTAATTATTCATCAATTCATCATCATACAGTGAACAACATAAGGTTTAATTCCTATTATATATTTTGAAAAAAGAAACTTTTAAATTATAATTTGTCTCGTGTTCTCCTCCAAAAAAAAAAAGTTGCTTAATGTTATGTAATTTCTTCTCAAGGAAAATAATTCAAATATGTGAACTTTAATAATTTATGGCAAAATAAATAAATAAAGATTTGACTTTAATTAGACAGGGTTGACAAATTAAATTCGCCCCAACCACATATCCAAATCCATTCTCTTTTTTTTTTTTTTTTGATGAATAAATCCATTCTCTTTAGATCAAAGGAATTAGTCCTTATCAAATTCAAAGATGCTTTGTTAGAAAAATCAAAATTTGATCCTTGTATTGTAATATTAGAAAAAAAATATACTACTATCAAATAGTACTTGTGGGGGGCGAAAAGCCCAACCTAACTTGGGCCCAAGGCCCCATTTAAGGAACACTGTTAGTCCGAGGAGATGAAAACATTTAATCAGAGACCCATGTAAAGGGAGCATGTCTGGAGAGGAGCGCGGGCAATATCCGAGGAGTTATTTATTTGTCCGAGGAGTCTAATGCCCTCGGATCCGAAGGATCTTTGCCTGACAGATACGGGAAGTTCAAGTGCTCCATCTGACAGGTATAAGGAGGGAAGTAAACCTCGGACACATATGAAGATAACAAGAACAAGGAAATATCTAGGAGACAGGCCTCAACCACCGCATTAAATGCACTGCACCTACCTTCCTGGCCGCATTTATGTGGAGGGGACCTCTGAACAGTGCATTCTCAGTTACCGCCACTCACACAAAGCTAAAGAGAGTATGATGGGACATGCACTCAAGTGGGCGTCTGGATGATGAACAAGTGGACGGTAAAGATGGAGGAAGGGGGGTACTATATAAGAGAGGGATGCCCCTGAAGGGGAGGGGAGAGAGGAATACATTTGATTACTGTAGCTCCAAGAATTGTAACCTTAGATTATCAATGAAAAGCACCTCTTCGGACATGGCATTCATATCAGTCCGATGACATATTAATCTAAATCCTCCCATTGGTGTCGCCGTTTAATACTGTTATTTTCATTATTAGCCTAGCTCTTTCGCCCACTCTCTACAAAATTTATTGTTTTGGGCTCAGTGAGCTCCGAATCCATACTTCCTTGGGCTTGGGCAGCAAAAACTGACTCTACAGTACTGTATGTAGTAATGTACTAGTATTATTTTTATTGGTTAAAATTTTCAAATTTCTGAAAAAAAAAAAAAAAAAATTAACACAGGGGACTTGGTGAACGAACAAATCAACTTTCAAATTTGAAGTGTTCAAGCCACCAAAAATAGAACACTTCGGATGGGAGAATTTTTTTTTTTTTAAATTAAAAAAAGTGGAAACATTCAAAAGTCAGCGAGTTGAAAAGGGTAAGACCTAAGTTTACTTTTCCCTCCTAGTCCGGTACTCTCGCGCTTTCTCGCATTTGAACAGAGACAGACACTACTTAAACATAAAACAGTGGGGGCCACTTTCACGCGCTTCTGGAGGGTGGTGGCGGTGGATTGTGGACCCATCTAATATCTTTTCTGTTTTTACTTTTTCCTTTCCCACTTCCTTTGCCTTGTGATTTCAAAGCTGTCATGTTCCATATACGCGCCTTAACAAGGTACTTGCACACATGGTTTAGAGTATTTCTTTTTTCGATTCGATTCGATTTGATGGTTGGAAACTTCGTACAAAAAAGACTAGAATTTTGGTTATTTTTAATAAAAACATCCAGAATTGATAATTAAATTACAAATTTATTAACACACACGCTTTCGATTACTTTATTAGTACCATTTTGTTAAAAACTTTAAACAATAATGGAAATATCGAAATAATTCATACCACAATTTGGAATTACCGAGTTGTATATATTTCTGTTATAAAAATATTATGTAAATTTATTGAAACCTTTAATATGATTAAAAATCCCCCCACTTGATTGAATATTTCTAAGAGTATATTATGAATTTATTTGGATTTTGTATGTGAATACAATTCTAAGGAATAACGTAATCGCGATAACGACTTTGATGAGAGTTGAACCTTGATGGAGCCTATCAGAAGAGTACACTACTAAGAAAAGAAACCTAAGTTTGTTCGAGACCAATCAATGGTTTGCAGTGGTGGCTCTAGGAATTTTTTTAGGGTGTTTCTTAAGAAGCATAAATTATACAATCTAATAAAAAGAGAAATTCATATATTAACAACAACAACAATAAAAAAACACGCAAATACATAAAGTTTACAATTGCCTTCTACGAGTTTTCATATTTTGAAATCGTTGCATGATAGTCTTATTATTAATGTTACAAGCCACATCTCTTTTAATGCACACAACCAAATAATCATTTATCCACCTAATGTATAACAAATTATGGAGCAAAATTTAATTTTATTGGCATAAAAAAAACTGAGGGTGTTCCCAAATTTTTTTTAAAAGGTAGACAAATAAATTTTTTAAAATTATTTTATATATAAAAAAAAAAATTTCAGGTAAGGGTGGTCCTAGGACCACCCTTGCCTTAAGGTGACACCGCCTCTGATGGTTTGCTATAAAGACTTTGATAAAAGTCAATAATAAACCAATGAGAAGAATGAAAATGGCACAATCTTAGCATGTGAGGTTATGTATCTTACTTAGCATAATGGAAGGGTTCATATAGGCATACGACAAGTCGATTTGAGTGGGAAAACATTTTCCTCAAGATTTGTCAACTAAAAGTCCCCTCAGTTTAGCTAAGTACAACAATTCCCAATATGCAAAAATCCCCTCAGTATAGTTAAGTACAATAATTCCCAATATGCAAATGGATGAGACATTACTCAATAACATTAAGTGCAATGGTTTGTTTTAAGGCATAATTGCTTTCGAATGAATTAGTCGGCATTGCTTTTGAGGATGACTGCAATAGACTTCGTACCAGCTGGTGAGAACTATCAGTTGACAACAAGAGGTATCTTCTCCATTTAAGAGATAAACTCATTTAGAAAAGGTAAGCAGGAGGGCACCAAATCACTCCTTCAAATGCGAGTAGGATAAACAAAACGTACACTTCATTGAGGGTAGGACCAAATCACGGGATTGGCGGGAGATTTTGTTAACTCAAAACTCAGGATTTAAGCAAAGAAGACACGCCCCCAAACAGTGCTTTCAAACAAAATCTTTACCTAAAAAAAAGCAACCAATAGAATCCTCTTAAATTGTTTTCGATAATAATAATTTATTCTTAATCTTTAATTACAGCGGAATGGCCACTACTTTAAAGCAATACGAAACCAAAAGACAGAATTGCCCTCTATCTACAAAAGTTGAAGATAGTGTTTCCTTTAATTAGGGCCCTACTAGTGCCAAAGTGCAGCATTACCAAAATCAACTTCTAGACACACATGCATGCGTAAGATAGATATTAGATAGAGCTAGTGATAAGCTAATTAGAAATTAGCTCATGACATATTAGTTCAGTTTTAAAACTTTAGTGGGTAATATGATTTTTGGTCTACCTCCACCATGTAAGTGTGCAAATGAATATTGCGTGTCACATGTTTCACTTTCACATTGGTTTGAGATTTATGAAAAAAGATTCATTATGCTCATCTTGACTTCGTTCACATTTAGCATTTGTATTTTTTTGACAGTGTCCATGTTACCAAAGAAAAGGACTCATTCATATACCTAACTTCATACCTTTAGTTCTCTTCAGCAGAAAGACAAGCCAAAGCCAAAATATAGGAGAGTAAATTGACCCGATCCAATTTTACTCAATTGTGCCAAAACCCAAGATAAGTGTGGTTTTGTGGTATTATCAGCTTCCCTCCATATAAAAAAGTTTGGTTCAAATTGTTGAGGAAATTGATGATGATTATAAAAAGAATACGAATTTTTGACTTTCTAATTGTACCCACTCGAAATAATTTATTGAGAACTATTACCTAATAGTTGGAAGATGGATCAAGTCAATAATGTAGCCATTATTTCATTATTATTTTTTTAAATACAATAGATTTGAACATGTGACATTAATTGATTTTTTGGTGCAAATGAGAGTTGAACTTAAATATTACTAGTTGAAATAATTAGAACCCTTCATTATTTTAATGGTTAATGCTTGTATTACTTCCCACCAAAAATAGTTGTTGGCGTTCGATTTCTATAAAATTATAACTTATAAGCCATAAAACACAAACACTTCCCTTCTTCCATATCACAAATTCACAACCTACTATCTATATTTTTAACAGGAATCCCCCATACGTAATTCTAAATCTATTATTTTATGCAACAAAAGAAAAAAAAAATGGAAAGTGTAATTTTCCCTTCATTTTGCTTACCTTTTAGGTTTGCTGTCAGACTCCTATATATTCACCAAACTTACTTCAGCTTCATCTTCATAGATTGTTGATGGCTTGTGCTTGGACAATAATCTGAGGGAGATATTCTTGCTGTTTAATAAGTAGCCAATTCCAATTCAGTAGATCCTAAAAAAAAATCATATTCAGTTAGTTTTCTTTTTATTATTATTATTATTTTGTTTAAGTAGCAAATTTCCATTTTATGATATAAATCAGAAATGAAGCAACATTGAAACACATGTTTAGAAATATGCAATCTTAACCACAAATTAGCACCTCATAAAAACCTCTCTTGGACTACTTTTTCTTGTCAAGAGTATTGTAATTTAATGGGATTCACAAGTTTTTTTTATTATAAAGAGATCTAGCTTGTATTTCATGCATACGCATAGATGCATTTAAAAATAAACAATTTTTTTATCATATAAATATACATAAGTAATCAAATTATATCGAAAAAAATAATTGTAATTTGATACATGTTACAAATCACGCCTAAGTTTAATACTATTTATGATTATTTTTAGTCTAATTTTTAATAAGATAGAACGTGTGATAATTTTTGCTATGTAGTAATTTTTGCTAAGTTGAATATTACTTATAATTATTTTTATTCTAATTTTTAATAAGATAGAATCGTGTGATGATTTTTGCTAAGTAGATATATGATTAATTTTGTTTGTTCTTTTTTGTTTTTGTTTTTGTTTTTTTTTTTTTTTGAGAATGTTCTTTTTTGTTTTGTTGTTGTTGTTGTTTTTTATTTTAATAGTTAATTAATATTGACTCTTAGTATTTTGTATTCATTAACTCACTTTACACTGAGATTAAAAAAAAAGAGCAATGCTACAGACACAAACTATTTTATAACATTTTTACAAATTGCTGATGTGGCTTTTAGTATTTTCCAAATAGTTATTGTAAGTAAAAATGTGATGTTAGTGATGAGCCCATATTAGAACTAAAACTAGTAAGAATTTACCACATCAGCAGTTTATAAAAATATTGTAAAATAGTTTGTGTCTATAGAATTACTCTTAAAAAAACTTAAGTGGACACATGACACCAAATTAGTTCACAATTGAAATCTAATTTGGATTCTAATTATATTTTCTCTCATCTTTAGCTTTATATGTATATATATATATATATAGATATATAGATTAGAGTTCAAATCTCTCTCCCCAGTTGTTGTAAGAATTGATATTATATATATATATATATATATATAAAGGAAACTCTTGAAGTAAATCATTAATGCTAATGATAGAAAATAGGCAGTCACACCCATTATTCATTCACTTGTTTTATAATAATATTAGTAGTGAGTACTAACTCTTGTTATTATAGCAATAACCAATAAGGTGTGTGTTGCACGTCCTGTGCCAATAATTCTTTTATAATGTTTACAATGTGATGAGACAAATAGAAGAAAGGACCTTCATACTTGATGATAGAATAGAATACTAAACCACGAAACTTTTCTATACATTTCAGTTTTGAATATTTACTAAATAACAAAAACTTCCTCAGTGTGGGCTTCTTTTATAATGTTTACAATGTGATGAGACGAATAGAAGAAAGGACCTTCATACTTGATGATAGAATAGAATACTAAACCACGAAACTTTTCTATACATTTCAGTTTTGAATATTTACTAAATAACAAAAACTTCCTCAGTGTGGGCAAATTGCTGCTCCTTTGAGCCATCTAAACAATAATGAACTTGTATGAGAAAATTGGCAATAAATAAATTTCATTTTGCATGGTGATATGTCTCTTTGATCCCACCTCTAGGAAAATAAATATGAAAATTCCATGAATTTTTAGGCCTCCTATGAAAGGACCAAAGTTGCAGGCCATAAGAAGCACAATTTGCCAATAACTCTAGAAAAATAAATATGCAAATCCCATGAATTTTAAGGCGTCTTGTGAAAGGACCAAAGTTGCAGGCCACAAGAAGCACAATTTGCCAATAACACAAGAAAATAGTAACTAATTAGTAAAAAAATAATTTAAACCCGGTTCTCTCTCTCCCGTGTGTGCGCCACACCGCCTCATAACCAATGGCTTCTACAAGATTTTAAAATCTCATTTTTTCTCTTATGTACGTGTCACACGACCTCATTATGACAAGTTAAGTGCAACTTAAATTATCCACAATGACGTTTTTCATTAACAAAATCATCGCCTGTTATTTCTTTTTGCTGAATAACCATCACCTGTCATAATATACTTCTTGTTTCCTCTGATGATCAGTTGGCTGACATTTTCATCAAACATCCTCCACCAAAGAAGTTTGTGTGATGTTTATCTAAATTCAAGTTGGCGTTTCACAATTTCCACGAGTTTGAGGTACTGATGGAATACAATAACGGTCAAAAAGTCCAAGACATATTGTATGGTATCAGGGTATCCATACAATGTATTATCCTTTTCTAAAAAAAAAAAAAAAAAAATTTATTACTCTTGCAATGTAATAGCGTTGTAATAGTGTACCAGTACTATTGTGTACAATTATCAACACGCATACGGTGTCTTTTCAAATACGGTAGTATATAGGGATTTTTCTTTGTTCTTTGGATGAGAAATAAAGAAATTAAAAGTCATCATTTTCATGATTAATAAAAAAAAGTCATTCTTTTATTGTGTCTAAAAAAGAAAAGGTCACCCATTTCTGTAATCCAAAGATAGTTATTAAATTCCAATTTATCACTCTCTAAATAAAAAGCAATCCAGTCCTTATAGATATTTGTCCTCATTTTAAAAGAAAGCTACGTGTGGCATACCTTTGTCATTAAGGAACGAGCAAAGGGTTACATCAGTCATTAAAGGTTACAAACAGATATTTATTATAAACAAATATTTAATTATAAATAAAATATGAATTCATTGATACAAGTAGAAGCAACATGGTCTTATTAAACGGCTTTGATATTGCTGTTTTACACATAATCGCAGAAGACCAATTAAAGCGGCCTTCACGTCATTCCATTAAGAATAAGGCTTCCCAAAAATAAATTAATAATATCAAAATAAAAAATAAAAAAAAATAAATTAATAAAAAAGAAGAAGAAGAAGAAAGCCCTCTTATGTAGTGAGCGTAAATCTCGAAGGGACACGTGGAGAAATCTCAGAGGTGGATCCCACTCTGACGTGGCATGGTCTAGAGAGAGAAAATATACTTATAGATAGATAGAGAGAGAGAGAAAGGAAGGATATTATACATATTAGAGCGAGAAACAAGGCGCGGTGTGGCCGTCCGAAACCAAAGCACAGAGCCACAGAGACAGCAACAACAACAACAAAGACATTGTAGAGAGAGAAGCTCTTTTATTTTTATTTTTTTTCTCTCTCTCAAATTTCAATTTCCTTTCCTTTCCTTTCCTTTCCTTTCCGTTTTTCTTCAACAAAAGTTCGCTACTCCGCGTTTCCGTTCATTTCTCCTCCTTACTCGGAAAACAAACAAAACCAAAAAAAAAAAAAAAAAACACTTTCCACAAAAAAGTAAATTCGAAAAATACAAATCAGTAAGAGAAAATATTTGAAACTCGTAGATCTCGCCGCCAGCTGATTTCGATTTTTCAAATTGAACACATTTGATTTTTGCAGCTGGTTTTGTTATATGTAATTTAAATTTTTTTGGATTTCGAAACTTCTGGAGCTGGAAGAAGAGGGAGAGAGATCCTTCTGGATTGTTCTGGAAGGGTTTCGGATCTGAAAATCAAATCGGCGGATGAGAGAGAGAGGCGCACATGTTTCAGAGATCGAAAGGGAAGAAAGCGATGAAATGGGTTACATTGCTTAAGGATATCAAAGAGAAGGTCGGTTTAACTCAATCTCCATCGTCTGCTACTTCTTCTTCTTCGTCTCCATCGGCTGCGTCGTCTTCGTCGTCGTCGGCGGCGGCGGCGGGAGCTGGTGGTGATGATCACAATGCTCGGTGGCGAGACTCGTCGTTGTCGTCTCCTTCGAGGTTCGATTCTCTATCCTCTCTTTGGTTTTGGTTAATTTGGATTTGATTTTTGATGAAATGGAGTTTAGTTTAGAGCTGCATTGCGTTGATTGTGTTGAATTTTCAGATGTGTTGGTTTTGAGGCTTTATATGGTGAAAACTAGTTAGGTTTTACGGTTGAGAATTAACAAGGAGAGTGATTTGTATGTGTGTGTGTGTGTGTGTGTTTTTTGAAGTCATTTGGTGGTTTTTGTGATTTTTTCTGAGTAGGTCAGCTCTTGTTTGATACTTGTTGACTAGGTGCTTGATTAACTGTTAAATAGGCCGATGAGCTCAAGACACACTGGGTGCGTGCGTGTTAACTATTGAATGGGTACATAGATTCGAGTTCCGTAGGTTTTGTGATTTGATATTGGCCTCTTGGATGCTGATGGTGTTGTTGTGCTCAATTCATGATGTGGCACTCACTTTGGAAGGAGCATTGGTATTCTTTAGGATTAAAGTTAGCTGGTGGACTCATTTCCTATCTGTTTTTATTGTTAATAGTTGGTAGTGACTACATTCTACGATATCATCCTTTAACTTCCAACAACTCAATTAGCTTCAGCTTTGTAAAAGGGAACTGGTTTTGAATTTTATGCTGTTGGCAAGTTCGCGTCTTCTGAAATCCGTGTCTTTTTTATCTTCAATGAAATTTCTTTTCTATGCAATGGCTCTAGGCTGGGCTTTAGCCATTTATATATCACCATCTATTGGGATCATATTCAATAATTGATAATGCTGCTACTCATCTGCTGAAATCGTGTTGATTGACTTAGAACTAATATTTCTATACATATGGGGTGTGTTTTAAAAAAGAAAGAGGTATCAGCTTGGCTGGTTGATGTGATCAAGGGTATGTAGGATGGTTTTGTGCAAGAAATTGGTCATTTGGAGGATATGAAAGTGAACTTTTCACATATAATAAGCCTTTTTTTTTGTGTGTGTGGGGGAGGGGGGGGGTGTGGAGGAGATTGGCGTCCATCTCATATCAGTATTTGTTGGTTTGGGTGCCCCTCTAGGTTATAATATGAGGTATCAGCTTTGGCTAGCAATTGTTTGTAGAAAACACATTTTAATTTGATAGTGAAATGTCAAGGGTATTGCAGTCAACATTGGTTGAGTTGAGTTGAATTGTATAATGGTGGCACATTTAAGGCAAACTATAATTTGTTTTTTTAAAGAATATTACAGTTTTCGGATGATGGGGCTATTAGAATGTGTAAGATGGACTTTTGTTTGTAGAAAGTGAGAAATTTTACCCGATGACTTGGGAGAAACTCATTAGTGATTGTTGGATACATCTTACATTGATTACATGTAAGCAAAAGGCCAACTGAACTACCATCCTCTATGTCCAAGTGGTATCTCTTCCTTGTTGCAAAGGTGAGGTCTAGGGTTTCACTCATGGAGGGGAGGGAAAAGAGAGGGCAATTTCCCATTATGTGACCTACTGTGATTTGCCTAATAAAACATTACCAATTGTTCTAAAAGTTTAAACTATTAGGAAGATGTGAATTTAATCATTTAACCATTATTCAAACTCTCTCCTTCATTTGTGGGCCTATAATCCCCCTTAATAAGTGGGGCCCAACATGTGGGATTTTTAAGTTAGAGTCTGAGACAAGGCTTGAACTCAAGAATCAATATTACTTGCTCTGATACCATGATTAAATCTTACCTTTTGTTCCAAAAACTTAAGCTGTTAGGAAATAATGAATTTAATGTTTTAACCATTATTCTAACATCACCAAAGGAAGAGATTTACATGCTTATTAATTCAGATAAAAATGAATGAATTGGAGAAGAGACTCTTGGAGTGTTGTGTGATAATCAAATTCCAATAAAATTCAAATGAAAACTTGATAATAAGCTTATATCATTGAGATTGCTTAATAATATGGCATTGAAAGTTGATCTTTGTAATTTAATTTTTTGATGTATTGCTACCCATGTACACTCCTAGTGTACCTAGATTTTTTATTAAAACAATTCCATTATCTGAGATGAGAGTGTTAGGATGGATTAGTGGTATCCATAGTTAAAGAGAGAGAAAAAAAAATCTGCCTGTGTGATGTTGAAAGCTTTAGAAATAGCACCTATTGAGATGCATGAGATAAATATAGTGGTTTGGTTGTGCGTAATACAGAGTCAAAACTGTCCTAGTAAGACAGATTTGTTGGGTGAAGACTCTAGTAGAATAAGAGTAATGCCAAAGGAATGTGAGTTGACGCCATGAGAAATGAAATGATGGTATGCTATATAATGAAAAATATGGCTGTACAAGGAATAAAATACTTGAATATATCTATGGAATAAATTTTCTTACTCTTTTATTTTTTGGATAAGTATAAATTATCTTACACTCTATGTGGCCTCATTTGGATTTTGGAAAAGGAGAATTCTTCAACCAAAACAACCTAACAAGAGTTTTCGTTTATCTCTCAAAAAAGCATTCTTTTCAAGAAAACTTAATGGTTAACTAGCTTTGTTCCCATGTAGGTGGTTTTGGGATCAAATCCTTAGACATGCTTGAGTTTGGAGGAATTGGATTCATTAGGGTCATTTGGCCTAAAATGAAATGTATTCCATCCAAGAATAATTATTTCATTCAGTATCAAATTTCTTCAGAATATTCCTGATTCAGATGTTTCTAGTGTTGGATCATTTTAATGTTAGGGTGGCTAAGTATCAGGTTTCAGTAAAATGCTTCACCCTCTGCATATCTGATGACATAGGATATAATCAACAACACCCCCCCCCCCCACCACAACAAAAAAAAAGGTGGTCTAATCATAAGGTGATACTTGTCCAGTTGTTGTTATGACTGTATATCGATTATTATGATGAACTTAATTCATAATATGGCTTTTGGTTGTCAATGCTGTTTGTTTGTATCTTCTGGCTGTTTGATTTACCCTAAATATAATAATTTTTTGGTATGGGTAACCTTCCACTTTCACACTTCATCCACTTGAGGTATGGATTAAAGAAAAAAGTGGTTAAAAGTATAGCTATTTTCTAATTTTTTTGATTGCTTAGTATTTTAATATGCTGTCAGACACCATGATGACATTTTCAAATGTGAAATCAGAGGCAAACATAATATCCTTGATATTCTTTTTGATTTCTCTTTTCTCCTATGAAAGCAGAGATCAACATGAACTGGAATTGGACTTCAAGAGATATTGGGAAGAGTTTCGGTCATCTGGCTCGGAAAAGGTTGCCTGTCTATAAATTTGTTTATATTTCTGCTACTCTTCTATTTTCCATCTTTCTAGCTTTTTATACTTGAACTGAAATTATTTAATAATGGGTTTTTCATCATCTGTGCAGGAGAAAGAAGCGGCCTTGAATTTGACTATAGATGTTTTTTGTAGATTAGTCAAGCAGCATACTAATGTAGCTCAGTTACTTACCATGTATGCATACAGTTCCACCTTATTTAATTTTCTATATTGCACCTATCATTCTTTTATGCAATCATATAGCTCTAGCCCAATTGTACCTCCTCTCCTTCCCCTTGTAAGAGCAAGGTGAAAGGTGAGGTCATGGGTTTAAGAACCACTAGGTGGGTATGTAACTTATGGATGAGAATATGTCGTACATACTTTATTCACCCATAAAAGATAATTTTCCTTGAATCTACTATGGATTACGGTTTTATTCTCTGGAATATGGTATTTGCTCTACTGATAAAAAGAAAAAAAAGGTATTTGCTCTGATAGTTCACGCTAAAAGTGGGTCTAATTTCTTATTTTCAAGTGACTGGAAAACTTTGGGGCTCTTTTCTCTGATTATGTGTACTCTTTTTTATATTGAGCTTGTTAACTGACTTTGAAAGTTTGAATGAATCACAGGTTAGTTGAAACACACATTTTCTCTTTTGTTGTGGGAAGAGCATTTGTAACAGATATTGAAAAGTTAAAAATCATCACCAAAACAAGATCTTTGGATGTGGCTAAGGTGTTAAAGTTTTTTTCAGAAGTCACAAAGGTTTGTCTGTCACATGTCTGTTTCAGAATGCTGATTATTTTCCCAGTGATTGGTTTCTTTATTTCATGTTATCTATACTTTCGTGCAGGATGGAATCAGTCCTGGTTCAAATTTATTAACTGCAATTGAGATCCTTGTATCTGGGGTATATTTCCTTAATCTTTGGTAGATTAAAATAATCATTATTGTTGAGGTTTTACTTCATATTTTTTTTCCATATCATGAATATTTGTATTCTGTTTTGTTAGATGGTGTGGTCTCTAATGATATTCTCTAAGTTTTGAAACTGATTACCATGCATTGAATAGTAAAAAATGATTGTTTGGATAATACATAGATGTGCATGCTTTAGGCATTCTTATCTTATGTCTATTTGATCCCTTTGTTAAGCTTTTTGAACAATTTTCATGGATGCAGCCTGTCGATAAGCAATCTCTCCTTGATTCGGGCATATTATGCTGTCTCATTCATATACTCAATGCCCTTCTGGATCCTTCAGAGACCAGTCAAACGCAAAAGCCTGCTGATCATGAAGGACTACTGCCAGCAGTAAAAGATTATGATAGTGGTGTTGGCCAAGTCCGCCGCCTTGAGGTATCTCTCTCTCTCTCTCTCACACACACACACATGCACATTTCTATGGATGTAAGGTTCAAGTTACACTTGCTCTTAACTTTTAACAAGAGCTAACTGCATAATAGCTTTACATTAGATTAATATTTTGTCCATCTCACTATTAGATCAAATGTTATTTACATACATATCATTCATACCAAATTTATATACATTGGATCTCATTTACTATCAAATCCATAAATTCATCCGTTTAGAATATTTTAAAAAACATAAAATATTTGAACAATTTATAGATGAGATTGTTCTGAATATCTGATTTTCTTGATATTTGACGAGCAGGATGGGTATGGGGGGAACCTATAATCCAACTTTAGGTTTGGCAAAATCATGAAAGTAATTATTATATATGTATTATGTATATATGGCAAAGATTGTAGTTTGATTAGTCCTGCCTAGGTTTTCTTTCTTTGACATGGATAGCACATTTTATAATCCATAGTAGATTATAATCCATAGTAGGTTCCCCCCTAGGTTTTCTTTGACATGGATAGCACATTTTATTAGTCCTGCCTAGGCAGAAGGGTCAAACATTTTATAATCCATAGTAGATTATAAAATTTTTCAAATATTAGGATTGGCAAAATCTTAGCCAATAAAAAGATTCTGGATAGCACAGCATATATAAATTGTTCAAATATTATATGGCAAATATAATACTTATATATATTTGCCATATATACATAATACATATATAAAATGTTTGACCATTCATAATGTTGAATACAATTAGGTAATCTGTAATTTTTAATTGAATATTTGCCTCGTGTTTTGTTCCTAAATTATGGGCTATACTGCTTCCTAAGTAATTCTAAAGTAACCATGTGCGTGGATAAATTCATTAGCAACCTAGGAATTGGTCTTTCCTAAATAATCGGTGCATGTGCTCTAAACCCTCTTTATCCTCAGCACATGATTTGGTGCCCATGCCAATAATTCTTTCCTTCTCGAAAATTAATAAGCTGAAATATGTTCCTTTCCCTAAGCTTGGGACACATAGCTTTATGTCATCAATTTATGTCACTGTTTTGTTTCTTTATGCACTTATTGTGGAGTAGTTTGTTCCCTTAATGTTGAGAATGGTTAGAATCAAATCACTTCCTAAATGACCAGATCCAGTGAAAACATAAGAAACTTCCTTTGGTGACATATTGCATTTGCAGATTATAACGATGAAGGAGCTAAATTTTATTACTTAAAAATTTTTTGTACTTGAGTTGATCTGTGATAAAAAGCACTTGCAGAGTCTACAATCCTTGCTGAAGGTTTTCTTCTACTGAATGCATCAAATCTAATCTCTCTCTCTCTCTCTCTCTCTCTCTCTCTATATATATATATATATATACTTCTGCTAAAAATATTACATTTTACGTATTGATTAATGAACTTTTAACTTTACTAAATAGCGGATTAATACCTCTGCATTGCAGTTCTGTTAACATTCTTGTACTGACATGTGACTAAACCTGCTTGGATGTTATTGCTTAGTTCTTTTGGAAGTGGCCTTAGTGCCCGTTTGGTAACTCTTTTTGAAACCACACATTTTTAAACTTCACTTTTTTTCTTGTTACAACCTTTTCAAACAACCCCATTATGAAAAAGCTGAAAAATAAGCTGTACCGAACAGGCACTTAGTCCAAACCTATTAAGCATGTACTTCACTAACTGCTGAATAAATGGGACATTGCCAGAGGTAGTGATATGCACCTTGGTTCTTTTAAATTTAATTTGGTTCTGCGTCTTGCTGTATCACTCATGATATTTGTTCTTGAGAAACTTATGATGGTAAAAATCTGGTAAACAATTGATTAATCCTTATTCATACAGGTAGAGGGAAGTGTTGTGCATGTCATGAAAGCATTGGCAAGCCACCCTTCAGCAGCACAGAGTTTGATTGAAGATGAGTCACTTCAGTTGCTCTTTGAGATGGTTGCCAATGGGTCTTTGACAGTCTTTGTTCGATTCAAGGAAGGACTTGTTCCGCTACACAGCATACAGCTTCATAGACATGCTATGCAGGTAAATGAACTGTACATGTCCAGCTATATATTCAGTCAGAGTAACATAGAAAGATTACCTGCACTAACAATTTCAAATAAGCTTTATGACTTGATAGTTGAATTATGCCATTTTTATTTTCAATCATTGTAACAGATACTTCGTCTTCTTCTGGTCAATGACAACGGTAGCACAGCCAAATATATTCGCAAGCATCATCTGGTATGCCATTATTGCTAATATTCTTGATGCATCTATCTCTTGACCTCCAACTCCCCCCCTCATATTTTGGATGATGCAAAGTCACTGGTTATACATGTGTGTACGCATGCACATGTTATTTTTTTTGGTTCTATAAGTTTTGACCTTTTGTCCAGGAATTTGCATTCAGCTGATTGTTTTAAAGCTCTTTTTTAGTTGGGTGGTGTGGGGGGCAACGATTTTAAAATTTCAACTTTACTTCCATTATATTGATAGGAAATTCTTGAAAATAAGTACAATGTTCAATGATTATTCTACTATGTATTTCCAAAATATGTTATTTATGATTTTTTTTTTTTTTTGTTGTTGTTGTTGTTGTTGCTAAATTCAATTAAGCAACCAATAATACCATTGTGTACTTCAATGTTAGCAATATACATGCTAGTGATCCACAATTTTGGATTTCTTGTTATTTTTGGCTTTCTTTGAAATTTTTATTTCCTCTTTTTTAAAGTTTAATGTCTCTATCAATTGTTTTGTATTAATTGAAGAAATATGGTTGTGTTTACTTGTCACATTTTCAGTTCTCATCCTGGGACGAAGTGCATGCTACATACTTTTTCATGTTTGCCTAACTATAACAATCCGTGCTTTGAATTACGTTGTTTACTGCTGTTATTCATATGCTTCAATTAGTGAAAGCTATGTTCACCTGGGGGATGAGGCAGTTACTCTAAGAGCCTTGGACATCCATGTTAGCCCAAAAAAAAGGTGAAAGGATCAAATATAGTTTATAAAAACAGCTCTTTGGCTTATGCCTCTGATGTCAAGGCATGCACATGGGAAATACCTTTGGGTCATAGCTTCTTCCAACCAGAACTTTTTCTTTCTTTATTGATTTATGTTTATAATAGTCTGTTTGGCTTCTTCATCCTATGAAATATTTCACTAGCTTATATGCCATTTTCATGTGCAGATAAAAGTTCTTTTAATGGCGGTTAAAGATTTCAGTCCTGAGAGTGGCGATTCTGCCTATACTATAGACATTGTGGAGTTGTTACTTGAATGTGTGGAATTGTCATATAAACCTGGTAATTCACACATTGTGTTTCCTTTGTGGCTTGTAGAAAAGCAATTGATAAGGGTTTTGATGATGCATTAAAATATTTTGATCTTACAATTTGAACTGTTTTATTGGTTATTCTGGTTATATTATTTTTACAGATATAAATTTGTTTAGTGTTCTGTATTGGGGCTTATTAAATGCAATTTTGATTTGTAGAGGCCGGTGGTGTCAGGCTCAGGGAGGATATACATAATGCACATGGTTATCAATTCCTAGTGCAGTTTGCCTTAACTCTTTCCAGAATTCCAGAAAGTCAGGGCTTCCTGTCTATTTATTCCCAATCTTCTGACCGAAATTTTGCTTCAGATGGTTCCCTTGCACTGGTTGGAGTAGAAAGACTGGAGTCCACAGGAAAAGAGGACCCCTCAACCCAACATCTTTCGCTTACACTCTCTAGGTTGCTTGATGTTCTTGTTAATTTAGCTCAGACTGGTCCAAAGGAATATAAAGGATCTTCTGGTGGCAAAGGTTCTAAGTCTTCTCATACCAAGACTGGTGGCCATAGCAGAAGCCGTACATCATCTTCTGACTGCATTGCTGATGAAGTTTGGGACAAGGACAATAATAAAGTTAAAGACCTTGAAGCAGTCCAGATGCTGCAAGACATTTTCCTCAAAGCAAACAGCAGGGAGTTGCAGGCAGAAGTGTTAAATAGAATGTTTAAAATATTCTCAAGTCATCTTGAGAACTACAAGCTGTGTCAGCAGTTACGTACTGTTCCACTTTTTATCCTAAATATGGCTGATTTTCCTTCATCTTTTCAAGAGATAATCCTGAAAATTCTTGAATATGCTGTGACTGTTGTGAATTGCGTTCCTGAGCAAGAATTGCTTTCACTTTGCTGCTTATTGCAGCAACCAATTACTTCAGAATTAAAGCAGACGATACTTGCTTTTTTTGTAAAGCTTTTATCCTTTGACCAACAGTACAAAAAAGTCCTGCGAGAAGTTGGTGTGCTGGAAGTTCTGTTAGATGATCTCAAGCAGCACAAGCATTTTTTGGGTCCAGACCAACATATTGGTAATTTTAATCAGTCCGATAGAAAATCTGACTCAAGCAGCTTCAAGAAACATTTGGACAGTAAGGATGTAATTATTACTTCACCGAAGCTAATGGAATCTGGTTCAGGGAAGTGTCCTATTTTTGAAGTTGATGGTACAGTTTCTGTTGCATGGGATTGTATGGTATCTTTATTAAAGAAAGCTGAAAACAATCAAGTGTCATTCCGTTCAGCTAATGGTGTAACAACTGTTCTACCTTTTCTTGTGTCTGATATACATCGCCCAGGAGTTCTGAGGATATTGTCATGTTTGATCATTGAAGATGCAACACAGGTCTGTGAAATCCTAGATTTACACTGTTTGTCAGCTTCAAATTCGGATAGATTTACTTGTTAGAATTATACTTAATTTACCTGTAAAATTATTTTCTGATCCATAAGTTTTTTTTCACCCCTCAATGAAAACTGGTGGGCTCAAGATGAGCGCTAAAATATTATAATGAATGTCATAGCAACCATTTATGTTCTTCAGTGTAAATTATAAGTCACATGATTGTGCTATATTTTTTGTACTCAATATCATCAAGGTGTTACTAAGTTCTCATTTTGACCAGGCTCATCCTGAAGAATTAGGTGCAATTGTTGAAATTCTAAAAAGTGGAATGGTTACCAGTGTTTCGGGATCTCAATACAGGCTTCATAATGATGCAAAATGTGACACTATGGGAATCCTGTGGCGCATTCTGGGAGTAAATAATTCTGCTCAGCGGGTCTTTGGTGAAGCCACTGGGTTTTCTCTTCTGCTCACCACACTCCATAGTTTCCAAAGTGATGGAGAGCACTCTGATCAATCTTCTTTAGAGGTTTACATCAAGGTGTTTACATACTTGTTGAGGGTAGTGACAGCTGGAGTTTGTGATAATGCTGTTAATAGAACAAAATTGCATACAATTATATCATCCCAAACTTTCTTTGATCTTCTATCTGAGTCAGGCTTACTTTGTGTGGAGTGTGAAAAGCAAGTCATACAGTTGTTGCTGGAACTTGCTCTTGAAATTGTGCTTCCACCATTTTTGGCATCAGAGAATGCCATGTCATCTGATGTGCTTGAAAATGAGTCATCAAGTTTTCTTTTAATGACTCCATCAGGTTCATTTCATCCTGATAAGGAACGGGTCTATAATGCTGGTGCTGTTAGAGTTCTTATCCGTTCATTGTTGCGCTTTACTCCCAAGGTGCAGCTAGAAGTGCTAAGTCTTATTGATAAGCTTGCTCGTGCTGGCTCCTTCAATCAGGAAACCCTTACCTCAATAGGTGCGAAATAGATCATTCAGTGTATTTGTTTTGCTTTGCTTGAATGGTAACTAGTTTCTTATTATTTGCTTTGTATATTTAGGTTGTGTTGAACTTTTACTAGAGACAGTTCATCCCTTTCTTTTGGGATCATCTCCATTGCTCTCTTATGCTATGAAGATTGTGGAAGTTCTTGGGGCATATAGGTAAGAATTATGGTCATGTCATGAAATAAATTTATCTGTTCATCCCTGTTTGCATTATGTGTCCTTATGTTCAAATAACAAGATTTGTACTTTTGGTAATAGATTATC
Source organism: Quercus ilex subsp. ballota (assembly GCA_032727855.1). NCBI lineage: Eukaryota > Viridiplantae > Streptophyta > Magnoliopsida > Fagales > Fagaceae > Quercus > Quercus ilex. Next base: position 42,679,939 of record CM064919.1, read on the forward strand.
AGCATCAGAACTCCGAATGATTATTAGATATGTTCTGCAAATGAGGCTGAAGAATTCTGGTCATGTACTTGTTGAAATGATGGAGAAATTGATTCTCATGGAAGATATGGCTTCAGAAAATGTTTCTTTGGCGCCGTTTGTGGAGATGGATATGAGCAAGATTGGCCATGCTTCTGTTCAGGTTTCTCTAGGAGAAAGATCATGGCCTCCAGCAGCTGGTTATTCGTTTGTTTGTTGGTTTCAGTTTCGAAATTTTTTGAAATCACAAGTAAAGGAAACAGAACCATCCAGAGCTGGCCCTGCTAAGAGGAGGAATGGCTCTACTGCACAGCAACTTGAGCGCCATCTTCTTCGGATATTTTCTGTTGGTGCGGCGAATAATGAAAGCACATTCTTTGCTGAACTTTATCTTCAGGAGGATGGTGTTCTAACTCTTGCAACTAGCAACTCTTGCTCCTTGTCTTTTTCTGGACTAGAGCTTGAGGAAGGCAGGTGGCATCACCTTGCAGTTGTTCACAACAAACCAAATGCTCTCGCTGGGCTGTTTCAAGCTAGTGTTGCTTATGTGTATCTTAATGGAAAGCTGAGACACACAGGAAAGCTAGGTTACTCTCCATCTCCAGTTGGAAAACCTTTGCAGGTAACTATCGGGACTCCGGCTTCTTGTGCAAGAGTTAGTGACTTGACCTGGAAACTCCGCTCGTGCTTTCTTTTTGAGGAGGTGCTGACACCAGGTTGTATTTGTTTCATGTACATTCTTGGTAGAGGATATCAAGGACTCTTCCAAGACACAGATCTTCTGCAATTTGTCCCTAACCAGGCTTGTGGTGGTGGAAGTATGGCCATCTTAGATTCATTAGAGGTGGACTTGACCTTGGCCTCAAATATGCAGAGGCTTGACAGTTCTAGCAAGCTAAAGGACTCCAAGGCAGATGGCAGTGGGGTTGTTTGGGATTTGGAGAGAATAGGAAACCTCTCTTTACAGCTCTCTGGAAAGAAACTTATATTTGCATTTGATGGGACATGTACTGAATCCATTCGAGCATCAGGGACTATGTCAATGCTTAATCTAGTTGATCCTATGTCAGCAGCTGCTTCTCCTATTGGGGGTATGTGATCCAATTAACTCTTCACATCCTGTGAGCATCAAATTTATGGAATGAAAGTGGAATCATGCACATTTTAAAGTTTTTCCTTTGTTCTCTTTCTTTATTATCTCATTTATTGTTATTTTGGACTTTGTAGGTATACCGCGGTTTGGACGTCTTCATGGGGATATCTACGTCTGTAGACAATGTGTGATTGGTGATACCATCCACCCTGTTGGTGGGATGACTGTTGTCTTGGCCCTTATTGAAGCTGCTGAAACTAGGGATATGCTGCACATGGCCCTTACATTACTTGCCTGTGCACTTCATCAGAATTCCCATAATGTAAGAGAAATGCAAACATGCAGGGGATACCATTTGCTCGCTCTCTTTCTGCGTCGTAGAATGTCATTATTTGACATGCAATCTCTTGAGATATTTTTTCAAATTGCTGCATGCGAAGCTTCATTTTCTGAACCAAAGAAGTTGGAAAATACTCAAACTACTGTGTCACCTGCTGCAACTGTTCGGGAAAGTAGTTTTGAGGATCTTAATTTATCAAAGTTCCGTGATGAATTTTCTTCAGTTGGATCTCATGGAGACATGGATGATTTTTCTGCCCCAAAAGATTCATTTAGTCATATTTCAGAGCTAGAAAATGGTGATATTACTGCTGAAACTTCAAATTGCATTGTGTTGTCAAACGCAGATATGGTTGAGCATGTCTTGTTGGATTGGACATTGTGGGTAACAGCCCCTGTTTCAATTCAAATTTCACTGCTGGCCTTTCTTGAGCATCTAGTGTCTATGCACTGGTACAGGAATCATAATCTTACAGTTCTGCGTCAAATTAATCTTGTTCAGCATTTACTTGTGACTCTGCAGCGGGGTGATGTTGAAGTTCCTGTTTTGGAAAAGTTGGTTGTATTGCTTGGGGTCATTTTAGAAGATGGTTTTCTGGCTTCTGAACTGGAGCATGTAGTTAGATTTGTGGTTATGACATTTGATCCACCTGAACTGACACCAAGGCGTCCAATCATGCGAGAGTCAATGGGGAAGCATGTAATTGTGAGAAACATGCTGCTGGAAATGCTTATTGATCTACAAGTAACCATCAAATCAGAAGAGTTGCTTGAGCAGTGGCATAAGATTGTTTCATCCAAACTAATTACATATTTTCTTGATGAAGCTGTCCACCCTACCAGTATGAGATGGATCATGACTCTTCTTGGTGTCTGTCTTACTTCTTCACCTACCTTTTCTCTAAAATTTCGCACTAGTGGAGGTTATCAAGGTTTGGCTCGAGTGCTTCCAAGTTTCTATGATTCGCCAGATATATATTACATTTTGTTCTGTCTGATATTTGGAAAGCCAGTTTATCCTAGATTGCCCGAAGTTCGCATGCTAGACTTTCATGCCCTTATGCCAAGTGATGGAAGTCATGTGGAATTGAAATTTGTGGAATTGTTGGAATCTGTGATTGCTATGGCTAAATCTACATTTGATAGGTTGAGCATGCAGTCAATGCTTGCCCACCAAACCGGTAATCTTTCCCAGGTTGGTGCTGGCCTTGTGGCAGAGCTTGTGGAGGAAAATGCAGACATGGCTGGAGAGCTTCAGGGTGAAGCACTGATGCATAAGACATATGCAGCACGCTTAATGGGTGGGGAAGCAGCAGCCCCTGTGGCAGCAACTTCAGTCCTGAGATTCATGGTTGATCTGGCGAAAATGTGCCTCCCATTTTGTGCTGTCTGCAGAAGGGCTGAATTTCTTGAAAGTTGCATTGACCTTTATTTTTCTTGTGTTAGGTTAGACCTTCTAATTTTTTTTTTTTTTTTTTAACTTGTAGCAGAAAATTTTTAAACCTAGGAATATGTGTTGTCTTTATTTTTTGCCCAAAGGTTTTTGGAGATTTTTTATTTTAATTTCCTGAATCTAAGTAATTAATTAATTATTTTTTGGTGTGTCTTATAGGGCTGCTTATGCTGTGAAGAGAGCAAAAGAACTCTCTGTTAAGACAGAAGATAAAAACTTGAATGATTCTGATGATAGTAGTAGCTCACAAAATACATTCACGAGCATGACTCATGAGCAGGAGCAGTCTGCTAAAACTTCAATTACCCTTGGAAGTTTCCCTCAAGGGCAGGTAAGTACAAGTTCTGAAGATATGATTGCGCCTCCAAACTATATGGCTGATGATAAAGCAGAAGTCAATACATCTTCATCCCAACAGGAATTGAATAAATCAGTCCTAGAAGATGGCCAAGCTGCTCAGAGCTTAGATGGTGATATTGTTGACCAGATGTCTGCCACCTCTAGCACAAATGGATTTAGCTTCAGTGATGTTAAAGGCACTCTGGATTCCATTCAAGTGCCAGATTCTCAGAGTTCTGCGTCTCTTACTATGCTTGATTCTCCGATTTTATCAGAGAAATCTAATTCTAGACTCCCACTCACACCCTCTTCATCTCCAGTTTTTGCATTGACATCTTGGCTGGGAAGTGCTAGCCATAATGCACCCAAAGCTGCCTTACTTGCCACTCCTTCCATGGAGTCCTCTGTGTCTGCCGGTGAACTTGATCCTGACTTCAAGTCCAGTACTCAAGGGCTGTCTACTGCAAATTCCTTCTTTGCTGTCAGTCCAAAGCTTATTCTTGAAATTGATGATTCTGGCTATGGTGGCGGTCCTTGTTCTGCTGGGGCAACTGCTGTTTTAGATTTTGTGGCAGAAGTTCTTTCTGATATTGTGACAGAGCAAATAAAAGCATCACTGTCTATAGAAAGCATCTTGGAAAGTGTTCCTCTATATGTTGACGCAGAATGTGTGTTAGCCTTCCAGGGTTTGTGCCTTAGTAGACTGATGAACTTCCTTGAAAGGCGTCTCTTGCGTGATGACGAGGAAAATCAGAAAAAGCTGGACAAGAGTCGCTGGTCCTTGAACTTAGATGCATTATGCTGGATGATAGTGGATCGTGTATATATGGGTGCTTTTCCTCACCCTGCTGGTGTACTGAAAACTCTGGAGTTCTTGTTATCTATGTTGCAATTGGCAAACAAAGACGGACGAATTGAAGAAGTAGCTCCAACTGGAAAGGGTCTTTTATCAATTGCAAGAGGAAGCAGACAACTTGATGCTTATATTCATTCAATTCTTAAAAATACAAATCGTATGATATTGTACTGTTTCCTCCCATCATTCTTGATCACCATTGGAGAAGATGATCTTGTTTCATGCTTGGGTCTGCTAATTGAACCTAAGAAGAGATTATCCCCAAATTTTTCGCAAGATGATTCAGGAACTGATATCTGCACAGTCTTACAGTTATTGGTTGCTCACAGACGGATTATATTTTGTCCCAGCAATATTGATACAGATCTAAATTGCTGTCTTTGTGTGAATTTAATATCTCTTCTCTGTGATCAAAGGCAAAATGTACAGAATTTGGCAGTTGATGTTGTCAAATATCTCCTGGTGCATCGCAGGGCTGCACTTGAAGACCTGCTTGTTTCAAAACCAAACCAAGGACAGCAACTGGACGTACTACATGATGGGTTTGACAAATTATTGACTGGGCCATTACCTTACTTTTTTGAGTGGCTTCAGAGTAGTGAACAAATTGTGAATAAAGTACTGGAGCAATGTGCTGCAATTATGTGGGTGCAGTATATTGCTGGATCAGCAAAATTTCCTGGAGTGAGAATAAAAGGCATGGAAGGTCGTCGTAAGAGGGAGATGGGAAGAAGATCTCGAGAAATTTCAAAATTGGACCTGAAACACTGGGAACAGGTAAATGAACGGAGATACGCACTGGAATTGGTTCGTGATGCAGTGTCTACTGAGCTGAGAGTTGTCCGTCAAGATAAATACGGGTGGGTTCTTCATGCTGAAAGTGAGTGGCAAACCCTTCTCCAACAACTTGTACATGAGCGTGGAATATTCCCAATGCGTAAATCCGCTATGACTGAAGAGCCTGAATGGCAGCTTTGTCCCATTGAGGGTCCATATAGGATGCGCAAAAAGCTTGAGCCTTGCATATTGAAAATTGATACCATCCAAAATGTTCTTGATGGCCAGTTTGAAGTAGGGCAAGCAGAGCTGTACAAAGGAAAACACGAGAGTGGACCTGATGCTTCTGATATTGATTCTGAATCATTTTTTCCCCTCCTGACCGATGGTGCCAGACAGAATGAAATTAATGGTGAGCTGTATGATCAATCATTTTTCAAAGAATCAGGTGATGTTAAGGATGAAGCTTCTGTTAGTAATGGATGGAATGATGACAGAGCTGGTAGTATGAATGAAGCAAGCCTGCATTCTGCCCTTGAATCTGGGGTCAAATCAAGTACAGTTTCTCTTCCAATAGGAGAGAGCATACATGAAAGATCTGAACTAGGATCTCCAAGGCAATCCTCTTCTGCAAGAATTGATGATATCAAAGTTACCGAGGACAAACCAGATAAGGAACTGAATGATAATGGAGAATACCTAATCAGACCTTATCTGGAACCTCTTGAAAAGATACGATTCAGATACAACTGTGAACGGGTTGTAGGTCTTGACAAACATGATGGTTTATTTCTGATAGGGGAACTCTGTTTATATGTAATTGAGAATTTCTATATTGATAACTCTGGGTGCATTTGCGAGAAGGAATGTGAAGATGAACTATCTGTTATTGATCAAGCTTTGGGTGTGAAGAAAGATTTTACTGGCAGTATGGATTTCCAGTCCAAATCAACTTCGTCTTGGGGCACAACAGTTAAGTCATGTGTTGGGGGAAGGGCATGGGCCTACAATGGTGGTGCATGGGGAAAGGAGAAAGTATGCACTAGTGGTAATCTACCTCACCCTTGGCATATGTGGAAGCTTAATAGTGTTCATGAGCTTTTGAAACGTGATTACCAGCTGCGTCCTGTTGCTGTTGAGATATTTAGCATGGATGGATGTAATGATCTGCTGGTGTTCCACAAAAAAGAGAGAGAAGAAGTTTTCAAAAATCTAGTTGCCATGAATCTTCCTCGAAACAGCATGTACAAAATATACTCCCTACTGGCTCCTTTGTTTTTTCCTTGCCCTTTTTGTTTTTGTTTTGTGGTAGCTTTGTGTTCCTGCTTATTTTCCATAAATCTGCCAGTCATTGATATTCCTACCTGCTCTCAAATAATTGAAATTAGGCTTCTTTGACATGCATTTACATATTCCTTTTCTAATCTAATGTTTGAAGTATCTTGTGCTTAACCTGATATTTATGAATCTCTGTGCTTTAACTGGTGGTCTATATCTTTTAAGATGTATAGCATTTAAACTTAACAACATAAAATGTTGGATTTGATTATGTACATTTGTATGTAATACTGGATTCCATTTAGCCTTTTATTGGCATCATGGTTTTAAATGGTGATATAGGGTAGTATGTTGGCTTCCTGCCAAGAGGCCATTCATGAGGTGACATTGAGTCCTGCTCTTAGTTCATTTCTTACAGGCTTTGGCATTCACATTTTATAGGTGCCATTACAATGGCACTTGACAAGTCCTGTTATATTTTATGTATGCTTGCTTCCTGATTCATTTTCTTTCATATGAATCAACTGGTTTTCTCTAGGGCTCCCTGTGTGATATTTCCATAATTGAATGTAAACTGGTGATTTAAGGATGTGCCTTCCTCGCTTGTGTCAAGCTTTCATTAATAACACGGAATCTTGAAAGTTTAAATCTTATTATGAAATACTTTATAGTGGTGGGTATTGGAATACACATCAATTGAAAGGGCAAATTGAGCCTAAATGATAGTTGAGCATTTTTGCTCTCAGCCTGCATTTATATGATTTAGCTGATTACAGCAGGAGAAAATATAAAATAATACTAATAGAATCTTTTATGGAGGTTTAGATCACCCTATGAATTATTCAGACCACTTAGAATTGTGGTCTGTCTACCATAATCAGAAAATGTCTAAGGAGCATCATCTTGAGTTTAAGCGTAGGTTTCCTTCTCCACATCATGCATACTAAAGTACTGCTATCCTAGCCACACCTCTTTTCCTCTTCCAAATTACTAACCAATCACAGACCTCCACCTTTTTTTATTTTATTTTTTTCTTGGTGAGTTAGACATACACACCCAGTGGGCCTTGAACCCACAACCTCACCTTCCATCCCATCATTATCGGTGGAGGAAGTGTCAATTGAACTAGAGTTCATTGGCATCACAGACCTCCACTTAAAGCAGAAACATGCATAAAATGATTTAACCATAAATGCTTTACTACTGTCTCCCAGTGTGCTTCATGATGTCAATTGAGATCTGCTTACCTGAATTGATGGAAGGGTTGGTAATCTATGGTCTACATTCTGTAATCACCTTCATTCTTGTGGTAGTATATTGCACTTCTAAACATATAGTGATTCAATTGCAATGAAGAGGTAAACCTACTTGAGTTTATGGATTGCAATTCCCATGACTACTATTAAGAGTGGATCTGTTTGAATGTTCCTAGGGTTTCTATAAGCTTTAATAACCTTCTATTCTTTCTTTTTTTAATAATTTCACATTGTGGTTGGTGATATATATATATATATATATATTCATTCTTGAGTTACTTGTACTATAATGCTTATCATGCTTAGCTGCTTCTACCTTAATCTTCTGAATCCTTTGCCATGATTTTGAACTTTCTACTTCTCTCCCTTGCCTGTCAGGTTGGACACAACCATTTCTGGATCAACAAAGCAAGAAAGCAATGAGAGTAGCCTCCTTTTTAAAATAGTGGCTAAATCATTTTCAAAAAGGTGGCAAAATGGAGAAATTAGCAATTTTCAGTACCTAATGCATCTCAACACCTTGGCGGGACGTGGATACAGTGATCTTACCCAATATCCAGTGTTTCCATGGGTTCTTGCAGATTACGAGAGTGAAAATCTGGACTTGTTAGATCCAAAAACATTTCGTCGACTTGAAAAACCAATGGGTTGTCAGACACCTGAAGGGGAAGAGGAATTTAGGAAGAGGTCGGTTGTTTATAATATGCCACTATGATTTTATTCTAATTTATATTCATCTTTTCGTGGAGTTTCCTTTTTTAATTCTAAAAAATAATTTCTGTTTTCCCTATGTTATCAAAAAAACAAAAAACAATTTCTGTTTTCCAAGTTCTTGCTTTATGGATAATTTTAGTCTGCAGCACATCACAGTAGCACTGTTTCCATTCTCTTGTGTGTTTGTTTGCAAGTCATCCAGTTATTTCATTTCATTTCATATTATAGTATCTTCTGTTTTTTATTATATTTTTTGAAATTTGTTTTTGCTATGTCAGATATGAGAGCTGGGATGATCCAGAGGTTCCAAAATTTCACTACGGTTCTCATTATTCTAGTGCTGGAATAGTGCTTTTCTATCTTCTACGCTTGCCACCATTCAGTACTGAGAATCAAAAGCTTCAGGGTGGCCAGTTTGACCATGCTGATCGTCTTTTCAACAGTGTTCGAGATACCTGGTTAAGTGCAGCTGGGAAGGGCAATACATCAGATGTGAAGGAACTGATTCCAGAATTTTTCTACATGCCAGAATTCCTTGAAAATCGATTCAATCTGGACTTGGGAGAGAAGCAATCTGGAGAGAAGGTTGAATTTCTTCATTGGATAAATATTTGACTGCTATAATTCTTTGTTTTATGATCTGATAGTTCACAGTGGACCCACAATTTTCTTGTAGGGCCTTGGTGCATATTTTATTGTTTCTGTTCATGTGTTATATTGAATAATGCTAAGACTGCTGGCTGTCGTATAATATTAAAAAGGCACCCCCTTGCGATAGATTAACTTTCAAAGGGAACTGAATCACTTATTAACTTGGTGTCAGCCCAGTAGCCCAATTCTGGGTCCACTGCTGACTCCAAAAAAAAAAAAAACCTTTCTAATGAACTTTATGCCTTCTTTGAAATTTGATCATTATGGGGTGTTTTTTCTAGGTTGGTGATGTTGTATTACCTCCATGGGCCAAAGGCAGTGTAAGAGAGTTCATCAGGAAGCATAGGGAAGCACTGGAATCTGATTATGTTTCAGAAAATTTGCATCATTGGATAGATCTCATCTTTGGATATAAGCAGAGAGGGAAGGTTGGTATTTAGATTCATTACCACTCATATTGCCATTAAATTAAGAGCTTAGTTGTTTTTATATGGGTCTTTTTTCACATTATGACACACTTCAATTTCTGAAGTTATTAAATGACTTATTAATCATTCTTTTTTTTTTTAAATGAATTTTAGTTCATGCGAGGTCTGTAATCATGTGTTAATAAATTCTTTCTACCAGATCTTGCAGCCTAATAATTAACCTCATCTAATTAAGTATCTTTAATTTTCCCCTTTCTAAATTCTTGTTGGAGTTTGCTTTTGTTCCTTGTTTGATTGCCAAGACATCATTTTTATATTATATTATATTATAATATATACACACACACACACACACCCCCAAGTAAAAACTGTTGTATACACAAGCTAGCTAAAAAATTACAATCAAAACAAGAGACTCGATGAAATCTACAATAGAGCGAGTTACATTAGAACTCAAGACACGAGACCATTCAATAGTGATCTAGTAAAAGATATCAGATGGTATTTAAACCTTGTATCAATTGCTTTGCTTGCTTTTTGTAGAACCACTCAGACTTTAATGCTTGAATTAATTAAGATGGAACCCTTGATGAAAATATAGTTGAGTTCTATTTGAGCCAGGGCTTTAATGTGATATAGTCTATCTTCTCACTTTAGCAAAAAGAAAAGGAAAAGGAAAAAGAGGATCTTTTCCCTAAATGCTATTTTTCAATAAATTTCTCTTAATGATCTCTTAAGATCTCTGTAGGCCACATGCTAGATGGGTGGAAAATAAACTTCCTGCTCAACTGATATGCTAACCCCACTTTGAACTGATGTTCCATGGTTGTCATCTATTTTTTCCTTCCTTTTTGCTCTGCTTCCAATTCCTAATTTCCCTTGTAAAATTGACAGGCTGCTGAAGAAGCTGTGAATGTTTTCTATCATTACACATATGAAGGGAATGTGGACATAGACTCTGTTACAGATCCTGCCATGAAAGCCTCCATTTTAGCTCAAATTAATCACTTTGGGCAGACACCAAAGCAACTATTCTTCAAATCCCATGTGAAAAGGAGGGTCGATAGAAAGCTTCCTCCTCATCCTCTCAAGCATTCTGCCAATCTTTTTGCACAAGAGATACGTAAAATCTCATCTTCCATAACCCAGATTGTTACTTTCCATGAAAAAATTCTTCTAGCAGGAACAAATAATTTACTTAAACCAAGAACTTATACAAAATATGTTGCATGGGGGTTTGCAGACCGTAGCTTGAGATTTATGAGCTATGATCAGGACAGACTTCTCTCTACACATGAAAATCTTCATGGTGGTGACCAGATTCAGTGTGCTGGTGTTAGTCATGATGGTCAGATTTTGGTTACTGGGGCTGATGATGGATTAGTTTCTGTATGGAGAATCAGTAAGTATGGGCCCCGTGCCTTACTGCGCTTGCAGTTGGAGAAGGCACTTTGTGCACACACAGGCAAAATCACATGCCTTCATGTTAGCCAGCCTTACATGCTCATTGTGAGTGGATCAGATGACTGCACTGTCATCATATGGGATCTCAGTGCCTTGGTTTTTGTTAGGCAGCTTCCTCAGTTCCCAGCACCAGTATCTGCAATTTATGTAAATGACTTGAATGGGGAGATAGTAACAGCAGCTGGAATTCTGCTTGCCATTTGGAGCATCAATGGGGACTGTCTTGCAGTGGTTAACACATCCCAACTGCCCTCTGATTCTATTCTGTCAGTTACAAGTAGTACATTTTCGGATTGGCTGGACACTAACTGGTATGTGACTGGTCACCAGAGTGGGTCTGTTAAGGTGTGGCAAATGGTCCACTGCTCAAACCAAGAGATTTCTCAAAGCAAGTCAACTAGCAATGGAATGGGCGGGTTAAATCTGGGTGATAAGGTGCCGGAGTACAGGTTGGTCCTGCACAGGGTGCTAAAGTCCCATAAGCATCCAGTTACTGCTCTTCACCTTAGTAGTGACCTGAAGCAATTACTGAGTGGGGATTCTGGTGGGCATTTACTTTCATGGACACTGCCAGATGATAGTTTGAAAGCTTCATCTAATCAGGGGTGATGACGGATGTTTATTGGTTGAGTGTGATAAATTAAGTTCTCCAATCAGCTAGAGTCCTCAAAATCCAAGAAGGGTTCTGTTAGTCCATCCGTAAGAAAAAAAACTGGACCATACATGGGAAATGAGAACGTGACAACAGGGCTGGCCTGGGATTAAATGTGGACACACAAGATTGACAAGGAGGATGAAACCTCTCATAAGCTTGTTATACATGTTGAAAACTTTACGAGCATGAGGCCTTCCAGAATGTATGTGGCTTGTAGGTCAAGCTTCTGTTTGAGAACAAAAGGTGGAAGGCCATGCTCTTGTTGTTTTTGGGTGACTGGTGGAGGTTGCTTTCAGCAATGCACCAGAATATCAAGTCTACTGGTTTTTTGATGTAAATAGATAGATTAACCAATAGTGTGTAATGAAATTGTATAGCAGAAAATGTGCCAGCAAGGCGATGTTTGAAAATGATCGGCCGAGTATGGATGGGGGACTGTTAATTGGTGAGTGTAATACTTTGGGCTGAATATTTTTTGCATAGTGTAATAGGGCAACTGCTGCCCATTTCTTGTTCTAAAATTATAAAAGTCTCTCTCTCTCTCTCTCTCTGTAATATAGGATGCCCATCTTCATTCAAAAATGTCTTGTGTGTTTCTTCTTTTCTTCCAAGAGTAAGATAAGTAGGCTAGGACTATGGAGTTTACATAATCGGTCTGTAAATTTACAGTTGAAAGCAGTCTAGGACCAAAAATTCAGATTACTTCACCAATATGGTGTGTAATTTCACATCCATGTTTGGATTTCTTGTCGATGGTTTTTTTGTGTGCATCTGATACAGTTGCACATTCCGCATCCCCTTCACCATTTGTACTCATGCAATTCAAATGTTTGAATGAAAGATTGCAGAGCTCTTACAAACTAAGGCGGAAGTCATTGGTTCTGTGGGCAGGTTCCTAACCAGGGGAAGTGAAAATTATTATTTCAGTCACTACAGATAGAAGTGCCAAAGATACGCATAGCACAAACTGGAACCCGCCCTTTTCTCCCGGAGATTGATGCCACACTTGTTTTCTTGGTGATTTTTCTCAATCTATTATTTTTATTTTCATTGATGACAGGTAAAACTTGTGTCTGGAAAGACTAGTTAAAAAATTGTAGCATTCTTCCATGATAGGTAATAAGTTGGAGGTGTTACTTGGCTACAAGGTTTAACGAGTAATACTAGTTAAATTAAAAATAAAAAAAGAGTTAGAATTTACAAATTAAACTCTCTAACTTCAATGTTAAATCATTTTTGTCCCTCTATAGTTCCAATTTTTTAGCTTATATATCTTTTAAACGTAGTCCTTTTGTCTTTATCTTAGTTTCCAATGATAACGCTATAATATTTTCCTCTTAAAAAAAGCTATAATATTTAATGTTGTGATATGGATGGAAGGGCTATATTGAAAAAAGAATGGAAGTTAATAAAAAAATATATAAATGAAACTATAGAAACAAAAAATGTAAACATGATTAAAGATAGAAGGTGTAATTTGTAATTTAATTAAAAAAACCATAAATGAAGATTAAGGAGAATCAATCTCCTAGAAAACCAACAGTATATATTTTTTGTTTTCTTCGTCTTATGGTTAAAGCCCAAGCATATTTATATATGTAACTCTATTTTCATGGCCCTTAGAGTAATTACATCAGCCGATGGATACTTTTGCAAAATAGAAAAAGGTAGTCCTTTTACACATTTTGGCCCAAAAAACGCCCACATCAGTGGGTGTAAAATTGTGTATTTATGCACAATTGCTACAGTAACCGTGCATATATGCACGGTTATTGTAGCGCTTCTATTTATTATTTTATTAGTTTTTTCTCTCTCCTTCTCTCTATCTCTCTGGTTGCTCTCGCTCTCACTCTCACCTCACTCTCACTGTCGCCGATCATCAGAGAACACCACACATGCATCAACAGAGAACACCACATCAAAAAATTTCTTCCAAAATCAAGCAAAACAAGAAATTAGTATTACACAGGATTTGTTTGGTTGCCGAGAAAAACACAGAGAAAATAGGAAATAAAGAAAATTAACCAAACACAGAGAAAATCAACAGATCTTTGGTTACCGATCGTCTTTCCTTCTATTTTTACTCTTTTCCACCACTTTCTCACCAACCAAACAAGAAATAAAGAAAATTAAAAACAAAAAAGGTTGGTTCTGGGTCGACGAACCAAACAAGAAGACCGATCCAAGAAGTGAGCCATTTCGATCACCAGACTGCCGGAATTGGACACCGATGACAACAACGAAGCTCGCACGCCAACAAAAACAACTGCTACTTTTCTTTGCATGTTGGGTCAGGGTTTGTGAGAGAGTGTTGGGTCTGGGTCTGTGAGAGAGAGGGGCGGTGAGGAAGAGTAATAAAAAATTGTAAAAAAATAAATATTTTATTGAATAAATGTGTAGAATAGATAAACTTATGTGGGTGTTTTGTAAAAACAAGTGTGTAAAATAGAAAAATTAGGTTTTAAGTGTAAAATAGACGGAATCTAATGCATAAACTGATGTAATTGCTCTTAGAATCTAATACGAAAATCTCATTATTGTACAAATTTGTGATCGAGGACCTTTGAATGATTTGGGCCTTCACTTGTTTATCCATTCCAGAAAGAGTGGTGGGGAGAACAAAGTGAAACAAAAGACATTTGTTCATGTGCCTAAGATATTGTCGCCTCCCATGCACGTACTCCTCCATTATGATTGCTTCAATCCCACACTGTCACTTCACTACCTCTTCTACCTTACTGAAACACCCTATATTGAAGAAAACCCATCTAAACTCACTTCACAAAATCCACCAATTCTCTCAGAAACCCATCAAAACCCCATCTCTTAAAGAGGTTGGCAAGCAAGCAAGCCTTAAAGAAGCTTATCAAATACTAACCCGATTGTTCCCTGACCAAAACCCACTTCAGTTTTGTCCAGAAAAGGCTTATTCTTCAGTTCTTGAGCTCTGTGCAAACAAGAAAGCTCTATCACTAGGGAAACAGGTTCATGCCCATATGATGAAATCTTGTGCTGTGTGTGATTCTGTTTTTTTGAGTACTAGGCTTATGTTCATGTATGGTAAATGTGGCTCTATTTTGAGCGCGGAGAAGGTGTTTGATAAAATGCCTCATAGAACGATTTTTACGTGGAATGCTATGATTGGTGCTTATGTTTCAAATGGGGAACCTCTTGGAGCGCTTAGTTTGTATAGAGAGATGCGGGTTCTGGGAGTTCCTCTTGATTCTTGTACTTTTCCTTGTTTGCTGAAAGCTTGTGGTGCGCTTAATAATCTCCATTGTGGAGCTGAAATTCATGGTCTAGCTATCAAATGTGGGTATGATTCTATTATATTTGTTGTCAATTCAATTGTTGCTATGTATGCAAAGTGCAGTAATCTTGACGGGGCAAGGCAGCTATTTGATGGTATGACTGAAAAGGAGGATATTGTGTCATGGAATTCTATAATTTCAGCATTTGCAGCGAATGGACAATCTGTAGAGGCATTAGGACATTTTAGAGATATGCAGAAGCTGGGTCTTGCCTTGAACACATATACTTTTGTTGCTGCTCTTCAAGCCTGTGAGGATTCATTCTTTGTGAAACTTGGTATGGAGATCCATGCTGCTGTTTTAAAGGCTAGTCATGATGTTGATGTTTATGTAGCTAATGCTTTGATTGCCATGTATGCAAGATGTGGTAAAATGGATGAAGCTGCTAGAATTTTTTATAAAATGGATGATCAGGATTATATATCGTGGAATACTTTGCTCTCTGGTTTTGTCCAAAATGGTCTCTATGAAGAATCTCTAAAGTTCTTCTATGAAATGCAGGATGCTGGTAGAAAACCTGACCAGGTTTCAGTATTAAATGTCATTTCAGCATCTGGTCGATTGGGAAATTTATTGAATGGAATGGAACTTCATGCTTATGCAATAAGAAGTGGATTTGATTCTGATTTGCAGGTTGGGAATACACTAATAGATATGTATGCAAAGTGTAGTAATATAAACTATATGGGCCGTGCTTTTGATAGGATGGCTGATACAGACTTCATTTCTTGGACAACAATAATTGCTGGATATGCTCAGAGCAAAGCTTATTCAAGGGCCTTAGAGTTGTTCTTGAAAGTGCAGATAGAAGGGATGGATGTTGATGAAATGATGATAGCAAGCATCCTGCTGGCTTGTGGTGGGTCAAACAACATTTCCTATGTCAAAGAAATTCATGGTTACATCTTGAGGAGAGGTTTATCTGATCGTGCGCTACAGAATTCAATTGTTGATGTATATGGCGAGTGCAAGAACATAGATTACGCAAAGCGAATGTTTGAATCAATTGAATATAAGGATGTTGTGTCTTGGACAAGCATGATGACTTGCTATCTCCATAATGGGCTTCCAAATGAGGCTCTTGAACTTGTCTACTTCATGAAAGAAACTAGTGTTGAACCTGATTCCATTGCACTAATGAGCTTACTCTCTGCAGCTGCTAGTTTATCTGCCTTGAAGAAAGGAAAAGAAATTCATGGCTTTCTGATTAGGAAGGGCTTCATCATAGAAGAATCTCTAGCAAACTCTCTTGTTGATATGTATGCCCGGTGTGGAGTTCTGGAGAACTCCTATAAACTGTTCAATTGTATAAGCCATAAAAGTTTAACCCTATGGACAAGTATGATTAATGCTAATGGAATGCATGGCCGAGGCAAGGTAGCTGTTGATTTATTTAATCAGATGAAGGTTGAAAACATTGTTCCCGATCATATTACTTTTTTGGCACTTCTTTACGCATGCAGTCATTCAGGATTTATTGATGAAGGTAGAAGATTTCTAGAAGTTATGCAGTGTGAATATCATTTGGAGCCATGGCCTGAGCACTATGCCTGTCTGGTTGATCTTCTTGGGCGTGCCAATCGCTTAGAAGAGGCATACCAATTTGTGAAAACTATGCAGATTCAACCTACTTCTGAAGTTTGGTGTGCTCTCCTTGGGGCTTGCCGGGTTCACTCAAATAAAGAATTAGGACAAATTGCAGCACAGAAGCTCTTAGAATTGGGTCCAGAAAATCCAGGAAACTATGTACTGGTTTCCAATGTCTTTGCTGCGAGTGGAAGATGGAAGGATGTTGAAGAAGTGAGAATGAGAATGAAAGGAAGTGGCTTGAAGAAAAATCCTGGTTGTAGTTGGGTTGAGGTTGATAATAAGGTCCATACATTTGTAGCAAGGGACAAATCTCATCCACAGTCTGATGAGATTCATCATAAACTTGCTCAAATTACTGAAACATTGGAGAGCAAAGGAGGTTATGTGGCTCAAACCAAATATGTACTGCACAATGTAGAGGAAGAGCAGAAAATTCAAATGCTTTATGGGCATAGTGAAAGACTGGCCATAGCTTATGGACTGCTTGGAACTCCTAATGGGACCCCAATTCGAGTCACAAAGAATCTTCGGGTTTGTGGTGATTGCCACACTTTCTGTAAGCTAGTCTCAAAAGTCTTTGAAAGAGAGCTTGTTGTGAGGGATGCCAACAGATTCCATCATTTTAGTAATGGGTTTTGTTCTTGTGGTGACTATTGGTGATAATATTATATCTTTAATTTTTGGCTAAAGGGTGTACAGTTCTCTTGAGATGTGACTAAACCTCGAGGGACAAAGTTTGGACTCTCTGTTCTTTGGAGCCAAACTTTTTCCATCCTCAAGCATGTGCAGTCTCAACATCCCACACACATCGTAATTACTATGAATATTCCTGACGGTGGCCTCAAGAGTCGACTGGATGTTAGTGGGGAGAGTTGAACTGAGATGTCCTTATGAGGATCTTGCATTCAAGGAGCCACTAGACCAATCCATTGGGTTTAATATTTTATCAATATTAGTTGAATTACAAAGACTAACTTATTTCTGCTGCTGGATTATTGGTATTACACATTTACACTGTCAATTGGAAGAGGTAGGGTTCCATTTGTCCACTTGAAGACTTCGAGTCCCCACTCTGCCAATGCCCCATTGCCAAAAAGCCAAGGCAATTGAGGTTAGCACTTCATGGGCTGAACTTTGGGTTAAAGAAACAATCAGCAAAATCATTGTTGGACTGATAAGCAGAGCCTAATTCCAGTTAAAGTAGCAGAGCTCCCAAGCTGAGATGGTTAAAGAGAGCTGCAAATGATGGTTTTCGTTTTCCACCAGCTAATCAAACGAAGAAAAAGCCCCCTGATTCATTTTCCAAATGAAACTAAACTTGTTCTAATTAGGATTAGGTTAAGTCTTCCTAATAACGTGATTTTAAACCATTAAATGCAGACCTTACGTTTTTGTTATACAAATGCCCTGCATGATGAATCAGAATGTATTTCTTGATATTTGCAAATGGCTTTTGAGCCAAATAACACTTACACCTTCCAAAACTATGGGGTGAATGGTGAGATACGGGTTCCTTGAAGACTTGAGTAACTTTGCCAAGGAATTATATCATGAGTGAAGTTAGGAGTATTACAAATTTTACTAAATAGATCCGTACAAATTAATTTGTTAGTTTTAAACACATAATGAAATTAAATAAAAAAATTATTTATTAGATTGTTGACATAACACAAATTGCATTTATTTTTATATCACTTTGTAAATAGTTTGCAGAAAAATTGACAATAATTTTAGTATTTTTCCATATACACATTTTTTTTGGATATTTAGAAAAAAAAAAAAGAGAAGAAAAACAAAAGTGTTTCCTGTTAATTGTAGCAGGTTAAAGTGAGAAACAACAAGGTAGAAGTAGAAGCAAAACAATAAATTTTGAGACAAAATTGTTCACAGGTTTTTTACTGTGGTTGATATGGCCTGTTACGTTAGTGGTGGGTCTATATATATAAAAGTGATGTTCACCTTACCAAATTGTGAAACTTTGGTGTCTCTGTGATTGCTGAAAGTGAAACCATAAAGTTATTATTGGTACTTGGTAGAGACCAGAACTGGTAGCCAACCGACTAATTAAATTATGCAATCCAAAATAAGGGGTGGGGGGGCCGCCTCATATCATGTCAAGACACTGCAGGCCTATCTTTTGAAACCCTCATGCTCATCCACCGTTTAGAATGTTTGCTTGAGGCAATTACATGTATCCCCTCTTTACATGCCTAAACTATATGGATGAGACTATAGGAATAATTGCCTCCAAGAGATGGTAGGTAAGTATGCAATTCTCTCTCTCTCATTCTCAACATGTGAAACCAATGTTCTGAAATCTCTGGCTCTATTTTCTATTGCTGCAGGTGACAAATGTTGGCTTGTTTTGACTTCTGAGAGGCTGAGTAAATGCAATGACAATGTTAGCATACCAAGAGGGGAAGAGGTTCCATAGGTCCACTTTAGATTAGCACTTTACAGCAACTTTATTCAATATTCATTTACTCAATTTCTAGCTGAGAAGAAGTAGGTAAATACCACAATGCATCCTTCAAGTCTCCTTTAAAAGTTCATATGTACATAATTAAAGAACACTTCCTCTACTTTGATGAAACCCACTTCATAATGTCAACTACTCATTCTATCAGATAAACAAATAAAGATTGCCAACGTCTCGTCCCTATCAACTTTTCTTAGGGAAGTGGCAAGTGGCAAGAGAAATGATATTAAAAAATTAGGACAAAATTTAGGTAAAACACATGGTTGTGTTGGTCATTCAACCACACTGTTGGATTTTTTTTTTTTTTTTTTTTTTTGAGAAACTACCACACTGTTGGATTTAACTGTCTTCAAAAAAATAATGTTGTTAATGTAAATACATAGTTGAATTTTATTGAAAAAGTTAGGGTTTAACACCTAAAAGACTATATATATATATATATATATATATTTTTTTTTTTTTTAAAACAAACACACACACAAGAGAGATGGAAAGGGGTTCTAACACAAAGGCATATCACAACTCCACTCAAAAGCTATGGTAACTTTTAAGGGAATGTGAGACAAGTTATATCACACACAACACACTCTCTTAAACAATGTGAGACAATTACCCATTCTTTTTTTGAGAAACAAACACATACACACACAAGGGAGAGGAAAATGGGTTTTAACACAAATACACACCACAACTCCACTCAAAAATTATGATAACTTTTAAGAGATGGTAGGGCCTAAAAGACTATATTTAAGTTTTATTCTTCAATTTAATACATTGAACCATTACCTAAATCTTGGGCAAAGTTCACAAGTTACTAGATTTGGACTAACCAAAATCTTGGATTTGGATCCAGTGTAATTAGCTCCGTGCAATTGCCCTTTAATGTGAGATAGAGAAATTAAAAAGGTAAAAGGGTAAAAGATTTTATAATTCAAAGGTTGAGAGTCAAAGTGAACTTTTTAACTTTTGATAGATTGAAAGTATCTCAATCCTAACATCTCCACTTCCTCAATGATTTAATGGTGATCTAATCTAAAAATAAGCTCATTTGGATTGAATATCAAACATTTTTTAGCTTAATTAGTAAAACTCACTATTCATGTAAGATAAATGAATATCGTATCACTGAATAAAATGTCTAATTAATACATAAGTTAATTTTGACATGTTATTTTGCTTTACATTTGTAACTATTGTACAAGCTCACAACATGAAGGCCAAGTGTAAGAGCCAAAATTAACATATTGAAAGAGAGAGACTAAGATCGAAATTGAGATCGGCACGCCAAAAATAGTGACCTACGAGATCTAAGACGTGGAGGCCTAATTAGGGCATGGGTGTGTCGCGGTGGTCAATTAGGTATGGTGGTGGGTGAGAGTGGTTGGTTGGGTGGGAGTAAGTGGTTTGGTGGAACGTGACTATTGCTTAAACTTAAACGTGAATATCTCTTGAGGTGTTAAAAGTTATGACAAAAAAATCTAGGGCGTAAAATATTTTATGTCAAAGCCCCCTCTATTTTATGGTTAACTTGACAATATTTTCAAGTTGATTAGTATTTTTAGGAGTCTTAGAATTTGTTTGGTTGTGTTGTTTAAACAATTATTTTTGTTGTTTAAACAATATAACATGTATTTTCACAACACTTAAACAACGTTATTAAAATAACATTACTACGCGACCTCTAAACACCACAAATGGAGAAAATATTTTCCGTAAATTAATTTTAGTTGAAACAAACAAAACCTTAGATGGTAATATAAAATTTGGATACAAATTATTTTTATTTTCTTCAAAAAAAAGAACTTTTCTGAATCATCAATCTTATCCGGATTATTTCTTTAAAAAAAAAAGAAAAAAAAAAAAGGAAATTACCTGGGAATCTCCAATCTGTTCTCATTCTCTTAAGGCCAGGAAAAAACAAAGATATTAAATAAAACTTGATAAAATCAGGGTTCACAGGTCTAGCTGTTATTAGTGGTAAGCTTGAGTCACAGACTCTGTAACTATTAGCTAGGCGTCAAAAAGGAACCGCGCAGGGCATCCGAAGGTCAGCTTTGACATTTCCGAAAAGCAACCAATCAATTCAAACCACGTATCGAATCTCTGTCTGATCCAAGGGCTTGGGCTTAATTTGAAAGGAAAACGCTGATGCTGAGGCCACCGAAAATAAGACAATTTTGTGTCACAATTTACTATGTAAAGATTTATAATTGGTAAATATATGTTTTTATATGTTTTGACAGTCCTATCACAACTCGATTTGAAATCCACTTTTGTCTTTCAACAAAAGGATGACTCAGCCGTCACCCTTCTCTTCTTTTCTATGAATAGTTGTCACTGTTCAATTTCACTGTATTTTTTTTTTTTTTAATTCAATGGTAAGGAAAGAAAGTAAAAAAATGGTTTTACCAACGTGCCTTTGTTTGTGTTATATTGGTTTCCTTTCCTTTAGGTGTGCCGGCAGGGGAGCGAGAATGCCTTTTGAGTATACATTCATAAATTAATTTTTTCTCAAAAATATAAATAGTTGTAAACTATTTTAAGAAATATTTTATAAAAGATAATTAATTATTTTTACAAAATTTTCAATTTTTCACAAAAAATTTCTCAAACCCAATTAAAAATACCATTGAACTATATATAAAGCTTTTGGTCTCAATTCCTAGAATTTGAAGAAATTTTGTAATAAGCTCAGCCATAAAGAATTTCACAACTGTTATGACAGTTGTTATTAGTAGATAAAAAAAATATTTTGATGATGAGCTAGATAAAAACCAATAAAAACTTATTCACACAAGTGTTGCAAAAAATATTGTAAAATTGTTATATATGACTCAAAATGTTAGTGACAATTTTTTCTTTTTCCTTTTTATATTGTTTAGATAAATGCAATATATTTTAATTGTATTTTGATGATGAGCTAGATAAAAATCAATAAAAACTTATTCACACAAGTGTTGTAAAATTGTTATATATGACTCAAAATGTTAGTGGCAATTTTTTCTTTTTCCTTTTTATATTGTTTAGATAAATACAATAGATTTTAATTGTATGATACATAAGAATATATATATAT
Organism: Quercus ilex subsp. ballota; assembly: GCA_032727855.1. NCBI lineage: Eukaryota > Viridiplantae > Streptophyta > Magnoliopsida > Fagales > Fagaceae > Quercus > Quercus ilex. The sequence goes on from CM064919.1 coordinate 42,701,716, forward strand.
ATATATATATAGGTTTGGATAAATGTTGGTCACATCTTGAGCTTGTTTGACCATATTGCTTTTATATAATAGTACACGAATATTAAAGTAATGATATTGTCTATGACTAAGTATATAATGTTACAGTAATTATTGGGTATGTTGTCAGAATTCTGATGCTATCTTAGAATCATAAGATCCTCCTATCATATTCTATAAAAATGATCCAGATAAATGTAGAATATTTTTTGGGTTAGTATTGGCATGTGATGGCAATCTTAGATGATGGAATGTAAGATTCTACGATTTTGCACTATAGAATCTTTACAATCCTACCCCATAGAATCAATTTAGATTCAATTTAGATTGATATACGATTGTTTATATAGCCTCCAAGTAATATAATCAACATCCATTAAAGTTATTATAATTATTTGTAATTATGTTTCTCTATGGTGAGATTAAGATTGTCCAATCCTATTGATCTAAGTTGTAATTTCTTATAATTTAGTCAAAAAGAAATGTGTGCTTTAACTTGTCATTACTTTTTAGCAACATTTTAATTAATTAGTTAAAATTTCTCAATGAATGGGAAGTAGCATTAAAATCACCCCAGAACATGTATTGACAACCAAATTTGTTGAGAGAGAGAGACAGAGATTCGACGGGGTGAAATACAAAACTACCTTCACAAATGAGCTAATATAAGGCACCACAAAGATTTCTTCTTTTTATTATTATTATTTCATTTTGCTTTCTAATCACAAACAACAATTAACACTATTTGAAATGTTTCTTGCTCCAAGTTTTTTGCTTCATTCTCTATCTATGGCGGCTATGCATCTATCATATGCCACCCAATAGTTTATCGTGTATATAGTTATCACAATTCATACATTGTGAGACGTGTGATTAAGACTCAAGACCAGTAGTTGGACATATGCAAAGAGGTCCAAATTCTTTGATAGGATTAAAATATTGAGACAAACTTTAAACACATTTTATTTGAAATTTTCTATCTATATTGCTATTTAAAGAGGGTGAAGGTCATGATTATGGAGTAACACAACTAGTAATTTGAGAACAAATTAGTTATAGGGAAAGAAACATATGCAGTGTTAGGAAAAATTGGCTATCTCTTAAAAAGTCTGGTTAATGGAAGTCGAAGTCCATTACTTAAATTTTAGTTCTTTATTGTAACCGATTAGCTTGTTAATGAGTATCGAAAATCATTAGTTAAGGTAACAATTTTTATTTTATTTTTAGATTCTCAAAAAATAAAAGGTTACAATTTTTATTTTATTTGAGTAGGCTTTTAAAAAAAGGTCGCACAACAATCTTTCAATCGGTATTTATTTATTAGATTTTGATCATTTGTAATGGAAGGAAATACCGTATTTAAGTTTTTAACTTTTTGTGTTGTAAGAGCATTAGCATCAGAAAATGTTACTCTATTCTATTTTACCATCTTAAAAAGTTACTTTATTAATTATATCATTCCATTATACAATACTTTCAGCATCCCAAACTTTTATTTTTCTATTCTACTAATTAAAATAATATATTTACATAATAAAATAATATTTCTCCCAATCACTATCACTATAGCATTGCATTGTAATATTATTGCAAAACTTTTTGCAATAATTGATGTTTACAATTCTAGACTTGGAAAGTTTTTGAGAAAAAAATGCTAAATAAAAGTTAGATATGACATTTACAATTTTAGATATGAATGCTCTAAGGAGGGGTAGTATTCCCTTTTTTTTATTTTTAAAGGAAGAGTATATTTATTAAGGCTTTCTCTTTTTTGCAAGGATATTTATTAAGGCTTTCAGTTTTATGACAAGTAATCCAAAAATGCATTGAGATTCTAAACAAAGTTGTACTCAACCCAATAATTGCAACTCACTGCCCCTTCTGCCCCTCCTCTCAGGAGGAACAGTCATTTTGAATCGTTTTTTGTACAACCCCTATGTTCATCTACTCCTCAGCCTAGGGCTCAGAGGGCAGTGAAACAGAGCCACAGAGTCCCCCACTGTGACCTGCCAGGCCGCCCTATATTTCTACCACCTGTGATACCTAAAGCTCTTCCCACTATACATCTATTGCCAATAGCTGCTTCTTAGCTGTTTTTTCTTTCTTCTTTCTCGGCTTGGCCAACTCACATATAATAATGATGCTTTCTTTATTTCACTGTTTCACGAGGTGGGCAGTGGGCTATGTCTTTATGATTCTCTACCTCTTTAACATCTGTCTCTTAATCCTTTTTGTATAAATATAACTATCACCCACTGCCATTTATGCATTCAACTCTTTCGGGTTACTTATAGATTGGGATCCCTATTTTTTTAATCTTTGCATTCGCCTTCTCTCTCTCTTTCTTTGCTTCTTAAACAATTAGCGCAACTTTACTTTCCTTGAATTTCTTTTATAAATTAGCTACTTTCTTTTCTTTTCTATTTTGGTAGAAAACGGTTTACCTATCTATAAAGCTCGGTATCTTTCTTCTTGGCAAATACTGATAATATTTCCTGGTTTATGCAATATATAAAAAAAGAGAGATAGAATAAGATATTTTGCTTTATTTTTAGATGTGGGGCTGTGCAAAATTAGAAAAGGAAAAAGAAAAAGAGTTCTAAGATTGCATGCACATGCATGTTTTTTTTTCTGTTGTTGATAACCTTTAGTTCCTGGTTTATGCAAGTTTTTAATTTTTGTTTTTATTCTTCTGGGGTGTTTTCAAAGTGAGGAAAGGAAAAAGAAAAAGGTTCTAAGAAGCATGCATTTGCATGTTTTCCTCTTTTTGTTTGTAGGAATGTAGGATCTTTTGTTCTTTTTATGGAAGTTCATGAATATCCTTTTTCTTCTTTCTCTTTGCCTTCTTCTAGAATTATTTACTTTCATTTCATTCGGTCATTGGCATGGTCATGGATGCTAGGGATCGAGTTGACCTATTCTTTTTGTAAAGTATATATATTCAAGAAGAGATGTTCACAAAGGAAAAGGTGAAGCTGCCAGCATGATCTAGCTTTGGTTAGCATATATGACTGTGATGTTAATACTAACCCTAACTAGGTCATGCTCTGACAGCCTCACTCCTTCCTATTTGGGGACCCATTTGGTTCCAAACACACTCCAAATCTTATGGGGAAAAAGCATAAAGTAAGTATGAGAAATCACTGTTAAGTATAGTATATTCCTCCCTCATGAGTTTCTGTTTATGCCCGGCGTGCGTTCTTTCTTTTCTTTTTAACTTTGCTTTTAGTTTCTTTTCTCTTTTAGTTTTGCTTTTGTTTCTAATTTGTTACCTGTTTTAACATTTAACAGTGGTTGCTTTTTGCCTTTCTCTTTTGCCAAGTCAATGGGATTGGTGTCATGATGGTTTATTTATTTGTGCAGAGAGATGCGGTTCAATCAAGAACAAGAGGTAACCGAAAGTATTTTTTTAGATAAAAGTATAGAAGAGGAAAAGAATATATGAGTTACTCTAACTAGTTTGTAGATAAGACTTTGTTGTTGCAATGATGCGGTGAAATGGAGTTTCATAATCATTAGTAATTATGGGATGTTTTTTAAAGTCAATTAAGCTTCATTTTGCAAATTGAACTTGGGTATTTCCTGTTGTTCCCTAACAAAAGTTGTTTTATGTTACATACATAATGCTTAATTTTGGTTGATATCTGCGGAGTTTACAGTGCATCTTTCACCATTGAGATGTTATAATTGTTTAAATTTTGCCGCATTATATCAATAAAGAGAGTCTAGGGGCTTCTTTATTTTCCAAAACCTGCAAAAATGATAAATTATAAATAGTAAAAGGAATTTAATTATTCAGAGGTCTTTGTTAAGGTAGAATTTAAATTATTTCGTAACTCGATTGAGCCACTTCTCAACTCAAAGTTTAATATTTTTATTAATTTTTGCTATTTTTCAATACATGTGTACTTCTTTGTTACCTCCTTGACTGGTTTTTTTATTTATCAAGGCACCTCTTGACAAAAGATAAGTAATAACGGCGAGCGCTAATTATTACCCTATATAGAATTATCTCTACAAGTTGTAAAAATACTTACTAAATTAGTTGTTTTCCTAACAAAATTGTTATCAATTACTTCAATTAGATGACAAAAGCAATAGGGACAAAAGAAATAGGACAAATATTAGTGTAAAAATTTGACAAATTGGCTGATGATATCATGGACTTTCGCCGAAATCCTAACAAATCTATTTTGGAACCAGAAACTAAAAATAAACAATAAAAAATTAGGGCCTGTTTGTGTTTTCAAAACTTGTCTCAGGTGTTTTCAAAAACTTGGGGCTATTTGATAATAATGTTTGAACAACACTTTTCATTATTTAAACAATAAAATATGTATTTTTATACTATTTTTTTATTCTCACATATTTTCATAATACTTAAACAAATATTTTTAGAATATTTAAGTTTTTTTTTCCTTGAGTTCCTTTTATCTTCCAATAAAAAACCGCCATCATCCACCACTAAATCCAAATAAAACCCACCAAATCAAGATCCATCACCACTAAATTGGGAGGAAAATTGTATTAGAGAGAGAGAGCAAATCCAGCAACAATCTCAACTCTGCTATTGCCATTGCAAAATATTAAAAAAATGGCAAGACTAAGTAATAGTATGTAGGTGTTTGCACTTGCAGCCGTGGTGATAAAAACCTAAAAAACTATTTTTAGCACTATTAAAAAGCTAGTTGAAGCTGTAGTAGTGGAGCTATAACCAAAAAATTTGACTTCTTCGCTAAGTGCACAGCTAAAATAGCTAAGTGCACAGCTAAAATAGCTGGGCACTTTAGTTAAAGGTAAAAAAAAAAATTATTTTATTTTGTAGTCACTACTAATTAAGATAGCTGTGGTGTTTTTTTAAGTGGAGTATATTATTTTATTGTATTGAAAGGTAAAATAGATTTACTGTTGTAGTATTTGAATAAGTAAAATAAATAAAGTAATTTTTTGTGGAGTTAAATAATTAAAAATATAGCATCATTGTTGTGGATGCTTTTAAGTACTCATTTTAAGATTTTGTCTTGTGAATAAAATATAGATGAAGTAATTTTTTTTTTGGTGTTAAATAGTTAAAAATATAGCATCATTGTTGTGGATGCTTTTTAAGTACTCATTTTAAGATTTTGTCTTGTGAATTTTTTGCGCATGAGATGAAAGTGTCTTAACAGCACTTAGATGTTTCCTAAGTTTTTTTTTTAAGATTATGTCATGTGAATTTTTATACGAGATGGAAGTGTTATTAACAGCAACTAAGATACTCTACTTAAGTTTAATTCTTAAAAAAATGCTACTCAAATATTTACAAGACTGTCACCAAAATCAGAAAACGGGAATTGAAGACTGGTGGGAGTAGTTTCATAAAAATCAGTTTTGCAAAGTAATCAGTGGGATTGGCTTTTCAAAAAGAGTTTTCTGAAAACAGGTATAGATGCGTGGTGTGGTGCTCACCGGTTTTTATTTTTTAAAGCAGAACTTTTTTTTTATTATTTAATGCTATATTGATTTCAAAAATTATTTTATTTGGAAGAGTATATTTTCATTGGTATGCTTGATTTAAAATTTAATTTGCGTAAGGGTATATTATACCCTAAAAAATTTTAGTTAGAAATTGAAAATAAATTATCTTAATCGAGCATCTGACCATAACATACCTATTTATAAAAACAAAAATAAATAAGACCAACAAATATAATTATATATTGGACGATTAATGATGATTCACTTAGAAAAAAAAAGAGCAAATTTAAAGAGTTGCATATAAGAAAATAAGTTAAAATTAAAAGATAGTGCCAATATTTTATTGGATGATGTTTCGGTTTGGTAAGAGAAATATTTGGAAATCTTGCACCATCGGCTTATTGTCCTCAGATTATTTGATTGAGAGGTGGGATTGAGGTTAAGTGCAATATTGTACTTGATGCAATTCTTGTAGAGGATTGAGATTGATAGTTGTAAAAAGTAATTTTTAATTTTAACTATTAATTCAAAAATAGTTTTAAAAAAAAGTTAAAAGAAGTAAAAAGTGAAAGTTAAAAACATGAAAAATTAATAATTTGTGAGAGGAAATGGATGACTTACATCATGTATTGCACTGGATCCTAATCTTGAGAGATGATTTGCTAAATTAAGTTCCGCTATTGATTAGTAGAGAGAAGGAATGAGAGGGCTACGAGAGTAACAATGTGTGAGAGGAACGTTGGAATGAGGGTCCTAGCTCTCTTTAAAAAAAAAAAAAAAATCTTTGTTTAAATCGTGAAAATGTAATTTCTGGTAAACTAAAATTATTTAAGGGTGGAAAGGAAAGTTTTTATCCCAAGCAGGGAGGAAAATCTTGATCAAGGTCGTGGTTCAAGCTACTTCAACATATACAATAAGTTGTTTCAAGCTTCCAGAAGGTCTATGTACGAAGATCAAGAGCCTGATCCGGAAATTTTGATGGTGACAAAAAGGTGATAGAAGAAAAATTCATTGGGTCAAATGGGAAAGCTATGTCAGGCCAAAGTTGAGAAATGTATGGGTTTGAAGGACCTTGCTCTCTTTAATGACGCGTTGCTAGCAAAATAGGTATGGAGATTGCTACATAACAAGGACTCACTCTTCTATCTGGTTTTCAAATCCAAAATTTTTTCCCAATTGTTCAATCTTGGAGGTCCCCGAATCAAATGTAGGATAATATGCATGGCGCAATATATTAAAAGGTCGTGATGTCCTTTTGAAGGGTACTGCTCGATGGAGAGTGGGTAATGGAGAGACGATCGGGGTGTGGCTGGATGCTTGACTACCTTCACATGAACACCCAAGGATCTTAACTCTAATGGTGGCTGGTTTTAAGGAAGCAAGAGTGGCAGACATCATTGATCCAAGCACGGGACAATGGGACTCAAACCTGCTGCAGGGACTATTTGCACCTAATGAGGCTGAACTAATAAAAAGTATTCCGCTATGTAGCTCGTCAATGGAAGATAAAATGGTTTGGCCCTACATAGGTGTGGTGATCCGAGATAATCAAGGTCAGGCCCTAGCTTCTTTATCGAAGCAAATCCCTTTGCCCTTCAGCTCGGACGTGGTGGAAGCTCAGGCAGCAGCGAGAGCCATAGCTTTTGCTTTGGAAATTGGGTGCAGCTCCTTTGTTCTTGAAGGTGATTCAAAGTCCGTGATCAAGACACTCAGCACTGAAGAGGAGTCTCTAGCCCCATTCCAAAAAAAAAAAAATGCCAAGTGTATCTCTTTCTCCCATGTATGTAGGCTTGGTAACTTTGTTGCATATAACCATGCTAAACATGTTAGCTAGGTTATTTGGTGTGAATGGAGGATATTTCTCCACATCTTTACTCTGTACTCCTAGTTAATTTGGGCTAACCTTTCTAATAAAATTTCCAAGTTTCATTCTCTAAAAAAAAAAAAAAAAGGGTTGGGTATGTGAAATATAGGTTTTACATTTATCACAGGGCACTGAGAAATATTCTTAAATTTTAAAATCCTTTCAATAAAAAAATTAAGAGAATTTGCTAGCTAAATGCTTATTTACTAAAAATGGATATAATTATACATGAAAAAGTGAGGTTGTAAAAATAGTATACAAGTTAAATAAGCTTCGAGAAAAAAAAAAAAAAAAAAACTAGACTAAATGCATACTTATAGTGATTAGTTGGAGTGGCAGTTCCTTTCCTGCTAAATGTGTACGAGTACGAGTATTCAAATGAACGTGTAAAAATCTTTTGTTCCAATTTATCTCATGCCATGTGACTTTGCTTGCAGTACTGTGCTCTGGCTTTTGTGAAATAGTAGCAAACTTTCCACATGCTGTACTTATGCAAGATAAAAACAACCAAGCCTGTTTTGTAGTATAGTTTTATTTTCCAATTCTTTTTTTTTTTTTGGTAAACAATTATTGTCCAATTCTTCCTATTAACAGAATCTAGGTTTAAATTCCCCTCTCCCACTTATTATAATTTAAACTATAAAAAAAAAAAAAAAAAAAAAAGTCGTGTGACCTCTTTATAAAGAGAACAATGGTTCAAACTGTCTTTTCCTTACACATTTTAACAATTTATCAAAAAGAAAAAGAGCAAAAATGCCTAGGGTATATGTTGCTGATACAGTACTGGTACCAGAGACAATGCAAGCTCATTAATGAGCTTTCGTTGATTGTGGGCTGGAACACATGGGTTCTGAGCAACTCAACAGTATTTGCAGTTTGCTTATCAGCATCAGCTTGTTTTTGCTAGTTGGTTAATGTAATTGTCATAAAGGAGAGTGAAATTTGTATTTAAATTGTGTATATATTATCACTACCAGTACATTTTTAAGCATTTGTTTAACTAGGGAATCATTTCAGTTCTTACCTTTTTAATTATGGTCGGTTTAAATACTGCTTATTTTGCTAAAAATTAAAAACTTATTGTTAAAAATACTGTAGCAAAATAATTTTTAAAATGTAACAGTGTTGACGTGGGTCTGTTTCTTGCGTTTTTCATTTGTTGGCTGGGTCATAAACAGTGCTGTAGCACCCAACACTTAAAATGTAAACACAAAATAAGCGTTAGCTAGAGTACTGTGCACTGTTCACGGGAACCACAAATACTTCTTTCAGCACATATAACTTCTAACTTAGATTTCATAGTACTATTCACATATTTAAAAATTATTTTATTACATATTTTTAGTTTTTAATTTTTAATTTTCAATAATAAACCGTATCTAAGGAGACTCCTATTTTGTGAACCGCTGCGGATGAATAGAGACGCAAAACGGCAAAAGGAAACTTGAATGTCAATGATCAATAATGGAACACGAACAACCAAAAGATAGTACCAATTTATGATGTGGTCGCAAGCCTCACAACTCACAGGTAGTGAAACAGTATCTGTACTAGAGAGAGAAAAAAATACAACAGGGCATCTTTGTAGGTAGGGATGGGCTAAGTAGTCTAATACTCTCTCTCTCTCTCTTTTGCTAGGTGGCATGCTGGACTTATTTTAGGGATCAGTAGGGTTGCCTTCGAGGTTCTATTTTTATCCCTGGAATCATTTTTAATGTTTGGCACGTGTCGCTGGAATCTTCTATTGCTTGATTTGAGATATATTTACTTTTTTGTGTTAATGTTTTTTTTTTTCCGCGGGGGGGGGGGGGGGGGGGGGGGGTGGGGAAGTACGATATGATTAATGTCTGCACCAAATTTTCTTTCTACAATCCTAATCATATTGTCTCTTGATTATTTCTGTCCAGATTTATGAAATAAAAAATAAAAAACAAGGGAAAGTGGAAACTACATATTTAGCAAAGAAAGAAAGAGAAAAAAAAAAGTGGAAACCACACAAATTGAATGAAGAATTGTAAATATCAATGAGATATCTAAGTTATATATATTTTATAGATTGTCGCTTGATTGGCTGATATACCATGATAATGGCTATGTAGTAATCTTGTCAATTCTCAATCTTTAACAAAGTGCATCGAAGTTGGTATGAGATGACAAGTGGAGGACATCGACCATAGTAATATATAGACATGCATGAACAAAGCTTGCTACACTATTATTGTTTTGAAAAGTCAATTAAACTATATTAATCAAACTCAAATATCCAATAATCTTCAATAATTGGTTTTTCTTTTTGGGGTGGGGAACACCTAAGATAAGATACAATAAATGGTCTTGAGATTCCACAATTTGGTGTAATTGAATACTAATTTTTAGGGTTTAATTCATGCAATCATTTTTTTTTCTTCACACTTGTTTTCACACTATTAGATTACAATCTCACTATCTCGTATGTTTGTATAGAAAAATACAACATAGTAGCTGTAAAATAGTACCACCATCCCTTTCAGAAATGTCATGGATTTCATTTCTGTACTGTTATCTACAGGAGTACGTGTCATTGGGGATGTATATATTTAGTTATTGACACCGATCGATCACAGTTTCTTTTTATATATTTTTCTAAAATTTCTCCAGAAAAGTTAGTTGAAAGTGTGAATGCATTAAATTACCTACAAATCATGTCCGATCGATGTGTCAGCTCCTAAGGGCTAAATCCAAATAATTTAATTTAAGAGCTATTATTTCAACTATATATGTCAAGATATGATCATATATATGAACACTCCATTCAAAGTGGAAATCTAATTTGAATTTTTTTTTTCAGAGCCAATCTAAGTTGGATTTGTGAGGATGAAAAGTTGGAAAAACCTTTACATGTATAGCACCATAGTCTTGTCACGATATTAATTGACTGCTAGCAAGGGGGAGGGGCAGGGGTGGAATTGAGCTCTTACGGCAAAATGAAGGTAAGTAATTATGTCGATCAGAATTCATTACACAAGAAACCATACATATGATCCTAATGGATTTTGTAATTTGGTGTCATTATTATTTCTTACTAGTTTAATTTTTATTTATTTCTCTATTTTTGGTAAGTAAGAGCATCTCCAGCAGAATAACCAAAATTTTGTACTGTTTGGCTAATGAAAAGTGACATTTAGTTTTTGTCTGCCCACTTTTCAAATACATTTTTTAACAGACACTCTATCTCATTCTCTATCTTATTTAAATATTATTTTTTCATTCATTATTTATTCTTTTTTTTAACAACTACACATCTTTCAACATTTTTTTACTCAACACCTAATTATTATAATAGAAAATAAGAATTTGAAGAATGAACAGTAGCCCATCAGACTTGATGGGCTACTATTTATGAGCCAAAAAAAAAAAAACTAAGTTTGCCGAGTCTGCTAGAGCACTAACACAGCACATATTCTCCAAAATTTAGCTAATATATGTGGATGCCTCTACCGCTGGAGATGCTCTAAGGGTAGGAGAGGAAGAGGACTGCTAGTGTTAGAAACTTAGAATGTTTAGGATATTTTAATAAATAAATAGATAATAATTTTGTAGAATACCATATTGTGGTGGTTTTGTAATACTATGAGCTACTGTAATTTTAAGGTTATTTTACTAAAACTTTTTTTTATATACCCAATGTTGAGTTACTTATGATATACAATTATGTATAATAAAGATGTAGCTACTAATTAAGAATTTTCTAATATAGATGTAGGCTATTACATTAATCCACACCCCAAATCTAGATTCATGGGTATTCCATCTATATATATATAGACTCCTCATATTTGCATTTGTGTTGTAAGGACCCAAAGAAAAACAATAGCCACATTTGTAAAACACACTCAACTAATTCAATATCAATTTGGGGCACATCACACAGTTCCACTTAGAATTCTATTTCAGTATCATACACTCTTATGCATTGATTCAATTCCGATTGATCATGCACTTCCTTGAGGTTGCACACACACGCCTACAGCTCCGAAGACAACCTTCACATGTCTCACATGTGCTTAGATCCATTTCATGCTAGTTTCATCTTGGCAACGCGCTTGGCCAATTATCTGACTTCCATAAGATTTTGCCGCTTATAGTACAGATTCTTCGTAGACTTCTGTGGTATTAGAATTACCATACTAAGCCTATTATAAGTCTCTTATAATATACATTTCAATATATTAAAATATGTAGTCATGAAGTTCATCAAATTTTTTTTTTGAGAGTCAAGAGCTTTTTATCAGAGATTAATTTGTGTTGTTAGGTTGAAGCATTAATTTACTTCTTGTAGTTTTGCTTTCTCTTTCTACATGATTATGTATATTATTTTTTTCTTCCAAACGAAACGCATATAAGATCTATTTTTAGTTTTTTATTCAAACCCACCCCATGAGGTTGCCGAGAGCATATCCCTGCAGCAATAAGACACGATAACAAAGTTAATTAAGGACAGATGGAAGCCAGGGAAGATCCTTGAACTAAATAATAGAATCCAACTAAGTACAGTGTTCCATGGCTATCTAACAACTGAACCAATCAATTTCAATGTATTCTTCCAATGTACCCAACAATTATTTAAAAAATTTAAGCATATAGGAAAAGTAGTTTGTTTTAACGTTGAGAATCTTATTATAATTCGAAGTAGTTAAACATGGCTCATGAAACTCAAATCAAGCCAAGATGTGTGGAACTTTTTCTTTGGAATATTATTGTTTCCACTTTTTGATACTTTGATATGGGGATGACTCTGCATGCGTCTATTGGTTCCATCTCTTAAACCTACCAAAGGGATCAAAACAACTTGAAAGAAACAGAATGTCAAAATCATAAATCACTTTATTGGAATACGTTTATGTCAATTTCTTACTTTGCTTGTGCCTCTGATCGTTTACTTTACAGAGCAGACTCCAAAATGTTACTTAATCCATAGTAATGTCTTTTTAACATTGCTTTTAATGTGTATCTGACACCACTTAGATGCAGAAGGAGCAGGCCCCTAACAAATGGCATTCCATTCCATGTATATATAGAGACAAGAACAGACACACAAAAAAGAGTTATCTTCACTCGAACAAAGTAAAGATACTTGAAAAAGAAACGAAAACAAAGCACACCCTACTTTTTTCGTAAGTGTTGAGATAATAAGTTATTAAGAGTATTCTTATTAAGGATTGTAAAAATTTTAGCATTTAAGCATCTAAAAAATTAATTTTATAATATTTAACACATCACTTTTTAATACACCTAACATCAAAATTTCTATTTTTTTACCACTTCATTAAAATATTATTTATTTATCATTTTTTATTCTTTTTTGTTCTCATCACCCAACCACCCCAAACTCGCACAACCCACGGCACCACTCACAGCACAACCCACCGACCTCAACCCACAACACCACCCATGGCACACCAACCCACTTTTCCCTCTCATTCTCTCTCTAGCCATAGCTAGCACCGCCTCAGCAACAACAACCACGCCTCAGCCACGTTCAGCCATTGTCACACCCCCAACCACCACAATCACAACAAATTGCAACCCACCACATCCAAAAAAAAAGTATATATAATCACCCAAAACCACCATCACTGCCTCCCACAACTTGCAAATCAGAACCCCACCACCGAATCAATCAACCCACACCCACCTCTCAGCCACCCCGATCAACCCAACCACCGAAATAAAAAACCATCGAAATCAAAACCCAACGAAATCCATCAAAACCCAAGAAATCAAAACCCACATATATCAAATCACAAAACTCGCTGCAGCCCAGCCATCGTAGCCTAGCCACACCTAGCACCACAGAGGGAGAAGAGAAAAGCTTGCCGGTGTGGGTTGAGAGAAAACCAGAAAAAGAAAAGAAAAGAGAGAGAAGACTTTGTAGTAGTGGGATTTTTTATTTTACAATTCAGCTCACTGTAGCTGTGTGTCAAAATTTTTGGTATTTGAAATCTTTGATATAGTGAGTATTTATGTGTGCTGGTGGTAAAATTTGGCTTTTGCCATTTTTAGCATTCTTGATAAGAATGCTCTAATAATATATAAAAAAAAAGTAGTTTTATCGTTAGGTTTATATCAAAATCAATGACAACTTATTAATTTAAAAGTTGTAATAATGTTGCAAAGGAAAAAAAATTAAAAATTTTGCACACACAAGAATTTGTTAGGTAGAGATGCTTGTTATTAAACTTTTCAATTTTCTCTTGAATTTGGTAAGAAACCATGCAAATGGTCCCCCAGAGACTTATTTTGGAACATATGGTGTTTACACAGAGAGAGAGAGAGAGAGAGAGAGAGAGTGAGAGACCCACATTAAAGTGAGTAAAGTCTCTATGTCAATTTTAGAACTGCACACTGCCTTGTCTGCATGGTGGCGTGGTGGCGTGGGCATGATAATATTCAATTTGTCTTACTTTGGACCACAACACTACCGTTTATCATTTTCGTTCATGAATTAATTTTAATTATTATTTATTTATTATCCTCCTAAACTTTTCAGTCTCTCAAATTAAAACAACAAAACCACTACAAGACTAAACAACACAACACCAAAGGATTAGAATATATGAGTCATTCTTGGCCTCTATTTATATCCCCCCCTTCCTTTCTCTTCTACATCATCCATATTCAAACTACAAAGAAAGCTCTCTCTCTCTCTCTCTCTCTCTCTCTGTGGGGCTGCCTTAATTACCTGCTCTCATCGTGCACCACTAGCAGTTGAAGCTGCCAGCATGATCTAAACTTCCCTCTTGATCATTCAAGGAAAGATCGGATCATATTGGCAGCTTCACCTGTTGATGGGATCACGGAAAATCCTTGATTCTTTTCACTAATTGGTGTAATATACCCATCTGGGTAGTCTGAGAAAACCCTAGAATGTAAAGGTTTGAAATCTCCATTTAATTTTTCACTTTTTTGGGTATCCAAGATTTGCTTTCTTGTAAATCAAATTGTTGGAATATATATTTTTTGTGGTAATTTTTTTAAAAATAAATATATTTTTTTCGCTATTATTGGTTACTGTATTTAATTTCCTAGAATATTTTGACTCTTCATTGAAATTTCTCTTTCTGGAATGTCCTTTGCTTTCTCATTTTTGTGATATACATTGCATGAAGCACGTTTAGAGAGAGTCTTGAAATAGGCCACTACTGGCTACTGAGAATTTTGAGGCATAAAAAAATATGTGATATGTAGGAGATATCCAAGTTTACTTTTTTATATGTTGGATAATTATGCTGGGGAATCTCATTGACAGTAGGTAGAGAGATATGACTGTTAGGGTTTTCAGTGACAGAATTTCTCATGTCTAAACTTTCTTGGTGCTTTTGAGATCCAATCTTAAGTATTCCTCATGCATAGAACCTTTACATTCTTATTGGTGGGTAGTGTGTAGTGTTACAATTTTCATTTAGGCTGTGCTTTATATCAATTACTGTATGGGTTTTGGTGAAGAGTAGCTTGGTCCTTCATCTATATATATCATGAAATTATAAAATTAATGAAAAGGAGAAAGAAAAGGGAAAGTTATTGAATAAAGCTTCTGAGTTTAATATTGTTTATTTTGGATAGTAAGTCTCAGGATATTTTTGTTTAATCATTGGAATCATGAGGTTGTCTATGAACTTATCAAATTCGGACAGGTTGATTATAGGAGTAAGTTTAAATCTAAGAAGAGTATTACATAACTATTAGATTTCCAGAATTAATTCAACAAAGAGAGAGAGAGAGAGAGAGAGAGAGAGACACTTGCAGAATTTAGTGGAAAAGGTTGAAGAGTCCCTTTCTTTTGTTTCATTTTCCTTTCTATCTACATTTCCAACTATTTTCTGTAATATTCCGCGTTTTCAATTAAGAGTAGTTTGTTGGCCCTTGCTGCGTGATTTCTAGCTAGCTTTTAGGATTAGTCACAGCCAATCGTTTTCAAAAAAACTAAATTGGAGTTTTCAAAAAAAAAAAAAAATCGACAGTATTTTTTGAATAACTATTTCTGAAAATTGAAAACAATTGCAGTGAACCAAACCACTTACAAAGGATTTTTTTTTTTCTTTATAAAAAACCCAGAAATTGTATTTAGAATTAGCAACCAAATAGGCCCAAGCCCATAACTCATTTGGATGTCAAGGTCTTTTTATTCATAGATTAAGATCCTAGAGAGCTCTTGGGATTCACTATGAAATTCTTAAAATCCTATTAATCCATTTTGAAATATGCAAATTAGATTTTAGTATTTTACCATGTCATCGATCTTCATATAAACACTAACTATCAAAATTTTGATATTTCTTGAATTATTGATGTGGCAAAATCAAATTCCCTCATTTTAAAATGTATAGATAAGATTTTAAGAACTCTATTATTGTGGAGTTATATCCTTAAAAATTTATAGAATCCTAACCCAACTTCTACCATGTAACATTGTTGTTTGAAAAGAAAATTGAAAATTCTCTTTAGTGCTTCATAAGATTGTGTATGGATAAAGAATTTGAAGAATTACTAGAATTTCAAAATGAGAAGATTTAAATGAATAGGAATTTCAAATTTATGAATTTAAATTTTCATTATTTATAATGAGTATATTCAAAAACAAGAAAATTAGAGTATAGTGATATTTACAATACTAATGATAATAGCGATGCTATGATGTCATGGTGTTGGTGGTGATATAGTGTCGTGGTAGTAGCAGTATGGCAATGGTGGTGGTAACAAGAAGTTGTCGTGGTAATAGCAGAAGGTGGTAGTCGTGGTGGTAGTGGCAGCAGCGACGATTGTGGGTGGCCAAGTGACATTTCTATATTTAGAGCCATTTTATACTATATGTCCAAACAAATGTTGTTTTTTCTAATTCGGTTGATATGGATTGATTGTTGTTGGATGCCTTACATAAATTAATGATTTTCAGGTTGAATATGAAGGCATTTATGAATGAAATACCTCTTGGATTATGCAGCTCAACGGCTTACAAAATTGTAATTTTTTATTATCATTTTTAGTGGAGAATATTAAACCATCCAAAATAATAGACGAAACGCCTTTTGGATTGTGTAGCTTGACAACTTTCTAAATTGTGAATTTTTTTTTATTATCGTTTTTAGTGGAGAGTAAACCATCCAAATTATGAATTTGCTTAAGCAATATATTTACATTCCTAGATTAAAATTGAATAATTCTATTGTGATTTATAACCTATATTTCTGTTTCCTTTTTCCCTTCAAAATGACGCATAATATAATTGATATTAATTTCTCAAATATCTGTATTGCACTTTTCACGTCACTTACTTAAAATTCGAGGGCAGACTTTGTTCTAGAAATTTATCATTCTAGATGCCACTATTTTTTTTTTTTTTTTGGTGCTAGGTAGGAAACACAATGTCATACAATCCCTTAAAGTATCACATTATTAAATATTAGCATTGATACACTATGTTGAATATACTAGTATGGATGCAGAAGCGAAAGTATAAAGTATAGAACACAATAACACACGAGGGTTGTGTGATTCAGCCTAACGGCCTATATCTACGAAAGAAACCTTAAAGGGCTATATCAATAATATATTAGAGTGTAGTACAAATCCTGTATTACAATGAACCATAACATGTGTATATATAGTAGACTAAATCCTAGACTAATAAACTTCTAGTGCAAGTAAGGGACTTGGCTTGCACACAAAGTAAAATTAGGTTTGGGCCTATGCTAATGAGCTAATATATCTCTAACACCCCCTCTTAAACTCAAGATGGAAGTTTGATGAAAGCTTGAGATTTGATAAGGTTGAGAAGATCTCTTGAATGAAGTGTGGCACTATGATGATAGTTTGAGGAAGGCAATGGACTTGCAGTGTTGATATGACTTTTAATGGTGGCATGACTATACCGGAGAGTTTTGACGGCAATAGTGGGAAGTCAAAGAAGATGAACGCAACGAAGAAACACCGAGGAAGACAAAGTTTGCTCTTAAATACGCCGTAAGGACAGAAAACCATGGGCATAGGAAGGTGACTCTGATACCATGTTAAATATTAGTATTAATACACCATGTTGAATATGCTAGTATGGATGTAGAAGCGAAAACATAAAGTATAGAACACAATAACACATGAGGGTTATGTGGTTCAGCCTAACGGCCTACATCCACAAAGGAAATCCTAAAAGGTTACATCAATAATATATTAGAGTGTATATATAGTAATATATTAGAGTGTATATATATTAGAGTGTATACAAATCCGGTATTACAATAAATTATAACATGTGTATATATAGTAAACTAAACCCTAAACTAATAAATTTCTAGTACAAATAGGGGACTTGGCTTGCACACAAAGTAGAATTAGGCTTTGGCCTATGCTAATGAGTTAGTATATCTTTAACACACATAAAATAGATTGTCATTTTTTCTTGATAAAGTCTCTGATAGTTGAATAAGAAATCTGGTGTTCAATCTCCGCCTACACTAAAAATCAATTGGTGTCTTGGTTTGATAGTAAAAAGTATCATCAGGAGTAGACGTCATAGATTGAAACCCTCTCAGAAAAAAGAAGAAGTGAGGTTGACATTAATTGGTTATAAACTCATTTTGGTTTAATTTACGTGCTCAAACGAAATGGGAGAAAACATTGAAGCCATTAAAATATACTATTTTAATGTTATACTACTTAACAATTTTCATATTCATTGTCCAAAAAAAAAAGAAATACAAATTTTATATTATATAAACTTTGTAACAAATTCATTTTTGGGCTATAGTGCCTCCTCATACTCTACATGCTTATAAAATATCAAGACGATAATATATTAATAACTATCTTACCTAAGAAATTTTGCATTATATATATATATATATATTTTTGTATTTTAAAAATTATATATAACACATTTATGTGTTGGGAAATAAACTTTGTTGGGTAAATTAGACCACACTTATTGAGGTTTATCGAAATGCAATCATTCCCCCTTGAGATTTGTATAGACTCGATAGTTGGTCCATGTACTCTCAAATTAATTGTGATTAAACTATAGAAATATTCTAATTTAAAAAAAATATATGTATATATATATTTTTATTCAAACTATAGATGAAATGACACTCTCTTCCATTGAGATTTGTGGATGCATTACAAACCCTTTTTATGCATGTATATATTAATAGGAGTATTTTAAAAATAGAATATTCTGTTAATGAGAACATAATTGTTACATTTATACAAATCTTGTTTTTAAAGGGAGGTGTCATGTTGTGAAACTTTTTTTTTGTGTGGAGGATTTCGTAAAATCTCTAGAAATGTTGGTGTAATTTACTCAAAAATATTTGATCAATATAAAATTTTATGTGTTTTTATAAATGTCCCTTGGACTTTAATGTGCGTGTCAATTTAGTCATTGTACTTTTGATTTTGACGAATTAATGGCCTGTTTGGAAGTTTAGAGAGGGAGGAGAGTAGAGGGGAGTAGTGGAGAGGAGAGTAGAGGGGAATTGTTCCCCTCCACCTTATTTGGATGTTTTTAAAATTAGTACGGGGGAAGGAAGTAATTAGCCCTTCTCCTTATTTGGATCATTGGATGTTTTAAAAATTAGGACAGAGAGGAGAGGAAATGATTAAAATAGACAAATTTACCCCTATTTGAAAATAGGCTTGCAACATTGGTCTATAATTAATTTAGAAAGGATAAATTAGAGAATTTACTTGGACAATAATTTATCTACTCTACTCTCCCCCAAATCTCTCCAATTTGGGGGAATTAAAAATGAGAGATTAGAGGGAGTTGAAACCCCTCCAAGCCCCCCCAAATCCCTCTCCCCCCCCCCCCCTCTTTCTTAAAAAACTTCCAAATAAGGTAATTGAATTACTCTCACTCCCTCTACTCTACTCCCTCTCATTTTTTAAACATCCAAACAGGCCATAAATCCAAGTACTTCCAAGTTTGTGAAATCTAACCTTATTTTAACATTTTTCATTAAATCCTAATAGATTTAATTACACTTTTTTTTTTTAGAATATTAAATATTTTAACACACACACGGGGAAATGAGAGAAGGTCTTAAAGAAACTTACAGTGGTGTATATCCAAAATCGTCTAATAGTTTTAATTACGTGATATGCACGTATGGAATGGCATCAAAACTATTAATAATATGGTAAAAACTATAAATATGTACATATAATCCGATTAAATTCATTAATATTTCTTAAAAAATACTTTAAAAAAAATACTAATTGAACATAAGGTTTGGTTTGTTACAAATCTAATGTCATAATTAAATTGAAAGTCCAAAGATCAAATTGACACTTATGTCAAAAGATAAGGTGATATTTGTATTATTTTTTTTTATTTATAAAAGCTATTAAAGTGACAAAATTTAAATTTAACGAGTTAAAGTGATAATTCACCAAATTTATAAGAAGTAAATAGTATTTTTGCTTATTTTTCAATATATTTATGCAATTGTCGTTGTCATGACTCATGAGCTCATATTCTATTGATATCATTAACAAAAGCATTTTAATTATCGAATAACTCTCTCTCTCTCTCTCTCTGGGATGTAACTAGTAAAAAGCATGATACAAGTAAGTGCTTGACTTTTCCCTGATGGACCCTCTCGTAGGAATCTTCCCTTCACTGCAAATCTGCAAAACACAGTTACACTTACCTACGAAACACACACACGGGCCCCAGAATGTTCGGTCTGATTCTTGTTTCATTTTATTTTAAGTTCTTATAGTAGCTCAAGTGATCAAATTTTAACTATTTGAATGGGTAAATAAGTATTTAAAACAAAAATAAATAAATAAAATTTGTTGTCCAAATTTCAGCCTATTGTCAATTGCTTAAATAAATAAGAGTTCAAGTGGTAGTTTAGTAATAATGATATCAAGTGATAGTTTAGTAATAATGATACTTTATATCTATCTATATATATATATATATATATATATAATATTTATAGTTGGAATTCTAACTCTTTCTCTTCTATTATTGACTTTTTTTTTTTTATTAAAAAAAAAAACCCTTATAAAATAGTATTAATAAATATTTATTAAATATGGATGATTTGTTAAAATCTAACCTACTTATTTAATTATGAATTATTATAATTTCAAGAAATCCATAATAAATTTATCATAGAAACTTTAGAAGATCTTGATATAAGCATGCATTTAACTTACATTGTAAGCTATTTATTTTTCAAAGTAAGCTAATATATATAGCTTTAAAATATAATTGATTTTTTCCAACTTATTTAAGAAGACAATAAATTTAAGTCGTATTAAGAATACTGCTTAATCCAATATAAGAATACTTCACTGACTACTTGATTCCATAGTACTTCACTAAATGTTTGATCATGTTGTTCTAAGTTCTAACTCATACTATGATTTGCCTTCATCATTTATGGGCAAAACAAGAACCTTGGTTAGATTTCCTTTATGAGATATTTACTAATTTCTCTTTGAGGTTTCAATAGTATTGCATAATAATAACAACGTACGTTAGCATGGAAAATAATAGTTGTCAATTTCATTCCGTTTAGTTGAAATATTTTGTTCTAGTTTTATTGTGTGTGTACCCGCACGTGTGTTTCGTATCCTGCTCAAATTACAACCTATCCTCTCTCTCACATTAAAAAAAAAAAAAGTAGTGGATCTTTTACTCATAAAATAATTAATTGGAAATAAATATTATGCATTCAAAGAAATATCCAAAATCGAAATTTAGTACTATCTTATACACCATACTTTAAGTTTGGTAATACTATCTTTTATTTAATAAAGATGTCAAAATGTTTATCATTTTATTTTTTAATGGATACTCCATTTTATAACTTATAAAACTATACGTTTTTCATATTAGACCGATAAAGATTTTTTTTTTTAAAGAGAAGAAACGTGAAATGTCTAAGAAACTTTTATTATTATTATTATTATTTTTTAATTTTATAGAAGAACCGTTTAAGAAACTTAAAGCTAAAAAAAAGAAAAAAAAGAAAAAGAAAAAGAAAAAAGTGGTCTTAAGAAACATCGATTGATGCCTATATAAGGCGAATTCAATTGAACAATTTCCCTAAAAAAAAGTGAAAAGAAAATTCACAAAGAGAAAGTTATCAGAAAATTAAAGCAGCAAAAAAGAAAGTTCTCAGAAAAGAAAAAACTAAAAATGGCGGGCCCCCCAGGCCATTGGCCCTTGTCAAGTGATCCCAAGATTCCTAACTGCTCCCACTTCGAATGCCACCCAAAACTCTCTCTCACGCGGACGCGGAGGCCTCCTTTTTGTTATGCATTGCAAAGGAACACTACTTTGCTTTGAGTCCAATGCATTGCAGTTGCAGAAGAACAACAAATTTTGATCTTGGTGAGTTTTCCTTCTCAGCTAGCCTTCACTTTTCGTGTATTCTTGTTTTTTCTTCTTCTATTATGGTTATAAACTGGGTATTTGTAAACTTTTCACTCACTTTTCCATACATATTAATTGAAAGCTATGGTGAAACCGATGAAAAATGGCCTTATCTTTAATGGGTTTCTTTGTTTACAAAAGAAAAAGCAACCCCAATAAAAAAGGGGATTGCTTTTGCTTTGATTTGCATATGCTCACTGTTTACAGATTGTGGTGATTACTGATTCAGATGTGTTTTATTGGGTTTTCTTAGAATCTTGTTGACAAAAATATGGCATCGAATGGAAAACGAATCTTCTTTTTGAATAAAAAGAGAAGATGGGAAAGCCCTTTTGCTTCCAATTCTATTTCCTAAGATGTTATCTTGGGTTTTGTATTGTTGATTGGATTCTTATTAATAATTAGTCCGGATTAGTGTCGATTGTGAAAAATCAATAAATATTTAAAAGGCAAACTAAGGAAGTTTGTTCTTTCAACTTGGATGATTGATACATTTTTATATATATATATATATATATATATATATTTTGGTTTTTAGCTTTGTTTAGGAGTAGTTTCTTGCTGGGTTTTCTTTACATGCTACTGAAGGAATTTCTTTTTGGCTAAATCTCACAAGTTTTTATGAATCTTAATTAGATTATAGGCAATTGCCCATGTGTGATTTTGCAAAATTGGATTTGGATTGGAATTTCAGTATTTAAAGCTCTGGCTTTTTCTCTGAAACTACTATCGTGAAAATTCAAATCAAATCCAAATTCATTGGCATGTAAAGCAACCAAATATGATCTTGGAACTACAGATTCCCTTTCCATGCATCCAAATGAAGTCTTACGATTGTTCTTAATGGCATTTGCCTACATTTGTTTGGATTTATCCTTTACAACGAAAATATGGTTGCAGGTAAACAGGAACTACAGGGGAAAATTCTCATTTCTCATATCGATATTTGGCCAATGTGAGTCCTTCCACTTTCTATATAACCTATTTCATGAATGCTAATATGCTTTAGGAGTGATTGCAAACAACAAGAATTTTATATGTTCATGAAGTTTCCAATTATGCTAGGTTTGCATTGTCCATGATCTTTCTTTGTCTCCCTGTCAAAGATAATTGCTAGTTTGTACACAAATTGGGTCAATTTTTTTCTATTAGTAAGTTACACTTGCATCCAGTGGGTCTTGAACCCACGACTTCACACTCCACCTTCCTCTTACAAGGGAAAGAGGTGACATTTGAGTTAGAACTCATTAATTATTTTTGCCTTTAGTGTATTGAATTTTTTTTTTTTTTTTTGCATGGTTGACTATCCCTCTCTATGTTGCTGGGAGATTGAACCATCATCTGAGCCCCTCCCAATCAAATGATCATGCTCAATCTAACTTCTGTTTTGTAGACTTGAGTTCTTTTTACAAATTTGAAGAAAAATACTAAAGGTTCAATTGGTTTTATAAGTCCGTTAGATGGAATTTTTTATGTCCTTGATTTGTTGGGGTCATAAGGTTAACAATGTGTTTGGAGAAAGTTTACACATGTAACCAAGAAAATATTTCCTTATTAAGAAGAAGAAAATGCAAAAGTTTCTAGGGTTAATCTACCTTTTTGATATATGGGAAAATAGAAAAATTACAGTTCATGGGCAGGATTCATATTGTTGATAAGATCAAATTTTAGAAGAAGAAATTGTAACTACATGTGCATAGCAACCTCATGAAACTGAATCCAAGACTGGATTTGAGTCCCAAAAATGAAGTGTTTGGACTAGAAATTCCATTTCTTCTTTCCAAGTTTTTCCCCATATGAGAGCTGAACATCTAAAACCAGAACAATGCTAAGGAGCATAAAATATGCTCACTTATGAGCCTAGTGATGGATCCTACATAATGATTAACCAAGAGAATAATACGCCACTTAATGGCGTTATACCATTTGGTCAGCTACACAAATCCTTTAATTGTCAATTTCATCTTCATCAGTGGTTCATTAAACATGACGTGTTAATTTATTTATCATCCTAGAGCCTTTTCAAGTGGTAAGTTATTCAAACATATATTCTATCACCAAGATTTATGCTGGTGGTCAACCTAGGGCATGGGCCAGTTGTGTAAAAAGATTAGGACATTAAGCATATATGTGGGCTAGTAGCATTCTTCAAGTGGCTCAGGAGAGATGGTATCACAGTTTCTTTAATTTTTTAAAATTTATCTTGGTAATGAAAAAACTGAGTAATATAATTAAAATTAAATATAAAGTGCATGAGAGCCATTATATATATGCCTACTAACCTTGCTAGGATAGTATAAGTTACACCTATAGACCTATAGTATAAAAGTACAAGGCAGTGTGGTACTCAATAGTATGGGCCTACTTGATATATTCCAACAATCAACTTGAACTTAAGATGGGTTTAGAGATACCGAGTTGGATATATAATTGCGAAAGCAGCCTAGTGGAAGTGATTTAGTAAAATGTTGGTGAGCTAATCAAGGGAAGCAATTGAGTGAATCTGTAGAGTGTCCTAAAGGATATGATGATAGACAAAGTGATAGGTCATTATTGTTGTGCAATAAAACTGCGGATTCAAACCAATAACAATAAAGACATAGATAAATCAACAAGCATACACACAAAAAGTACAAGAATTTATGTGGTTTGGCATATTGCCTACATCCACAAGGGGGTGACAAGGAGAAAGTTCTGCTAAGATATTAGGGAACTATAATAGTGATACAAAGACTCTCAATAAACTTGAAGCTTAGATACAGATCTTTCTTACACATAACAAATACTAGAGAAACACTATTTTGTGCCATGACGCAGCACTCTTTCACACAAAACAAACATGACAAGTGGATTGATTTATGTCGTGACTTTCACTCACACTTCTTAGAACAATGAGAGGTTTAATATAATATGGACTTTTTGCAAGTTGAATTTAATCGTAATTTGACTGACTTGATGGTAATTCAAGCCACACCCATTGGCAATGCTCAATATGTTTAGTTTGGTTATGAAAGATATCATTATGGACTATCTAAATAGCACTTTGGTTGTCACGGTGCAACAACCATCGCAACCAAAGAAGCTCATAATGAGCGTCATGCAGGGCACAATATGTTATGAACCTAAATAAGGTAAATGGGATATCTGGGTGGCTAATTTGAGGTAGCCAGGCCTCCTTGAGAAAGAGAGAGAGAAAAGAGAGATTCAAGAGACTAAAATGTGCTTAACATTTCATGATGCCTGATTACAATGAATGGAAGCCATTTATACTAAGGCCTAGTCGAGTACAACGGCCAAGATTGGCCTAACAACCTCTCTAACTAACTGGCCATTTGGCACTAACTAACTAACAAACTTCTAATTACATACATGCTTAATTGTTTTAACACACATGACTAATTGACTGAGCACATGCTCACATTAGAAGGCTAAGGTCGAACAACAATAAGTAAGGCCATATGCCCAGTCAGCATTAGCGTAAGAACAAAGTAGAAGAGATGATTGTAAAGAGAAGTATAAACTATGTTGTAATTTGGGGCTAGCGGAAGCGCATTCATATGAATAAGAAAATAAAACATCCACACAAGACAACAATATTTAATGTGGTTCGGCCAACTCTAAGCCTACATACATGGGCAATGCCAACCAAAATCCATTATCAACAATATGGAATGCAACCACTCTCAATCAAGCCTCATATACTCATGTTTTAATAATATTCTTATGTTACTTATCAAAAAAATAAAATAAATTAATAACACTCACAAACGTCACAAACTTACAATTCTGAAGCCCCAATACACCCAGTAACTCTCAAACAAAAATAGACAAACACTCAAACTACTTTCCAAAGAAACTCACTCCATGTTCTTTTAGGCGTCTTCTCCTCTCTCCCTTTGGGAGGACCATTGGGCAAAAACCACCAAACCCTTTACAACAATGCTCAATTATAAGGTTCCAATTTAATTTATTGATGGATAAAGAATGCTGACTGTTTCTTCAATATGGAATACTTTTGTCTTCCACACCAAGGAAACCCAATAATGGAACCAAATCCAAATGGAAATTTGAGACAATTTCTAACACTATGGGACATGGTGCCCTTAATGTCGTGAAGAATGCAAAGGACTGTTTCGATGTGAGTGATGAATGCAATGGATTGTTGTGATGTGAGTGAAGAATGTGAGGACTATTGCCATGTGAGTGAAACGAGGAGCTGTCATGAACTTACTACAAAGCGAGCTTGGGCTTGACGAGTAAGATTTATAAAATAACAATTTTCGATAGAGCCACTTAAAAGAAGCAACTTTTCCCATGTTTTACTCAAGGCCTTAACGTTCTCCTACAACCAACTCCAAACCTAGAGGAAGATGCTTGCATTTGATAGATCAACCCCATAGTCCTCGTAAATACCACTTTTGGTCTTTTGAGGTAATTAAGGAATGGTTTTTCTGAGACAGGTATAAACTTTACAATCCAACCAATTGGCCATGATACAGCTGCAATCGCAATGCAAACGCCCCACTGTAACCCATTCAATTTCTCTGTATTTGCAAACTTCTTTAGAAATTCTACCATCACAATTTGAAGAATAATTGTTATCCCCACAATTCCAAGAAAAAGTTGGTTCTTGTGAATTCCTTTGAAAACATTCTTCTTCTCCATGCTTCTTGAATTGAACTCATTAAAAACTTGGCAGAGAACAAAAGTGTTGAAAATAATTGTATTGTTTACCTCTTTTGTAGTATTGAAGATAGACTCACCCTTGAACTGTAAAGTCAACAGGACTGATATCTGGAATAAGGCTTGAGCTAAGAGGTTCCTCCACATAATATTTGTTATTAGAGGCGCTGTCCGACCCACGGGCAACTTGTGCATTAGTTCATCAGTAGGACGCTCTGTAGCAAGGGCCAAAGCTCCCAGTGTATCCATGATGAGATTGACCCATAACAACTGGACTGTTGTTAGGGGAACCTCTCCAGCAGAAACTGCTGCAATAAAGTTGATTACAAGAGCTGCAACATTCACAGTTAATTGAAATTGGATAAATTTCTGGATATTATTATAAACACATCGTCCCCATCTTAAAACCGTGGCCACTGAGGTGAAGTTATCATCCAAGATTACAATATCTGAGCTCTCCTTAGCCACTTCAGTTCCTTGAATGCCCATGGAGAGTCCTATGTCAGCTTCTTTTAAAGCAGGTGCATCATTTGTGCCATCTCCAGTGACTGCAACCACATGGCCTTTCTGTTTCAAGCATTGTACCATTAGAAGCTTGTCGAATGGGGATGACCTTGCCATGACACGGATCTTCTCAACTTTCTCCATTCTTTCTTCGTCTGTGTAGTTTCGAAACTCCACGCCTTCTACCACTTCATTTAATTGATGACTCTGCTTTAGTATACCGCATTCTGTAGCTATAGCTTTTGCTGTGAAAACATTGTCTCCCGTGATCATTTTGATCTCCACTCCAGCGACTCTGCAAGCTTCCACAGCTTCGTTGACACCCGGTCGGCATGGATCCTTGAGACCAACTATCCCTAGCAAGGTTAAGCCATTTTCTTTTAGTCGTTGGCTTGTCCTCTTGTCATCATGGCATCCCATTTCTTTTTCTGATATTTGCTTATAAGCGAAAGCAATGCATCGAAGGCTACTAGCTGCCATGCCCTGGATTATTTTCTCAAACTTATTTCTAGCTTCATCTAGGGACTTTGTATTCCCACTACTTTCATAGAAACTTGAACACATTGCTAGGATTAACTCCGCAGCTCCTTTCCAGTGCACATGGATGGTGTTATCAACCTTATTCTTTATTGCAACCCCACTTCTTTTCTTCGTGGAGTTGAAGGTTTCAACATGGAGAACTGTATAATCTTGCTTTAACTTTTCCACGTCCATACCCAATCCCAAAACAGCCCAAGATAGAATTGCCTTTTCGGTTGGACTACCAAAAATTTCTGGTTCAGATCCAGATGCAGGTTTGTAGATGGTACCAGTCGTGTTTAAACCAACTCCTTGGTGGAATAGTGTAATAACGTTTGGTGCAATTACAATCGAAGAATCTTCTTCAATGGATTCTTCACCAAGCCAAAACTTGGTCACTTTCATCTGATTCAATGTCAAGGTGCCGGTTTTATCAGTGCAGATAATTGTTGCTGATCCCATTGTTTCACATGCTGAAAGTTTCCTAACCATTGCCTGATCAACCATCATTCTCTTCATGGAGTAAGCAAGTGTGAGTGTGACAGCCAATGGCAGACCTTCAGGGATTGCCACCACCACGATAGTGACTGCAGTGGCAACAATGCGCACAACTCCATTGAATACATTATCTAAATTTGTTTTGCTACCAAGGTACTCTGTTTTCCCATTTTTATCTTTTGTGTTGCCCGTAAAATAACGAATAAACATGACTACAAGGACTAGTAAAGCAACTGTAAGGCCTACCTTTCCGATAGAAGAGCTTAATTTATCAAGCCTTGCTTGTAGTGGTGTCCTTTCATTGGTGTCATGAGATATTGAGCTCATCATATTACCCCATGCAGTGTTCATCCCCACAGATGTAACGAGCATTCGACCATTCCCATCTGCCACCTTTGAACCAGAGAGCAAGAACGGATTCCCAGTAGAATCTACTTCCACATGATCACTCTCTCCTGTCATGCTTGACTCATCTATCAGCAATGAGTGGCCATCTATGAACAATCCGTCAGCTGGTACTTGATCACCTGTACCTAAAAATGCAACATCTCCAACAACAATGTTAAAAATGGAGATTTCTTGGCGGCGTGTGTCTCTAAGAACGTCTACTTTGATGTTGTTGCTTAGTTTTGATAACTTGTGGAACTGTCTCTCCTGTCTGAAGTTACTGAAGGCAGAGACTACGATAACTAGAAATACTGCTGCAAAGATACTTCCCCCTTCGTACCAGCCTTCTTGCACCCCATTTTGTTTGATGCCAAAACCAAGAGAAAGGGCAGCACAAACCAACAGTATAAGGATGGTGGCGTCTTTGAAAGCATCCACCACATGAAATAGGAGCCCTTTTGGAGGCGGCTTGTGGTATGTGTTTGCACCAAACATTGCACGCCGCTGGCTGACTTCTTGATCATGGCCATGAATCCCATTCTCTAGACTTGTCTTGAGAGCAGTGGCGACACCTTCCACACTGCCAAAACTGCGAAGAGCTATTATGTCTCTCTCTTTCACAATTTCTGTGAGAGTGGTTTGATCAATGTTGGGGACAAAGGAACATGGAATAGCTATTATGTCCTTTTCCTTCACAATTTCTGTGAGGATAGTTTGATCAATTTTGGGGACAATGGAGCAAGGCGCGTGTTCAATTTCAACATGGTTGGAGCTGCATGGTTCAATATCAAGAGTGGTGTATAAGTGAGCCTTCAAGATGCTAGAATTATCCTTGTTTCTTTTAGGCCCGATCTCTTTGGTAAGGAAGACCATGAAACGGATAGAAGAGATTGCTAAATAAGCAATGCGCCACCGCTTATGGGCTCTGGTGATGGTGGCAGTAGCTATGGTAAGCAGTGTGCCACAACCATGGTGCACATCATGGCTTCCTGTCATGGTTTTTGTCTTTTTGTAAAAAAGTAGAGAAATGGGTGTTTTTTTTTTTTTAAGGTAATTCAATAGCTGGGAAATTTAACCCAATTGAAAACGTCAGAAGGTGCTAATTTAGCTAAAAGATTTAGCTACAAGACTTTTGACGAAAAAATAGGTATTAGGAAGTTCAAATTGAACTTAGGAAAGGATATGAAATTAGACCAGAGCAGGAAACAGTAAGGAAAGAACTTCATTCTATATCACAACCTCATTGTGTCTTATAGGCTGGGCTGCTGAGGCACGAAGTTACTAGGTAGCTTCCCAGGCAACCTTGTGAACCGCTCTCTAGTCTTTTCTTATACCATTTAGTCAATTAAGTACTGAAGTCCGCCCATTTTAGGCTATTTAGCAATGTGAAAAAAAATAAATACTTTTATTTACTTTGGTCGCATGGCAATGAGATTGCGGGCTTGTCTTGAAAGTTGAAATCGATGCCAAATCATTTCCGTTAGAGCAATGATACATACAAAATTTGACAACATTTTTTTATAACAATTAAGTTGACAAGCTTGTTATGGTACTCATCTGAATTTACTATTGACATTATTTTTTTATCTATCGCTAACAATCTATCACATTAAAAAGTGTCAAATTTTCTTTCTTTTTTTTTCTTTCTATTATCGACATCATGTGGAGACTTCTCTTTTTAACTTTTCTCTTTTTTTTCCTTTTGGTGGTCAGAATTGATGGCTTAATAACTAGTAAAATCTCGTGGTTGAATAATAAATATGAGTTCGAATTTTTTTTTTTTTTTTGATAAGTAAAATGAGTTCGAATTGCCTACACCAAAAAAAATAAAAATCATATTAATGCCTTAACTCTTTTTTTGGAGAAGATTATAGAATAAAAGTTGTATACATTATAAATTCTATTGTATCTATGTTTAAAATAAAAATAAAAATAAAAATGAATAATGGTTTATTATTATAAATTAATAATAAGAGAGTATTATTGTTGAAAGCGGCAAAGGAAAGAAAATGGTCCATAATCATAATGGGGTTATTTTCTTCCATAATTTATTTCATGATCCCGAAATGTGGGAACCACAGCTGTGTCTGCCGACTTTTCTAGTTTTAGACAATGGTACGGTGCCAAAGCATCAACACGGCCACGTACGGATCCTTTTCATAATGCAAACTTCCTTCATAGTATAGCCGGTGCCGACAAAGTTGCCATATTTGACAACTATAATTTCACGTCGGTCGACTAACTAGCATAATTTGAAGGGAAAGCTTAATAAGCACCTTGCTGTACTTATTAAAGTTTCTTTAATATAGGTCTCACTTAATAAAAAAATTAAATAAATAAAAGAAAAAGACATAAAAGTAGATTTTATTAAAAAATAACCATAAAACTTAAAGTATATTATTAATTAGGTAAAGTTTGAAATAAATTTCATTTCTAACAAATCGAGTCCAGAAGACTCGATTTTGCTTTGAAGAAATCGAGTGTGAGACACTCGATTTTCAAGTGAGTATGAAAATCGAATGTAAGACATTCAATTTTTAAGTGCAAATTCACTGGACAAAATCGAGTGTAGAGAACTCGAATTGTTAGAAATCAAATATGTTTAAAACGTTATCTAACTAATAATATAGATTGAATTTTATAGTTATTTTTTAATAAAATCTCATAAAAGTAGCTTTATCATCATATCAAAATATTAATAAGTTTTTTTGTATAGGCAGAGGATTAAACCTCTGATTTTTTATTCAACCATCAGAAAATTTACCAATTGAGCTAACTAGAACTCATTTATCTAATTTACATACGTTTTAAAATCTATTTTTAGTAATAAAATATCAAGTTAATTCATATATATATATATATATATATACACATATTTCAATTATTAGTATTGGCACTTTATCTGCACTGAACATTAGATCTATTGGTGCGCAGGACGGGTGTCATTTTGACATTGAAAAGCAGCCTTTTAGGTGCACCTATGGGCAAAAATTTTATTGGTCGGTAAGCGGACAAATTAGAAAAGGAATTGTACCTAATTTTTGTTTTGCATTTTATTTTTAACTGTGGAGAACAGAACCATAAAAAAGTTAACTGTGGAGGACATTAGTAAAATCCAAAAAGTTATAGACTTTGCCCTCGTGTATCCCTCTAGCTGCCTTAATTGGCATCAACGGCAGACCTTAGATATACTCCTTTTATGTGTGCATATTTTTTGTCGCAACCCAGGCTCTTGTTCTACCTCTTTCTTTTCAGTTAAGTGAAATATTATAATATAATAAGACTAAAGTGACTAAGAATCCGTTTGGATACAACTTATTTTTACTAAAAATTGAAAATACTGTAGCAAAATAATTTTTAAATGTATAAATAGTGCTATGAGACCCATTTTTAATAAAAAAATTGCTAACAAATGAAGTTTGTGGATCTTATGAACAGTGCACTGATGCACTGTTCACAGGAGAAAAGTCCACAACTATAGCTAAAAAAAAAAAAAATTGAAAACGCCAAAAACATGAACATGGATGTGCTATCCAAACACTCAATTTTCTCTCTAAAAAAGGGGAAAATAAAATACTTAATTTTGTCATATCTCAACCAAAAATTTAAGAAATTCATATTTTTCTTTTACACTAAATTTAGGAGACCAAAATGCAATGGTTCACTTCCATTTAGAATATTTTACGATCACACAATATTCTTAAGACAGTTCTTTGCTTCACCCACTGTGCACTTATATTATGATTTATATCCTCTTAAATCTTTGTCATTGAGAATAATCTCTTTGTCATTGAGAATAAAAGGCAAATAATTTTCTTTTAAGGTGGCTTTTTTTCCTTTTTGTTTTTTCATTCCAAGAACCTGTAACATGGATGATCCGACTAAATCCTCAGCTCTACAATTTAACTTGTGTAAGTAAATAAAAATAAGGACCCATATGTCACTTTTATCACATCTTTGACTGATAGATTTTGACTAAGTCCTCAGTTACAACTCGTGCAAGGAAATAAAAAGGAGGACCTATATGTCACTTCTGTCACATATTTGAATGATGAATTTTGGATATGATTTAAAGTAAATTTAGGTCTAGATTTTGGATATTAAATACTGTTAACTATAAAATTTTAATCACAATCAAATTTTAAAAGTATTTACTAACGTGCATCAGGGTATATATATAAACTATTTTAGAAAATTTTTTATGAAAAAATGAAAAAATAATTTACTATTTTGACAATTTTTTCGATTTTTCATAAATTTTTTTCAAAAATTGATGGCTGAAACCCAATTTTAAATAAGTTAACACAATCTAAATCTTAGATTTATCTCACTTTAAATCATAGTCTTTAAATTGAAATAGAGAGAATCAAAATCCATAGATTTCAATATGCTTGTGTGTGGTTGGGCAGTCATATGGCCCAAAGTTATGAGCAGGTTTCACATTTCGCAGAGGACATTCCCCCTACCAAAGATTTAAAATCCTAAATAAAAAAAAGGGAACCTTCATATTTGAGCCGGACCATCCTAGTTGATGCAAACGATTTTACTAGATTTAAAATTAAATGCGCGTTTTAGGTGAAAGTTATGATATTATATAATACAACTTGATTTATTAATTGCAGCAGATTTTAGTAATAATTAATGACTGAAAATAAAATATAATAAGTGTTAGTTTGGATACAAAACGCGTCTACAATTGTGAATGGGTTGTGTTTTTTGTATGGGTCCCATGCACTGTTCACGAGACTTGCAAGTACGGATTTTAACAAATTTTTTTTTTATAATTAGGTCCCACGATACTATTCATACATTTAAAAATTATTTTGCTATAGTGTTTTTAGTTTTCAGTTTTTAACAATAAGCAATATCTAAACAGACCCTTAAAAGTGATAAGAAAAACATATAAAAAAAATGCACATTGTATACAAGCTAAAGCTACTTCACACGCAAGATTTCACACTCAAGATATGCAAGAAGCTTTTATTAAAGGGATTCTTTTTAAAAGTTGTTTATTTTATGGTTTTGGTTCCATAAAAAAAAAAAAAAAAAAAAAAAAAAAGGTTGTTTATTTTACTTTCTGGCCTTTTGACCCATATGGTGAAAGTAGATAACCAAATACAAAGTAAAGTTTGCTTGTGCTGCTGTGCAATGTGCTATCCTACAAGTATGAATAATAATGTGAAACACTGGACTTTCCCTTTCGTTCTTCTCAAAGTTTCTTTCTTCCTTTCCCTTTTTCTTTTCAGTATTTAATTACGACCGTTAACCAGTCCTTTCTTCCATCTCATTCATTGCCCAGGCTGTAACATTGTCAGGAACTGAATTTCCAAAACAACTACTTCGTAATTTACAAAGTCACATGGTCGCGTCCTTTTAACTTATGCATCATTCTGGCCCAAAACGTCAAAATCCGTGAACCACAAGTTAGAAAAGCTCATTGTCGACTGGACAAACAACATTATAATGTGCCCACTAGGTAACCAAGAAAAATACCAAGTAATTTCATTTCATGTGAACATTGACCCCGTCCAATACGTTAAAGCTAAAAGTCCACGTTATAGTAACAGATCGATACCTCGTGAGTACAGCAGCCGTCACTGCAACTTCCTTGCACCTTCCATGGAAATTAATGTAGCTTTTTTTGAACGGAGCTAATTCAAAACAGTGTCATGTCGACATAATGTTTTGTCGACATATGATGTGGCGTGCAATTCATGTTAGAAATTTTTTTTTTTTTTTTTTTTTGAATTAGTAATGGTTGACTGACTGACCATCGTAATGGCAGCGATAATTGTGTTGGTGGTGCCTAGCGGTGAGGATCACGATGGACAGAGGTTGACAAGCCGAAGTGACATTTTTCTTGCATATCATTCATTTATTGCCGTTGGAATGAATTGCTCCTCGAAACCCCCACAGAAACTTCACGGTTGCATAACCCAGAGATATAGATACGTTAAACAATGCTTTTGCGTGCATCCAATTTCATAAGAATATACAAAGAAATTGGGCCCTCCTCTCACGTTTATGGTGAATTCTACCATAAATTTAATTAGTAAATCTCACTATGAATGAAAGAAAAGAGAGCATCATTCTCGATACTCCTGAAGAACCTAAAAATTACTCTTAACTTACTAATTCAACCAACCCAACTCAGCCCAATACCTTGGGTTGGGTTCGATTTTTTTTTTTTTATATATATATTTTTTTATACATCAATAGTTGAGGGTGAGAGAATTTAAATCCTAAATATTTTTATTAAAAATACTAGAAAGTGTCATTAAGCTACAAGACTTTTGGTAAAATTGTTAGTTTGATGTATATGAGTTTTTTAAAATATTGATAACATAGCTAAACAAATCTTTAAACATTTGTATCATACAAATAAATTCAGTAAGGCAACAAAATGGATGATTAATTATTTTTTATTTAAAATTAATAATATAATGTTAACAAAGCTCATTATTGAACATTTAAATTTTCAAAGCAAATATAATAGATTATTTCTATGCAAAGGTTTAATTGTAATTATCATTGAAGACGTTTTTCCTTTTTCAAATCACTACTCCAACAAACAATGGAACATAATGTTTATTTTTCATCCGCACATTTCTCTATCATTCTTATTAAACAATCACAATAAAAATTAATAATATTTTTCTCCTACTACTTTTCTATCCTACTTATCTCTTCCATCCGCCCAATTTTCTATCCATCCTATCCATTCTACTTCCTATCCTACTTACCTCATCCGTCCACCCACTCGTTTACGTAACATTACTCATACATGTATAACTCACATGTGTGGATCTCAAATAGCTATGCAACACTTCCTTGTGGAATCTGTGCAACACTTCCTTTACGTACACTTCTTGTGTAGAATTGGGAGCCATCACATCCATTTTGTATATTGTCATATTTCTTAGGTTTATTTTTCTTTATGAAGCACGTTGAACAAGCGTGAAAACTAAACCCAAAAGACGAAAACGCAAGCTATTCTGCAAATGTGCCCCCACACCGAGAAAACTTAACTCAAAAGACGAAGGCGCGAGCTATTCTGCAAATCTGCCCCCACACCATGAAAACCTAACCCAAAAGACGAAGACGCAAGCTATTCTGCAAATCCGCCCCCACACCGCAAAACATATTGACTGACCCGTTAACTCTTGTACATATTTGTGACTAGCTATACTTACAGGATTGAAAACACTAAACAACGTGACAAACACGATAAAACTTCGTTTGGATTGCACTAAAAACAGGGGACATCTGCATTTGGCGTTTTTTCCTTGGGTCCCTTGCACTGTTCACGGGACCCTCGAGTACGGAATTCAACAAATTTTCCTTTAAAACTAGGTCACATAACACTATTCACATATTTAAAAATTATTTTGTTACAATATTTTTAGCAATAAGTTTTCAGTTTTCAGTAATAAGCGGTATCCAAACAGACCCTAAGGCAAATTCAGAATGGGGCTTCATTGATCAACCTAGTTGAGAATCTGAACTTAAAAATATCAATTGGTAATTGGTATCAATTACATGTTGATTCTTGCAACATGTAAAGCAAAAGCTATGTAAGTCTTAACCAATCATAAGTGTAAGCAGTGTTTTAAAATCATATCAATTGGTTCAATTGAGAATCTAGTATGATTAGTAAACCTACAAAGCGGACAGTAGACACCCCAAAATCCATGAACACGTTGGGGACAATTCTGCTTGCGTGTCCTCAATGTGTCAAGAGAGAAAAAATATATGTTTTTCATCGTAAAGTTTTCTTTGATTTAGATATCTTCTTAAAGATTTTAATAGTTGTTTATTATAAAAACTAAAAATAAATATAAAGTGTGTCTAAAATAAATAAAATATATCTAGAGATACATATTAATCAATAAATTGTCGTAATCCTAATTTTTCAGGGATTGTCATGTCTAGTGTTGTGTAGTGTCCATGTCTGTGTATGGTGTTATGTCATGTCTGTGTCCATGCTTCTTAGCTTTAAATCGTTTTGATTAAAGCAAACTATATTGAGATGAATCAACCAGCTCATTGATTCAATCAACTAAACCGAAACACCCAATTCAGGAGGTACAGCCATACAGGAATCCAATATGTCTTCACCCAACTCTAACCACCTAACATTTCAGCTATTCGCTTATTCCTAGATTGAATATTATGCAAGCTTTATTCATTTCCAACTACCATATCACCACCACCCCAAAAAAAAAAAAAAAAACAGAGTTAAGTTGCAAACAATATTTTTCACAACTTGCTTTGTTGGCATGAATCTATTACTAATACCATTTTATTATCTATCATTAACAACTTTTCACCTCAACAATTGTGAAAAACATTTGTATATGTGGACTTATTGTCTCTCAAAAGATAATATGATAGTCCACAAAACTGATAAGGCTGAGAATTTAATAGAACAAAAGATGGCTATTTCAAGAAAAGTACACAGACATTTTAAATTGAATACGTAATTACAAGGAAATTTTTGGAGGTAACGACCACATAAGTCTAGGCCACTCTCTTTCTTTCTTTCACCATCAAATTGCATATACAGTTGAATTCCATTTGGGCCTCAAATATTGGGTCATATTTAAGTTCAGTAAAAGCCAGAGAAGTCAAAATGGGCTCACTGAGGTTCAGCCTAACAGAATCCAGTGCACAACCTAAATTGTAATTGTGGGTTCAAGCCTTACTGATATCCACATGTTTTATAGGGCAGATAAACAAAAAAGCCCAACATATCACCTGCTCCAACTAACTTATGAAAATAAACTAAATTTAATTCCTAGTGTCCTTTTTGTCTCAACCTTTTCTTTTTTTTTTTTTTTGTGAAAACCCCAAAACTACTTTTTAAAATAAACTAAATTTTATCTTTTTGGCTCACATTTAGCAAATAAGCTAGCCACCAGAATTTACAGGAATCAAATAGAAAATAATGCTTTCAACACCAATAATGCCACTTAGCCAACACAAATCTGTCTGCTCTTTCCAACAAAACCAGTAATGCTTTCAACAAAACCAAATCTGTATCGCTGGGCCAATACTCCCTGAGTTTCCCAGCCAGAATACCACAGCAGACATTTAAATAAACACCTTGTTCAAGAGAGTTCATATCATTGCCCAAACATTTCAAGCCCTAAGAGCCTAATGCTAAAGGGTTCATACTGTACTTACCAAGAGAGGGGAAGGGGAGTGTTTCAGACCCACCAGACAACCCATGTTATGTTTTGCATAGAATTGGATTTGGATGTACAAATCCATCCTCGACAAGAAAAATGAATGTGTAACAACTAACAAGTCCATCAATGTCCACCTCACTACCAAAAAAGATTATTAAGGGATAAGGAGGAAGAAAACTAAAAACAGAGTCACCATCTAAAGTGAAGCGCTCAAAAGCATGAACATGGTCAATGATGTCCATTCATAAAGCCAAAGATCTCAGCAAATATGACAATGATCTATGCCGTCCATTCATAAAGCCACATTGATCCAACATAAGTTTTTTTCTTTTTTCTTTTTTCTTTTTGATAAATAAATAACATAAGTTTTATTTGATAAATAGATGATCTAACATAAAATTATCTCTCTAACTAAAAGAATATATGTATAATTTCACACAAACCAAGACATATCGCATATGTATGTATAGTTACAGAAAATCACAATATACTATAAATCATCTTTAAATACTTCAAAAAGAGCAATCAAGGAAAGCTATTTTCAAGTTATTTCCACTTCCTTTTGTACTTTCTAACAACCAAACAAAAGCCTAAAAGGGAAAAGGTGAGAGAGAGAGAGAAATCAATAAAAAGTGGCTCATGGTAGCTCTATAGTAGTGCTGATGGTGGTGATGGTTAAGAGTTTGGAAGCATTAGTGGTAGTGATATAGTTGTGAAGGCAGCACCGGACTGTTGTCCACTATAGCTATTTGCCAATGAGCTCTAGCTCAACTGTGACCTCCTCCCCTTGTAGGTGCTAGGTGGAGGGTTAGGT
Organism: Quercus ilex subsp. ballota; assembly: GCA_032727855.1. Taxonomy (NCBI): domain Eukaryota; kingdom Viridiplantae; phylum Streptophyta; class Magnoliopsida; order Fagales; family Fagaceae; genus Quercus; species Quercus ilex. The sequence goes on from CM064919.1 coordinate 42,740,076, forward strand.
CATGGGTTCAAGTCCCACTAGATGTGTGTGTAACTTATCAATTCAAAAAAAAAAGCTATTTAAGCTGGCAGTGTTTAAGATGATAGTGGAGATAAGAGTACTGATGGTCTCAATGACAACAAGCAGTAATAGTGATAACCATGTAAAGAACATGCTCACACTTAAAAGTGATCGTTAAAGGTAGTCAAACCACGATCGTGTTGGTAGTAAGGGCAACAAAAAGAGGACAACCATGATTGTGACAATGGTGGTGGAGGAGGCAATTGCCAATGGCATTAGGCTTGCAATTGAAGCACCGATACTTTTAATTGGGATTGCATTTTCAAGACGAAAAACTAATGAAGTTTACTAATAAGCAGTTAATTGTAGGGGGGGAAACAGTATATTTCAGATTCAAATTTTAGGGATGATGGATCCCATTTGGTCACCATGGTTGCCTTGCACATGTTCCCAATTAAGTAGTGTAAAATTGTTCTATAATTGTAATATATATCTGTATCATACTTTACAGGGAGCAACTATATTTTAACCTAATCATCTGTATCTGTTTGTCATTCTCATAAGATATATAGACTATATCAAGGAACTCCAAACTGATAAAACTAATCATCTGTATCCTTTTGTCAGCAGCTTTTCCTTTTAACTTTTTAATTATTTGCTTATATTCAGCTTTTTAGACTGGCATGCTTGCTACACATTCTCAAAATGCATGTTACATGAATTCTGAACTTTCAAATTACTGTGCCCAAGCTCAGCTTCTTTTTTATACTACAACGTTTTTAAATACTAAAAAGCCTATCCATGGTAAACACAAATATGGGAAGCAAAAACAAAAACAAAAAACAACATACCTTTGAAATACCAAGGGACTGAATGTTATTCTAAGGTTTTGACAGTGGTTTGATCATATCAAAGAATGGCTACGGATTTCTAAAATTCCAAAGGGCTAAATGTTAGTACTATTTAAATTTTGGGTTTTGAAATCCTTAGTGAATATGGCCCGAATCCAAATCATTATGCTTTTAAACTATTCAAACAAGATTTTTATATTTAGTCCCTAAAATCCAAATTCACAAGCCTAAATCCTACTATCCAAACAAACCATTATTTCTTTTCTTTCCCTTTTTAAAAAAAAAAAAAAAAAAGTAATGTAACTTTTCTTTCCATTCAATTTGTTATAATGTACTTATTCTATTTTAGTCCATTCTTCATTTTGATAATTCGATTAAAAAAGAAGAAGTTAAGTGACTTTTCTTTCCATTCAATTTGTTTATAAAGTACTTATTCTATTTTAGTCCATTCTTCAATTTGATAATTCGATAGTCACAATGAGGACGGGAGATTTAAACCCCTGGACGTCCCTATTGGAAACACCAATAGGTGGTAGTTGAGCTAGAAGTCTCTTGACCTATTTTAGTCAGTTCAATTCTTTTATGATGGATACATGATTAAAAAAACTTTTTCTTTTTATCGGTAGGCTCCACAGCTCTAGCTCTTGAACTTCCAATCTCACCTTCCACCTTACTCTTACAAGCAAGAACCTAGCTCATTCGAAAAAGATATATTTAGCATATCAAGTAACTTCAAACTAATAAAACTAATCATCTGAACCTTATTGTTTTTCTTTTCACTTTTTGAACTTATTTGCTTATATGACCAAAATTAATCACTCTATCATGAATAGATCCAACTAAACTTAAACCAATTTTCAGCAAATCAACAAAGTGCTCATCCAAATGCACATTCTCAAAATCCATACTACATGAATTCTAACAAACACTATGACTAAGCCAAGCAAATATAAGAAGCAAAATAAATTTAACCAAACATACCTTTGAAGCGATCGGATCCAAAATCGGTGTTAGAGCCAAGCAATTCGCTAGCCCTATAACAATTCGTTTCGCCGAATTCACAATCTCCCAAATCCAGACCAATCGAATTAATCCACGTACACCTCTCCGGCACCGAGGCCCAACCAATCAACCTCCTGGCAACCTTCGGATTCACGCGCGCTGCAATCCACGCGTCCCGAAACGGCGCCGCGCACTTCTCCGCAGCAAACGCGGCGCACTTCTCTTTCGCCGTAACAAAGCAAGCTTCCATTTCGCGCGCCTCGCACTGCTCTCGTGCTTTCAAGTCGGTTTGTTTCGGACCAATGAGGGATCGCCACCAGGGAGGCTTACATTTGTTGGAGGCGGTGAGCGCGCAGCCGATTCTAGCTCCGGTGACGCACTGGTCGAGGATTTGGGACTCGGAGGATTTGAGAGCGGAGAACCAGGTTTGGAGGTCCCGGAATGCGAGTACATATGGGCCTGATGATGGACCGGGCCGGCGGATGGGCCCACGGAGCAAGGGGATGGGCCGGTCGAAGTTGATGACAGTTGTGGCGGCTGAGTATTCGTCTAGATTTTGCGGTTGTGGTTTTGGAGATTCCATTTTTCTTTTTGTGTTTGCTTCGATGCTAAGCTAAAGCTGACGAGAGAGCTTTCGTTGAGATTGCGTGACGCGTTGTTGTGCTTCACTGAGATTTTTGTTTTATTAGTTATTAACGGTTTAATGCTTTTTTGAAAGAAAAAAACACCGCAGGGGGCTTGCCTTTTTTTTTTTTTTTTTTTTTGAAAATTATAGTGAGTTTGGACACAACTTATTTTGCTAAAAATTGAAAATTGAAAATACTGTAATAAAATAATTTTTAAATATGTAAATAATGTCATGAGATCAATTTTTAATAAAAATTTTGTTGAAAAAAGAAGTTTGTGAATCCTATGAACAATGCACAGGATCGACTGAAACTCAATTAACACTTTTGTAAAAAAACGTGAAACGCTAGATGCAGTATCCAAACGGATACTAAGTAGGTGCTTCTCGCGTAGAGTTTGCTGGTATTATATTTTTGGGAAAAGTGGCTATTTTACTCTCTTTTTTCAAACTATTTAGCCAAACGGCCATTTAAAAATATATATATATATATATATATATTTAGCAATTTTTTTTTTTTTAATATGGAACTCAACATTATCCAAGCAGTCCTTTTATTTTCAAACTATTTGGCTCATGTCAAATGGTGAAGTTCTATATATATTTTGTTACTTAATTTTGTTTTTTGAAAATTTTATATAGGACTATTTTGCTAAATGCTTAAAAAATAAATGGTATTTAGCCATTTTCTCTGTATATTTTTTAACTCAATTACACTTGAGTCTTTTAACTATTGAAAAACATAATTATCGCCCCAATTTTTAAAATGCGTTACACATAACCCCCTGATGCTTGTTTTGTTGTTAACTTTAACAAAATTTAACATTGAAAAATCAATTTATCCCTCAACTGTTTATTTTGGAGAGTGGCAAATTGTTCTTTCAATGTTAATTTCTATCGAACTTAACACCGAAATAGACAGTAGGGAATATTGAAACAAAGTTGTAACTCTAGGGGGTTAATTGTGTGTTTTTTTAATAGTTTAAGGTATTAAATGTGATCGAAGTGACAGTTTAAGGTGAAAATGTGTAATTTACCTTATTTTTTATTTAGCCTATAAATTAGACTTTTGCCTTTAAAAGTTTGGATTTGTTTTTAAATTAGTCATTGAGGTTTCAAATTTTTCATTTTAGTCATTCACATTTAATTTCTTTTTCATTGTTCTTATTATCCATCTTCGTTAGTAATTTGACCATAAAGATGATTAATGTTTAGTTATCAAAAGTTTAAGTCATGTTACTCATATTTTGCTATCGTCACCAAAAGCCACGACTTGGTTTTTTGCACATGGTGATGATGTTGATGATTACTAATAGAGACATGGCTAATAGCTACCTTTAACAAAATACGGGTGACATGTCTTAATGCCTAAACACTTATCTAACAAATGAGGGTTAGACTCCTAACAAAGATGAACGCCATAGTTACCATAAAAATTATATCAAACATGAAATGTCAAAATGGGAAATTTGAAATCTCGAAAACCAAAATAGAAACGATCTTAAACTTTTAAGGATAAAGCAATAATTTAATCTTTAGTTTACTATGTTTCATTTTGGTTCCCTTTAAAACATGAGAACCCCTCTCATGCAGGTTTTTTTCACCCCCAAATAAGGGATCCTTGCCCCTAGACCCTAGTGTACATATATAAGTTACATTTTGCATAGGTAAAATATTAATTGTCCTCCCTCTCTCATCATTTTCTTCATTGTCCCTCCCATTTTTCTCTCATCTCTTAGTCAAGAATGTTGAAGGCAAAATGCATCTACTTTGTCTTGCCCGGATCCACCTTGATCTTGCCTAATGTAGGTTTACCCATGGTTTTAAAAATTGGACCAAACCGGCTGGTCCAAGTAGTTCAACTAGAAATCGAGCACTATTCCAGTTTGGTAAAAATCCCAAAAATCAATGAAAACCAACCAAAACTGATAAAAAATGGGGTTAAACCAAGAATTGGAGGCAAAACTGTTTTTTGCCCCAGTCCGGTTTTAAAATCGTGGGTTTACCTTGACCCAAAAGGACCAAAACAGAATGGGGCAAATTGGGCAATAATAATTAAACCTCATACCATCCCATTGTTATTCTTAATCCTAATAAATAAATAAAAATAAAAAAGAAGAAGCAACTCGTAGGTTAGGAACTGGATTCGAGCGCTAATTTGAATTTTTTAATCAACACATGTTTAACAGGCATTCATTAAAAAAGTGAAGTTGTGGATTAAATAGTTAAGGAGTTTTTAATTAGAATAGCTCGGTTGACATAGTCTGATTGATGACTTATAGATCTTATTCATGCATCACTTATCAAAAAAAGTTCTTAATATATATTATTCAAAGAGTCTTAATATTGTACAGGAATTACAAAATACACAGAAGATGTATACCATATAATCTGTACCAATTTTATTACAAGGTAAAAAAATGAAGCCTAGACTCTAGTAACCCAAAACATGGTTTATTCTAATTTCTAACTTCAAATTTGTGTGGACTATCTGGCTAACCATGATGGAAATTACCAGCATCTATATTTCGTCATCATCAGTATAATAACACCATATTCTATTTATTTACCCCCCTCCACCCCAAAAAAAAAAAAAACTGCACAATGTATTGCAATAAAAAAATGGAAAGGAAGTTGGGACATTGACAAGAATTGGATTTGGGGAGGTTTTCCATTTTTATTTATTGCATAAGATCAATTAAGCATCATCATCCTTGCAAATTCTTCATAGCTGACTTGACCGTCACCATCTAAATCAGCCTCTCTAATCATTTGTTCAGCCTCTTCCACTGTCAGTCTCTCCCCCAAATTTATCATTACTTGTCTCAACTACATTACAAAAATGTCTTGGTTTAGTTAAGGTATAAGAACTAATCATATTATTTACATTTATATAAAGATAAACTAAGAAAGATATAAAGCCCAGATAAAAAAAAGAAAAAAAGAAGAAAGTCTAAGAAAGATATAAAGCAAAAATTATTTTCTAAAAGAATTTGTGATAGTTCCAAAAATGGAAAGGAAAAATAAAAACTTAAAAAGCCAATAAATGGAAAATAAAATAGGCAAAACTACAGTTATATATATATTTTTAAAAGTTATACACATATAAAACAAGCTCTACCACATGCATGAAGGTGGGGAGTCTCACCTCATTAGCTGAAATATATCCATCTTGATCCCTGTCAAATACTTTGAAGGCTTCTTTTAGCTCATCGGCAACATTTTCCTATTAGAATCACATCCTCGTCAAAATCTAAAAACTACATAAGAAATTTACTAACAATATAAAATCAAGCCTCAATTACCACTCTCCCACCCCCTCTCAAAAAAAAAAAAAAGATCTTATATACCTTCATTTTTCTTGCCATAATATTCAAGAACTCTTCAAAGTCTATTGTCCCACTTCCATCAGCATCAACTTCACCAATCATGTCTTGAACTTCTTCTCTTGTGGGATTTTCGTTCAATGATTGAATTATTGTTGCCAATTCTTCCATAGTGATGTAGCCTTCAAGTGGTGAAGTCAAGATTTTAATTAAGGGAGACAATATTAAAAGATAGTGTTAAAACTTAAAAGCATAAATAATTTAGAAAATGTTAAATAATATAAGTAACAAAATAAAATAAAAAATTAACCTTTTTAATTGTCATACAAGAAATAAAATTTTCTTTTTATAAAATACTAGAAATATAATTAATGTAACAGCAAATTGAAATGAGATGGAAAGTTTTTATTTATTTGAGTGGGGGTCTAGGAGATTCAAAAGATGCAAGGTGATTTAGGACTAAATAATCTAATTATATACATATTTCTTCCTAATAATAATTAACTGTGGGTATATATTTCATATAGTAAAAAGATATAAAGAAAAATAGTTTATATATATTAATTTGAAAACTTAATATAAATATAAGAAATTTTTAAATAAGTCATTTGAATTCTTAAGAGTAAATTGAAAATTTAAATCAACATAGAAGTATAAAAAAATATGATGATGCAATTGAAAATTTTCAGAAAGTTCTATATATGTGTTGATTTCTTTTAAGAATTTATACAATGCCTAACCTCTTTTTCTCATGCTCTCAATTCTCTCCCCCCATTATTCCAAATATGGATTTATTGCAGAAAACCCCAATGGTTCATTCGAATGGAAGTATTTGAAGAGATATATTTATATATATATCGACTTTAGTTTAAATAGATTAAATAAAATAAAATTATATATAATATAATTTTATTAATGAAATTCAGGGGTAATTTTTATATTAATAATGGATTTGAAATGATTGGGATGCAAGATATTATTTCAAAATTAACACACAAGTATTTCTATTGAAGCAAGTTCTCAAAGCTCAAATCCATTATATATTGTAAAAATCCATATAAACTACTTTGTAATAGTAATTCTTTTTGAATCACTTACTTTAAATCCTTAAATTCAAATGCAACACAAAAGAGGTTTTGAAATATATAGATTAAAAAAAAACAACGAAAATATAATATCAGTTTTTATTATTATGTTAATTGTAAGACCAATAAAATTTAGAAGACCTTTTATTATTATTATTATTATTATAACAAATTGGAACCCCTGGGAGGAAAGGAAATTTCTAGTTTATATAGGACCAAATATGGGAGACTATATATATATATATATAGAGAGAGAGAGAGAGAGAGAGAGAGTTACACCTGGTGTAACTCTAAGCAATGTTACACCACCCAATTTTAAGAATCTCATCGATGAATTACATGTTCTATGTGTACTTAATATGCATGCCAATTTTCATGTCAATCGGATGTTATTTACTATATGATCCATAAAATTATTTTTTATGAATTATTTTAAACTACAAAAACTTGAATTTAAACAATTGATTGATAATGTGACTATTAATCTTTGATCACTATAAAATTTTGCAAGTATGAAGAGTATATGAAATAATGTAGTCTAACAGTAGATTTGTCAAAATTCACATCTAATAATACGTTATTAAGTGGTATAATATTGTTTAGAATTACATCAAGTGTAACTTGAATCCAACTTATATATATGTGTGTGCACGCGTGCGCGCGTAGGAGACAAAGGTGGCCATTTATTGTGTAAGAGAAGGGAAATTATTGTATACTTCTGAAGTACCATAAATGCATACTCTTTCTTCTTACATGATTGGTGGGTCTCACTAATTAAATTTATTATGAGACTCACAATTCATGTGAGAAGGGAGACTACGCATTTACAGTACTCCGAAAGTACCTAATAATTTTTCGTAAGGGAAATATATTTTTCATAGGGATGGGACCTTTTTCGTGGAACTGGGGTTTATTAGGGGTCAATTGTCCCTTCTAGACCCCTAAATCCGTGACTTCACCCATGACTCCAACGTTACCGACGATTCAACAAACTAATAGTCAAATTAGACTAATTTAACATGTCCCAATTTTATACCCAAACAGAAATATTCAACTGTTTTCTTCTCATTATGCTTGTTTTTGGAAGCATTAAGCCTATTTGATCCTGCTTTTCAGACATTTGTTTCTAACAAATGTTTTCAGAAAAAGGCCAAACAAAAAAATATTACAAACAATATTTCTCTGGTTCTTCAGCCAAAAAAAAAAAAAAAAAAAAAAAAAAAATCCTAAACTGAAAACATAAAATTTTTCCTATTTCATCATATTCTTTGAAAAATAGGCTGTTTTAAATATAATTCATTAAAAACAGATTTCGAAACACATTTGAGAATTGGTACTAGTTTTATATCTCCGTGAATTAAGAAACAAGAACCAAACGGGTTTATTAGTAATCTGGCATAGCAAAACACAAATAAAAAAGATTGGACTCTTAAGTCTTAACTCTCAAAAATAGAGAATGTAACACAAAGTTTTATACAACTAGAACCTGAACCACACAACTATTAATTGCAAAGCTCATTTCATCAAATATATATCCTCTGTGACATGAAAGAATTTTTTTTTTTTTTTTTTTAAATCAAACCTATATACATCAATTTCTAGGTGCTAAAGTAATTAAGAACAAAGATGCATGGAAAAAAAAAAAAAAAAAGCTATAGGAAAACAAACCATCGGAGTCCTTGTCGATGAGACAAAAGGCCTCCCGGAACTCGGCAACCTGATCTTCTGTCAATGTATCAGCCATGTTGAGTTTGATCTTTGAAACCCTAATCAAAATTGAGAAAAAATGTTTTCCAGGGTGAAGAAACTACAAGGAAGAGTGAATGGCAAGTATGATTAAGTTTTAGGCAAGAATGCCATATAAACAAGTTTTTCATTCAAAGTGAGGTGCGCGTTAAATTATATTTTTGAAATAGTCAAACACGCATGAGAAAATTTCCATTCAAAAGCTGGAATTTTTCTATAAGTCAGTCTCAACGTTTGAATGGTAACATTTTTCAACTATACATGCTGTCGGCCCGTACTCAACGATAGTCAGCTGGTCCATGACTTTCATTCGCTCCTTTTTTGAATTTTTCCAAACGTTTTGCTATAGTCAAAATTCATGGAGTTGAATACACTCTTAATTTTATTTCTTCTCATTTTTTCGTGTATCATTCTTCTTTTGAAGATTGAAAAACATAATATGAATATATAATAGCCCCCATCTAAAGGAAAATCACGTAGAGACAATGGTGAAGGTTGGTCGTTAATTTAGATCGTGTGACGATTTTGTTGGAACAATATTTGACTATGTTCTGTGAAAAGAAAAGGAAAAATGTTTTAAACAGAAAAAGTTCATTATTTTAGAACTCAATAATTGATCATTGTTGATTGTTTAGTTTAGGAACGAGTTTATTTTTCAAAACAAGCATGCTATGTGAGAAATGTTTCAAAATGCATGTTGTTGATTAAGACGATCCTCTCCATTTGTGAACAATGGGTCACCTCTTCTAGACGATGACTTGAAAGATTCATCTATCATGAGATTCTCAAAGACAATTCCTCATCTTTCATAGGGATCTTACGTAGGATTGTGGAAGGTAAGTGAGATTATGGATCATAGGATCAGATCGTGAATTATAAAATTCTACATTATTTGAAGAAAAAAAAAAAAAAAACAAAAAATACACATTGATATGTTGTCGAGGGGGGAAATTGATGCCTCTATTTAAGATGTTGGGAAGCCAAATCGAAACTCAACTATGGGCTCTTGAGATGGTACCCAAAGGCTTTCGGTGTGATGACAAAGCCTATCCCAGCAAGTAATACTCTTTTAGTTTTTAGTCAAGCATAAGTGATATTATCTTTCATAAGAATATCTTTAAATATTAGAAATGTATGTCTTTAATGAGAATGATTTTTAATATGAAGTCTTTGTGCCTTTTAAGAAAAAGGTCTTAATATTGATGTTCATATGTCTTCCATGAGAAAGGGCTTTTGTAATGTATTCTTGGAATAATATTTGATATGTTTTTAAGATGTGTGGAGATGGTAAGAAACATATATGTGTGTGTGTGTGTATGTATATTGTGAGATATGGTGTTTGTAATATGTATATGAATTATATGTAGATACTTTGTTGGACATGGATCTTGAAGATTTATGAGAAGTATGTATGGGTATTTTGTGAGGAATGTGTTTTGGGTAGTAAAAATGATGAAGTTTCAGAATAATGGAGTGTGGGAAAGATGGGTAATGGATAATGATATATTGTAATATGTGTGTTGTGTTGTTATCTATGAAGAGAGACTTTGTAAGAGAGATAGGGAAGTAGGAAAGTGTGTATGTGGCAGCAAAAATGAGTGAAGTTTCAGAACCAGGGGGTGAGAAAGAGGGAAGGATGGTGTCTTTAGTGTGTAACTTGGTCGTCTTTATATAGAGCCAAGCATGTAACTAGATTAGAACTAGTTGAAGGGAAAATTAGCAAATAAGGAAAAATCTTTGACAAAGTAAGTGGTTTTTTGTTTTTTAACCAAAAGAAGAAAGTTTGAGACTTTAATGTTGGTGACACAGCTGGATGATGTCATGAGGATGACAGCCTTTGCTTGGAGGAAAATATTTGGCATTAAATTCATGGTTTGGCCAAAAAAGGTAAGATAAGTTTTATCCTATTTCTGGTACCACAGCTGCAGTCATTGCAGAAAGTGCTAGAGCTATTACAGCTTCTGTAGAAGTTGTTTCTGCAGAAACTTTTTTTGCAAAAGCTTCTGCTGGAGCTGTTTACAGCTTCCGTTGGAGCTGCTGTTGGTATTTTTGGTTAAGTTTCTTCTTTTGGAAAATTATATGCTTTAGGCTGTATATAATTTTGGTAAGTAATAGACTAGTTGGTTGATTTTTTATGAAGTTTTAGAGATGTAATTATGGTTTATTTGTATTTTAACTAAATCTTGAAGAGTAAAGAGAGCATTTAATGCTAGATATGAGATATTAATATATATTTAGCCATGTGCTTGGAATTGATTTATATGAAAATAATAATATAATTAATATGGAATGATATAATTATATTTTAAAACTTATATTATATGATGGACATTCATTTTGTAAAGAGCATGGGAAGTTTTATAATTTTAAGTGTTATGTGATATGAGAGGCTTACCAAATGTTACCTACTGCACACTGACTCGTCAGAGTTCAGGGAATTGGGAAAGACATGTCGAGCAACATACTTTCCTTTATCAACTTTGAACCACTGGAGTTTTACTAAACATACTTCTTGGCCCTCCAAATCACGACTCCCAAAATTCCCCCGATGAGACTTATGAGCTTGGATTATGAGCCAAAATGAGATGATGTACTATGAGCTTGAACCATAGGCTTTGACACCTTTTTTGTGTAAATATGGGTTCTTTTGGGCTTTAGAAGAGATTTTTCCAAAATCCATGATAGTGTAGACGTGGTGCGGGTCACCAATAAAATGAAGCCGCGTGGTGTAAAAAATTTGTCCTCAACATATGTTAAATAATTACATAAATTATACATTCATTGATATAATTACCATATATTACTACATCCATTTGTAAGCATTATTTAAATAGGCCAAAAACCTCAAAACGTGACACTTTATTGGGATTTTTTTTTTTGATCCAACTGACACTCTCTACATTAGAGTGGAAAAACTTGGTCTATTGAGATTTTATTTTTCACTTGGGTCCAACTGAGCCTTTTATCAAGTTAAAGAAGATTACAAGAAACCAAGGTCGTTTGGGATCGTCAGAATCGTACGATCCTATCGATCCTGAATGATCGCAAAGATCCTTAAAAGATCCGGATCGTTTTGGACAGGTAGGATCGTAAAATCAAAATTAGGATTTTGACAACCATGCCCTTGAGACAAAATTTACCCTTTTCATGACAAAGTTAAGTGGTAACCCATCTCCATACTTTGACCACCCACCTTAAGAAAGTCTAGGACAAACTCCTTATGGTTAGTTTGGATAGACGAGCCCAAGCATCTCTAAGCATGAGTAACAAACAACATCAAGATTCCAATTATTACATCTTGCTCACATCTCATTATCAAAGAATTAAATCCCTAAAAACAACCCCCATAAGGACCATAATTAAAGGGAACCATTACAATGAAGCAAGCCATAGATACTATCTTCCTTTTTTTATTGATCCTAACTTAAGCATCGGAGAATTTTAGGTTGACACCACACTAGTGCCTTTCAATGACATTCTTTCTTCTTACTAGTCATCCAACACTCTTGGATGCATGATTGGCTAGCTGATTTTTTGTGAATCATCAAGTACCTTAGTGCTTGAACTCGGTTCATTTAACAAGGAGATTAGTAGATGACGGCCTTATAGTTGTAAACTCTAAACACACCCAAAAACAAGTAGTTTAACTCCCAAGGTAGTTTAAATACTTATAAAGCCAACATTCAACTCCTTCCTTAATAGTTAATATTACAAGATAAAAAAAAATTTTATTCAATATAAATTAAACAATTAATAGAAAAAAAAGGAAGTAACGATGGCCTTATAAGTGTATGTTCCATGTTCATCCAAAAAAGAGTACTATAACTCTTCAAACAGCCAACGCATATGTTTTTTTTTTGATAGGGAGACTGTGAATACTTTTATTAACTTTGAAACGCAACATTAATATCATGGAGAAGAGCTTGTTTTAGGAAATAAGGATCTCCTTCAACTTAAACAGAGAAATCAACAATGCCACAAGCATGCTTTGCTAGTAAATGGGCTAGCCTATTGCCTTGCCTACAAATATAAGAAAACTCCATAGGACGGAACTCATGGGAAACTAACAGCACATTGTACACCACAGTGGCTACCGAGGCTGGGGGAGGTGAGGCTTCTTTAAGGGCATTCATTATCATTAGCGAGTCACCTTCAAGTACAAGGTCGTGGATGAGCATGTCCTTTGCAAACTAGAGGCCAAATTCAAATGCCTTTGCCTCTGTCTCAACAACTCCTAGAGGCGCCATAATCTTCTTACTACATGCCCTAACCACGCTTCTTTCATTGTCTCTGATCAGAACTCCCACCCTGGCGGCATTCTGTGCTGCAAACACTATACCATCAACATTAATCTTATGTCGTCCCTACTGCCGTGGATGCCATTTTGGTTGCTCCTTTATCTGTGCTATTGCTAGTTTCTCACAACAGACCTGATATTCCCTCAAGTACTCCAAAGCAGAATCAACCATGGCCCCACTACTTTTCTTTTCCCCTCCATGTCTGATCTTATTCCGGTTAGTCCATATTGCCCATGCTATCATCATTATCTTCTCTACATAATCATTCTCCCATTTCACCACCATTGTCACGTACCATATGAGGTCCATGAACGTAGAAAACTATAGGGTCATCTACCTAAAAAACAGCTTAGACATCCTCTAAACTTCCTTCGCACTAGAGCAGCTCCAAAACAAGTGACCTGAGGATTCCGCTTCAGTTTGACACACCTCGCAGCAGCTATCCATCAAAACCTTCCTCCTTTTGAGATTTTCTTTTATGGACAATATGTCTTTGCATGCCCTTCACACAAAATGCCGCACTTTGTGAGGAATATTCATACTCCACAAGTATTTCCAAAATTTCCTTTGGTTACTATCATTCGAAGCACTTGCTATTCCACCCTTAGGTACCTCCTCCATTGCAACCCAATAGGCACTTCTAACATTGAATAACCCTGTCGTAGTTAGAGCCCATATTTGCTTGTCATCCTGCGGATTGGAGCTAAGAGCAATTCCACCTATGATCTCGACCTCATGGGGCAAGAAAACCTATCTCAAAACCTCCTGTTTCCACGGCCCACTATTGGCATCAATCAACTCCTCTACCCATGCTTCCTCATGGAGAGTAAACAGAGGAGAGGTGACCTTAAATGATGAAGGAGTAGGCAACCATTTGTCCTTCCACATCCGGATGCTCTTTTCATTCCCCACTTGCCATCAAAGACCCTTCCCCACTTGCCATCGATGACCCTTCCGAACCACATCCTATGCAGCCATTATACTCCTCCATGCATAAGAGGGGTTATTGCCCATACTTGCTTCTACAAAGTCACATGTAGGGAAATACTTCGCCTTGAAAACCTTGTTCAATAATGAACCCCCACCCCTTTGTAATCTCCACCCTTGTTTTGCCAAGAGAGCAAGATTAAATTGCTTCAACTGCTTAAACCCCATGCCACCTTTAGCTTTTGAAGCACAAAGCTTGTCCCAACTCATCCAAGCTATCTTCCTTTCATCCTTACATTGACCCCACCAAAAATTTCTTATTGAGCTTATCATTTCATCACACAGTGAGTCAAGGATTTTAAAACAACTCATGGTGTAGCCAACGTTTGTGTTGATCAAGCTTTTGATCTAAATGATTCTACACGTTTATTGCCATATATAGCCAAAGCATGAAATTCATTTGTGAGGACCAAAATGAAACTACCACCAAGTTTAGGACCAAAAGTTTATTTTAAACCTTCCATTTATAAACTTTCATCCCATTTATATGTCCCTCGAAGGCTTAAAGTATTTTTTACTTGCTTGACATCTTTTTTTATTTTTTTATTTTTTTTATTGTATCAACATATCTCTAGCTGTCTAAATTTAAAGTTAAATTAGATGAAAATTATGGTTTTTCTCATCCAATTCTCTTTTCATATATATATATATATATATATATATATATATTTTTTTTTATTGGACATTTTATCATCCGACTACTTCATGGATTATCATTTTTTCCACTTTCTCAATTAGTTCCATAAAATGATCAAATGAAAGAAGAAAGAAAAAGAAAGACCTTACTTGAAAAATACCTTGTTTTTCACTTTTTTTATTGGAAAAAATCAAATCAAAATCCTTTTCGGACTCCTATAAAAAAAAGAAAAAAGAAAAATCATTTTCAGACTTATACTGGCCATAAATGTCGCTTTAATAACTGAAAGTTTCGTTGTATCAAATATCAATACCAAGAACACGTGGCAAACATGGAACCGATCACCTGTGTAAAAGTCTGCTCCGCAATGTATTGGATTCTTCCTCCAAAACTACTTTCTTAAACATTTATTATATATATTCCCAGAAAATAAAAAATAAAAAATAAAAATCTCTGTGAAATAATGAGCTCAGCTCAGCCAGTTAAACCCTTCACTCTCAAATCTCTATACAAAGCTAATTATTTCGGCCACCGAGTTTGAGTCCGAGATTTCTCCCGAGTTCACTCAGTCCGACTCACTAACCAATCAAGTTAGTCTCTGCAAACGATTTGCTCTTCTTCTTCAATTTTTATTTTTATTTTATTTAGATATTTTTTGTGGCTTCTAGGGTTTTAATTCTCTGAAATTTTGTTAATTTTGTTTTTATCTTTTTTCATTGTCTTTCAATTCTGGACTGATTTTGGTCTGATTTGGTGTATTATTATGCAAATTGAGCTTATTTGAGTTGAGGCACAGTTTGATTTGGGGAATTAGGGTTTAGGGTTTTGTGTATTCTGCTGCAATTTGCTTATTAATTGCATATATTTAAAGGTTTTAGCAGTTTTTTGAGAAATTTTCGAATCTGAGGGATTTTGTATTCGAATGAGTTGGGGCACAACTTGATTGGGGAGATTAGGGTTTAGGGTTTTGTGGGTTCTGCTGCAATGCGCTTATTAGTGACCTTTATTTGAAGCTTCTTAGAGTATATATACTGCTTCAATGAAGAATTAGGGTTTTTTCGGGTTTTACGGGTTTTCTTCGAATGCTTTTATGTTCAATGTTTTGAATTTAACGAGTGATTTGTGAATAAGCTCGATGAAGTCTCTTAAGCTTGAATGAATATTTACACCATGTATTGGTTTTAAGTAGAATTTCCAAATTTTTGAATGATTCTTTGGGTTGTCTGTTTAATTTGGATTGTGTTAGATAGATATCTGGTGAAAATAGTATTTGCGAAGTTTTAGTTTCAAGGAAATGAAGACCTTTGTTTGCATTAATGTGCTAAGTGCTAGGTGGAGGGTGAGGTCATGGGTTCAAAGCCCATCAAGTGTATCTGTAAATTACCAACTAAAAAAAAGTGTGCTTTCATTTTCTATTTATTCTGTCATTTTCATGTCTCTGAGGCAAATGTGTTGGTTGTTTTGTAAGTGAATGTTATATTTGAAGTGTTACTTGGGTGCTGACTTTTAAATCTCTACCTTGTTGGGAGTTTAGCCAATGAACCGTCTCATGAGATCTGTAAACTTCAAATCTACATGAACCTTGCGAAATTTTTTGTTTTTGATGACCTGGAACCTCGTCAAGGCAGGGCCCTTTAGATCCACCGCTAGAGATTAAACCCAGGATACCTGCAATCTCCCACAAACCACAAGTATTAAGTAAGTGTGTGTTATGGATGGGGGATTGAACCAGGGTACTCCTGCTGGAGTGGGATTTGTCCACTACCCTAACCAATCGGCCCACACACTCGCGGGACATTCGAAATTAAAAGTACTTGAGTCATTTTTTTATTGTTAAGTTACACACGTACTTAGTGGTTTTTGAAGCCACAACCTCTATGGGAGGAGGAAGTGCTAGCTGAGCTGTAGCTCATTGGCACTCATGTCCACGTGAAAGGGAAAATTATATTGAATGTATTGTTTGAACTTAGCTATGATATAATAGGTGAAAATATTGGATGATGTGATTTCTGTGTAACAATCTAGTGTGTTTGACATAAAAGAATCAAATGATGGCTAACAAACCCAGAGTAAGAAATGGATTGTTTTGGTTATGTAGTGTTGCAATATATATGTTGAATATAGTCTCTCTTCTTTTTTCCCCAGCATCCTTGAAGCAAGTAGATATGAGTGAGAAAAAGAACCCCTTTGTATTCTTAGATGTCTCAGTTGATGGGGATCCTGTGGAAAGAATTGTGATTGAGGTAATAAGATACCACAGAGATCTCTTTTTTGCTTAATGTTTTATCCTTTTTTTTTTCTTTTATTTAATTAAGCGTACATTTAATTTTGAGATGAAGTTCCAATCCTTTATTTTGAATTGTGCAGCTTTTTGATGATGTTGTTCCTAAGACAGCAGAGAATTTTCGGGCACTCTGTACAGGTATCGTTGAGGTTTTCAATTTTTTATTATGATTTTAAGCAGTCATTCCATGGTTATGTATGGAGGTGAACAATCCATCGTCAAAATCTAATTAGTAGTTACCCCATCTACCAGGGTTGCGCCCTAAAAGAAGTGTTTTGAGTAATATTTTGAATCTTGGTATTTTGCTGTTCTACTGTAGGAGAGAAGGGCATTGGAAAGTCTACCGGGAAACCCTTGCACTTCAAGGGATCATATTTCCATCGAATAATTAAAGGATTCATGGCCCAGGTATGTAATATTTCTTCTTTATAGACCATCTTCATCATAAAAAATTACATGCAATGATGCTTGTTCCTTGACATTTGGTGGTGAAGACTCCGTTTAGTAGTTTCAATCCTATAGAGCTATCCAAGTTATGGTTAATTTTAGGGTTGTTCATATTAATTCTTCATTTTAATGTCTCCTGATTACTCCTCTTTGAATATGAGAACAAGCTTTCAGATGATGCTTATTGGTTATTCAACAGGAATAGAGAAATTGACCCATATACAAGTTACGATATGTTTTAAGAAATCACATTTCCTATGAAACAGAAACATGGCTGACTCCCCCATTCCCTGATTTTGCAATTTGCTGTGTCTACCTTGTCAGTGTCCAACTAATACACCATGTTTATTTTTGTAAATTGTAGCACATAGTCTGCATTAAAGTAATCTCTTGTGTGAAATTTGTTTATCTGAGAGATGACAGTTAAACTACATTGAATCATTTGGATTAAAATTGCATAGAAATGAATGATGCTACCAGACTTGCTTAAATTAAAGCACGGTGATTCATCCATTCATCCTATCTCTGCAGTACAGGGAATGTTATACATCATCATTTTTATTCTTTAACATACATCTGATCATACACAAATCTCCTGTCAAGCATATATCTGATCATACACAAACTGTTTATATTTCTTCTGTTGTCCTTACAGGGTGGTGATTTTTTAAAGGGAGATGGTATGCTTTTCGTTCCTGTGATTTATATCTTTTGATTGATGCAGATTCTTTGTTTAACTTCTATATTCTATATTCATGCCCACATTTGTAAGGAACGAACTTTACTTGGTTTGCAGGCACTGGTGGAGAAAGTATATATGGAGGAAAATTTGCTGGTAATCTTTGTGTTTGATTGCCTTTTGCATTTGAGCATGTCTGATATATTGGTTTCATGATTAATCATTCCAATTGGCATTCTATTTACAGATGAGAATTTTAGGCTGAAGCATGATGGAGCTGGTTTTCTCTCAATGGCAAATTGTGGTCCAAACACAAATGGGTCCCAGTTCTTTATAACCTTCAAGCGCCAACCCCATCTTGATGGGTATTTGACATATGCTTGTGTTACTCATATTTTTGTGTCATATTACCTCTTGCTCATTACCACCTAAACTTATTTCACCTGTTCACTGCTGCTTTTCATAGTCCTGGAAAACTATGTTAGGATAATAATATACAATTGCCCCTGCTCTTCATTGTAAACTATTGGGATTTTTATTCTTGTAATAATAATATTTTCTCATGTAATTTGGGTAGGAAACATGTTGTTTTTGGAAAAGTTGTCAAGGGATTGGACCTTTTGAAGAAAATTGAGCAGCTGGCAACAACTGGAGGGAAACCTGCTGGACCTGTGAAAATTGTAGATTGTGGTAAAACTAGTGAAAGTAAAACTCATGATGCAGTTGGGAAAGAGAAAGGTAATGCTAGGGTTGTCATGGTTTGGTTGCAAGGATTTTGTGATTCACTTTCTACTTTATCAAACAGCATATTTGGCTTTTATTCTATATGTATTGCTGTATGATATTGTTTTTTCTTTCAGGGAAAAAGAAAAAACCAGTGAGGGCTCCATCTTCTACAGATAGTTCTGAATCTTCTGATGAGCAAATGAGAGGAAGACACAAAAAATCTTTGAAGAACAGAAGAAAAAAAAGAAAAAGGAGATACTCTTCATCTGATTCCTACAGCTCTGATACTGAATCTGATTCTTTTTCTTCAGATTCTGATTCAGATTCATCACTATCTGATTCAAGTTATTCTAGTGATGGAAGGCATAGGAAGAGGAGGTCTGCAAAAAGAGATAAGCAGCGTGGGAGGAAAAGGAAGGATGGGCGAAGAGAGAGAAAGAGAGGCCGCCGGGACAAACGATCAAAGCGCAAGTCTAAATGGTGTGGCTTATGCTTAATTACGTGCAGCCTTTCTTCTTGGTTTCCATTGAAATGTCCTGATTGATTTTTCCATATATTCATAATGATCTTATTGGCAGGAGTTCGGAGAGTTCAAGTGATACGGATAGCGAGAGTACAAGCATTAGCA
This sequence comes from Quercus ilex subsp. ballota, assembly GCA_032727855.1. NCBI lineage: Eukaryota > Viridiplantae > Streptophyta > Magnoliopsida > Fagales > Fagaceae > Quercus > Quercus ilex. The sequence goes on from CM064919.1 coordinate 42,759,397, forward strand.
GCAGTTCTGATGATGAAAAGATTGTTTCTGCTCAGAAAACCGGTAACTCAAAACATGTCAAAAATAGACCACCTAGAAATCTTGGTATCCCCCCACCTGTCCTTTTTCACATCTCATTTTTGGTTCATAATTTATATATGTTTTTATCCATGCCATTTAGATTAATGTGATACTGCAAAATTTGAGTGAATTTCATCAACGCACTTCCATTTATATGTTGCACAGCCTAAACTCCTGGGTCATTGTGAAATTACAGATACAGGAAAAGAATCCTTAATCCCTCTCTCAGTAAAAGAAACAATTGTAGAGCAACTGAAGGATCGTGAGATCAGGACCACTGGGGAATACTCCTCACATGAGGAAGGTGAACTATCTCCAAAGAATGATGAACTTTTAAAAAATGGCCACGGAAAAAATGCTAGATCTGATAAACGTGCTAATCAGCAGTCCTATTCCGATGACTCAAATAGATCCAGGTTTTTCTTCATGACAGGCTCCATTTGTATTTATGTTTTCTCTTTATCTTAACATTTTATTTGTGTTTGACCATTACGTGTATAATGGGTTCTTTACACTTTTGTAATTGCACTGACAAAGTTTCTATGAATATTAAAAATTAACAGGAGTCCGACTCCCAAAAGAATGACCAGTAACAGCAGCAGTCTAAGCCCAAGTCAAAAAAGAATTCCTCGTAGAAGTCCTGCTAGGAAGTCTGGTGAGCAAAATCATGGAAGGTATTCAAAGGGTCCATTGGGTAGTCCTGCACGCAAAGCCCCTGAACCTTCTACTTCCAACCATGACAAAGGTGTGTCGAGAAACCCTTCTCCAGATGGTGCTTCAAAGCGCGTCAGAAAAGGGCGTGGCTTCAGTGACAAGTACTCATTTGCACGTCGATACCGTACTCCATCTCCAGAGAGGTCACCTCGCAGTACCTATCGATATGGGGGAAGAAATTTTTATGAAAGGAACCGTGATAGGTAATCTCAACTCAATGTCATTTTAGTTATGATGAACACTTCCATTATCTCTCAAGTTTAATTCTTTTTGTGTGTGTGTGTGTGAAGGTATCCAAGCTACAGAACTTATAACGAGCGCGCACGTTACAGAAGTCCACAGGGAGGCAGAAGCCCACCAAGGTTCTCTCTCTCTCCCTCTCTCTCTCTCATGCATAAAAAGTATCTTAGGTTGGGTACTTTGTCATAGAAAGATCACATCCTATGGTTTTGTAGTTATTTCTGCATATTTTGGGGTACCATTTTGTACACTAATTTTATACTTAGGTAGTACCCCTTTTGGCAGTTTCAGTAATGTTATTACTGATTAGTGAAGAATCTGAAAGCAACGTGAAGGTCTGATTGATGTTCTCCTCTTCTTAATTTTTTTTGCTCTCTGCTCTTTAGGTTGTAACCCACACATTTTCTTGTCAACCAAACACACAGAAAATGCAGGAAATAATTTTTTTTTCTTTACTTTTCTTTTACTCTTTCTGTCAATCAAATGGAGCCTTAAGGGTGTTTGGCAAAGCACAAAATCGGTTCAGTCTGGTTCTGAACCAAACCTAAAACAAATACTAGTTGAACTTTGCATAGGTTTACGTTTATTTGCAATTTATCTAAACAACATAATAATTGCAGTTTTGCCTTTTTACAGAAATAGTTTGTACTATTTTAAATGCAAAAGTAGCAAATTTACAACCAGTCCATATGTCTTGAAAGAGGAATAATTATATATTTCTGGACCCCAACTGGCACTAAATAATTAAGCAGCCTGGTGTAAAGAGTGTCCATGGATGAATTTTAGCTCACACTAGTGTTTCCATTGCACCAATAGCAAGCAAGAATATTTATGATCAAAGTGAAAAAGCCATTTATTTTAATTGGTTTGTTCCTTAATCCTGTAGATTATGCTATTTTGTTCCCAGCAGACTGGGGTTAATCTATGTTTCCTTTGTCATGTAGATACCATGGTAGAAGAAGTCGAAGTAGGAGCATTTCTCGCAGTCCAGGTGGTTATCGTGGCCGTAACAGGGACCATAGCCCGAGCCAGAGTCCAACACGCAGTCCAAGTCCAATAGATACACGACCACCTATAAGTGAGAGATTGAAATCTCGTCTTGGTCCTCGAATTGATGATCAGCAGTCTCCAGCCAGAGGAAGGTTGAGGTCCAGGTCCAGGAGTCATGGCTCCTCACAGTCCAGATCTCCGGATGCTTCACCACAAAAGCGTCATGACAGAAAGATCTCTGCATCTCCTTTCAGGTCTAGATCAAGCTCAAGCTCCCCATCTGGACAAAGAGGGTTGGTTTCCTACGGAGATGTCAGTCCTGATTCAGGGACAAGATAACTTCTTGTGGCATCTAATCTGAGTATGGAATTCTGGTTCTGGGACAAGGTCGTGGAGTAATTTCAAGGATCTAATCTGAGTAAACCTATCTCCTTAGTGTACGGAATTGATTGAAGGGAATGTGAGAAACTATTCCTCTTAATTTATCCTTTTTTTTTTTGGTTGGTGCCGAACTGTAATTGAAATAGGCATAAGCTCGCCTGGTCATATTTTTGCTCCTTATCAATTTCAATAACATGTTACTGCTATGTGAAACTTTGTCCAAGTATGGATGTTTGTTCATGCTTTGCAACGTTTTTGGTTATTTGGTCAAGCTCGGACGTTATCAAGGAGTAGAGACCTTTAAAATATTTAGGGTCCTTAGACGGTAATGCTGATTTACGTCTAGGTGTCAAAAATGTATCCTCTCCATTTTTAGAACAAATATCATCTATGTAGAGTTTGGCTACTGTAAACATTGCATGTTTCAACCAAGTCTACTATCTGGTTTTTAAATTTTCATGGATCTAAAAGTAGAGTTTGGCTCCAGTCTTGTGTATTGAATGGAAGCTTTGTGCTTAAAATTATACATGATGTTGTGGGTTCCAGTGAATTTAATTGGTAAGATTTTGTCATTGGATAAAAAGACCTAGGTTCTAATTTTGCCTATACAAATTACAAAATCTGTTAGTATTTTGATCTAGTGATAAAAAGTAAATCATCATAGATTATATAATATATATATATATATATATATTGTCACATCATTTAAAATACTATTTCACTATAAAATTAATAGTTATTTCATTTAAATGATGTGACTTTATTCATGTTTAGATTTGTGAATTACATCATTTATTTGGATAAAATGAATTATTTCTATTTAGGAAATGGAGATGATCAATTATTCAATCATCATCATCAACATCACGTACTTTTATTGATTATTGATCACAATAATGTTCCAACCTTAGATATCTTTTTATCCTGGGGGGGTTGGGGGGAGGGAGGGAGGGGAAATGCATATCTAAATACTTTCCCACATTTCATTGTGGGGTCAATTGAACATGGAACCAATAATAATAAGTTGGGAATCACATTTTATGAAACTATGATCAAGCAAACAATAGTTGAAATAAAATTTTCATCCCTAAAGTTTGGCCAAGTTTAATTTCAATCCCCAAAACTTTTAAAAATTGCAATATTATTATTTTCAAATATAGAAGGTACCATTTATTTTAGACCGCCTAATTTTTAACCGAATGTTTTCATTTCAATAATTAACCTTTTTTCTCAAAAAAAAAAAAAAAAAATCCTCTATTTGGAATTGACTTGTAATAAATTAGTGTAGATATATGTTTGAGTGGTGATACTAATGACGTTTATATTTTCATTTCATAATACGTGAATACTCATTTGAGTAGCTATATAATGGGTAAGACAGATTAGAATGCAAATCAGCATGGAGAAAAATGAAAGAAAAGAGTGAATACTTCATCACCAAAGCATTGCATTTTCAAGTTAGTGGTTACTCAGAAAATAGTGAATAACTGAACATAGATACATAAAACTACAGACGACTGGTAGACTCTAGTGCAAACTTATTTTCAAGAGCATCAACAGAACCATGAAAAGGGCTATTAAGGTGCTGACTTGTTTACAAATGAGGGAAGAAAATGTACTCATATGGATAGAGCATTGCAATCAGGTGCAGGAGCCAAGAAATTCCCTCTCAGATCGGTTGACCTTTGGGCACGACTTGATCTTTGATCCACATGTAAATTGGAACAAGAACATAGTATGCTGATGCCAAGACACCCAAAATGAAGCGCTGGAGGAACACGAATGGATTTACGGGCTTTCTGACATCCTCTTCTATCGGACCAAGCTGCATTAAAATGCACTAAGTCATAAATCTCAAGAGATAATGAGGGAAAAACAAGGAAAGATGCAGTCAGTAGTAGGGTAATCAGATATTTTTGTAAAGCAATATTTATATAATGACACAAGCATAGTGGCAAATGTACTATCCCCTCCAATGCAATAATACCATTCTAAAGTAGTCCAACAGCGTGGAATTTTGTAGTCACCATTCTACAACTATTATTAACGAAGGAAGATTAAAAGTAAAACTAAGATCCAAACACTTTTGAGTGAGCTGCATGAACCCTCTTTGGCCATTCAGCAAAATCTGAATGGTTGCAGGTCTTAAATAAAACAAAAGTTATTTATTTAAATTATAATTGGGATAAATTTGAATATCTAAATTAATTTTCTTCAGATATTTGGTTGTGTCATGACTTCAGATCAGCCCTGAAATTGTTTCCATATTAGTGCTTGTGGTGGTGGAAATGGAAAAGAAGAGAATGGCACTAAAACCCTGACGGCAAAGAATGTCTATGTAGTTTGTTTGTTAAATCCTCCCTCATACATGGAACTGCTTTCGAGAATTCCAATAAAATTTCAAATCAGTATTAAAATAATTGGGTTCTATGGCATACTCGCTGCCGTGACCAAACTAATTCAATTACAAGCTTCAACCCATCAAATACAATCACCACCTTAAGAAGAGTGCAGAACCTACAACCAACCAAGCAAAGATTCTGATGAGGTACAAACAAAAGTTCACTTCAAAGGTATGGAAATCAGTGCTTTGGTTTAATAATTCTTATTGAAAATTTTTTTTATCTGATAATTCTTATTGACATTTTTCTCTGATCATCTATTTAACTATTCGAGCCAAACTTGTGAATCTTAAAGTCCAACCTTTTTTTTTTCCTTAATAAATCCAAACTTCATTAAGACAAAACAAAAATATAAAATAGCACGAGTGAAAATTTGTAATAAACTACAGATGTATGCTTTGCTTCATGCCATTCTTTCTAGCATAGCACACTCTTCTAAATTTTCCATTTTATTATATTACTAGTGTATTATACTCTTTATTAATGAAACTTTTAATTTATATTACTACCATAGTTAGCATTGTCATTCCTTTTTATGCTGATTTATTGTGGTTACACAACTTTTCCACATGTTCTCTATTTTCCTTTGTCTCTCTGTCACAAACACAAACAACATCTTTTACAGAATACATAAAGTTTGTAAAGTGAGTAAAGAACTTTTGAATTTCAATTTAACAGATTCACAACTATATCCGAGACAATTGATATATGGTTTAACTCTGTGAAAACAATTGCCCAAAACAAGTCAAAGTAGATGAGTGTTAAATAACCATTTGTCCCAAAAGCTTAACCATTATTCTAACACCCCCCCTCATATTCGAGCCCAAGCTCTCCCTTAGTAAGTGGGACCCAACTATAGGGTTCAAAATTAGAACCACATGCTCTAACCATGATAAGTTACTTGTCTGAGAAGCTAAAGCCGATAGTAAATGATAAATCTAATCGCTTGACCATTATCATAACAATAAGCAAACTATCACAATAACAAAAACATGAACTATACTTAAATACATAGCCTGGATATGCTAGAGAATTCACTTTAAGCCAACGCATCAAGAGAGCAACCAACACATGTTGTCCACACACAATACTTTTAACAGACTTGATAAGATATAGCATTCAAATGCATTAAAATAGAATCATAAAATGTCACGGGAAGGGTGCAAACAGAAAAACACTCTGTTAAGCTTTCTAACAATCTCACCAATTGTATCCATCCGTCTGTCAGCCTTAATTTAAAATGAAGTTACAAACTGGTCATAAATTTGAAGTGAAAAACTCACAGATTGGAGGTATGAGATAGCATATACACTGCACCAAATGTCTTTTAACAAAGCAACATAATACAGAGTATTATAAAGAACAATTACCTGCAAAGGAGAATCGCCAGATGCAGGTTTGACACCAGTCACAGAACAGCCCATGATCAGTCCATGGCGACGAACTCCACGATACCATTTTGGGCCAATCCTTTTCAGCTGGACATCTTTAAATCCAGCCTTTTCGAACCACTCAATGTACTCTTCCTCCTTAGGGAAAAGCATCCAGACATCTGCAAAGAAGCGAGACAACCAAAATGTTGGATAAACAGGGCCAATTAAGCATGCTTTTCCTCCAAGTTTTAACACCCTGTATGCTTCCTTGATGCCACGCTGCGGGTCTGGCCAGTACTCAATACTGAGAAATGCAACCATAAAACCCACATAAGATATCAACTTAAAAAAGGAAAAAGAAAAAAAATCCATAAGATACGCTACTGAAAAGGTTAATGATCCCTCTCTCCCAGATCAGCAAAAATTTCTATCATTATTACAATCTGTACATTGAAATACCAAAATCTATAATATAGACTCCTACAAGACCCTTTTGGTTGAAGGGGTTGGAGGAAAATGGGCCTAGTACACAAGAATAGCATTTGGTATTCCATATCACTCTACGTACATAATGTTTCTATCATTTATTCATTCACATGCCAACACAGACCCTATACAAAGTATCAACCTTCTTCTGCTTGGTGGTTAGTGGTGTGTTTTGCTACCCCAAGATCAAAGGTTCAGATGTTGCTCAAGGAAATAGGAGGGAAAATCCTATACAAATATGCATCTATCTACATGTATCAATTGGGTAAACACTTATATTCAAACACGATTTTGGAAAACTCATTATCAAAGTGAAGAAAGCATATTTCAAACTAATTAATAGATATTCAATCTAATTTTTTTGAACTCAAAAATCTAGGTCAAGCACAATCCTGAGCAGAATCTTAATTCACATCTTCCTGGCAATAATTATATCTTTACCTAAAGACAACACATAAATCTCACAAACAAAGCCAAGTCACCAATAAAGTATCATCCACAACAAAAACTTCTCCAATTACAAAAATCATGATGTGGTTAAGAATTGAAATTATAGACAAAACTGAATCAAAATATATACAATAGCCAATAGGATACAATATAAAGAAAAGGTAGAGTAAGACCAAATAAAAAGATTGCACAATATACCTTCCTGCAGATACATATCTATCTGCATAATCAGTTTTGAAAGGGAGATCCTCCGCGTCACCCTCAATAATTTTGCACTCCTTCAAGGGTTCCTTCTGCTTAGCCTTAGCAAGCTGATGAGGTGACTGATCCAAAATTGTAACATTCTTGGCATCCACATGCTTAACTATCCCCAAAGTGGTAAACCCGGTTCCACCACCAACATCTACTACTATCATATTCCGATCACTGAGATCAGCAGGCTCAAGTGCATCATCCCTCATGTCCTCAGTCCAATGACCAGGATTTATAACATGGTCATACACAATTGAGAGGAACCTATAGAACCAAAATGCCTCTTGCTTGTGCTGTATGAACCTAGGCTGTGAAGCTGGCCTTGAAGTTGATGCACTACACATGGGCACCATGGTTCTGGCCTTGGAAATCCTAGTACTAGACACCAAACCCAGCTTGGGAAAATGCCTCCCATGAAAATCTGAACCCTTAAAACCTAACCCATTTGGGGTTATTCCTCTTATGAGTCTTAGGTTTTCAGCTCCACCTAGCATTGCAGAAGCCATGGATATAACAAACACAGAAAACCCACAAAGGAAAGCTAGTGAATTTGAGTTGGGTTCAGTGACCCAGATGCAAAAATCTAATCAAGTTTCGATTTTTGTTGGTTACTCAGTGAGAATCATATGGATTTTTCACTAAAAGATTGTGTTTTTAAACTACAAGAATGGAAGAAAGAAACCTATAGTACCCAGAAAAAGACGAAGAGCTTAGCTTAGCAATTCAGTGAGTGTGTAGAGATAACAAGCTCAGTGGGCAGTGGACCAGTGAATTCAAACAAAATTTATGTGGTTGGTTGTTGGTTTGCTATGGCCCAATGGGGCAATCTTGTGGTGCTGTGGTTGTACACTTGTACTTCCACGGTGAAAGTGGCATTTTTAGCCGATGTCAATTATACTACAAAATTTTTGGCATTAAAAAGTTTGGATTATTCTATTCACTCAGTTTGTTTTAATTAACCTTCTCAAAAAAAAAGTTTGTTTTAATTAAAAAAATAGAGATAGGTTTTCACGTTTTCCTATATTTGATAATATCAAATAAAAATGAGTTAAAACAAAATTATTTTTTAATTTCTTTTATTTATATGAAGATGAGTTTTCACTAAAACAGCTCTATCTCGTGCGAAACTAAAAAAGAAAAACAACTCTCTTTCATGCGAATTTAAATAAAAGAAGTCAAGAAATAGTTTTTCAACTTATTTTAAGGTTGTTACCAAACATAAAAAGATGAGATAGTTTTCTAGAAAATGTTCTTTTTTGAAAAATGATAGTGTTAATGTGAAAACAATCTACATTTTTCATTTATAATAACATATTACGTTATGTTACACTTTAATTAATACCGGTGATTTTGGATAATTAGTTCTCTTTAGTGAATTTTTTTAGCCAAATAGCTATCCTTTTTGAAAAATTTATAGCGGTAGCCTTGTTATGGAACTTGATGTTACTAAAATTGAGTTTTCCACAGAACTCGAATTTTCTAAAATCAAGTTCTAACCAAATATGGTTGTCAAGTGAAACTCAACATTAGTAAAATCAAGCCCTGCTTCAGGGAAGCTAGCAAATGTGATGAAGGAGCTTTACTACAGGAGGATTTTGTTGTTTTCCCCAATCCACTTGTGGACATTGGCTAATCTGTGTTTATGAAGTTTTGGGCATGTATTATCGCAAATAATGACCTATTACTATTGAGAAAGTTTTTGAGATACAAAAAACTGACACCTGTTGATATAGTAGATTGTTAGTGGTAGATAAAAAAATGATATTAGTGATGGGTCTAGATAAGAACTAATGAAAGCTTTCCAACTAAAAAAAAAAAAAAAAAAGTTAAATTTTTTTGTGTATATACCATTACTTAAGAGCCATCGGCCATGGAAGCCCCAAATATAGAAGTTAGAAGATAATTTGTAAGTGTAATCCTGATTATATATATTCTTCGCAATTGAGCCAGAAAAGATCTTGGATTGAGATCATTAGTCTTGTTAATGCCATCAATGGGGATTGGTTGAAGGCTCAGATTGTAGGTATGAGGTCTTGGCTTTTCATGGTGTTTGTGGCATGTTTATCAAAAAAGTAATAAATAATAAAAAAAAAGCAAAAAAGGCTGTTGAAACTTGAATGGGAAGCTAGCTCTGTTTTTTACGAGTAGGGCATAAGATCATTTGAAGCCTTGAATTCAGTTTGCTAATCTTTGAGCATCCATTAACAGAAATCCAAAATGGTTAACAATAAACATAAGAGGTATAAAGGAAAAGCAGAGTTTCATGTCAAAAAACTGTGGTTCCCTCTATATAGTTCCTACAATTTAGTTGATGGCAGTGTTTGGTACATGAGTTTAAAAACTAAAAATTATTGTTTAAAAATATTTGTGGAAATACATGTGGATGAAAAAATGCGTTAAAATGCATGAAATGTTGTTTAAAAACTGAAAATTATTGTTTAAAAAGACTTACCAAACACCCCATCATGTGTCGGAAAAATTAAGGTTCTGTTTGGTAACGTTATTTGTATTTTTTGAAAATACATGTAGGTAAAAAAGTATAAAAATATGTATAATATTATTTAAAAACTGAAAAATATTGTTTAAACTACCGTACCAAACGCCCCTTGATGGAAAGAACTTTTTTGTTTTGAGAAAAACACATGTGCTAGCAATGTTATAGATGAACAAATCATAAAAGGGTCCGGTTAATGTGTGCCCTAAGGACATACATTAAACTTTCTATTTTTAGAAATATTTTCTCGGAAATTGAAAAAACTGTCATTACTTTTCCAATTCTCGAAAAGTTTTTTTTCACAAAATAAAAACTAATGTGTGCCCTTATTAGTAAAATCCGTCATAAAATGTTCAGTTTCCATCTCCAACTTTTCGCCTCGTTAGTTGAGGCTATGTATAGAGATAGTCCTAGGCCTTCTCCTAGTTGTATTTCTCCCATTTTGTCTTGATTCTCTTGAATAAAGCATCTATTCAGCACCCAAAAAAGAAAAGAAAAAAAGACTCTAGTCAACTAAGCCTACTTAAGCTTCTCTTTGAATGCTTTCCCACAATAAATTCCATGAAAAATTTTACTTCTGAAAAAAATTAAAAAAAATCTACGTAAAAAATTTATATATACCACGCCCAATCCCTTAAAAAAATTACACACTTTAAACATGTATGCAAGCAATGTTATTAATTTCGTTCCGTTCCGGCGCGGACGGCATTTCTTGTACCGGCATGAAAACCGGAACAAGAATACACTCTATTCCACCTTGGCTCAAATTTCAGCCCATTTCGGCCAATTTCAGGTAATTTCGGCCGGAATGAATGAATTTTGTTCTCTTTTATCGTTACATGCAGCAATGTTTTGACTCTTCTGAGTTCCACCGTTTCTATTCTACCTCACGGCATCAAATATAATTAAAAAAATTCTACAACAATGAGCAGAGAGAGAGAGAGAGGGGAAAAGAACAGAAAGTGACCTTTGATGATTCTTCTGAGGTGGATTACTCGTGAAACTTCAACCTTCTCACATATTTGCATTTTGCACTTTGCAGCACAGAGCCACAAAGAGAGAGGCAGGGAGAGTAACAAGTTAAAATTTTAAAACAGAGAGATTTGAGAATAATTTGAAAGGATGCATACTTGTATTCCGGTGGAGGGGATGGAGTTAGCTGGGGTAGGTGAAAGGAATAAATGTGTATGCAATGTAAGAGTGCCATGTTTATGGCCATTATTGCAAATAGTTCCACGTGACCATCATCCTATTAAAGCCATGAAAAGTTTATGCGTTCAGAACTAGCTAAAGGAGGACCCTCAGGTGGACTTTTGATGCAGCAATTCGATATTTGGAGCTGTTATTTTGCAGATAGGTGAAAGGAATAAATGTGTATGCAATGTAAGAGTGCCATGTTTTTCGCCATTATTGCAAATAGTATCACGTGACCATCATCCTATATTCCTATTAAAGCCATGAAAAGTCTATGCGTTCAGAACTAGCTAAATGGGGAAATTCAAGTTGACCTTGTAGTCCCAGCTAATAGAGTCCCAGCTAATAGAAGAAGACATGTAACTAAAAATGTAAGTTGTTAATTTACGTGCCACATCATTTCAACAAATCCACAAATTTAACAACGTTAACTTTTTCCGTTAACCAGTTCTCGATTCAAATTTCAAATTTCATTTGGGAATTAAATTGACAGATCAACAAGAGCTTTCACAAGGTAAAAGCTTTCAAATTTCATTATTTCTGCGAATTCTTTCTCTCTTTCGCTTTTACTGTTTCTCTCTCTCTAAGATATGGAGCTCCCGGTTCATCATCATCAGTCAACACTACGGCTAGCTATCTCATTAGTTTTTATTTTTTGATTGTTTCACAAGACAACACTTCAGCTTTGTTTCTATTTCATTTTTCCCTGCCCATATGGCTTTCTCACTGCCATTGTCATCGTATGAATTTTGGTTTTTGACCTTGAATGTGAGCCACGCAGGTGATAAATCTTTTAGTTATTTTACTTGATAAATTTGAAGTCTTTTAGTTTTTTTTTTCTTCTTAGCTCAGTATTATCTGAGTTAAGTTCTTGTTGGGTTTCTTCTGTTTAATATTAAATGGGTGAAGCTTTAATCATGTTCCTTTAGTGGCACTTTGTTGGAGTCTTAGGTTCTGTAAAACATGAAAATGGATTTCAGATTTGATTTATAATTTAACTTTATTGATTATTAAATATGAGGAATAGTTTTAGCTTTTGCTTCCTATATAAAAAATAAAAAATAAAAAGTTTTAGTCTTTGTTGGATTTGATCTGATCAGAAATCTTTTGGAAGTGGTTGGGATCAAAAGTGCTAGATTTAGGCAAAGCATCAATCCTTCCACAGTTTATTTTTTGGTGGCATAGTAGTGTTTGTTAAAATGCTTCATAGAGTTTTGGTTTGTCTAAACTTGTTATGGCTTTATATCCATGTTTATGTGGTACATTTAAAAAAAAATAAAAATTGGTGAACTCCAGTGTATTGAATAATTTATTTCTCAAACTGAAATAAGTTTATGATTTTTTTTTTTTTTTTGGGTCCTATATCGTATAAAAAAAATTACAATATTTCACTTTTCTTTGTCATTGCGTTTTTTCTATAGATCTTCTTAGAGACTAATTTTTACTCTCTAATGCGGAACACAATGGATTAATTTGCAAACCCGTTTGATGTCATAATACCACCCTGGTTATTTAACTTTGTGAAGTGCAACTTCTCTTTGTTTTGTGATTTTGATAGACTTGATGTTGGAGGCTTCAACATGTTTGCAGCTACTGCACTATACCCTCTCAATCTATTAAGTGCAGTTGTTGGACTAAGTGGCTCGCTTCTGTTATGATTCAAACACGCCTAATTAGCGTTCAACAAGGGACTATAGGCTAGCTAAGAATGATGAAGATAATCAACATCAATTTTAGTATGAATGGAGTAAATATCTTGCAGCAACAACAGAATGGACAAATGACTAGAAAGGTCAATAAGCATGAGTGTTAGTTATCCAGGAGAGTTGTTAGTAGTCTATTGGTATTAGAATTTAGTCAATAAATTCATTTTTAGGTAGTTTTTTAAAATTGAGTTATTATAGTTTATTTTTGTTCTTGTATACATTTTATTATTTGCTCTTGGATATTGTCAAGTTGATGTTTACAAGATGTAGGGCTGTCTACGGGTCGGGCGGGTCGGGTTTGTGCCCAACCCATAACCGACCCGCCGGAGATCGGTTGGGGAGGTGCCAGACTCGCAATCGACCCGTCTTAGGGTTGGGTTTTGCGGGTCGGTTTTCCGTCGGGTGAGAGGCGGTTTCGGGTGAGGCTGAAACCCACCGGAGAGGACGAAAAAACTAGAAAATCGGCGAAATCTCTTCCGATCCGTCCAAGATCCGGTGCGACCTAGCCGGATTTGGCAGAGATTTCACCAAATCCGATGCTTTTTCCCCCAAATCGTGCCGAGAATCGTCGGATCTAGTGTTTTAGTCGCTGAAATCTGCCAAATTGTTGTTGGAAAACTCGTCGAAAAGCATGAAATCGCATCTCATCGTTCTCTCTTCGGGCAGGTCGGGTTGAATGGGTTTTGAAGGAAGGTAACCGAAATCGAACCGCTGGCGTCGGTTTTTGGAGATCGGAAACCAAAACCGACCACCGGAGCTGTCGGATCGGGTTGTAGCGGGTCGAGTACGGGCGGGTTGGGCGGGTTGGTGGGTGATCTGGACAGCCCTGACAAGATGCATGTCCTCTCGCAGAATGTATTTGACATGATGGTAGATTGCTCAAAGAAAATTCATGATTTATAAATTCCTAAACCAAGCAAAAGCCAAGAAAGTATCACAAGCATTGGCTATCAATTTCATAAGGACTGATTTTAGATTTTTAAAAAGCCTAGCTAATCAATATCCATATAAACTGCAATTGCAACCACTCAACAATGCCAATGCCATTACAGTGCAAGTTTGGATACCTTTAGGGACAGCTCCTACACTGAATTTCACAAAATTGAAAAAAAGTAACACCAAATAAACATTTTTAATTCATTTCCCATCAAATGGCATACAGTGCACGGCAATGTGCAATTCAGTGATGATAAGCACCCAACTAATAACATAAACTTGCTAACAACTAACTAGCAAACAATATTTAAAGAATATCTATAATTCCAAAAGTTTAGGAAATAAGTTATTAATTTCTATCTCTAACTAACAAATCCTATTCACTGAGCCCAACTAGCCTTCAATCTTGAACTTCATCACTTATTCATCTCATCCAAAGCTGATAATGACAGCTCCTTCAAGTTCAATTTGCTGATCCTCATCCTTGCTCTTTTACTCATCCTCATCTTCATCCTTGGCATATTGAGATTCCCTCTCTCCAAGTGTCTTCCAAGTTTGTCTAAATCATAACACAAAATCATTATGTTAATGTTCATCAATTAAAATCTATTGTCTAACAACTTCAAGGTAACCTCTATCCTGTATCCACCATTGCACACAACTACTCAAGTATCCATCATTAAAATGCACACAAGTTAGCTAACAATAAAGGCTTGTCAATCTAACTCTATTTAATAAAAGGGTCCGGTTAATGTATGCCCTTAGGGCATATATTAACAAATCCATTTTTGGAAAAATTTTATCGGAAATTGAAAATGCTATCAAAACTTTTTCAATTCCCGATAAAACTTTTTCCAAAAATGGTATACTATTGTGTGCCCTTAAGGCACACATTAGTAAAATCCTTAATAAAATTATAAATCTCAATAGTAAAATAGGCAATAAAATTATAATGCTAATGATTTTGTTCATGGTAAGGATAACTGGAACTTCATACAAGGCATAAAAGCCAATATCCGAATAGCTAGGTACTCAATGACACCTCATTAATAGCCACAGGATTGGATTCTTTCAAATTCCCTCAATTTCTCAGCAACAAACTAGAGCACAGAGTAAAATTGAATTAAGAAAAAGTTACACAAGTGTTGGAAATCATGTCAGTAATAAATAATTTTCTTATTAGTTTACAAAAATGGTCCCCAATTGAAAAAATGCCTAAACACCACTACCCATGTATGTATGCCAAGACAACATTATGGGAAAATCGAAATTTTGCAAGAAACCAGAAAATAAACGCAAATGAATGAGATTTCAAACACAATGCTCAAGAGTTAACATGATAACATGTCCAAGAATGAGTCTTAATAATTTAACTGAGCTTCTCTCAAGGGAATAAACAAGTTTCATGAAAGGTCTAAGCCAAATTCTTTAAAGATGACCAAGTCTTTTCCTTGGAGCATTTTATCAAACACATTGAGTACATGAGGAATATGCATAAGTTGTTATATCAATTGGCCATGAATTTCTAAATACCCAAGACAAATGTCATTCAACATACACATTCCATCAAAGACTTAACCATAGTCATCAAAGAGATTAGAGATCAACATGGTTATCAAAGCAAAAAAAAAAAAATCATCAAGTCACCCATGTCAGAAAATTTCATGGGCCAAGAAAATCGGAGAAATTCATCATACCAAAAGAAAGGGAAAGTAGACTCACCCCATTCATTGCTTGAAAGATTTGTGATTGCTTGAATCTTGGATCAAGCATTATTATCATGGTTGAGGCGTGCAGCAATGAGCGGGCAGTGCCGAGGTTGCCATCGTTGCCGAGTGGGAAGTTGGAGACGATGGCAATTTTGAGAGAAATACATTTTGTTTGGTGTTTGGAGAAAATGATTCCAAGGTAGAGGAAAACGTATTGTGATATTCCATAAAGCAAATTTGAAAAGTTTTCAGATGCGAAAACCCACCCATTTACATCTCAAATTTGAATTTGATCATTTGAATGTGTCTCACAGAATTGACGGAGTTAAAGGGCCGTTAATGGAGTGCAATGACATGGCAGATAAGATTACCTCATCAATTTTCAATGAGGCGTCTTATGTTTATTGGTTGGGACTACAAGGTCAGCTTGCCAACCTTGTAGTCCCGGACCACCTAAGAATTTCCCAGCTAAATGAGGAGACTATTTGGAGCCCACCTCCTTTAAGGAACATTAGGTTGAATTTTGAGGCAGCAATTCGATAAGAAGCTTCATTTGGAGCTGTTATTTTGCAGAGGTGAACAAGGAAAGTTAGTCCATGCCTGATTGAGAATGTATGTTACTATTGCTAGGCTTCAAGCATCTTTATATTTTACGGGGATGAAAGAAATGTGCTTGATACTGTCAATGTTGAATCTATGGAGGTACATTGGTCTTCACTTTTCAAAAGGCATAGTAACTAGGTCCAATGGGCTGTTGCTTGTAACTTTAATTGGGCTTATTCTCATCTCTTATTTGGGTTTCTGGAGGAGAGAGATGGACTAGGCCCATGAAACCTGTAATTTTGTTCATCTAATCAAATCTTTATTTAGGGGGAAAAACGAAGAATTTTTTTTTTTTGGTAAAAAAAAGAAAAAGAAAAGTAGAGAGAGGCGATTAGTGTGGCTTTTTACCTGGGTATGACCATAATAGCACTCTGCTCGCTTTTGGACAGGACCCCATACTCTCAGTCTGTGAGAAATTCACTTATTGTTCTTTGGATCGTTTAAGATGGAGATGAGATATAAGGAGCACTAACATACCGTTAGTTGTTGAGACTCGAACCCAAGTCCTGGGCGTGACCCATGTTTACTACATGCATAATGTATTAAATAAATTAAAAATATATCAGATACAAATATTCCTTCCTGCCGCTAAAAGGTAATATAGTTCACACTTTGAAATTGAAGGTGAAAGTTGTGATATCCCTCAGCTTGTGACTTAAATTTTATTTTGGCTAATGTAGATCATAAGCCGAAGTCCAACTGTCCAAGCCCACAAAGATGCCTAGGCCACAACTACTACTACATTTAAAATACTTTTACAGCTAATTGATTGGCTCTTAAAGCACAATTCCCTTAGGTACCATCAATCTTAGGTCCAAAATTAAAAAAGCTTCGCAGCAGTTTGCTTCGGGAATTCCAGTGCTCTAACATCTAGATCTAGGATTCTCCGCCTAACAAACAGACACGTACAAAATCTATGAGTTTTTTATACAGGAAAATGCTAACGAGTGCTATTAAAGTACTGATTAATAATTCATTTAAAAAAAGTTTTTATAAGAAATGAAAAAAAAATAATTAATATTTTGATAACTTTTTTCATTTTCCATAAAAGTGGTATCAAAATTTTTCTAAAATGAATTATTAATAAGTGCTCTAAGGGCACTTGTTAACATGACCCAATATATAAACTTTTTTTTTTTTTTTGAAAGTCCAATATATAAACTTAATGCCCTTGAAACTCTCAAACTTCCACTTTTAACCCTTGAAATTACAAAATGCTGTTACTCCAAAAATATACTTTACCAAGAACATTTCAGTAACTTCACAAATGTGGCACAATCTAATCTAGGACAAAATGTACATAATAAAAACATCACATAGAAAAAGACGTGGTACAGGACTATTACAGAAGGCATCAAAACCACTCTATATATATATATATATATATATATTTATAAATTTACCCCCAAAAAAAAAAAAATATATATATATATATATATATAAGCATTCATTTCCTCCACTTCCACCGCCACATTCATCATCATTTTGTGCTCGAACCACTGTGTGGCGGACCTAACAAAATGGCTACCGCACTCCCGACTAACCTCTCACCCGACCAAGCAAGCCCTGACTGGTTGAACAAGGGTGACAACGCGTGGCAGCTCACCGCCGCCACTTTGGTGGGCTTACAAAGTGTTTCGGGCCTTGTTATCCTCTACGGTAGCATAGTAAAAAAGAAATGGGCCGTGAACTCGGCCTTCATGGCCCTTTACGCCTTTGCGGCCATGCTTGTATGCTGGATGGGTTGGGGCTATCAAATGTCTTTTGGCAAGGCAGGCTTCCATTTTATAGGCCGGCCCAATGTTGCCTTGGATGAAAAGTTTCTTTTGGACAAAACTTTTAGTGGGCACTCGCCAAATGCAACAATGGTTTATTTCCAATTTGTGTTTGCAGCTATCACATTGATTTTGATTGCTGGGGCATTGCTTGGGAGGATGAATTTTTATGCATGGATGTTGTTTGTGCCACTTTGGCTTACTTTCTCTTACACTATTTGTGCGTTTAGCATATGGTCTCCAAATGGATGGTTGACAAAAATGGGCATTATTGATTACTATGGAGGCTTTGTTATTCACATATCTTCTGGGGTGGCTAGTTTCACTACAGCTTACTGGGTAATTACTAATTACCACATAATTTTATTTATTCTTTTTTTTTTTTTAAATTTTCATAGTAATTTTATAAATACAACTCTTTTTTACAATTGTTGTTGTGGCAAGCTGTGATTAAAAAAATATCATTTTTATATGACCTTAGTAATAACTACTTTTCTTAGCACAAATCCTAGTATGCCACCATAAAAATTGTAAACAAGATTATAGACTTACTGGGTCCGTTTGGATACAACTTATTGTTGCTTATTGTTGTTGAAAACTGATTGTTACTGAAAACACTGTAGCAAAATAATTTTTAAATGTATAAATAGTATCATGAGACCCATTTTTAATATTTTTTAATGCGTAAACAGTATTGCTACAGTGCGTGAACAGTGCGCTACAGTGCGTGAACAGTAATAATTGTCTCCTGCACAGTGATTTTACTGTTCATGCACTAAAAAAAAAAAAAGTTTCGAAACGTGAATTCTGAAAACGCAACGCAACGCAACTTTCAGTGTTATCCAAACCAGCACACTGATGTTTTTTTTTGGAGCAATCTAAGTTGAAATCACATTAGAACAATCATTATGAAGTAGATGTTATAGGTTTTAAATTCTATTGCATCTTAAAAAAAAAAAAATGTACTAGTATTTGTGGTTGGTCCTATCTTTTCTAACATGATACGTCGACAACAAGCGGGGAATTCAAACCCATATTTTCTTGAAGGGAAAGAGAAAAACCAGACTGTAAAACTGAGCCTTAAAAATCGTGTAGAGACAATTATCATTTATCATAATTATTAGACAGCTTAGACTAGGTTTTTTTGGAATGTAATTTGAGTTAATAGATTTGCAACTGCGGTAACTCATGTTTTGCTAATATGTTCAGTTGAATTGTAAGCCCAACCTAGTTTCCCATTGTCCATGAATGCTGCTGTCTCTTTTGATGCTTGTAACCTTTGTTTACAGATTAATGTAAGAACTTAGTCAGAGTAGAGAAGAAAAGGTTGCTCTTTAAAGTTCATTAATTTCTAAAGATAATTTGATGAAAAAATCTTTGTGTAAGGAAACTATGCAAAAAAATAGGCAAAAGACAAAAGGAAAAACAATTATATATTAATAGTAAATTATTGTGTCCAAAAAATATATAAAAAAAAATGAATGAAGAAGAAAGTCCGAATGACCAGGAAAAAAAATGAAATGATAATGCAGGTGGGGCCAAGGGCAGTAAAGGATATAGAGAGGTTCCCACCACACAACATAATTCTGATGCCGGCAGGGGCTGGTTTACTTTGGATGGGATGGACTGGATTCAACGGTGGAGATCCTTATACTGTCAGCGTAGACGCATCTCTGGCCGTCCTTAACACACACGTCTGTACGGCCACCAGCTTGCTCACTTGGCTCCTTCTTGATATTCTTTTCTTTGGAAAACCTTCTGTGATTGGTGCCACCCAGAGCATGATTACCGGTTTAGTCTGCATCACCCCAGCTGCAGGTACTACTACTATAGTATCTTTTTTTTTTTTTTTTTTTCCTTTTTTCTTTTGCCGAAAAGGTACTAATACTATCTACTTTTTTTTTTTTGGGTTGAAGTAATACTATCTATTTTCTTTCTTTATGTCAACGAAGGCTTGACTGAGTGAGTAAGGCTCGGATGCTTCGTATAACACACCTAGGTTCGAGTCTCGTTGTTCGCAGGTTTTCGTTGATGAGTAAATTTAGTGGTGAGGTGTATTCACAAATGTGAGGTGACTCCCGCACAGTAATACAGAAGGGTATCCGAAATCGAGTTACCCCAACTGAGGCTACTGGCTCCCTGCCCGGGGGTATAATATGACTATAAAGACCCTCTTTTTTCATTCTAAAAAAAAAAAAAAATACTTTTCTTTCTTTATACATTTCACATTCCACAGTAGCCTAGTAGGATTCCTATAATTTATCAACAAAATAATAGTATCAATAAATGAAATCTATGCAACAATGAGTAAAATTTTATATGTTTTTAGCATTCCTCTTTATTCTTTTCGAATACCCTAAAAGTAGTGATTAAGGTAGAATTTTTAATGTAATAAAATCGTTAAAAAAGAAAAAGAAAAAGTAGAGTCACTTTTAATAGTTGTTAAATTTCTTCTCCCATGTAGATATGACTTATTTTATTCTCTTTAACGATTGCGCTGATATTATAAACAAAATGGTAAAAAGATTTGCAAATTGTGCACTTACCAAGGTTATAATTGTCAAGTAGGAATAAACATAAGAGTATCCACATCTGATCATCTAAAATCTTCTAAAATAGATCTATAGTGCAAATTTTACACATTTTGAGCAAAAAAACACCCACATTAGTGGGTGTAAAAATGTGTAAAACCATGTATATATTTTCATGAGCTACAGTACCCGTGTATATTTACATGGGTACTGTAGCTCGTGTATATATTATTTTACTAATTTCCGTTCGCACCAATTTTTCTCTCTCTTCTCCGTGCATAACGACCTCAGCTCCTCATCTTCTTTTCCTCAAATGCACACAAACACAAACACAAACACACCCACACACAAACACATCCACACAAACAAATCAACACACAAACACACCCACACACAAACAAACCCACACAGACAAACCAACAGAGAGATAGATCGGTGCTCGGAGATCGTGCTTGCTAGAGATCGGTGCTTGTAGTATGGGTCTTGCTGGAGATCGGTGTGTGGTGACTGTTGAGATCGGTGTGCGTCAACATTTGGGTTTCAGCGTTTGAGATCGGTGGCTCTTGAGATCGGTGTTTGGGTTTCAGTGTTTAGTGTTTGGTGGGTTTTAGCTGTTGAGATCGAAGATTTTTGGTGGGTTTTGGGGATGTGGTTACTGGATTTCAGGGGTCGTTTGGTGGAGATGGTGGTGATGGTGGTGGTGGTGGGTCGTTTTGCTGGTGGTGGGTTGTGGGAGTGGGTGACGGTTGTGGTGGGTAGTGGTTGTGCGGCTGAGATTTGGTGGTGGATCGGATTTGGTGGGTCAGGGTGAGTGTGTGGTTGAGATTTGGTGGTGGCTAAGATTTTGTGATGGTGGTGGAAGAGGAACGTGGATGGGTTTTGTGATTTGGAAAAGGAAGGCCAGAGGTGATGGCTGGTGGAGCGATGGCCAGAGAGATGGGTGTAGAGAGAGAGAGAGCAATCAGAAAAATGGGTAGAAAGAGAGAGAGAGCGTGTATGTAAAGAGAGGTAGTTAGAGAGAAATAATAAAAAAATAGAGTAGAATGAATATTTTATTAAAATATCTTGTAAAATAGATAAACTGATGTAGGTGTTTTGTAAAAATAGATATGTAAAATAGAAAAAGTAGGTTTTTAATGTAAAAATGGGTGTGTATAATGCATCAACTGATGTGGATGGTCTAAGAGGAGCAAATATAGTATTATTGTGTGTCAACATCTCAATATTTATACTAGCAATGATGCATAGACAGTATAACCAAGTTTTGGACAATGTAATGTCTTCTCTCACCCGGACGAGTTCACTTTGCTTTAACCTTCCTTGCTACTGTTTAGTGTTTTGTTGATTTTGATAATTCAGTGGACGTTAGTCTCAACTTGTACCTAACACTTTGTTGGCTGTGTTTAGAATCTTCTTTATATATAAATGTTGTACATAGTGGAATCCTACTCCTAGTACAAACAAGTTTGGACAAGATAATATAGAATGGTCTTTTCTTTTGGGCCCTCAGTCCATATATGATTCTCTTTTTTGAACCAGCTTGAGATGTTGTTACATTCTCAGTTATTATGTACCTAACTCAATAATTTTGTACAGGAGTGGTGCAAGGTTGGGCAGCCATTATAATGGGAATCATGTCAGGAAGCATTCCATGGTACACCATGATGGTCCTCCACAAAAGAATTGGGCTCCTAAAACAAGTAGATGACACAATGGCAGTTTTCCACGGGGCCGGCTCCCCTCCCGTTCTAATTTCTCCTGTTGTCTCCCATTTTTACACAAATAAGAGACACGTGGCTAACAACAAATCCAGGGCTTGAAAATAAGCCCCGTCTAACATTATACCCTTTCTCTCCAACTCTTTTCAGCAGCTTCCTAACTCCTTAGAAAAACCACCTCCCACACTCCACCAAAACTTGCTCTCTAGTCTCCACTAAGTTGAAGCCGGCAAAGAAGATCTTCATCGTTTTGTTAATGGATGAGACTTCATCGGAATTGTTTACTGAGCTGTGAAAGAATCATTCATGGAAGCTTTAAAAGCTTCCTCTCCTTCTTGAAAGCTGCCATGATATATGCTCTGCCGAAACCACTCCTTCATCCAACTCATGGTTTCTTTCACAAGTTCTAATCTTTTATTCATTAATTTGTTTATTCATTTATCCAATTAATTCCCCTTTCTCTTCACATTTGAATCACAATTAATAAAACCCAATTCAAAGACCCAATTCATTGTTCCGTTCCCCATGAAATTGTTGAAGCTCTTGAAAGAGTTTTAAGCATGCTGGAGATGGGTTTGGAGTGGCTGATCATTCTGTACTAGTGGAAAGCATCAAAGATCATCTTGAAAGATCAATTTTTGTTACAGGTTATACAAACCCAGAAAAAAAAATGGAACTTTAATATTATAACCTCTATTTTAAATTTAAATTTTGATTTGGTGTTGTTTAATTGGTCACCACCCAATGCAAAATAGCTAGCTTCATGTGTCCCCACGACTCCGATCAAGTTTTGATCTTGTTGGAGAAAGGCATTACGGTGGGATGTGGACGGCAGTTTTTCTAGGGAGCTGCTAAAAAGGGTTGAGAAAGAATGAGAGGGTATAATGTTAGACGTGGCTTATTTTCAAGCCTTGGATTTGTTGTTAGCCACGTGTCTCTCATTTGTGTAAAAATGGGAGACAACAGGAGAAATTAGAACGGGAGGGGAGCCGGCCCCGTTTTCCACACACATGCTTTGGCTGGAAGCCTAGGTGGCATTCTCGCAGGCGTGTTTGCTGAGCCTAAGCTCTGCCGCCTCTTCTACTTAGTAGATGATTGGGAACATTATGTAGGTTTTTTCTATGGTCTTCATGATGGCAACCCCAGATCTGGGTTCAAGCAAATGTGTATTCAACTCTTAGGAATTGTGTTTGTAGTTGTACTCAATATTGTTACAACTAGCATAATTTGTAATGTGGTTGGTTTAGTGGTTCCACTTAGACTGTCTGAGGAAGAGTTGCAAACCGGGGATGATGCAATTCATGGAGAGGAAGCCTATGCATTGTGGGGTGATGGGGAGAAGGAGAGGTTTGCGAATTCTAAGCTTAACCTATGGTGACAATTTCCCTACAAAAGGTGAAGTTCAAATGGCTTGACTTGCCTTCTGCACTGCTTGTTTAATGAGAAAAATGTGAGGGAAAGGATAGGGCTTTGAGGCTGTGATTGGAGTGTGGAAAAATGTTTTTTTTTTTCTTCTGTTGTAATTTATGGGAGAATTATTGACATGGGTTTGGCAAAAAATGACTTTTATGTGGTCATCTTTGTAATAAGAATTATTGACATGGACTTGACATAAACTGTCCCTATACTCAAGATGCAAGGCTTCTATTAATGCATTGGAGCACTAGACAGATTAGAAGAATAAATACGTGACTAGTTTTAGACATGTATTATGTTAGTGTCACATTTAACAATACAATACACTCAAGAGGGGCATGTCAAGAGCAACTAGGCCAGAGTGTGGTCATTGTAGTTGTCCTGGTCAGACTCATTTCATCCATCCATTTAACGTGTCAACTTGGTCTGCTTAGATTGTAATAAGAAAAGTCCAAATATATTATTGGGCATGTAACATGCGATGGGAAGGACAGTTATATTATTCCCTAGCAGCATACATTCAACATTTGGATATATATTCTATTTCTTCTCTTTGCTGAATCATTTTCTAATGTAAAGTGAATGAAAACTATGTTTGTTAATTTATTTCCCCAAAACATATGGCAGTGACAATGATTAATAAAATGGGAATTGTGATTGCTTTGGGCACTTTGATTGGAGGGTATTAGTTGTGGTAGGCCAATCTGGACCCAGAAATAACTTTTGAATAGAGGGGAATGAGATTTTTTTTATAAGAATATTTTTTTTTCTTTGGATGAATGATTAGAGGGGCATGAGTATTAATATTAACACTGGAGATGTTCATATGGAAAGAATAGAAAGGAAGCAACGACTAGTGAAAGGCACTCTGATAGTGGGAATGAAATAACATTAAAAAGGCACTTTCTGTACAAAAAACGGCATCCTTGTGTTTGCCAGTTGCCACCACTAGAGAAAGTGGATGACATTTTGATTTACAACATTTTCCAGAAATCTAAAACAAAAAGGGTGGCATGACAAGAGTAATTATAGTTTTTTTTTTTTTCAATGGCTAGTAAGTAGTGAGAGTTCCAGTAAGTAATTATTCTTCTTTTGCCGAGTAAGTTGAAGGAGATGATTAGATGAATAGATGAACTACTCGTTAATCTCTCTAATCATAATGAATGTCAAATAACTCATCCTTTCCTTTAAACTATCAATTCTTGATCCAATTAAGTAAAACTTAATTACAAGGTTCTAATACAATACAGGGCTCTATTGTGTTAGTTGGCAGAGGATTTCTCTCATCCTAATCGGACATGTAAAAGTCAAGTTGCGGGTTAACCCTCAACTTGACTGCCACTAATTGGTGTGTTACTTGAGAATTATCAAGTAAATGACAATTCATTCCCTTGAAGTTGAAGTTTGTAGATGAATGACATTCTTTCTCTTGAGGAATGTATAGTTAATAGTAGTTTTTTAACAATGGAATATTTATACAAACTTAAGAGGGAGAGTTTCTTTCCATCAAACATTGGTAGGTATGTGTGGCTTCAAGAGAAGTCAAGGGAGATTGGTATAATTTATATTATATAGTATAATTGAAAAGGGAAGGTTGATAAGAAAAACGATTTTTTAAAGCAACTGAGATGGTATATTATAAATGGTGTATAATAAAAATACAATCATTAGTAAATTTATGTGAAAGTGATATCGAATAAATTAAAACTAATTACTTTAATAAATGTGCAAAAAATGTATAGAAAATTTGTGTTTTTTCTTTTTTAAAAAACGTTTCATTTTTAACCACTCCAAAGAGATGACGGGATGGGAACAATTTTTCCTCGTTCTGTCTTGTAGGGTCAATTTTTGTAGCCCAAGCCCATGAGATACGGAGTATGAGCCCTATGAACTCAAGACAATGAATTTGTAGAGCGTAGGTGAAAGAACTAGGCCGGATATGAATTAAACAAGAGTTGGTTATAGTATTTGCGAATAATCTAACATGCAATCACGTAAAAACAATGGTAGACCTAATGTCCGAAGAGGAATTTTATTGAATAAAATTAGGTTACAAGTTCCAGAGCTACAGTAAAGTTGTTTTTTGTTCTTCTCTCCCTCTTTTTTGATCCCCACTCTATCAGGGGCTCTTCTTCTTTATATAGACTCTTTCCTAATCATCCCAATCGTCCACTTGTCCTCCATCTGCTTACATACTTGAGTATAGGTCACATCAAGTATCTTCTCTAGCTTTTTGGGAGTGACAGTAGCTGAGGTTGTACTGTTCAGGGGTTTTCTCCACATAAATGCGGTCAGAAAAGTTGCTGTAGTGCATTAAATACGGTGGTAGCAGCTTTTCCTTGAGATATTTCTTCATCCTTATCATCCCCAGGAATGCCCATAACTTATCTTTGTCACTAAAATTGCCAGGAAGGGCATTCGGGCCTTCTGTACGTTTATTTGATCAGAACTATTCGTATCCGAGGAGTAAAACCTCCTCGGACAAAGGGTGACCTCTTCAGATTGTACTCTTCTGCCACCTCTAGGTTTGTTGCCCTCAGGTGAACTCTATCCCAACCCGTTACTACTTTTCGGACACAAAATAATCTCAAAAACAGGGCCCCAGGCCCAATTGGTAGATCTGGACTTTTACCCCCCACATGTCTCATTGAGAATGTTTGTGTGTATATAGAAATATAATTTATTTATTAATATACAATATAGTTTTTTGTTTGCATTCTATTTATAATATATATATATATATATATATATATATTCTACTATCATCCCCAAAACATTTGTTCTCCTCTCTACCACTCTCATAACTTTCTCTCTCTCTCGTTTATTTTTCATCTCTACCTTATTATGGTGGAAGTCACTTAATTATAGATAACAAAACCGTCAAACCGTCCACCCATGTACCTATATTGCTCTTTATTTTGAGTGGGTTTTAGGTGAGGAATAAGATAGAACACTCCTAATCCGAATCTGTCTTGCTTTTGTTACTATTATTTTCTATAGGGAGTTCATAGGATAATCAATAACAATTTAACAGCTCAACATTTTACTAGTTTATTTTACTACTTTTTAAAGAAATTTTATTTTAGGTGTTATAATTATTATTTTTTTGGTCCGGTTAATAGTTTAATAAACTATTTTATGAAAGTTTTAACGACATTTTCTTAATTATAATTTTTTTTAAATAATTAATTATTTTTTTCATAAATTAAAAAAAAAAATTCTAAACAAATGCTTTTGAGGCATCCTTAAAATTACTCTTATTTTTTATTTGTGGAAGAGGAAACTAAGACCAAAAGTAGGGACAGAAATCACAAAATAAAACTCAGATCTACAAGGTTTATAAGAGAGAGATATAGGGGTATATACTATACATATATATATATATATATATATATATATAAAATAAAGTAAACGTTAATGTTTGTTGAAACTGGAGACTGAGACTGGGAATGAAAACAATGGGCAGGTGGGTTTCGGGATGAGCTAAGCTAAGCTAGCTAGCGTAGTGTTTGTGTTGTGTGACTTGTGAGCTTGGATTGAAGGAAGAGGAAATAAGTAATGGCGTCTGAAACGGCTTCGTCGGTGGACGAAGTAGCCGTTGCTTCATCACCAGTAGCAGTAGGTGGAGGAGGAACTGATAACAGAGGCAGGCATCGGATTCTGGCTGAACTCAAGCGCGTCGAGCAAGATTCCAGATTTTTAGAGGTCTCACTTTCTTCTTCATTATTATTGTTGCTGTTTTAGCTTTGTTGGGTTTGGTTTTGAACTGGGTTTTGATGCATTTCCTTGTGTGACTATGATATTTTTGGTATTACTGCTTGTTTTGCTATGATGCTTGGAGATTTTTTTTGGGGGGGTGGGGGGGGGGGGTGTTTTAATGGGGAGTTTTGTTTCTTAGTAAATTGTTCATTGGAAAAAGAAAGACCCCATTTTGTTTGTTTTGGTGTTAGGAGGTACTAAAAGATTAGGGGAAAAAGTAAAAGGAAAGAACTTTACACTTTGTTTAAAGCAGGGAAAAAATGGCGTCTTTTAAAGAAATGGAGTGGAAAGCTCTGTTTGGGTGGAGGATAGAATGAAGGAAATGATGGTGATATTGCTTGAAATTGATTCAATTACAATTGGATTTCTTCCTTTTTAAGACTTGTGTGATCTTTATTTTGTGTGAGGTAAGATTTGAACAAAGCCCTATACCAATTACTAAATTACCATGACCAACCTGAGCATATCCTGCCACTTGGGGCTTGATGTCTCAAGTGGCAAGGGGTGGGCTGGAATTGCAGTGGATCTCTAGGTTCAAATCTTACTATGGTTGGTGGAACTAGTGCTGCCATTCTACTTGTAAGCTTTTCTGAATGTTTATATGGTATTAATTCGAGAATTTGTGTTGAATAGCTGTGGCTGTCAGTACATGTGTGAGATTAGCCAAAATAGGCAGCTTGCCTGGCCACTGGCTCTTTGATTGGAGCAATGGCTAAAAGAAATTGCCCATTAACCCAGATTTTTTGGGTACAAAATAGATGCATAAGCAAAACAAACAAAACTAAAGAATGTATGTTAGGCTTAGACAGGTGATCATCATAAGTATATAGCTTGGCTGGTTGCACTGAACCAACAAGAAAGGTTTTTGCCTTTTTCTTTATATGATATCTCACCGAAATCATACTGCTTGAGCCTGTCAGATGAACCAGACCCATAGAGTGTATGATTTTTAATAACTGGTACATTGTTCCCTAAAGCTCAATCAAAGGTGTTCATTGAACATCCATGCAATATTATGGAGCATCAGAACAATTATGTTGTGGCTCCTGAATGTGGGATGACTGAACCTTTTTTTCTGTCACTATTGTTTTAGTTAAGCTGATAGGATGTGCAAAGCAGTTAAGTGATTGAACTTATCAATTTTCTGTGTCTGTATAACACATTGGGGCACACTTCAATTGCTAACTTAAATTTGGCTTAGAAGAGAGCACTTAAACTTGTGTTCTGAGGTGTTGGCAATGTTAAACTTTGGGATAAGAGGAGTTGTATGTAATATTTGAGCGCACTGTGTGGTGTAATGTCACAGGCTCATAGCATAAGCCCCTCAGGGCCAAATTAAGTTACTGAATAAAAAAGTACTGTTTTTTCTCTCCAATAAGTTCCAATTTATAGTAAATGCTCTTGATTTTCTTCATACCCTTAGTCATTAATGCTATCTGATTTTTAGACTTTTGAATAGTCCCTATCTAGATTTTTAGACTTTCGAATAGTTCCAAGTTTTTACTATAACTTGGAACTATTCGAAAGTCTAAAAATCCAGATAGGGACTATTCAAAAGTCTAAAAATCAAGCGCTGAGCGCACTTAAGTGCAAAGGCCTCCTGGAGCCTAGGCGCAAAGCGCAAAGCGCAAGCACGCGCCTAATCAATGTGAAGCGCACATTTAAGAAAAAAAAAATAATAAAAAAAAATTATTAATGATCAATACAACAATCAAGTGATCAATTAATCATATAAATTACAATAAAACGTTTTATATAATTTATATAACATTTATATAATTCTTTTGTGCTTTACAAAATATATGCAACCATGATATTTGATGGCCATGATTACAAAACATGGTTGAATCAAAATAGAAGTATAGAACCAAGAAGGCAAATGCTAAAAAGTACTAGAATGTTAAGCAATGTTATCTTTGTAAGTGTCTAATTTAGCGTTTGTTTGTGTGGTTGTGGTTAAAAGTTCAGAAATATATAAAGAGATAGGCTTAGGTGTATGGTAGCACACCACACTATTAGTTTTTATATATTAAATCAATGGCTTATATCAAACATATTTAGATCTAATGGCTAAAAATCAAATCAGGATTTTTTTTAAAAAAAATTTACAAAAAGCTCAAAAAAGCGCGCTTTTGCTTGGGCACTTCGCTTTAGAGGAAAAAGGCCCCAAGGGCTCTACGCTCTGCGCTTTGCACTTAAGCACGCTTTTAACAACACTGATAGTAAATGCTCTTTATCCACACAAAAAAAGAGTAAATTCTCTTTATTTTCTTCATGTCCTTGGACATTGATGCTATCTGATTGTTAGACTTCTGAATAGTCCCTATCTGGTTTTCTATATAATAATATATGTAGGAAAGGCTCTGCTGAATATATTTAGGTCTTGTTTTGTAGCACTGTTAGATAATTAAAAAATGTGTTTCTTGAACATTTATTGGTCTTGTTCTAGATATATTTTGCACTTCTCCAGCAATCTTATGTATAATATCTAGTCTGAACTGTTCTTCATGTTCTATCAATATCTGTTTATACACTGCACAAATAGTGAAATTGTGAACAAAGGCTGTATGCCGTGGGTACGTCCTCTTTGACAGTGACAATGCTTGCCAGTGATAAAGCAGTCCATTGAATTCTAGTACTTAGAAAAGCTATGATATTCATTATTAGGGCAAAAGGGCTACAATATTCTGTTGAACTGTCTTAAAGTTTCCCTATTCTAATATCAGGGTGGGCTGATGTTTTCAAAAAACTCATCTGCACAGTGAATTTTTAGAACAGATTTGAAAAACTAAAATAATAAAAACAGCAAACTAAACACCATCTGGGATACTATATATATATATATATATATATATATATTTTTTTTTTTCTGTTTTAAAAATGGCTACCAAACAGCCCGTTTGTCTGAATTAGAAATTCTAGCCATCTTATCTTTGTGGAGCTATAGGTTACTGCTTGGGGCTTGCTTACCCTCATACATGCGCACATGCTTTGGTAGTATCTTTCAACTTACAAAAGAGACCAAAAGTAAAAGCCTTTATGGTTTGCTCTATTCATGCATATTAGATCCAGTTTACTAGTTGCTCTTGCAGATGGCAATGCAGTTTAGAACTATCTTTCTTATTTCTGCATTTTCAAGCTAACTTCAGCATAAAGTCACTGTTGTGTTGTGCACTTGATTTCAATTTACAGCTTATTCCTGATTTATGTTACCTGGTTTTTGCATGAATTGTTACCAGGAAGAGTTAGAAGAGCTTCAAAAAACAGAAAATGTCTCAACTTTATGTGAGGAGTAAGTATAAGAATCAATTCTTTTGAAAGGAAAAAAAAGGATTGAATATAAGCAGTTTGCAAAATAGGCTGGTGAAGAGGAGATAGCATATTCTTTTCAGTCCAACAGGCTATAAATATGGTGGTGAAATTTCTTGTTTTGGTTGACTTGTTCAATTACCATTTACTGAAGAGCATATCTTCAATATTTTGCCAGCCCATTCTGTTAATTAAACACCTATAGCATGATTTATAAGCTCATAAACTGACTGGCAATTTTTTATTTTGTATGATAATCTGTTTTTTGTGGTTGGCTCTCAGATTGTTGCGCAACATTGAAGTCATACCTGATCCACTGCTCCCACTGTAAGTTCTGCAAACCTTATCCCACTGTCTTACATACATACTACTCTTAGTTTGATATCCGAATGCATAGTCATCAATTTATTTTTATTACAGAACAAATGGCCCCTTGAACCAGTTATGGGATCGATGGTTTGAAGGACCCCAGGATTCACAAGGTTGCAGGTGCTGGATTCTTTGATTAAAAGCAATCTAACATTCATTGCCATTTGTTGCGAGAGGCTTCAAGATGTGTACTTGAGAGAGTTGTTCAAAAGTTACTGCACAGTTCTTATTTTAGCAAATGTTTGATCAAAATTTTCACCATGTCTGAGATTGAAATTTGTAGGTTGATCATACTGCATGTATAATTTACAATTTATTCATATAAAGTTTGTAAATGAAAAGTACCTAGTCTTGAAATTCTGTGATTTGAAACGGTTTGGGATGGTATATAAAGTTCCATTTCTTCAAGTTCAAAGAGCTGAATGAGCTACAAATCAAGGCAGTTTCAGTGTTTCACATTCTATAATTTTCAAATTCTACCATGCATCATTGATATATTGCTCAAAGGGATGTGAAACATGTAAGAAATAAATATTGTGTTAAGCAAATGCCATTGGTCTCACCATTTATGGTGATCTTAATTGTAGTAAGGAGGACTATTCCATGAAAACAAAAGGCTCAACAACTAAGGTATTGGTGGGAAAATGCGTGAATATGGCGAAATAACAGTCTTCTGCACAAACTTAGATTGACTTGGGTCATGAACCCATTCGATCTCGCTCATGTTGGGTGTCTCAACATACGCCATAGTGAATTCTCCCACCTTCTCTACCTTCCCTCTCTTGCCCGCCCTCAGTGCCCATTTTTTCCGGTTGTAAGAGAAAATTCCATCAGTCAGGTGGATAATATCACCCGGTTCAAAAGCATCACACTCATTCCCCCAGAACTGGAAGTGAACTGCAGCTGTCTCATCAGCCACAAGTGCCAAGCATGTCTTATTTTGCCCTTCCAATGTCTTGTGTTTGTTCAAAAGTATGAACTGTGTGTTTATGTCATTCTTGGCTGCAGGTACAATGTCTTTAAGAGAGAGCATCCTTGCTTTCTAACTGCAACAACCTAAAAAATCAAAGTGAGAACTCCTGGTTGCCTTCATTTCAAATTATTTCATACCCAAGCTTTTCTCAACAAGAATTTATAGCAATTAACATTTATCATTCAAATGAGCAATAGATGTTCATATGGGCAGCAAGAAACTTGGATGTTGAGTCAAGAAAATGATGATTGAAAAAAATTCTATGAAGCAAAATGATTTAATCTTTCCTGGGCATGTACTCACTCGGGATAAAATTATAAAATATTTGCACTTGGTGCTTGCTTATTATTGTGTCAGTGAAAGCATGAAAAATACTTGAGCACAAAAGAGAAAGCATGAAAAATCAACATGGTTTAGCCAACAATGTTTTACAAGAACATCAATTTAGCTCTAGCTAAAATAGTAGGATCAGTTTATTATGATGACAATTAACAACAAAAGGGCAGGCTATTACAAGCAATTTGATACTAGTAATTCATTGGGTCATTTTTTCGAACAGTTAGCATGCACACCCATAAAAAGATTGCAACTTATGAAATAGCGAAACTGAAAATTTTAGTTTGAATAAAGAGAGTGATTCATACAATTTGTTGAGTCTCTTCCAAGGTATGTTGGACACCGGTTGAGGCAATCTCCAACTGGGGTCGAAATGCGAACCTTATTTAACTACCTTTTCCTATGGTAGGTCCACAGGAATTTACAGCTTAGGTACCCGCTAAAAAAGCACTATAAACGGCAGTCATATAACTTGAGAGATTGAAAACGTCAGGTCGTTTGGGATTCTGGGTATCAGTGACGTTGAGGGTTTTGATGATAAATGTCACGTGATCTCTGTGTCTGGGATAAATTTAAAGGGTGTGACTTTGGATTTTTTTTTCTGCTCAAAGATAAAATTCTGTTCTATACTGAAAACTTGAATCTCGGCTTTTACCCTTAACACCTCACAAGCACTTTTACTTATGAAGTAATTATTGTGTTATAGGCGCACGGTGATTTGGGTGGATTTTTCTCTTTACTTCCTATGATGAGACTATTTTTCTAATGTTCGATAAAATTTGTCATATTGAAATACCAAAATTCGGTGTATTATACTGGCAGGTAGTTAAATGCTAAAAGTTGTCTAATATGATTTGTAATGGGCAATGGGCTTGGCATCTAGTAATATCAGACCAATTTCAATTTCCATCATTTCTTCTTTCTTTTTTGCGTACCAAACATTAAACTCAGGAATTTCTTTATTACTACCCCGTACACAATGACATGGTGGGCATATTTCAATGTTTTTAATGATGGGCTGATTTACCGTAATTGCATTTTGGAAGGCTTAAATTTTACTATACTACAGAGCATACAGTGTGGAATGACGATAAACTTTAAATGCCATTCAAATTATTTTATGACACTTAGTTGGAAAATGTTTATATATATTGATAGTTGAGACGGGATTTAAGCTACAAGGCTTATGTCGTTGGAAATGCTTGTTTCATATTTAGTAAAACATTTAGGGTTTGTTTGGATAGGTGCAATTCATTGAAGAGGAAGAGGACGGAGCATTGAAGCGCATTGAAAACATCTCTGGCACAACAGTTGAGAAAAAGAAGAAGACCGTTCTGAGAAATTAGTTGTTGGCGTTGCGCACCGTTTTGTGAGAAATCTCTTCTGCATTTCGTGGGTCAGATGGGTGTAATAAGAATGTCCCAGGTTTTTAAAACAAAACGCACTGTTCAAAATTGTAGCAACGCATGTTGTGGGTTATGAACAGTACACACATGCCTAGAACGGTGCGTTCAGCAAAATGTTTATGCATTTTTTCTGAAGTTGCTGCGTTTATATTCGTAAGCACTGTAGCCGTGGGTCCCACTGTTTAAAATGCAAACGTAGACGTGGTTGAATTTCAGTGCAATCCAAACTCACTTTTTTGAAGTGTAATTTTTTTTTAAACTTCTTTCTTAATGCGCCTTTTTCAAACAATCTCATTGCTATCCCAAGAACTGTTCAACCCATTGGCCTTGTCATGATGAGTTGGTTGAATTCTTGAAAGCTAATGGTTTGAATCCAAACGGTTCTAATGAATGGCTTCCCACATTCGATATCCCAGAACAATATTGTACAATTCGTGCAGTACAATTTCATCAACCAAGGGCTTTCTCAGCCTGACATTTCTTTGTAACTCCATTGTTTTTTATAAAAGGATAACAAGCAATTGCCTCAAGTATAGTGGAAACTGCTAAAATCTATGTTACCTCTAAAGTACAAATTATATGATTTTGAGACATAGATTTACCTCTGTAAAACCAGTAGCTACTAGCAAATACTGAATAGTAAGGAGGATTAACTGAACAAAATCTAAAATCATTAGATATTGGCAAAATATATCTTGCAGCGAAATATCAAACTCAGCAATCAAGACGTAATCAAGTAAAGCTTGAAGAATATCAATTGGAAACGTATACAGCCTAATATACAGAAAGGAGAGAAAATTAATAACTTTACAACTATAAGAACTGGATTTATGTCTAGGGGCAGTTTCTCAAAACCAAAAGTCAATTCCTCTCAAAAAGCTAAAAAGCTACACAGATTTACAATGGAAAAGCTCACCTAAAATACTCATGAAGTTATTTGAGAATTGGCTGGATTGTCTGTTACCAATTCTATGGCCATTTGAGTTTCAGCTCATAGCAGGACGAATGACTGATAATGGCAATTGTTAACCAACTTGAGTGGATAAAAGGTGCCGAAGCTGGAGTAAATGTTCTTCATTTGAAATGTGAAGTGAGAGGCGAAGATTTGTTAAGAGGGACTCTTGCTCCCAGCTAAGGGGACCTGAAGCATACAGTGCCTGCACGGTTGAATTATAAGCTTGAAGCTCTAGTTTATGGACATCAACTTCCTGTTTGTGTCTAGGAGATGGGGGTGAGTTTCTTTTGCTGACCAAAGGTGGAAATGACGACTCAGCATCAGAGTTGTCGAGAATAATTTCCACATGGTCACCTGAATTTTCACCAGGATAGTCATTGTAAGCATTCAAACTACAGCTAGCAATAGAGCATTGGTCGCTACCCTCACTAAACAAAGGCAGTACACTAGTATTATGTATCCAATTGTTTGTTTCTTTTTTCATTTTGGCATCCATCTCAATAGATTTATTCCTGGATTTCTCATCCACCCGTACTTTTGGAGAAGAAGGATCATCTACCTGCATAAAGAAGCAATGATTTCTCATAAGGGGCTGGTCACATCTTCTGGCACTTGGGCTTGATTTTCTTTTCTTGCAGCTTCTTACCCTCGGGTTGTCAGAGGATGGTGGAGCAGAACAATGGATATGACTTCTCTTTGATGTTCTCACAGGGAGACGCGTTTCATTATGGTTATGCTTGTCTTTAAGATGTTTCTTTGCATCTGCTACTCTTAAATGAATTCCTTGACGAATAGCTTGTGGTGGAGCCCTACAAATCAAGCTCCCAGGTTGTTCTGAATAATCTTGCATGTGATTGTTCCCAGTCTGTTTATTTTCTGTAAACTGTAAGCACACATGCTTAGATGTCAGAAACTGTAATAAGTCCCACAAACCAGCAAAATAAAGAGGTTAACTAGATATTGTGATGAGATAGCAAGCAACTATTGATCCTTGAGAACTACAGAATTATTGAAAATTTCTGCTGAAGCCAACAGGAGCAATATGCTCCATCTGAGAATACTTCTCCCACATTGGTAGCAGTTATTTGGGCCTGTTCTCATTCATCTAACATAGGGAATAATAGGATTTCAAATCCTAGAAGTATGATGTAGTTAGCAAGAACAGATTGCTCCAAGCCAATTTGAAGCAAATCTTTGTGAACTTGTTCAAAAAAGATTGTACCATGTCAAATTTTTTAAACAAGTATTCCTTTTCCTTCCATATTATGAGTATGATATTAACATATCAGCAATTAATGCTAAGCGCACAAACACTTCCAGCCAGATAATATATGTAAAATACAACAGAGTGAAATTGATGTCACAAAAGGGACCTAATTGTTTACAGATATCATGTGACAGTACACATAAAAATTTGTCAATAAGAAGTGAGATAGCATCCAAGTCCCAAGGGTGAAAGCACAAACAGATTGTTACATCAATAAAGATTACAGGCACAGACTTATTTCCTCTTTAAATCAAAATACTTTCAATAAATTATATTTAGTAAATTAGTGATGTAAGAAGAATAATATATTCTACAACAGTTGACAACTCCTTTTCTTCTTTTTTCAAAAATCTCAAGGAAATGATATGATGTCATTGGAAGTTTGTTGATCCCTAACTTAGGTTGTTTCATCAACTTATACAAGGATTAGTAGGCACAAAATAAATGATAATCTTCAAATCTAAGTTAGTACATTGAGATACCTACGCATAGTATGGGATATATGCCAATTTGGCAACATTGAAATTATAGTAAGCTGTGCATAAATGTTAAGGGATGTTTGTATTCATTAATTAGAATACAGTCTCACATGCAACAATTACTAAGAATACTCATTCAAGCTGCACAAAAGCAATTACTATTGTGGATTAGTGTTGTATGTGCCGGTGTAGTAGGGAGACAGTAGACCATCTTTTGATTCATCGTGCGAAGGCTTATCAGTTGTGGTGTTTTGTCTTTAGATCATTTAGGGTTTCTTAGGTTTTACCAAAAAGGGCGCTAGATCTTCTCTTTGGATAGAGGAATCAGTAGGGGAAGCACTCGTTTGACATTTGAAATTTGACATTGTCATTTTTAATGTGGTTTATTTGGAGGGAGCGTAATAACCACACATTTGAGGATGTGGAGAGTTTTGAGAATCAGCTTCTTACCTCATTCATCAGCACTTTGTTTGATTGGTCTTGGGCTCAAGGACTCACATCTAGTGATTCCCTTCCAACGTTTATAGACTCTTCTTTCTTGTACATAGATTTTTCAGTTTTTATTTATTTTCTTTGTACTTTTTGGTTGTTTCATGCAAAGTCTTTTATTAATAAAAGGATTTTACTAATGTGTGCCCTAAGGGCACACATTAATTTCTATTTTTGAAAAAAAATTTCTCGAGAATTGAAAAAGTAATGACAGCTTTTTCAATTCCCGAGAAAATATTTCTAAAAATAGAAAGTTTAACGTGTGCCCTAAGGGCACACGTTAACCGGACCCTTAATAAAATTGTTCTTACTTATCTGGAAAAAAAAAATAGTATACAAGTAAATGTTTAGAACATATGCATGCCAAAAAAGATGATAAGAAGAGAGAGAGGAAGGGGGCAAGAAGAACCCAAAGAAAAACAGTGAAAGAGGAGAACCAAGGGCAAACCAACAGTAAACAGAAAAAGATGCAGCTAATGATGCAGAACTGAAAAGGCATTTTATATAAAACTTGAAAATGTCCCCTACCTTCCCAACCGATGACCACTTATTGTTATGCCAAGCTTGTCGAATCCTTAGATTAGATTTGTGAAACTCTCTCAGCTGAATGGACCCAAACAGCCTCACAACAAAATGAACATTCTTCAGTACCTTGACAATCTTTGCAACCCTCCAACATTGAATATCAAACACCTCTGCTATATCACCAACCTTCCATCCTTCCCCCTTCTCAATTGGAGGCCGAGGCCTAACATCCTTCCCATGCACTCTCTCCACAACTGGCTCTCCTTTGTTGTTTATTACTCCCTTGTACCTAACAATGCAGTTATTGCCATCTGCTGAAGCTACTATGCCGGGAAACCAGCAGCCACAAGGATCATTTTCTTTCTTTAACACCTCCACCAAATTCCCCTCCTTGAACTTCATTTTTATTTTCTATCTAGCTTGAAACTGAAAAATCCAAACAAAATAAGTAAATAAACTATGGGAACCGTATAAGAATTTGGAACATTCTTAAGCAAGTATATGACTCAAAATAAAGATTCTACCATACCCACCCACCACCAAAAAAAACCCAGGAAGTTCAATTTTGCTACAGAAGATTGATGGATCCACAAGGTTTTTGAGCTTCTAAAGCAGTGAAAAATATTTGAATTTTTATATTGCGTTCCATTTTTACATATTGAATCATTTCATAAGGTCAAAAATAGTTAATCCTAAAGAACTTTCTACCATAAGGGAGAATAGCAACCGACACAAACAAGAGACATCACGATTTCCAAAGTCCAAACAAATTAGCAACAAAAAGAACTAAACTTCCAACATTCTATGCCATTATAGGAACTCAAAACTGAGATCTATGCGTTCAAACTCTTTCCTTTAAATAATACAAAGATTCTATGCCAAAATTAGACAAGAAACAAAATAAGGACAGCAGAAATCTAATCCGATAGAAGAAATAAGTCTTTGTAACTTCAAAAATATTGCACAGTTTGCACTCTCCACAGTATACCTTTTTATTTCATCATCATCATCATCATCATCTTCTTCTTCTTCTTCTTTATTTGGAAGTATTACTCAAAAAAAAAATACAAAAAAAAAAAAAAAAAATCAAAACTACTTCACTAAAAAAAAAAAAAAAACCACCTACCCATGACATAAAACTTTGCAATTATATTAAAGAGCTTGTGAAACTAAGACATCAAACAAAGTCAAAATGACCCACTTCAGATTTTGGACTGAAAAACATAGTCATCAAGGCAGAATTCATGAAAACAAAGAAGGTAAAAAAATTTACTTTTTGAGAAATTAAATTGAAAGGGACTGACCTGGGAGTGAAGGTTGAAAACGAATGGGACAAAGCTTGTTCTTGCTGTGCTCATGACCACAACTTCTTTACACAGAATGGTTTTTGTTGTGTGTGTGTGCGCTCTATTTTATTTATAATTTTTAGATAATCAAAATTTCCAGCAAGTTAAAAACCCAATTGCAGTTTGGTATTATCACGTAATTGTCTCTCACATAAAACATTTGACATAGTTACCAAAGAAGTAATTGTATCCTACATGAACTTGTAAATGGAACATCAATATCCAATACGGTATCTTCCGCTTTAGTTGCGTTTTGGACAAACCTATGTAACCTTAAAACTATATTGATGGTGATTAATGGAGATGATTGATAACGGACCCAACTCATACCAGAGCTGACCCAGTTATAATATATTTCAATAAATTTAGTCACATATTTTTTTTGAAACCAAACTGAAACAAATTTAGTCACATATAGCACTTAGGTAAGAAGAATGACAAATGTTCCACGTCCTCCCCGTCTCAAGGAGGTGATGGATGATGGGCCAAGAACGGGTTTTGCTAGTCTTATCTTGAATTTGGATTTATATGTACTCATTGCTCGATATCTCAACTAGCAAAAGATGTCTATGGTTTAACTCTTTTTTTTTTTTAGTATCACACACTTTCAACATAATGGTTACTTACAAATACAAAGTTCTTAGGAAGTAAGAGGTAATAACTGAGATTTAAGTTCTCAAGAGAGAGCTTCACACATATTTACAGTTAGATTGGATTAAAATAAAATTCTATCTTGTATCTAAAAGAAAAGTTTCATCTTTTTCAACTATCAAATTATTATATTTTCTTTTGGTACCTCTCATTTCTATAATTTCTTTTATATATTGTATTTCCATCTCAAATCATTTGTCTCATTTAAGAGGGTTGCACTTTTTATACACCACTTACTACAGTTTGCAACATATTTTAATTTTCTTTATTAATCCTTGGTTAATTTATAAAGGGGAAGGGGAAAAAAAATAGATATATGACAAATTGTTATTGGTCTACTCCTTGGTTAAAATAGCAAAAGTGCGTGTATATATATATATACCCTTTATATGGAATTTGACTTCATGTAACAAACGCTTGTAGTCCAAGAAAATTATAATGTTTTTTTTCGAAGATAAAAAACACTTTTTTAATGGTGATTTCAAACACACTTTTTTTTTTTCTAAAACATTTTTTCCTTGTTTTAAATGAGGTATTAAAAACTCTTTATTTATCTAAATGTTCAAGGTGTATAATCTCAATCCCACACGTATTAAGCAATTATTGACATAAAATTTTCAAAGTTAATCTTAAAAAATTGATTGGACAAACCTTGAACCTTGAGTGAGAATACGGTCCTTAATTCTTGTAAGTAGAGTGTGTCTAACTTGTTCATCTTTTTCTCAAAAAAAAAAAAAAAAAAAACTTGTTCATCTCAAGAATAATTCCAATCTGATCCCACATCAAACCGAGCTTAAGAAAACAGATTTGTTTCTAGCATTTGATTGATCTCCATGATTCTGGGTGCAAGTGTTGGCCCAAATCCAAATGTATTGCATATCCAACACTTCCTCGTCGTGCACGTTACGGGAATTCAATTCAGTAATGGTGGAACAAATCAAGCTGGAAAAATAGAAATTAAATAAAAGGGTATTGTTTGTAGCAGGCAATTAATTCCCACGTTTTTCTCACTTCCTCTTTTTTTTTTTTGTGAGAAACAAGTTGTTCTCACTTTGTACACAAAATTGAAGAATTGTATGCATAGGATCCGTGTGCTACACTTATCTTATTATTATTATTATTATTAGGATATATTTATTATTTACTATTGAATTTGAAGTCCTTATATTAAAAACTCTTTAAATGATTTTTTTTATATTTTTTATTGAGGAAACTTAAAATGAAACATCTTGTGTATCATATGATGGCATTGGCAGCATGTCAGGTGTCATTATCTTGAGTAGGTAGTAAAAGATAACAATAATTAGCTATGAGCCCATTCTCAAAACAAAAACAAAAAAAAAAAAGCAATGAGCTACAGTGAGGAAGCATGGTATCTGACCAAAATTAGAAAGGAAAAGACAAAAAGGTCAGATAGTATGTAAATGAAAAGTGATGAGCTTAGCTTATGGTGATGATGCTGATTGCTGATGACTTTTCTTTTTCTTTTTCTGGGCCTTGAGGCAAGGAAACTCTGAATTTGTCTAAAACTCAAAAATGAAAGTGCTTGCTGATGTGATGGCCAGTCTTATACACACTTAAAAATTAAATTACAAGCCTATGCACTATATTTAAGCCCAAATATGTACCTTTTATGATATACATTGATGGATAGTAGGCTAGGCCCAACAAGTTCAAAAAGGGCCAAACTATTTAATTGACTTGCGGCTTCATTTTTTTCCCCTTTAAATTATGTTTGCGGCCATGTTTTGTAAAGACAAAATTCTATCTGCGCAGTGCACATCTTGCATACAAGGGACAATAAAAGTTAAAGATGAGGAATTTTTTGGGACTCGTTCAAATTTAACCACCTCTGGTTTCCTTGTTGAATTGTTTGTATTTAGATTTTCGGGAAAATATACTATCCTAACTCAACCTTTATTTTATTTTATTTTTAATCATCTATCTTTGATTGATTAATAAATTTTATATTCAGAATCCTAAACCAATTTTTTTTTTAAAAGAAAAAGAGAAAGAGCCAAACCTCTAGTAGCAATCTCTTTTTTCTGGTAAGCAAAAAGGGACTCATATTGAAAAACTTTGTGCAACTTTTTATAAATACGTTGTATATCATGATATAACAATGATTTATAATCCATACAAGATCTTTTGGCATGTAATGTAAGAGAACTGGTTCAAAATTTTTTTTTTTGCACGAATTTTTAAGGATAAAATAAGTATGTGAGAAGCATCGTAAACCTTTGTAAATAGTAAAGAGGCAGTTCATGATGGTTCATGCTACTAGCTTATACTATACAATTAAAATATAAATGTTACATGAATTTTGTTGTAGGGACACTTAAGAGCTAAGTCATGTTTTTGTATTTTTTTTTTAATTTATTCCTAATTTTCATAATAGAATGTATATTGTAGATGAATATTCATTGTTCTAATAGTCTTCTTTTAGTCTTTCCCATCTTTTTTGTACTTTGTCTTGATATATCATCTTTTTCTATATATAAGAGATACAATTCATTTGTAAAGAGCAGCGAATACAATAATATTACTACTTTTTTCTATATTTTATCAGATTTCTTTTTTATTTTCTCTGTCTGTAATTGGTATTTTAAAAAAAAGAAAATTTTACTTCAATCTTGAACTCTGATAAGTCCACAAATTGTTGGGTTTGAACTGGCTCACTTTTTAGCATTTCCTCTTCTTTTTTTTTTTCTTTTTTTTTGGTTTTCCACAGTGTATTCTCAAAGGTTTCAACCAGGGACTAATCACTATTCGCAATGGGTGAGCCCTAGTGGGGTAGATCATATCGCTAGCTCAAGAAGTTTTTTCAAAGTGCATGTACCCGAACTCAAACTAGAGAAAACACCTAGTCGAACTTGAGACAAGCACTTTAAGACCAAGTGCCTACCTACTTGGCCAACTCACCTGGTTCACTTTTTAGCATTTCACGTCCATGAGCTTGTAGCTAATTGCTTTATTCAAGCAGGCCCTTTTTGAGCAAAAAGGAAATGAAGAACCTACTAAACCAGGCCTTGTTGAACTGCATGCGTACCTATCTTATAGGCAGCCCTTTTTTAGCATTTCACTTCCAAGAGCTTGTAGCCAATTGCTTTATTCATGTAGCCCACTGATGTTTATGATGTTTTTTGATTCTGGGGTACCTTGTCAAGGCCCAACTCAATAAGGTTGATGCAAAAGCAGTGGTCACTTTACTCAACTCCCATGGTTCTTCTCTTGCTTCATCTCACCAATGCAGCACTTTGATCATTGATTGCAGGTCCTCCTCCAGCTTTTTTAACAAGTCTCATATTCACCACATCTTTTGTGAAGAAAATCATTGCAAGGACCTTTTCATCAATCAAAGATCTTCTATTAATAATAGCTTTATTTTATATTTGTATACTCCTTCCTTTATTTTGTATCGATTATTGGTGGATACTTGAGGTGTTTCTTACCCTAGACTTTGTATTCTTTAACTTGTTTTAATTAAATTTCCCTTTCACACAAAAAAAAAAAAAAAAAGAAAAAGTAAGGGATAGGAGAAAGAATGCATTTGGGCAATTATAATTGTAAGAGGTACATATTAAAAACAGTTGTATTCAATCTTCAAACTATAGCCAAGTATACTTAATTTCCTCCTAT
Source organism: Quercus ilex subsp. ballota (assembly GCA_032727855.1). Classification (NCBI taxonomy): domain Eukaryota; kingdom Viridiplantae; phylum Streptophyta; class Magnoliopsida; order Fagales; family Fagaceae; genus Quercus; species Quercus ilex. The sequence goes on from CM064919.1 coordinate 42,802,330, forward strand.
AATTATAGAGGACACACGACAAAGGATGAGTAATTATGGGTAGGATTTTGTTCTAATATTCTAGTGTATTGGACAAGATATTAGTCTAGTGTTCTAATATATTGGATGCGATATTAATATGACATATCTTTTTGTTTTTTTTAAGATAGAGTTTCAACCTATGGTGTCCGCTCCTGATGATAGCTCTTTATCATCAGACCAAGACACCAATCAGTTTTTGATATAGGCGAAGATTGAACCTCAAATCTCTTATTCAACCATCAGAGATTTTATTAGTTGAGTTTCAACCTATAGCGTTCGTTTCTAATGATAGCTCTTTATCATCAAACCAAGACACCAATCAGTTTTTTGTGTAAGCTAGGATTAAACTCCAAATCTCTTGTTCAACTTTTAGAGACTTTATCAGTTGAGCTAATTGGAAACCACAATATGACATATCTTTAAAAATAGTCACGTGCTACTTATTTCTATGCCGCATCCAATGTATTGGACCGAGAATTTTCGCCCGTGTAGGTATAAAATTTGTGAAATGGGAAAATTAATATTCAATTATTTATTTTGAAATATAGAGAGAAGTAGACAAAATATGCATGATTGCATGGAATGATTTTGGATGAAATTGCGCCGTATTTGAATTGAGCCTATTATCTAGTGAGTAGTGACTACTGAAATCAACGAGATAAAGACAATTCCAAATTTAAAAATTTTAGCATTCGGCTTTCCGTACGGCACTAATCTTAGTATATATTATTATTGGATAATGAGGAATTTGGAATTCCCGTCTCGATTTTGGCCCCCTAAAGTAAAGCACATTTGCACTTTTAAGTAACTTTTACATTACATCTATTTTAGCTATAGTATATTTTACACCAAGCATAGCCACTGCTAGAAGCTAGACTAATAGGTATTTTTTTGATGCATAGACTAATAGGTATTAACACAGGCTTTAACCCTCCCACAAATTTAGGGCCGAATGAGCTAAAAACAAAACACAATACGGTGGAGGGGGATAATCTATTTCATGAAAGAATTACACTAGTGTTTAGCGTATTATTCACATTTTTTTAGGTGGTGAAGGTTCTGATTTGTATAACGTATTTTACATAAGCCTATTACTAAAATTATTTTTGTTAACTTGTTATGTAATAAGTTATGAAAAAACAATTTGTGTATCGTTTTATCTCAAGCATTTACACAACAACTAGGCAATTCAAATGATAAAGTTCATCCTTACAAAAAACTTAAAACCTTAAGCACCATGTAACCAAAGTTGATTAAAATCATACGTGGCTTGTTTACCCTATTTGGCTAATTTTTCTTTAAAAATATAAATTAGATAAAAGCACAGTTATACACTTATTATTATTTAAAAAAAAGGGGGGGGGGTTTAAAAAGTAAAAACTTACCTAACTAAATAACTCAAATAATTTATATTTATATAATATTTAAGTATTTGTTGTTGCTACACTCTTATTGAGCTACATTAGCGTAGCATTTCAGTCCACTTTGGTACATTCAGTCTATTTTGGTCCTTTCGCTATATTCGGTCCACTTTGGTCTGTTTGGTCCATTCATTACCCTTTGGTCTAATTTAGTCAACTTCGGTCCATTCCGGTCCAATTTGGTCGACTTCCATTCATTTAGTTCTACTATGGTCTATTCGGTCACTTCGGTCCAATTTGGTTCACTTCGGTTCATTTCAGTTCACTTTGGTCCATTCAGTGCACAATGATGAAAGACAAGTTTGGGTTGAAATTTATTAAGGAAAAATTAAGGCAACCCAAACGAAGTGAGGTTGCTCATCTTTTCAAAAGCTAAGTAAGTGCATGCTTGTTTAAAGATGCAAAATTAACCTAAATCAAAATAAACTCACAAAATCTTGTCATATAGGAAGATGTCATAATTTAATTTTCCTTTTATTTTTGTAAGTCAAAAGATAGCAACGTGATCAATTTATAAATTTAGATAACAACTACTTATCCTAAAGATAGAAATTGTAGATTGAAGTTGGGCAATTCTTGTTAGCCAGAAAATTTCCGCCCGTCTAATCCAAAAAAATAACAATAGTGTTATATGTTCAATAAGCCTTATATAATTTAGTATTAAGAAACGCAAAATACGATGGAATCCAAATTGGCCGGCAAGCATAAAATATGAAAACGAGTAATTCTAAAGATAGTTTTATATGGATAGGCTATACTTACTCTAGTATGCTTAGTTCATTGTCCTATGAAGCTCCGTCACCTGCTGATAGTGATAGTTAACTTTGAACCTAGAGAAAACAAAATTTTTAAAATGACAATAGGATATAATTTGTTACAATCAAAATTAATTAATTTTTAAAACCACAACATTGCGTCATCATTATAAACAAACAAAAAATGTATTGATATTCGAACACTTAAAACGGTATAATATTTATAAAGCAATTAAACATTGCTATTAAATTCTCTAAGTTATGATTACATTAAGGTTAATCTCAGCAACTTATGAGCTACATCACGGTGCCTCCATGTGATGGAGGGCATTCATCGATGAGAAAGCTCACTACTTTTGGCAGATTAGGCTGATTAGCTACGCTTCCCAAGCAAAGTGGAGAGTGGAAACCAACCCCACACCACGTTCCATTTCATTTTTTTGTAAATGTAACTTAACCCAATCTCAGTCTCTGCAAAGTGCAAAGCTTAAACACCGTTTTAAGCATCTCTTTTTACTTTCAAGTTCACTTTGTCATTCTTGTTGGCCCCATTGATTAAAAAGGGACAGTCTTAATCCATTGTCTTGGGAGAATGAACGATATAATAATGTGCATGCAAGTCCCTAGCATCCATTTTTGCCTCTGCCTCGTGGCTCTTTGAAGTGCTTTCCTTTCATTTAAAGCAAGCTTGAACATCATAGAGTCATAGACCTCTAGCACTTTTAAGTGCAACTTTCTTGCGTTAGTAGCGTGTCATGTTTCAAAAATGTGGGTCATTTTAACGGATATCCTTAACTCATCTATTAATGAACTATTTTAGAAAATTTTGATACTATTTTTAAAGAAAATATAAAAAACTATCAAAAAATCAAAAAAAAATTTCTCATAAATTTTTTTTTAAAATATTTTCTAATTAAATCATAATTGCATTCAAATACTAAGGAGTTTAATCTACCTTTGAGATCAATCAGGACATGCCCTATATATAAGGGTCACATTGGCATTAATCTAATTATGCAATAACACGCACACAAAAATAAAAACCTAGCCAACTCTCTCCAAGTTGATAACATATATCCTACCTTTATTGATTAATGCATCCCTGCTGGCAACCAAATATCATAACAAAAAACCCGAAGTGCCACCTTCGATCACCTTCGCCTACTCTCTCTACCTAAACAACTTGGAGATGGTATCTTGTGTGCCCTCACTGCCCGCTCCATAGAGCAAGCCCATAAGATAATTCCCGCCAAACTTGGGCTAGTTTCTACTTCCTTCTAACCATGATCCTTTTGCAAAGTTAAGGGAAAGTTAATATTTCCGAGGATAGATGCAGTAAGAAATTCACATTCAAAGCATTTAATCTTGTTTGAAGGGATAGATTAATTAACGACAACTGTAGACCTAAATCGATTTTTAGTTTTTGAATGATATTATTAATGTGAATGATAACTGTGACATATGATTGCTTCACGTTGCTTGATTTTGATGTTAAATCTAAATATTAATAACAGATTAGAAGAGAGATAAGGGGTTTCTCAAAAAAAAAAAAAAAAGAGAGATAAGGGGCAAGATCTAGCATAAAAACATGCTTGTGTAAGATGGATGTCATTATCATGTGCAAGCTCTTAGTCTTATCCTCTCTCACCCTCTAAAATTTTTGAACAGATAAATATGTCATGTGCATGTTAGCTAGGAGAAATGTGCTTTCACTTTTTTGGATATTTGTGAAATTCTGACCCTTGTTTGAGCTTGACTATTACTCCATATATCTAGTACTTAAGGAATGATAATAGAATCCATATTCTATCAAGGAAAGAAGGATTTGCCTTCCCTACTACATGACAAAGACGCCAACTAATCATCCAGATTTTAAGATGTACTTTGTTTCAATAATTCTAAAGAATAAGAAGGTATTAAAATAAATTAACTTTCATTTTGACTCAATATTATTATTTCTTATTGCAGATTCATTGTCTTATGACACAAACTAGTCCAACATTTGTTGATTTTTGACAACTGAAGGTTTTAAAAACATTTCTGTAAGGACTTGATTTGAATTCCTAGCCCACTACAAATGTGGACTTAGACTCAAAAAGCCCAAAACAATAAATTTGTATAGAATGAGTTGAAAAACTGGGTTTTAGTTGATCTAACTAACACTGGGATAGATTCAAAGGACGAGAGAATGCTAAGAGACAAGACTGTATTGAAGAAAAATGGTTCTCAGCATGATCCGAGGTGGTCTGCTTATGTATATTATTCTCTAAGTAAATTACAAGTTTATTTCCCAATGCTGTAATCTTTTTCTTTTCCTTCTCTCTCTTTTTCATGAAGGATCTTTGTTCTTATATAGTTCCTTCTAAAGTATTTGGTTCCTACACCTGTTGATCATCTGAATCACCACTTGAGTGTCTGTCCCATCAGACACTTTCTCTGGTCTTTGTAGACTTTGAGGTAGCTGATTTTACACTATTCAGAGGTCTTCTCCACATTAATGCAACCACGAAGTTAGCTGTAGAGCATTAAATGCGATGGTGACAGCTTCCTTCCTAAGATATCTTAGGATTTCCCCCGGTCTAATGTCTCCTTAATGACTATTTATACCGACAGAACTAACTGGGAGGTTATCTTGCATTAGTAAGCCATTTATTCTGATCTCGGCTCTCATTTGTCGAGGAGATATGATCCTCGGCTAATGTCTCTTTGTAGCTAAAACTAATCCTTTTACTTGCTAACACGGCCTTCTTTGACGGAGATTATTCCTACTCAGAATAGTCCTTGTCCTCAGGCTTGGGCCATAGGCCCACTATACAAATTTATAATAAACTTTTGGGCCCTAACATCCCTACAACTTCTATATGTATAGAATTATATATTTTTTGCAAACTACAACCTTAGGGCCTAAGCTTTTGTGTCGAATTTAGTTCTTTCTAGCTAAACATGCAAAATATAACTTCTAAGCATGGTGTTAAAATATAAAGAAGAAATATAAAAAGATATAAAGAGAGTGGAGGCAAAAGAATTAACGTGGTTCAATTATGTCTACAACAAAAAAACCCTTTAATACAGATTCTTATATATTTTAAGGAATACATTAGATTTAGTATGATAATCTTAAAACCACAAATAATTCATGATATAATAAAACCACTATAGCTCATGGTATTCTACAAAAAGTTTGGGTAATATATTCTAACACAAGCAACGTCTAAGCTGAAATCATAATAGTATATTTTCTCAACCTAAACTATTAGTTCTAAAGATATTGAGCTGAAGAGCCTCTCATTTTTCTAATGCGAAGCCAGACAGCATATTCCTCAAGAAAGCATGGTATTCCAATCTAAAAGTAAGGTGCTCTTGGCAGAGCACAGTTTGCTTGCACATGAAATGAAAAGTGAAATGTACAATAAGGTATCGTACGTACGGTTTTCAAAAAGACATGGACAAAAAGAAAGTATTCAGATACAGGCTACGTACGCTTTTGATTTGTGATATTTTAAGTTTGAAGCAGGAGCCTAGCTAGAAGGTAATTTTACACTTGATATATTCCCTTCGACGTTTGAAAACCATAGTACCACGATATTTTTTTTGTCGAACCCTGTTACACATATTTTTTGATGAACACCGTTACACATATATGGTGGGCACAAAATTACAAAAATTGAAGCAGATGCGGCTCTGACCAAGATAAATAATGCAGCAAAATTGAAAAGGGGAGTTATAGCTATCCATTAAATAAAGCAAGTAAAATGTTCATGTGAGTAAGGGATGGATAGGACTTATCAATTATGTCTTCAAAGTTCAAAGTGGTCCAACTGCTAAGCCCTAGAGAGGAATCAGAATCCCATCTAGCTCTTTCATGATTGATTCAGCATTCCCAAATCCATTGAGGCCAATCAATTCATTTGTAGAATAAAATATTATGGTAAGGGCTTCTGCAAGCATATGGGGGGCAATGTGTAAATATATATATATATATATATATATATATATATAGAGGCACATTTCCCTTGACAAAGTTTGAATATTCATATGAGAGTTGTTTTTTACTTGCCACCTATTTGTGTTGGGTTCTTCATGATAAGACCGTCGTTTGGAATGAAAAGAAAGGTAAACAAAAATCATATAGGTAGCCTAAAATTCTATAGGAAGAAGGAATAATTTTGATTAGGCTTTTGCTTGCTATGCCCTCCTGGCTATATGTCAGTGTGGAGACAAAATCTTTACTGTGTCATCTTCTTTCATATACGTTGGCATACAGAGAGATTTAAAAATCTATTTTAACCCCTTAGGATATTAAGGAATGTGTGCATAAGAAGAGGGTCGGTGAGAGAACATGGGAGTTTCAGGTTTGGAAAATGTGCTACTCACCGCATTCACGTAATCAGGACATGGAAGATGAGGAGGATGGGGTCCTACTACCTCTCACTTAAAAATTTTACCATTCCATAAAAAATTTAGAGCTCCATTATTGACATGATTGACATTGTAATTACTATATAATAAAACTGTTATTAGCGACTCAAGAAAAACTTATGTTATTTCTTTTTTAATAGATGCGATGTTAAATTATTTTTCATAATTATTGACATGATTGACATTATAATTATTATATAATAAAACTGTTATTACCGACAACTGACTCAATAAAAACTTATGTTACTTTTTTTTTTTTTTTTTTAGATGCGATGTTACTTTAATAACAATTGATCAACTTGACAAATCATAAAAATAATTATGTCTGGTCCTATCACATATGTGTCCACAAACTACCAGTTGTTATATTTAATCTTTTAAAATTGGGACTAAAATGAAAATGTTAGGATTCCGTCAAAAATAATGGATTATATATTGTTCAGGCAAACAAATTATCTCCTTATAATCTAATTTAGTCCCATAAAAATTTTCAATTGTTATATTTTGACTATTAAGATTTGGATTAGAATGAGATTATTAGGAGCATTTTGAATGAAACTTTAACAACTTCATTTTAGTTCATATAGGGTCCAAAAAAAAAAAATTCCCCCAAAAAGTTGAAGTCCCAAAGATTACCCGATTTTCTCTTGCAATTTAATAGTGAGATCTGATGGGTGTGGTGAGATTGTAATATTTATGAAAAAGGGGGATGAAGTGGGGTTTACAGATCTGAAATGCATGTGGGTTAAATAAGAAAAGAGATACTGAAAGGTCAAAAGGGTCTGCATGCTTTTTTTATGTGAGATATATGTTGTAATATTTATTAGGCTAGAGAAGAAGACAAAAGAGAGAGATGTTAGGTTTCTAAAATATGAAGTATAGGGTGAGTATATAGGCATGTAAATGGACTAATAGGCTCACATGCAGAACCAGAAAAGCTTATTGGTGATTTGTCCTGAAGACAAGCCACATGGGGTGGCAGCCTGAGCAGTGACCCCTATCTTTGATGATTGGAACCAGCTATTATAAGGTTCAGTCAGTCATACCAGTGATTATTTATGACTGTTTGGCAAGCAGAAAATTCATTTTTACTGTAAAAGAATGTGCTTTTACCTGTTATGGAAGATGGATTGATGCAATCCTTGTACAAATAGTCTCCTACTTGTGAAAATGGCACTAGATTTTTCTCAATGGACATTTTACTTAATATTACTATAGAACTCGGAAGGTATGAATTATGATTACGGATTGCTCAGTTAAATTCTGTGATGTACCTTACAGAATTCTCTTTATTGCCTTTCATGGCCATGGAAATGTCAAGAATATCGGACAAAGAAAAAGGGTTAGTTTGGGCTAATTAAACAGTTTAGTAAGGTTCATAGACGAACATGAACTTTTAGCCCCTATATCCAACTTTCGATAAAGTTAGACATCTTTCATTAATCTTTAAAACTATTTCTTTATTTCATTTTTTTTATTAGATTATTTAGACAAAGAGTCCAGAAAATGAAAAGGGGAAAAAAAAAAAACTAACATTTTTACTGCAATTTCAAATGGTATTTAGAAAACCCTACAATTAAAATATGATTTTTAATATATTTTTGATATATTCTAAAAGAATTAATTAGATTATATAGTTCCAATCAATCTATTACACATTTGATGTGAGACTTAGTACATGTTCGCACAATCCATGTTCTTATCTAATCTAATACAAATCAAAAGGATCTAGATAAGTAGCTAAAAGCCATGAAAATAAAAACATCATTTCAAAATTTTCAACTTAACAAGCTATGGTTTTTTTAAAACTAGAAAGCTTACTCGTTTGGTAATGTTATTCTAGTAACGTTGTTTGTATTTTTTGAAAATACATATGAGTGAAAAAATGTGTAAAAATACATGTAATATTGTTTAAAAACTGAAAACTGTTGTTTAAGTGCATGTACTAAACACATGATCTGGTCTTTAATGCATTAAGAATACCTAAATAAATGAATGCAAGATAGATATTAGAATGCTCATTTAGATTAATTATATTTCTAGAGCAAGAAAAACAAAAACTAAACGGTATAGTGTCTTAAAGTTATCATATTATTGCGGATCCCCACTATGTTCAACCGAAGAGATTAAGTCAATAGGCACTATAAATTGAGAAGTTAAAGCATATCAATCCTAGGGTGGATTAAATAATTAGGGGCCAATGGCCATTCAACCAAATGGCATCTCTATCACTATAAGCATGAAACATGAAGTGATGAGTGAGAACGGGGTTTTGAATCCCCTTAAGGCCTTAATTGGTGCAGTAGTAATTTTTTTTTTATTATTATAAAAAAGTTTTAATTTAAGTAGAGAGTTGGGATCAAATTTAAGTTAATTTAGGTTTAGCATGTGATGCTTGGTCAACTTGAAACGAGTTAAGGGTGACCAAGTTGCAAATTTACTAACATTGATTATGAACATAATTTAATGCATTATAGAGATAAACCATATTAATCAATTTTTTTTTTTTTTTTGAGGAACCATATTAATCATATTTGATTTGTAAATTTGGGTATTTTCTTGGAATGTATGTGTATTGACAAGACCAAGATACAGAAAAATCATTAATCATATATATTTATGGTATGTGTAATCTGTGTGTATATTATGGCACAGTTGTTTAAACCAGAAGCGAAGAAGTTTGGAAGTTCAATGCAACCTTTTACTTAGAGAAGTAAATTTACCGTTACTTGGGAAAATAAACCCAAATTTAAAAATGGCAAATTTGATGAAACTCACAATAGATATTAAAGGAAAGCAGAGCCCCCTAAAATGATACTATATTTTGTTCAAGTTGTTGATCAGAAAAAAGAAATTATTCGAGTTGTTAATAACTTAAAAGGGCACTAATACCGTAGCATCGTTGTTGCGTAATATTCAAGCAGATGATTAAAGCCAGAAGATTAGCATTTTGGCGACCAAAAGTTGTACCACTCCTTCTTTATAGCTAATAAACCGTAATTATTTTAAGGAAAATGTTAACGAATGTCCTTAGGGTACTAGTTAAGAATCCAGTTAAAGAAAGTATTTATGGAGAAAAAAAAATTAATATTTTGACAGCTTTTTTCATTTCTCATAAAAGTGATGTCAAAACTTTTCTAAAATAAATTGTTAACGAGTGCCCTAAGGGCACTCGTTAGCATGACCCTTATTTTAATATATATTATCAAAATCTGAGCTATTGTATACATCTGATGCTGCAAAGCACCTTCAACATCATGTCATAACCATTGGACTCATTAGTTCACTAATAAATAATATTTAATTATAATCAAGCTATAAAATTAAAAAAAATTAAAAAAAAACCCCTTATATCATATATAATGAATATATATATAAAACCGAAACCTCTGAAACTCTCACAATTTTTCACATCAGCATAATATTAAAAAAAAAAAAAAAAAACATAAACCAAAAAAAAAAAAAACATAAACCCAACCCCGATATATGCTCTGCCTTTTCTTTCTCCAAAATGTAGACCTTTAGCTCCTTTTACCAGCTCCCCCAACCCAATGCTCCTCCTCTACCAGCTCTCCCAACATTCAGACCCAAGGCAGGTCTCCTTCCTCAGACCCACGGCAAAGACACCACACCCACAAACCAACAGAGATCTCTAAGAATCAAAACCTACCATACCCACCATACCCACACACACAAAACTATTTCTAACCCAAAAATTTTAGTAAAAAAAAAAAAAAAAAACTAAAACCCGAAATGTTTTCCTCAATTCTAAAAATCTTCTCTACTCTCTCTTCTCTACCCTTCTCTTCCTTCAAACCCGAAAGTCCAACTCCTTTGCTCCACAAACTCTATCGTCTCCGTCTTCCTTAACTCTACCTTGATGTCGTAGTGGCTGTAGTGAGACACTCCATGTTTTCAAATCAATGTTCTTAATTTCGTTCCATGTTTATTTTTCCTCACATCAATTTCAAACATAAAACTTCATATTTGCTACTAAATGATTTGTGAGGGGGAAAAAAAAGAGTAGAAGAAAGAATTCAGCCATGGGTTGGGATGGACGAAGAAGCATTCATCTTGGTTCTTGAAGGCTTGCATCTGTAGTTTGTAAGTCTGTAGAGTTTTCAAACTGGTATGGTGAGATGACTAAATGAGACTTGGAAATATAAAAAGGCAAAAGCATTGGAATGTGGTATCATGTGGGTAGGTTGATGGACTCGGGAGTGGAGAAGTTTCATGATTTATAAAATTATAAATATACTGATATATATGTTTATGGGGTACCTGAGGTATGCATGGCAACGTCCTAGGCCGTCCTCGGCATGCTTGGCAACGTCCTCGAACGGAGTCCTAAGAGTCCCACATCGAAGGAAAACCCCCCCACTTGCTGGCTTATAAGCTGTGAAGTGAAGAGAGTAGTGTACCATCGGTTTAGTTATTCGAATAACTATAAACCGATGATACACTACTCCCTTTACTTCACAACTTATAAGGCAGCAAGTAGGAGCGTTTTTCTTCGATGTGGGACTCCTAGGACTCCGGCCTAGGACGTTGCCATGCATGCCTAGGACGTTGTCGTGCATGCCTTAGGTACCCACAATAAAACTAAATTGATGGTACACTACTCCCTTCGCTTCAAAGCTTATAAGGCAGCAAGTGGGGGAGTTTTCTTTCGATGTGGGGCTTCTAAGACTCCGTTCGAAGACGTTGCCAAGCATGCCTAGGACGTTGTCATGCATGCCTAGAACGTTGCAAAGCATGCCGAGGACGGCCTAGGACGTTGCCATGCATGCCGAGGACGTTGCCGTGCATGCCGAGGACGTTGCCGTGCATGCCGAGGACGTTGCCGTGCATGCCGAGGACGTTGCCGTGCATGCCTCAGGTACCCATAATTTATATACAAGAAAACCCAAAATGTGAATTATTTTTTCCTCAATAACTATTTTGATCACTTTATTATGATTTTCTTTTTTGAAATATTGTAATAAATAAAATTTATTAAACTATATCATTTGGCTTAATAATAGTCATATATAAGTAATATATATGACTATTATGCTGTGTATCCAAAAGTTAAGTCATTTTGAATATATATCACTGTAAGTTGTTTTAAGATCTATTTCTCTCTTCCCGTGTGTGTGTTAAAATACTTAGTATTTTAAAAAAAAAAAAAAAACTTACATCGCAAAATTTATTGGATTATTGAATACTGATTTTTATTTTTAATTTTTTGTTTGATTGATATTTTCCAAGAAAACATTAATATTAAAACAAAAAGAAAGTTAATAATTTAATGTTTCATATCGAATTTTTAAGATTGGAATCTTAATATGTGACCAAAGAGGTTACAAAAGTTATATTTGTAAAACATTCATATAAAATAATTAGTCATACTCAATAGTTTTCCCGTGAATCGCACGGATTAGCGACTAGTATGATTAAAATTGTATTATACATGTTGTGGTTAAAATCATATCTATAATACAATTTTTATCTTTTATATCATATCACGTTGCTTTTTTATTATGCACACCTAATACATTTCATTCCATCAAGTAAAATAGTCCTCGTTGCACTATTAAGTTATTATATTAATTTGAAACTTTATTACTAACTCTTTTAATAGTGTGAAAGTTAATTATGGTTATTGTCGTAGTAAAAGTTTAAATTATTGTTAAAACTTCGAAATTTTAACAAAAATTTCAGTCACGTGTGACAAAATTCTATTATTTAACTTAAGGCAATTTTTAAAAAATAATTATTTTATTGTTTGATTTTGATTTCTTTTATTAAAAATTAAAAAATAATTTGATAATTGAAGGGATGGAGATTTGAATTCTAAATGTCTTAATTGGACATCATTTTCTTTTAAGTTACACAATAATTTTATTACTCCCTAAATTGTACAAGCATACTATACTACTTATTAATCAATATTTGTTTAGTCTTTTCAGGCCATGGGTGGGCGAGTAACTTGGTAACCCACCAACCCAATATAGTAGAGACATATATATGTGGAGTCGCAGTGACTCAAAATTGGCTTTTGTACAACCTTGAGACTGTTTTTGAAGAAAGGGTATGGCGTTTTGGGGTTTCATTAGACATTTTAACGTCATGAAGTTTATGCATGTTGAGAAGTCAAACTTGTGAAGTTGATACATATACTTCTGTAGTAAGAAAAGCTAATAATAAAGACACATCTTCTTTGCTTCTGTATTATTCTGTTCTATATATTAGTTTTAGTTTCTGCCGACTTTGGATCAAAATAGAACAAAGACCAAGGTCAATCTATTATTCTGGTTTTAGTAGATGAAAGTTTTCTAAGCCGGCCAAATGAATTACGAAGCAAATTAATGTGTGTTATAGAACTTCTAGTATCCTAGGTCAACTGATTTAAATTATTTATAATATGCACAAGTGATGTATCAGCTATCAAGGACGATGCTCATCAGTTGCACTTACAAAACTAAAATCATATAACATAATAGAATTGAAACAGTCAAGTATTACTGGACATAAAACAACATTGATAAATTGATAAATTATCACAATGCCATATTAGTGGTGAGTCTGCTCTTAAAACAGATAAGGGTGCTCAAAATTAAGAACATAACAATAAACAAAATAATGATGTTGAAGAGTGAAGACCTAGCTATCCAATGAATTTCCTTGAAAATTGTTCAAAGCTGATTTGAGGTAATAATTTTCATAAAATTCCAACTATTTGGTAAAAATTCAAATGACCCATTAATTATCATCGTTTTAATCATACGAGTCATTAAGCTTTAAATAAGCCCACTAGATTATTAAACATATGATATAATGTGATTAAAAACGTATCATATAATGAGTTTTTAGTTAACTTAACTGGTCAAATTTTTTGTTGTATCAACTAATTAGTATCTTGATTTAATTATAAAGAACAATCATTATAAACCGGACGACATAGATTTGAAATTCTATCGTATTTATAATAAATAAAAACATAATACGCAATTTTCTTTCAAACCAATAATTTATATCAATTTAGACTTTGCTATTTTGTCAAATATTACACAAAAAAAAGAATGTTGTGAGGAACTTATCCAACTAGATGTGCTGATGATGAGAGCATGCAAGCAACAAGCGGCTGGGCATGTCTTTATTATGCCATATATGCAAGCGGAACTGGTTGTAAAGCCATACTAAACCGCGAGGTCCTTTTCATTTCTTAAACATATACATGCTGGCCTAGATCTTTGATTCCCTAGCCTCAAAAACTATATGAGCTAAGCCAAAGTCTATATATGTGTGTTTGTGTTTGTGTTTGTTTTTGTGTTTGTGTTTGTGACGTGTATATTAATCAGCTCCATCTGTGAGACAATGAACTCATGTGGCTACCACGTGCCTAACAGTCGAAACAGTCAACCCACCTGGCCACCCACACACTCAGCCTAGCTTTAGCTAGTTCCCATGCACTCGTCATGTAGTGAAAGCGGTGACTGTTTGTAGTACACTTATATATAGAGATAAGAGAGTTACACTTTTGGAACCATATATGTCCTCCGTTTTGATACAGCCGGTGATCAATCATGATACCTGGCTAAACTTTGCCTGCGTTTGTTTGTCTGTTAATGTTATTAGCTCTTCACAGTACTGACAAACAAACAAAACGATTGGTTTATAGTTTCCAATGTCACGGGCTTTGCTTTATCCCAGTTCACTCACTCTCCCGGCTCCCCCTCTCTTTGCTAAAACCTTTCCAACTTCCTCGTGATTCACTTTAATAATAATGAAGAAAAAAAGAGAGGTTAAACTCTGAAAATAAACTTCTTCTTTTTTTTTTTTTTGACTTATTTGGACTGAGAGAGAGAGTAAAAACATAATAGAGTTAGCGGGAAATTAGATAAGTATCTACTCTACTTCTTCTCTTTCTCTTCAATTTAAGCAAGTCCTTAATTTTCATATATAGCGTATTCTTCCATTATACTAAATTTGTGTCATATATATAACATCATGTTATGACTAAACTCAAATTAAGGGAACATTTATAATTCTCTTTTTTTTTTTTATCTATTCTGATATTAATTCTCCAATCAATAGGGAGTTGTTATGGTTACGATAGGCATGGCAAAACGGGCGGGACGGGTCGGGTCGGGTCGAGTCAATCGGGTTGTGGGTCAAACGAGTCACGGGTCAAAAATATGTCATTTTAAGCGGGTCAAAATCAGGTTCGGATTGCGGGTCGGGTTGACCCATATTTTTCACATGAATTATTTTTATTTTTATTTTTATATTGAAAACAACATGTATCTGTCATTTAAAAAGTTATGCAATAAATTACTTAGTGTAAAATGTATTAATTTGAATTCACCACTTATATCAAGAATGAACTCAGTTAAATTTATTAATATTTATTCAACAATTTTAAAATTATACAAATCCTAACATTACTATCTAAAACAAAATAACACAAAGATAAGTAAAACAAATACACAAGTTTTATTTCTACACAATATCAACATTCCAAATATAAAACAAAATTACAAATGACTTATTGGATAACTCATTTGATAAAGAATAAAAATATATAAGAAATTTACAATCTTGAAAATTAATTTTATAATCTATTATCAGTTGTGGTTGAAATTCTATTTCAATTTGAGATATACTTTAAAATTTGATTGCTTACTTATTTATACATGGTCTCTTTTATGAATATCATATTATTGTTAAGCAACATACACTCTAGGAAATATCATAATTTATTTTGAAAAGCCGTTTATTTTGGACATAAATTATTAAAAAATAGGTCTAAGTATTCATAATTTATGCTAATTTGATACTTTAGCTTCACTATTTTCGCACTTGTGAATATTTCTCACATGTCTACAATTTTAAATCTATGTTTTTAACTCTACTGTAACCAGATTATCTTGGCATGTACTTTGCTATTTGATATCTAAAAATATTTACTCATTACAGAATGTTCAACCATTTATCTTTCAATTAATTTGCATATAGTTATGTAAATGTATCTATTGTTTCCTTAAAGTTCACAATAAACAATTAAACCAATATTGTCTTAGTTTTACTATTTTTTTACCAAAAAAAAAAATTTTTAAAAAAAAGGTTCGGGTTCGGGTTCGGGTTCGGGTTCGGGTCGCGGGTTGGGTTGGGTCGGGTTGACCTGCAAAAAACACGGGTCGGGTCACGGGTCAACTCGTTTTTGCTTCTGGTCAAAAAAATCGGGTTCGGGTCGGGTATTTTTCGGGTCAGGTCAGGAAATTCTGACCCGTTTTGCCATGTCTAGGTTACGATGATACTAGGACTTCCATGAATAAAATCACCTGTACTCGTGTTTTTTAGGTAAGTATTGAGCTTACAAGTTTCGTGCACTTATTTCCTTCACTCACTTTTCATATTTATGGACAAAGTCACGTATTTACTTTCGAGTGGAAAGAGTTAATTATGTGTTTTTAAGTGTATATGGCTAGAACATTCATTGTATAAGGTTATAACTCTCATCCATCACTCTCTTTCATTCATTGTATTATGGGGGTAGTTTTGTATGAGTAATGCCTATGTTTATAATATTTTTACGGAAAATTATTGAATACTCTGAAAGTGCTATAAATGCGTCCTAATTAAATTTATAATAAGATCTACAATTCATGTGAGAGGAGCGAGTACGTATTTATGGTACTCCTACAACAAATTATAAATAGTAAATTATTATTGGTTTTAATTTGTGTATACTAGTAACATTAATTTTTTAATCTACTTATGACAGTTTGCCACCTATAATTTATTATAAAGATATTGTGTACGTTCTATTATTCATTTTAGGGATATTTTTGGATGGACAAAACTTAGATACAGTATCTTAAGTGTTGTTCTTTAGGTTCCCCTCTTAAAATTTAGTCACGTGGCTATTTAACTAAAAAATACACTTTCATCCCATGAAAAAAATCCACATGACAGAATCTTAAAAATGGAACTTAAAGAACAATATCTAAATACTGTATCTAAGTCTTGCTCTTATTGGATACTTCGAGAGTATACACTTTTCCTTTCACATAGGAGTGAATCTCACCCAACATAAGACTCACATCCATGTGAGAAGAAAGAAGTCTACTCTCTAACTACCTAATAAATTTTCATCGTTTTATTATGTTCTGTTTTCATTTCTTTATAACTTCTAAGGTGGAGTTTGGATAGCGTTTACGTCTAACGTCTTTGCGTCTGGCGTTTAAACAGTGGGTACTGTGCATTATTCACGAGACCCACAAGTACAGAATTCAGCAAAATTTTCATTAAAACTGGGTCTCACGGTACTATTCACATATTTAAAAATTATTTTATTACAGTATTTTTAATTTTCAGTAATAAACGGTATCCAAACAAACCCTAATTAAGAATTACAAAACTTATAGGCAGTCATCAAAAACAACGGCTGAGATCTCCCAATGAATTGGATTGGGAAATGCCAGATGCCAATAAGAGCATTAGCATTGGAGAATGCTAATGCCATATCTAAGGACAATTTGGCATTTTAAGCCTTAAATCCTTTGCATCAGACAATTGTAAACACAACTATTGCAAATTTTTTTGCAATAGTGTTACAGTACAATTCTATACATAGAATTGTACTGTTCACAGTATTGTAAAAAATATATATATATATATATTATTCCTCCTTTTTAATCCGAAATTTCTCTCTCATCGCTCTCATTTTTTCTGTTCTATTCTCTCTCTTCTTTCTCTGTTGCTCCATTTGCTCTCTCATCTCTGAAACTTCATCTCCGAAATTTCTCACCCATTTCTAAAATTTCTCACCCATCTCACACGGCCTCTCTCTCATCTCTCATCTCACTGTAGCTCAACCGATTCACCCTCACCCATCTCCATCGCTGAAGCTTCACACGGCCTTTCTCTCATTGCACCGGTGCTGGGTTTTGGATTTTTGAGGTTGGAGGTTGGATCAGCGTGGATCAGCGAGCTGGGTTTGGATCGTTGGGCTGGGATCAGTTGATGGTGGGTTTGGATCGGTTGTTCGGTGGGTTTGAAACGGTGGATCTGTTGATCGGTGGGTGGATCGTTTGGGTTGATCATCGGTAACTCCGATGGTGGCTCCAGTGATGATTTTTGGGTTGGCTGGTTCTTCTGGGTTTTGCCTTTTTGATGGGTTTTTTTTTTTTTTTTTTTGGGTTTTTTTTTTCCTTCTGTTGTGACACTGGGTTTTTTTTTACTTTTTTTTCTAGGTTGATCATCGGCGTTTTCTGGGTATTTTTTACGGTCTGGGTTTCAAATGGCAACGTGGGTTTTCGATCTGATCGGTGGCTCGGTGACTCGATGGCTCGGTGTATCATAGGTCTCTGTGTGTGTGGGGCTTTGTGTGTTGAACCGGTGCTAGAGGTTGAGGGAGAAAGTGAGGAAAAAAAAATGGTTGTTGGAAAGCCTAGGAAAACCAAGTTTGACAGTTAGAAAGAAATAATAAAAAAATAATTAAAAAATAATATTTTAATAAAAATAGAGTTTTGGGATGTAGAGATATTGTAAAATTAGATGGTATAATAAAATTGTGAGTTTTTAAAATTCTAAAATAGAATAGCATTAGCATTTTCAATGCTAATGCTCTAAGATTGGGATGGTGGTATATGAAATAGGAGGGGTCAATGAAGGGTGTGAGTGGGTCATTCAAACCTACACAAAGCCCGAGGAAGTGGGTGGGCTGACTGACATGTTGAGAGCATTGCCCACGGAGGCTTACGCTTACCTGCAAGGAATAGTGGTTTAGTATTTGGCGTTTTCAAAGCTTTTTTATTACCATTGAATAATGCTAGCAACAACAATGCTACACAGCCAGGCACACGCAACAAATTTATAATAATAATAAAATCACTTTTTTTATTCTCTCACAATCAAAATTATTATCATATGAATCTCAATTAGATGTTAAAATTATTTTTATTATATATCTATCACAATAAATTTAATCTAAGGTACAATATTTTTTAAGTTAGATCAATATTATTTTATCATAAGATCACTATTGAGTATTGACATAACTTTTATATTCACTAATTACATTAATCGTCACCAAAAAAAAAAAATTATGAGAATGACTTATTAAAATAATACTATTAGCTATTTTCGAGTGATACAATGAAAATTATAAATTTTATCATGTTCATTTTTTAAAAATTTGATATATCATCAATCATATAATATTAATTTAAATATCTATTTATAAATTATTGTACGAGACATAATCCTAGGTCCATTGGGCCTTGGGCCTTGACCCGAACAATCTCTAGGAACATCACTAAGCCCAAGTCTAATGGTGAGCCCATTTCATTTTGGATGCACGATAGACAAGCCCATACTGATCAGGTATGACTTGGTCGGGGATACATTTACTCGGGTCAGCCCATGATCTCGGCAGCTCGGTATTGCCTTGGGGAGTATCGCTGCCGAGTAATCTTTTGGAGGCTGGAACCAGTACCAATGCCATTACCACTGTTTCCAATGAAGCATATTCCTCGACAGGAATGATTAAATCAAATCTCTCCCACACAAGTGAGATCAGAACGTAGTCATGGACACTCCACCAACCTCAAGCTATAAATAGGTGAAGTGAATAGAGAGAGGGGGTTCCTTTTGGCAGAATGAAGATAGAGAGTGAAAGAGAGAGAGAGCATTGTCCATAAAGTGAAGTTTGAAGGGGTGAGGAGAGAAATTCATAGGGGCTAAAGGGTGCAGTTAGCACACATGGTAAGGAACTACCCTTGGTAGGAAACTTAAAACCCACACTACAAATAATTTGTGAGCCCAATCCTAAGCCCAGTCCATTAAGGAGATTTTGGGTACGTACAATTATTATAATCAATCTGAGTTCTAATAGAACTACCTCTTAATTTGCTAAGGTCATAATATAGTAATAGATTTAGGTTTTTCTCTCCCTTAAGGGCACTACTTTTTTTAAGTGAATAAGCGGTCTCCCTTCCATGTGCTTCTAGCTCGACAAGTTGTTTTCTCGCCTAGGCTTTCTTCCTTAAAAAAACTAGGTTAAGTTTCTCCTTCACCTCCATGATTTTTGTAAGGACACAAAAATCAAGTATTCCAAGCTCACTTAGAACAGTGAAGTTAGTGCAGCCCAACTAGACCTAAATCAATAGATATTTGTAAGAGAGTGGGTTAAAACAAAGGAAATGGGGATTAGCTCGAGAACAACAATAGGGCCAGAATGACTGAAGATCAAAGTTTATGTATATATAAGGCTTATTACAAGCTTGCCCGAGGAGGTAGTTCTTACACAGAATGGTACACTATTCACTTTCTTTCTCTCAATATTCTTGTTCTAATTCCTATACCTAGAGTATTTGTTTTTCTATCCATATCTCTGGAAGTTCCCTTCCTCTTATATATTCCTCAGCTTGTTGCATCCTGGCCCTTCATTTCCCATCTTCCAGATTCTCCTTTGGACACTTGTCCTTTTAAACTTCAGGTGAAGGTGATAGAAGGAGCTGCTTAGCTGTGAATTCCACTGTTCAGGTCATTTTCTCATTAATGTGGCTGATAAAGCTGTTGCCAATCATTCAATGTGGAGGAATTAGGTGAATTTTCACTAGAAGCTTCCTTCAACCACTCTGACCCTCAATCTAAACATTATTCCCTCCATTCGGGCTTCCAGGAATTATTTTGTCTCTTCTCCTCCTTTGAGTGCTCCTCTAGTGAGAGCTATGCCTTATTGCATCCTTCCTCGGTCCTCGGGTGCCCACAATTTCTATTTGTTTTGTAGGGTTGTGAGTCCTTGCCTTTGTGTTCTTTGGACGAGCCTTGGCAACAATCTCATGTGTTTGTTCCAAAGAGTAATCTTCCCACACAAGGGGTTGTCCATACTGCTCGAGAAGCTACCTATAAATGTAGGTCTAGTTTCTATAAAATTGAACATCTAGCTTGCATCCTACCCATTTATGGAAGTCCTACCTTATTTTATTTGTTGTGTTTTTTGAGGCATCTCAGTTAAGGATGCATACGTGAAGGTTGTAGCCATTTTCAAAATAGCTTTCTTTCGCAATAAGAATGGCGTGAGAGTCAAATAATTCCTTAAGTTTGTCCCTCACCCACTCAGGATTGCGATTAGTTTAACACAATCATATAAATTTAATGTAAGGATCAAATTTGAGTCCCTAACCCAAAAGGTGAATGGATTTAGGCTCAAAAAGCCTAAAGCAATGAATTTGTAGAGAGTGGGTTGGAAAGCTGGGTTTTAATAAATCAAACAACCACTAAAATGGATTCAAATGACAAGAGAATGAAGATAGGTATGTTTATGCTGAGAAAAATCGTTCTCGGCAAGGTCCGAGGAGATCTGTTCTTATATATTTCTTTCAGGTTTGATTATAAAGTCAATTCTTGATGCTACAATATTTTTCTCTTAGTTTGTCGATCCCTTTCACTGTGGAGGGTCTTTTCCATTATATAGTTCTCTTTAAACAATCTTGACCCTCCACTTGTTGATCACCCAAACTACTATTTGAGTGCTTGTCCCATCGAACACTCTCTCAAGCCCTCTGAGCGTTGAGCCAGCCAATGTAGCACTGTTCAGGAGTATTCTCCATATTAACGCAGTTAGAAAGTTAGCTGCAGAGCATTTAATGCGATGATAGCAGTCTTCTCTTCAGATATTTTGGGACCCCCTCATTTTTCCTATGTTTCTGTAATGTTTATCTGTTCCAACAGGACTTCTTGAAACGTTCCCCTAGACGGCAGACCACTTCTTTGGAAATCGGCTTTGGTTAGTCGAGGAGGCATTCATCCTCAGCCCACCCTCCTAGGCCTTTATGACTAAAACTGACTTCTTCATCTACTGACATAGATTCCCTTGATAATGTTTACTCCTCCTCGGACAACCCTTCGTTCTTAGATTGGGTCTCAAACCTAATACATATATAGATAATGAACTCCTAGGTTCAATACCCCTATATTTAATATAAATATTTATTTATTAATTATTGAAATAATACTAATTATATTATCACATTATTACTTTTTCAAATTGTTAGTTCATAACATTGTCCATACCTTTTATAATTTTTGACGATGAATTAGAATTTAGAACAATATTTCTATATGGATTTAGCCATTTTTTTTGCCCCGCCCTGCAATGAGGATCCAATTGCCAAATCCCCAGACTGCCCGACCCAACTCTTATTTTGGCATTTTTCACGAAAACTACAAAAGGAGGCATCAACTTTTTCATTAATACCGACTTTATCCTCATCCTCCAACCCCGTCTTTAAAATGACCAGAAAAGCGGGAGTCACTGTTAAAAAACCCCATGCTCTCTTTCTCTTTCGCTCTCTCTCACTCTCACAAATGTAGAGACAAGAGGAGGCTCTTTGAGAGTTTCGAAGCTGTTTGGACAGAGAGAAAATTTTAGAAAGTAAAAGAAAAAAAAAGTGAGGTACGAATTTTCCGGGAAATCAAAACATGACGACGGGGATAATGCAAGAGCAGAATAACCTGGAAAAAAGCATTGAAAAGCAAATGGGTTGCATGTCTGGCTTCCTTCAGATCTTCGACCGCCATCAGATTCTCACCGGAAAACGTTTTAACTCAGCCAAACGCCTCCCTCCCGCTACGGTGAGTTTTCTCTTTCTCTTTCCCTTGTTTTTATATTCTCTGTTTGGTAACTGAGAAAATGGAAGGAAAATTGATTTGTTTGCACATTTCTTAGGCGGTGGAATCAACACCAGAGTCGGAGAAGAGCGTGGTTTCGGCTTCTCCGTCGATATCGAAAGAATTGGAGAAGCAACAACAAGCGAGATCGGTACCATCGCCGGAAAGACCGAAGCAGCAGAGTGAGCTACCAGAGCTCCGATCTCCGGTGCCGGAATCAGAAAATCCTTCAGAGACACCTCCACCTCCGACGAAGTCGCCGCTTCCTTTCCCGGTTTTTGAACTAAAGGAAGGCACGAAGTCATCGTGGAAGTTCTCAAGAGAAGCTCCGAGGCTCTCTTTGGATAGCAGAGCTGTGGTTGACGCGAAAGGAAGCTTGAAGCCTCGAGAGATCCGTACAAACGGTGCGTTTTTGTCGTCGAATCGATGCGAAGCAGTGGAGAGCGATAAGCAGAGTAATAGTAAGTCTCCGAGTGTGATTGCTAGGCTCATGGGACTCGAATCGTTACAGGATTCGGATCCGGAACCAGTTAAGAAAGCGGAGCTCCGGAGATCCGCGTCGGAGTCTAGAGTTTCCAGAGATCTGTTCCAGTACGGCAACAACTTCAATTTCCAGGTGATGAGGCCAACGAATCAGAATCTGAATTCACAGAGTAATAACGTTTCGAACAATGTGATCAGAGAGAATGTAGGCTATGCAGTTGCTAAAGAAACGCACCGTTTTGGTGATAGACCTATACGGAATCATAATCATAACGTGAAGACTGAGGCTAGAACGGTGTCGTATAGAGGAATGGCACAGAGGAAGAGTTTCTTTGATTCAGCGGACTTCTTTCCAGAGCAAGCGAAACGGGGCGTTTCGATCTACGGAGAGATTGAGAAGAGGTTGAGGATGCGAGGGATTGAAGAACCGTCCAAAGATTTGGAGACTTTGAAGCATATTCTCGAAGCTCTGCAACTCAAAGGCCTTTTGCATTCGAAGAAAGCTAAAAACCAAATGAGCCACCAGAACTTCGTTTACGATCGGAACGGCGAATCTCCGATCGTCGTAATGAAGCCAGCAAGGTCTCCGGCGAACCGTATTAGTCGTGGTGGAAACGAATCGCCGCCTTCGAGCTTCAGATCGAGGCCTGGTCCTCGCCGGAATACAAACGAGGTGTCGCCGGCGGTGAGTCCGAGGCGCGACTGGCCGGAGATTGATCGGAATGGAAGGTACCAAGCGAGAGGACGAAATGCAAACTCGCCAACTCGGAGTGAGAGCAACGTGAGGAGCCCGAGTCGAAGGAGAATTGACTCAGTGGAAAACAGAAGAGTCTCTCCGGTCCAATCTCCTAAGGTAAGTGCAAGGAGAATTGGATCATCAGATCAACCAATCACAAGCCGATCACCGCGAATGAAGAAACCAACGGCTGAGATTTATCAAAAGGATGATAAGGTTTTTAGTAATCCAGCTGAGGATGAGTCATACTCATCCACCACCGTTTCAGAGAGCAGTATTAGCAATTCTTCACAAACCGATATAGAGGTACGTCATAATTATTATTAATAATAATGGATTACATTAATTAATCCTTGAGATTATATTATTTATTAGTGCTAGTTATTAATTTTAATGGGTTTTTTTTTTTTTTTTTTTTTTTTTTTTTTTTTTTTTTAACTTTTGTTGTAGAAATTGAAGGTTGAGGAATACAAGGAGGGGAGGAGTTTATTGGAGAGGTGTGATAAGCTGCTTCACAGTATAGCTGAGATAACTGCGACCGAGTTGCAACCGAGTCCAGTCTCGGTGCTTGACTCTTCGTTTTACAAGGACGAGTCGTCATCGCCTTCTCCAGTAATGAAACGGAGCATTGATTTCAAAGGTAACAAAATAAAATGACACACAGACACTAAATTCTGCATATGACCATTCTATGGGTGACGTTTGCCTTTGGTAACTTATAGTTCTTAGGCCTACTCGTGAGCCTCTCTAGTTGTTCTCTGCATTGAATCATTTATTATCATTGACTTATTTTCACTTGGGATGAAACTGCAATGAACCAGAGGTACACAACATTTCTACAATTTATCCGTGGGTTCTTAAAAGAAAACGGGGGTTACATCCAATTATTATTTTTGTTTGTTAAAAGGGTTAATATATTAGAGTAAGTCTATTACAAATGTTTGCTGTGCGTCACATGAGGTGAGCAAGTTCTCCACCACAACCTTTGCATAATCAAAAGTTACAAAAACAGAGTGTCCATAATATTGTTATAAAAAAAAAAAAATGCCAATATGATTTTTGCATGGGTTTATGTTGCACAGCATATTATCTCAATAGTTATTAAAAGAATTGTGAAAATTGTAGTGTTTTCTATCTTATTGAACATATGCTTTACTTTGATAACTTTTTAATTATTGTAACCTAAGTTCTGTAATTAAATTCACATATGCTTGCATTGATAACATTGTAGTGTTTTTTTTTTAATTTGAAATTATTTTTTGATAATCTTTTAATTTGAAATTATTATATTTAGTACTGACGTAGGTGGAATTAATTGGGTAGTTTTGTCCATTTCATTCTAACGGTACAGTAGGTGGGAAATTCGAAATGTGCCATAAGGGGAACACACTGAACGGTACTAGTACTAGAGAGCAGAGTCACGTGGGAGTGGATGGGTTTGTGGTGGGATTATTGATTCTAATTACGACGGCGTATCCTAGGCAAACAGAATCGATGAAGTGTAATTATTAATATGTATTATTCAACTTTAGATTAAATTGGAAAGGGATGGAGACTTCTCTTTCTCTGAAAATTTACCTGACGTGAGAAAATGTAACCAAACCCCACCGTACATTGTACACTGTAGCTGGTTGCAAAGAAAGAATATACCCGGCTGAAATTGACTGACTGGTATGGTGTGTGTGTCCCTTGGGAGAACCCAATAGATCGGAGTAAATTTATTAGAGCCATTTTACGTTGCTTTTGGGTTTTTGTTCAGGTCAGACCCTTTTTCAAGGTCCGTACTTATGTTAACTATATATAACCATTTCGTTAGGCAGCGTCATGGAAACCTCTTATGTCGTTTTATGAAGCTTGAAAACAAAAGGACGTATTCATGCATTCTTAGCATTAGCTTCTGAATTGACTTGACTGACTCATGTACACCCTTAAACATTAGACCAGTTTATGTCACTCTTGGTTGAGTGAACTTCATCCATTGTCTTGTTACCTTCGCACTGCGTACTGTAAGATATTTTAAACAATTAATGTTAGCATTATAGTGTCTGATTTTTTTTTTTGTTTTTTTTTTGGGGGGGGTATATTTAACAGATCAACCAGTTGAATTGGAAGATGATATTTGGAGCCTGGCAATGTCATCCTTGGAATCAAAATCCGATGATTGTGATTTCGTCTACATATTGGAAATCCTCCGGGCTTCAATTTATTTACCCGAAGATGCTGATATATTCCTATTACTAGAGAAGCAACAATATCTGAAAGGAAAGGACACATCTAAGGTTTCAAGACTCCAAAGAAGGCTAATTTTCGATACGATCAATGAAATTCTTGACCGAAATAGACAATTGCCGCCTTGGAAGCCCAATTCATGGACGAGTTCTGCTTCACTGCAACAAATTTGGTCAGAATTTCAGAGGATTCAAGAGAGGGATGCATCAGAGGACTTGTTTGAGGTGATTTGTGGTGTGTTGAGAAAGGACTTAGTAATGGGGGATACCATTAGTGGATGGGTGGACTGCCCGATTGAGATGTCTGAAGCGGTTTTGGATATCGAACGGCTGATATTCAAGGATTTGATTGGCGAGACCATCGGAGATCTCGCCGTTCTTGCCGGGGATTGTAATAAAGTCTCAGCACTTCGTAGGAAGCTGGTGTTCTAATGAAAGTGAGAGAAACATAAGAGGCCCTATAGTTTGTTTTTGGCGCGCTTTCTTTGAATCCTTGCTATCTTTGTGTTGATTATTGTTTTTAGGTTTTACTATTAGGTTTAGTTTGACCCCTTTTTTTTCTTTTTTGGGTTAAAAAAAAAAAATGATGGAAAATATCTATGTGCCCCTGAAGTCCAGGCAAAATCTAACTGTCACTTTTGCAATATGTAAAAAGGTGGGATATTAATTATTATCTTTGGAACCACAATTGAAGTTATGTAGAACTGCATGTGTGTGTGTCACTTTTCAAGAATATAGTATTATGTTTGCATTTCAATAAAGTACTTTTGGTCATGTCCCCCATGCCATTAGATAATCAAAAAAAGGTTAAGTGAAAGTGAAAAAGAAGGCAGTGTTTTCAAGATTAAATTCTTCAAAGCTAGGTTATAATGCAGTGTTTTGTCTGAGAGTGAATGCTAACCTATGGGTAATCATTTCTTGGCTGCTGCTGAAAAATATGATCTAAAAATTACCAAAGTCCTGCGGGCTCTAACATCCTAACAAATTTAGGTGGCCTTAATCACTATGCATGGCCCATTGCTACAGTATGATCAACCTCAATTATGTTTAAATTTCTTTCTTATTTTTATAAGATGAGAGTTGTAATTTGTAAGTCACCCCCTTTGAAATAACTTTCTTTCATCCAAAATTATTTCTCCTCACAAGGGTTGAAATCAACCTCTATATTAGTCTTTATTTATGACAAAGAAACAAGTGTCACTCCATGACAGAGACCCCTGGTGCCCCCATTAAATGAGGACTGCTCTATTAAAATGATAATTTAATTGACATCAAATGGAAAGATAAATTCTCTCTTTTTTTTTCCTTATTATATAGGGGAGGGGATTTTAATCAAGCTTCTTTTCATGAGATAGATCAAAACAGTGTTACAAATAAAGGAAAAAGTAATATGCAGAATGCAGTTTCAGGAAAAAGTTTAAACAGCCTCTGATTCTTGTATGCATGACTGAAATCCATCAATAACAAGTATGCATTCATTGGCGAACTCTACTACTTCGGACACGTCTCTCTGATGACTTCATTTCACCTGTGCAACAGAAAATATTGATGGGTTTATTAAAAAAATATTTCTCTAGAATTTTAAAGCCATTCGATATAATAATAGAGCAGGCAACAGGTCCTTGTTCATAATAACAATGCCAGACTACAACTATTTATAAAAATTTTGCTGCAATTGCCAAACGCTAGCGAGTTATGGTAAAAATTGTGTAAATAGTTGCAGTAATAGCATTTTTCTGTTCATAAACATCATGGAATAGTGGGAGGGAACTAATTGTGTGACTGTGAGTCTGTGAGTGTGAATAGTGACTAGGAATTATTTCCGGGGGGCCAACGTACATATTGGCAGAAACCCTTCAGTTGTATTTACAAGGCACACCAATTAAAGGGAATTCATTTCCCCTTTGGTTTCTCCTGTGTTATTATATAATGCAGCTGTATAAACCGGACAATTAGAAATACACGATTGAAATGGATTTTCGGTGCAAATTAAATAAAGTGGATAAGCAAATGGAAAAATGTTAATCCAAACGCACGTTAAGACATACGTTGGGTCAACCTATTGTTCACACTTCACAGACAGGTTGAGTTAAGTCTATTTTTTTTTTTGGTGAAAGAGTTAAGTCTATTTTTAACAAACTCTTACAATGCCCCTAACACACACTGCGGTTATTGATTCTAGGCTGACAAACGAGTCAATGTTTAAGTCTTTCAAGCACTGGTACTTAAGCCACATTTTTTTCTCTCTCTTTAATGAGCCAATATGGCAAAGCCTTGCTACCTATTTAATTGGGTATGGCCCATCAATCAACACATTTTTCCTATTGCTGAGGCCTGAGAGTGGTCTGTGGTCCATTAATCATTCATGCCAAACACTACCTGATGTTAACACTTATCCTTTTAGAGTTTAGACCATAACAAAAGGGAAAAAAATGAACTCCTTCTTCCAAATCTAAATTCATTCAATCTGCAATGTAGCATGTGGGACTGGATGGTTAAATTTGTACACTCAATCAGTGTTTACCCATATCTTTGAATTTTCTTCCTCAATGGTGAAGAATGGTACCACTCTGGGCTCATGTGTTTCTGCTTTGGTTTGGCAATTTTTGATCACGCCATCGATAATAATGGCAATGAAAAAAAAAGTTCAACATGGTGGGGCCGGTTGAGAAGAGCTCAGAGCTACCTCAGCACAGTTTTTCTCCCAGTTGTGGGCCTTAATTTCTCTTCCTATTTCCCCTCTCCATGGTACGCTCTGTTGTCCATATCCCGGCTCTTTAAAACACTGCACCAGCCCATCTCTCTCTCAGAAAATGGTTTTTTTTTTTTTTTTTTTTTTAATTCAATAAGTTTAGGAACACAATATTTATAAGAACTTTTCTTATAACTGTTGACACTTGACATGGCTTGTTTTGATTGGTGTATAATGAAAGTAATGTCAATTATAGACCCATATAAAAGTGATGTTATTTCAATCGTAAAAACTACTAAAAAAAAATTGTTGTGTTCCTGTTTACTTACCGTTATAAATCACATGCACACTATTACCACACCAAAATAAATAAATAAATAAAATCATATGCAGACATAAACTTTGATTGGAGAAGCCTAACAAACGGTGTTTTCTGCCTCCTTTATTCAATCAATAATAAGTAGGGATCTTTAAAAGCAGAAGAAGCTAAAACCAAGAGTTTCTCAAACAATGCAAAAACTGGGGTCCTTGTCATCCTAAAAGGGCACAATCATATTCATATCTATGTATGTGTGAGAGATGTGGATGGGTGCACTGGCAGAGGCACATGCCATTGCTATGGGCTTTCCTTCCATTTAAGTGGTACATCTTTTATTTTTGGGATAATAACTTGGTGACCTCATATGTAAAAAAAAAAAACGAACTTCGTTGAATCTTGTCCAATCCTTGTTCTGATTTGTTGTCATTATCATCCTCATTGTTGTCTCCTCAATTGGGTCCTCTGCCAGTTGATAATTTTGGCTAGACTGTGTGAATCCATTATTGGCCATTGCTTTGCTGTGTGAATTTAGGCACTGAAGCTCAACCCCAAACTCATGCCAGTGCACTCCCCAATGAAATGAAACTATGAAAAGAAACCTGGTCCTGTTGTACTTGGTATGAAACAAAAAGCTAACCAAAATGTTTTGTTGTATGTGATCTACTTCTGACTACTACCAAGTTTTCAGCTAACGGGACTAACTGGTCTATTGAATCATTGATTAGGATTTAGGAGCGTTATGCTCTAAGTCTGCAAAACCAAAACTATTAGCATTTTACATCTTTGGACTGTTTATGTGCTTTGTATAGTTTACTCCTTTGAGAGAAAAACACATATTCCTTCGACTTTTTTATCTGCATTATTAATAATAATAATTTACTCTCATTCAAAAACATAGTGGAAAAGGTAATGATAGGAAATGAGGAGGGCAAAGTGAAAACTGAAAAGGATGGCTAGCTAGAAGCGAAGTAGTAGGGCTTAAGCAATGTATGGTAGTTGATGAGGCTTCTCAAATTCACAATTAAGCTGAAGGTTGTCTGGCAAATTTATCCAATAGCTTAGACCTGCCTACATCACTATGACATCCATATTACAACCTAAAAAATACAAAGATCGGCCATGAATCCCCAATGTACTAATCAAGATCAACCACATATGTGTGTATGTTTTTTTCTTTTCTTTTTTAGTACCATTTTATTCTTTTTGAAGTCACAAATATGACTAAAAGGATTGCCATGACAATTTGGATCAAAATGGAGCGAGGACTTGATGATACAGTATATTCAAGGAGAAATGCTATTACCATAAAAAGTTTCACAACTTTTGTCATAATTTGCCATGTGGCGAGTTGTGAGTAGTGAATGTGTGGACCCATATAAACCCACTACTTTTATCTACCACTCACAACTCACCA
Source organism: Quercus ilex subsp. ballota (assembly GCA_032727855.1). NCBI lineage: Eukaryota > Viridiplantae > Streptophyta > Magnoliopsida > Fagales > Fagaceae > Quercus > Quercus ilex. Next base: position 42,832,481 of record CM064919.1, read on the forward strand.
CATGTTGAATTGTGGAAAAAGTTATGAAATTTTTTATGGTACTAATATTGCTCCTATTGAAGCAATCGATTTTTGTAAAAATTGGTTATTAATAACATTGTCCCCTTTGGATGCAAGTTTCATGGTCATGATGGGCTTTGGGTTCTTTTGATGGGGAGACCAACTAAATCCAGTTTATTTGAGCAACAATAATAAAAGAAATAATGGGCCATCATAAATGTTTTGAACAGAAAATTTTCAAAACGAGCCCATAAAAGAATGAGTAGGGCGACTTATATTAAACTTTTCCTAATGTCAGCCCAAGAAGGAGGTCTATATTTAGGCCTTGTTCCATGAGATTGACACGAACTACTATTTACAAACATTTAGCAAGTTGGGGGGTATTTGGGCTAGGATTTTTTTTGGGTGCTTTTGTTTTGATTTCAATATCAAAAATTCAATTTGATATGGGTTCTGACCCAAGCCCCCGAAAATGGTCCGGGCCAAGAAAACCCAGCCCAGAGTAGATCCTATAGGCCTAAGTTTAACAAATTTGAGCAGTTTTAAGTTTTAACCCCAAAAGCAACCCCAAAAAATAAGAGCAGAATTTTCATCTACAATTCTCTTTCTGTGGTATTTTTCTATTCTCTTGCGTTTTTTTCTCTTACATATATATAATGTGTTACTCTTTTATCAAAAATTGATGTTATTGTTTTGTTTTTATTCTTATGTATATTGTCTCTCCTAAAGAGGCTCACCTAGCCCTCACTGGCTCTAGTCTTGTTTCCTTTTGAATCAGTGACACTATGAAATAGCATATATACTCTAATACCATTTGGATAGTTGCAAATTAGTCATTTCATATACTTAGGTTTGCAATGTTAATACATAATTAATCTAAAAGCTTATTTTTCTGGACTTTTATAAATAAAAAATCTGAAAGCCTATATCTTCCCCTATGTGTTATTCATTCAAAATCAGTGTTAATAACTGGATTTCTTTGTGTGCCTTGTCATTTACCTTTAGTTGGCCTGACCAAAAAATTCCCCTACATGTCAAGTTGTGGTTATAACAGACAAAAATGTTTCAATTGAATATTCACAATATGGTTTTTCTTGGTCCTTGATAGGATTTTAAACCAGCATATAGCCTGTAAATAAGCCATCCATTAGAGTCATTGATTGACAATTTGGGGCCTCAGAGACTATCAAGATGGAGGCATCTCCCTTCCAATAAGAAATTCCTAGAATTAGAAATTTCTGTGGTCTAAGACTTTTCTTCCACAACCAAGCTCCAAAGCTTTGATTGTATATATTTATAGATTCTACTGGAATGCATATGAAATGCTTATGGTTCTATTTGAAAAACAGAATACTTAAATTTAAAAACATAAATTTGATGCTTCTCAATTCCAATGCTTATTTTGTTCCTAGTATTATTCACATTACTGTACTGTACAATATCATATGCTTGACATCCCAACAAAACAGTTTTATTTATGTGCCTTTAATGTCCAAACTGGTTAGCTGAGAATAAAAAATTATTCTTTGTAGCCCACAAATGCACCTTGTCCTTCCACTTGTTGTCGCACATTTGGACACCCAAGAAAAAATTTCAAAGCAAAATTATTTAGGAGATTTTACTCTTACATTGGGTCAAAGTGGGTCGGAGCACTTGGTCACTCTCCTAATCAGACAGAAAAGACTGCAGAGGAATCTTAGCTTGGTCACTTAACAACAGCACAAAAAATGTGGGAAACACTCTTGGTCCACCTTTGCTGACCTTAAACCATATAATTAAATATTCAGTCAAAACACTTCTCCTCACAAAGAAGCTAATTGGCTTTGCCATTAAGAGTAAATAATGAAATTCAGAAGTATCATCCCAATCCAAGCCTCATCAAAGGCGGCAAAGAAACCTCATCATCTGAATTTTGAAGTAATCAGTAATCACTATACAGTTCCCCAAGTTGAGATAAATATGAAGTTGTAGCATTCTTTGACATCTTTTTTTTACTTGGAGCTGTCTAGCTGGTCATGCACTATTCTGGATTTTTGCTTCATTTAGGTAGTGTCACTGCAATAATGATTAATGAGTCCCATCTGTATGAAGGAAAACTTCTTGATTTGACACCATAATAACCTCATAGTTATTTCATGTGAGTTGTATGTTCAATTTATATATCTGTCCACTTATCATAAACCCATAATTAGATATTCAGTTGCTCTTTAACTAGTGAAAGTGCGAAACTTCATATTCATTTTCCACCTATTTTTTTGGTCCCATCTGGGGGTTTGACTCCAGGAATCAATTTTTCTAAAATGAGAGAGAAGACTATACTAACCACCTCTTACAGAACTCTTAGAAACAGGAACCTTGTAAATTAGGTACAACCTTTATTTGCCCCATCTTATGAACCCTGAAATTTTTTGCACCAATTGATGGCTGCTCCCACTACAATTTCGACTAATGACTCGAGTCTAGGATCTATACTACAAGTTTTGTCTATCATGTAGGTTTTGGACAAACGCCAGTAATCTTATTTCAAATTTCAAACTTAGAAACTGCCAATAAGATCTAGCTTAAACAATACTTCCTCCTTCTGTAATAATAAGATGGAGAGTAAATTGTGTTTGAGATTTACTGTTTTGGTGAGTATTTTACCAATAAAAAAATTTTCAGATCCAGAAGTTTAATATTTTATCAATTACTAGTTATTTGAATTCAGCAATGGAATGAGCATTAATGAACTTGTAGATTACAAAATAATCAAAAAATCACTCCTCAGGATTATGCCTTTACTGGATTCAAGTTCTCTGGACCCTTTTCAACAGTTAGAAGAGACAGATTACCTTGTGTTCCTGTTAAAGTCACAATAGACCCATGGTCTATGGCAATAAGCAATAGAGTAAAAAAATTAACTTAGGTGATACTTATGATTACTGTAACATAACAAATTTAAGTTTGACATGTGACAGTAGTCATATATTCTTGTAATTGCATTTTCAATATTGCAACTCCAGTTCATTGGAGAAAAAGGTATGTATGTTGCTATTACCTATGCTGTCATGTATAGTATCTTTGATATCTTTTACTGTTCTCCCTCTCTCATCCACTCTCTCACAATCTTTGCATGGTCTCTTGATTAGGAAAGTCATTTTGGTTATAGATGCTCCAATAGTTGAATAGATAAGAATAACCTTTTAGCTGTGGAAGAATGATATGGCATTTCTTTTTAATTTTAAATAAAACTATAAACAAGTTAATTACATAAATAGTAAAATGAAAAGATTGTCGGCTGTCGAAAATAGGATATATATTTTCCAAAAAATGCCTCCTTCCAACTTCCCTATGCTTTAACTGGAGCACTTCATGCTGTGTTTCTGTTTTGCTTTGCCTGCATGAATCATGTAAATAAATATGAGCTATAATCTAATTTCCAATACAACAAATATTATTAATGTTCCTCTATAAGCAGTGCCTTTGGTGTGTATGCCAAGCTCATTACAGCCTGCAACACTCTTCTTACATGTATGTATGTACTATCCACACGTTAACTTTATATTTACGTGAGAATGATATTGCATATATCTGTTACATAAGATACACCTAAGTTGCTGTTATAGCATGGCAATTTATGAAGAATTGAAGAGGTTAATAAGGGGGTCTTTGAAATATTACATAATTTATAGCATGGTTGCTTGAGTGCTGGATCATCAGTTAAATCCAGAGGCTCCTGACCAAATATCATCTGGCAACTCATATCCTCAAAATCTGCAAATTGGAAGTTACAGTATAGTTAATGTGAACTCTATCCACCGGAAGGATTCGCATAAAATATTGCTATTTTACTGATCAAATATATTGTCAAAGCTAGTGATCATATGCTTCCCAACCATTCCTTGGCACGTAGGAATGTTACTAAATGTTCAACTTAAGTCCTTTCAGTGGGTGATTTGGATGCTTGTGATGAATTGTGTCCAAGCAATGGGTTATAAGAGGATGATTGGCTTCATGGGAAACAGACAAATTGAATTTCTTCCATTACACAATTTGGTGGCATATGGCTGTAATTATGAAATCATGATGTGTAATTTACGGTTAGGAATTCAGCTATTAATCTCATGAGCAATAACATGCATATTCGTATGTTATTAATGTATGTGCTAGAATTCTCAATGAAATTAGATGGGTCTACTTGCAGCTTTGCACCCTCAGTGGCTTATTCATGGGGTCCTCCATTGACATGAGGAGCATGAAGTCCACTTCTTTAGTGCAGGTACTGTTACACTTCAAAGCAGGATTCCTTGTCTTTTGTTGATCTTAGGTTCATTCTCTGAATAGTAATTTTACTTAAAGTGGAAATTTAAGATTTTTATTAGTGCTGGGGACTTTTCCTATTCAAGTTTGTTATCAGTGCACATTGTAAACCTTCTATAGAAGAATACAACATACTCCTCAATAAATTAAACAAGAAGGAAAAGTTACTTTTTAAATCCTATAATTTAGAGAGTGTAACAAATTAATTAAATATCTTAACTTCAAAAGTAACAAATTAAACACTGAAAATTCAAATCGTATAATTTAAACACACAATGCTATTCCACTCAATAAACACAGAAAATCTTTTTTTGATATTAATAAAATGGAGACTTTGTATCTATGAATATATGCAATTTAATAAAACTTTTCTAACAAAAAAGAAGTTGATAATTTGGCTTATTACTAATGAGGTTTAAGGTAAGACTTAAAAAAGGGGATCCCATAAATATGCCAGAGGAGGCCTAGTACCACCATTTGAAAATGAATTAGTGTTTGAATATTTGATGGGTGCTTGGACCTGCAATCATGATTAGACATATGAAAGCTATAGATGAGGATTCTTACTAGGGACCATGTTAACTGGTATTCCAAAGGAGTCCTTGATAAAGGTTTGGGATGGTATCTTACAGAGATTAGTGCACATTCCCACACAATTGGTCTCCTCCAAAAACCTGCAATAATATTTTAGAAACAATATTAAAGGCTTATAACATGGATGATGCCAAGCATGATGAAAACATCGGTGATGATTTGGATATTGACAAAGAATTTGATGGTGATTAATGATGCTAATGATGGTTAAAGAGAAAAATACTCTAGGAGCAGCACAATCATTGGAGCAGATTTTTTTCGGCATGAAAGTGTCTTAGGTTGGTGAGGTGGGACATAGTTCTTAGGTGAAATATGTATAGTTTAAACGTCAAATAGAAGGGTGAAGCTAAACTTACCTGCACTTTTTTATGTGGACTATATTCATTTCTCTTCTTCCATCGGCTTCAGATTCCCTCACCTTAATTTGTGGAAAATATAAACTGACTCAAGTTAGAATTTGATGAACAATCTTATAAAAGCATCATTTTTCTGATTGCTCTGCATCTATATGTGCATGATGCGTGTGCATGCATATGTTTGAGTAGTTGATCCAAGAAGATGAAATACTAACAGTTTAAGGCAATGTAGATGCAAAATTTTACTAGGAGCTGCTGCCATGATGGTGAATCACCCCAATATAAGTTACTGTGGGTCTGTTCATTTATGTGCTTGATGTGTTTGCTCTATGACCAATTCTAAGCCCTCTAAACCTGGAATCTGTATTGGCTTTGAAGTTTGAAAGATGGTGTCAAAGTTTGTTATTTTCTGTTAGTTTGCTATACTTAATAAATGATCTAGATTCAATCAGTCTTAAAAAATAACTAGAGAAGCCACTTGCCACATGAGTGTGTGACTTAGTTGTGGATAGAAGAAAATGTTGTGTTAGAATGCAATGTTTGCTGGAATCAGAGGGTCTAATTGTTGAAGTTCTTGGCTAGCCATGTCATCTAGCATATTTATGCATCAATGCTCCACTTCCACTCAAACGAAAAGATTTGAAACCCAATTCATGGTTCAATTAAATTTTACAAATTTAAAGATGAATCTAGTGACATGTCCATGTAGGTTCTTAAGTTATTGAATAGTGTTGTGTGTGAATCATGAATTTTAGATTCTATACGCACCTACCATATACGCATCCAAAGAAAATCGGTTGACACATTTAGGCTTTGTAGCGAAGGCACAATCCTAATGGGCAATGATTTGTATCAAATCATAGGAATTGGTATTATAAAGATTAAGATGTTTGATAGAGATAGGAAAGTTCTTTGGAGGTGTGATACATGTTTTGGATCTCATAAAGAATGTAATAACTTGTGTGAGTTTCAGGTATCAGTCAAAACTCATTCACACTTGCATTTTTTTAATCATGTCAAACTATCATGTGGTTCTGACCACGTACAATGGATAGGGTAGTCTACCATGTAAGTGAAAAGTGATTGTGAATTCCAGGATTTTTACTGTATCCTTATTTTTGTTAGAAGTGTCAAAGTAATTTCCTTTTTACTTTTTTTTTTTTTTTTTTTGGATAAATATGTCAAATTGATTTCAGAAATATCTAAAAGTACTATTATGACCTCACCTCGCAGGGTCCAACTAGCCAAGCAAAAAACACAGTGGTGAAGGCTGCAAAATATTCCCTTGCAAATTTAGACGGTGGCAGCAATGTCCTTATCTGTCCTCGGTCACCACGCATGACATAAACAACAAATTGTTAATTTAACAGGGTATTTATTTATTCATATAAATCAAAAACAAAAATACACTACATATACTATAATGACTAAACTATGAGAAACAGGGTAAAGAAATTAATAAAGCATAAACAATTCGATAAAACTCAGTCTCAAAACAGAGAAAAACATATGGCATGTAATTCTGGCTCATTTGTTTTAAGCTTCCCTGATATTTGTTTGGTCGGCTCTTTTAGCAAAGAACCAATTAATAACATGTAAATAAGCTCCATCGTGCAGTGGTCATTTTGCTAATATTTTTCAATCAATAAGTCTCAACACTGCTTGTGTGTGGAAACATTTGTGTGTGGATTAGCTCACTTGCAAAGTTGATAAATAATACTGTTGAATCTAGAAAAGAAAAAAAAAAAGTGATAAACCTGAAATCTGATAAGCTTGAAAACATTGCTTCTACATATTGGTTTTGGGAAATGTGAATATGTGTGGATTGGCTTACTCGCAAAGTTGACAAAAGTACAGTCGTATATAAACAAAAGTGATGAACCTGAAATCTGTGAAAACATTTGCTTCTTACATATTGGTCTTGGGATGGGAAAGGTGAACGCCACAAATCTTATCCATATGAACAAAATTGTGAAACATAATTGGTTGCATGCATGAGAACAAATATGCATGTCGTTTTCTTCAACAAACCCTGCCCTTCTATGTAAAAGAAACAAGGCAAGTGATTAAATGGACTTACCAAGTAGAGTATTGGCCTTGGAAAGGCTCTCTCAAGAGCTTCAATGACAACCTCACGTTGTTGAATCGGATTAAACTTCTGTGATGCCACTTTAGCTGCCTCCACCAAGCTCTCATACCCACTCATGCCGTTCCTCAATCCTGCGCATATACAATTTTCAGAATCTTTCTTTCTTTTTTTTTTAATAGAGAAGTTTACATGTATAAGAGAAATGAACCTGTTGCTGCTTGAACACTCTGGGATAGATGGTTTATGGCTATTAGATCAAACCATTTATCATTATAGACACTAGTCTTTCTTGCTTCTTGAGTTATGTTTGGTGAGGGCCTCGTGAGCACTGCATGAATAGGAGTACATACTGGCTTACATGTGTGCCTACGGTGAGACAAAGTTGAGAAAGGGCTCCTGCTATGTGAAAGAAACTTTGCATCCATTTGTGTGTGTGAGAGAGAGAGAGAGAGAGAGTTTGAATGAATAATGAATAGATCAAATATAAGTAATTTGTAGAAAGGCTTTGAGCAAATAAAAACAAAAGGTTGAATGGTAGAGAATTTCGGAAAAGGCCCATGCTAAAGATCCTGTGTGTTTGGAGTGTTGTAGAGATCAGCCATCATACATTCATGATGGGCTAAAAGATGGGGTTTGGTATTTCGATCCGTTGAAAGCAATGCTTGATGCTTCCCAATTTACAACTTGTTTAATACTTGACTTTAATTGCCATAAAGGTTTGTCAATTCATAATTGACCAAAATTTATTGGTGAAAAGAGTCCTTTACTCCTTGGTGTAAGACCACAGCTGCTTTGAATAGTGTCTTTATACATAGCCAGGCTTCTATTTAATGCGAACCCAATTTATAAATAACTAAATATAGTGGGTTACAATTAAACTTAATTCAACCAAAAAATTTTGTTTACACCAAAATCAATTGCTATCTTTTTCTTTTCTTTTCTTTTTTGAGAATACTAAGTAATGATGTAAAGAAAATTAGTAGGCTGAATGCTTAAGATTTCAATGAACTAGTGATTGTTTGGGAGGCCTGAAAAGAAAAAGACATAAGATCAAAGGTGACCGAAATATACCCTCCAAGAACTCTCCGATACTTAAGTTAGTTTTTTCTCTGGAACGTTAGAATTCCATCTTTCGGAGTAGTGAGAACTTGGATGAGTGCTTATATAGTATGCTTTGGAATGGTTACTTGTCTCGTAACTTCCTCAATATTTGTGGAAGTTAGAAGGTTCAGACTTAACTTTCACAACCACTATAGAAGTTAGAATGTTCAATCTTATTTTCTACAACTATCATTAGAAGTTAAGTACTTAATAGGAAGTTATAACGATGAACCAGGATCTTGCTTATGTTTCAAAATAGTAACACGTGGTCCAATTCACAAGCTTTTGTGGATAAATCTTTCTGGAAATTTCCTAAGTGTTGGGGGGTCGTCCAGATGCTTTCTTGATGGACGACCCTTATGCCCATGGACGACCGTCCTACTAGAGGTGACCATTCCTATCTTTCTGACCTAGACGACTCTCATGAATGAATTGGAGTTAATTCAATTTTTAGTTCACCATCACTAAGTATTTAACTCACACACACGGGGAGAGGTGAGAAAGTCTTAAAGAAACTGACAGTGATGTATATCCAAAATGGTCTAACTCTTGGATACACGGCACAGACTTCAAACCTTTTTAACTCACACTCATTTTCCAATATGGGATTAACCCACTGTTTGTTTTTTTTTTTTTTTTTTTTTTTTTTGAGAATAGTAAATATTTAACTCTCACACACATGGGAAGAGGGGAGAAGGAAATCAATTGCTATCTTAGCCTAATAATAAATAGTAAGCATCAAGAAGAAAATGCTATGGTTCAAATTAGGACAAAATTTAGCTAAAAAATTGATTGTATACTCAATAAAATAGACATTACTACATATTTTTAAAATCTAGCTGTTGAAGTGCATGTTCTTTACGCTCTTAATACATATGCCAAATTTTGTGTCAATAGAATATTATTTACCATATGATCTATAAGCTTATATTTTGTGCATAATTTTAAACTACAAAAACTTACAATTTAAACAATTTATTAATAACATAGCTATTGATATTTAATTTTTTAGAAATTTTGCAAGTATGAAGAATATAAGAAAAAGATGTAATACAATGGTAGATTTATCAAAATTCATCTTCAATAAAAAAGATATTGAGTAAGGTTGTATCCTTAGACTATAACCAATTTTGTAGTTAAACTTTGTCCTTCAAATTATATCTTATTTATTAATATATATATATATATATATATATATATAATCAATTGTATCTTAACCTAATAATAAAGAGTAAGCATTATGAAGCAAATGCTATAGTTCAAATTATATCTCCGATAAAAAAAAATTATATAAAAAAAAATTTATATCTCATATATATATATATATATATATATACACACATACAAACTCACCTCAAATATGATATATTATCAAATTATAGTGGGTTAAGATTTCAAACAAAAGTTAGGTACCATTCTTCAAATGTTGTACTTCAAATTCTTCAATTAGATTTAATCGTATGGATTGTGTTGATTAATATTATCTTTTTCAAAGACAATAAAATTGATACATTGAAAAATGCCACCACATTGTTAAATTTAATTGGGTAAGCTAAAGTATAACATCTAATAAACTATACTAAAGTTTAACCCAAGATTTTTTCTTGCTTTACGCTTTTGTGAGAGTTACTCTTGGGTACATTCAGTATATTTAGAGTTTGCACCTTTTTAGAGTCTTTATGTCATTATTGTAATCTCTATATTTTCTTCTTAGCTGTCACTCATGGGTGTAGACAAAATGCAAAATCACATAAATTATTTGTTTTCTATGTGTATTTTCTTGTTAATTTATTTTTATCTTTATTGACCGAATGATATGAGAGTGATATTGCACAACACAACTTAATAATACAATGAATATTAGCTACCTACTCAAGAAGGGAAGAGCGCTCGAATGAGTGTAAACATGAAAATCAACTAAGTGAGTTGTAATTCAAATGACACCTCTAAGAAGGATAATAAGATTGAAAGTGAAATTATAGTAAGATTCAATGTGTATATAAATTATCAATTAAAATGAATAAAAAATATGAAGAGTTCATTCAAAACTCATTTTTTTTAATTAAATATTTGTCAACTTTTATTTTTTAAGAATCAATTAAACATGTCATCTCAAGTTCAACTTTTAAGCCGCTTGTCTAAATGATGCACTACTATATATTCTAGCATAGCCCTCTTTTTTTTTTTTCTTTTTTTGATAGTTAGCATAGCCCTATTAACTATTAAGTAATTCTTTCTTAGATAGGAAACTTATTTTACTATAAAACCTTTTTTTATGTGGGCAAAATTTAAAATAAGGACTCCAGCTAATCGGTAAATCCCCTCTTTCTTTTTACCTCCAATGATTTCTTTACCCAGCACCCAAAAAGATACAAAAAAATATAAAACAATAAAACAAAAACCATTGGATCCAACGTTACACTTAATACCCTAACAAATTATCATCTAAGCTTTCAATTTAAATAGAAGAATGCTACGTTTACAACATTTTCACAACAAATTATAAGTAATAAGTTGTTATTAATTCTAATTTAAATTTACAACTTAAATTACTTTTTTATCCACTCATAGCAACCAATAACAAACTACCACTTAAAATTTATTGTGAAAGTGTTATAAAAATTTTATAGACATAGAATTTCTTATGAAAATATGGTGAACTCTTGTAAATATATTGTTCAGCTTTTATAGACAGTATAGTGATGATTGTCTAAAAGCATTTTCATTCTATTGTTAACAAATATATATAAGTAGGGTCCAGTTAATGTATGCCCTTAGGGCATACATTAACAAATTCGTTTTTGGAAAAAATTTATCGGGAATTGAAAAAACTGTCAAAATTTTTTCAATTCCCGATAAATTTTTTTCTAAAAATGGTATACTATTGTGTGCCTTAGGGCATACGTTAGTAAAATCCATATAAATAAAAGCCAAAATTAGCAACGGGGGGTAGCCATGTGATGTCAAGGTACGTAACCTTGTTCACGAGCTTAGCCAAAACAAGTACTATAAATTTTTGAAATTGCGTAAGAGCATCTCCAGTGGTTTGGGTATTTGACTCTAGTAGCTAAAATTTGGAGAATGAGGTGCACTGTAGATGCTCCAACAGATTCGGCAAACATGAATTTTTTTTGGCTCATGAACAGTAGCGGCTTGATGGGCTACCATTCATTCTTCAAATATATTTTTTTTATTATAATAATGATGTGTTGTATAAAAAAATGTTGGAAGATGTATAGTTGTTAAAGAAAGAATAAATAATGAATTAAAAAATAATATTTAAATGAGATAGAGAATCTATTAGAATGTGTATTTGAAAAAATGGGTAGATAAAGGTAAAAGTTACTGTTCATTCTCTAAACAGTACAAAAATTTGATAAATCTGCTGAAAATGCTCTAAGCAGCTTGTTTTGTGCCATTTCTTGGCTTGCAACGGCTTATTAGCTATTTAAATACTCTTGAATTCTTCTTTGGCAATAAGCAGCTTCTATAACAATTTTGTCATTTTTAACTTCGTCAGCATTTTTCTGACGAATCATTTTCATGTTAATGCAACGCATTTTTTTTTTACTAGCCACATAATTGGTCATAACTGGCCTCCCAATCCCCATATCTTTTTGTGAATGCAAGAACTTCCGATAATTTCAGTCCAAGACTGCAGTAGCTAAAATGCGTTCTCAAATTATGTATTTTTTACACCTATCGCAGTCCTAGATTGAATTTGGATTTGTCATTTTAGACTGACCTCTCTGTTAATTAATTTTTGTATCCAACTTATGTGTAGTTTTTCATCGAACTAGACATGAACATGCCTCTATAGTAACGTTTTCTGAAAAGAAAACCTTCACCAAAAGAATAGAATACATATATCTTGTACAATACTCATCACACATGCACGTAGAACCAGTATATGTGAACTCCACGAGTGTGAAAGAAATGATTTTTATACATGCACTTGCTATAATAAGATACTCCCTTATGCTATTCTCACAATAACGGATAGAAACAGAACCTTTGTTATAATATAATAATGAAACAAGACAATTAACCTATCGGTTTTACACCAAAACACCTTAGGTCACCAACATTCTTGTTGTTTTCTTCTTAAGCTAGAAAAAGATAACACAAACCAGAAACAGAGATTAATTACATGAAGCCATAACAAAAAATGGAGCAAAAACCAAAGAGTGGGAGCTAATTAATATGATGTACAGATTCAGAGGTTAATTTACATTTCACCCAATAAGACTTGGACATGCACATATCAAATCAAGATTGAATCAAACCCAAATGATTATAGCCCTAGGATTCCTAAATTAGGCCGAATCGGCCCAAATGATAGCCCAAGGAAACGAAGAAGCATCTTTTGTGTTTGTTTCTTAGAATGGGCTGCATACAACACTGTAAGCCTCAAAAGTGTGAAGCCCACCTACAAAAGTGGCCCACTTCATAGAATGAACGTAAGAGAATTACTGCTGTGAGCATGCCTTTGTATGTGAGAGAAAGAACCATGCATGTAAAAGCAAAATTGCAGGTTTATAAATTCATTACAATCAGACATTTGCTCACTGAAGAGGAAAAACAATAAATGGTTACATTCAAACTCAAACAAAAATAACAAGTTAAATGGAAAGAGAAGTCTGAAAACAATCTAAGATTGTCACATTTGTGGTCTTCATAGAAAATGCTACTACACCAGCAATCCCATCCCATCACAGGTCGATCCATTAAACAACATAAGCATCATATTACATGCAGGAGTTTTGAGAATCATAGATAATAGTTAAAGGTGGTTAGGAAACCACATTTAAATCCATTCAAGAAACACCAGTCCTACTCTAGAGTCTAAACGAACATAACAGTTTGAAGAAGGCACAATAGATTACCCAATATATACTAAGTACTAACCTAGCCCATCTAAACAATCTTCTACAAACTGAAACAAAGTCCACAGCACCATTACTAAAATGGGTCACAAACTAAACACACTGTCCTAAAGTTAACAGCCATTTCAAACCAGACACAGACAGCTTAATCTTTAGAGGTTTTGTTGATAAGGGACTTGTGAATGTGAGGGATCACTCCACCTCCAGCAATGGTTCCCTTGATCAGGGTGTCAAGCTCCTCATCTCCTCTAATAGCCAGCTGCAGATGCCTTGGTGTGATTCTCTTCACCTTCAGATCTTTGCTAGCATTTCCAGCCAGCTCAAGCACCTCTGCAGTCAGGTACTCAAGAATTGAAGCCAAGTAAACTGCAGCCGTGGCCCCAACTCTCCCATTAGCAGAAATCCTTGTTTTCAAGTGCCTGTGAATACGACCCACAGGAAACTACTCCCCCATGCAAAAACATGACATATAAGATAAACAAATTCAGAATCATAAACCGGGCAAAAAAAATAGAAGACCAACAAGTGCTGTCACAAACATAATTCAATTACAACAATCAAAGCGTCAGTCCCAAAATTCAGTCGATTATGAATCTGCAAAAACTAGTTAAGATCAACCACATGTATTACAAGGGCACAGCAATATTTATCTATAATAAATCTGTTAATTTATTATAGAAAAATACTTTCCGCATAATGGGCATGCAGCAAGTACGGAGTACCATATCAAGATGCAAGAACAAGATCATATGCGTTATATCATCTCAGCTCCTCCTACAACTTGAGGTAAGTTTCAAAGAAGACTTTTTTGCTAGCAATCATATTTTCCACCAAGCAGAATAATCATGCATGGGCTGAGAAAAGAAAACTGGTACAAACAGCATCACAATCATAGTTCTCACCAACTTAACTGCAACCCAAACTATGTTCATATTGCTAACATTGAGGAGCTAGTACAAAGTTTTAAAGCATAATAATTGAAGCAGGAAAAAAATCATTATCGCCTTCACTATGCCCAACAAAATCAATAATTATGTGACAGCCTAGCCAATTATCACCATCAAAATAACTTTTAGTCTCAGTAAATTGAACCAGCATTTCAATCCAATTAAACCAAACACAAATTAACCATACTTCAAAAAACTAAGTACCATCATCAACCTCAGTTAATTGGGACCCAATTCCAAAAACAAGCATGTATTCAAAATTAAAAATTCTTTACACCAAAAGACAAACACATAAGTTACTTTTGAGACTTTCATAATCCATTTTTATTGAAACACACATGACAGCTCACCTACTCTCTTTACAAAAACCGACAAGTTTATATGAATAATTAACAACCTTAGGTAACAAAGGATATATTGTCGCGTCATCTAAAATTTTAAATTCATAAAATTAATATAAAGAGAATGCATATAAAAGTAAAAAAAGGAAGTAGTTGGGGGGTGTTTGGCAACCTGGATACCGGCACGGGAGGACTTGGAAACGGGCCTTTTCTTATCCTTATCCTTGTCCTTGTCCTTGTTAGCTGCTGTTGTCTTAGCTGCCAAAAGCCCCTTTCCACCTTTTCCCGCCATTTCTCACCTATCCAAATTTCAAACCCAAAAAAAGCCATTTGATAAATTGAGATTAAAAATTCAAATTAATGTAACCATATCAGAAACACAGCACATTAATATACAACCAAAATTATAAGCAATACAGACACCAAAAAAACAAATTACGAGTTACGACTAAAGAACTTTCAAATTTTCAATTTTTTAAGGTTAAAAATATAAATGGAGAGAAAATTGTGACCAGAAATTTGAGTAAAGAAAAACCCAGATCAGATCTGGTTTGTAACTTTTGGGGTAAAACAGATCTGGGTAAATTCTCTCGAACAAAAAGTAACTTCGTTACAACAATAACTAAAACATAACCAGAAAAATTAAAAAAAACACACATGAAGCATAATGCACAAATTTAGGTTAATTGCTCAAAGAGAAGCTTTGCTTTTAAAACCCACGAACAAAACGAAAGGAGAAAAACAACTAAAAGTGATAAAAAGGTTTAGAGAGAGAGACCTGAGAGCGTCTGAGAGAAGGGAGAGAAGGAGGGAACAGTGGAGAAGGGAAAGAAAATGAAATGAGAGGAAAGAACTTGTGTGGGTTTTTAATTTTTAAGCTTTGAATTGAATTGAGGTCAGAGCAAAAATGGGCGGGTTTGTATTGGGTGGGAAAATGAAAAGTGAAAAACCCAATTTTTCGGATTTCAAATTCCTTTTTTCCCACACTTTCTTTGTTTTAAGTTTTAACCCTTTGGACAGTCACGTGATTATAGAGTACAGGAAGTAGACTCGTGGGTCTGGGTCTTGGCCCAATAACTGTGTATTTTTAAAAAATCTTGGTTTAGGTCCGAGTCTCGGACTGGACCGGACCGAACAGAACAGTAGGTTCTTTTAGGTGCTTGAGGGTAGGGAGGGATGGGATGGGATGGTTGTCGTTGAGTGTGTAGATGCAAGTTGTAAATATATAAGTTGTATAAATTCCTTAAAAAACCAAGTAAACTGGGTCTGTTTTGAGAGGGAGTGATCAATGGTGACAAGAAGATAATAATGATAGCCCTTGCGCTGAATTTGCTTCAGTTCTTGATGATTGCAACAATTCATCAACCAATCCCAGCCTGGAAGATCAGCCCTTGCTTTATGGAGGCAAATGCTTGTACGGATGTGTTAGTTATGAAAGAACTCGTCTTTAGTATGATTTTGTTATTCTGGACATTCCGTCTGTGGAGATTGCCTAGCTTTTGCTTAGGGACTTGTACATTATACCACTAAGGCATGAGAGAATGCATATGCGGTTGAATCCGGACCCTACACGTGGAATGGTTGTAAGCAAAGGAAGAGGAAGCGTTGGTTAAAATATCATATTCTTAGTCCGTGCTAAAGACGTGACTACCTTGGGAAGGAAGTAAAATATGCACCTGACATAGTATTCAAGCACTCACAAAAATGGAGATAATGACTTTTTAAGGTCATCAGCTATGAGGACATCCCTTATTAGTTGAATGCATATTGGACAACTTCAAAGACACGTGTATCAGTCACAGTATTCCTAATGTCCTTCTCAATGTCCAGGGGCTATTTTTCAAGCAGTGGCAAAGTCACCTACCCACAAGCCCCAATGCCACGTTGGCGCAATCTCTATCCTTTAGTTAGTAGATAATATGTCCAAAATAAGGAAATGATGACTTGACACCTGTCTTTGTACTCAACCATATTTTTCAGATTATAAGAAGAACATGCAGCTGTATTTTAGGGTAAGAGTCCAAGTAGATATTTGGAGAAGAGAGTAGAAAGTTGATAAGATAGGAAGGTAGAAAACAAGGTCTCTCTCTAAGGAAGAACACCCTTATTGTACAAGAGTGACCTCTTTTCCTCACATAATACAAATCTGAGAAGAGCAAGAACATTCAATTTTTGCTCAAACCGTGGTTTTTCATGCATTTCTTAGAATTTTCCACGTATATCTTAT
The DNA here is from genome assembly GCA_032727855.1 of Quercus ilex subsp. ballota. Classification (NCBI taxonomy): domain Eukaryota; kingdom Viridiplantae; phylum Streptophyta; class Magnoliopsida; order Fagales; family Fagaceae; genus Quercus; species Quercus ilex. The sequence continues at coordinate 42,849,321 of CM064919.1, forward strand.
GTCCCTTTTTACATTCTTACTATTATTTTCTTCTTCTCTAACGATCATTGTCGCTTTGAAGCTTTTTCATGTAGATATATTGTTAGATAACTTATTTTATTCATTTATATAAATTCAAATATAACTTGCACGTACAGGACTCTTCGGGGATTATTTTGTATCAGACTCTGTTCTGATCTAGCAACCTTGATTGTTGGTTAGTTATTGTTTGGTTACTAATCTCTGTTTACAAAAAGAAAAAAAAAATGATAATTCACAACATATATTCCAATGTGTCAAGTATGCCAAACATAATTTGACCAAACACAAAATTATGTATAATACTTCCGGTAGTATTAAAAGTTAAATATTTTGATAACCGTGTTAAAAGTTAAAATAACTTACATATTAAAAGTTGCGACTCCTATGAGAACAGCAAACAAAGTAGAATAAATAAAATAACTTATATATTAATTATAGTAATTGTAATTTCATAAAAAAAAATATATATATATATATATATATATATATCTACTTCTACTTCTATTTACTTATTTCTCAAAAAAAAAAAAAATCTATTTACTTCTATTTCTACCATCTACTTTTTTTCTTTTTCTTTTTTGTTCTTTTTTTTAGACTTCTACTAACTACATCATAAGTGTAAATATGCTTATGTACAATACTTTGATTTAGTCAAGCATTGTCTCTTTGGGGAGCCAAAAACGGTGTGTTTTTTGCGAGGAAAAGCAAAATTGTTTCTGCCTGCATGGGCATGGACATGGACATGGACATGGGCAGGGGAAAGGATTTTCATCAGTTACATTCTTTACCTTTATTTCCATAGATTTCCTCTCTCTCTCTCTCTCTCTCTCTCTCAAATCAAAATATTTATTGACCTTTTTCTTATTTTCTTAGTCTCTCTCTCTACGAAAAGAGCAGTATATCTTGCATTGCAGGAGCAATTTGAACCAAATATTGACTTCACAAGCTTTCTCACCCCTTTTCTCTCTTGACTTGAAAAGCTTATCTGGTAACTATCATAATCAAGGTTGTCAAAATCCTAATCTGGATCCTACGATCCTACAATTTTATGATCTCATTTGCCCAAAATGATCCAGATTTTTCAAGGATCTTTGCGATCGTTCAGGATCAGTAGGATCGTACGATTCTAACGATTCTAAACGACGTTGGTTTATTGTTACTTTCTTTAACTTAACAGAAGACTCGGTTGGATCTAAATGAAAAATGAAATCCCAATAGAACAAGTTTTTCCACTCTAATGTAGAGAGAGTGTCAGTTGGACCCAAATAAAAAAATATCCCAATAGAGTATCACGTTTTGAGGTTTTTAGCCTCTTTAAATGATGCTTTCAAATGGATGTAGTAATGTATGGTAATTATATCAATGAATGTATAATTTATGTGATTATTTAACATATTAATGTGTATTTTTTTTCTTAAATAATGTAGGATCTTACGATCCACTCTTATGATCTACAATTCTGTCTACCTCACATGATCCTATGTAGAATCCCGATTTTAACAACCTTGATCATAATCAATTTTTTCTCTGATTGTTTGATCATGTAGTCTAGTAGGTTATGTTGGATTTTGATTATAATTGGTTTGCTTTTTTATGTGTATGGTGATGATTTTTTTTTTTTTTTTGGGTGGATAATTCAACTTAAGGTCTGTTTGGGATCCACTTATTTTATTGAAATTGAAAACTTATTGCTGAAAGTATTGTAGATAAAGGCTGCGTTTGTTTCGGCAGTAAAAGGAATCTAGAAAATATTTTACACTACAGGGTGTGTTTAGGAACGGCCGAAAAATTCAGTCAAATGGAAAATGATTTCCGTTGACCGTAAAATATCAAGCATTTTGGTGTAAAATCAATTCTACTTCTATTTTACCTTCAAACTAATTACACCCATTTACAGCCTACCTGAACCGAGAGAGAGAGAGAGAGAGAGAGAGAGAGAGAGAGAGAGAGAGAGAGAGATCGCCGCACCCCAGCACTGGCACCGGTGAGATTGCGCTGCCTAAAGCATCGCCGAGATTGCGCTGCTTGAAGCATCGCCGAGATTCTCGTTCTCGACCCAAAGCTCATCGGACTCACAGAAACCCGAAGAGAGAGAGAGAGAGAGAGAAAGAGCAGGAAGAGAGAGTACAGAGAAAGAAGACCCACCTGAAGCACATCCTCGACGGACTCACACCCAGAGAAAGAAGACCCATCCCACTCTGCCGACCCATTCCTCATCGTCACCGACCCAATGAACAACCCACCCCTGAGCCAATCAGACTACCAAGAGCAACCCACCCCTGAGCCGATTTGTCCACCGTGTGAGCAACCCACTCCTAGATCGGACCACCCAGTGAGTGACCCACTCCTAGATCGAGCCGCCACCTTTTGATCGACCCACTGTGTGAGCAACCCACGAACCGATCTCTCTCTCTCTCTCACTGAAGTCCCTCTCTCACGATTGGTCGTGGGATTTTGATTTTTGTTTCTTTGATTGTTTATATATTTTGATTTTCTGTAATAATATTTATTTAAATCCTAAGAAAATGTGAGAAACATGATAAAAATGGGTTTTTTATAGCATTTTCAGGAACACAACCAAACACTAGAAAATATTTTCCAAAACATTTTTTAAAACGCAACAAAACATTTGAAAATATTTTCCTTTCCTGAAAATATTTTTCCCTGCATTCATTTTACACTTGGAATTCAATTTACATCAAACTAAACGCATCCAAAAGTAAAAGTTAGCTGAAATAGTACAGTGAGACTCATAAATAGTACCAAAAAGTGCTGTGAGACTTATAAATAATAGCAAAAATAAACTAAATAATGAAATAAGTTGGTTTTTTAAGTTGGATTGAAATGAACAAACTCCTGTTTTGACAAAATTCCATAAAGAACGTACACAATTTCCAAAACTATCTGTTAGATGTCAGAGCATTAGCATTGGGGAATGTTAATGCTATATCTAAGGTGTATTTGGCATTTCAAGGGCCAAAACGTGCTACATCAGAAAATGCTAAAGGGAGGTATTGCAAATTTTTTTGCAATACTGCTACAGTACAATTCCAAAAGTGGAATTGTACTGTAGTAGTATTGTAAAAATAATAATAATATTTTACAAAATATATAACTGACTTTCTCTCTCCTTTCTCTCATTTTCTCTATTTTCTTCTCTCTCTTCCTTCTCTTCTCTTTCTCATCTGCTCTCTCCTCTCTTCACTGTGGTGGTTGTGGTTTTTTTTTTTTTGCTGTGATCGGTTCTTAGAGGAAGAGGTGGGTATGGCTGAAGTGGATTATGGGTCGTGGTTGGGTCCGGTGTTTGGGTTGTGGTTGAAGTGGGTTGTTGGTCGTCAGAGATCGCCAGTATTTGGGTCCAGCGAGGTCATGGCGAGATCGGCATGGGTCACGGTGATGGGTTTGGTGGAGATCGGCGTGGGTCACCGCATGGTTGGGTTGTGGCTGAAGTGGGTTGTTGGTCGTCGGAGATCGCTAGTGTTTTGGTCCAGCAAGGTCATGGCGAGATCGGCGTGGGTCACGGTGATGGGTTTGGTGGAGATCGGCGTGGTTGGCTGGTTCTTCTGGGTTTCCGATGGGTTTTTTTTTTCCTTCTGTTGTGACGCTAGGTTTTTTTTTTTTTTTTTTAATATGGGTTTTTGTTCCGGTGGGATTTTGGTGAGCAGTGGGCAGTGGTGGCTTGGGTTTTTCTGGGTTTTTGTTCCGATGGGTTTTTGTTCCGCTGGGTTTTTCTGGGTATTTTTAAGGGCTGGGTTTTTCTGGGTTGATCATTGGCTCCAACTGGTTTGATGGATTGTGTGTGTGTGTATGGCTCTGTTTAAGGTTTGATGGTTTGTGTTTGTGTGTGTGTGTGTGTGTGTGGCTCTGTGTGTGTGGTGATGGGTTTGGATAGGTTGATCGGTGTATATGGGTCTCTCTGTGTGTGGCTTTGTGTGTGGCTTTGTGTGTTGAACCGGTGCTAGAGGTTGAGGGAGAAAGAGAGGGAAAAAAAAGACTGTTGAAAAGCCCAGGAAAACAAAAGTTACGGTTAGAAAAAAAAAAATAAAGAAAGATTAAAAAATAATATTTTAATAAAAATAAAGTTTTGGGACGTGAGAGGAATTGTAAAATGAGATGGTATAGTGATAAAGTGACTTTTTAGAATGGTAAAATAGAGTAGAATTGGAATTCTCTGATGCTAATGCTCTCGTGTCATTGAGTCCTTGTTTATCCCTCAAATATCTCAGCCATGCTCTCTCTCTCGCTCTCTAAATTTCTTGGCAAAATTTCATGTCCAAATTCATCCATCACAGTTGCTCACGGCCGGTGTGGGCTTGTGAAATCAAGGTTTGCTCAAATTTTAACCTTAAATACCTGTTTTCACAACCCATTTGATATGATTATTTGCTCTGCGACATCATGGGGGTTTAATGAGTTGCATCAATTTGAAAGCATAATGGATTTTCATGTTCCTTAACACCAACCTTATGTACTATAATTTTATTTAAAAGACTGGATGGTGATTTCTTTGTTTTGCGCAACCTTGTTTCATTGGAGTATATGGTATCCTTTATGTTTATTATGGGCTGAATTTTTCTAATCATGCTCATTGTTTAATATAGTTATGGTGGGTTTCTCTGTGTATTCAAGCTCCGACAATCCAATGCTCCGCTAAAAATTAAAAGGGACTGGATTTTTTTATTTTCACCTTCAAGAGGTAAAGCTCTGTATAATTTGGAAAGGAGGGTTAGCAATTCTCGACAAAAATGAAAACATTTCTTTAATTAAAAGTGGTATAAATCTTCCTAATCAACTAATCAAGAAGAGTATGTATGTGAGCATCAAGCATGGGTTATCAAATTTCTGAAGCAAAGAGTAACTTATTAATTTATCCAAGAGGACTTAGCAGTATCATTATGCCGAAAATTTGTGGTTGGAAAAAATCTCACGAGGAAAAATTTTTATGAGACCAGTAATATTTTCTCATTCAGAATATGAGCCACCATCTCTAACACAACCACTAGTCAATTTTTTCATGACTATTTATTGAGAGATTTAAATCATTATTGTCATCAAAGATCAAAAGGAATCTTTAAAATATATGTTGGTTTCAATGTATATATATATTGGCCATTTTTCTGCAATAATACTGCACTATCAGTCATGTCTCAACTTAAGCTATTCATCTTGTAAGGACTAGAAAATAGAACTTCAGCCCACTATGAATAGTGGATCATAGCCCAATGAGCTCAAAACAATATATTTGTAAGAGAATGGGTTTGACAATAAAACGTCTCGGCAAATTAAGTTTGAGTCAGAGTTGATAGTACAAATATCAATAAGATCAAAAGCACAAATTGATGGAAATAAAGCTCCTCGGTCAAGTCGAGGATGAGATGTTCTTATATTTAATTCAAGCTTATGTGAATACAGTGTGTTCTCCTTTATTTTCTCCCTTCTTAGATTACATGCCCCATTTTTCATGGTGACCACTAGGGCTGTCCAGGAGACTCGACAACCCGCTCAACCCAGCCAACCCGCCCGACTCCGACCTGCCGCCACCCAATCTGACGACTCCGGCCGTCGGACGCGGGTTTTGAACTGTCATACCCGACCCCCAGCTGGTCGGTTAGCGGTTTTGCATTTCAAAACCTATGACACTAGACCTGTACCGATACCTTTAACGTTTCCGGTGAAATATTACGCAACCCAAACCAATCTCCGATACCTTTAAACGTTTCCGGCGAAATATTAAGCAACCCAGATCAAATCTCCAATACCTTTAACATTTCCGGCGAAATATTCAGCATACTAGACCAAATCCGGCAAGATCTCGTTGTTATCCGACGAAATCTAAGCCAGATCTCATTGGATCCGGCAAGATTTCGGCCCCAACGATAAAACCCGAGACCAACCCAAAACAACCCGAAACCGACAAGACCCAAACCGAAAAATCCTGCCAATTCGTCTGGGTTGATTTCGGGTCATATTTTAATCCACCCGACTTAGTTGGGTCGGGTCGGGTCTGGGTTGGGCACAAACCCGATTGGTGGACACACCTAGTGACCACTTCCATATAGTCCTTCACCCCATCATCTCAGCCTTCCACCTGTTGATTTGGTAGAAAATCCCTTGAATGCTTGTCCCTTCAGGACCTCCTGGAAGCTTTGTGAGTAGCTATGAGCTGAGATACCACTGTTCAGGTGTCATTTCTCCATAAATGCAGCCAGTTCATTTGGTGGAGTGCATTTAATGTGGTGGTGATAGTCTTCTTCCCAGATATTTTTTCTTTTATGGTTGACTGAGTTTTAGCTACTTTCCCTGAAGTTTATCCTTCCACAATGGTTACCTCCCTAAAGCCTTCCTGAGGTGGCCCGGCTCCTCGAAAATCAGATTTGACCCGTTATTCTTTTCCTTCGTCCTCAGCCCATTGACCTAGGCCCAGCATTCCCTTTGACCATCCTCGGGCTTTTGCTCATCCTCGGGCACGGCCCATAACCCAACATTCCTGCTTGAACTTCCTATCCCCACACATCTCTTTCAAAGATATAGTTTGTCAATGATATCCCAAGGACTCTGATTGTTCGTTAATGCCAAATAAGACCTGATTGGCAGTAATACCAATAAATTCATTGAAAAATTCTTCTGGCAGCTACTTCAATACTTTTTTTGCAAATACATTTATTTATTCCTTATACCAAAGGATAATGCAGTTTTTTGCATCAGTGAATTTGTTGATTGCCTTTGATAGTGTGTGAGATAGCAACCACTCACAGTGCAATCAAACTCAGGACCCCTCTTTCTCTATTACTTATTCATTCACAAACACACACATCTTGGTTTAGGCTTTTAAATACTTTATGGCCATCTAATTTATTTGATATCATGATTATTATCAAATGTCAATCTAACGATGTGATTTATGGGTACATTGTGTATTTACGTCTCTTTAAAAGACTTGTGTGCTTATAAATATATTATAATGTTGTCTTGTGCTACTCAATATCACTACACTGCCTTGCCTTCTATTATAATATGTGACTATGAAATTTGAAAATTCTCTTAACCTCTTTATTGTCCAGAACAATCTTTTGTTTGATTTAGACAAGCTCATTCATGAAAAGATATTGTTATATCTAAATGCTACCAAGATATTATTGGCCTATGGACATTGGGCATATTGTGGTTTGTAGCAGGACGGACCCAGAATTTTAAGTTAAGGGCCGGATTTAAGCAAAAAATAATAATAATAAATTATATAAACATCTATATAGTAATAACAAACTATCAATCAAGATAAATACACAATATTATTGTTTCTTAATATATTATTTAAGATACAATCATCTACCAACAATTTCCATAGCTGAAAATGCTTGAGAAGTAATAAATATGAGGTAGTGACATGTTGGTAATTTAGGTTGGTTTTTTCTTTTTGTGTGTATATGATTGTTGTTGTTTGGACTGGGTTGTGATATTGTTTGGGTTAGATTTGGATTTTGGTGATGTTTGAGCTGAGTTTTAATTTTAATTTTGTGGAAGGGGCCAAGCTTTTGAATCGGAAGAGGAATAGGATAGGACTATAGTATTGGGTATTACGCAATTATATTATCTTCAAATAACTTCTTTTAAATTTTTTATTTGTCTAAATTTGGCTTAATTTATTTGTTGTAGAACCAATCAAGCAGTTGTAAAATTATTAATTTTAGATAAAAAAAATTATTTTCCATAAGCGGTTGTAATGACACGTTTTGCAGCCTAAGCCCAAAGTGTAAGGGATGTCGGCCCAATAAGCCCAATACAATGAATTTGTAGAGAGTAGGTCAAAGAATTAGGCCTTAATAAATTTGACAATAGCTAATATGGATTCAGAAGATGATCAAGCAAGAACAAGGAACAAAGAACTGAATGAATTCACTGTCCGAGGAGGTAAATCTTCATATAGACCGATTAAACTTATTACAGGTATAACTTTGATTGCTATAGTATTCTTTTTCTATTTCCCTCTCTCATGGAGGGTCTCTTACATTATATATCTCCCCTTGGACCATCTTGATCCTACACTTATCGATCATTTGAGCCCTTACTTGAGTGTCCGTCCCATCAGACACTCCCTTTAGCTTTCTGTGAGTTGTGGTAGCCAAGACAACAATGTTCAAGAGTCTTCTCTACATAAATGAGGCCAGAAAAGTAGCTGCGATGTATTTAATGAGGTGGTAGCAGCTTTTCCCTTAGATATTCTTGGGTTCCCTTCCTTCTCGTAGGTTCTTGAGGTACGTCTCTATCACTGGAGTTTCTTGGAAGGCCACTTTGATTTGTGGGATCTACATCTGATTTGTGTTTAGCTTATCCGAGGAGGTATTCCTCCTCGGACCACCATCCCATTTGCATCTGGCTCCTTAAGTACTGAGTCTAAACCATTCATTTCTATTCGTTCGTCCTTGGACTACCCAAGCTCTCGGCCAAGGCCCAAGGCCCAATATATTATTTGGGCCTTTAACCCTACTGCAGTGATTGTACTTGTCTGTTTACTAAGTGTATTCGGATTTCCCTCTCCCTCTCCCTCTCCTATATAAATTGCACTCCTATATTTTCTTTCTTACGTTGTTGAGAGAATCAATAGCGATAATCGAGGAGAGCAAAATCCCTCGCTCCTTATAGTCTTCATTTCCCAACTTATATCGAAGTGAGTCTGCGTTGAATTTTTCTGCTATACAAGCTGTCAATTCCAAGGATGATGTTGTGGTTATTGAAACCAATGATTCTGCTATGCAACTTGTTGATTCCGAGAACAAGGAGGAGGAGGAGGACATTTCCAACTCTGAGCTTTGAAGTGACTCGTATTTGATATATATGAATGAACAGTTATCACCTTTGGATTCCGGTTTGGAACATGAGATTACTAAGTCAAAGACACCAATGTGCGCTACTGTTGAATCCTCCAAAGTTGCTAGCTGTAGCGATTCCGACTCGGTTCTTTCTCTTTTGAGTATAGTACTTTCTAGAAGCGAGTTGGATCTTCTCAACCCGTTCATGGTCTCCCGGACTGTTGATTCCAATGTTGAAGCTTCCTCTTCCAAATCAAACAACTTGGTTCCTCTGCCATTGAATTCTGCATCATCCTTCTTGGTTCCTCTATTGATGCCTCCTCCTCCTACTGCTGCTGTTGATTTTGTTAGTGAGCGCACTTATTAAAAGAGCAAGCCGGACCTCGCTTGCTCTGCACTCAATCAAGTTAATCAACAATTCAATATAGTGAACAATACTTAATTTCAACCTCCAATTGCTAATGCTAACGGTATTACTTATTATCATAATTTTGCAGATGAGTTTGTTCCTCTACAATTGAATTCCACAGTGACTAGTGTGGTGTCATTGGTGGGATAATCTTTTTCAATTCCTCTACCGATGGCTACTCCTCCTACTGCTGCTGTTGATTTCGATAATGAGTGTGCTTATTACAAGAGCAAGTCAGACCTCGCTTGCGCTACACTCAATCAAGTTAATCAACAATTCAATTTAGTGAACAATACTCAATCGCAGCCTCCAATTGCTAATACTAATGTTATTACTTCTTTATCATAAATTTGCCTTTAAAGAGTTTTGTGGGGCCAAGAAATGGTCAGGCAATCCCAGCCCACTCCCAACCAGGCCCAAGGCCCATGTCCGAGGACGCCCCCATTGACCGAGGACTGAAGTGTGGCACCCAGCCACCCTCTAAACAACGCCAAGGATGATAGCATCCCCGAATGTCCGAGGTCCTAGGACGCGCAAGCAGCACTTAGTCCAAGGGGGCCTCCCCGAGCATTCAAGGAGTGGATGGCGGGTACCAAATACCGGACATAAAAGCATGGTGGAGGAGCGCACCCCAGAGGAACTGTCACCTCCACATTAAATGCTCCCAACTAACGTCCTGGCCGCATTAATGAGGAAGGGATGCCTCAACAGTGCCACCTTGGTTGTAGCCACTTACAGAGGCAAGGGGAAGGTGGCTGATGGGACAGGCACTCAATTGATGCCCTAATCCCTTTACAAATGTAGGGCTAGGATTGATTGGGAGGGGGATATATAATGTAAGGAATTCCTCCTAAAAGGGGGGGGACGGTAATCTGCATGTACTGAGAGAATTTCTTGTTCATCCTAAGAGAAAGAAATTATTAGAACTCCAAGTTCTGGAAAACACGTCCGAGGAGCACTTTTACATATCCCGTTGCACGCTCAGCTTATCCAACCCACGTATAACTATGCATGGCCGTTGCATTTCTCGCTAGCGCCTAGTTCTTGAACCCCTCCTCTATAAATTCATTGCGGGGTACGTTGGGCTTTTGACCCGTGTCCACTGGACTTGGGCAGCTAAAAACCCAGTCCCTACAATTGGCGCCGTCTGTGGGAAGAACTTGTGTGTTGGTAAGGACAACAGTCAAGCATGGTAGGATCGGGCCCTCACCAAGCAACCCCCAATCGACCCGAACCGGCGAAGCCGCGGCATCATGGTGACTACGGCGACCCCGGAGGCGGTCAGAATGATAACAGACGATTTCGAGAAGGAAGCGTGCATACTTCGACGGCGAGCGAAAATCAAGCCCAGAAGCGCGATGCTGTCCAGGCTACGCAATCGGAGGAGGCCCATAGTCACGCCTCCCAGGCGAAGGACGATAAGGTGGCCATGCAGCGCGAGATAGACGATTTGAAGAAGAAGCTGCGCCATGCACAGCGAAGACAGCCCGAGCCCAACCCCGACTTGTTCTCTGACGACGAGAGTGACGGCGAATACAGACAAAGGTCGAGAACACCCCCCAGCGAGACTTTCTCCCACGAGGAGGAGCACTACCAGAGGCGTAGGCGTGCCGACCGAACCTCCCGGGGCGTAGGAAGTGACGCCATGAGCAGGGCGTTGGACCAGCTCTCCAAGTCGCCCTTTACGCGTCGCATAGAGGAGGCGGAGCTTCCTCGGAGGTTCCAACCGCCGACCTTCATTGCCTACAACGGCAAGACGGATCCCGTAGAACACGTGAGCCAGTTCAACCAGAGGATGGCTGTCCACTCGAAGAACGAGGCGCTGATGTGCAAAGTTTTTCCATCTAGCTTGGGACCTGTGGCGATGAGGTGGTTCAACGGTCTGAGGACGAATTCCATAGACTCGTACAGACAGCTGACTCAGGCTTTCGGCTCCCGCTTTGTCACGAACAGCAGGCCTCCTCGGCCCATGAGCGCGCTGCTGTCCCTATCCATGCGTGAAGGGGAAACCCTTAAGGCCTACTCGGACAAGTACTGGGAGATCTACAATGAGCTGGACGGCAAGTATGACGCCGTCGCCATCAGTACGTTCCAGAATGGGCTACCAATGGGGCACGGCCTAAGGAAGTCCTTGACCGAAAAGCCTGCCACCAGCGTGCGGCAACTGATGGATCGGATTGACAAGTACAAGCGGGTGGAGGAAGATCTGCTGCAAGGCAAGGGGAAGGATAAAGCCTTCCCTCAGGAGAGGAGAGACTTCAGGTCGGACCGGTACAACAATGCCCGACCGATGAGGGACTTTGGAGGAGAATCTGGAGCGTCCAATGCTCAAACCGTCAACGCAATATTCCGAGAACCCGTGCATAGGGTGCTGGAGAGAATAAAAGACGAGCCGTACTTCAGGTGGCCGAATAAGATGGCAGGGGAACCTGAGAGGCGCAATCGGAATCGTTACTGCCAATACCACCAGGACCATGGACATACCACGGAGGACTGCAGGAACCTCCGGAACTACCTGGACCAACTGGTCCGGGAAGGAAAGCTGACGCACTTACTGCTCAACCCTGACAATCGCCAGGGCCAAACGTATCAGGAGCCCCGAAGGGACACCACCATGGGACAACCCGCCGGCACAATTAACATGATCCTGGCGGCTCCGGGGAGAACGGGCTCGGGCCCCTCGCGAGTGTTGTCCGTGGCCTAACCGGAAGCCGGGGAGTTACAAGCAGGGCCGAAGAGGGCTAGGAGGAGATCCTGCCCACATTTGAGCTTCTCAGAAGAGGACAAGGCTGGACCCATCCAACCCCATGATGACGCCCTGGTGGTCACCCTTAGAATTGGGGGCTACGACGTGAAAAGGGTGATGGTAGATGGTGGCAGTGCAGCAGAGGTCATGTACCCGGAACTCTACAGGGGGCTAGGGTTAAAATCGGAGGACTTGACGCCGTATAACTCCCCCCTAATGAGTTTCGATGGGAAGCTTGTCATCCCGAGGGGCATGATCAGGCTGCCTATACAGACCGGCCCTGAAGTGGTAGAGGTGAACTTCATAGTGGTGGACACATACTCCCCCTACACGGCCATCGTGGGAAGACCCTGGCTCCATGCTCTAGGGGGCGTAGCTTCCTCCTTGCACCAGAAGGTGAAGTTCCCATCAGGGGACCACGTTCTGGAAATTCAGGGATGCCAGACCACCGCGAGGCAATGCACGGTGGCTGCCATATCATGTCAGCTCGACGCGCAGACCTCGGCCATCGCCGACAAAGATTTATAGCAATCAAAGGCCGAGGCAGCGTGGTCTAATGAAGCTGCCGAGGAAGTCAGATGCGAAGATTTGGAGAAGGTAGTAATCGGTGACGATCCCGAGAAGTTCTTCCGGGTCGGGGCTCGACTGCCCCCAAACGAACAAGAGGAGTTGGTTGGGTTCCTTAGGAGCAATATCGACGTATTTGCATGGGACCCCTGCGATGCACCAGGGATTGACCCGTCCTTCATCTGTCATCATCTCAATGTTAACCCATCTGCGGTGCCCAAGAAACAGCCGCCCCGACGCCCTTCGAGGGAGCACGCTGACGCCATAACGGAAGAGGTGAATAAGCTCAAGCACGCCGGGGCTATCAAAGAGATTTTCTATCCCGAATGGCTAGCCAATACTGTGGTGGTCAAGAAGAAGAGCGGCAAGTGGAGGGTCTGTGTGGACTTTACCGACCTGAATAGGGCATGCCCAAAAGACCCGTTCCCTATGCCTCGGATCGACCAGCTGGTAGACGCGACAACGGGCCATCCTCGGATGAGCTTCCTGGACGCCTTTCAAGGCTATCACCAGATACCGCTGGCCTTGGAGGACCAAGAGAAGACTGCATTTCTGACACCCATCGGGAATTATCACTACAAAGTAATGCCTTTCGGTCTGAAGAACGCAGGATCCACCTATCAGAGGATGATGACGAGGATGCTCAAACCGATGCTGGGCAAGAGTATGGAGGTCTATGTTGACGATATGGTGGTAAAGAGTAAGATAGTTTCCGAGCATCTGGGAGACCTCGGCCGCACATTTGACGTCCTAAGAAAACACCAACTGCGCCTAAACGCCTCAAAGTGCTCGTTCGGGGTGGGCTCGGGCAAGTTCCTTGGGTACATGATCACCCATAGGGGTATTGAAGTTGACCCTGACCAAATCAAGGCAATCCATGATCTGAAGCCCCCGCAGAACCCCAAGGAGGTCCAGAAGCTTACTGGAATGGTCGCGGCTTTAAACAGATTCATTTCCCGATCAGCTGACAGGTGCCGACCCTTCTATCTCTTGATCAACAAATGGAAGGGATTTGAGTGGTCAGAAGACTGTGTCGTGGCTTTCCAACAACTTAAGGAATACCTATCCCAACCGCCTATCATGTCCAATCCTAACACCGATGAGGTCTTGTACGCATACCTTGCAGTGGCGCCCCACGCGGTGAGCTTAGTACTTATACGGGATGACAGTGGCGTACAGAAGCCAGTTTATTATGTCAGCAAGTCGCTGCATGAAGCGGAGATTAGGTACCTGCCTCTGGAGAAGGCCATACTGGCCGTGGTCCACGCCACGAGAAAGCTCCCCCACTACTTTCAAGCTCACACAGTCGTCGTCCTGACCAAGCTACCCCTGAAATCTGTGCTTCGGACCGCCGACTACACCGGGAGAATCGCGAAATGGAACACAATCCTTGGGGCTTTCGACATTAAATATATGCCCCGGACATCCATAAAAGGACAGGTCCTGGCGGATCTGATGGCCGAATTCACCGAACCCACCGTGGAAGTAGCCCTCGGGGAGGAGAGCTCGGATGAAAAATCAGTTGGGGCAATCTCCAACCCGGAATCACCGCTTTGGAAAGTGTATGTTGATGGCGCAGCGAACCAGAGGGGGTCCGGAGTGGGGCTAGTGCTAGTATCCCCCGAGGGTCACGTCGTAGAGAAGTCCCTGAGGCTCGGATTCTCCGCTACTAATAACGAGGCCGAGTATGAGGCGCTGCTACAGGGGATGGTCATGGTACGGAAGATGGGAGGAAAATCAGTAGAGGTGTTCTCGGACTCGAGATTGGTGGTGGGACAGGTCAACGGACAAATGGAAGCCAGGGACCCAAGAATGGAAGAATACCTGAACCAAGTCCAGCGCATGAAGTCGGAGTTCGGTCTCTTTACCCTGTCCCATATTCCCCGGGGTGGGAACAGTCATGCGGACTCATTGGCCACGCTCGCAACATCCACGGCGGAGGGTCTGCCCCGGGTTATACTTGTGGAGCACCTAGAAAGGGCGAATGAAATGGCTAGGGGATCGGACCTCGTCAACCAGATCGGAGCGGGGCCCAGCTGGATGGACCCCATAGTGAAATTCCTTAAAGACAATGTCCTGCCCGAGGATAAAACGGAAGCTGAGAAGGTACGGAGAAAAGCTCCTCGGTTCTGGCTATCTGAGGATCTCCGATTATACAGGCGATCTTACTCTGGGCCGTACCTGCTGTGCGTCCACCCCGAGGCAGCGGAGTTATTGCTCGAAGAGTTGCACGAAGGAATTTGTGGGAGCCATACCGGAGGGAGATCCCTGTCACACCGAGCTGTTACGCAAGGGTATTGGTGGCCGGGAATGCAACAGGAGGCCCTAGAATATGCCAAGAAGTGTGACCAGTGCCAGAGGTTCGCCCCGAACATCCACCAACCAGGGGGGGTCCTCAACCCTTTATCCAGTCCCTGGCCATTCGCCCAGTGGGGCCTGGACATTGTAGGCCCCTTCCCGAAGGCACCAGGGAACAAGAGGTACCTGCTGGTGGCCACGGACTACTTCACGAAATGGGTCGAGGCCGAGCCCCTGGCCAACATTAGGGACGTGGACGCCAAGAAGTTCCTCTGGAGAAACATTGTTACGCGATTTGGGGTCCCTCATACCCTCATCTCGGATAATGGGCTCCAATTCGACAGCAAGGCCTTCAGGAGGTACTGCTGTGAACTCGGGATTACTAACAGGTATTCGACGCCCGCCTACCCCCAAGGAAACGGACAGGCGGAAGCCGTCAACAAGGTTATCGTCAATGGGCTGAAGAAAAGGTTGGACGACGCCAAGGGAAGATGGGTCGAAGAGCTGCCCCATGTCCTGTGGACGTACCGGACTACCCCTCGGCGGTCAACAGGAGAAACGCCTTTCGCCATGACCTATGGCGCTGAGGCGGTGATCCCCCTAGAGACGAATTTCCGGACACTACGAACAAGCTCTTTCGCTCCCAGCAGCAATGATGATCTGCTGGGAAGGAACCTAGACTTGGTGGACGAACGGAGGGAACAAGCAATGATCCAGCTGGCCTCTTACCAGCAAAAGCTCAAACGAGGATATGACACCAACGTGAAACTCAGGCCGCTGGCACCAGGAGACCTGGTACTGAGAAAAGTCGTCGGGGCTGCCAAGAACCCGTCCTGGGGGAAGCTGGGGCCCAATTGGGAAGGCCCCTACCGAATTACCTCGGTAGCGGGGATAGGTGCATACTACTTAG
Source organism: Quercus ilex subsp. ballota (assembly GCA_032727855.1). NCBI lineage: Eukaryota > Viridiplantae > Streptophyta > Magnoliopsida > Fagales > Fagaceae > Quercus > Quercus ilex. The sequence goes on from CM064919.1 coordinate 42,865,079, forward strand.
AAGATTTAGACGAAAAACCTGTACCTCGCCCCTGGAATGTAAATAACCTGAAAATGTATTATTATTAATGAAGCAGTCTTTTTCGAATTCTAACTCTAAATCTGTTTCAATTATGGGATAGCTCGTCCAGCCGGCAAAGCCCAAGTGTTAGACAGAACCAAGGCACTGCATGGTCCTCGGACTCAGGCCTGTGGGGAAACTAACTACTCCAAATTACTAAGTGTTAGACAGAACCAAGGCACTGCATGGTCCTCGGACTCAGGCCTGTGGGGAAACTAACTACTCCAAATTACTAAGTGTTAGACAGAACCAAGGCACTGCATGGTCCTCGGACTCAGGCCTGTGGGGAAACTAACTACTTCAAATTACCAAGTGTTAGACAGAACCAAGGCACTGCATGGTCCTCGGACTCAGGCCTGTGGGGAAACTAACTACTTCGAATTACCAAGTGTTAGACAGAACCAAGGTACTGCATGGTCCTCGGACTCAGGCCTGTGGGGAAACTAACTACTTCGAATTACCAAGTGTTAGACAGAACCAAGGCACTGCATGGTCCTCGGACTCAGGCCTGTGGGGAAACTAACTACTTCAAATTACCAAGTGTTAGACAGAACCAAGGCACTGCATGGTCCTCGGACTCAGGCCTGTGGGGAAACTAACTACTTCAAATTACCAAGTGTTAGACAGAACCAAGGCACTGCATGGTCCTCGGACTCAGGCCTGTGGGGAAACTAACTACTTCGAATTACCAAGTGTTAGACAGAACCAAGGCACTGCATGGTCCTCGGACTCAGGCCTGTGGGGAAACTAACTACTTCGAATTACCAAGTGTTAGACAGAACCAAGGCACTGCATGGTCCTCGGACTCAGGCCTGTGGGGAAACTAACTACTTCGAATTACCAAGTGTTAGACAGAACCAAGGTACTGCATGGTCCTCGGACTCAGGCCTGTGGGGAAACTAACTACTTCAAATTACCAAGTGTTAGACAGAACCAAGGCACTGCATGGTCCTCGGACTCAGGCCTGTGGGGAAACTAACTACTTCAAATTACCAAGTGTTAGACAGAACCAAGGCACTGCATGGTCCTCGGACTCAGGCCTGTGGGGAAACTAACTACTTCGAATTACCAAGTGTTAGACAGAACCAAGGCACTGCATGGTCCTCGGACTCAGGCCTGTGGGGAAACTAACTACTTCGAATTACCAAGTGTTAGACAGAACCAAGGCACTGCATGGTCCTCGGACTCAGGCCTGTGGGGAAACTAACTACTTCAAATTACCAAGTGTTAGACAGAACCAAGGCACTGCATGGTCCTCGGACTCAGGCCTGTGGGGAAACTAACTACTTCGAATTACCAAGTGTTAGACAGAACCAAGGCACTGCATGGTCCTCGGACTCAGGCCTGTGGGGAAACTAACTACTTCAAATTACCAAGTGTTAGACAGAACCAAGGCACTGCATGGTCCTCGGACTCAGGCCTGTGGGGAAACTAACTACTTCGAATTACCAAGTGTTAGACAGAACCAAGGCACTGCATGGTCCTCGGACTCAGGCCTGTGGGGAAGTTAACTACTTCGAATTACCAAGTGTTAGACAGAACCAAGGCACTGCATGGTCCTCGGACTCAGGCCTGTGGGGAAGTTAACTACTTCAAATTACTAAGTGTTAGGAAGAACCAAGACACTGCATGGTCCTCGGACTCTGGCCTACGCGGGAAACCAATGCCTCCAGGGGGCCTATGTGGTAACAATTAATGCCGCCCTTTGCCGACGTGCAATTGAAGTTAAAATCGTACGAGTATGGAAAAACGGATAGCATGCAAGTAGGCAAACAACCACAAGAAGTAGAAAAAGAAACAAAGCTTACATTTCATTGAGTCCAATAGAACCATACGATACAGATTACATTATAAAAAAAAAAAAGGGGAAAAAGAAGATAAAAAAAAAAGGAAGGGGCGGTAAGGTAACGCTAGCAGAGGCGCCATGGGGCATACTCCTTCTGCTCAATCGCCTGCTCCTGTGGGTGGCCGGACCAGGGCATCTCCGGGGCCCTTTGAGCTCTGGCTGAGTGGGATAGCCTGCAGGGGCGCAGCGGAAGTAACAACTCCCTCAGCAGAAGGAACCTGAGTATCAGGGGGTGGCCCTGCAACCTGCTGGGGGACATCCTCGTTAGAGCCGTCGCTCACTTCTACCACCAGGGAAGGAGTATCCCCTTGGTCTGGCTCGCCAGTGGCCCCAGTATCCAAAACCTCCCCGCCTGAGGTAGCAGCAGTTTCCACGGCGATTTCCTCGGGCTCAGAGCCGCCTGGACTGTCTTGGGCGGCCTCGCGGATGACAGGGGGATAGTACACGCTCCCATCTTTCCACAGCACAGAAGAGGCCTCCACACCAGCTTGCCTAAGGGCTTCCATCCAAGTCTCGGAGCAGTAGCGCCTACATAACCCAGGGACTTGGGATTTGTAGGCAGCTGCTGTCTCAGATGCCCCAGCAGCATAGGCAGCCTCCTCAGCCTCCTCCTTGAGGGACCAGGCTTCCTCCCTACCCTTCTCCGCCTCAAGCTTGGCCCTCACGGCTTCGTCCCTAGCGAACTCGGCCACTTTCCTGGCATCCTCGGCAGCAGCTCCTTTCTTCGTCAGGTCTGCAATCAGATCCTTTGCGATCTTCAGCTGCTCCTCTGCCTCACCCAGACGTTTCGTCTGAGTCTCGGCCTGCCTCTGCGCACCCTCGAGGCCTGACAATGCGCTGTCCCGAGCCTGGGTCGCGGTCCTCAACTCCTGCCTGGCCTTGGTAAGGTCCTCCTCGGACTTCTTGAGGGGCTGGGTGGCCTCCAAACGCCTCTTGCGCTCTTCCTCCGTTGCCCTTCCGTGGTCGTGGGCCATCTCCTCCAGCCTAAAGGTGGCCTGGACAGCCTGCCAAATCCAAAGCAGATGCATGATAATAAGCCGAGCTAAAAAAAAAAAAAAAAAAAAAAAAAAAAAGAAGAAGAAGAAAGGAGAGGGGCGCAAGTGTTGAGGCCTTACCATCCCCAAATAACGCTTAAGGCTGAGGAAGACCTCCCTACTCTTCATGGTCCCCAGCTGCTCCATATCCACGGGAAGTAGCAGGCACCTCTCCACGGCGTCGGCCACGCGTGAGCCTTCGCCCTCTCTGAAGTCCCTGAGGGAGGAATCGTCCCGTAGGGGAGCCCCACGAAGCATCGGGGCAGGCAGCCATGCCTGGGCCTCGGCCGGGGCATCTACCTGCCTATCCTGAGACCTGGAGCCTATCCTTAGCTGCTTCGAGGGCCGCCGACCGTCATCCCCCTCGCGGGTTAGCCCAGATTTTTCCTCAGCAGGCCTCTTGCCCTTGTCCTTCATCTGCTTGGAACCAGAAGGTTCGTGCCGAGAAGACGGACTCGTCCGAGGTGGAGGGGGAGGAAGCCTGGACTGGGCCGAGGTAGACCTAGTCTGAGGAGGACGATTCTTGGGGGAAGGGGGAGGGAGCTTCGGCTTGGACTTCCCCGGTGGCCCTTCGATCAGCTCGGATAGTGTGGGCTGGTCCTTCTTCTTGTAGCCCATCGCAAGCCGGGGAGAAATCTCGGAAGCCGAGGGGACTGCTGTGGTCGGTTGAGGATCACCCACGTCTCCGGTAGGTTCCTCGGACTGATGAATCTGCTCAAAAACGTCAAAATCGTCCCCTCCAGGACAAGGGTCTGTAGCCTCCCTTTCCCCCTCAATGTCCTTTTCCGCAGCCTCTGAGAAGGTTTGGGAGGCAGAGGGTACTGCTACTGTGACGCCCTCCGAAGTGGGGAGATCCCTGGGAAGCTCGAACCCGTCCTCGGTCACTGCTATTTTCTGTAGGCGAGGATCCTTTGCTTTGATCACGTGCCTAGGAGCCGCGAATGACTTTTGGAGCGGCGTGTACCCCAAGATTTTGTGAGCGGCCCGGACTTGGTGATCTGCTTCGTTTTCAAAATCTGCCGACCTGAGCACCTTCTGCAAGTCCTCCCTGTTAATCAAGTTGTAGCGAGGCGCGAGGGAGTGCGGATCTGCAAGAAGGAAATGCATTCGCAATTAGCAACCAGAACAGTACAAAAAGAAATAACGCATAAGATAAGTTGGAGTCTCTGAACCCCCTCCTATTCCTACTACCCAATCTGGTGTCCCCTCCGTCGTCGGGCAGTGGATACCATCATGCCACGCCCCCGACACGATGAGAAAGTCCTCGTTCATTCCCTTGTTGGACTCAGGGAGGCACTGGATGAGTCGGACCCTGTCGTCCTTCGTCCTCATATAGTAGGACTTGTCCCTCAAGCGTTGGAGATTGTAGCAATAGTTCACATCATGATGGGTTAGTCTAAGCCCCATCTTCACGTTCAGAGCGTCTACGCTGCCCAGAATTCTGAACATATTGGAGGCGCACTGAGTGGGGGCTAGCCGGAAATATGACAGATAGCCCCTCGTCACTGGTCCCATAGGGATCCTCATCCCTCCTTCAAGAAAGGCGATGATGGGAATCGCCACCTCACCCTCCTGCCTTCGGAACTCCCACTCCCCCTCCTCGCAGTACCTCAAACCCACATTGGCTGGTATCCTATAGTCAGCGATGAATTTCTCCATCGCCTCCTCAGTAAAGACATACTTCTTGAGTCTACCCATCCCAAATGACGCCTAAGAGAGCTAAAGAAAGAGCAGATAAAAGAAGAGAAAGAGCCAAAGGAAGAAAAGCTCAGAGAGGGATAGAGCGACTTACAGAAATGAGGAAAGGCTCCTCGGAAAGACTCTTTATGCTGAAGAGGGTGGTGGAAGTTTGGCTGGACTCTGAGTGGAAGCGCAAGGGCCCGTGATCATGGAATGGAAAAAGGTGGAGACGGTTCGAACGGATATTTATGCCCTGGATAGGAGCGCCGCGCGAATTTTCCCGCCCATAAATGCTAAGTGTATCACAGCCGTTCGATTGCTAACTGCCCTCCGAACGTGGGGAGCACAAAGCCGCCCGAATTTAATGCAGGACACGTCGCGCACGCCGAAGCGCCAATAACGCACCTTGGGCAGACGCAAAAGCTCCAGCGCTGACAAAAGACCAGACACGATTGGACGTGGGGCGGGACTAGAGATATCAAAATCCCCCTTTCCGCCCGAGGAGGCGGATAGCAAGATTTTGAGGGGCTATTGTGGGGCCAAGAAATGGTCAGGCAATCCCAGCCCACTCCCAACCAGGCCCAAGGCCCATGTCCGAGGACGCCCCCATTGACCGAGGACTGAAGTGTGGCACCCAGCCACCCTCTAAACAACGCCAAGGATGATAGCATCCCCGAATGTCCGAGGTCCTAGGACGCGCAAGCAGCACTTAGTCCAAGGGGGCCTCCCCGAGCATTCAAGGAGTGGATGGCGGGTACCAAATACCGGACATAAAAGCATGGTGGAGGAGCGCACCCCAGAGGAACTGTCACCTCCACATTAAATGCTCCCAACTAACGTCCTGGCCGCATTAATGAGGAAGGGATGCCTCAACAGTGCCACCTTGGTTGTAGCCACTTACAGAGGCAAGGGGAAGGTGGCTGATGGGACAGGCACTCAATTGATGCCCTAATCCCTTTACAAATGTAGGGCTAGGATTGATTGGGAGGGGGATATATAATGTAAGGAATTCCTCCTAAAAGGGGGGGGGGACGGTAATCTGCATGTACTGAGAGAATTTCTTGTTCATCCTAAGAGAAAGAAATTATTAGAACTCCAAGTTCTGGAAAACACGTCCGAGGAGCACTTTTACATATCCCGTTGCACGCTCAGCTTATCCAACCCACGTATAACTATGCATGGCCGTTGCATTTCTCGCTAGCGCCTAGTTCTTGAACCCCTCCTCTATAAATTCATTGCGGGGTACGTTGGGCTTTTGACCCGTGTCCACTGGACTTGGGCAGCTAAAAACCCAGTCCCTACAAGTTTATTTTGTATTTTTATTTGTATGTACTGCTTACAGAATTTCAACAATGCTATTATTTATATCACTCTCTGTCACGAATGAATTCTCATTAAAAGAAATTTTGTTTTTGTTTTTGTGCATAGGTTAGCTGTGTATTAGCTTGAGTTTTATTGCTCTTTGTTTTGTATTGTTTAGGTCTTTGTTTAATTATAACTTGGTACTAGCCTTGTTTCTTCTAATGAATAAATCTTTTTGATTTATCAAATTAATAAATAAACAAATAAAACAATTCTATTATATCTAAAATATATTAATATATGTTTGTTTGCTTTGAGAATAAAAGCTTGTTTTTTTCGATTTAGCATGTTGTGTTAAACAGTTATTTGATGATTGAATAGCAACAACATCAATTTGTGTTATGGTTATGGGCTTTTGCAATTAGCTGCCTCTACATCACTTGCTGAATTTGCTCTCTTGACCGTGTACAGTTCTTCAATTTATGGCAAAGATCACTGAAAATTTTGATGAGGCAAAGTGTCAAAGGAGGTTGCTAATAAGAAATTTTATGTTTTTTCAAATATTGTACAATGCTTCTCAATTTTTTTTTTTTTTTTTTTTTTAAATGGACTACATACCAATTTGATTATTTTTCATATTAGGAAGCAAGCAAATTTAGAATCAGCTAGACAGTCTAGAAGAAGAAGACAAGACGTGATGAAAAACACTAAAGATGAGGTAATGCTTTATGTTTGTTGTTAACGCTAAACACTCTCACCAACAATATTCTTATACGAATGATAATTTAAGTTTTCATGGTTTTATATAGGTTGAACATCTTAAGAAGATAGACAACAAAATTATCGCTGGCTCGCTTGGAGTGTAAAGAAAATTGTGACACATCTCATTATTGGAATAGAGTTGCAATAATTGATCGTGTGACAATTATTGCACAGGTAAGTCTGAGAAACAAATCATGGAAGTGCAAGGGTGTAAAATTACTTTCACTTTTTTTCTTTCTTCCATTTGTAGTTTTTGCATTCATATAAAATATGTTGTTTATATATCATATGGGTTTTTTCAGGCCTACATGTCTGAGGAACAACTTATGAGAGGGACAGGGTTCCGCCCACTAGATGACCTAGTTTTTCAATCTATTGCCGAAAATGCTAGTCTGAATTTGTCGGATATTAGAAGCCTGATACATGCTTCTACATATCTCACTTCACCAATTCCACCATACCTAAACCAACTGGTTTCTACTTTTTCCAATGCTCCTCATCCCCAACGACAACAAGTGCAAAATTAAAATTTTATGAATACTGGTTTGTATAGGGCCATGCTTGGTTGGGACAATAACCGACAGAAAAAGTATTAGTTCTGAATTATTAATATTGATACAACATCTTTCTAATTATTATTATGATTTAGTTAAATCACTATTGGTTGATTTGGATGGAAGTACTTATAATGTAGGATTTGGATTTCAATTTCTAGTTGAAATGACTTGAATGATATGTTAAATTTGCCTTTTCTTTTGATGAAATTTATGAATGGTTGAGTTTTATTAATTTTTTGAGTTGAAATTATTATGCGGGATATCACTTGTGTTTTTGTTGGAGCAACATACCTAAAGTTCAAATTCTGTTATTAAATTTGTATCAACCAAAATATAGTAGCAATTGTTCTCTAGATCACTTGATCTTAGATTTTAAAGCCCAAATACAACCCTGGTGAAGACACTTTATATGTTCTCAATGTTGAAGTTTATTGCCCCATATATGTACTGTTATTCCATTCCTTTTTCTCTAACTTGTACTTTCTTGTAGAACTTCTCAAGCTTCTATATACTTCTCCATGAAAATAATGCATTATGACAAATATTTGTTTCAGTGACTTGAAATTTTGGAAAATATTTTGTTTTATGAACTCCATAGATTAGGTGGTGATTATTATTTGTAAGATGTCACCCTTGTTTGGCTAGCAGGCTCGGAGTGATAGGTTGAAAGCTTTCAAATCTTTAAAGCTCATTCTACCTTTGCATTTTCTTTGAACATTGTCTCCCCTCAAACCTAACGAATTGAATTTTCCTTCTGAACTTGTCTCCACTAAAATTTCCTTATCATGGAGATTTAAGTGAGATTCATCACGCAATTTAAAACTCTTTTTTTTTTGTGCTTAAACCCACACACTAACACAAGTATATTTCACTCATATTCAGCAAGACACAACCTCCTTTGTTCTTCTATGGCTATTTCTTTTGTGACACCAATAACTAGCTTCTTTTAACTGAAGGAGAACAACCCTGAAACCAATTATTTTCTTTGCTTTTCTTCTCTGAGATTTGCTACCCCAGTTAAAATATCCATTCCAATGGCTGATATCAGCATTGTCCCTACCGTTGGGCTCTCTAAGACTTTTACAAATTGAAAAAACAAGGCAAAGTAAGCAAGTATCTTTCATTTTGATTTCAAATCCACACCTTTCACTTTCTGTTTTGGGTAATTTGATGTTGGGCTACTGGTATATTTGTTGTTGTGCATCTTATCATTATGGATTTCTTGTTTTCTTATCATATGCCATTATGATCTTGTTTGATATGGTAATGGAGCATGAGTTAATAATTTTTGGTTTACTATTTTATGTAATTTCTCCACTGTTGAGTGAGATAAGTTTTGGAGCTTTGGTTGTTTTTTGAAGGGTTGTTCTAAGTGGTTTAATTTGTTCAATTGGTCGACGACTCTAGTGGATTTTAGTTAATGGCGTGTGTTTGAATGTGGTAAGAAAAGATGTATCATAGAAGAGCCGGTTGAACTACATTGTGTCTTGGGGAGCTGAAAATTCAAATTTATAGGGTGATGCTACCAACTTAATCTCTTTAGCAAATTTTCCATACTTCTCCTATGAATATCTGTGTATCATTAGAGAGCCTTCAATTGAAAATTATACTATAAGTTTGTAATTGTCCATGACTAGGCATAGAACACAGCTGGAATGCATATGTCTAGGTCAGTTATCCACTCTTAAGTAAAATTATTATCCATTTCCCATGAACTGGGATCTTGTATGGTTCTCTTGGCAGTTTTTGGTGGTAATTTATTGTTTTAGATCTCAAGTTGTGATCTTACTGTTGGCCAATGACCTCTAACTCAAATGGTACCTCCTCCCCTCATAAAATGCAATGGGTGAGTGATTTCAAACTTTCAAGAGCACATATTAAATAACCAATAAAATAAAAAGAGAGCGAATGAGGTTGCTGACTTGCAACTGTATTTCATTTTGGGTATTGATGTGAACTTGTTACTTGGCCATTACTTTGCCAACTTTACGAAACATTATTCAAGTTCCATGCCATCTTCTAAAGCACAGCTTTCTAAATTATCTCATGTAATTGCTAAGGTCTTATACTGCATATTTTGGCATCTTCCTAAATTGTGAAATCAGATGTACTCATTTCACTGAATCATGAAATAATAATTTCAATTACATATCATTTGGGATCAAGTGTTAGCAGTTGTTAAACATGCAAGATTCTCTATCAAGTATTGTCTCTTTAATGAACATGCTTGTGTAAATCCATACATAACAGCTGGTGATTCTGACCTTTCAACCACAGCAGAAGCATTGAAGGTTCTTGACTCCCATGGATCAGACATATTTGAGCTAGGTATGCCACACTCTGATCCTTTGGTGGATGCTCCAATTATCCAAGTATTATAGTTGTCTTTTATGTTTTTTAAAATTAGTGTGTGCACTTTTTTTAATGGTGTGTCTTTTTGTTCAAGTTGCAGCTACATGTTCCTGGGCAAGAGGAACCAATTACAACGCAATTATATCTACGATGAAGGTAGGGCCATTATACAATGCCATGCCATTTTTTGCCATCATCAGATCAATATACAAAAAAGGCTCTATTATTTTATTGTACTCTTTCTTCATCTGTTTTATGTTAGGCAAAATATCCACTATCAAGTCTTTGTGAGATGTTCATAAAGAATAGTAATTTGACTTACGCCATACCAACTTTGTTATTAGTGAAAACTCAATTGCAGAAGTGGATTGAAAAAACTTTTGATGAGTTAACTGTTGATTCTTTTGAATGCTAGGTAAGCTCTTCTTTGAGAAATTGAAGTGGTTTGTCTACTTAATCTCTTCTCGGTATCCAATATTTATCTCTTATGATAACCTTTGAATGAGTTTTAAGTCCCAACCAAAGAGAAAAAAGGAGTTTCAAGTCATTAATAAGCCACAAACAATAACTATCATAGCAATTGGTGGATTGGAATTAGTAATATGCCCCTGAATGGTGTCTAGATTTAGGAAGCAAACATGTCTGAAAATTGTACTATTAAGTTTGCTATTGGTTTTTTCATCCAAACTTAACTTATTATAGTTTAAGGTTTGGATTTTCACGATTATAAAAAAAATAAAAATAAAAGTTTGAATTTTCACTATTTTGCACCAAATTATCATAACAAAATGTGGTTGCATATGATAATTGGTTCATAATGAATGATTTTAGAAATAGAATCATTAATTAATCTGAAACCCATCTATATACCATCGTGAAAGGAAAACATTGTGCTTCTTACTTTTTTATTGCTATCAGTGACAATGAGTACAAAACGCATCAAGGATTGATTCTTGTACTGCCATCATCATCGAATGAAAATTGAAAAGAAAGTAGCAACTAGAAAAAGGTGTCCCCTTAAGGTATGTTCAAGAAAAATTAATAAATAGTGAAAAGCAAAGCTGACTAGGAAACATAGGGATTGTGTTTCCTTGGGTCAGACTCACATCCAAAAGGTGAACTGTGAATCTGTGATGTTGCATTTGAGTCTGCACAAGCGATGACAATGTGGGGGAAGAAAGTGGGAAATCAATGGGCCTAGGCTTAGTAGCCCATTGAAACATTATGACCTCCATCTCCATTACCCAGTTGGCAGAACAAAATTTTCTTTGTATAATCATTAATGTATATCATGTCACTAAAATTACAAGGGAATGATTATTATTAATTACCACGTTGTGAATTTGATGAATTTTCCTCCGAACTTATTTAGAATTTAACTTTTTCTTTGTAAGACTGCTTTATAACCTTGTTTTAATTTGTGAATTATAGAAATTGTGAACTAAGAGAGGATTACTTTTCTTTTTGTAGCTTGTAAATATTATTGGAAAGAAAAAATCAGTACTATTCTAGCATACATCTATCCAAGATGTCTTCTTTATACCTTCAAGTTAAGGGGGGATTTTTTTTTTTTTTTTTTAAGTTAAGGGGGGATTTAGATCCAAGAAACAACTAGAAAATGTCATTTGCTACTTAATATTTCTTTCGTAAATAAATAGGGTCGGCCCAACACCTAGGCCTAAGGCCTCCATTACAAAAAGCACCATCCCCTTTGTAAAAATTCTCCATCCTCCATTATAAAAATACCCAAATTTTATGATAATAGTTGTTTTAATAAGAGGATAAATTTATTGTTAATAATTCGATTGCTAATTTTGATTCCTAAAAGCAATGAAAAGCCTCCTTACATTATTACATATTGTAAACAAATATGGTACTTACAACCCAAAAATAAAAAAAGATTGAAAGAAAGAAGAAGCTAATTTCAAGAGGCTGCACCATTTTTTACTACAAATTACATGTTATTCGATAAGGCTACCCTTGCACAACTCTTAAGACCTACCCCACCTTTAGGCCTCCCCCAAAAGTTACCAAGGTAAAAGAATCTTGAAATAAACAAATAAAGTGAGATAACTTTTATCCTTTCCAAAAACACAAAGAAGAAAAAGATTATTTAAAAGAAAGGGGAGAGTGACTAAAAAGAAGAGCCCTATGGCATTTTAGCATAGTAACAATATCCGGTGAGAAAAAACTTGTGTTGGAATATTTCTTATCTACTTGTTGTAGACTTTTAGGTAAAAAAGTAACTATCAAAAAAATAAAGGTAAAAAAGTAAATAAACCTGTCGGTGGGAACGAGGACATTAACATCTTTATTTATTTCATTTTATAATAAACTAATCATAACATCTACTAATTCACCGTGAAGTAAAATTAATTTTGACAAAGTTAGTCTAAAATATGGGACACACTAGGCTCACATAACTTTGTTAATTAATAGTTACAAACGCGTGAATCATTCTTGTACTGCCAAAAGATAAACGGTAATAATAATTTTTTATAAAAAAAAGTTAGATAAAGAGAAGAAAAAGGAAATACAAAGGTGGTTTCTCACATTGGAGTGCTCAAAATCTAGGTAAAGCAAAGCAATAGGAGAGAATGAAAAGAGGAAATGAACGGATTGTGTAGTATGGGTCACACTCCAAATGAGATTTGTCTTTGAAATTGCTATGATGATACATTGAAATTGCTATGATGTTACATTGAAATGAGGTTTATGTTTATCTTTGAAATTGCTATGATGTTACAGCTTGAGAGAGAGAGAGCTTTTTGATGACTAGGGCAATCAAATGGGCCTAACCTTGGTTCTAGTCCCTGTTAACGAGCAAAATCTACTTTTATTTTCTTTCACGAAGTCAAAAAGTTAATTACTTTTGTTTGTGGGTTGGTAAACCCCATATTCATCTTTTGTTTTCTTTTTCTTTTTCTTTCTCTTAAGACTTTATTTTACTTTTGTTTTTAAATTAAGTAGTGCATATCTTTAATATGAAATTATGCATAGTAAGAAGATATATACCGTTTTTGATTATGACAACTAGTGAATTCTTTTTGGTTAAATATTCTGCAATCATGTAGGTTGCTAGTAACCCGATTTTGATTTTCTTAATTTTTTTTATTTTAATAATTAAGAACAAAAATACTGTCTTGATTACGTCAACTATTGAAATTTTATGAGTTTAAAATAAATAAAAATGTAGGGTATAAGGTATCCTCTTTCTCTTGAAATTGTTGGCGCTCTAGGTGGAATTGAAGTTAGCTTATAACTAAAGCCACTAGAGAGAGTGTTCAACCCCTCGTTTAGACCTTTCAAGTATTGGTTCTCCAATAAATTAAAGAGCTATTATAGTTACTTCTGTAGAAACGATTGATCACCATCTCCGTTCCATCTTTTTATTATTATTTTTTCTCGTCTTCTCTGGTACATGGTGGCGGGGTACTAATAAAAAAAAATACAGTAATACCCACAGGTTCCATTATTTTCAGCCAACAGGGTCGCAAAAACCAGGGCTTCAAATGGATAGGTTTAGAGATTATATTTTAATTCATCTTTAAGGAGAGAGATATTGGAGAAGGACATTCCAGATGAATTGTTGACAGAAAATTCCACACTATGAAATAGCATACAAAATGGGAGACAGATTAAAGTGAAATTCTATCTAGACATTTTCGTCGTATAACCAATGGTATCATGTAAAACTGTCCTTTTCTTTTCTTTGTCTACACAAGATTTGTTACATATATCCAGTATTCATAATTTTGTTAGTGTGGAAATTAAGGACTTGACTGAAACATGTTTTAGAAAACTATTCTAAAAAACTACTAGTATTTCCTATTTCCTCAATAACTGACTACACTATACACTATAAATCAAAGACATTGAATTAATCCGAAAAATTATATATATCAAATGAGTCTATTTTGGTAATCATAATCATATCACTCCCGAATCCATGCATGTTTGGTATTTTTTTTATAAAAAAAAATTATTGTCTTTAGGTTAAGTTATAAGATTCTTGACTATTGTTTTATTTAGTTTATTTGCTTTTGTTTTTCATAAATTTACTTCTTCTTCTTTTTGCTGTATTTATCTGATTCAATCAAATGATACAAACCAACAAAGTTTATTTTAAATTAAAATGTGCCCATAACCATAAGTACCGCTGTGGATGATATCATAACTAATCTTTCCTACGAAACTAGTGTGTATTGATGAACATGGTAAGGCCTTGATGATCTAAATTAGCACCTAACTTTTTCTGGGCCATCTTTTCAATGACTAGGCTAGTAGGCGTGGACTACATGATTTATCTACCCAAAGGGTGTGAGAAGGTTATTTACACACCCAAAAAAAAAAAAAAAAAAAAAAACCCAAAAAATTTAAAGGAAGGCTAAGAAATTTTTAATTCAAAACGAAATGCTAAGAACATCCAGTAGGATTTTAGTTCCCAAAATTATTTTGTTGTTCCAACTTAAAATTTGATTAGGCTATATATGATTATGTTTAAGTTTGGTTAGTTTATTTTATTATTGAGCTCAAAATGATCAAGACTTTTTTTTTTTTTTTTTGGGGTTCAAGTTTGAGTCATTAATTTCCTACAATGACCTTGGGTTTGTTCATTAGCTTTGTGCAATTGGTTAAATTAATTAATTTGAAAAATATTCACTTAAAAAATCCATATTAGTATTAGTGCATATTAGCCATCAAAAGGTAAGGTATTCACACAAAAAAAATACTAATTAATTCGTTTTCATTTCAATAGTACTCAATTTATGGCTCAAGATTTGACACTTCAACTAACAATTTTATTCCCATTTAAAAAAAAAAGGACTAAAATTTTCGGGACACATTCGGCCCACAAAATCAGTCTTTTATCCATCTCAATTGTATTGACTTGACTTAGATTTGCCTTTTTTATTTCTTTTTAAACTCTTTCATTTATATCCTAGAAGAATAGGGTGATTGGAAAGGTGGGTGCATATGTAGAATCTCCTAGAAGAAAATTATATTGATGGGCCTACATATCTTTAATCATGCAAAAGCAGAGTGGCAAGCCCACATGGAAATCATATGTAAATGGGGTAGCATATGGGTTTCTTGGGCAAGTGGCATTTGTTACGTGAGGCCCACATGAGTGACGTCGGCATAAGGACGGGTAGATGGGCCCAGTGATAGTACAAATTGTTATTCTGTCAGAGCTCACAAAAAAAGAACCAGGCCCAATGAAGAATTATTTGTCTAGTGTGTGGATGCCCACAACATGACCTCACTAGGTTTTATTTTTATTACTATTTTTTTTTTTTGTTGAGAAAAAGGGTAAGGAGTGGCAATTACTCAATTGAGAAAATAAAATAAAATCAAATTGCAGTTCTACACATAATATAGAGGTGATTGAGTGTCAATCAAAAAGCACATGCAAAAACTTTGAGTAAATACTAAATAGCACAGCTCTATTCTAACACTTGAGGTTTATGAAACAGAGAAGACTACGCTCGTATAGGAATTAATTAGGTGCTTTAAGAAGCTTGAACATTTTAACAAATAAAATAAAAAATACAGTAAACTAAATTGACACCACTAAGATATAATGAAATTAGACTTGCTATTAAAAAAGAAGACGAAGTACTTATTAATTTTGTTTATTACTCACGAATAATGATTAAATTCCTGTAACAAACACAATTACACTCAATCAATTCTAATACCTATATATAAATCCAACTAAATTAAGAATTTATTAAGATGTTATTAGGTGTGGTAGAATGTATTGAATTTTAAGTAAAATGTTGACGTGGCAATCACTTATTGGATTGAACACCGTAAGAGTAAAAAATTTCTCCTAAAAATGAAATCATTGGAGATCCTTTTGTCTTTTTAATTAGTAAAATTGATTATCATATGAGTCTAAACTTGTGGCCTTTGGTAAATAACATAAAAGAGACACCAAGTGAGGCCAAAAGAAGACATAGGCAGATGTATTATCAACGATTTAACAATCAACATGACAACATGAATACAATTTGTACTCTTTTAATTATGCCACATCAATTATATCTATCATTATTTTAGAGAGTACTATTTTTTTTTTTTTTGATGAGATAGAGAGAGTACTATTTAATGTTGTTATCTTTTGTAAATTACAATGTGGATGTCACGTTTCCTGTCATATCTAATCTATGCCAAATAGAGGGAAAAAAAAACTATCTTATGTTTTACGTCTCCCTTAATTTGCATCACTTTATTTATTTATTTATTTATTTTTAGAAACTTAATTTGCACCACTTGCCTATAATTTATAACTGTGTTTGTTTCAATGAACTAGTAAAAAAATAACATTTTAAACCCTAATTAAGGGAAGTGATGGTTAAACAATGTAATTTCCTATAATTTTAAAAGTAACAGATTTTTTTTTTTTTTTTTGAGAAAATTAAAAGTAACAGATTAAAAATCAACTTTTATTAAACCTCAAACACAATACAATTTCAATTTACTGAGTTGAAATTTAATTTGTTATTATTTAAAACTTTAAGGTTTAATTTGTTAATTTTTAAAATCTCGGGTTTAAGTTTATTATACCCCATAAATTATATATACGTTTTAAAACATGAATTCAAAAAAAAAAAAAAAAAATGAAAGAAGCTTTCTTGTGATAATTACAAGCAAAAATCTGAACTTTTAATTTTTTTGGCTGCAAGCAAAAATCGGAGCTAAGAGGAGACGTTTGAAATTGAAACTAGCATTTCTAGGAAACATGAAAATTGGTCCTTCTAATGCTTTGTTTCTTTTTCTCTGTCACAAAAGAAGCACATCATGACAAACTCAAAGCATCTGAGCCTTAAAAAAAGGGTAATAGCCCATGTCCCAAGCTTTAAAAGGGACATTTTGTAAAAGAAAATTCAATTATTACAAATAGTCATGCTTAAAGAAAACTAGTTAGGGGAAGGTGCGTAGGAAAATTGGTAAAGGTTGAAAATTGTATTGAACTATCAAAGGCAAGTTCCTAAATTCCACACATCTCTCACATCGAATAGAAAAGAAAAACAACTACTATGGTATAGTGGTATACTGCTCCATCAATCTTGTCCTAACCAAATGGCTAAATGGCTCCAAACAAAGAGGCGAAACTTGACAATTAGAAAGAAGTTATAAGGGCGTTGAACTTTTTATTTATTTCTCAATTATTTACAGGTTCTAGGCTGTAATAAGGAGCACCATAACATGAATATCCTCTTTTACATTGCTGTCGGTCCAAACCCAAAAATAGATAAATCTATAGAAAAATAAATAAGGGGGGTAGAAACGCAAAGCCATAAATAAGCATCCAATATTGTTGTTAAATACATGCACGATGCTGATTTTTAAAGCAAAAGGTTATTGAATAACTTAAGTCACTATTCTCTCTTTTCTCCACACAACAACCCAAAAAAAAAAAAAGTCACTATTCTCTCCCAAACAAAAAAAAAAAACTTTAAGTCACTATCTCTTTTAATGAATAATTGAATATAAGTGTCATTTTATTTTATTGTTAGGTAAACCATATTCGAAGATTTGTTTTTTTTTTTTTTTTTAATTTATTATTATTATTTTTTTATGGTAGGCTTCTTTATGCAATTGTAAGGTAAGGTAAATCATCATTCCAATATTTTTCCTTTTCATGTTAGGTTTTTCTTTTTGATGAGGATGGGGGTCCATTTCTTACTAGGCATCTTTACCATCATATTTTTGGGCATATTGAACATTTTCTTTGGTCATCATACTAAATATTCAATCTTACCATTGAATCTATTTTCCATTGACAGGAATGCTAACTGGTAAGACAAGGAAGCTCCTTATTATGACTTATGACCAAATTAACGGCCACATGGTAGCTTGACAATAACAATATTAAAACCTTGTAAAAAAATGTTTCTAAAAAAAAAAAAAACCTTGTAAAAAATTGCAAATTGTGAAGTTGTGAATTAGACATACTATTGTAACCATAAACACAATTTTGTATACAAATTACAAGAAATAGTTAAAAAAAAAAAAAAAAAAAAAAAAAAAAAAAAAACAACAACAACAACAACAACAACAACAACAACGACGATGACGACAACGAAGGAGCTATTACTCTCTTGGGTTACTTCAAACAAAGGTTTGATATTTCACTTGGTAAGACTAAGGTGAAAGCTAACTCGAACAAAGTTTAGCTCCTAACTAATAGCTTGTTTTGATGGATGGGGAGTAGAGGAGAGTCGAGTAAAGGGAGGGAGAGTAAATTAAATTATCTTGTTTGGATTTTTTTAAGGGAGGATGGGGAGGGATTTGGAGGGGTTCTAACTACTTCTAACCCCACATTTTTAATTCCTCCAAATTGGAGAGATTTGGAGGAAGAGTAGAGTATAGAAATATTTGACCAAATGAATTACTAAATTTACCCTTACTATATTAACAAAATTACAAACTATGAAAAGACTAATTATTCCCCTCCCCTTTACTTAATTTTAAAAACATCCAAATAAGGTGGAGGATAACCATTCTCCTCCCCTCTACTCTCCTTCCCTCTACTCTCCTTTACCTCCGAACTTCCAAACATAGCATAAGTTTGAGTTATATTTTCCAAACTATTACATAGCGATTTACAAAACTATTCATGTGTATTTTTTAAACATGTTACATGATTAGTTCAAAAAGTTATATAACTAAAACTACATATATATGCTCTCTTTAATTGCTACATAGTGGGTTAGAGAAAGATAACCTCAAATCGATTTAGAGTTAAACTTTTTCCTTTGTAACCCCTCATCTGAGTAGGAGTATCCTTCCCTATTTATGATTTTGTTTTTAAGTGTGTGATGTTATTTTTTTAGAGATAGTTAAATAGTGAAAAGACTTTATTTACCCTACCAATAAGAGCATTTTAGATATAAAACTTATTTTGATGGCTCTTTGGGTTATAGGCTTATTAAAATGAGACATGACTTCCCATCAAAAAAATATAATAATAATGAGACATGACTTACTTTGGATTTTTCGGCCTAATTAGCATTTACCCATTTAAGTTTGATTTTAGAAAACTTGGGCTACTGCGTGTTATATAGGTCTTATCTTTTAATTTTGTGGTTTTTTGATCCAAAATTAGTCTTATCAATCTTTTAATAAAGATTTCATTTCTACATTTACATGTAAATAAGTTTCATGAACGTGTAGAAAACTTTTTTTTTTCTTTTTTCCCTAGCAAAATATAAATTGCGTTGCAAACAAAAAATTTAGAAGGCTGTGAATAAGTATCAAGTTCAACAGCCTTACACAAACTAGGAGGGAGGGAATTCATCTGGATGGATCCAGCCTTATGCCCATCTGCAAAATTCATGACCAACACCTTTGGCCTCCCTATGAACCCTATCAGCCTTGAATATCCTCAACTTGTAATGGAAGTCACATTTGTACGTACAAAAGAAAGGCGATAACTGATTACTCAGCCAAAAAATGATAATAATAATAATAATAATAACAATGGTGATTGAAACTCTAATAAAATGTTTTATTAGGCACAGTTTGAACTTTGAAATTTTGAATACCTTACTTGAAGAAATAATGTAATTCAGATTCCGCTCTATGACTCCCCTTAAGTAAACTCTACTTTACTAAAATGTCATTTGATGAACTATGAAACAAAATTTCTTGCCAATGACTCAATGTCTAGTGGAACCTCTCTAAGTACCTAAGGGTTGAGGAGGAAATGTCTAACCATTTCAAATGTGTGTGTGTATATATATATATATATATATATATTGCTTCTACCTTCTTGATCACTAGAGTTGAATGATTGGTGCTTAATCAAATATCTTCTTCCAGAGGATCAATTTTCATTTTTCCCAGGACAACAGTTTCTGTTTGGGTACCTCTTATTACTGAAAACTGAAACTAAAAATACTGTTACAAAATAATTTTTAAATGTGTAAATAGTGTCGCAGGACCTAAATTTAATATTAGACTTATGTTTTTTCATATTTACGGGTCTCATGGATAGTACACGAGATCCAGCCAAAAAACGCAAATACAAACGCGATACTATCCAAAACTAGCCTTCATGTGCAACTTGAATTTCATGAACCATCACAACAGTTTATTTATTTATTTATTTATTTTATGGGTTCCATCGGTTTGGATAATTAAAAGGGACCTTGGTCATTATATTGTCACATCTAAGTAAATTCATTAACTCCTTTAATATTTGAGCCTATGACTTTGAGAAAAAGCAAGCAGTAGAGAGTAGAGAGTGGAACTGTATGAAGAAGACGTAAATGTAGATAATGCGAGTCCAAGAAAAAAGAGGAGGTTGGGATGTCAATAGTGGTGGGGACCTTCCATCGAGTCAGTGGGACATATGACCAGTACCCATCAAGACGCTGGGACATATGCATGATAATGTTGTAGTTATTGAGGGCCCATTAAGCCTGGCCTTTTAAAAGACTCATATTTACTACTTTCTTACAAATTCACACAATATTTCTCTACTTCATAAATTGTGGGAAAAACATGTGCTTGGATAAAATTATCAGTTTATTTTGCTTATTATGTATTAATATAACTGTATCTTAAAAAAAAATTATTAGGTAGAAATGGGCATTTATAAATTTTTAATTATAAAACGTAAATATAATTACCTTAAAATTAAGATATGAATTTTGTCAATTGTAAAAATTACTTATTACATAACATATGCACCTTTGAAGTTTGATCTAAAATTATTCATATATTCTTGTACCAGAAAAGCTTGCAGCTTTTAGTATGGGTTCGATTTTTTTTTTGGGTAATTCAACCTTTGCTTGAGCTCAAAGATTTCATACACATTGTTGTATACGCTACATGTGCATACATATTTGAAGGGAAACAAATTGTTATTCAGTCATATAAGTATTTGATATGTTAGTAAACTTATTACCATTATGAATCCCAATATAATGTCACATTTTATTTTTTGGAGCATTAGAAAGAAAAAAAGGTATGATGTTGAGCTTGTCCAATTAGGAAGCCTGACCAAGTCACTAATACCAATTATGGAGTTTATACAAATATCACTCTTGTACTTTTATGTGAGTGTTAATTTAATGATTAAACTTTTGATTAAGATAATTAGTCCATGAATATTAAATTTGCAACGAATCAAATCTTATGTTCGTTTCCATCAACAAAAAAAAAAAAAAAAAAAAAAAAAATCTTATGTTCGTATTTTCCATTTAAGTGCAACAAATTTAATTACCAAGGGCGAGTATAGTTTTTATCACATCATCAACCATTTTAACGTGCCACTAATATCATACATATCACGCGATTACATCATTTCATTGAAGAGAGAATATTTGATTTGTCATAAACGTAATGATGATTGTTAATTGTTCATGTTAAAAATTTAAAAATTAAATTGATACTCAGCATCAAAGCCTACTGATGATATTTGTAAAAACTTTTATATTTTACAAGTCTAGAGAGTCAAAGGTTACATGTATACATTGTGGGGATCAATATGCCGAGTAGGAGTATAGGGCTGTGGGCCATACCCGAGGATGTTGGATAGCCCTAGGAGGGTCGAATAGTAAGATAAGCGTGTGGGGGCAATGGGAAGAGGATAAAGACAAGTAATGATGAATGAAGGTTGTCTCCCGAGGATCCAAACATCCTTAGGAAACGTTGTGGGGGATTGAAGCCGGGTCGCCTAGAGAATACCGTGCAAGAGGGTACCATATTTCTAAGGATAAGCTTTAGATAAAAGAGTCCACAGTAAACCAGAAAATATTTGAGAAGATTACCACCACATTAAATGTTCTGCACCTAACCAATTGGTCGCATTTATGTGGAAATGATGCCTAAACAGTGATATTAAGTCTTACAGCTACACACAAAGATTCCAGGAGAGCTTTGATGGGACAAGCATCCAGAAGATCACTAGTACAATCAACAGGTGGAAGGCTGGCATTGAAAAGGAATAGGACTACATAAAGAAAACACCCCCGTGAGTAATGGGGTATGGAATCACTGGAAAAACAAACAAAACTCATAAAGAACATCTTGTACTTAGATAAACTTGAGTGAATATAAGAACACTTTATTCTCAGACTTGACTGATGAGTGTTATTCCCTTCAAACTGTGTTTCCTTATCTTTCTGGCGCGAATCCAATCTATTGTGGCCCATACATGATTTGCTAAGTCTTACCTGTAAGATCCACTCTTTAACAAATATATTGTTTTGGGCTCGTTGGACCATCATCCATTTATAGTGGGCTGAGGGTCAAAATCCAGCCCTTACATACACCATTCATGGCAATTCCAGGATGTTGGAGAATTAGCTGCCTATTTATTAATGAAAAGAATAATTGTATTAAGTTCAAAAATGCCCAACTAATTATGGAAATGTCCATTTTTTAAAACTCGATTTTTAATAAATCGAGTTAGGCCATATAGTGGCGTTTTTAAGGAGCCTATAGTAACGTTTTAAGGACCTGTAGTGACGTTTTTTTAATTCGACTTCAATGAAATCGAGTTATAGGCAATGAAATCGACCTATAGTGGCGTTTTTTACCTATAACTCGATTTCATTGAAGTCGAGTTAAAAAACGTCACTATAGGTTTTTAAAACGTCACTATAGGGCCTAAGATTTTTTTAACTCAATTTATCAAAAATCGAGTTTTAAAAGAGGAGTATTTCCCTATTTAGTTTAAGAAAGGGAGCACAATGCTATATAATTTGCCCGAAAAGGGCAAAAGCCCATTTTGTCCTAAATATTTATATTAAATTCAGACTCACCCAAAAATAATCTACAAGGTTTGATAATTCAGATATTGAGCAAATAAACTACCCCTTTTAGTTTGCAAATATAAAATCCAGGCCTATTTTTTTCAACTTGGTTTGCATTCTTTCTCTGTGAAACCCTTCGTATCAAGGGAACATTTATCAATTATAAGCAAATAAAGCAATCATGTGAATGTCAAATATAAAAAAGAGAGAAAGAGAGAACTGAATAAAAGTGAAACCCAAAAAGAGCAAAATATGATCGGCTTACTATGCTATCTCTAGTCTCCTCTTTTTCTTTTTCTTTTTTTCTTTGACGTATTTAGAGTCATTTTTTGAAATATATAAAATATAAAAATCCCATGGAAAATGTTAAGGGGAATGAAGGATAAAGTTTTCTTAAACTATCCTCTCAAAAAAAAGTTTTCTTAAACCATCAAATATATTATATATGTGTGTGTGATTCATTAAACTTTTAAACAAATCATATTGCTACTATATAGATCACATGATTTATAAAAGTACAAATTACACATGAATAAGTTTGATTCCAAACTTTGAAATCAGGTTGCTGAATAAAAGATCTGAGATTCAATTCCAATCTACACCAGAAACTGATTAGTGTCTTCGTCGGATGATAAGAAGCTATTACTAGGCGCGGACGTCATAGGTTGAAATTCTCTTAAAAAAAAAAAACTCTCTAAAAAAAAAAACGTTGTAAAATAAATTCTATCCCAAAAAAGAATGAAAACAAAATCTCAAACAAAAATAAGGCTCTGTTTGGTAAGAGTATTTAAATATAGTTTTTTGTTTTGCAATCCATAAAATGGTGGGTTCCACACTTAAATTTATTGTTTGGCTAATATTTTCTAAATACATTTTTCAAAAAACTGTATCTTATTTTCTTGATTTAGAACAAAATTTTGAAAATGGGTAAGAGGGTGTTTTTTGGATACAAAAAATGTTTTTAACGATATAGTTGTAAATAAATTGAAAATAATGGACCCCACATATTTGTCTAAATTCTATTATCTCTTAAATTAAAAAACTTATCTTTATCACAAAAAGAATTCTCACACTTCAAATTTGAAATATATTATTAAAAAAAAGTACATGGTGAGCTTTATTCACTTATCATTTATCCACAAAAAAAAAGTTATCTACAGATTTTACATGATGCTTTATGTAAATATATTTTCAGTATTTTAAATTTTTATTTTTTGAATTTTTTTATACGGTTTTGAAAAAAAAAAAAAAAAAAAAAAAAAAAAAAAAAAAACAAGGAAACAAACAAACAAAAATCCTTCTACTAATCAGGCCTATAAAACTAGATTTTTTACAATCCTCATTCCTAAATATTAATTGCTCAACCT
This sequence comes from Quercus ilex subsp. ballota, assembly GCA_032727855.1. Taxonomy (NCBI): domain Eukaryota; kingdom Viridiplantae; phylum Streptophyta; class Magnoliopsida; order Fagales; family Fagaceae; genus Quercus; species Quercus ilex. Next base: position 42,888,815 of record CM064919.1, read on the forward strand.
TTATCCGTATTGGGATTTTAATTGTTCATCTAATCTTCCTATTTTTTTAGTAAAAAATTCCATTATCTTACTTAAATGCTCTAAATTAAAAATTAAAAAAAGAAAAGAAAAAGATAAGGACATATGAAATGGAGGTGGTTGCGAGGGGCAATTGAATTCATTATATTTTTTTTTGTTCTCCGAGATTATACAAGAATAAAGAGAGGGGATTATAATAAAAAATAAAAATAAAACATTGAAAATAATTTTTCGCCATTTTCAATATTTAGTATGATGAAAAATGTTTTTGGTGGTCAATGTAAAATAAACTTAATGAGTTAATGCAGATAAATATATATATATATATGTGTGTGTGTGTGTGTGTGTGTGTGTGTGTGTAGGGACTTAATTTGGAAAGGCCCTCTAAAATCATAAGGAAAATGATCCAATAAGCCCCAAACAATATATTTTTAGAGAGTGGGTTGAATAAATTGGCCCTGCAGACGAACGAAGCCCAAATGATAGATTCATCACCGTTGAAGGCCGGAGCATCCAAGTTCCACTTTAAAGCTGCTCTTCGGCACTGATCTGAGAAGGTTGATATTTGTCCCTCTTATTTTCTTTTCTCCTTCTTTTTCCCACCTCCTAACTGTTCTGTTGGTTCCTCTTATATAGTCCTCCTCCCATCTCTTTCTTCCATATGTTGATCATTCATGCGCTTTCCCTCTGACCGTTCGTCCCATCAGCTGCATTATCAGTACTCAAGTGATTTGCAGTAACCAAGGTTGCCCTGTTCAAGAGCCACATCTCCATTAGTGCGACCAGAGGGTTAGGTGAGCGCATTTAGTGTGGAAGTGACAACCTGTCCTGAGCCTGTTCCCCCACTTGGAGTTAGTCTCGGTCCACTGAGGACAGGGTTATCCTCGGCGGGGATTTCTAAAACTTAGGCCTTCATACATTGTCCTCGGACGATCCTTCTTCCTCAGCATGGGCCCTAGGCCGGATTTAAAGTGGGCCGAGGTCACCAGGCCCACCGGCCCCACAATATATAATATATATATATATATATATCATCTACTAAATCTCACAAATACACTTTACATTATAAAAAAACTCTCCCAATAATAACTTGTCAATATCAAAAACCTTGTAGTGCACATGCAATTGATATCTCCTGGTGTTTCTAATAAAGATATTTACAGTTTGAATTTCCCCTCCTCAACTATCTAATTATCTGAATTTATTAAATAAAAAAATCTGTTAGAAATAAAGTCTAATTGGAATGTGTAAACTTTGGGCAATGAAAAGGTTATTTGAGGATTGTCATTTTAATGAAATAATCTTCCCACCATTAGGGGGAGAAATGTCGTTCCTTGAAACACGACGTGAGATTACTTAGAATGTTTCCACATTATCTCATCCTGATCCTCGTACAAATCAATATGAATTGGAAGTTCAAAAGACTATTCATTTGTAAGGAATTGCAAATCAATTATCGGATGTATTCACCGACAATAAGAAAATAATGAAATATCACATTTCAGCTACTAATACTCCAGCATGGATTGAAGTCCCTGCAAGACAATTAGTTAATACAGCAGCAAATGAATCAAAGCCACACCAGAAGCATGGAAGACCTACCAGTGTTAAAGATTAAATTTCCCAGAAGATAAAAATACAAGAAAAACAAGTTGCAACCTACAAAGAGGATATACCCAGAAAACATGTCACAGAAATAATTTATCTATCCAAAACTTATAAACAGAAATCTCCTAAAAACGAACCTCTCGAAGAGTTATCCCCTAAAAAAGATCAAGTACCTGAAAATAACGAGATCTCGATACATTATGTACATACAGGAGAAATATGGGATAGAAATAAAATTATTGTCGACAACATATTTTCATATAAAGTTGCCCTTGATATTACCAAAAGTAGTGATATGAATATTGTAGGGTTAATTTTTGTAGCCCAAACCCACGAGATACAGAGTATGAGCCCTATGAACCCAAGACAATGAATTTGTAGAGCGTGGGTGAAAGAACTGGGCCGGATATGAATTAAACAAGAGTTGGTTATAGTATTTGCGAATAATCTAACATGCAATCACGTAAAAACAATGGTAGACTTAATGTCCGAAGATGAATTTTATTGAATGAAATTAGGTTACAGGTTCCAGAGCTACAGTAAAGTTGTTTTTTGTTCTTCTCACTCTCTTTCTTCCTCCTTTTCTATCAGGGGCTCTTCTTCTTTATATAGCCTCTTTCCTAATCATCCCAATCGTCCACTTGTCCTCCATCTGCTTACATACTTGAGTATAGGTCACATCAAGCATCTTCTCTAGCTTTTTGGGAGTGGCGGTAGCTGAGGTTGCACTGTTCAGGGGTCTTCTCCACATAAATGCGGTCAGAAAAGTTGCTGCAGGGCATTAAATACGGTGGTAGCAGCTTTTCCTTGAGATATTTCTTCATCCTTATCATCCCTAGTAATGCCCAGAGCTTATCTTTGCCACCAAAATTGTTAGGAAGGGCATTCGGGCCTTCTGTACGTTTATTTGATCAGAACTATTCGTATCCGAGGAGTAAAACCTCCTCGGACAAAGGGTAACCTCTTCGAATTGTACTCTTCCGCCATCTCTGGGTTTGTTGCCCTCAGGTGAACTCTATCCCAACCCGTTACTACTCTTCGGACACAAAGTAATCTAAAAAACAGGGCCCCAGGCCCAATTGGTAGATCTGGGCTTTTACCCCCCACAATAGCCCCTCAAAATCTTAATTTTTTCCTCACATCCGAAGAGGAAAAGTGGGATTTTGACTTGTCACGGAGTAAAGAGTTTGAGAACAGCCACATGTCTGAACTAGCACGTGTGTAGGCGTAGATATAAGCACTTCATCATTGCCGCTGCTGTTTCCATATTCCCAAGGCGCTGCATTAATTGTACCAAGTGGTGCCTTGTCCTTTGTATCCAACGGTGAATGATTGATCTGACGGATGTGGTTCTTCCCCGGGGTTTGGGTGAAATAACTTCCGCCCCTTCATGTGACCCGGTATAAATCCTCAGAAGAAGTTACTTCTTCCTCACTTTGCAAATTTTCAGACAATCCAGCAAGAACAAGCACGCGATTCCGTCCAACTCTCTCAGTCACCGATTCCAGTTTTCCCCAGAGTCTTCACGAATCCTTCTACGAGTTTGAAAATCTCTCTCCTACCTAGTTCTTGTAAGTTGTCATCCATTAGATTCTTTAGTCTTCTCTTCGGCCAGCCATCTTTTCGTTTTAAGTGCCATGAGTAAACTCTAGTATTTGGTAGATAGCCCTGATCAGTTAGAGGCGTTTAGGGCCGCATATCGCATACCCCCAAATGTGGGTGTGAGGTATTGCTCCCCAGAAAAAATACTAACAGATCGGAAGACAGGCGAAGTGGTTATCCCCCTCATTACCTTTCTAGAATGAGGGATGACCATCCCTATGGGTCCCATCACCACTAGTTATCTTAGGAATCATAGGATTAGCCCGGATCAATGCGCGCCCAACATGTTTAGGATCCTAGGAGCAGTTGAGGATCTGAACCGCCATTTAGGATTGGGCTTCACCTGGCTTGATGTGGTGCACATGTATGAGTGCCACAAGTAACAAGGGGCGGGATATTATCTCAAATCCCGGTCCGACGAGGTTAGACTCATTTCCTGCCTCCCCAAATCCAACAAAGGGATGAAAGACGATTATGTGATCGTTTCGGGCGCGTGGCACGACAGTCCCCATTATCCAACCAAGCCAGGAGAGCCAAGTGGGACATGCTAGATTTAGGTTCACTAACAGTAGGCTTAGGATCCCCGCCTTTTAACAATTTTTAATTCTCTTTGTGTTGTTATTTTCGAGTCTCTGATAAAGTTTTGCAGTGATTTTTAACAGATAGGAACCGCGTTTCTCCTCGGCTCAGCCTTACCAATACTGCTGCACTCAACTACCTATTAAGATCAGAGATCTTTGTAAGCGAGGACGGGCAGCTGCGGTCGGCTCCACTTATTCTTGGGTACTCGGCGAAAAAGAAAGACTGTCAACCGATCGGCAACGCTATAACACAAGGGGATCATCGTCTCAATCGCATAGACGTTGCTTGGAAAGGGTTTTTAGCACCACACAAGCTTGCATCAGTGCCACACCCTAACTCACAGCCTGTACCGCTGCTCGGCTAACCAGTTACCTAAGTACCCCTTGAATCGGTGGTTGCAGGTGAAAGGGTTGGCTCTTCGACCTCCTCACTAGAAGAGCAGATAGATAAATTCCAATTCAGAGGAGAAGCTTCGGGCGGGGTACAAGTTATACCGTCCTCGGACTCCGAAGAGGGGATTGATAGGCATTCCAGCATCCACCCACCCCTTCTGATAACTGCCCTTCTGGAAGTTTCTTCGGACGAGGAAGATATGGCAGATTTAAGGGCATTAATGAAGAACAGAGGGAAGAAGTCCGAGCCGAAAGGCACTGGGACTTCTCAACCAGTGGCAAATTTGCCTTTGCCGCCACCTCAGGTTCCTGACCCCGGCCTAAAGCCCATATCGGATTTGAGGAAGAAAAGGCCCCTCGAAACTGAGGAGAGGGAGGTGGTGGTGGTGCCACCCAAGACAAATAAACAACAAAAGGTGGCAAGAGACCATCGAAGCAGAAGGGGCTCGTCTGTTGAGAGCCGGGACGAGGCCGTTGTGGCAGATATCTGCCGAGGAGGGCTTCGCGTCTGGTCTCCGAGGTTGGAGTTGGATGGCGCTTCGATCCCTTGGGACACCTCCCTTAGAAACTATGATGGGAGAAGGGCAGGTTATGTTGCTGAGGCCTTGGAGCAACCACTCCTCCTCCCACATGATATGGAGTCCTACAGGCGTTTCAACCAGCAGAAGCTCTTTCTATCCCTTAAAATGGATATAGCCATGGTAAGTGGACTTAGTCTGCTCAGTTAAATTGCTGAGCCTTTTTAATCTTTCCCCCCCCTTTTTTTTTGCTTTACACTTGGAATTTCCATTATGTAGGTTACCCAGCAGATCTTTGTGGCCGAGGAGTGGAATAAAAAGTCCTATCTCGAAGCCCAGGCAGCGGCCTACTCTCGGACCGAGGTGGAAAAATCTCTGGGCAATTTGAAGGAAGAATATGCTCTCTTATCCGAGCAATTCAAAGATATGACCAACCAGAGGAACAGCCTCGATGCTGGCCTGAAAACCGCTGAAAGGCAGGCCGAGGAGCAACGTAAACAGCTAAACATGGCTGAAATCAACCTGGCTACTGAAAGGGAGCTGGTAAAAGGGCTTAGAGATGAGTTTAAAAAAGCCAAGGAGAGTGCCCGATTAGCCGAGCAGAATGCTCAACTGGCCAAGGAGGCAGTCGAAGCTGAGAGAAAAGTAGCATACCAGCTGGGGGTGGATGAGACCAAATCCCAGCTTACGGAGCAATTTGCCTCAGTTAGTCGAGATTATTTCGACATAACCTGGAACAAGGCACTGGACGCTGCTGGAGTCCCTGCTAACTCAGAGCTAAGACTGCCTGGGAGCACATACAACGATCCTGAGATTCGAGAGCTCCCGGTGGCTGATCCTCCTCCTACACAGCTCCTAGAGGCCTCGGATCAACCCCTGGCCAGCCAAGTCCCTGCTGCCAACCTTGAGGCATCCAAGGAATTGGAAAAAGGGAAGACCTCTTCCGAGCCCCAGGACCAGGCCCCAGAAGCTGCTGCTACTCGGACAGGCCAGGCTGCTAACCCTGTGGTCCCTCAACGGAAGACTTAGACATAGGGGCTTTTGTTTTGTACTTGTATTAATTTTGTTTTTATGTAAGGAATTGTAAGCCCTTTTCTTTTGATCAATGAAACAGTTTCCCTTTTTCTTCTAGTGTTTTCGTTACATATCTTATGACTTATTATTGCTGCATATAACTGTACTTTGCAATTATAACAATGCGAATAAACTTGATCACTATATCATACTGATGGTATGAATAATCGAAATTGGTACCGAAAAGAATAATTTGTATAAGGGTAATAATCAATGATTGCGGTGAGTAATTATGGAAGTTTTACATGTCTTTCCAAGTATACAAAGAGAGTGTGATTACCCCTCGGCTTTGAATTAAACACAACTAAGGAAGCCAATCATAAGTTAGAATCAATTTAAATGCAATCAAGAATTTTAGCGCTAAGCCCTAGTGACAATAGCTGTGCGGGGGTGTTGACTAACCTGTGTCATTTGGTTCAAGGACCATAGGGAACAAACATATTTGTGCTAACTAACCCAAATCATCTGGTCCGAGGACTACATGCATGATTAGATTTAAGTTTAAACACTTAAAGAATAGTAACGGAGTGCTAACTAACCCAAATCATCGGGTCCGCGGACTACAGGCATGATTGGATTTAAGTTTAAACACTTAAAGAACAGTGACGGAGTGTTAACTAACCCAAATCATCTGGTTGGAGGACTACATGCATGATTGGATCTAAGTTTAAACACTTAAAGAACAGTAACAGAGTGCTAACTAACCCAAATCATCTGGTCCGAGGACTACAGGTATGATTGGATTTAAGTTTAAACACTTAAAGAACAGTGATGGAGTGCTAACTAACCCAAATCATCTGGTCCGAGGACTACAGGCATGATTGGATTTAAGTTTAAACACTTAAAGAACAGTGATGGAGTGCTAACTAACCCAAATCATCTGGTCCGAGGACTAATGGCATGACTGGATTTAAGTTTAAACACTTAGAGAACAGTAACGGAGTGCTAACTAACCCAAATCATCTGGTCCGAGGACTACAGGCATGATTGGATTTAAGTTTAAACACTTAAAGAACAGTAACGGAGTGCTAACTAACCCAAATCATCTGGTCCGAGGACTACAGGTATGATTGGATTTAAGTTTAAACACTTAAAGAACAGTAACATATACAGAATCAGCATATTAATTGAAGAGAACGATCGACTAATAATAGTACGTTTTGAGGTTATTTACATTCCAAGGACGTGGTATTACATGACCATCCAGGTCTTCTAAGAAATACGCCCCAATGCCAGCTCCTGAAGTGATACGATATAGCCCTTCCCAATTAGGTCCTAACTTTCCCCAAGCTGGGTTTTTTGCGATGCCGACCACTTTCCTCAGCACCAGGTCACCAGGTTCTAGGGGCCTCAGCTTTACGTTGGCGTCGTAGCCCTGCCTGAGCTTTTGTTGGTAATAGGCCAGTCGGATCATGGCGTTTTCCTTCCTTTCGTCAATCAGGTCTAAACTCCTCTCTAGTTGCTCATTGTTGCTGGTCGGACTGAACGAACTGGTCCTTAGTGTTGGGAATCCAGTTTCCAAAGGTATGACAGCTTCAGCTCCATAGGTCATTGAGAAGGGGGTCTCTCCGGTAGATCTGCGAGGCGTTGTTCTGTAAGCCCACAGTACGTGTGGTAACTCTTCCACCCATTTGCCGTTCGCGTCGTCCAGTCTCTTCTTTAAGCCATTCACTATAAGCTTGTTGACAGCTTCTGCTTGCCCATTACCCTGGGGATAAGCAGGGGTGGAGTATCTGTTTACGATTCCTAGCTCACCACAATAACTCTTGAATGCTTTGCTATCGAACTGAAGGCCATTATCCGAGACTAGAGTATGAGGAATCCCAAACCGAGTGACAATATTTTTCCATACAAACTTTTGCACATCCACGTCTCTGATGTTGGCCAGAGGTTCAGCCTCGACCCACTTGGTGAAATAGTCTGTTCTAACTAGGAGGTATTTCCTGTTTCCTGCAGCTTTAGGGAATGGTCCCACGATATCTAAGCCCCATTGGGCGAAAGGCCATGGACTGGACAGTGGATTAAGAGGTCCCCCTGGTTGATGAATGTTTGGGGCGAATCTCTGACACTGATTGCACTTTTTAACATATTCGAGGGCCTCTTTCTGCATATTCAGCCACCAATAACCTTGAGTAATAGCCCGATGGGCCAAAGACCTTCCTCCCGTATGGCTTCCACATATTCCTTCATGTAGTTCTTCTAGTAGCAACTCGGCCCTTCAGGATGCACGCATAATAAATATGGTCCTGAATAGGAGCGTTTATATAATCTCTGGTCCTTGGATAGCCAGAATCTGGTCGCCTTCCTCCGAATTTTGTTAGCTTTCTCCCTTTCTTCAGGCAAGAGGTCTTCTTTCAAGAACTTAATTATAGGGTCCATCCAGCAGGGTCCGGTCCTAACTTGGTGAACCTGAACAGCATCTCTTTTTGCCTTTGTAGGCCCATGCACATCCTCAACGAGGATGACTCTTGGCAAATTGTGTGCCGAGGAGGTAGCAAGCGTCGCCAAGGAGTCAGCATGTGCTTTATCATTTCTAGGGATGTGCAGCAAACTAAAAGAGTCGAACTTCGATTGCAGACATTTAACTCGACTCAGGTACCCCTGCATTCTTTCATCTTTTGCCTCGAAAGCTCCTTGTACTTGACCCACGACCAACTTTGAGTCCGAGAACAACCCTACAGACTTTCCTCCCATCTTTCGGACCATAGCCATTCCCGTTAATAGGGCCTCATACTCCGCCTCATTATTCGTTGCCGAGAAGTCCAGCCTCAACGACTTTTTGATAATGATTCTTTCAGGGGATATCAACACTAACCCCACTCCAGAACCTCTTTGATTTGCTGCGCCGTCTACGTACACTTCCCAACGGGAGGGGTCATGCCAACTGATTTTTCATCCATGCCTGACATAGGCATTACTTCTTCTAGTTGGGGCTCCGTGAACTCAGCCACTAAATCCGCAAGGACCTGGCCTTTGACCGATGTACGGGGCATATATCTGATATCGAAAGCCCCCAAGATCGTACCCCAATTAGCAATTCTCCCCGTATAGTCAGCACTTCGGAGTATAGCCCTGAGTGGGAGCTGAGTAAGAACAATGACTGTATAAGCCTGGAAATAGTGAGGTAGCTTTCGTGTACCAAGCACCACTGCTAGGATAGCCTTCTCCAGCGGCAAATAACGGATCTCGGCCTTATGCAGCGACTTACTCACGTAATAAACCGGTCTTTGCACACCACAATCTGACCGTATCAGCACCAAGCTCACCGCGCCGGGAGCTACAGCAATGTAAGCAAATAATACTTCATCTTGCTCAGGACTGGACATAATTGGTGGCCGAGTTAGATAATCTTTAAGTTGCTGAAAGGCCAAAGCACATTCTTCAGTCCACTCGAATCCCTTCCACTTGTTGAGCAAAGAGAAAAAGGGCCGACACCTCTCTGCTGATCGAGAGATAAATCGATTCAGGGCAGCCGTCATTCCAGTCAGCTTCTGAACTTCCTTGGGGTTCCGAGGAGCTTGCAAATCGTTGATGGCTTTAATCTGATTGGGGTTAACCTCAATTCCCCTGTGAGTTACCATGTACCCCAAAAACTTGCCAGACCCCACGCCAAATAAGCACTTGGAAGCGTTTAGGCGGAGCTTGTACTTTCTAAGGACTTCAAAGGTACTTTCAAGGTCATTCACATGCTCAGCAACAATCTTACTTTTCACCACCATATCGTCTATATAAATCTCGATATTTTTACCCAGATATGGTTCAAACATTCTCGTCATCATTCTTTGATTAGTAGACCCTGCGTTTTTTAAGCTAAACGGCATTACTTTGTAGTGGTAGTTACCAACTGGGGTGACGAAAGCAGTCTTCTCCTGATCGTCCAAAGCTAGTGGTATCTGGTGGTAGCCTTAGAAAGCGTCTAAGAAGCTCATCCGAGGGTGGTCGACAGTGGCATCCACAAGCTGATCAATTTTTGGCATGGGGAATGGATCCTTAGGACAAGCCTTGTTCAGATCAGTGAAGTCTACACAGGCTCGCCATTTCTCGTTTTTCTTCTTCACTACCACAGTATTCGCTAACCACTCCGGATAGAAAACTTCTTTAATAGCTCCAGCTTGTTTGAGATTAGCCACCTCTTCTCTCACTGCATCAGCATGCTCCCTGGATGGGCGCCGAGGAGGCTGCTTCTTGGGAATAATCATTGGGTTGACTTTAAGATGGTGGCAAATGAATTGAGGATCCACCCCTGGGGCTTCGTAAGCATTCCAGGCAAACACGTCAAGATTCCTATTGAGCAACTCTATTAGTTCTTCTTTCTCCTGAGGAGGCAGCTGAGATCCGACTTGAAAGAATTTTTCAGAATCGTCCCCAATGACAACTTTCACTAAAACTTCGCAGCGAGCGTCCTCGTTCGAATCCTCAATGGGTAATGTCCGAGACTTTAACTGCTATAAACCCTTTTCGGCCCTGGACGAGGGCTTGGCTTCAGGCTCGTGTTGGATGGCAGCCACTAAGCACTGTCTAGCAACGGACTGATCTCCTCGGATCTCATAAACCTGCCCTTCAGCTGGGTACTTGACTTTCTGATGCAAAGTAGAGAAAACAACCCCCAGTGTATGAAGCCAAGGTCTGGCTACGATTGCTGTATATGGTGAGTACACGTCCACAACTATAAAATCCACCTCTACCACTTCAGAGCCGGTTTGCACGGGCAAGCGTATCTGGCCTTTCGGGGTGACAACCCTTCCTTCAAAACTCACGAGGGGGGAGTTGTATGGTGTTAAATCTTGAGGTTTTAGGCCCAGCCCCTTGTAGAGATCGGGGTACATTATCTCCACAGCACTACCCTGGTCCACCATCACCCTCTTTACATCGTATCCTCCAATTCTGAGGGTGATTACTAAAGCGTCATCATGAGGCTGAATGGTCCCTATCTTGTCCTCGTCCGAGAATCCTATAGTCAAGGGGCCATCCGATTTAGACCTCTTCGGACCATGGCCGAAATGCCCTGTCAGTGATGGGGCTATTGACATAACCTTCGCTGGCTAGGATCCTGTTCTCCCTGGTGCAGCGAAGACGACATTAATTGTTCCCAATGGCGATTTTGAGGAATCATCTCTTCGGGGCTCCGAACTGATCTGCCCTCTTCGGTCGCTGGAATGGTGTAGGAAGTGTCTTAATTTACCCTCACCGACCAACTGGTCTAAATGATCCCACAAGCTCCTGCAATCGTCTGTGCTATGCCCGTGGTCTTGGTGATACTGGCAATAAAGATTATGGTTACGCCTCTCAGGGTTTCCTACCATCTTATTCGGCCACCTGAAAAATGGCTCGTTTTTAATCTTTTCCAAAACTTGGTGCACCGGCTCTTTAAATACAGTATTGACCGCTTGAGGATTGGTCGACCCTGATTGTCCATCGAAATCTCTACGCGATTTACTGCTATTGTAACGATCCGACCGAAAATCCCTCCTCTCCTGGGGGATCGCTTTGTCTTTTCCCTTCCCTTGCTGCTGATCTTCCTCAACTCTTTTAAATTTTTCTATACGGTCCATAAGCTGACGCATGTTAGTGACTGGTTTGCCAGATAAGGAGGTCCTTAGACCGTGGTCAGTAGGGAGGTTTAGCTTGAACGTGCTGAGGGCCATTGCATCGGAGTTGCCCTCCATATCATTAAACATCTCCCAGTATCTATCCGAATACGCCTTCAGAGTCTCGCCCTCTTGCATGCTTTGGGATAATAGTGAAGACAAGGGCCTGGCTACTTTTCGGCAGGTGACAAAGCGTGAACCAAATGCCTGAGTGAGCTCTTTGAAGGAATTAGTAGAGTCTGCCTTCAAGCTGTCAAACCACCTCATTGCCACCGGCCCCAGACTGGAGGGGAAAACCTTACACATTAGGGCTTCGTCTTTGGAGTAGACAGCCATCCTCTGGTTAAAGTGACTCACGTGTTCCACTGGGTCTGTCTTACCGTTGTAGATGGTAAACGTTGGCTGGTTAAAACGCCGAGAGAGTCTTGCCTCCTCAATTCTGCGAGTCGGGTTCGGGCCGCGGGTCGGGTCTGGGTATGGAAAAACCTAGCCCGAACCCGACCCGTTGCCATTCCTAATTTATGCTACTTCCTAAAATCATGCAAAGATTATCGCAATTCATGAAGCGAGTCGTGAGTGTGTTTGGTTGAGATCGGTAATTCAACATATTCGTGAGAAATGTTGATTATCTTCAATCATAAAAAGTCCTACGATATTATACGAAGATAATGCCGCTTGTATCACTCAAATTAGGGGAGGATATATCAAGGGTGATAGAAATAAGCATATTGCACCAAAATTTTTTTATACACATGAGCTCTAGAAGAGTGGCAATATTGATGTTAAGCAGATATGATCATGTGATAATTTGGCTGATATGTTCACTAAGCGTTACCAATTGCGACTTTTAAGAAGATGGTGCACAACATTGGCATGCGTCAACTTAAGGATATTTTTACCATGAACAATGGAAAATCTATGTACTCATAAGGGGGAGTAAATTTTCTAAAGGATGTGTGCTGATTGTACTCTTTTTCCTTCACAAAGGTTTTTTCCCACTAGGTTTTCCTTTGCAAGGTTTTAATGAGGCAATCCTAAGGCACTAGAAGTTATACAAGAATATTGTACTCTTTTTCCATAGCCAAAATTTTTTTTCCCACAGGGTTTTTATTTGGTAAGGTTTTAACGAGGCATTTTCTTAGAAAGTGGTCATCGAAGGGGAAGTGTTAGAAATAAAGTCTGATTGGAATGTGTAAACTTTGGGCAATAAAAAGGTTATTTGGGAAGTGTAAAGTCTATAGGGGAGATGTATATCCATAAGTGTACTAATTATTACAACCTTATACCTTAAATTCTACAAGCATTCTAAGGTCCTATATATATGTGGGATTACTTTACTGTTAATGTACACATCTAAGAGAGATCAAAAGAATTGTGGATGACCACTTGAATATAAGAGTTTATCAATATATATTTCTTGTTTCTTTTACTTTGTTTTATATATTTCTATCATTTTACAACAAAAACCAACTTATCTCTCATTGTTTTTCCCTGTTTTTCTATAGACCTATTGTTGATTGTTGATATGAAGAAGGTTGTTGATTCAAGAGATGCCAACATAAGTAAGATACGATTGCAAGAATGCAATCTCAATTGTCATTAAGTGCGTAGGGTGAGGTAGGTAACTGAACACAATAGACTCGCACTTAAAGCATGGGCATGAATTCTCGAGCTCCATAGACAAGTTCAACCAAGAGGACGAGCAAGGACCTTCAACTCAAATAAATGTTTGGAGCTTGTAAAAGCATCCACATCAGTTGATGCAAAAAATTTGTCCATTTTGCAACAAAAAAAAAAAAAAAAAGCTTGCTTTTTCTATTTTGCACACCTATTTTTACAAAACCCCTACATCAGGTTCTCTATTATACATATTTATTCTATAAAATATTCATTTTTTCCCACTATGATCTCTCTCACAGACCCAACACAACCCACATAGTCACCATCATCCAACCATCCAACCACCATCATCAAGCCACACAACAACCCAGCCACCATCCCATTCAACCAAGCTACCACCAATGCAATTCACATACCCATTCAACCGAGCCACCATCAACCAGCCTCCAAAAACCCAAATCCAAAGATCCATCATCAATCTAACCCAATCACCATCATCAAGCCACACAACAAAAATCCAAAGATACAATCACCGTCATCACCATCATCAAGCCACCATCAACAACCTACCCAAATCCAAAGATCCAAAAACCCATTTATCAAAATCCCAAAACCCACTAGAAATAAAGGAAAACCATCGGCAGTAAAGGTCAGAATGAGTGAGGGACGACGATGATTGTCCAACAAGATCGACACCTCCCACTATCTGACCATGGAAGTTGTGTCAAAGCCCAAGTGCGTCTAAACAAAATACCCATTCAACCTAGCTCTGATCGACACCTTCAACCCAGCTCTGATCGATGCTCATGATGCATAACTTCGTTGATCTGTGGGTCTGGCCATGGAAGAGGAAGCTTATGAGGTGAGAGAAACAAAGAGCTAAGAGGGTTGATGTGGAGAGAGAAAAAAAATGAGAAAAGAGAGAGTGAGGTGAGAGTTAGAGGACTGGTGAGAAGATGACAGATGAGGGAGCAACACAATGGGGAGAGAGAAAAAAAGAATAAAAAAATCATTTGCACATGAACAGTAACTGTGCATATATGCATGGTTACTGTTCATTTGCAAAGCAGTTTTGTATATTTGCACATTTTTACAGGTTCTGATGTGGGTGTTTTTTGAGTTAAAATGTGTAAAATTGTGCACTTTTTGTATTTTACAAATTTTTGTAACCACTGATATGGTTACTCTAACATTCTTTTGTGAGAATTAAGTTTTAACACACGAACATCTAGAATTTCACCCCTAACAAAGTTTGTGCCACAAATATAGCATTAAGATATCCAAGCCCCTTATCATGAGGTCATTAAAATTGTGACAAAGATAAACTCTATAATTAATGGGACTGCCAAGCTAGAGAAGTGATGTGCTTAAGCCAGTGCTATTACCCACCCCACACCCCCCCCCCCCCCCCCCAAGATGGATTTCATTGACAAGTTGATTGTTTAACCACTAAACCATCATCAATTTAAAAATCCTAATTATGTATCGATTTTTTTAATTTTTCCTTTTCAAATTAGCTTTCATTGCTTAAGCCAATTACTTCCCAACCTTTTTTTGGTAGACTACGATCTACAAATATGGGGCTTGTATTCTTACTTGAGACTACTAAATGACTTAATTGATAAAATATTTTGTCATCAAATAGAAAATGTGGATTTAATTATCATTAAGTAGACGCCACAGATTTAGTTCTACCAAACTATTTAAGCCATTATGTTTATCCCCTATATTTATGATAGGAAGAAATTACGATGTGACAATTCAAGTTGATCTCGAACATAGTGACCAACGTGGTAACTCGGACTCACGAAATCGCAGGTTTGTTACAAACCCCCAAAGCCTGCCAATAAGGTCAAACTTCGCATATACGCAACACCAATCCCAAGTGTCCATGAATAATCTCATAAGAAGAGAAAATTGATTGCAGGTAAATTGAATGGGGATCGCACTAAATTCTAATAGGTACCTTGGAAAAGTCTCCATTGTTCAACGCTCATTTTCTTGCTTGTATTTATGAGATGGGTTAAATCATTCACAATGAATCTAATGACTCAACAAACTTTACAATTGTTTGGGATGGTAAGTTATTGATAATAGATATTAAAGTAGTGTCAGTGATGATTATATAAAAATCAATAATAATTTACCAACTTAGTTATTATGAAATTTTGTGAAAATTGTTATGTATGTAGCATTGTTCAATTTTTGGGCATTTTTTTTCTATTTATTTTATTTTCACAAACAATTTTGTTAAGTAGCCTCATTTGGTACTCAAATTTCTAATAGTCGAGTTCTAATGTAAAGAGCTCAATTTTTTGAAACTTGAGTTCCACTGAGAAACTAAAAACAAAAAAAATACTCAATCCAAGCTTTTCTCTCTCCCTCGAAAAAAAAAAAATTCAAGTTTTTTTCCACAGAAATCGAGTCTTTAAAACTCAAGTTGCACTTTGAAACTTGACTCTAACAAAATAGTTTTATTTTAGAATAATTAATGAAATATATTTGTAAAAATCAAATAAATAGCAAATAACCCTTCAAACTTTATTCAAAGCGTATCATCAGTTTAGATGGAAAAAAGAAAGAAATATTTAATTTGAAAATTGAACAATCTTTCGGTTCTTTTCCATCGAAGGACAAGGGATTTTAAAATTTGAAAAAAGGTAATGTAATTTGTCCTTGGGCACTTTCGAAAAGTAAAAAATCCAACGGTTTCAATTCACCACGTACACGACACGTGTCTAGATCACATAACCCCAAAAGGACATAACGTCCCTATCAAAAATGGTGCTGCGTGCCATTGTTAAGCGACACCAGAAACCTTTCTACCGCAAAAGGGGAAAATAAAATCTCACTTTCCCAAATTGCCCTGCGCCCGTTTCGTTCTCAACTCAGTCACACTCACAAAGAAAGAGTACTTAACTGTCATTGAACTTGGACCTACCACCACTACCAAAATACTACCTCCTTCACTTTTCACCAAATTACCACAACGCCACTGCTTTTTATCACCCGCATTTTTCTACCAAATACGAAGAAAATTTTTACTTGGAAGTTTGAAATCGCAGTTCCCCAACTGACATTTCTATTGAGAGACCCAAAAAAGTGTAATATGACGACACTACCCATTTGTTCTCTACCTTCTGAAACACGATATTGACTCTTTTATGAATCTTTTCGCTGGGGTCCACACAGGGGTACTTTTGTCAAACCGTACACTCAAGACCTTATTCACCAGGCAATTTCCACCCACCACCCACAAAAAACGAACATTAAACTTGGAAGTTAGGAGAGCGTCCAGATGACCACACTACCCTTATTGTCCACTAGCGTCCTGGACAAGATGTCGGTTCAAATTAATTCTCAAAAACCATTTCGACAAGGCCCTTATCGTCAAATAAGTACTATAAGGTGAAACTAACTTTGGTCACGTCTCACGAGTCGGTTTTTTTTTTTAACGTAACTTTTAAAAGTCTCCGTATCACGAGATTGGAGCCAGGGGTAAAGGGTATTTACGACATTTAACACCTCCACCACTCTCTCGCTCTTAATCTTATCGTCAAAAAAACCCATAACGTGGCGTCGTGTGAGGAGGACCACGGAGCGAACCGGGTTCATTCCCCTACACGTAAAATTATTATCGCAACTCCGAAACGCATTGCCACGTAGGATTGACACGTGTAACATCTGCCATGTCAGCACTATCCTTCCCCCTTAAATTGCCCATGTCTTCCGTTCCACTCTGACTGTTATCGCAACCTACAGACACAAAAGCCCAAACCACACACAGTTCAAACGTTCACTCTCTTTCTCTCTAACACACTCTCACTCACTTTCTCGGTCTTGTCACCGGTGATAATATCGCCGTAAAACTGATTTTTAACCGGGAAAAATGGCGGTTCCGGCGACCGGTGGTTTTCCTAATTACCAAACTGCAAACGTGACTTTCTCGAGCCGTTGCGTATTTCGTGAAGCCTAGCCTTTATTTTCTGAAAGCCCTAAGCAAAAGCAACTTTTATCTCTTTCTTTAAATTTTTAGTTAGCAGAGTTTGGAAGTTATTCCACGCTTTGCCTTGCAAATTAAAGGCAATATTGTAGTACTATATAATATAGAGGTAGTAGTATTACTTGGTTTTAGCATTGCTTAAGCGTCTCGAATTTTGGTTATAAAAGAGCTTTGAATTTTGGCCAAATCATCGGTTTCTTCGTCCACAAAATTTTGAAATCCATGAGTGGAGAATCAAGATAGATCGTCTTTGATGATATATTAGTAGTGGTGGTTAGATATTGAATTAGGTTGGAAGTTAGGTTTTGGTAGGCTCTGTGGAAAAGGACAAAATGGTAAATTGAAGATTGGAGGTGGAGTTGAGAATTTTCTCGTGATTTTTGATCACGCTGATCATGCCTTTATCAATGAAGATCCAGCCGATCGATTTTAACACGCCGGAAGAGACGATGAGGATCGACTCAGTGAAGCCGATGGCGAAATCTCGGCTGAAGAGGTTTTTTGATTTCCAGTTCCCGAGCGTTCTGAGAAATTCCACGGCGGCGCCGGAGAAGGTCGTGGCCGAGGAGCCGCATTTTCAGAAGGACGGCTTTATAGGCTCGGCTGTGGTGGCGCCGGTGGTGGCCGCTGAGTTTGAGCCGAGTTCTGTGTGCTTGGACAGTATGGTACAGAACTTCATCGAAGAGAACAACAACAACAACAACGAGAGGCAATCCGGTGCGGTCAGGTGTGGCCGTAACCGCTGCAACTGCTTTAACCGGAACTGTATTGATAGCAGTTCGGAAGATGAATGGGACTCTTTCGGCGATTCTAACTATTCTTCCACTGAAGCTTGTGAAATTCTCAAGGTCAAAACAACAAAACTTTAACGAAAATATTCAAAATAATTTTAGTTTTTTTTTTCTTAGAAAGTGTAACTGAGAATATGGTTTTGTTTGTGCGCAGGGATTGGTGCCGTGTGCGAGTGTGTGTGAGAGGAATTTGCTAGCGGACACGTCGAAGATCGTAGAGAAGAACAAGATCTGTAAGCGTAAAGATGAGGATTGCAGGAAAGTTGTCACTGATGGATTGTTGGCTCTTGGATACGACGCTTCAATTTGTAAATCCCGCTGGGAAAAATGTTCCTCCTATCCTGCAGGTAATTCTTTTTCCTTCAATTTTCTTCCTTACGCTTTGAAACTACATTTTCCTTTTGTTTCTTGTTTGGCAACCGAGAAAATTTCGGAATAGAAGAGAAAAACAGGGGAAAATGATTAGGTTAGGTTTGTTTTAGGGTGCGTGTCTCTGTTTGTTATCTGAGAAAAAAATAAGCGAAACAAAAGGAAATAAAATACAATTAGTTGTTTCTGTTTGGTTGTTGAGAAAAATATGGAACTTATTATAAGTAATATACTAATTTGAAGAAATTGTAATGGTAACAGGGGAATATGAATACATAGACGTGATAATCGAAGGCGAGAGATATCTGATCGACATCGATTTTAGATCAGAATTCGAAATTGCTAGACCAACCAAGAGCTACAAGACGATCGTTCAGGCGCTTCCGTACATCTTCGTAGGAAAGGCCGATCGTCTGCGCCGAATCATAGCGATCGCATCGGAGGCAGCAAAGCAGAGCCTGAAAAAGAAAAATTTGCACATTCCTCCGTGGAGAAAAGCCGAGTATGTCAATTCCAAATGGCTCTCTCCACACGCGCGGTCTCAGCGCGTGAAAGAACAGCCTCTCCACGTTAACGAGTTCATACTGAGTCAGGCGGCGGAGGAGACTGAGTTAGGTGAGGGCGGCGAGAACGTTTTTGCCTTGAGCGAAGGCTCCGAAGAAGAAGAGGAAGCGAAAGCGAAAGAGTGGAAGCCACCGGAGATAAAGCCTAAGCCTAAAAATTCACTGAGTCATGGGGTGAGAATCGTGACCGGTTTGGCTTCGGTCATTGAAGACTCGCCTTGAAATTTTGATTTTTGATTTCTAATATTTTTTTTTGGTTGGTTTTGTTTTGATTACTAAAGAGATTTACTAATATGGAACTCCATAATTCGATCCCCTGCTGGTTTTTTATGCACGGGCCCGATATTAGTATATTACTAATACCAATAAACAGAAGTGCTAAAAAAAAGGAATATAGTTTAGAGAAATATCATAATTTTTGTTCTTGATTTGTAGTTTCTATTTGTAATGGACTAATTGTGTAACTGTGTTCTGATTTGAATGGAATCCATAAGTTTCAAGTTTGTGTATATTTTTGTCTCCTTAAATTTTCTGGCGAAGCAAAGGATCAATGAATAATTGAATATGAACCATCAAAGGGAATTGTGAAAAGGTGAAATTTCGTACTTTCATATTTTTGTGCATGATGTAAATAATTTTTTTATCTGATTATTGATTTTATATTCTTTTCTTGAAGGAGTCGAGAACAGACTCGTGCAATCTCGAGCGCCGTGAGGTGTGGGCTAAGCGAAGTTTAATTAAATAGTTTTTAATTCATGCCTTCTAATCTTCTCTGGGTCTTTGATTATTGATTGGGTAAAAATCATACCTTTGATTGATTATTTGGTGGGTAATTACTTATGTTCTTGAAATTTATTAGTAGCTTAAGTTTGATTTCTCAAATAGTTTGAATTCTGATTAAAAAGTTTATATTTGGTCTCTAATTAGAGTTTAATCTTTTTAGTAATAATGCTATTTTTGTGTTATTTTATGTTTGTTTTGATTTTGGCCTCTTCAATAGCTTGTTAGGTTGATTTTAGATCCTCAAATACGTGGTTGATTCAATTTGGCTTTAAAAAATGGGGTGTCAGGTTTTATTAGTCACATTGGAGGAATTAATTTGATATTTTTTTTATTAAAAAACTTTAAACTAAAATTTAAATTTGAGGGACTAAAAATTAACTTGCACCAGATTTTAATGAAAAAAGAAAAAGAAAAAAGAGAGGATAATTTATCCTTATTTTATTATTTGAAATCGTGTGTGTGAATCATTCATTCTCTACCGAATTGGGTTTCGCTGCTGGATAATTTTCAGATGGCTGGGAATCCCTCTTTTTCCTATTAATTACAGGGGATTTGGGGTTTGGCATTGGCAGTAATGGAAAGTGCTGCAATCAATTTTTGGTCACTGGCCAATAAGAGCAATGCTTTGTCAAAGTGTGGACTAGGTCCTGGACCAGTGGATCTAATCTGTTTTTGTACTTCAGGGTCAATGTCGGTGGCGCTGGCAAATAAGATCATTACATGTTAGCTCTGTACTAAGAGTTGGTGAGAATAATAAGTAGTAAATCTTATCGGTGGTTTAGATAAAAAGAAGCGAAAGTTAAAAAGGATCTGTCCGTTGGTTTTCTCTCGAATGCTTTGAAATTTGTTTTAAGTGGAGTACATTGGAGAATGGGAATGCATTTTGCGTGCAGTACAAGAAGAGTACTAGTTATTTTACTTATTTTAATAGGTTATAGTTTGTACCTATTTTTAGAACAATTTTTTATTTAATGGGAATTGAGGACAAGGTTTGTTTGTACTTTATTGTGATTTTATCCATTTATTTTTTTGGAAATTGATTTTATCCATTTATTATTCGTAAGTTTTAGAGTTTTTTGTATACTTTATTGTGAATTTATCCACTGGTAATAAACTCATTTTATCTATAGTAAAAATTCATTAATGTGTGAAGATTAAAAAATTTTAGTCATGTTTATATTATATTTGTAAAAAGAATAAGTTAATTATGTAACTTGTAAATAAACTACTAATTTTTTTTTTTTGTTGAGAAACTAATAAACTAAAGTTTTTTCAACAAAATAATGAAATAAAACTTGAATATGTCATGTTGTTTGATTATAAGCTCGAACTCGATTTGTGTTCAAAATAAAATTAAATACGTAGTTCGGCTGGATTCGTTTATAATTCTAGCTTAATCTTTCAATTTTGTTTTTCTAATGTTAATAAATTATTAGAAAAAGTAATTAGTTTCATAAAAAAATTTATATAAAGTTAACCTATTACATCAATAACTTTTAAATTACAATTTTAACATTTAACTAGTTTATAAAAAAAAATTCGACCAAGTTTATAAAATTATGTTACAAAAGTAAGTTCCTCCTCTGTGAACATGAACACATTTGAACAACAGTGCCACCTACTACCTAGAGATAAGTTAGTTTTTATTCAGATTTAGAAATGAAATAGCACTGAGTACTGACTCATGACCACCGAAAGTGAAAATGTTTCATTGGAAGCAATGGTGGCATTTTCCCGAAGGTGGAGCTTGGGACTCAAAATTTAAACTGCTGAGTGGGTCACATAGAAAATGCCGTTGCTCTTGAAATTCAGAAATTGTTGTAACTTTTGTTTTGTTCCAATCCATTACTCCTCACCTGCGCTGCACCCACATAAAACTACTATTATTTGCTGCTAACATGCATCGCATTTGTCGTTTATGGGCCTCGTACTATAACGGGCCGACATCGTATCTTGGAAATTGCAACTTAGATGCTTTTGCTATGTTTTTATTGTGTTACTTTATGTTTCTCTTGTTGAAGTACAACTTTTTTTTTTTTAATTTTTTTTAAAATTTTTTAGGCACATTACAATCATTGCATTTTGCAATATTTCTTAGTGATTTTTGGAAACAGATTATATTTTATAATCGTGGTAGCTTTTCCTACCCCTTTACTTTAATTACTATCTAAATTAAAACCAGTGGTCATCATCTTTATGATATTATATTAGGAAAGACGTTAAGCTACAAGGAAGCATGAGATTAATGTATTACTTTTTGAATGGGACGCCTACCTACTTTAATTAACTCTCTCTCTCTCTCTCTCTCTCTCTCTCTCTCTTGGTGGCTTTTTCTGCGGAATAGTTAATTAAAGTATTAATCTCGCGTATGTGATTTGGATATACAAATATTTGCCGAGTTTACAAGGTAAACATGATTCTTTCTTAATTTGGAGTTGTTGCGTGAAGAGGCTTCTTAATTTTTAGAGTTTATCCAAACCTTGCACCCCAGATAAACAAATTGTGAGAGTGAGACTTTGTATATGAGTAACACACGTGGATTTTTTTTTTTTGTTTTACTTGCACACCTTTTCGAATAAAGAGTTTTAGGCAGCGTCTTTTTTTGGTCGCTTCACATGCTCGCAGCAAATACTTGAATGACTTGTTAAGCAGTCTCTTATTCCCCAATGCATATAATACTTTTAAGGCACATTAATAAAGAAGAGGGATTAAATGGGTATATTCTCTATTCCAATTGAAGTTTCATGCATTGGTTGATTTTGGTTTATTTATATATATATATATATATATATATAGACAAAACTTAGATACCGTACTTTAGGTACTGTTTCTTAAGTTTTCCTCTTAAGATTCAACAATGTAGCTACTTATTTAAAAAATACATTTTTATCCCATGAAAAAAAATCTACATGACTGAATCTTAAAAGAGGAATCTAAAAAATAATATCTAAGTACTGTACCTAAGTCTTGGCCTATATATATATACACTGGAAAATTATCAAGTAAGTGGTGACAAAAGTTACCCACCAAATGTAACTTAAATCAAATTTCTAGATCAGTTTATAATGCAAGTAATGTTCAGATGAATAGAGAGTATAAGACAACCGAATCTCTTTTCTAAAGTTAATTCATGGAACTTCATTTGGTTGTCTCTGCACTCCCTGCACATTCCAAGTCTATGAAATGTGTTTAATTAAAAAGTTTTTCATGTGTAGAGTCACATGTTCCATAAGATATAAAATAGGAATGAAAAAGTTTTACCAAGTCAATTAACTATAACACTGTATAAGTATAAAGCTTGGTATGATGTATGTGTTAAAATTTATGGTGGCTTTTTCTAAAGTAGTCAGCTTTTAACTTAGTGGACTGCTCAATTGCCATTGGGATTCTGTTGTCTCGGAAGGCCAAGCCATTATGCCTGTTGCAGATGTCAATGATTTTGTCCTAAAGTAATTACATTTAACATTATAAAGTAAATAGAAAAATTTAAAAGCATTCCAATGTAATGTTAAATGTTTCAATATTAATATCTCTTCTGGGTTGGCTAAAGGTCAAAAATACAAGACAAGAAAAAGTGCCATATTATCATCAATGTACTAATTGCCAGGGGGAAAAAAATTTAGTGTCAATGAATGAAATCTGGCTTTTGGTGACTATATGAATCAGAACTTCAATGTCTTAAATATTTATGTCAACAAACACCAAAGAAATCTGGTGCTAGGTGTTGAGTCGCGTTTTTCTTTGTAGAAGCTTCCCAAATTAAAAATTCCTTAATACACAAGTTTGGGTTGGATTGGGTAAAGCTGGCCCAAAACAGTAAAATTCGGGTTTTGGGCTTCACAAATGAGGTTAATTCTTAAACAGCTTTTTCTTTGTTATCCCGAAGGTTTAGATTTAGACTATTTTTGCCTGGCTTAAAAGAAAGTTAAAGCAGAAGTTTATGGTAACAAGCTTGTATGGACTAAGTAATTACCTATTCAAGATTGGAGTTGTTGGAGTACACTTGGCCCAAGAGTCCAAGGTTCAAGGCATAGTTATCCTGATTCAGTTTATCAATATACTGAATTAACCTCACAGTAATACACGCCATGACCACACTAATATAGTAATATTATACTATTGTACTTCCAAGTTACCATTTTTGTTGACTTTGTCCTATTCAATGTAGCTATATTAAAGGCATCCCGTGTACAATTCTATACACAATAATATATGTACTTCAAAAAACTTCAGAAATTTCTCTCTTACCCTTCCAAGTGTCGTGGGTGGATGAAACAAGACCAAGTTAATGTTATGGGTCCAGTCATGGAATTACTAATCACACTGTGTATTGTTTGATTGGAACAAGACCCTGATGATCCAGTAGCAGAGGGACCAATTATAGCAGTTGAAATACTAATATTACTATGTATCTAAGAATCTTAGAAACAAAGAAGAGGAAGGAAAAATGGGATTCTCTTCTGTGAATTGTGACTTTCAATGCTTTTTTTTTTTCTTTTTTCTTTTTTTTTCTTTCTCTGTCGGTGCATAGGACACGAGAGTTTCGTTTCATGTCTGATGATCCAAACACATGACCTATTGTACGTTGAATGACCATGCATGTCCTATCACAAATATTTTTGGGACCACATTTAACGTATGGTCAGATTGTTATGTCTTAACACTGCGTGAGGTTGAGGACTTGTCATAAGTGGATTCCTTTTGAATTAGAAAAAGTTTCTGCGCTTCTTTTTTTTTTTTTTTTTGGTCACTGTTAAATTATCGTTTTGATGAAGTGGATCTGTTCAATATTCTGTGGTTGATGCCAATTTTTATCAAGTGTAACTGAAATCTATCCATGATATCATGCCTATCTCACTAGCTTGCATAATCCGACACTACTCTACACATAGGTCTGGTTTGAAATGTGGTACAAATTATTTTGTGCATTCGGTGTATTACACCTTTCTTTAGCATAAAGGTAAGTTCTATATGTAAATTTTATACATGCCTTCATATAAGAGAAAGGAATAATTGACTGAATATATGAAATAATTTTAGAATAATTTCTCATAGATAGATCTGCTCAAATCGAGTTTGTCATGCATAATAATTAAGTAGCAAATGTATTATGTTATTCATTTGGTTGATTTAAATACAAATAGGGTTCGGACTTGAGGTGGTTGTAAACACAGCATTAGAAGCAAATCATAAAATTTCCGTAATAGGATCTTGATCAATCGTAGTTTCTGTTTGGATCATCATTCTCGCATGACCGAGTTTTGGATCTTACTCAATTGAGATCTCCATCTTGCATAGGGAATAGAAACTTCAGTCTTTAATCCTCGTTACAACCATCCATATTATAAAGTACAAAACCCAAAATTACATGTAAATTAGTCATGAAATTAGCCAACACTAAAAATACTAATATGATTCATTTTAGCAAATGCTTGAAGGGATGTGATTTTGAATACAATGACTTTTTTTAACTAGGTTTTGTTGCTAGATCTATTCAGTTAGTCAAGCTAAGAAAATGCCTAGAAAATTTTTACTTCTCGATTAGTTGATTCCATTTGTTAAGGAACAAGCTCGGGTATTTCAATCGCGTAATCCCTCAACTCTCGGGGAGTTGGGCCCATTACAGAGTTAGTGGGCCTCCCCCTTTAGACAAATGTTGGCCGAATGGGCCTTCCATGGTAGGCCCTTCCTGGGAGTCAAAGGAGATGGGTTGCCCTTGGTAAATTAGCATGGTGAGCTGAGCACTCACTGGGCTGGCTGAGTGGGCCAATAGGCCCTTTCATCCTAGTTTTGGGCCTGGCCTTAGTCGGACCCCATGCCTTTGCCAAACTCTTGACGAAAAAGGGGTAAAAGAGCATAAAACAAAGATACATAATTATTTTCCCTTTCTTCTATATATATATATATATATATAGTATGAAATTAGAAATTTAGAAGGTTTGGCAAACAAAGACAATACATGTTCATACTGAGCTGATGGCTGTGTAAAAAGAACACATGCCCTACCGACACAAAACTTGTTAAGTAATATATATTCTATAGCCGTAAATAATGAAATTGTGGTTGTGATTGCCAAAAATTTAAGCATTAAATTCAAATAGAGAAGGGTTTAGGCAAAGGTATTGGTCACCTACAACAAAAGAATATTATGCCTTAAAAAAAAGGCACGGCATACCATCTCTTCAACATGCTAAAAGTCCAAGGAAGATGCTCCAATAAGAAGAAAAATAAAACGATCATTGCATTGGAGAACTTGAAACTCTCTTTTGCTTGTTAGGCAAAACTGCAAAATTTTGGTTTGCAATATTTTTAAAGAAGCAAAGAATCAACCCCCTTGACCCAAAGAGACATGCGACATTACCTACCCTCCCTTTATTACTACTCTTTCTTTCTACTTCTATTTTATATTTTTTTCTGAAGGCAGTTCACACTTTACAAATCAAATAAAGATTTGAGCTCTCGGAATACTCTAAAGTCAAATCAAGCATTTTGCTTTAAAGGAAACTAACTCTTTTGCTTGAAAATAGTGGAGCCGCGACCAAAGCTGATTAAAAAAAAATTAATTTAATCACTTAAAAATTATTCTAATATTTATATAAGAACCTTTGAATCTCTTTCTCAAAAAAAAAAAAAAGAAGAAGAAGAAGAAGAAGAAGAAGAACCTTTGAATCTGAGGAATTACAAAGAAATCTAGCATTTACCATCTGCTTGGTTGGGTGTAAGATTCATAAGAGTCTAAGGATGAATTTTGATTTAAGAATCCATGGGATTTTGGGCCTGCTTATATGTTAGACCATTATACATAAGTCTATCAAAACAAGTGCCATGCTTTAAGAATCCATAAAATGATCATTCGCTTTGGACCTTACTTGCGACACCAGTGGGTCTAAATGCATGTTCCATGGCAACTTTCTTTTGGGCTGAATACTTGCTCCACCATCCATTGCATCTAGTTTTTAATGGTTTTTGGAGGCCCATTCAAAATGTTGGGCCTACCGTACTGTTATTGTATTTCTAATTTGTAGTTTCTACTTTACTTTACTACTAGCTTGTTATTCTGACTTCTCTATATATAGGCCCTGTCTATACAGTACTAAACATTTTACACCCGGGCCTGGCAGGAGGAGGTGGGCTGATACGAAATGAGAATGGAGAATGGATTGCGAGATATGCAAGATCTTTAGGCATAAAATCTGGTCGCATGGCAGAATTATGGGCCGTAAAGGATGGGCTTATTCTAGCAACCACACGTTGGATTAAGTCTTTATGTGTGAAGCTAGATGATGAGCTTATTGTTTAATTGCTTACCAATAATTTCATAGAATCTTATGATGGAGTCTTTGCTCAATGACTGCAAGATCCTATTGAGGAAATTCCACTAATCGACAGTCCAACACATCTTCAAGGAGGCGAACCAGTGTGGTGATGAATTGGCTTTGATAGTCCACAGCCTATGGTTGATAATTTGCTAACTTTTGATAAAACTGAGCTTGCTTGTAACAGACTTATTTGTATTTAATCTATTTTCATGGTTGTTTACCAACAAAAAAAAGAAAAACATTTTATACCAGATTCTCTATAAATATAAATAAAAAAACAAAATGTTTTACACCAATTTACAAATATCTTGTCACTATTCCTACATAAATGAACTAGCATGCAAGTGTTCTGATTTTTTTATGTTGACAGCAGGGTTCGAGTGAACAAAAATACTATGATATTATTATTCTCTATGAAAACTCTAACAAATAAGGCTGACCTTACTATGTGGATCTCAATCTGCCAAAGTATTCATATCTTCATTGATATGCTTCCAAGCGATTGTTTTTAATTAGTGCACCATTTTGGTTGGACTATGTCAGAGCTACTCAACAACCAGAGCAGGCAAGGCTATAGTGATTTTTTTTTTAAGGCAAGGCTACAGTGATGTTATGTCCCAAGTCAAGTCAAGATGAAAACGCTTTGCCAAGTCATATACTTTTTTTAGTCTACAAAATGCTAGTAAGGAAGGAATCATTAAAAGGCTCACCAAATTTCAACCTACATGCTTAGAATATTCTCCATTCTGCACCGCCCATTACCATAACTAGCTATTGTAATAAATCCTTTTCATGAATTATAGAAAAATAGTATTAAAAATTAAAAAGAAGATGCAGCAAGAAACTTCTAAAAATATTGAATTTTATGAATTTTTAACGCGGTCACAATGACTTTGAATGGGATGGGAGAGGAAGCAGGAAACCTCCTCAGGTCAACAAAGGACTTGGCTTCCAAGCAACTAGAAACCTGTTGATAACTTTTCAATAATTGACTCCAACCTTATGGTCTTTTTTTATTGTTATAAATTTAGATAAGAACAAGAATTGGTCTTTTTTCTACGTAGTGATCGCATATGAGATCACAAAAGATTTAAGCTAACATTGTGGCTTGATAACACCAAAATTTCATCTTTGGCCATCCAAAGTTCTCTCTCTCGCTCTCTCTCAAAATGGTAACACCATCTTCAATCCAATTCATTGATTCTGCACTTTCTTGCACCACCTCACATGCTCTATCATATTCAGACCCTGAACAAAAATGGATCATCCAAAAGCACCTGACTTCACTACTTCAAGATTATCCCACTCTCAACCCTTCAATTGATACCTTCATTCACAATGACGGCACCACTGTGAACCTTCTAAATGCAAATGGCTATCTTTTTGTGTCCCATTCCTCACCACCGATAGCAATCACCATTTGGCTTCATGAAAATTATCCTTCCATGGCTCCTATAGTTTTTGTGACACCAAACCCCACGTCCAAAATTCATCCAAACCATCCATTTGTGGACCCTTCTGGTGCCACCAAATCTGCATACCTCCTAACCTGGCAACATCCAAAGTGCAACCTCACTGGCCTTGTGCACAACCTTGTCAAACTCTTTGCAATTGACCATCCCTTGTTCTGTGCTTCACCTAGTTCTAGCTTCACCCATCCGTCTGTTGTATCAAAAATGGAGGCTCTAGACAAAGTCACTGGTGCCATTCACTATGACATAGTGGCCTTAACAGCCAAGAATGAGGAAGAAATAGAGGAGCTATCAAATTTGCAAGCTGTAATGAACAAGAGGGTTGAGATTGCTAGAAGTATATTTTTTGAGCTTGACCATGAAAGATCGACCTTGAAAGGAAAAGTGAAGGAGTTGACTGAGGAAGCTGATGTGCTAATGAACTGGTTGAGAGTTCATGAACCAAAAGCTGCTGTTGCCACAGCTGATGGAGAGGATGATGATATTGATGATGCATTTGAAGCTGTTGACAAGGTGTCCAACTTGATGCTTGATTCCTTAGCTGCTGATGGGGCAATAGAGGACTTGATATATGCATTGGATAAGGCAGTTGAACTAGGTGTGGTGTCTTTTGATGTATATATTAAGCAAGTGAGAAAATTGGCTAGAGACCAATTCTTTCACAGATTCAACATTTATGCAAGTGACTAATAAAAGGTTTCCGACATAACTCATTGACATGTTGAGTTGTTGACTCTCTAACTTGTCTAATCGGACATTACTATATTTTGCCTTTTTAATTCTCTACCTAGTCCTTAAATGTGAAGTATACTTTAACCAAAGGCTAAATGTTGGATTCAAGGCTTAAGCAATCACAAAATGTGGAATTCGACTACCTTGCAATCCCATAGAAAGACATCACGAATTCACGATCCCCTGAGAAAAATAAATGAGTTGTGAAGATGGAAATAAAGATATCAAATTCCTACCAAGATAACTTAGATGTTGTAATCAATGACAACCCTAATGAACCTACAAAAAGGATAAAGGCTTGGCACAAATTACTTGTTTTACATGGCTAAGTTATATATCGTTGTAATGGCCAATTCATATTAGATCTAGTTACTTTTTAATTTTTTTTTTTTTAATAAATGAAATTGAGAGAATGATGCAATAATAAGAATAAGAAATCTAAGGACTACACTACTAATCAAGAAATTTAAAAGGCCAATCATATGACCCCAAATGAACCCTTTTGCTGAAAGAAGGGTGAATATAAGCACATGCTTGATGAAAGTAAAGAATGAAAAAAAAAAAAAAAGTTAAGTTGAGAGTACTTATTCTAAATCCAAAAATCAAAATTTTAAAAATATATATAAATCTCAAATTCGTGTATCTATTTCTTTTGGAGTATAGCTTAGATGTAACTAATGCCTCATCTCTTATTATTGGAGCTTGTAACTTGATTTCTCCTTGAAATGAGGCATAGAATGAAATTATTATCCTTGTCCTAGAAATATTAAGCATGTATTGGTTGGTAACTTTGAAGTTTAAAGATGAATATTTATGTTCTATTGTAATCTAGTTGAGTATCTATTTGTATACTTATATTAACTTGACTGAAAGTCGGATAAGGCAAGTAGGCAACTAATATAAAAAATAACAAGAAAAGGGTAAAATATGTTGTGATAATGAAGAATTATTGAAGATGAATTGGTACAACCCTTTAACCAAAAAAAAAAATACAACTGTACAACAAGTAACAAATAACTATAACTCCTACGGGCCCAATTTGAAATTTGCTGCAACTGGACAGGCCTGGCCCATTGGATCGAGCAATATTGAAGGTGTTCAATTAGGCCTGCTTAATGGAACAAATGGGGCACATACGAACTAATCAAGTGTGTCAGATTAAGACAAAACTAAGTTCATTGAATCAATCCTCTAATGAAGAGAGTATTTGTCCAATTGACTACTTCTGCAATTCATTGACTTTTTATTTATTTATTAATTTTGTGATGGATGTTATTCACGTCATTTTTTATAGTAATACTGACATTGGCCTAAGAGTAAGTCCTAAAAATACATAGGACATGTGAAATATTATATATAGATATATATATATATATATTTTTTAATTTCAGATAATATGTTTTAAAAGGGCAATCTTTTCTCATTCTCCTTCCTAATTTGTCTTTTTAGCGTGATGACTCAATTCAATCACCATAAATTGAATTTTGTTGATTTCTATAACTAATATGAATTACTGTAAAGTTTAAATCCAACCTAACCCAATTCATATATAGGCCTCAGTTTATATTTTGTGGATTTTTTTTTATTCCACAAAATAAGGAATTAAGGCATCATTTGATCATAACTGCAATCACCCAAATTGTCCTGTCTACATAGTTAAGTAATTCTTCATATAATACTTTCCTCAAAAAGTTAATGGCAAACGTCTTGTGTTGTGTGTGCGAGAGAGAGAGACTACACAATATCATTTTTACGTCAATCGAGTCGTGTGATTTATGTGTTAAAATTTAAAATCCTTGATGATGTCCTTATTCTTGAGTGGGACTCGGACTTGGTTTGTAGGCATGTGCACAATAGGGTGGGAATTGGACAAAGTCTTTGGGATTGAGACTTAAAATCTACCGGCCAGAAAGACTCATACCCTTTGTCCCTTTCTTCTTCCCTGTGCCACTAAATATTTTATTATGCTTTTCCTTTAAAGGAAGTCTATATCCTGTAGAAGGAAACGTATTTTAATGACAAATACCAAAAGGTACGTAAAGGAGTAACTTAAGCATTTCATTTCACCAAATGTCTTCATTTTTATATATATTATTTTTTAATAGGACGTTTTTATATTCTTTGTGTTAAATGTTATAGGAGTAGTTCTTTATGATGTTTACTTGGTCTAAAGACTCTAAACAAATATCTACAAAGGTCTAATGAAACTTGCTCACATCTAGTGCCTCTCCCAACATTTTTGTCAACCCAATTACTTGCTTTGTGGAAAATATATATCTTTTATCAATTTCGTCAATGCCTGCACAAGATGGAAATCATATCAAGAATGTGATGTAATTACCTCCACAAAAGCACTTTTCTGAACTTGCAAGGCATTTATTATGGAAAAAAAAGGTCCACCGGTTCTCAAACTTATCATGCCACGGTTGGCAAAAATATCCATGTATTATTTTAACATTTTAAATATGTATGTGACTTATTTATATATATTAATAAGTAAAATTTGGAGAAAATTCTATTAAATTATATAATTAAAGTCCAATTTTGTGTCATGTGTCCTAAATTATTTGTTTTTAGAGAGAGTTATATTTTTTAATTTTGAAGTCAAATGTGGAACCACATCATAAATATTTATCTAAGTGAGTTATTGCGTACAAAAACCAAAGAGTATAAAATTAATGAATATAATTTTTTTTTAAAATAGACAATTTACATTTTCTACCTAATAATATTCTTACAAGACTTTTTAAAGAGTTAAAAAAAAATAGAAGAATGACTATCAATAATATTTAAATTATATATGTAAGAATTATACTATGCATTTTAATGTATATTTTTTAAGTATATTCATGCATATACATGGACCATGGAGTTACAAGCTAGTTTAAATAATACACAAAGTTAGGCTTGAATAAAACACCACTTCATCTGCATGATCATACCTAAATCTACTAAAATTGACCACAAATGTGGTCATCACACCATTAGTCGTGATGAAGGTGCAAAAACAGCAGTGCACTTGTGGTTCTCTCTTCAAAAAATAAAAAATAAAAAATTTGCAGCGCACCTATTAGTGTGCGTTTGGGAACAGATTAAAATTTAAAATTATTTTGCTATTCAGTTTATTTTTCTACTATTCATAGGTCCCACTATACTTTTTGTTACTATTCATGGGCCCCACTGTACTATTTCAACTAACTTTTATCTTTATTTACAATACTTTCAACAATAAGTTTTTAGTTTCAGCAAAATAAGTTGTACTCAAACACACCCTTAATATATATATATATATATATATATTGTGCGCGCCCAATTTGCAGCTAATGGGCCAACCGTATGATGGGATTACAATTTACTTATTATTGTGGGTTTATAGATATCTTACAATGGGTAGTCCCTCGAGATAGATTAAGGCCCACAAAGATAATCGAACTCCCCTTGCCGAACAGTCTTACTCCTTGGTTTCCTCACTACCTCTCTCTCTTTCTCTATTCTCTCTTCTTTTACCCTTTATTGTCCAACCCCATTTCTTCTATTTTCTTTCTATTTGTAGTCTCTCCATAATGGGTCGCCAATAATTATTTTTTAACGATTCTCGTGCGGCTGGGTCCCGTTTTGATTATTCCTGACAGGAGTGGGCCCACTTTGGAAACAGAAATTGAAACATTGGAACTAGCATTAGACGCTAGATGGTGCTCGGCGGCGATACTTTCCAAGGCACCACTGAAGTGTTCCAAAATATAGTTAAGCAATAGCAACACCGAGGCCAAAAATTGTCCTCAGCCATCCTGCTATGCATCAGTACCAATCGGACTCATAAGAAATGGGCCAATGTCCACGGGCCGTTCGACCTTGGGCCATGGGTGATGGGCCCATGGCCGTATACTATACGTATATATATATATATATATATATATATGTTTTATTGTATGTGTCGTATTACATGTTATATTTTGTTTTGCAGGTTATATATCTGATTTTTTTATTGTATTTTTTTTAAAAGAGATAGGTTTAAGTTACACCTGGTGTAACTTCATAAGAATTACACTTTTTTGGACCATTGAGTTGTATTAGATCTAAGGGTGAAAAAAAAGTCATGGTCATGTCATTATTGTTCCCTAAAAATTAGTAAATAATTCATTAACTCTTCTTATTAAAAAAAGAAAAGAAAAAAAAAAAGCATTAACTCTCTGTCCATCATCATCTTCATCTTCTCTCCCTCTCTCACATGGTCTGTATCTAGTACAGCCACAATGATCATTCCTCTTTAGCACAAATAAAAACAAGGGACATGCATTTCTTGTGTTGGGTACAATCATCATCCATTTTGACCCAAGTTTGTTCTGATTAGAAGAAGTACTTGTTTTCTTGGTTTAATTTATAGAATATAAGTGTAATTTTAGCTTATTTTGTTTCTATTCAAAATTTGTGCAAGAAATTAAGTAAAAAAAAATCGGTTTAAGTAAAAATAATAATTTGAACAAAAAGAAAAATCAATGGCCAATCATTACTCATCAATAGCCGATGAACAATTAATCTGTGGTGAGAAAAATAGTGTGTGGAGGAGAGAGAGAGAGAGGGTTAGCATCTAAAAATTGAATACGTTTTCCACTCTATTGGACTTGTTTTCCATTAGCAACATAAAATGTTTTCTATTGAACTACATGTGGTGGTGTGTACTCAGATTGTATGCTAATCAAGAAGATGTTGTTGGAGAATGAGAAATGATTCCTAGCAGTTGGGAAACTTTCAATTGTCTTTGTGTTAATTCATCATAAAGAATTATTACACAAAGACTGTGTGAGAGAAGAAGAAGCTGATGATGGAGAGTAGAGAGTTAATGCTGTTTTTTTTTTTCTATTTTTAATAAGAGTTAATGACTTAATTACTAATTTCTAGAGAATAATAATGACATGACCATGACTTTTTTTTCACCCTTAGATCTAATACAAATCAATGGTCCAAAAAAGGTATAACTCTTATGAAGTTACATCAGGTGTAACTTGAACCCATCTTTTTTTAAAAATCTATTGTTAAGTTTATTAGTAATAAATGGTGTTTATAATACTTGTTTTATAAAGAACATTAGTATTTTGGAACAATGATATCCTCCCATTGTCCATATGGCTACTTAATAAACACCATTTTATATATTTATTTACTTTTAAAAATAGCTTTGAGCTGACCCAAACCAGCCTAGCAAATAGATTTTTTTTTAATAGAAGAACCTAGCAAGTAGTTGGTTTAAAAAAAAAAAAAAAAAAAAAGAGTAGAAGAAACATTTCACACCTAAAAACCTGTTTAGCTACTCTAAATCAACCCAAAACAAAATAGAGATTAAAAAAAAAAAAGAAAAAAAAAAAAGAAAAGAAGAAGAAGAAGAAGAAGAAGATATTTGAGTTGGCCCAACGAGCCCAATTTTTTTTTTTTAATTTTTATTCTAGCACTTATCAAATGCCCACTGCACCATGTACATTGTACACCCTTGAATATTCTTGTAAACTATCATGTAATGGGTTAAAGTAAATTCCTATACTTGTGAGTATAAAATTAAGCAAATATACTTCAAAAAAGCATCTGTTGACCTGCTTGATTAAGATGACGTGTGTTATGAACTTTTATACATATACTATCTTACAAAAATTGAAATTTCATGAGAAGATTTTATATATTTCATGCTCTTTAAGAAAATCAATTTTCCTTTTTGTAGCATGTTCTAATTATTTTTAAGTATGTATTTAGACGAGTTTATTTTCATTTTTTATAATTGTATAAAATATATTTATATATACAAAAGTCAATACTTTAAAAGGTTGGTGCATTCTTTTTAAAGATTATTTGGAATGATGATTTGAATTATCTCGTGAGTCGTGACATAATTTTTTAAAATTTAATGTTAACGATTACCTTAGAACAATTGTTAATAATGCATATTAGAAAAAGTTTAACATCGCTTTTATAAGAAATATAAAAACTGTCAATAAAATTAATTGCTTTATCATTTTTCATAAAATTTGTCTAAAAATAGTTTATAGACCAATACATTTAATACATACATTAAGAGCAATTGCATCAGTGGGTCTAAAATACAAAAAGTGCAAAAATTTACATAATATAGCATAAAACACACACGCATCTGACCTTGTAAAACTTTGTAAATATCCAAACTTGCTATAGTAACCGTGCATATATGCATGATTACTGTAGTTTTGTATCTAATCATTTGGCTCATTTCTCAATTTGGCTCATTTCTCTCTCTCTCTCTCTCTCTTTCTCCCTTTGAAACGAACTCAGACTTCTTCTCTTTTCTTCTCCCTCATATTCTTTTTCCTCTGTTACATAGCGACACACCCACGAGGAAAAACCAATGGAGAGACACACAAACACACTCACACGGACAATCCAGCAGATAGATAGCATT
This sequence comes from Quercus ilex subsp. ballota, assembly GCA_032727855.1. NCBI lineage: Eukaryota > Viridiplantae > Streptophyta > Magnoliopsida > Fagales > Fagaceae > Quercus > Quercus ilex. The sequence goes on from CM064919.1 coordinate 42,924,270, forward strand.
CTTGTAAAATTGACACACCAACACATACAGATCGGCACTGGTGGCTTGTGGATCGGTTGATTAGTGCTAATGGCTTATGGATTGGTGGCAAAGATGTCATCTGTGGGTCAATGGAAGTGGATCAATGGATTGGTGGTGGAGATTAGCATTTCTGGGTCGACTGGATCGGTGGATCAGTGCTTGTGGAGGAGATCGGTGCCTATGATAAGGAAGGAAATCTGTGAGAGAGAGAGAGAGACGTTTGATTGAGAATCTGTGTTTAAGAGACTAAAGAGATAGAGTGATAAGGACAAAAAATAAAAGCATAAAATAATAATAAAAAATTAAAGAAAAATTATTATTTAAATAGAATAATATGTATAATAGATAATCTGATATTGATGTTTTTGAAAAGTAATTGTGGAAAATATAAAAAGTAGATTCTAATGCTGAAATAGTCAAACAAAATTTACAAAGAGTGATGCTAATGCTCTAACATTTCCCCTTTTTAAATCAAGGAAAAAAAAAAAAAAAAAAAAAAAGAGTTAAGATTTCCTGCTCTTGGATTGCCTAAGACAAGATCTGTTTTTCTAACCTTGTTTAAAAAAGAAGACAAGATTTATTCGGTTCATACAACGCTTTAGCTTCTGTCCTAGGATTTGGAACACCGTACACGAACCAATCACAATTGACCCATAACATTCACACACTGACCCTCCAATGTTTTTATTACAATATCATCAAATATCTAAAATACCCCTATACTTTTTTCACCCTCCTTCTCTTTAAACCAAGGATCCCATAGTAACTTCACACCGAAACAAACTCCACTTGTAAGGGCAAGAATCCCCTACTTTCCAAATCCAAAACTCGTACTCTGGTCTTTCCTCCTCATGCGAGTCCACGATTCTTAACGTACACCTCTCTCCTCAGTTTCCTACAGATCCCATTTGTTCTTTCTTCTTCTCGGCCATGTCTTCAAGACCATTTGCTTCTCTTCCTCTTAGCCTTCACATTATTGCTTCCTTCTCACAGTTCCGTACACCGGCTTGTAACTCTAGCGCATTTGGGAGATAAGTAAGGACCTCTGAAATCCGTTCAAACAATGGAGATTTCTAGTGGGGTCTTGGTTTTTTCGATATTTCTCTGCTTTTTCGCATCTGGGTCCTTCTCTATCGAGGATTTTCACCAAGCGTAAGTGATTTTTAATGCTTTTGTTTTTTTTTGGTTGTCTGGATTTGAATTCTGAGGCTAGTTGGATTTGTTTACTGCTTCAATTGGTTTTAGAATAGTTAAACTGATAAAGTTCAATTTTTTTTTTGCTTGAATGTTATGGAAAGTTGCAATTTTGAATTGGGTTCGTTTTAATTTTCGTGATCTTGGTGATACGTTTTTGTACAACGGTTGGTTGGCACTTTGTGTGCACTTTTTATTGCTTTTAGAAGCAATGTTTGGTTTGGTTTGGTTTTTCTTTTCACAAAGAAAAATCACTTTCAGTGTGCTAATTGAACAGTACCTATATTCTATCTTAGTTTCGTTGTAGTTTGAGGGCCGTTTGGTACGTCCGTTTAATCAACAGTTTTCAATTTTTTTGGAAATACGGTGAAAAAGTGTATCAAAATACGTGTAATTTTGTGAAGTAAAGCAATGTAGTGCTTGGACTATGAGATAATTAGGCCAAATTATGACCTTTAAGTTCAATTTAAGTTGTAAGAAAATGAATGATGACCTAGCAGGTTCAAGAGAAGTAGGTTCTTAGTTTATGGAATAGCATAGGTTGGGCTGGTTATTTTGGTTTGAGGCAGTGAAAAGGTGAAGAAAATTCATTGAATGTGGCTATTTTAAACTTGAAAAATAATTGAATTTGGCTATTTGAAGGTTTAGATTTAGATGTGCAGTGATTCCTAGCAAACTTTGGTGAGTAGATGTAGCTATAACTGGCTTAGTGCCATATATGATACGTCTCCTGAATTTTCTTTGGAGAATTATTCAACAGTGCTTCTTTTCTATTCTCCTATGTCTAGGTCCTTTGGTCCATAATGCAGTCATCATGGTTGGGTTGTAGGTATATCTTATATGAGGAAAATGTTTGGTTGTGAGGAAGAATTTATATTGTTGGATCTAGACTCAACATATATTTTGTAGGATGGTATCAATCTAATTTATGCTCAGCGATGCTCTTGCATTAGAATTCAATCCTCGTGTTCTGCTTATCTAGCTCATGACTTCTCTCTGGGCAGAATTTATATCCATCATGACCAAACTTTGAATTACAGTAGCATAAGCCTGACCTATCAAGATATTCAAATCTTACACACACACACACACACACACACACAAGAGACCTATGCTTCACCTTATAGCCTTTATGGATAAAGGGGAAAAATAAATAAACAAAACTTACAACTTTTGTGGGTTTTATTTATTTTTTATTTTTTTCTTTAGCTCATTATTTTTGGATTTTTTTTTAAAAATTTTTATTGTGACAGAGGTACTTGTTTCCCCAAGGCTGCCATGCCAAAATGCTATGCTTATTATGCACTCTTTTTCTTGCATTGATATAGAGATTACTAGCTTTTGATCATTGTACACTAGATTTTTCTTTTCTTTTATACATTGTAGAAGTTAACGCATGAATTTTTTTTTTTTTTGGGTACATACAGGTTTCCTATTGTGGAACCTGATCCTGGTCATACAAAACTTCGTCTTTCAAGGGAAGGCCTGGAGGCCATTGGGAGGATAACAACCCCTATTGCAGCTGTTGCTGTAAGTCTGAGATCTGTCTTCCTGAGCATCTAGTACTTGGTTTTTTTTTTCCAGTTGAATAAGATTAACAGATATCTTTCAAATCTACGTTGTTTTATTTTGCTTAATATTAGAAACCATCTTTGATTCTCTGAACAAACTTGGGGTGACCATTTATGGGCTGACTGCTTTCTAATAAAGTGGTTACTTAATGTTATGAAGGAACAATGTTTTCTCCATTTGCTTGAATCATCTACCTATGGTTTGTTTCCACAGAGCTTATTGATATTTTTTACATTTTTGTGTTCTAGTACCACTCCACCTTGCTTATAATTAGACATTTTACAACTTGAAGCCATGGATTTAAAACTGAATCTAGATACAGTAAGTTTGGAAATCTAAATCTGTGGATTGCCATATAATTAAGTAATAGCATTTTGCGAGAAGCCTTTCATGACTTTCACTAGTCCATTCTGTGATGATAAGTGTGCATCAAATTATTATTTCTGATCAGTTGTACTTTCTTAAGAAATTGTATCTAAGTAGTAAAGATTTTTTTTTTTTTTCCCACCTGTTTTGAATCTCCCTTGATCATTATATTGTCAGGTTATTGGGCCGTACCGCTCTGGAAAATCATTTTTGCTCAATCAACTTCTCTCCCTCTCTTGCTATGAAGGTCTGAATTTGTTGTATCCTTATTTCTTCTTTCATAAAATTGATTAATTTTAATGATGTAATATCTCTAAATGTTCTATTACCTCCCAGGGTTTGGTGTTGGACACATGCGTGACACAAAGACAAAAGGTAAAGGCAGATGTAACCTTGATGTTGTGGTACTTACGTGAATAAAAAATAGATCATGATGTGGTGGATATGCTTATCTGTTTTTGGAGTATCATTTGAAAGGTCTCTTGTTCTCTTTTACAGGAATATGGGTTTGGGGAACCCCAATAGAATTGGATATTGATGGAGTTAGAACCTCTGTCTTTTACCTTGACACAGAGGGATTTGAAAGTATTGGGAAATCTAATGTATATGATGACCGGTAATCTCTAATATGTCGTGTAATTTCGGTTTGCAATTGCTGGTTGTAAATTTTTTGCGTGCTTTGCATTTCTAATATCTGCTTTTGCAGGATTTTTGCTCTGGCAACTGTCATGAGTTCTGTGCTCATCTATAATCTGCCTGAGACAGTTAGTTGCCCTGACTTTTACTTCTTAATCATTTTGTTAATTTCTCTTGCTTGGAACTGAACTACTTTCTTAGTTTACTTAAGGACCAAATCTGAGGTTGAGGATGAGAATAGTAGGATAGTCATTTCTTGGATTTTGTATGTGTGTGGTTGTAGAGAAGAAATATGGTTCCAACTGTGAATATGATATGTTCTGTCTTGGATGTGGGTGGCCATGAGAGAATGCAAAAAACATGAGAAAACATCTCCTGCTTTGTAGGGGCACAGAGTGATGGATGATATAGAGAATCCACTTACAAAGTATTTTATAGATTTATCATGTCATTAGTTAAGACAGTTCTTTTTAGGTTCTTGAGATGCCAATTACATATGAGCCTCTACTTCATTTGCTAGGTTTTAGGAAGCAACTGTTGTTCAAGCCCGCATTTCACTTTGGCACATCTTGGTTAATATGGCTATATTAATTTGTTTGTCTCATTGTGTGCCTAGATTCGTGAAGCTGACATCTCTCGGCTGTCATTTGCTGTTGAGCTTGCTGAAGAATTTTATGGGAGGTATACAATACAATTATCCAAGTTCTTTATGAAGCATTTTATGTTATTATAGCATTGGTAGTTTTGAACACCCTATTTTTATTACCAAAACTAACTTTATTCTTCTGGTTTAATGTACAATGAACATCACATGGTAAATAGAGTGAAGGTAATTTTCGAACCCTTGTATATTTTTTTTAAATTGTAAATTTTCTTATAATGAGTTTTATTACTAACACTTTGTTATGCATTTGAATGGCTGGGTACTTTCATAGGGCCAAGATATTGCCTTTGAACCTGCAAAGCTTTTGTGGCTTATCCAGCGTGATTTTCTACGTAAGTTTAGAAATGCTTTCCTAGGATATTTTTTGTTGAAATATGAATCAAGAAAGTTCCAAGCGTTTTTGGATCCAATCACCTTTTTCTTAAGCTTCCAAGATCAAGCTGTAAAAATTAAAATGGATGTTGACAAGTTTTTGACTTGGGAGATTCCCAAAGGATGGTGCCCCACTTTTGTAGTTAAATGGAAACTGATATTGTTGGTGGTCTTTTACAGAAGGGAAGTCTGTGCAAGAAATGGTGGATGAAGCTCTTCGACATGTGCCTAATAATGATGGTAAGTTTGTTTTTACCATACTTGCACTCATTCTGTATGAATTATATTACAATACCCTTACTGCAACTTTATAACAAATTTTTGATAGTGGGGCACTTGTCATGTTTGCAGGGGACAAAAATATTGATATGGTAATTTCTCTTCCTGATGCTGCTTTGTCAATTATCAATAAATGACTACTCTGGAATTCTAAGTTTACTCTTTTGTAACTTTATCAGGTTAATCAAATCCGTGACTCGTTGGCTGTTATGGGTGATAACAGCACAGCCTTTAGCTTACCACAAGTATGTGTTTGCATCAGCTTGTATTAATCTCTTCCAGCTCTTCCTCCCTTCTCTATCTTTACTCTTTACTCTGCTAGTTAACCTAAGTAATAATAAACAACCAGGTGGTTAGTTGATATGGCATGCTGGCTTCCTAAACTTATTGTGAACATCTAGTTATGTTACAAGGACACTTCAAATGTTTTTTTTTAACCCTTGCTGGATGACATGACATGGGAATGGCACTTATGGGTGTTGGATATGAGTTGTATATACCTTTTGTGCATTAAATGTGTCTGGCAGAGGAATAGAGGAGTTCATGCTTGACGTTGCCTTGATTGTCTTCTTCCTATTTTCATTTTGTACATGGTTACTTCAAGATAAGTTGAGACGCATGAGTATCAATTTTTGAATGACTTATGGCATATAGGAAAAGTTTTCCTGTCATTCAAGGATTGAGGAAAAGTTGGATTTGCCTGGTAATCTGTGAAAAATGTTGCTGTTAGGATTATGGTTAAGTTATTAAATTCACCATTTCTAATAGCTTAAGCTTTCGAGAGAATTGGTAATTTAACATGGTATCAGAACAAGAGATCCTAAATTCGATTCTTGTCTTTACTCTACCTCCCATTTAAAATATTAAAAATCCCACGTGTAAGTTATTGAATTCACAATTGCCTAATAGCTTAAGCTTTTGGGAGAAATTCACCATTTCCTAATAGCTTAAGCTTTTGGGAGAATCGGTAATTTAACAATTGCAATTCTTTTTCAAAAATTATATTAAGGAAAATAAGTTTTTTAAAAAGTTGTAGTCTTCACATACATGAATAATCCATATTCTGGTTCATTTATTTTTAACATCCAATAATAGTTGGACTGTGCCCTTTATTTTAATTTTGGGAATGTCACTTGAAACTGAAATAGCCTGCTTTTGAAATTTATTTCCAGGACTTGTTTATGAGTGTTTTCAGAAATCTGTTTCTAAATATTTTTCCGGAGAACAAGAAGAAAGTTTAGAAACATGTTGCTTCCTAATCTGCAAACCCCAAAAAGGGGGAAATTTTTTTTATGATGTTTTAAAATTGATTTTTTTCAAGAATAATCCTGTCAAAACAATTTTTAAGAATGTGTTTGGAAAAACATCCCCCCCCTCCCCCCCATGGTTCTTTTTTTCCCCTGTTTTTGGGAATCTGAGAACAGGAAACATGTTTTTAGCAGGAGGCAAACAAACTCTATCCTTATTCTGACATTGCACATTCGTAAAAATTTGTGAGTTTCACTATACAAAGCCTTATTCCAGAAGTCTTTATTTTTACCACCTTGATGGTGTTCAGATCATTCTACATGCAGGGTTATTGGCAGTGATCTTCATTAGGTGCACGTCTATGTTGGGGATGTGGGGTATTTTGGATGTCAATACATCATAGACTTGTACATAAAATACTAGTGTTATTATTTGGCTTGTCACTTAAAAAAATTCTAATACATGTATATCAGATTCCTCTTCTTTTTTTCTTCTTTTTTGGGGCATATTTGTGCTTATAATGTAAGCATGCATATGTGTGTGTGTGAACGAGCTGGGTTACTGAGATATGCATATTGCCTTATTTATATGTTGGTTTTGCTGTAGATCCAGACTATTTGTTGGCAAAAGCAAACGCTTGCCGTTAAAATATGTGGCTTAGGTGATCTTTTTGACCCATTTGTGAACTATTAAACAGCCTCATCTCCAGCGAACAAAGCTTTGTGACTTGAAGGATGGTGAACTTGAACCTATGTATGTCAAGAAGCGAGAGCAATTGAAAGAGCTTGTTGCTGGCATTATCCATCCGAAGATTGTTCAGGGTAAACATCTAAATGGAAAGGAGTTTATCTCTTTCCTGGAGCAGGTGCCTCTCTTTAGTCTGAAGATATTGCTTTAAAATCATCTATAGTTTGAGAATAAGTAAGATTTTTAAGTTGTTCATCATCTTAGTGTCGTTTTTGGCAGTTGTCATGAAACTCAACCTGTGATGTTTTGGGTTGGAGAATTGGCAATTGAATATTTTCAAAACTTAGACCAGTTTCGACTCTACCCTTAAAGTGCACAGATTCCTCAAAACCCTTTTATTTGTCTAATTTAAAGCCACTTACAACTTTTGAGATTTATTGGCTAGTGTCCCTATGTATGGAGTTCCTTCTCTTTGGTTCTTGTAAATGACAATCACTTTTTGTTTTCAGAAGATAATGATACTATTGATTTACCTAGGGAACCTATCATTTCAACTGAACTTTTTTGGTGCCTCGTTTCTTTTTACATGCCATTTGTTACGTCTAGTGATGCCAATGTCCTTGACATAGTGCCACTGTTAATCTCAAATTTTGATTAAATTGAAAATGTTGTTATAACTAGTGGACAATGGTTTTTTAAATAAGATCCACCCCTTATTATGGAGGGAGAAAATGACAGTTCTGATGACTCACAAAAATCTTAGAACTGTCAATTTCTCCCTCCATAATAAGGGGTGAATCATGGGTTCAATCCTGTACTTTGCCTAAGTTGTGTATGCCTATAAAAGAAATAAAAGATCATTACTAATAATAAATTTGAACAAGATTTCTCAGGTTTAGAATGACTTGCATTATTAATTTGCATCCCTTTTAACTGTATGTATTTTGAATTTTCAACTTTAGATACTTGAAGCCTTGAATAAAGGGGAGATCCCATCAACGGGTTCTCTTGTGGAGGTTTTCAATAAAGGTATTCTTGAGAGGTGTTTGAAGCTATACAGTGGTTGGATGGCAGCATTGCATCTACCTGTCTCAGAGAAACATCTGGAAGATACCCATCAAAGGTCTAGAGATGGGGCAATGAAAGTCTTTGATGAGCAGCATTTTGGACGACATCATGCGAAGAAATCGGTCGAGCAACTGAATGAAGAAATACAAAAGGTATGGTTTGGGCCATTTTATTAAAACAGAATTGTTGTATATCGATCTATTTACATTCTTGGACTGCAATGTGGAATGGATGAAAGTTTCAAAACGATGGCTTGTTGTGAACGTTATTGAGCAATTATAAAATTAACTCATGTAATCAGTTCCCCAAAATAAGACATTGATTCCCGTTTAAGTAGTTGGCATTGTACTTTCAGTTATCCTTTTATTTCTGTTTCATGATCATGTTATTGGCAATAAATTATTGTAAAGGTGATCTAGCTGCTGGTGGTCTGGCAGCGATGGACATCTGTTGGTGCTTTCCTACTAGGTTTAGGACTTAAGGGTTAAATGCAATACTCTGTCTTTCATATTTATTGTAGGTCCTCATTTTCGTGCACACACTTTGAAGTTTGCATTTTTTTTTTTAATTGCACTTCAAATTTTGTCTAGGTGTATAAGAATTTCATTATGGGAAACGAATATCAATCCTCAAAGCTCTGTGAGGCACTATATACCAAATGTGAGGAAAAAATGGACCAGCTTCAAGTTCTCAGGCTTCCTTCCATGGCAAAATTTAATGTAGGTTTCCTTCAATGCAACCAAAGTTTTGAGGTAGAGTGTGTTGGACCTTCAAAAGCAAACTATGAGCGACGAATGAAGAAGGTTAGGCATAATCCTCATATTCTATTTTTTTATTCCTTCAGTTTGATTCTTCTGCCAATATTTTTTAGTTGTTGATCATCAGAGTAAAACTCAGTTTTTGCTTGGATTTTAGGGGAATAAGAATTAGGAAGTGCATGTGAAACTCTAATGGAGTTGTTGCTAAGAATGATTATAGGAATATTAGATAGTGGACTTTAATGCAGTAGGTCTTAGAAATGAAAGACTTGTTTTAGTTGTCAATTAAATTAGATTATCTTATTTCCATGTGGTGTCCAAATGTGCCCCTTTCAGTCTGCTAAATTGTAACATGAATACACCATATAAATCTGCAGATGTTGGGGAAGTCACAATCTCTATTTATCAAGGAATACAACCACAGGCTCTTCAATTGGTTGGTGGCATTCTCCCTTGTCATGGTGGTGGTGGGCCGGTTTATCATAAAATTCTTTTTGATTGAAATTGGGGCATGGATACTCTTTATCTTCTTAGAGACATACACGAGGATGTTTTGGTCAGCAGAGTCTCTTTACTACAACCCAGTTTGGCATTTCATAGTAGCCACTTGGGAAACACTTGTTTACAGCCCTTTCCTGGATTTGGACAGGTAATGAAAGGTTTATTCTTTTGCACCTCTAAACAAATATGAACATCTGTGATACCTCAATCTTGTGTTTAGGCCTGCTTGACTGTGTTTTCTATTGTTTTCGCACCTTCACAAAACATTATTATGTGCCATTATTGCTACCTTGTGTTGCAGTTTTGTGTTTGGCACTATATTTACTTGTAGAGCAGCATGTGTGCCTTATTAATAAAATACAAGGGTGTCCTACCGGCTGCAAATATTTCTTCTTTTTCAACTTTTTAGCAAAACATTTGTTTTCATTGTTTAATGAGACATTTTTTTAATGAAATGCATCTTATGTTTATTTATTTAGTCATTTTCTGTTGTTTGAGACAGATGGGCAATTCCCATGGGTGTAATATTGGCGATATTTATTCTATATTGGCGATGTTATGGGCGAAGAAAACATGGGTCACGTTGGCTATTACCGCTATACAACAATCAAAAAAGCGGCTCAAATCGGTCAAGATCAGATTAAGCATAGAAACAGCATGCATGCTTTTAAGGCCCTTGGTCTGCCTGCTTGATCATCTTCTCGAGCGAGCTCTTCTTTTATAATACATGAAGCCCGCCAATCTGCTATTTTGGTCCTCGATACAGATTTTATTGCAAGACCGTGAAGACGTGAAAGATCATTGGCTGCATTGATAAGTCTGTAATTGTAACATCTCCAATTGGTTTATATTATTCTAATCTGTTGATTATTTTAAATTTCTATTTTTTTCACAGTTATATCTGTTAAATTTACTCAGTAAATCAGAATGTAATACATTAAAGGGGAAGAGGAAAGGAGAAGAAAAAAAGTTAGAGAAAAGAAAAAGGAAAGAGAAATTGTTTTAAGTAATTGACTTGCTATGAATTCTTTTAGTCATTAATTTGGTCAGATTAATTACATGATAACATGAGGATGTGTCAATATATTACAAGTTCTGTTAAATTGGATTGTCCCAAAAGTTTAAGTTATTGAGATTTGGTAAATTTAATCATTTAATCACATACATTTAACAAGTTCTTTTGAATCATAACTTCATCTATTTTGGTGCAATAATGATTTTATGCTTTCAGTATATGCATTATCTTTCTCAAAATATATGGAGTCTACAATTGTGAGTTTCACATGTTATGATAGAGATGATGCATATGCTAGACGTATGACTTTCTCATTTTGGTGGGCATGATTGTATGGATTCCTACTTTTACCTTGAGCTTTTTTTCATATATACTAACAATTAAGTCATAGTGACTTGTTGGGAACTGAAGAGTGCGTTTGGAGCAGATTATTTAGCTGAAATTGAAATTTTTTTGCTGAAAGTGCTATAGATAAAACTAAAAGTGAGCTAAAATAGTACAGCGAGACTTATTAATAGTAGCAAAAATAAGCTGAATAGTAATAAAAATAAGCTAAATAGTAAAAAAACTTTCTTTTTCAGTTAATGCCAAATGCAACCAAAAAACAAAAGTAATTACATTCCTTTTAATATAGTTGTACTTTGTGATTGGGGTTAACATTACTCCTAAGGAATAATGAAAATCACCAAATTGTACTTTTAAGGAAAAATGAAATTGAAAAGCACGAAATTACTTTCCAAGAAAAGAAGAAAGAACACCAAACGTTGGCCTTTTAGTTTAAAGGACATTTTTCCTAATACAGTTTTGCCGTAGTTGGATGTTAAATGGATTGGTCAATCACACGTTTCTTCTTCATTTTATATTTATTATTTTTTATAATATCAATGGTATTAGTCTTATCTTTGTTGGATATTGTTAGTGAATTCAAATGGCCGCAGGAGGGTTATCAAGGTGGATACATTAGGCCATAATTAACAAAAGTGTTTGTTTTTGCTTTTGTTTTCCCTCTTTTCAAATACATATATGTTAGTATTACAGTAAATAATTATGGGATGTAGCGCGATGCAAATTGTTGATGAGAGATGAGGTGAGCTCTACAGAGTGGGAATATCCTTGTAACTCTAGAATCGAGAAAAGCTTAATTGAAATTGTTCATGTTAAATTTAACAGTGAACATATTTGGGAAACTGTATAGGCATTAATTATTTTTTAAAGAAAAATGCTTTAATCGGTAAAGCACTAAGCTTGTAATTTAATTTGTGTTTCCATAATTATTCGCATATTAAGAGTATTCACATCAGTCCGTGTAAAATTTTTCATCTATTTTAGCATAAGAATTTACTTTTTTTATTTTATATAACCAATTTTTCAAAACACCTATATCAGTTAATCTATTTTAAAAGATATTTTAATAAAATATTCATTCTTCATTAATTTTTTATTATTTTCTCTAATGATTATACTTTTTTAATGGATGGGAAAATGATTGTAGAACTGCGTGAAACTAACAACAGTGCTAATAGACCATTTTCTCTTCTTCTTGATGACTGCAGATCCTTACTAGACAGATTCCACCAAGTCCTAGTGGAGCATGTGTTTCAGGAAGGGAATAAAAGTGCAGATGTGCTTGCCAGAATGGGCACCGTTATGTCAGAGATTTTTGTTGTTTATTATTTCCCCCCTAACTCTGACATGCTCTCTATTGTAAATATGTAACCACAAAATAGTGGTTCCGGCAACTACCAACAGATCGGTGTCTTCGCCTATCATACCGCCATCAATGAAATATTTCAGTGTGTTGTTTTAGGGTTACGCACCGGATATATATATATATATTATTTACTATTAGTATGGTGAGTGATATAAAATTTTAGTTTAAAAAAAGTACTGATTTGAATTAAAAATTTTAATATAGACTTTAATAAAATTCTAAATAAAATCATCAGCTTTGTTTGGACAAATAAAAACTCAATTATGATTCTTTTGTAATTAAATCATATTGTAGAGATATTTGCAAACTAGGAAGCTTCATTTCCCACTCACTTTTAACCCCATATGTGACCCTTTTTTTTTTTTTCCTTCACAAAATCACATCTTTTCTCTACTTCCTCTACCATGGTCTTTTCTCTTCATTTTTTTTTTTTTAATCTTTTCCTTTGCCGTAGCTCTCAAGCACTTGATGAGTTTTTTGTTGAAAGTTTTATTTTGGGTTCTAAGTTGTTAGAGTTTTCCGTTGAAGGTTTGATTTTGGGTTTGGATTGATTTTTGGTTTAATTTTCCTTTGTTTTTGGTTGATTTTTTGATTGGAATATCATGAGTTGTGATGAGGTGTGATGGGTTGTGGTGGTTGGGCAGTGTTGGGTGGATTTGATGCAAATTGGGACGGACAAAGTTGAGTGGATTTGCAGCAAATTGGGATGGACACAGAAAGAAGAGAGAGAAAAAGAGAAATTAATAAAATATGAGAAATGCTAACGAGTGCCTTTAGAGCACTGGTTAATAATCCATTTAAAGAAAATTTTTATGGGAAATGAAAAAAACGTAATTAATATTTTGACATCTTTTTTCATTTCCCATAAAAGTGGTATTAAAACTTTCCTAAAATGGATTATTAACCAATGTCCTAAAGGCACTCGTTAGCATGACCCATAAAATATTGATGCAGCGTTTTTAGTGCTATGTTGTGTAAATTTTTTGCACTTTTTATATTTTGCAATGACTTTTTGTGTAAATTAATAAAATCATTTGTCTTCATGTTAGCTCTCTCTATATAGTTGGACTGCCGAGTTACTTTGTGACTTGACTTGCACATATCTTCCTATGAGCCTACTCTCACTTCTCAGTTTCACTTTTCCATCAATATAATTTACATAAGCTTCACTTTTGCTTTTAAAAGTAAAATTCAAAAACCTTTTTTTTCTCTCGTGCTCTTCGCCAATTTCTTGTTATTATGGCAACTCTAAAATCTGCTCTATTATTCTATGGAGATTACATGGAAGATTATGAAGTTATGGTTCCATTTTGTGTGTTTAAGGCATTTGGGGTACGTGTTGATTGCGTCTCTCCAAACAGGCAATCCGGCCACAAATGCATCACTGTTGTTCATGACTTCATGGGCTACGAGGTAATCTTTAATAATTTTATTTTTGCTAAATTATAAATCACAAGCCTAAAGTTGGGGTAATTGTGATTTTTCCTTCTAAAATTTCAAAATTTTGATTCGCTTTTGTAACATTATGAATTGTTTGGATCCCCCACCCCCCCGGTTTTGTCAATGCCTAGATTTTCATATTGGCACCCCAACGACACTCTATGTTTGTGTCTGTTTTGATTTACAATCTCTATATTTGGGATTGTTTTGATTTTGCTTCCTCTACGCTTGGGGTTATTTTGATTAATCTAACACTTAATAGATAGTTCAGACTACATATTAACGAAAGTGAGTAAATTCAAATGGCAAATTACAGTAAACCTACTTGTAGTTTCACCTGTTTGCATATTGTCTATCCGTAGTTTAAAACTTAACACTTTGCCCAGCTATGTTTAACTCCATTAAGTCTCCGTTACCCACATATGTTAAAAATAGGGGTAAACATGTCTTTTTGCTCTCATTTTATGTCCCTCTCATCCAAAAAAAAAAAGAAAAACAAAAAATACAAAAGAAAACAAGAACAAAATGGGCTATTTCAAACCCAAGAATATGCATCTCTTAGAACATGGCTCAAATCATTTTTTTTTCAAACCCAAGAACACAACATTTGTAAATATAGTTCAAGATTTTCAGTTACACACATCCAAAAACGTTTTCAAAACTAACTCCCCTGACTCCATACCAAAAATCCCTTTCATTTTTCAAACCCAAAAAACCAAACTCAACACAAACCCCAACCTCCTTCTCGGATTGAATTTAGTAGCAAAAAATCAGTTATGGAGTTGGAGCAAACGCCAAAGAGAGCCATCATTGTCAATGGTGTCGATGAATGGTGTAGCAACATCCACCAACAAAAACAAAAAGAAACCCACAAACGCAACAACCAACAATCCAAGAAACCCTCTAGTACTCATCGTCTGAAATTAAAACCTACCATACCCATCTTCATTGTGAAATCCCGCTTCCATGAATTCCACCCATAAGCACCACAACTTAGCACCACCACCACCATGCCCACAATCCACAACAACTGCAAGCCACAAACCACCATAATCGTATCATATCAAACCCACAACCCAAAAGAGGAAAAAAAAAAAAAAATGAAAGGGATAAATCTTCCTGGATCTTGCTCTTGGGTTTTCCATCTGGGTGGCTAATTGGATTTTCGCTGTGGTGGCCAATCGGCCTTGCTAGCACCACAATTGGAGAGAGAATAGATGAGAGAGAGAGATCAATCGATGTAGTGGAACAGAGGGATAAATCTAAGTTTGAGAGAGAGAGAGATGATGGGAGTGAGAGAGAAAGATGATGAGAGTTTGAGAGAGAGAAACGATGAAGCAAATAAGTTTGCTTGTCTATTTGATCTTGTTTTGACACATAGCTGTTTCTCTACAAAATCCCCTCTTTGATATGTTTGTTTGTGTTTTCTCAGTTATTTTTTTTGTTTTGAGAGGAGAAAGACATAAAATGAGAGCAAAAAGATCTATTTATCCATTTTTTTTAACAGAGTTGGGTAATGGAGACTTAATGGAGTTAAACATAGGTGAGCAAAGTGTTAAGTTTTAAACCACGGGTAGGCAAAGTGCAAATAGGCCAAATCACAAGTGGAGTTACTGTAATTTGCCCAAATTCAAATGATATTGAACATTAGAGGAGTGGATCATAATTTTGAAAACTTAAAGAGCAAAATCAAAATAATCACAAATTTTCGGTGTGTAATTTGTAATATGGTAGTTTTTATTTATTTAAAAATATCTTTTGTAGGAAAAGAGAATTGAACCCTGAACGTCTTTATTAGGAAGTGTTAGTTAAACTAAAAGTCATTGGTCTTGACTTTGGATACCTTTTTAAGAGAGGTTAACAATGAGTTCCTTGATCTTTAACTCACATGTTTGTTTGCAAAGAATTTTTACATCTCAAGAATGTCCAAGTGTGCATTAGGTCAAATTATAAAAACTTTTTTTTTTGAGAAAATTTTAACCTATCTCTTTATCATAGACTAAGACACTAATTGATTTTCTGTTGTAAACGGAGATTCTCTTATTTAACCATTAGAGTTAATTGGTGTCATGTAAAAATGGAAAATATAGGATAGTAATTACCAACCACATTAAAATTGGTAAAATTATTAGTACTTTTTATTTTGTTGAAGTGTAAGTGTATAAAATATTATTTAGCAATTAAATAAAATTTGAAAAGATACTGGTCTTGATTCCTTGCATCTTATTCTTACCTACTCCATTATAGGATACCTGTTCTCAATTCTCGTCATTCTCTTTTTATCTAATTAATTGAGTGACATAACCATTTTGATGATAGTACAAATTTATTAAGGATGATAAAAATGCTTCTTCTTCTTCATCATTCAGTTCCTCAATGAGTTTTTTTTCTCATATAAGGAATGCTTCTTTTTCTTCATCATTAATATTGTACCAAGAAGTGAAATCGGGTTGGGATAAAACCAGATACAATCTCAAATTCTAAATTTATGTACAAAAATAAAATAAAAGTTAAAAACTAAAATTATTATCTTTTTTAATATATAAAACTTACAGATTGAGATGAAAATGAATATGATAAATGTGACATCAACAACCTAACAAATAAATTTCTTAATTATATTTTTATTTTATATTTAAAAATTGATATATTAGTTTGGAGTAGTATTTATATAGTAAGATTTGTAATACTTTAACGTCATTTGAAAAAAAAAGGAAAAAAAGGGAGCTATTTGTTACATTCTCACAGGGAGAATGTGTTAATCACTTTCCTATTCCCTCAACAGCTCTACACAGAATTACCAGGCCATGTCTTTACATTAAATTCAAACTTTGATGAGGTAAAGTCAGAGTCCTATGATGCTCTCATTATACCTGGTGGCCGGTTCACGGAGCTCCTCAGCATCAACGAAAAGGCATTGAGCATTGTAAAAGAATTTGCTGAAGCAGGAAAACCTATAGCCACTACATGTCATAGCCAACTCATGTTAATCTCAGCGGGGCTCTTGAAAGGCAAGAAGTGCTTTGCATTTCCTAGCTTAAAGCCCATAATTGAGTTTGCAGGTGGGAATTGGTGGGCAAGACAAGCTGAAAATCCATTAGGAATTGACATTACTGCATGTGTTATGGATGGAAACATTTTGAGTACTATTGGGTGGCCTGCACATGCTGAATATCTTGAAATTCTTCTACGATCCATTGGAGCAAAAATCACAAGAACTCGGGATAATGCAGTGCTTTTTCTATGTGGGTAAGCCTAAATTGATGCTAATCATTCCCAGCATAAATGAAAATGACAGGAATCAATGTGAATTTGTTCTTTGGTGGTCCAGACAGTCAAGTGTATATACAAACAGGCAGAGACACTTGCATAAACAAGGTCATATATATTAATTCAATTTGATTTAGCATTAAGTTGGATTCATGCTCAGAATTGCACAAAAATTATTTGACTTTGCTATATTTGCTTCAGAACCCTATCTTGTGTGATATTAAAAAGTTAAACCTAAGTTAGCTAGCCTTATCAACCAAGTCATAAAAGAAAAAGGAAAAAGGGTATATAAAGGTTAGGGTTTAAATTAATTTGATTTTAAAAACATTAAGTTCAATTTGAAACTAACAAAACTATATATAAAGTTAAATTTGTAATATTCTAAAATTTCAAAGTTTGAAATTATATGATTTAATTTGAAACTACACAGAAAAAAAAGTAGCCTTAATTCTATGCCGCATTTTGCTGCATACACTCTACATTGTACTATATACTAGAATTTGCATAATTAGTATTTACTTTTTACTTATGAGATATGTTTTTTATTTATATATAAGTGAAGCTAATATTTTGTTTTGTTTTTGGTTACTGTCATTATTTCAAGGATTTTGTAGAAGATTATGAGATATATGTGCCATTTAATTAAAGCACTGCAAAGCCTGGGTTGCAAGGTTGATGCTATTAGCCCAAGTAAGAAAGAGGCCAGGAGAGAGCTGTGTCACTGCCATTTATGACAACGAGAGAACAAGCAAGGTCAGCAGTGAGAAGCGCGGCCATAACTTCGTCTTGACAGCCAAATGGAATGATATCTGTGTAGACAATTACGACTGCTGTGTTGTGGTGCCTGGAGGGAGGTCCCCTGAGTTTCTGGTCATGAACGAGAAGGTGGTTACTTTAGTGAAGGAATTTGAGGAAACGAACAAAGTCATTGCTGGGCCTGGGATTGGCCAAGGGTTATGGCTCCTGGCTGCTGCTGGAGTTCTCAAGGTCAATTTCTAAGCTATCATAATTCTCACAAACTCTTTATTTTGATAAATGTACATGATAATGCACATTTTAATTATTTTTTTTTTAATTAGTTTTTTATTCTTAGGTAAATTATATTTTAAATTTTATATGTTAAGAGTAGTTTCTAGTTAAGTCTATAGTTTTAAAGGTTTCAAAGAAAATCATGAATTTTAAGACTATTTCAAATTAAACCATGTAGTTTCGTTAGTATCAAATGAATCCTATAGTTTTAAAATAACATTAGTTCAATTATTGGAATTTACGAATTTGATTGGGAGTGTAAAATTAATATGATTTTAAGAGTTCTGAATTTGATTTGAAGATTGACAAAACTATGGAATTTCCAATTAAACTTATGATAAAAAAAGAATGGCCTTATTTAACTAAGAGGATAAGACTTCCAATGGCTACTGTAAGGACTTAATTTGGAAAAGCCCTCTAAAATCAGAAGGAATGTGATCCAATAAGCCCCAAACAATACATTTTTAGAGAGTGGGTTAAAGAAATTGGCCCTAGCAGACAAACGGAGCCCAAAAAATGAATTTACCACCGTTGAAGGCCAGAGCATACAAGTTCCACTTTAATGTTGCTTCTCGGCACTGATCCGAGGAGGTTTATATTTGTCTCTCTTCTCCCTTCTTCTCCTTTTTCTCTTTCTCTTTCTCTTTTTCTTCCCCCCCCCCCCCTTTTAATGTTCTGTTGGTTCTTCTTATATAGTCCTCTTCCTCCCATCTCTCTCTTCCATCTGTTGATCATCCATGCGATTTTCCTCTGACCGTCCGTCCCATCAGCTGCACTATCAGTACTCAAGTGATTCACAATAACCAAGGTTGCCCTGTCCAAGAGTCACATCTCCATTAGTGCGGACAGAGGGTTAGGTGAGCGCATTTAGTGTGGAGGTGACAACCTGTCCTGGGCCTGTTCCCCCACCTGGAGTTAGTCTCGGTCCGCCGAGGACAGGGTTATCCTCAGCGGGAATTTTTAAAGCTTAGACTTTCATGCATTGTTCTCGGACGATCCTTCTTCCTTGGCATGGGCCCTGAGCTGGATGTAAAGTGGGCCGAGGTCACCAGGCCCACAGGCCCCACAATAGCCCCTCAAAATCCTGCTGTCTGTATCCTCGGACGGGGAGGAGGATTTTGATATTCCTGGGCCCTCTACATGATTCACTAATCTCGGTCCACGTCAGCGTTGGAATCTTTTCGCCTGCCCAATGTACGTTTCTGGTGCCTCGAGGCTCAATGCGCGTTCGCATTAAATTTTGGCGGCCCCACGTTCCCCACTTCCAACGGTGTGATGGTGATCACTTGGCGGGGATTTCCTGCTTTTATAGGCGGGAAGTTACGCTTGGTTAACTTTAATTAGGGATATAAATATTCGTTTGAACCACTTGGCCTTCTCATTTGCGCACTTACGAACTTCGGTACATATCTTCTGAATTTGGTCCAATTTCCACACTGACAAGCGCCCTTTTCCAGCGTAAAAAGCTTACCCGAGGAGAATCTCCCCATTTCTGTAAGTCTTCTTCTCTCTGTAGCACAAAATTTTCTTTGGTTCCTCTCTCTCTTTCCCTCTCTCGGGTCCCTTAGACATTGTTAGGAATGGGTAAGTTTAAGAAGTTAGTTGAGTCTGAAGAGATGATGAAGAAATTCATTGCTGATTATGGGATACCCCGTAATGTGGACTTGAGGTATTGCGAGGAGGGAGAGTGGTATATTAAGAGGAACGAGGGTGAAGTTGCGATTCCCATAGTCGCCTTCGTAGAGGGAGGCATGAGAATCCCTATGGGGCCAGTGACGAGTGGTTACCTTAGGCATTTTCGGCTGGCTCCTACCCAGTGCGCCGTTAATGTATTTAGGATATTAGGGTGCGTAGACGCCTTGAATGAAAAGATGGGGTTGAGATTAACCCATCATGATGTAAATTGGTGCTACAATCTTCAGCACCTAAAGGGTAAGTCGTATTATATGAAAACGAGGGATGATAGGGTCCGGCTTATCCAGTGCCTCCTCGATTCTAGTAAGGGGTTGACCCAAGATTTTCTCATTGTGTCGGGGGAATGGCATGACGGTCTCCACTGCCCGACAGTAGAGGGAGAGCCAGGTAGGGTATCCAAAGTAGGAGGCCGTCCAGATTCCTCTATTTTTTCTTTGTCGTATATCTTCTTTGGTTGATTGATCATAGGAGTTTTGTTTATCTTTCTGCAGATCCGCACGCCTTCGCGCGCCATTTTCATCTGGTCAACAAGGAGGATTTGGAAACTGTTCTTAAGGCAGAGCTTTTTCTGAACGAGGCCGATAACCAGATTAGAGCCGCCCACAAGATCCTCGGATGTAATCCAGCCCAGAAGTCATTCCTGGTCCCAAAGCATGTTATCAGGGCTTGTGATCCTCGGCTTAGGCAAATCACTGTGGTAGAGGACAGTTTTGCGCTTTCTGAAGGATCTTTTATTCCGGAAGGCACTCCGTTGGCAGGCTTTTCCTCGTCCCATAAAGCGGCAGAGGCCGAGGAAGGGAGCTCGGAGGAAAGGAGAGGAAGTGGTCGAACTAAGCTCGTCTGAGGACAAATTTAGTGTATTTGACTGAGCTGATCAACCCGAGGATCCCTCCGGTGATCTAGGGGACCCCCACTTGTCTGAAGCCGATCTTCAGCCCTCGAGGGTTGGTATCCACGCTGAGATGGGTCCTAGGAGACAGCCCTCAATCAGCCTTCTTGACTTGCTTGAGGGCAAGTCTGGGAAAGGGGTGCCGAAAGAGTCACAACCCAAGCCTCTTCTACCCGGCTCTCAGCCTTCGCCTGCGCAGACCATGTCTTCATACATCCCCCCAATCTCGGAATCTCGGCCTGAGTCCCCTGAGCCAAAAAGGAAGAGGCCTTCCAAGGGTAAAGACCCAGTGGATGGGGACAGATCCCATCCTTCTGCAGAGGAGGATGAAGCCCGACGACCTTCTAAACAATTGAGGCTGGGTGGTCAGCGAAAAGGAAAAGAAATCGTTCAACAGTCCGAGCCCCAGGCCTGGCTACCCGCTACCATGCTCCATGGAAAACTTTTGATGGATGACGCTACTATCCGGGATTTCTGAGGAGGTGAGGGGGCTCGTGTAGCCGATGCCTTGGAGAGGTCCCTTCTCCTTCCCGTTGACATGGCTGAGCTTGGGAGCATGAAGGGGCCAGAGGTTGCCGGCATCCTCAAGAGATACCTGGGCATGGTAGGACCTCTGGTACTTGTTTATTTTGTTTGAATTTTATTGCCTAGCACCTCCCCTCCCTTTTACAGCGTATCTGTTTTGGTTAGCAGGCTATCCAGGCTGTTTTCAGGCTGGATGAGGAGGTCGACGGCCAGAGTAACGCTCTGGCGAAGGAGCGCAACAAGTTCTTGAAGGCTGCAAGTACCCTTAAGAGATCTGAGGCAGATCTCAAGAAGGCTATTGAAAATCTGGAGGAGATGACAAAGGCTAGAGATAGTGCGGCCTCTGACCTAGCCGCGGCTACGAAGCAGGCCGAGGATCAGACAAAGCGCTTGCAGGAGGTCGAGGGCCAACTGTGGGCTGCCAAAGAAGACATCGTCGACCTGAAGAAAAAGTTGGCCGAGGCGGTTAGGGCGAAGGGTATTGCCGAGTATGCCAGGGACGAGACCGTGAGGGCCAAAGAACTAGCTGAGTTTACGAGAATAGACGCTGAGCGTTCCGTAGAACAGGCGGATGAGGAGGCCTTTGCTGAGGGGGTGGCCAAGACTGAAGCTACCTTCAAGGCTCAAGTTCCTGAAGTGTGTAGGCGCTTTTGTTCCCAGACCTGGAATGAAGCCCTTAATCAAGCGAAAGTTGATGCCTCGTCTGATCTTAGGAGGGCAGCGAAAGTATATTACCCCCCCGCAATTCGCGAGGTTGTACCCATTACTTCCGAGGAAGAGTCTGCCTTACCAGCGGCAAGTGAAAGTCGGACCAAAATTGCCGAGGACACATCTTCAACTGACAGACCTTTTGAGGAGGCTGAGCCCCGTAGAGCGTTGGAGGGGGTTGGAACTGACAGTCAAGAAGTGCCCCAATATGTGACGAGGCTTCCTGCTGACTCCCTAGTCACACTCACTATCCCCCAGATCCCCCCTACCGTGGAAGGGTCCTCTGAAGTAGCCCCTTCGAGGCAGGGTCCCTAGGAGTTAGTCGAAGCCTTTCAATAGGCTCCTCAAGATAAGCTGCCCACCGAGTTGGGGGAGTAAGCCGTTTCGTTGGGCCACCCCGTTTCGATGGCATGGGACACTTTTATTCGTTTTTTTTTTTTCATTTTATTTTATTTTTTGCCTTGGCGACATTGTAATGAAACTACATATTTTCTATTTGAAATATATATTCAATAGTTTGCTTTTGGTTCTTTGATT
Source organism: Quercus ilex subsp. ballota (assembly GCA_032727855.1). Classification (NCBI taxonomy): domain Eukaryota; kingdom Viridiplantae; phylum Streptophyta; class Magnoliopsida; order Fagales; family Fagaceae; genus Quercus; species Quercus ilex. The sequence continues at coordinate 42,946,455 of CM064919.1, forward strand.
GGTGCTTCTTTTGACTTATTATACTTTAATGTTTTGCTCAATACCTTGGTTCCGTCCTGGACTTAGTCTCATGAGACAATCAGCTGTCCTTCAAGTTTGTATCCAAGGACCGTACCACAACTTGGCTCCATCTAACGCTTTTATTCTTCGGCAAATAGCTAACTTTCCCATAGTTCTGAGTTCGAGGACCATGCAAGACCTTGGTTCTGTCTAACATTTCTGTTCTTCTGTAAGTAGCTAGTTTCCCCATAGGTTTGAGTCCGAGGACCATGCAAGACCTTGGTTCTGTCTAGTACCCAGGTATATTTGAGTGGTTAGTTTGCCTATAGATTTGAGTCCGAGGACCATGCAAGACCTTGGTTCTATCTAGTACCCAGGTATATTTGAGTGGTTAGTTTTCCCATAGGTTTGAGTCCGAGGACCATGCAAGACCTTGGTTCTGTCTAAAATTTCTGTTCTTCTGTAAGTAGCTAGTTTCCCCATAGGTTTGAGTCCGAGGACCATGCAAGACCTTGGTTCTGTCTAGTACCCAGGTATATTTGAGTGGTTAGCTTTCCCATAGGTTTGAGTTCGAGGACCATGTAAGACCTTGGTTCTGTCTAACACTTCTGTTCTTCTGTATAGGGTAAAGGAGATTGTCCTTGGCGTTGGGAATATTAGTTTTGGAGTGATGATGGCCTTGGCCTTGCTTCGTTGGAAGTGGGCCATCCTGTGGACCGGACCCTTGACCCTGCAGTGCCATGGGCAAGGGTGGTTTGGGACTCTAACCTTACGCGTGGCAGTAACCCCACCTTCAATTCAAGTTTCTGCCCTCTTCAGTTACGAGGCGCCTCCTGACTGTTCGTGTTTCGCGCTTGACATTTCAACACGCGAGGCGCGCTCTTATTAATATCTTTATAGATTGATGCAGATCGAACGGTTGATAGCCGCCTTGGAATTTGGTCAGGATTAATGTCACCGATAATCCTTACTTCGAATTCTACGTAGATCAGTTCCCATCAATCCCCATCCTCTATTTAAGGCTATATGGGGGAAATATCCTTCTACGCTTCACGAACCCTCTAACAAAACAGGAAACATGTCCTTTCAACCTTCATAGCCCCTTCAATAACCCTACCAGAATTGTGATAAGAGTTTGGAGAAATGGAACGGCCTTGGATGGGAGTGAGGGCACATAGGCCAAAGGTCCTCCTCCCTCGACCGAGAGCCGTTGTGGCTATAGCCCGCGTCAGATCTCCGGCGCGGCAAAGTTTGGGCGTCATCTTGATGGTGCCGTGCATAGCGGCCAAGAGGGAGGTCCCTGAAGTGCATAACGCTCTTCTCCGGGGCGCACCCATATCGGTGGAGGTGTGCAAGATTACGTCATGTCTGGTGCCCGAGTGTTGCCGTCTCCAATGGTCAACCACCGTCGGGCTGGAAGAGAATCAAGGGAACATCGTGGGGAAGGGCCGTCAGGCGCCCTTGCATCTGTTCCTCTCTTCGTGCCAGCACCACCGCATCGGCTTAGGCGTTGTTGGTAGCCTTAAAACAAGCCTGCCTCAGCCCCCTTCCCTTTAGTTAGCTTTAGAACAGGCCTGTTTGGGCCTTTATTTGTAGAATTGGCTTTAAAATAAGCCTGTCTGAGCCTTTGTTTGTATCCTGTATTTCCTTTTCATCTAATAAAATACTGCCATTTTTCTTCTCTTTTCCTTTGAATCTTCTACTTTTCTGCAATGGTTTTTTTTTTTTTTTTTTTTTTTTTTACAAACGCGTTGTTGTTAATTAGGACCAATTGTCCGTAAACTAGCTAATTAGGACCAATTGTCCGTTGTGCCTGCTAGTGCACAAATTCTCCCCACAAACGGCGCCAATTGTAAGGACTCAATTTGGAAAGGCCCTCTAAAATCAGAAGGAATATGATCCAATAAGCCCCAAACAATACATTTTTAGAGAGTGGGTTAAAGAAATTGACCCTAGCAGACGAACGGAGCCCAAAAAATGAATTCACCACCGTTGAAGGCCAGAGCATACAAGTTCCACTTTAATGTTGCTCCTTGGCACTGATCCGAGGAGGTTTATATTTGTCCATCTTCTCCCCTTTTCTCCTTTTTCTCTTTCTCTTTCTCTTTCTCTTTCTTTTTTTCTCCCCCCCCCCCCCTTTTAATGTTCTGTTGGTTCCTCTTATATAGTCCTCTTCCTCCCATCTCTCTCTTTCATCTGTTGATCTTCCATGCGATTTTCCTCTAACCGTCCGTCTCATCAGCTGCACTATCAGTACTCAAGTGATTCACAATAACCAAGGTTGCCCTGTCCAAGAGTCACATCTCCATTAGTGCGGCCAGAGGGTTAGGTGAGCGTATTTAGTGTGGAGGTGACAACCTGTCCTAGGCCTGTTCCCCCACCTGGAGTTAGTCTCGGTCCGCCGAGGACAGGGTTATCCTCGGCGGGGATTTTTAAAGCTTAGACTTTCATGCATCGTCCTCGGACGATCCTTCTTCCTCGGCATGGGCCCTGGGTCGGATGTAAAGTGGGCCGAGGTCACTAGGCCCATAGGCCCCACAGCTACTATAATAATAAAAATAAATAAAAATTCTTTCATATTGTCATATTTGCTAATTTTTTTTCCTCAATTAAGAATTATATGTTGTATGTTCTTGAGAAATGGTAATTGGGATACTTTGGTTGTGGATATTCTTAGGATAAGAAATGTGCAAGCAGTTATGCAATGAAGGCTATCGTGAAAGTTGCTGGTGGGGAATCAGAAGAGTTTACTGAGTGTGTCACTCATGGCAAGCTGGTAACTGCAATTGGATGGCCTGCACTGCCAACTTTTATTTCACAACTTTCTAACATCCTTGGTTTGTCCGTAGTATTTTGATTGTAATTTCCTCCAAATCAATAAGATTAAAGAAGCATATGTATATGCATTTGAATCTGTCTAATGTGGGATATATAGTTGTAGTTTTATAAAAATCCTTACTTGTAATAATAAATAATGAACTAGAATTTATAAGAGCTTGACTGTCTTGAATATTTGGCTGAATGTATGGTTGGCATGAATTAATTTGTGTGTTTTAACTGCTTCGTTTGGATTGAACTTATTGTTGTTGAAACTGAAAACTGAAAACTGAAAACACTGTAGCAAAATAATTTTTAAATGTGTAAATAGTACCGTGGGACCCATTTTTAATGAAAAAATTGATAAAAAATGAAATTTGTGGGTCCGTGAACAGTGCACAAATGCACTGTTTATGGACAAAAGTCAACAAGTGCGGCTACTGTTCATGTGAACAGTAACCGCACAGTAGCGCACAGTTCAGCTTTGCTCCCTCTCACGCCTGAAAAAAAAAAAAAAAAAAAAAAAGGTCAAAACGTGAAATGCAAAACGCGCCGTGAGAATAATCTCACCCCAAACGCTCACAGTGTCTCTCTTTTCCTTTGTCCTATTTTTCTTACAACTTACAAGTGTGAGATCGTAGGTAACTTCATTTAAATAACAAATATTAACCTTAGGGAAATTTCATCACATACTTATCCAAATGCTAGGAAAGCGGAAAAGTTGTATAAAGTTTTAGTTGGAGATAAAAAATTATGGCTCTTATTGATTGAGGCTTGATGTACTTCATAATTAAAATATGGTGTAGTAGTAATGTCCCCTCTAAATTTAAATGTCTTTTTTTGAACTCTAAATTTAAGAATTGAAAATACCCCTTATTAAAACTATTGGTAATAAACACTTGCTCCATACATTATGTTGGGCTTTGTGGAGCCTAATTTATGTTTGATTCGATTGACGATCCGAATAATGTTGCGTGGTTTTTAATGGGAGATTTTCTGAGCCTTAGTCCATGTAGTGGAGGCTTGAGCAAACAGGCCCAAGCCTTACTTTAGAGAGAGAGAAAAACACTGTAGCTGCACTTTGTAATTTTTCCCTGATAATAGTGAAATCCCTACAACTCCGTGGACATAGGCAAATTGCCGAACCACGTAAATACTGTCTTGTGCGTGTGATTTTTTTTCTTTGACGTGTGTTTTCTCTATTTTTTTTTGTTTCTCTCAGGTTGGAATTTCGGTTGAATTCCCTACACATTAAGATTTTCATTGAATTAGGATAAAATTCAAATTTCAGTATCTGATTTTTTTTAATTATCTGTTAAATTTGTCATGTAAGGAACTGATTTGGTTTCCTTGCCCAAGGTATGAATGGACTTAAGCCCAAAAAGCCTAAAACAATGAATTTATAGAAAATGGATTAGAAAATTAGGCTTTAGTTTATCAAACAATAAATTAGGTAGGCTTGATGATGAAAGAGTGAAAAATAAACAAGTTTAAACTTAAGAAAAATATCCTTGGCAAAGTCCGAGGAGACTGGTTCTTCTATAATGTTCTTAAGTATGGTTACAAAACTGGTTCTAGATTGCTACGATGTTTCTTTCTTGATTTTTTGATCCCCCAGTCTCGTTGCCTCCTCCTTTTTTTATACTCTATTTCCTTTTCATCCCTACCTTCTACGTGCATGCCAGATGGTTGGTGTTGATACTTATCTCATCAGTACCTCCCTTAAGTTTTCATGCAGTAGCTGTAAGGCTGAAAGTCACTGTTCAGTTATCACCTCCACATTAATGTGGCTAGAGAGTTAGCTGCAGAGCATTTAATACGGTGGTAGCAATTTTCTCCTAAGATATTTTAGAACACTTCCCTGTCCTGAGCTCTCATAGTACTTATCCGTATCAACTGAGTGTTCTTGTAATGTTCTCCTGGACGGCAGACCACCTCTACGGACCTCGGCTTTGGTTAGCCGAAGAGGCTCTTATCCTCGGCACAACTCCTTGGGCCGTTATGATTTAAACTGACTTCTCTGCTTACCAACATGGACTCTTTTGACAACATTTACCCTTCTTGAACTCCTTTAGTCCTTGGCTTGGGCTTTAGGTCCATTATATGTATAAATAATGGGCTTTGGGGCCCAATGCCCCTACATGTCAGAAATCTTAACGCGTAACAATATTTCTTCAACTCCAAAAATTAAATTATATAAATATGTGATTTAAAAATGGCAAGATTGGATCTTATGCAAAATGATTAATACTATAGTTAGTAAAATATGTGTAATATATTGTATATTACAAAATACATTATACGGATCTCAAAAAAAAAAAAAAAAAAAATTATACATACGCAATTTTGTGTGTGTGTGCAAAACAGGCAAAAATATTCTGAAAAGATATGTTTTCTAATTAAATGTACAAAACCTGTATTAAACGTTTTCTGCATTATACTCGTATAAAAGTATTTCAACTTGCATGACTAAACTTTAATACTTTATCCGAAAAAATAATAGATTATTTTTTAATTAAGGTGTGTCATTCTATATGATGATGAAATTCTCAAAATATATATTTTAATTTCTATGTTTTATTATTTATATTAAGCATATTGGCATTTCATATTTTTATTATAGTCTCAACAAATTTATATGATATAATTTGAATAATTAGATATCTAATTATCTTCATATGTATGAATGTGTTAGATTGATAATAATTTGAGATAATAAATACTTCTGGTATTTTGTTTTTGTTGTTGTTGTTGTTGATTTTGTTTGATTAATGAATATATGACAACTTATCTCCTTCATTAATTAGTTATATATCGTGCTTGAAAACACAACTTAAAATTGAAAAAAAAAAATTTATATTAAATTCTTAATAAGTTGATTTCCAAAAGCTTATCAAATTATATTAAGATAACATAAACATGATACCAAATGGGAATATCATAAAAGAAATAGCTTAACTATATGACCGTTGTTATGGTCTCAAAAGTTTTTGTTCAAATTCATAATATATCCATACTAAGAGTCCGTTTGGATACAGCTGAAAACTGAAAACTAAAAATTGAAAAACACTGTAGCAAAATAATTTTTAAATATGTGAATAGTACCGTGTGACTCATTTTTAATGAAAAAGTTGCTGAAAAGTGAAGTTTGTGGGTCCTATGACTGAAAAGTTGCTGAAAAAGTTAGTGTGTGCACTGTGTGTGCAGTTCACACCCCCAAAGTCAACAATCACGGCTGAAAAAAAAAATGGTTGAAATCGCAGACGTGAATGCTGGGAAGAGCAAAACGCGCTTCCCAAACGCACACTAAACCTACTTACGTCTTTTTAAAAAAAAAAAAAAAATTTCCATTTTTTATGCCATTTTTTTATAGTCTTCAATAGAATGAAAGTCATACATATTCTGTACAACATATATTATGTCAAATTTATTACAAACTATAATTAATAGTTTAAGTAAGTTCTTTGGAATTGAAGGAAAATAAATTCTATAACTTTGTGACTTACTAATAACCAGATGATGGTCTCTCAAAAAAAAAAAAAAAAAACCAGATGATGGTAATTTTGGTAAATTCATTAATTCTATATAAATTTTTTTGTAGATAGAAGATTAAGATATAATTTATATATATATATATATATATATAATTGTTTGTCTTTTATGAAAATAAATCTTATGAAACAGTTTTATAAAATATTTCTCTCATATATAACATGTGAGGTCTACACGAGGGATGTAAAACTGATACATAAAATAATTTTTCATCTGTTACAGTCAACGTTTAGGATTTGAATAGATCTTGCACTTTTTTTTAATAGGATACTATTATTAATGATTCTGTATAAGACAAAATGAATACAACTCATTAACATTGATAAAATTTTGACCATAACAGTCCAATTAAATGGACCAAAATTGGTTTTGTACTAATCCAACATATATCTTACTCACTTGATCTATTAAATATGATAAAAACTTATCATCAGGAACAAAAGTTATAGTTAAAATTTGATGAACAAAAAAAAAAAAAAAAAAATTCATTTATAAAATTTGAAAAATCTTATGAACAAATCACAATGCAAATGAAACAGCACATTAATCTTCTTATTTGATAATGATTTCATATTTTTTCCCCAAAAAAAAAAAGTTCCCGCGCTGTCTCTATCTGAATGTTTTCGGACATGTAAAGTGGAGACCAATCCTACGTGGCGTGAGCGTCGAGGTACCATTTCTAGAAAGCTAGTTGTATAGCGTCACCGGGTGAAAAAGCAATAATCCAGTGTTTCTCAAGCCAAAACTAAAATTTATCATCCAGCCAATCATATTCCCCCATACAGCAATCACTAAGTGAAATCTCGTGATTTGGCTTGTACATAGCCCTCTAAGATAAGTTGATAGTACACGTGGAGAGCCATGGTTTGAGATAACAAAAGCCAGCTCTTTTGTCTAAAGCATAGGAATTTGTCCTTGCATGAAATTACCCAAGAACGACGAATCTGAGTGCAGGTGTCGTTCATTCATGGAGGCCTCTTATCACCAAAGTCTTAAAATGAAGCCAAATACATGCATATATAATTATCATTTTGCCAAACACATCTCTCTTAAGACTTTTAATTGTGCTTTATTTGCTTCCTCAGGTATGTGTGTGAGTGTGAGGCTTAGAGGGGTTTGGTAGCTTGCATATGCTTTAAATTTTGTACCATTTTACTTCAAATACAAAATTGTATCCTTTAATTTTTCCCCTTCTTTGTTCTAATCTTTTACATATTGATTTGGTTTACAGTGTTTCTGTTTAGGGTTTGAAGATCTTAATCTGAAAATGAGTGACTCAGGAGAAGTTATGAGCAAGCTAGTAGGTGAGATTGATTTTTATACACCTGCAAGATATCTCATTTGAGATATGCGCAATTTTTTTGGAAACTCCCTGTCTTTTGAGAGAGAGAAACTCCTGGTGCATGTTAGTACTTATCTGCTATTGTAAGACCAAGGCTCCTTGGTTTCACTACGAGTTCCGCTCTTGGCTTGAGCCTCTCTCTCTATTCTTTTGAAGGGTTTTCTCTGCTCCTTTCATGGTTTTTTGGAGCCCTTTGTGGCGGGCTTGGAGGCTTTTACTGTCCCCTAGGTAGGTCTCAAGTTGGCCTAGTGGGTTATGGGGGTGGACTCTCTCTTTGAATTTGGGTTTCCCCTTGAGTGAATCTTATGGTTTTGAGATGTTTTCTTGGAGAGCTTTGGATTATATTGTTTCTCAATATGCATTGATACTTTTCCTTAGTTTTGTAAGAGATTTGTAGGTTTTTCTTTGAGATTTTTTTTTCTTCTTCTCTCCTAACCTATACTGTTCTTGTATTTTTTTTTTTTACTTGTATTATATTATTTTAGTAATAAAAATTTTTCTTTATCACAAAAAACAAATCATACTGACACATATTAGAGTGTCAAGATACACCTAAAATCTTCTACCTACTTTTTGATGTTATTAGATCATCTAAATCCCCTTTTCTTCATATGGAATAGTAATGCGCTCATCATTCATTAATTAAAAAAAAGGGAGTAATGTGTGCATCAAAAAACCAAACCAAAACATAATTTTTCTATTGGTGAAAATGATTATTGTTATTGAATGCTATCTTTACTAAATTCTTCTTTCTAATAGTGGTTTAGGATAACGGTTATACTTGGTGTGGAATGGAACTACCCACTTCCAAAGCACTAAATTTTCACAGTTGTGTCAAATATATTGAAAAGCAAGTGTGGCTCTTGATTATCTATAGTGTTATCAAGTAGGAGAGGTAAGGATGGAGATTGTAGGTGAAATCAAGGGGAAGAAAAAAGTTTGGTGATGAGTTCAAATTAGGCAATATGTCAGCATTGGATTATCCATTTTTGAGAGATATACATCTGCTTTACTAGGGTTAGGGTTTTTGAGAAGCAACGGGTATATAGTATATACCTTAGTAAATATATGAATGCACTAGTAACATAGCCATCAATGATGCTACCTTGTACTTAATTCATGTGCTGACAGATACGATAACTTTTCCTTAAAACTTAACCTTCAGCATCAATAAACATGTTTTATTATGCATACCAATGACATCACTGTGCCATTAGCATAGTATTTCAGAAATAGGAACTGATTGCACACCTAAAAGACATCTTTCTAACTGGGCCCTATATAAAAGAGGCATTCATCTAATATATTGTTTAATAGCTAAACATTTTGATTTATTGCCTATCTCAAGCATGGTTTAGAGTCTGATAGTGTGATGCCTCAATTTGATTGATTGTGTGATGTGTGTGATAACATAAGTAACGACCCAAATAAAAGCGCTAGCCACATTTGCGCTATAGCTTAAAAGGACTAGTCACTATTGAGACTCCTTTTAGTTGTTAATAAAGTCCAGATTTACCCAGTAAATACCCGATGTGGGACTTATCCCACACCCACACACATCACACAATCAATCAAATTGGGGCATCACAACCTCCCCTACTTAAATCCCTAACGTGCTCGTTAGGGCCCACTTTGTGGGGTAGTGTCTCCAAGCCCACACGGGATTACCGAGCCAGCTCTGATACCATATATAACGACCCAAAGAAAAGCGATAGCCGCATCTGCGCTATACCTCAAAAGGACTAGTCACTATTGAGACTCTTTGCAGTTGTTAATAAAGCCCAGATCTACCCAGTAAATACCCGATGTGGGATTCATCACACACCTACACATATCACACAATTAATCAAATTGGGGCATCACAGATAGGTTTGGAGAATCTCTAACAATAAAAATCTTTCCAATTTTTGGTGGTAATTCCTAGCCTAGCATGATTATGAAAATATGGTATTTGAGTGATAAACTTTGTCTTGATACTGGATGCGGTATTACTAGATATGCAATTAATTAAAGGCAGTATGGCACCAAATTCCTTGTAGTTTAATGTAATACTTCTTGCTATTTGAAACTTTGTAATTAAATAAGGTATTATAATTGAGCATACTACATTATAGAGTGGGGATTGATTCAGTTGTTTTATTTATATTTAAGCATTCATTTAACCCCTACATCATGGACCTCGTTTTATATAGAGGTGGCTGTGATTCACAGTTCAAACTACTTCAAACTTTATGGAGGTGGCCTATCCATTTTGACTTCCTAATTTATTGAATGCTTCAAGTGACACAAACTAGTTAAAACTTTGCTTTCATACTTGTTTGCTTAAGGGAAGAGATACTACTATATGTGTTTGTGCCATGAAAGCCCCGGGGGTGGGGGTGGGGGGGCATATTTAATTTATTTCATATATAATTGTTGTAAATGCATCTCACAAATTTTTTTTTTTTTTTTGTGTGATTATCATGTCATAATATATACTTTGTGAGTGTGCCATATAGCACAATTTTTGTATAAAACTTCAGGGTATACATAACGTGAGTCTTTACTTCTAAATCCTCAGGTCGTTTTCAGGTCATTATTTAATTTTATTATTATTATTATTATTATTAATTTTGCTAGTAAATTCTAAATTCCTTCAATGTATGTGAATTGATATAGGCATGATCACAAAAATTGGTATGCATTTTTGTTACTCATATTGGTACAAGTTAACTAGTGTAATTCTTTCAATTCCAGTTTGTTATCCTAAATATCTCAAGAATCTATAATTGAATTTGCATATATTGATATAATCAAGTATGATATTTACATTTTGATAACAGAAGACCACTCAGATTCTGAAAGTTCATCGAACGAAGTTCCCAGCACCTTCCTTAAGAAAAATATTAAAAAGAAAGGTAAAATTGGAATTCAGGAAACTTCCACAATGTTTGGCAAAAAGCGTAGTGAACGTGAATTTGCTCCAACTTCGGGAACTATGGTCAAAATTGAAATCAAAGTAAGTTAAAACAAATTATTTTTCTGTTTTGAGCTATGGTGTTGCAAACTTATAAAAACTTAGATGTGTTTATATTATCTTTTTCAGAACGGTAAGACACATATGGTTTCAGATAACAGATGGATTGGGGCAACTGTAACTAAGGTATTTGATGGTGTGAGATACATTGGCCAGGTTACAAGTTATGAAGTTGAAACTGGATGGTTCAAGGTTTGAGCTTTTCACCATACTATTTTTATGAATGCCCTAATTGTTTATTATATCTCTAATTATTTTGAGACTATAGGGTCTTTACATTCTTGTTCAACTATTCATTTTATTTATTTAGTTATTATCCTTTGCCATTATGAAAGTTTCTTTGTGCAGGTTGTCTATGAAGACAATAGCTACGAGGAAGTGGCTGAGGAAGAAATACCTCAAATGTTAGCCCCTCATGACCTCATTCGTAGCTACTATAACCGTGCAGCGACCGGGTAATTAAATTTAAATGACTAAATCTTCAAACCTACCATGCCTTTTTACTTTAGAGATTAGAGCCTAATTAAATTGTAGCCTGAGTTTAGAGTTACACTTCTTGAATATATTTTTTTTAATGATATTATGCAGTTATTTAATATTTAGTAATCTTTGTTGATCATATATGAAAAACTTGGTTCCTTTCCAAAATTTTTACATATTCTTACATTTCAAGAGGTAAATAAGTTTATCACTCTGCTACAATATGTATCTCTAAGTTTTATATATTCTTGCATTTGAAGAGGTAAACAAGTTTATCATTCTACTATGATTTGCATCTCTAGGTAGTCTTGCGAATGTGAGGCTTAGTGATGCAAATGCATTAGTAATTTAGAGTATTTTATTATTTAATAGCACCTGCATTTACAAACTCAGACACTCATGTAAAAAAATCAAACATTTTTCCGGAGTTATTATTCTTGTTTAATAACATATTCATTTGTTTCTAGCTTACATGTTGAAAGCATTTCATGTCATAATAATAGATTTTATATTCTTTTTTTTTTTTTTTTTTGGGTTGCTCCACAAATAGATTTGATATCCATTTAGTGAAGAAATTTTATTTCCTTTCGAGATAGTACTATAAGAATATTCGATCTTCCATCTTGAAATTGCATATTTTCCTCTATGGTGTTAGAACTTCATAGATTTCCAGGTTTGACTAGAATACAACTTAATTGAAGCCACTATTTCTGTTATTATATAACACCTTTAAAAACAATAGTGGTAGGCCAAGGAAGTCATATAGGAGGAAGAAAAAGCCTGCACAAGAAAACAAAGTACCAACTCCTCCAAGGTTGATGAATTCAGCTAAAAAGGCCAAAACACCCAAGAAGGTCAGCACATATGTTCCTCTTGCAATCAGGGAGAAAAAGAAGGATTCCTACTATTGGTATTAGTATCATTTACTTATCAGGTTAGATCGTAATTTCCTACTAGCAAAATTCTAAATCTAATATAAATTTTATTATAAAAAATTTATAAACTGACGTAACAAACTAATAATGAATGTGATTAATGCGACTTCATCAACATAATAAATATAAATGTTTGAATTTGTGATACATGAGTTTATAAATTTTATAGAGTTAGATTTAAGACATTACTATTTTTTACTATTTATTTGTCCAAAATTTATTATGATGCAAATCAAATTGGTTCTAAATTAATGATTTTTTTTTTCTCAAATATAGGTTCCAGAATGAGAGTAACTGAGGCCGCGAGGGAAACAAAAACAATGGAAATGCCTTCAATGGCTGCTGCTTATTCCATAAACCTTTTCGACTCATCTTCTCATTCTTTTTAGTACCCAAACAAAAGTAGTGGTACTAAATAAGTTATGTTTATTTTTCTTTCTTAATTTCAGACCAACTGATAACTCTTTGGTACCGACTAAGCATACTAATACCATGTGTTATTGGTACATCTTATCTAGACATTAATGTTGTGAGACATTATGAAGTGTATTTAAAATATATATAATTAGGATGCATGAAACTTTGTGCAACTTTGTGCTCTCATGCCCTTAGCATGTAGAAGCAGTGTGGGTCTTGCGTAATCCCTGTGCAAGAGTCTTGTGACTTCCCTACGTGGTGAGGTCAGTCTTGGTAACCCTTCCCGGAAGTTTAGGAGAGTGGGTAGTCTAGTAGAATGGCAGAAGAGCTGGAAGCCCTGTGGAGTAAGTTAACTTTTACAGAGGAAGAAGGCGAAGATATTGAACTAGGAGTCAATAGCACGAAGGCAGCAAAGGAGATGGGGAAAAATTGCGTGGTAATGAAGATTCTTACCCAACGCACAGTCTTCCTGGATGCTCTAAGAAAGAATATAAAAATGCTTTGGAAACCAACCAAGGGACTTCAAATCTCTGAAATAGAAGATGACATGTTTGTAGTGGAGTTTGGCGATGGAAGAGACAAAAAAAAGGATAATGGAGATGTGTCCTTGGAGCTATGAAAAGCAACTGATCCTACTACAGGACTTTGAAGGTGAGATGGTTCCAAAGGAGATAGTCCTGAAATGGACTCCTTTTTGGGTCCAAATATACAACCTCCCTCTTAAGAGCATGACAAAAGACACGGGTATGGAGATTGGAGCGAAGATTGTAATGGTGCTAGACGTCGATGTACCTGAAAAAGGGGTGCAATGGGGAAAATTCCTATGAGTGCGAATACGTGTTGATACTACAAAAAAGTTGATCAAAGGGAAAAGGGTCACGATTGAAGGCGGAGAGAGCAGATGGGTTTTCTTCAAATATGAGAGGCTGCCAAATTTCTGTTACCGGTGCGGGATGCTAGATCATGGAGAGAAGGATTGTGTAGAAAAGACGAGTTTGGGGAATAAAGTGGGGAAGGCTGTATGCAATATGGGGCGTGGCTGAGGGGTGAGCCTAGCAGACGGGTGGGGAAAGATTAAGGAAGAACGGAGGACGAGAACAGACCGGAGTTCAGATCGGGGAGGGCGGAGATGATGGTGGAAAAGCCAGCTCGAGAAACTAGCAGGCAAGGGGACAAGACGAGAACAAGTGGGAGTCACGTGGATGGACAGAGTGCTTGTCAGGATGACAGTCAGAATCAGGATTTAGAGAAAGTAAGGGTGATGAGACAGGTGCTGGAGTTTGATCATGAAAATGGAAAGGTCAACCTGCAATAAGAAAAGGGGGAAGAAGGTTTAGATAAGAGAGGAATGGTCTCTCTGACAAACACCTTTCCCATAGCTGACCTAGAAAGCATTATGCATTGGGAATGTACAAAGATAGAGGTGGAAGCTAGCAAACCTACAGAAAAGAAAAGAAATACAGAAGTGGGTAATGAAATGGGCTTAGAGCTAAAAGAAAATATTTCTTGGGCTGATGATAATACAAGCCCGTTAGCCATGAGCTTCAACCAAAAAAAGGGCTGGACTGCTGAGACCCTAGGCCCTAATAGTGGGCATTGGAAAAGGATAGCGAGACAGACAACTAAGCAAAGCCCAACTAAAAAAGTCAGCCCAGAAAAATAAAAAAGATGCAGCCCAATTCTGTTGATAGAATTAGACCCCAATGTGTTAAACTCCAAATGAAAGAGGGGAAAGGGTCAGGTGAGTGAAAACAGAGATGAAGAGAATACAAAGGTTGGTGATGAGGCGGTGGTTGCGGTGCAGCCCAGCCGAGCCCAATGAGCGTTATAGCATGGAATTGTCAGGGGTTAGGGTCACCGCTAGCAGTTCGTACGCTCACTGAGGAGGTGAAAGGAAAGAACCCCACTCTGGTGTTTTTGGCTGAAATGAAAGCAACAACAAAGAGAATGAAAGGATTCCAACATAAATTAGGATTTACTCAAGGGATTATTGTCCCTAGTGATGGCAAAAGTGGAGGGCTAGCGATGCTTTGGAGGGAAGGTGTGGACATTTGGTTTAAGAGTTGTTCGCATTCTCATATTGATGTGGTGGTCCACAGTGAGGGGAGCGGAGGTCCGTGGAGGACCACAGGTTTCTATGGTCACCCTGACACGAGTAAACGACTAAGCTCCTGGCAATTAATTGAAGCCCTCTATGGCCAATGCAAGATGTCGTGGTTGGTTTGTGGGGACTTCAACGAAATCTTGCATCCAGGCGAGAAGATAGGGGGGGAAAGAAAGAGATGCTGATCAGATGAAGGAATTTAGGGAAGCACTTAGTAGGTGTGGTCTGTCTGATTTGGGTTTTGTTGGGCCAAGGTTTATTTGGTGCAATGGGAGATTCGGGGATCAATGCACGCTGATTCGTTTGGACAAAATGGTAGCAAATGATGAATGGATTGAGTTGTTTACTGAGGCAAAGGTACACCATGTTTCGATGTCGGCATCGGATCACTGCCTTTTGGTAATATTTCTCAAAAAGAACAAGTATGATAACCGAGGAAAAAAACGCTTTCTATTTGAAGTTATGTGGACAAGAGAGGAAGAGTGCAGGGAAATTGTTGAGTTGGCTTGGGATCCATATACGGAGGACGTATCTCGGCCTATCTAGGAGAGACTAGAAAGATGCCAAACAGAGTTAAAGTGCTGGAATTAGAATGGTTTTGGCAATGTTTATAAGATCCTGAAGCAGAAGCAAAAGCGCCTTCAACAACTCGAATCCCTAAACTTGTTACACAAGACAGCAGAGGAGATAAGTGCACTTAAAAGGGAGATAAACGAATTCCATAACAGGGAAGAAATCATGTGGAACCAAAGGTCCAAAGTGTGTTGACTGCAAAATGGGGACAAGAACACAAAGTTCTTCCACGCCACGACGAGTCAAAGGCAACGAAAAAACAGGATAGGGGGTCTCATGGATGAGGGGGGAGTGTGGCAGGAAGAAAGCGAGGCAATGGAAAAGATCATTCTAGACTACTTCTCGACAATCTTTAGCTTAGACCATCCTTCCAGTTTCGCAGAAAGCATGGAGGCTATGGATAAGAGGGTAACCCCCAGAGATGAACAATGCACTTCTAAAGGAGTTTTTGACAGTGGGAAGTCTGGACCGCGCTTAAACAAATACATCCCACAAAATCACCGGGCCCCGATGGTATGTCCCCTATCTTTTACCAAAAATATTGGGAAATTGTTGGTCCTAGTGTATCAAATTGTGTACTGCAGGCTTTAACTGCAAGTATTATGCCGAGGGTTATAAACCACACTTATATCTGCTTAATCCCTAAAACTAAAAACCCCCAAAAGATAACCGAATACTGCCCAATTAGCCTCTGCAACGTAATCTATAAGATAATATCAAAGGTCTTGGCAAATAGGTTGAAGAAGATTCTGAACAAAGTGATCAATGAAACTAAAAGTGCCTTTGTACCGGGTAGGCAAATAACAGATAAAGTGGTTGTGGCTTTTGAAACCATGCACTCCATAGCCAAAAGAAAAAAAAGGGAAGGAAGGGTCTATGACCATTAAATTGGACATGAGCAAAGCCTATGACCGAGTTGAATGGGCTTTCTTTGAGGCAATGATAAGGAAGATGGGTTTTGAAGAAAGATGGATCTCCCTAATCATGATGTGCGTGTCCATGGCATCCTTTTCGGTACTCATTAATGGGGTGCCAAGAGGTACAATCAGCCCATCTAGGGAGTTGCGCCGAGGGGACCCAATATCCCCGTATTTGTTCCTTTTGTGTGCAGAGGGGTTGTCAGCTCTGCTTAGGAAAAAAGAGGCAGCAGTGGGGATTAAAGGGGTGGCTGTGAGTAGACATGCACCCTTGATTTCGCATATTTTCTTTGTGGATGATTGCATCATTTTCTATAAAGCAACAAGGGAGGAATGTAGGCAAGTGACCTCACTATTTTTTAGCAAGAACACAAAAGGAGATATTCAGAATTTTGTAAAGGATACCTTTGGAGCCCAAATTGTCCAACAACATGAAAAGTATTTGGGTTTACCCCCAATGGTTGGCAGATGCAAGAAAAAGGCTTTCAACCGCATAAAAGACCAAGTGGGAAGGAAGATTGCGAGTTGGAAAAGAAGATTGTTGTCCAATCCTGGTAGGGAAATACTAATAAAGGCAGTAGCTCAGGCCACACCGACATATACGATGAATTGCTTCATGTTACCCGATTCTCTATGCTCAGAAATAAATGCAATGGTAAGGGGGTTCTGGTGGGGGAAGAAAGGAAAGGAAAGAAAAATGGCTTAGGTGTCGTGGAAGAATCTGTGCAAGCCAAAGGCAAAGGGGGGAATGGGGTTTAGGGATTTGAAAGTTTTCAACCTTGCTCTCCTAGCTAAGCAAGGGTGGGGAATACAGCAAAGTCCAAATTCATTGATCCATAGAGTGCTGAAAGCAAAATATTTCGCAAAATCCTCCTTCATGGATGCTCAGGTTGGGAGAAATCCCTCCTATCTATGGAGAAGCATTGTGGCTGCCAAACCAGTGATTAAGGCAAGAGTAAAGTCGGTCGTGGGTGATGGGAGAAGCATTAAAATTTGGGATGAGAATTGGCTCCATTCTACAAAGTCAAGCAAAATAATAACTCCAAAAACCTCAATGGGAAGGGAAACGAGAGTGGCATGCCTCATTGTGCAGGAACAAGCTAAATGGGATGTCGAATTGATAAGAAGCACTTTCCTTCCCCACAAGGCCAAGGCTATCCTAAGTATCCCACTCAGCCCCATGAACTTATCAGACTCCCAGGTCAGGGCAAAGTCCCCAAATGGCATGTTTAAGGTAAAGAGTGCCTATAAAGTTGTTGTTAAACATCTTGCTGACGCAAAGGGAGGTGAGGAATGTCCAAGCTGCTCTGATAGCTCCAAAATGACTGCAATATGGAAGGTTGTGTGGAAGCTACAATGCCCAAACAAAGTGTAGCACTTCATGTGGAGAGCTTGTAAGAATGTGCTCCTTACAAAACAATGTCTGCTAAACCGAAAGGTGGTGAAGGAAGATAGATGTGACTTTGGTGGAGAGAGTGAATCAGCAAGGCATATTTTGTGGGGCTATGTGATTGCGAAGGAAACTTGGAATGAATCAAAACTTAGTCCTCCCAATCTTAGGCAGCCCTCAAAGGACTTTCTAGATGTGGTGTGGCTGCTGATGGAAGCACCAGGGGAGAAGAATTGGAAAGGTTTTGCTATCATGGCATGGAGTTTGTGGAATAATAGAAATTCAGCTCGGCATGGGGGTGTTTGTAAAAGGGGGAAAACCATTGCTAGGGAGGCTAAAAAATATGAGGATGAAGTGCGTGCTTCCATGCCCGTTCAACGAAATGGAATCCCTTGTGCTTCTAGGATTAAGCAATGGACCCTTCCACCCTGTGGGAAGTACAAGATCAATACTGATGCAGCAGTGTTCCAAGACTTGGGCTGTTGTGGTGTTGGGGTAGTAATAAGAAATGATAACGGACAATTGATGGGTGCTATGTGCAAGAGAGTAGGCTTCCCACTGGGGGCCTTAGAAGCAGAAGCAAAAGCCTTAGAAGCTGGTTTCTTTTTGGCATGGGATTTGGGGCTAAAAGATATAGTGGCGGAGAGTGACTCCCTATCAGTCATACAAGCCTTAAATGGTTCCTCCCCCCCTGCTCTCCCTATATTGAGGATCGTTGAAGGCGTGAAGAGAATGTTGATGCAATTCAGCTACTGGAAGGCCATGCATACCAGAAGAAATGCTAATGCAACAACTCACTTACTAGCTAGGAATGCAAAACATGTAACAGATGATGTAATATGGGTTGAGGATACTCCTCCCCTTATTGAACTTCAGATCTTGCAAGATGTAATCAATTTGGACTATAGTTCGTATCAATGAAATCCAGGTATATGTTTACAAAAAAAAAAAGAAAAAAGAAAAAAAAGGGATGCATGAAACTTTTTATATAATACCTTATGCCTCGTACTAATTGGATACTTGTAGAAGTCCTTTAGTTTTATCTCCCAATAACTATTGGCTTTACCCCATTCATCCTCTAAAACAAGTATTGCTCAAGCATAGATTAAGAGACGTTATACACAAATAATAATATCCTATGTAGTTATGTATCAGCATAAGTAAGCATACCTCTTATAACATGTATGCCATATAGTTATGTAAAAATTATATAATATGAGAGGCTTGCTACACGTATCCGATATAGAAATTAGGAATTACTTTTTCCTCCATAAGGAGCTCGAGCCTTGCAAAACAAATTACATAGGCCTAAATAAGGCACATGACCCCAAGTCAAAATTGCAATATCGTGCGAATATATTCATAGGTCAATCAGATTTGGGTTGCATATAAACCTATCACATTTTAGTAAATGGATAATAATATTTATTGGTCAACCAAATTCGAAACTTCGAAATTTCAATACACACGAGTGTCTCCTATAATGTTGAAGGAACAATTTTCCATCTCTTCTCTTCCTCTTATGATTTTGGTTGAAATCGGAAGAGATTGAGAGGGTTCCTCTTTTTCTTCCTTTATAGTACATCCTTATTAAGGAGAAAAATAAAATATAAAGTTTGAAACTTTGAATTACATATAAACCCAATAATATTTTGGGTTAGGAAACTTTCCATCCTATCAACCAGTTGAGACCAACCATATGTCAGCTTTGGTTTAACAGTTAGGTTTAGAAAAAAAAAAAAAAAAAAAAAAATCCCTGATTTTTTGGGCCTCAGTAATTCAAATATTCATGGGCCACTTGCTCCCTTACCCCATAAAAAATAAAATAAAATAAAATAAAAAAAGCAACTTGGACTAATAATATAGGAGACTAGGCCCATTAGTTTTATCTATAGAAAAAACGACGTCGTTTGAGGTTGAGAAATGAAATTAATGGCAAATTCGTAAATTGCGCACGTTCGTCGTCATTCTCGTTCAGTTCCTGCCTCTGCAAATTGAACTTCGAAGTTCGAACCCTAAACTCACTGAGCCAGCTCTCTCTCTTTAATTATAAACGTTTTTATAACACTGAGTGACCCAGAGTCGAGTCGACTCGGCCGAGTCAAAAATGGACACGCACTCGTCTCACCTCACAGCGCCGAACCGCTCCCGAAGCTCTCAGTCTCCATCTCCGTCTCACTCCTCCGCCACCTCCTCCATCCACAAGCGCAAGCTCGCGTCTGACGACCACGCTCCCCCTTTCCCTCCCTCCTCCCTCTCCGCCGACACTCGCGATGGCGCTTTGACCTCCAACGACGACCTCGAGAGCATCTCCGCCCGAGGTGGCGGCGCCGACTCTGACTCCGACGACGATTCCGACGAGGAAGCCCCCGAAGCCGCAAACGCCGAAGACTCCGATGAAGACGACTCCTCCATTCGCACCTTCACCACAGCTCGCCTCGACGCCGCCAACGCGGTTGGAGGCTCCGGCTCGGCTCGCAACACGAAGATCAAGACGGAGAATCTGAGCTCCTCCGCCACGGTTAAGATCGAGAATTCGGATGGCACGAAGGACGGTGGGGCCCCGGGGACCGGTCCGGCGGGTCCCACAGCTCCGGCCGGAAGCTCGGTGCCTGGAATCGTTGTCAAAGAAGACGCCACGAAGATCTTCACTGAGAACATTCAGACCAGTGGAGCTTATAGCGCCAGAGAAGAAAGTTTGAAGAGAGAGGTAAGTCTCTCTCTCTGTGTCAAATTTTGAATCTTTGTTTGGAAAATTAAAGTTAAAAAGTGACTGATTCAATGAATTGAGAATAGAAATGGTGTTTATGGGATTTGGAAATGAGTGCAGGAAGAGGCAGGAAGGCTCAAGTTTGTGTGTCTATCAAATGATGGAGTTGATGAGCATATGGTTTGGTATTCTATTCCTCTTTGCCTCATATTGAATTTTCTTCGATTATTACGCCTTTTTTTTTTTTGACTCAACCAATGGAAGAAACAAAAGGATTCTAAGAGTTCTAGTGATTTAGTGCAAGTGTGGATTTTGAATTATGTTTGTGGTTTCTCAGGTTGATTGGATTGAAGAATATTTTTGCAAGGCAATTACCTAACATGCCTAAAGAGTACATTGTCCGGCTTGTTATGGATAGGTAATGTTGTGCAAGTCAATTCAATTGCAAACATTCTTCATTAGTTCTCTTTATGAGTGGTCTTTTGTATTGAGTTTCACAGATATTAATTCCGTTCATTCCTTCTACTTCGCGACTATTTTCATGAGTTATTTTCGTCTCAATAAAATTATATTTACCTATACAAAAAAGAAGGTAATGTTGTATGAGGTTGATGCATACATTCAAAGGTATCATACATATGGAATGCTGTGTGAGGTTGATGCTGTTATTGTGTGGATCTATGTGCCGCTTTTATGGCCTGTATCATCTGATTTTTCATGTTGTTATGCTTTTAGGCTGTCAATAGTTGATTCACCTCCAAAGTGATGAAAATTTAGGGCGAAACTGTGTATAAGCTGAATTTATTTAAAATTTCCATACATTAACTCAGAAGTTGAAAACCTATTTGGGAATATGATTTTTTTTCCCTTTAAATTTATGTACATCTCTCTGATATTTAGTTTTTTGTTTTTTTGGTGGGTGTTTTAATTTGCTTTTTTCATTGAATTTATACAGAAGCCATAAATCTGTAATGGTTATCCGACGTAATTTGGTTGTTGGTGGTATCACATATCGCCCATATATCAGGTAAATTTCATTTTAATTTCATCCTTATAATTGCTTATTTGTTTTTACCCTTTTGGTATCATTTACAGGTAGAATTTCCTGCATATAGTTGCTCTATTCTGTAGCAATATTACATTTGTAATAGTGATTTTTATATTTTATTTGTTCTTATTATTCTTTGCACAGCTGAGGTTGTCATATTTGTAACAATATGCCCACTTATTTGAAGTATTTTAAGTATAAATAACTTATAAAAAAAAAAAAAAGTATTTTAAGTACAAATAAATGAGTGTAGAAGGTGGAGCACTTTCCCTGCACATTTTCATCCATGCCTCCTGTTTCTATCCTGCTGTTTCATGTGCTTTCTTATTTCCTAATTTCATTCACTCCTGAAGTTCTTTCCATATGTTTAATTAGCTCATCTTCCTATCTTTGTAGAGGTCAAGCAAAAAATGCTTTTTTTTTTGGCTTTAAATCTTCCTTGTAATATGATCACACTTATCTCGCAATCATCTGGGCTTGATTTTATTAGCAATAATCATGATTATCAGGAGTATGGCCTTTAGGCCATGAGACCAATTCTAATTTTTCACAATGGATCTGGAATTCCTACCTTTTTTGTTTGCTTTGTGCGCCTCTTTGATTTAGCATGTGGGAGCTAGTAAAAACTCTGCAGTAATTGGTTGCTGTTATGGTTTGTTTACATGACACTTCTTTTACCATATTTAATGAGACTCATTTTCCCTGGAAATTCATAGCCAGAAGTTTGGGGAGATAGCTTTTTGTGCTATCACAGCTGATGAACAAGTAAAAGGTTATGGCACCAGGCTGATGAATCACTTAAAACAGCATGCGCGTGATGTAGACGGGCTAACTCATTTTCTGACATATGCTGACAATAATGCTGTGGGCTATTTTATCAAACAGGTATTGTTATCTATCTTTTTGTGTGGTCGTTCTGGTACTTCAGGGTTTTATTACTTGTTTAAACTAAAAAAGGCAAAACCTTTTTTTAATTAGAAATGTTTTGACTTCTCTAGACAGCATGGGTGATGATCTGCTGATAAAGTCTCTTTGTCTGGCAAAATGAAAAATGAGGGACAGAAAGTTAAAGGAGTAGATAGTTTCTTATATGGTTGTTTGTCAGATATAATTCTTGATCAAGTTACTTAGATAGAAGGTTAGGTTTAGTTTAAACAAATGCTACATATGTAATAAAGATTAGATATTGGTTGGATCATTCATCTGACTTTTTAAACTGCTATTTTATCATCTATAATAATTATCTCCATAAATGGCTCCTTAAGGAATTCTGGGATCATCTCGATGTTAATGTTTTGGCATAGTTTTGCTCAACTGTTTCTTTTTTGTATTTTTTTTTATTTATCCTTCTCCTGATTGGAGAGGTTTTGATTTTAATAATGCATTGAATTTTATATTCTTTTACCTGTAGGGTTTTACCAAAGAGATCCACTTGGAGAAAGATCGATGGCATGGGTATGTCTGAAAACATCTCCTAGCTTAAGACTGTTGAAAGTTTATTTTCACATCCACGTTATTTTTTTAAGCCTTTTTAAAACCAGTTTATTGTACTATAACAACAGCAATGCTAAAATTTTCTTTCCAAGTTCATATGCCTCACCTCCTGTGAAAACTGCTTCAGATGTATTGAATTAATTAAGATGTTCCATTCTATTTATTTCTAGTATATTTATTAGAATTTCCTTAGCATCCAGGTATATAAAAGATTATGATGGAGGAATCCTTATGGAATGCAAAATTGATCCAAAGCTTCCGTACACGGATTTGTCAACTATGATTCGCCGTCAGAGACAGGTAAGATGAATATCTTCTTAGTCACTCTGATAGTTTTTGGTTTGCATAATCAAAGTGAATGAGTTTATATGATAAGTAATTATAGATGAAATTATAGAGCAAAATATTGTCTGCCATTGCTCCAAACTACTTTGGGTCTTATTTTTACCACTTGAACTTTTACCTTGTTATCCGCCCCTGGCAAATTATGTTACTTCCGCCTTTTGTTTTTGCCTAGACCTTGCACTGTAAATTTGTTGAACTATTTAAATACCATCATTTTTATGGAGTGTTTGGAGAGTGCTATTGGTCTTCCTCTCTAGCTTCTTTTTAGTTCTCTACATGATTCTTCTTCTCTTATCGTTGAACTGCTGGAAATTCCAACCAATTCTCTACTAAAAGAAAGTTGCATAGCTGAGAGGAAATAAATACGTAGACTAGGGAAAAGTTGGTTGTTATTACAGATAACATTGCCTCAGGCCCTTTAGATTTTAATGTTTGAATATTTTGATCTCAAGTTGTCAAGTAATTTTCAAACTTGGAAAGCAAAATGAAAGAAAAACCCAAACATATGTACCTTTCAACCCCGGACTTGCAAGTTCTTTTTTTTTTTTTTAAATCACTTGAAAGTTGCTAACAGTTATCTTTCTGGTCAAACTGTTGCTTCTGAGTTCATTGTCCTCTCTCTCACTTCCTGTTTTCTGATGTACTATATTATCTCATATTCTAACTTCTAACTATAATCTGAATTATATTGTTGTTTTTGTCATGATAGGCAATTGATGAAAAGATAAGAGAGCTCTCAAACTGTCACATTGTTTATTCTGGAATTGATTTTCAGAAGGTATAATATAATATCATTTCTGGATGCCCTGAGCTCTCTAATCGATACATACTATATGCTTCTGATGGTTTTGTAGGATACATGTTTAGCATTTCAGAGTGTTAATTGCTAGTTGTTTCGACTGAATTCAGTTTGCATGAATATCTAAAAGTAGATTAGACCTTTACATGCTTGAGCACCTTCATGAAGTCAGTAAATGATAACATGACCAAGGTGAATTTGCAATTTCCATGATTAAACAGTAATAATACAATATGCCTATGTGATGCACGTGTTGATTAAAATCATATGTAAATTAAAGAAGGAAAACACTACTAATGTTGTGAAAATTGAACAATAAAATGGTGATAATAAAATTAAAAAAAACCCATGTTACACGACAGAAACACATCATGTAAAACTATGTTTTTATCTAAAACCAAAAATTATTTTATAGGATTTAAATAATTCAAAATAAATAATGAGACTTCTTTTGATAAGGCTCGTGAAATTTTTTGCAATAAAGTTTTGAATGCAGTAGTATTAATATAATTTCATGATGAAATTCCTCCATCCCCCAACTATCTAATAATCCAAGAACCCAGAATAACCGCACGAATTTACTAGTTCTCATTTCTTTACTTATATTAAAAATAATAATAATAAAAAATCATGAAATTATCTTAATAATTATAATGAATTTATAGTGAGCCAAATGTCAAAAACATGTTATATGATATATAACACTTAAATTGAACCACATGGCATAACATGACATGTTTATTTTATTACATGGCACATGTAAAACTCAAATTTTATAATATCACATAAGATTTGTAAATTCAAAATTTCCTTCCTAATATATACTTCAAGCTATATCAAAGCTGCTTCTCAGAAACTGTTAAAAATTTGGAAAGTGCCAGTGTCTCTAAACTAGAATGAAAACTCACTACCTTTTTATATGATGGAACCATATACTAGACACCCAAGGAGATCCTCTGAATCATCTAGATGCATGTCAATAGCAAAGTCTGATACACAGACAGTTGTCAACACACCTTCTAAAAAGTTTGTTCTTTTTAATTTTTTGTTTTTAAGGTAATATGCTTTATTTCCAAAATTATTATGTTAAAATGATGTAAAAAAGTGTTGTACCTAGTTCTGATGGAGAACATATTTGTTCAGAAAGAAGCTGGTATTCCCAAAAAAATCATCAAAGTTGAGGATATTCCAGGATTGAGTAAGTTTTTTTTAGCTTCCCCTCATTGTCAGTTTATTTGCTAGGCATTTGCTTCTTATGGTACTTATGGAAAATTCAGTGCATCAAATAACATTTATAGTTCCAGTGCTCTTTCTTCTGGCTCAAAATTATTTACCCTTCACAAGTTTTTTTTCTACTGTTTTTTTCAATTTTTTGGCTGATTAGCTGTACTGAGTTTTTTATGGAATGCTTCATATAGAGGTATCTCCTTTCCGTTTTTGCTGTTATACGGTAAAGTATGGATCTATCTATCAGATATTGCACATCAAAGTAAAAAATTTCCAATCTAAGCATTTACAAAGAGAATATCATGTAGTAGCTGTATAAAACCTTGCTAATAAAGGTTAAATAGATTGTTATATGTTCTTGTCCTTGTCACTACAGTTAAGGATGAGATACATAATTTTATTCAATTCAAAACATAAACTTATAAATATAAAAAAACATAAACTTATAATTAAATTGGAGCACATTTTGGTTGTTTATGCTATGCTGTAGTTATCAACTTAGATATGTGAATAATGGTCTTGCTGATTCAATTTTTTATATCAATCTAATTTTGCAATTTATGAGTCTACATGCTACTTGAGTGTTTTTTGCATTGTTTCATGGAGTATCAAAGTGTTAATTAGATGTTTGTGGTTTATTTTGATAATAGGGGAGGCTGGGTGGACCCCTGATCAGTGGGGCCATTCACGGTTTAGAATTGTAAGTGCTTCTACAGACAGTGCCACTCATCAAAAACATCTGACTGCATTCATGCGCTCGCTTCTAAAGGCAAGTTTCTAACATCTTTTTCTCACGTTTTTTATTTTTATTTCTGTAATACTTACACTCTTACCAAAAGAAGAATTTATTCATGTAAGCTCTGGAGATACTACAACTATCCAACAGATATTGCAACTTCTATAGAATTAATGTTAAACTAAGTTGCAAAAATAAAAAATAAGAAAGAAGCAGAAAAACATAGTCATGACATGATTGCAAAGAAAACGCATTTGTTTGCCACTTCTAAATCAACTTGAATTTGACCTGAGGTTGCAAGTTAATGTCCCTCCTTCAAGGATGTTGTCCTACTTTTCTCAGATCTATGCCCTTACACAGTCACTTGTGCTTCAGGCACTTCGCTTCAAGGCATGCATGTAAGTGAGAGGGTCAATCTGATACCCTCTTTAGAAGAGTGAGTGACTACTGATAATTAAATATACATATTCATGCCTTTGTTCTCTGCAACAATTAAATAAATACCTATTTTTCTATAATGATTTACTAAATTGACTCCTGAAACTATCTAAATGCCTTTATTTCATACAAAATTTCATATGAAGTTTTCTCTATGATGTGTAGGACCCACCAGATCCCAGGATGACTTGTGGGGAGTTGTCTTTTGTGCTTTCAGTGTGAATATAATAAAACTTGCAGAACTTGTCATAGAATTCAGAAATGAAAGTGTGCTTGCAAATTTCCCTTTTTTTTCCCTTAACATCTCCTTCTGTGGCTTGATTGTGCTTGTCAATATTTATTGGAATCTTACCAAATGGGTTTTCATTTAAGCAGTCACTGAATGACCATGTTGATGCTTGGCCATTCAAGGAACCAGTTGATGCACGAGATGTACCCGACTATTATGACATCATCAAAGATCCAATGGGTAAGAACTATTGCTTTGGTTCTGGTGCAATACCATCCAATGGCTCATAACAAAAGTTAAAAGTTAACTTATAACAAAAGTTAAAAGTTAACTTTTTGTTGGTAGGCATTGGATAGGATACAAAAAGGTAAAAATAAATTTTTTTTTTTTTTTTTAAGTTAACTTTTTAACTTTTTGAATCCAATGGCTGATAACAAAATAAATAAATAAAGAAATATGAGCCATCGGATGGTATTGCATCTGGTGCAATTTATTGCTCCAGATCCGAATCCCAAATTTATATATTTCATCTTGACAAACTATCATATGCATCATATTCATTTCCTTGGATTACTGAAACTGTTTTGGTCATGTCTTTATGAAGATTTACTCATTGCCTCTTTGAAACAACGGGTATTTCTAGTTTTGTCAATGCCTGAAACAATTGTTTCTTCTCCACCTTACGATATTTCATGTGAGTTTATAGCTATTCTACCATTAGAGTTGAATTTTCGTGTGAGGTTACTATATCATTAGAGTTGACAATTTCAACTGAGGTTTTTTATTATTATTATTATTTTTTTATAAGTAAAAAAAAAGGTTAAATGTCTTCAAACTTGTAATTGGCTTGAAATTATCTATATAACACCTAGAAGGGTAACTCAAGTTTTTTTGTTCTTGTAAAATTTTAGACATACTGATAATTAATGTAATAAAGGTAGTGGGGGACTATAATATTGAATTAACAAGCTTTCTTAGTTGTCAATGGGTGTCCATGTCGTATTAATGCAACCCCCAACACCTTCCTCTCCTGCTCTCCCTGCTCCATTGATGACGTTCATTCGCTAAATCACCATGATGTTGGGAAATTTGTCAGTTTTATTTGTTCCAAATCTATTCTTGCCATACTCTTCAAGCCGTAATAAATGAAATCTTGATGATGTTGAGTCCTTACAAACCAGTTTTTCAGTAACTATAGCAAAGTACTCTAAAACCAAAAGCTATGATTGCTTATGCCCTATGTACTTTCTATTGAAAAACCCATAAAAGAAACTAATCCTGTGCATTTTGGTCAAATATGTGATACTTTCATGGATTGTCAACCTACTATAGATCTGAAGACAATGTCGAAGAGGGTAGAGTCCGAGCAATATTATGTAACATTTGAGATGTTTGTTGCGGATGTTAAAAGGATGTTTGCCAATGCTCGCACCTACAACTCCCCTGAGACCATTTATTATAAATGTTCAACCAGGCATGGCATAGTGCTCTATTCCTTATTAAATCTTTTCCTTTTGTTTTTGTTTTTCTCTAAATCCCCACTATTCTGACTACGGTAGACTTTTTGCAGGTTGGAATCCCATTTTCAAAGCAAAGTTCATTCAGGTCTCCAATCAGTTAACAAAATTCAGCAGTAACGGATTCCATCTATGTAGTACTCTTTTCTGAAGTATATCTGCATGTGGATCATGTCACTCACGGGTCACGATGATTTTTTTCTTGTTCTATGAGGTTCACATAATGGGGGGAATACCATACGTGGAGAATCACCCTGCTACAATGGCCAATGGTCACTCCACCAAGTCCAATCACAGGACAACCAACTCAGCTATTATCGTTGTAGGAAAACAGCTTTAGGATGAATAATGGGATTGTTTCTTGCCGACAGATATTTATCTATGGACTATGTAGTTACAATTGTAAAATTAATTTGTAAATCTTGCCGTAAAATTAATAGAAGCTGTAATATTTTTCTGAAATGCAATATTGTGTTACAGAAGATAATTGCTTGGGGGAAGGGGGGAGCAGAGTTGTGTGAGAAGGATGACCTCCATAGGTTGGACCCGAGGTTTTTTTTTAAATACCTCTTGCTTTCTTGAACATCTTGATAGTCACCTCCCCATGACATGGTGGAGTGTGTAAATCTAATACAAAATTAAATTGCAAAGGAGCATATATATAAACATAGCTGCTTGGATAAACCCCCAGGTCAAACACTGTTCCGATTGTAAAAAGTTTTCTTGAAAATGATCCATTTTTTGGAAAACTATTTTTGTAAATTGACTTGTTTACCGTATAGTTGCAGTCTCGAAAATAAACTTGAAATTATTTGATTCACATGGAAAGCGTGTGTTTGGGGACGAATATTTATTCCTCTCCCTCGTAATTTATTTGTAGATACTTCAATAGTTACAATGAATGGTGTTCCGAACCCTATTTCTCCTAAATCCTAAAAAAGTTGAGCAAATTATGTCTCTGAATTATAAGGCTCTTCGTTCTCTTAAATTTCACAAACATCCAAATAAGAGGAATGGGCCATTCCCCTCCCCTTCCCTCTTCCCTTGTTTCTCCCATTATTATGGATGCCTTAAAATATTTTGATGGCCTTTTGAATTACTCTGGACGCCTTATAATATTTTGATGGCTTTTGAGACGTATGGGTTCTAAAAGGCAAAAAGAAAGAGAAGATGGGGCACATGAGTGGTGGAATTATGATTTCATGAAAAATGGATAGCTTTGAACTTAATGGGATGTAGCACCAACATAAACACTAGTGATGTTCCATGCAATCATTTCAAATTAGCAAAAAAATAAAGCTCAATCCATCCATAATTTTCAAGTTATTTAAACTAGAAACTGAAATGTAAAGCCTATTATTTAAGTACTCCCATCCAAATTAACCAATAGTGAATAAACTAAATCATAATAATAACAAGAAAGATGCAGTTGAATCAATTTTCACATATAATCTGAACTAATACTTATTCTGCTGGTTATTGTTTGCAACTGCACGAGAAAGCTCATTGTCCCAACCAGGCATGGCCCCATCCGAACCGGTGTTTGGGGAAATCTGCTTTTGCACTTGTTGCACGCCAGTTGTGTGCTGCACAGAAGACATTTCAGCGACTCTGCTTCCCCCAATATCTTTATGTTGGTTTCCCATAAGAGGGATTAAGGGGTCAGTGGAAAAATTATTGTCTAATCTCTGGGGATGTGGAGCACTATTGCCAACTGTAGGAACCGGCGGCTGGTGAAAGAATTGGTTGTGGTTGAGGTTTGGTGGAATGGGTAAAGAAGCATTTGTAGATGCATGTACCGGGCTATTGTTGACAAATGGCATTCCTGCACCAGGTATGTTAGCCATCGCTAGCAACAGTGGGTGGAGTCCTGTCACTCGCTTAATTTGTTCTTCAGCCATCTTCACCTGTGAAAATCCATATAATATATTAACTACATATTATTTGTGAAAGCAAAAACTCCATATAAAAATAAAAGTGCAAGCAATTTATTTCAAATCTATTTCATTATATCCATCCAAAATCTCTTATATGAAGCAATTAGAGACTTCAGAGAGGCAATTCCAGGCATGAGACTCATCCTAGCATCTTAAGCAGCTTTCTGGTATGTGACATAGATACAAGTTGTCAAACAAGAAAAACTTGATGCAAGATGGCAGTCAACATCAGAAGATGTGTCAGCATCCATTCTGTGAAAATAGAATGACTAACACGTGATGCAAAAATCACCATCAAAGAAAATAAACGAAAAAACAGGCATTGGAAAATACATCACAGACTTATATCCATATTCCATGGTGCAATCATACTACAGAATTGGCAACTTAAGAAGATTGCAAATGTATTGCTCCCAGACAATAGTGCAATAAAAAACAAAACAGAATTATCTATAATCCTATGGAGCCTATTTTGCGCTACTATAAAATATGGACCAAAGCACTGGAAAAACAAGTAATGTTAGTAATCAGTTACTTTCATTTATCCACCCCGAGGCATGAGTCCAAACCATTCCTAAATTTGGCCGACCTAACAGGCTTAATTGAGGCAGTGTTGTTGACTTTAAATGAAAGATAAAGATGAACACAAGAAAAATCTTGTCTTGACCATAAAATGCTATCACAACTTAGTTTTGTAGATAAGAATTAAAGATTTATACGGATACATATGAAGACACTCTGGTGTCTGAGTATACATGCCCACTTCAGTATGGAGAACAGACAACAGCATGCCCACTTCAGTATGTATGTTTTTCATTTGGTAATCTTATATACTAAAGGATAATTGTCAAGTATGGTCCAACCACTTAACTCGTAGGACCATAAACTAAACATTGTTCACAATGAGCCAGATGAATATGCCAACAACCTTGGAAATAAAAATCAACTTACTAAGTATCACACAACATATGCACAGAGTCCATTCACTTTTCACTCACCAAAAAAAGAAAAAGAAAAAGAAACTAAGGGATGTTTTCCTTTACAGCCCACAAGAAATAGCATAGTAATTTAATCTCCATAGGATGTCCAAACATTATTAATAATTTTACAATTTTACACTAAATCCAATTTTCATATAACTTCATAGTCACACAGTAACCTTGTTGGCATTTATTTTCAAATAAAGTATAAAACAATACTTTCAAGAGGAACCAGATATAAGCTCATTACAAAAGATATGCAAGTGACCAAAAACTTTCACAATTTGACAACAATGGTGGGTTACCTGTGCTCTCATTGTCTCAATTTCAGCTTTTAAAATTCTGTTGTCAGAACCAGATGTGCCACACTTATTTTCCATCTCAGAGAGACGCTTTGATAACGTAGAGTGTTCAACCCTAAGATGACCAACCTATATAAAGCCTTATCACTTCAAAAATAATCATAAAAACAAGGATATAGATGGTGAGTGAGTTTGGCGTTAACAAGAAACAAAAAGCAGTACCTGTGTCTCAAGTTCACTCATCTGTGCTTGTTTTCTTCGCCTTGAGCGTCTAGCTGATTCTCGATTTGACAGCATCCTAAGTCAAACAACCAACATATCAATTGAAATACGACTGTACTTCCTTTTTGTCTAATATATAATAAAAAAAAACATAATATGGAAAAGAATCAAATTGGGATGCAGTCCATTTTAAGTATTCATTACAAATGGGATCCTTCTTATGACTAGTACTTAAAATGAGAATAGGAAGAAATCATATATAACAGAGAATGTAAAACACTAAGCTGTGTAACTCTATTAAGAAACACAAACCAAATGAGTTTAAAGCATAGAAGAAACAATTTTTGAAGTTACCTCCGGGCACGCTTTGCATCAGCAGGATCCATATTCTCAGTGATCTCCAATTCTCCCTCAAATTCATCATCATCTGAATCATCTCTTGACGATCCACTAGTTGCTTGTATGACTTGAGGTTCTGATCTTCTTTGCAAAGGAGGTAATGCTGGATTTCCAAGAGGTCCACCATCAGCCTCAATTTGTACAATAGGGAAACCATGACCAGTACCTATAATACTAACATACAATTTAATTTACAGGTGTGTGTGGGGAGAGTCCTCCAACTATATTTGAAAATGTATTGGTTATCCGTAAAGACAAAGAGAGCTTTCTTGTAGTTCCGCACGCACAAACAGAGTTCTCTAAAAAAATGAAATTAATGTAGTTGTTTTTAATAAAAAGAGCAGCCTCTCACACTCATACTAGAACAAATCTACCATATTGAGGGTATGTTTGGAACTGAGTGAGATGGAGGGAGGGTGACTGACTGACCGTAATATACTATAATTTAATTCATTCCACTCCCTATCTCCCTCAACAATTTGAATGGTAGAATCCCCCTATCAGGGACCCTCTCCTATGTGGACCTCCAATGCATAACGATTGCACCAAAATTGGACCACCGTCTATAATGCCAGCAGATCATGTGGAGGAAGAAAGTGGCAGTTTCATGGACATGGATATCTATGTGGTGGCTTACATAATGGTGTTGTTGGGAATTGTTGCAGTTCTCTTACTAGTGTAAGGCATGGTTTAACCTCATTGAAATGTCTATTGGCAATTGCTACTGTTTTGAAGTGCTTCATTGCCGTAAGTTGCCCGATTCCAGGCTTTCCTAGCCTAATCTTTCCCCATCTCCCTCTATCATTACATAGGCTACGTTCTGGTCTCATTTAGCAATAAGGAACATAGAAATGCATATAAAGCTACATTATATACGTCCAAATTGTGGTAACTCGTCAATCATAATGAACTCTACATATTAATTTAACACCTCCAATAAATTTTTCGGATAAAATAACACACATGAGAAAAGGCAGCAAATTGATTTACGATTATGAATTTTCTCATCGAAATCAAACAAAGATTATATATACTATAATAGAATTGAAATCCGTAATTTGATAAGGAAAAGTTGAAAACGCTGTACCATTAGGTTCAGATCCCAATTGAGACGGATTTGGCCGCTTTGCTGGAGTCTCCACTACATTACCAGTTTCTTCAGGCTTTGAATTCGATCCCTGCACTCAAAAATTTCCAATACCAAACCAAATCAAAACCGATAATCAGTCAATCACACATGTAAATATGCATGTATAGAGAGAAAGAGAGACTCTTTGAGCCACGGCGGCGCAAGCGAGGTCGAGCTTGCTTTTGAGAAATGCGCGGTACTTATCGGAATCAACGGCAGCCATCGGAAATGGATTCGACGGCAGATGAAGGAGTTCGTCGAGTTCGTCTGGTTTCGACGAGGACGATTCCACCGGCGAAACCACATCGGCGGGGATCGCCGCAGGAGTCTCCGGAGGAGGAATCTCTGACTCCGTGCACTGCTCGACAAAGTTCATCAACGCCCACTCGGATTCGCTCCGGGTCATCGGACCCGAGCTGATATTGCCGCCGGTGCCGGACCAGAAGGAATCGGCGATTTCGTCGACCGGAAAAACTCTATTCATTGCTTTCGATTCGATTGGATTCGATGAGAAATGAGTTCTCGAAACTTGCTTTTAGATTCGCTCGCTGTTCCAGCACAAATGGTAATGGCTGCGCTATTTATATATGAAAAGGATCGCTGAGAACTTATCCAGTGCTGTAAGAAATAGGTAATGCAGTGGAGACTCAACTAAATCGCCACGTATGCACTAGTTAGAGAAAAGTAAGCTATTACAGTACACGCTATTGATGTAGGAACTACTAGGAAGGTGAGTTTTTCTTCGAGATATTTTTTGTAAAAGAGGGAGAGAAGGTATCTTAAGCTGTAAGCAAAAAATGAAAATAGTTTATTAAACTTGTGTTAGTTTAAATATTTTTTTTTTAATGATGTGATTATTTTTTAATAATATATTAAAATTTTTTTAATTAAACTATCTATATTTATTAGTGTGTGAAAGTATTTTAAATTTTGTAATTTGACCAAAGTAGATCAAAGTGAACTAAATTGACCGAAATGCTATATAACTCAAACAAGAGTATAGTAATAATAAATGCAAATTTTAGCAACAATAAGTGTTATTCTTCTAAGTTTCAACTTTTAGATATTTTATAGAGGACAAAGTTTGGTAATAAATTTAATTGTAGTGTATTAAGTAAGATAAACTTTGCCTCTATATAAATGATTATTGAACCTT
This sequence comes from Quercus ilex subsp. ballota, assembly GCA_032727855.1. NCBI lineage: Eukaryota > Viridiplantae > Streptophyta > Magnoliopsida > Fagales > Fagaceae > Quercus > Quercus ilex. The sequence continues at coordinate 42,980,666 of CM064919.1, forward strand.
GTCTAGTTGCTTTCCACATACACCGTACGATCCAAGGTGATGTACTACAACTTTAGAAGCTGCAATTTGAAGGTGTCAAATGTGTGGATCATTCCATTAGAAATTTTCTTTCCTTCAATCTGATTTTGAAGCTGTTAATTTGAAGAATAATTGCTAGAAAGAACATTTGTCTAGAGTTCTTAATTGGAATTGCGTTTTTTTTTTTTAAAGATGAAAAATTTCATACATTTAAAAGTGTAGTAGAGATCTTTAATGTTTTCTTCAATTTTTAATTGAATTGAAATTATTTTAAAATTTTTTTTTTTAGAGAGTTTCAACCTATGACGTCCGCTCCTGATAATAACTCTTTATCATCAGACCAAGACACCAATTAATTTTTGGTGTAGGCAGGAATTAAACCCCAGATCTTTTATACAACCATTAGAGATTTTACCATTTGAGCTAACTAGAACCCACAAATTATTTTAATATCTTAATTATTCAATTTCACATATGATTGATGATTTGTTGTGAAAATTTCATAAAATTTTGTTGTATCACTAAACTTTACATTCAAATATGATCAATGACTGGTATTGTTGAGGAGCCATCTGCAATTACTATGACCCTCATTGCCGGTGTAAGAGTTTGAATAATGGTGCCAAAAAAGAAAGGCTATTACTGTGAACAATTGCTTAAATCAAGGGAAGTACTAACTCACTCACGAGTAATTTTTAGTATTCTCGGAGCATGGAGAATAATACTCCTCCTCTTACATTTATGGTAGGGTGCACTCATTAAATTCATGATGAGATTCACCATGAATATAAGAAGATGGAGCACTATTTTTCCGTATTTCGAGAGTACCTAAGAATTTTCCCTAGCTAATGCACTCAACATCCCAAGACATTAGTTTTGAGATTAGATGGTGAAAATCTATTCTCAAATTGTAAAATTGTTTTGGTGTAAATGAAAACATATTCTCAAAAAAGATGGAATTTTTTTGAAGTTGTCATCATGACATAATACTAAACAAAAATGTATTCTTATTTGATTCTGATGCATATCAAAGTTGACAACAAGAATTACAACTAGCTTGAATTTATAACATAAAAGCTATTCTCAATCAAGTGCAGCTATTAGGGATTTGGTGAAAACTTCTAGTTCCTTCAAACCTTCCTCGGGGCATTTTGCTTCATTCAGTAGCTTCACCATGGCACTCCCAACAATCACACCGTCAGCTCCCCATCCGACTACCTGTAACATAATTTACAATTTAGTCATACATACCAACATGAAAGGAAACACAACAATCTACACAAGCATGTAAAGGTATATGTTGGAAAATTAACCTGTTTTACATGCTCAGGTTTTGATATGCCAAAGCCAACTGCTACCGGCTTGGTAGTTGCCTGTCATAAAAATTGAAGTATGAAGCTTATGTATAGAATTGGAAATCACTCATATCATCAAAACTAAAGGCTTTTAGTTAAATGACCAGTCCTGAAAAAATGCAATTTAAACATTCTTCATATCATGCTAGGGAAGGGTATTTGATATATTTCAAGCATCTTAACAGATGAAAAATTTAGTATTTCAATACTATGATAATAAACCCATACATATTTAAAATCAACTTATTTAGAATGGCCTACTATTTACCCACTCAGCACAACCACAACTGGATTTCAGGCCTGTATACTTCCAAAACATATATACTATTTATGGGCATATAACTGATTCAATCCACCAATTGCTATGATAGTCATTGTTTGTGTTTATTAATGACTTGAAACTCCTTTTTTTCCTCTTTGGTTGGACTTGAATCTCATTCAAAGATATCAGATGAGGTATATAGTGAATGCCAAGATGAGATTAAGTAGACAAACCGCTTTAATATCCTGAAGAAGAGTTTGAACTCGATCACTCACAGATGCACGCGCACCAGTGACCCCAATTGAGCTTACCTAGCATTCAAAAGAATCAGCAATTAACTCTTACATGCAGTGTAAAATTTCACCTAAAAATTAAATGGCTAAGTAAAATAATTTTATTTCCCTTTTTTAAAAGAATTTTCACCACTGTTCTGAAAACAGTTGGCCACAAGAGCTTAGACGACCTCTTCAATATAAGATGGGTACAACGTGATTCATGAAAGATGTAAGAGGAAATTAAGTTCTTGGTTTGGATTCTTGTCTATTCTGATGATTAATTGTTATTACTTACTAATTTCACTGCACTAACATAATGCAAAGATAAAATTAGAGCATAAATTATTTAGTGAGGCATATCAACTTTCTTAAATCATAAAGTTGAATTATACTAGCACTGCTAAGAGCTACTCAAAACCATAGAAACAATCATAAAAGTTCTAAATTTTTGGGTATTTGTATCACTATAAGTCAGTAGACTATTCTTGCATCTGCAAAATTAGGGAAGTATACCAAGCCAGTTAAAGCAACATCACGCCAAGAATAGAGGTGTGAACTTTCATTTTTTAAAACCAAGAATTCATTGTCAAAAACTTCATAATCTCCCTCTGCCATAAACAGACATTGCTGAGAGAAAATTTTGAAACTGTTACTTGAATCTGCTTTCTCAAAGCACAAGTATAGCAAATAAATGTCAATAATTTCATTGGCTTACAGGGTACATTGGAAAGATAATTTCAACAGAACAGGAGATATCAAAACAAACACCAAACTTCGTAATAATGACATCTTTTATATAACAATGCAAGTGGATCAATAAGAAAAATACTAAAAAACACGTAACTAATGTAGAAGCCTAATGTTTCGGTTGGAACATTCAAGTTGCAATAAAACTAAATAAATAAAAGAAGAAACTTGGTAAGGAGCATCAGCTATAGAAAAAGGTCTTACAAGGTACACAAATCCTTCTGCTGCTTCAACAATGGCTTTCATTCGTTCAGTTGGAGTAGTGGGTGTAGTGAGCAGTACCTTCACCACACCAGTAGACATATCAGACCAACAAGATCCATGTACATGCTATCAACTACATAAATTTAAAAGAAGGAATTGCATAATAGCACATATGAATGGGAAAAGGTTTAACAATTTCATAAATAAGGTCAATGAAAACTAATGACTTGGCATTTTACTCAAAGAGTTTGTTCAGTCCACATCTACCTTAACAAGTAGAGAGAGAGAGAGAGAGAGAGAGAGAGAGAGAAAGAGCATCAAGCCTTTTCAAAAATTGTTTCTAGTAATTTCAAAAGACCAGTCTTTAAGATTAACTATTTACTAACTAGTAATTTCGATGAAAACCAATCCATACCCTAATATATAGGTAATAATATCTTAAGAAATAGATTATATACAAGTAAGTTAGAGCAGGACTTAGACACAGTACTTAGGTGGTGTTCCTTAGATTCTCCTTTTAAGATTCTGCCATATGGATTTTTTCTCATGGAATAGAAGTGCATCTTTTAGTTAAATAGCCACATAGCTGAATCTTAAGAGAAGAACCTAAGAAACAGCACCTAGGGTACTGTACCTAAGTTTTGGCTGGTAAGTTAATCATTACACTGAAAAAGAGTTACTAAAGAAAAGTTGGTTCAAAAAAAATTTATGATTACTATCATCACAAAGAACTGCCACCAACTGCTGTAGACCACAGTTTATATTTCATATAATAAAGAATCTGAAAATTTGAAAATTTTTTATCCAGAAACTAAAAGAGGGAAAAGAACGTAGAAGATGAGAGGTAGACACACCAATTCAATTCCATGCTTTGAAGCTTCCCTTCTCAGAATTTCAGTCTCCTCTAGAGGAACGTCTGGAACCACAAGCCCTGCAAACAAATGCACAATGAAGAATTTAATAAAATCATAGAATAAAACAAATAACATCGGAACAGGGGAGAAGGAATCAAAGCATTTTCCATATTTACTTGGGGTTGATTGAGTGGATATATCATTTTTTTTTCTCTGTAAATGCTAATAAATTTATTAAAAAATTATATTTTCTCATTTTCTGTTGCTTTTGTAAAATGGACTCAAGCACTAGATTCTATTCAAAGGAAGCCCATGCTAACCATTTTTACAAGAAAAGGAGAACAATTATACATAAGAATACCGATAACTCAGTTTTTGGCCAATACATTGCATCTTCTTCTGAACATATCTGAGTTTAACTCAAAATGAAAAGTAAAAAGCTTTCAGTAATTCTTACATACTACAGCATAGAAGAACCTAAGTAAGAAACCATTAAAAGTTAAAAATTCTGGTCAAGTACATGATTTTTTGAAAACACATGGCCATTCTTACACAATTTTAATGGGGCTGTTAAAATTGCTGGTCCAAACATAGTCTTTTGCTGTATCTATATAATGAAGGATGCTCACAATTTTAAGTATCAAATTCAATACTATTACAAATTTATGTTATCTAAATGCATAAAAAAGTTGCCAAGTAAATTAAATGATTGCTACATCCAAATAAAAAGCACTTAGTTATGAACCATGTATATTTTGTTTCCATTCCCACTAGTTTTATTCTAGGTTGTGATCAGCAAACATACCTGTTGAAACAATCAGAAGGGGAAGTGTGGGTAAGGAGAGACCCAATGTTTAGGATAGACTCTATTAAGTTTAATCTAAAATGCATTTATAGACACAGAAGTTGTGTAGCATACACATAGCATTTGAGTAAATGAAATGGCTTGCTTCCCCTTGCCTTTGCATTCATAAAATTGTTTAAAATATCATAACTTACCAACTAGATCCAAAATCATCATTGTGAAAAAGCTCAAAGTTTCAGTAAAGCATAAATTATAAGTTACCATGTACTCCTACATCCTTTATAGTGGACATGAACTGCTTGACACCACGCTTGAGAATTGGGTTGTAATATGAAAATAATGCGATTGGAGAAGATAGTTGTGGAATCACCTGTCAAAAATGATGACATTTTAAACTCAAAATATGATAAAAATAGGCAAAGAAGCAATAATTAAAAAATGTTTTACACTTCCCTCCTTGTGATTTTCCTTTTATCTAAATACATGTATATATTTAGTGAAAAGCGCCACTCTAAAGTAAACAAATAATTAAATAAATAATGGGTGAGTGTAGCAGTGTTCTCTAGTATCAAATGGTGATATATTTATGGTAAAATATGCATAGCTGAGATGAGTGAATACACATAGCCAATCCATTTCCTGGAAATTAGCATCTCAAATGATTGATGATTTAAAAGAAAAAGGAAAAGAAAGTATCAATCTTCTCATGCAACTAGCATAACACTACTATAGTAGGAAAAGTTTTTCAAATTCACTTCTTTGATTCATTTTTCACAAATAACAAAGGTGATAAGGCATAAGTGAAATTATAAACATTTGACAAAGACCTAATTGTGGATGTTTTGCCTAACATAACACAGACAAAGAACACCTATAAGAAAGTAACAGAGGCTATCATTGTATCTTGATCTGATGATGACAAAGGCGTAACATTATATAATGGTCCTACCTCCTTCAGCATAGAAATAATTGCATTGTAATTGGTTCCTCTTGCCAAGGAACGTGTAGCTGCAGCCTGTACAAAAAGACGCATCATTAAGAGAAATGGATACATTTATTGAAACAAATATAAAAGACAACTATAATACCTGGATAACTGGACCATCAGCTAAAGGATCAGAGTATGGCACACCCAGCTCAATTATGTCTGATCCACAAGAGTCGAGCACCTTCAATGCTTCTGCTGTGCTTGAAAGGTCCGGATCACCGGCCGTGATGTATGGAATAAATGCCACCTTCACACATGGGCATGTTTGTTAGAGGAACACTATCGGATTGAGAATCTTGTATATTAAACACCTGCTAACAACTTATCCCAAATGATATCTGAGTGAAATTATTAGTATCCAGGATTCAGTGAAATGATTACATTCAGCTTCACAATTAAGGAAGATACCAAAATCTGCAGTACATGACCTAATTACAAGAGATAATTCAAAAGCTATGCTTTAGAAGATGGCGTGGAGCTTGAAAAAGGATATTGTTTTTTCTGGCCAATTTAGATGTGTGAAGAGATAAGGATGATATCTCAATAGTCTAGGACAATTACAAACACATGGTACAATTAAAATTTCTACAATAATACACAAATATTCATGAGAGAATCAGGGAAAATTTGCTAACGACCTTTAGATTAAGTGAGTAAGATCACCCTACTACTTCAATTTTTCAGCTTTCCAAAATCCCCAATGTTATTCAGCAGTCTCTTCTATGATCCATCTTCTCTTGTCACATTCAAACATACACCGTGAGGTAAAATTTAGCAGGGTCCTCAACCATTTGAACAAATTAAAACCCCTCAAAATGCAACCTTTATATCCAAGATTTACCTCACTTAGTGAAACAATTACACAAAATAGTCAACTTTCCAAGTGACACCAGAAACGCACTTATACATAATTTCCACTTCCTTTCACAAATAACCCCCAATTCAAAGAGAATCTCCAAAATTAAAAATAATTAACGCATGCTCCATTACCATAACAATGAAGATCACAATGGCATATTAGAAATAACAAGAAAACTAGAATGATAAGAAGCATCCAAAACACAAACCCGGAAAAAAAAATAATATAAAATAAAACATATACCAACACTCCAATTGAAACAGAGAAGAACCCATGATTTTTTTGGGAGAATGCAATTGAAACATAATAGAGAAAACAGAAAGCGAAAGCAAAGTGAAAAGATGCTTACTTTGCCTTGTTTTTTCAGTCTTGTGAAAGTCTCAGAGAGCCCAACAGTAGGGACAGTGCTGATAGCAGCCATTGGAGTGAATCTTCTAGCTGGGATAGCAAATCTCTGAGAGGAAAAGCGGAGAAAAGAATGGGTTTCTAGGTTGTTCTTCTTCAATTGAAAGAAGCTTGTTGTTGGTGACTTAAAAGCAATAGCCATAGAAAACAAAAGGGTTGTGTTTTGCTGAATATGAATGAAAATGTACTTGTGTTTGTGTGTGGGGTTAAGCAGTCAAAATAGAAGGGGTTTTGGAAAATGAAAATAGAGATTTGCTCTAGTACACTACGTCTCTGGTGCCGTTGTACTTTATAGTGTTAAAGTGTGATGGGATTTCAATCATGGGTTGGTCTGATAATATCTGGACCGTTCAGTGAAAAAATAGATGATATCTTCACCGTTCATTTGTTTTGGAGCCAATGTTAATTTGTTTCGATAAATTCTAATCCTACCTAGTTAGCCGTTTTGAAATTTTTTTGACATTTACTTTGAATCTCTTTTTTTTAATTATATTTTTTTGAGTTTGTTTCCTTATTTTGCTGACAACCACTATTTTCCTTTTTCTTTTTGACCGGTTTGCTGACAACAATGGTTGTTTTTTTTTTTTTTTTTTAACCATATTCGCTTATATGTAATTTATAAACGAATGAGGAAGAGAAAGTATCCACATCATACATCATACAATAAATTACTTTTTTTTTGTTGAGAAAATACAAAAAATTACTTGAAGTTTTGCTTTTTAGAAAGAAAAATTACTTGAAGTTGATCTTTTGTAAATTATATTTTTCCATCCTAAACATTCACATCAATTTCTATGATCTGAAACTATTAATTTGCACCATAGATACTTCAATTTGATAGATACTTCAATTTGAGAGAATGGTATCAATATATATCTATTGGCCGCAAATCTGTTAAATGAGAAGTAATTCTAGTTTTTTTAATCATTAGTATAAGTATAATTTTTTTTATTGCACACGAACAAAAATATTGATTAGGTGGCTCATGTGTGTTCATTTTCATCTCATTTTAATGTTCAATTTATCCAAAAATGGGAGTATTGATACAATTTTCTTAGATTGAGGTGTCAATTGAACAAATTGATAGTTTGTGAGAAGTGAAAAAGGTGTGTTTCTATTTAATATTTTAAAATAAAGCATGATTGATGTTAGTTTTCCTGATTTTCTCATGTGTATTTCTTTTGTCTTTTTACTTAATAATGGGAACGTTACACACATCTAACAAACTTTTATTTTTTATTTTTTTAAGATTACTAGTAGGATATATAGGAAGGAAATAAAATTAAAATTTAAGGGCCAGATATGGAAAATCTAGCAAATCTTCTGCTCACAATTAGCTGCTGAATTTGTCATATAATTTGCAAAAAAAAATAATAATAATAATAAAATTGTCCATATGGCATATACATCACCATTATCATTTCTGGCAATTAATTTTGGGGGAAGTGAATAGTGATATCAATCTTAATTGGAACGAGAATTGAACCTAGACATCATATTACAAATATCATGCATATAATTATCATCGTACCATTGATTAGGAAAGTGAAACAATGTATTTGGTACACCTAACATTTTCCCTTTGGATCTCTTACATGGTCTGTATTTGCATTTTGCACAGTGAAGAGCACGTTTATGATTTAACACTGCGCAATAATATACTTTGTTGTCAATTGTTACTTCTCTCTATTCGCACTATTAGTTATTATGGGGTTCAATGAATGAACAAATGCTGCATTTTATGTTATTTGTTTAACCTTTATATCTTAGTTTCATAGGTTCAATCCTGATTATCTTGTAGATCAACAGTGCTTTCTTAAAAATATGGAAGACACATCTTTTAGATGTTGGTGGATCTTACCAATTCAAGTTATGTAGCATGAGATTGGATATGAGAAGGACCATATTTGTTGTCAATGCTTCATTTCTCTGATTTTTTAAAGTTTGCAGTAGTTGTAGTTGCTTCTTAGTCGATGCATAGTTTGTAATGTATGGTCAGTCACCTCTAGCACATGTCATAAGTCTATTCTTTGACTTGATTTGCAAATGGACTTTTGTGCACATTATTGATGCATCCTTGTGCAAAATGAGCAGTGAGTTTGATGTTGAAGAAAGAAACAACCTGTGGCTGTGCACTTGTGCTGGCAGAGGAGATGATGTGAAAGAATCTGACACTGTGTTGAATCCTCAAGGAGGCTGAGGTGACTCAAACTCTTAGAATTGAAAGGAACCATTTCATAGCTGAAATCCTCGATAAGTTTAGAGACAATTTTTTTTTTTATAACTATTGAATCAACATAACTTGATTGATACGTATTAATAAAAGTAATATCAATAAAGAGTATATATTAATGTTATTTCTATTACGACTTGTGATACTTTAGAAGTTAAAGAAATTTGGGTAGTAGTAGGATCATTTCTAACTGATATAAAAAAATATATATATAAAAAACAAAAAATTATTTACCTAAAATTTCTGTTTTGTGATAGAATTTGTTTACTATTTCGGATGACATGCATTGTTATTTTCTGTAGATTTATTTGTGTGAGCTCATAAATCCACAACAGAAATAGTCAGAAATGTAACCGCTACTTTAAAGAGTTTGTTGTTGTCATATATTTAAGATGCTGATGCCACAGTAGTACTGTTGCATGTCATTGTGCACGATAATAGTGTAAAATGTGTAAAACTCTCTCTACTTATTAAGATAGCATAGCAATGTGAAAAGAATTTAAAACAGGCTGTCACATGTTAAGTAAGCACTAGTGGGCTATCTACAAATCATAGCTTAAAACATATGCTTGTTGAAAGGGCACTCCAATCTCCATGTACAATATTGCCTTGGCCCTACTTATCTAGATAAAAAGAACTCTTCTATTTGGTACTTAGCATGACTTGCAAAAATGACCAACTCCATGCTATTAACAATTGAAAGATAGTCTTTATCATTTCAGGCAATCGAAAAAAAGAACTAGCATACAGTTCATTAGTATTAGTTGAAGGAAAGTCTTTAGCATCGAGCTAACCTATATATATTTTCGAGTATGGGAAAAAGTATTTGATCTAAATTTAGAGAATTTTTGTTGCCACACTCAAATTCATGCTACCAATGAAATTTTAAGCATGTAAGTCACTACAAGGAGTTGTGTTTTTGGAATTAATTAAGCAAAGCAAGTTTTATGATTATTGCAATGGGAAAACAAAAAAAAATTGAGAGACACGTGCCGTCGCATCAACATTTTGGACTTTACCCATTTTCATGTGTATTAGTGAAAGTAATTGTAGATTGAAACCATTCAAATAGATCTATAATTTATATAAATATATAGACATTTTCTAAATTTGGTTCAAATCAGCGAAACCAACTGCTTTGATTTTTTTACTTGAATTTTCATTGTGGTTCGTAGTACATAGAACATCTTTTTCTTCAAGAAGCAACAAAAAAAAGTTGTAATATATATTTTTCATTTTTTATCTCTAGTATAAAGACTCTTAACCTATGAACATCTTTAAGTTGATACAAAATTTCATTAATATGAGTAACAATTAGTCATGTCTCAGCTTATTATAATTTTAAAGAGAAAATAGTATTATTTATGACTGCATTATGCTAAGGATTAGGATTGCAAAATTTTAGATATTGATGAGGCCGAGAAATTCACCAGTGAATCACATGATACTCGCGCACTCGAAAATAACTCATACACAACACAAAGAGAAAACCTAATAGAGAGCACTGGTGTGGTGCTGGCCAAATACCCTCCGAAGGTCAAGTTAGAGTTATTCTCACAACTCTAGAGTGCTAGAGAAGAGGTAAATTATGCGTACCTTGATTTGTGAGGGTATTGGAGATTTTATAGTAGTAAAGGGTTAAGCTCTCTTCCTTGGTGTAGAAGTCTTTTCCTTATAGGAATCTTCTTGAGTAGTATAAACGTGGTGAGTAAGATATTTCCTTATGGGGAAAATCTTCCTTAACACGCGTATCTTCTAGAATCCTCCTTCTGTTGGAATTCTATTTATACTAGGATTCTGCAATGACCACTCATGGGTCGCAAGGGTTTCCCATCTAGGGTTTTTTTGGAGACCTTAAGATGATAAGTTGGTCGCCACATGGACGCTTGACCCGTCCGTGTAGAGTCCGTCCATATGGGACCCGTCCACATTAGTCTTACTTGCCCAAACCCGTCCAATTCACATCGTCCAATCCGTCACATATAATTCTTCCTCTTTAGTTGCCCCCTTCACCCGTGGATCCGTGATATCCGAACGGACCCATGGGTGACGGTTTGATAGGGACTCCGTGAATTGTGCATGACCCTGACAATCCTGTCCAAAAATCATTTATAACACATGACATGTGTCGCTCTTCCATTGGATATTATCTCGGATCGAGGTGTCGCTTTGCCTTCCGTGCACTTCCTCTATAAATATCACACCCTTCTCTTTTCATTTCTCTACTTTCCGCTGAAGCACACTGTCAGAGCGCTCCCATCATCCTTGCCAGAGACTACTCTGTCTACTTGCTATATCTGTCATCAACGCTCTTCATCCATTCATTCACTAACTTGGGAAGTGCTCTCTTTTTCACAAGTCTCTTTTACCTTCAGATATACTCATTTTATTTTCCTAGACTTTATACACTTGTCGCCCTTTATAGACCCGTCAGTCTTAGGTTTTGTCGTTACATGTAGGCAATGTCTAGTGCGTCAAGTAATCAGTCAGTCGTCCGTGACAGGGCGGATTACGAGGAAGTATACCCGTCAAGTCACAAAGACCAAGAGAGTCTAAGCGAAGAGAGGAGTTCGTCCGCCTCCTTCCCGTCCTCAACAGATGAGGATATGGAGATGGCTAATAAAGTCCGTCGTAAGTGCTAATGGACTTAGGGAGTTCATCATGCTACCGAAGTAGACGGTGAATGATTTATGTCCATCATCAAGGAGAAACACTTCAAAACTCTTAGGGCCAATTACCAAATCTCAGATAACATTCCCATCTACCATATAAGTCAGAGAAATGCTACTATGAAGGTGTAGAAGGTGTCGGGGTGTACAAACAGATGATGAAGGCAGGACTTAGGTTTCCACTAAGCTCCCTTCACCGTGAGCTTTTCAAATACCTGGGCCTGTCCGTCAACCAAGTGTCCCCAAACACCTGGAAGGTCTTCATAGTAATGGAGGTCCTGTACGGTGCTTGGTCAAATGGTGCTAAGAGGCTGACAGTGCGGGAATTCCTTCACTGCTACTGTCCAGATGACATAGACAAATCAAGGGGGGTATATAGTTTTGTCTCTAGGAGTCCGTTGTTAAAGGTTATATATGAAACTCTAAACTCCAATAGGGACTGAAAGAGCCGTTATTTCTTCCTAGAGGGTGACGAGTGGATTTGTCGTCCAAGGGATATAGAACACATGCCCGTCGATACGACTTTGAGTATATTGCCTCTGTCCGGTATACACCCGTCCTAGTGTGTGAACCCTTTTCCTAACCGTTCAGTTTAAAATTTCTTCAACATTTTTAACCGTCTTCTTCTTTGCAATTCGACGGCATCCACAAGTTGAACTTGAGGAGTTCAATTCCTTGAGAACATTTTTTCCAAGACCAAGCCGGAGGAAAGGACTTAGGCCAAACTAGTTTCACTTGATACCATCCATTAGTATTGTGACGGACCTGAACCAATGCCAGCAGCAATCAAATACGAAGCCAGAATTCGCCAATGTAAGTCCGTCATTCCCATTCTATTTGAACGGTTTTGATTTTTATCAAAGTAATTAACATCACCCGTCCACCTCTACAGAAATGGACGATGCTAAGAGGCGAGTAATGATTAAGGCACAGGCTGCTAAGAACAGGGAGACCGGTAATGTTGATCCCAAGGAGACGGGCTCAAGCAACCCCTCTATAAAGAGGAAGCAGCTGTCCAAAGGGGACCGTCTTACCAAGAAACCCAAGGTCCCTTTGGAGCCCGTTGTAGGGCTAATGGCTGAGGGTGCAAAGATGGTTACCCCCGTAAAGCATGGGGCTGGCAAAGGCCTCATGAAGGCTCCATCCACTAATCTAAAAAAACCACCCGTCCTCCTCCGAAAGGACTCTAAACATGCATTGGAGAAGCTTTCGTCCATCATATCCTCGGAGGACTATGAGGACCTAAGTAACCATTCGACGGAGGCGATGGGAGAGACGGGGCTATTCAGTATTACTCAGGTAATCTTGCCCATCCACTTTTCATCCGTCTATATCTCTTGCTTGAAACTAATTCATTCCCATTTTTCAGGCCATGGTTATGATGAAAGGGTTAATGGGACGGTGCCTAAATCATAAGACAACGTTAGGCCGTATACGTGAGAAACCAAGGTTGACGAAGGACGAGCTAATCGAACTGAAGGCCTGGAAGTGATCCAGGAGAAGAAACTCAAAATGGCTGAGGAAGCTAGGGACGAGTATTACAAGCTGACGGAGGAACTAAAGAAGGTCTTGGAAGAAAAAGAAAAAGAGATCTGTCTAGCGAAGGAAGTTGCAGTACGAGAGTACCGTGACTCCGACGCCCTTTTGTCCGAGCTTAGAGTCTCATATGGTGACGGTTTTGACGAGACCATCCATCAAGAGAAGGCTTTATATCCAAAGTTGGATGTGTCCACCGTCAACATTAATGCCCCGAAGCAAACGTCTGTCCAACCTGTTCAATCTGAGGACACGGATGAGCTTTTTGGCGAGAATGCCCCCGTCAATGATACCCATGATGACCAGACTATTGTCGAAAGTCAAAGTGAACCAAAAGATGGTCAAGCCCGTCACACTAAGGAGAAGGATGAGACCCCTATTGCAAATGTGTAGTTAAATTTTTTTATTATTATTAAAAATCCTTGGAGAACATTAAAATGTTTGTCTTTAACCGTCGTCTTAAACTTCTCCCCTTCTTGGGTCCCAGCTTAATTGTTTTGTTTATTTCACTTTTTATGACTGGTTCTTTTTTAATTTCACAACTGTGAATGATTCCGTCCTTTATGTAGGTTATCATTCTATGTTAATTAGTGAGTCATTAGATCCATCCAATATGTGAACTATGGGTCCGTTCAATAGACCCGTCCTTCTATGGACAGGACTGCAAAATAAACCCTGTCCATATTGCGAATTTTATGATTAAAGACAGACCCTGTTCACTTTATTTTGTCTGCTTTATGATAGATACCCGTTCATTTTAATGAAGTTTTCTATCAATAATAGATCTCGTCCACTTTATGGACAATGAATGTCTATCTAATGATGGAACCTGTCCACTTCGTGGGTAATGAGTTTGTTTATCTAATGTTTAGACCCGTCCACTTTGTGGAAAACTGAGATTGCCCATATAATAGGCCCGTCCACTCTATGGACTTGATGAATTTCTCCAATAAATAGACCCGTCCACTTTTTGGACTTTGAATTTTCATCCTCCTGGGATGATCCTTCCAGTTTGTGGACTCTAATCTATATTTGTTCATCTATTTGGACTCAATTAGAATTTTTACCCTCTTAGGGTGACCCGTCCATTTTTTGGACTGTAATCTGTATCCATCCATGTACTGGACTTGATAAGAATTTTCACCCTCTTGGGGCGATCCGTTCATCTTGTGGACTATAATTTGTATCCGTCCATATACTGGACTTGATAAGAATTTTCACCCTCTTGGGGCGATCCATCCGTCTTGTGGACTATAATTTGTATCCGTCCATGTACTTGACTTGATAAGAATTTTCACCCTCTTGGGGCGACCCATTCGTCTTGTGGACTATAATTTGTATCCGTCCATGTACTGGACTTGATAAGAATTTTTACCCTCTTGAGGCGATCCGTCCGTCTTGTGGACTATAATTTGTATCCGTCCACTTTGGACTTTTATAAGAATTCAGGCAGAAAAACATAGTTGTGTCTGAATATTCCTTTTATTAATTAAAAAACCATGCGTTTGTAGAAAAGTACTTGCCCCTTTGGGCTTAAAAACATATTGTAACAAAAAATTGTCTAAGTAAAACTAGTAATTGTAGAAAAACTAAATAAACTGGGAAATTAGGGAGTGCCGTTGTTCTTCATATTATCTCTACTTGTAGTATTTCCGTAGGTGCTCTGTGTTCCATGGGTGTTGCAACTTTTGCCCGTCCAGAGTCTCGAGGTGGTAGGTTCCCTTCCTCTGCCATGATGTGATCCTGCAGGGTCCTTCCCAGCTGGGGCCGAGCTTTCTTTGCGAAGGATCTCTAGTAGCGCCCATTACCCTTCGTAGCACAAGATCTCCAACCTGAAAATCTCTATGCCTGACTTTGGAGTTGTAGTGTTTTGCCATGAGATTCTGATACCGCGCCAATCTTTGCTCTGCTGTCGCTCAAACTTCGTCCACCAGGTCGAGTTGAAGGCGCATGGCCTCTTTGTTCTTATCCTCGTCGTAGTTCTCCACCCGATAGCTTGTGAGCCCTACTTCTGCTGGGATGACAGCGTCACTTCCGTATTCAAGTCGAAACGGTGTTTCTCCTGTGGGTGTTCTTGCTGTAGTTTGGTATGTCCACAGAATGCTTGGTAGCTCGTCCGGCCAGATACCCTTCACCCCCTTGAGCTGGGTCTTGATGATCTTGAGTAAGGATTGGTTCGTGACTTCAACTTGCTTATTGGCATGCGGGTGTGCGGGCGACGAGTAGTGATTCTTGATACCTAGCTTTGAATAGAAGTCCCTAAATGCGCTGTTGTCGAATTGCTTTCCGTTGTTGGAGACAAGCACTCTGGGTATTCCGTACCTGCAGATGATATTTCTCCAAACAAAACTTCGAATGTTTCTCTCCGTGATAGTGGCTAAGGCTTCTGCTTCTACCTACTTAGTAAAGTAGTCGATACCAACTACCAGAAACTTTAGCTGCCTAATTGCTGTCAGGAAGGGGCCCATCATATCTAGTCCCCATTGAGCGAACGGCTAAGGGGCCGTCATGGGGGTCAGTTCGTCGGATGATAGACTGATGAAGTTACTGAACTTTTGGCACTTGTCGCAGGCCTTGACATAAGCTTGTGCATCCTTCAGCATTGTAGGCCAATAATATCTTGATCGGATCAACTTATGCACTAATGACCGTGCCCCCGAGTGGTTTCCGTAGATACCCTCGTGGACTTCTCTCATTACGTAATCTGCTTTCTCGTGGCTTAAACACCTCAGGTACGGCCGAGAGAAACCTCTTTTGTATAAGACATCCTTTATCAGCACAAATCATGATGCTTGGACCTTCAATTTCCTAGCGGCATTTTTCCTGTCTAGTAACATGCCAGTCCTCAGGTAGGATATTAATGGCATAGTCTAATTGCTTTCAGAATCTACTTTCTGCACATTCATTTCGTCATCAATAAGTGATGAGACTTGAACAAATGACAATGCCTGTTCAGGGACAAGCATAAATTCTGCTGAGGCGGCTTTTGCTAGACGGTCGGCACATTCGTTTTCCTCCTTTAGGATTTGAACGAATCTGACTTCAAGGCTGCTGATTCGATTCTTCACCTCCTCCAGATACCTCTTCATCCTTTCATTCTTGCATTTGTAGCCGCCATTAATCTGACTTATTACCACTTAAGAGTCGCAATGTACGACTACATTTTCAGCACCTGCTACCTTTGCGAGGTCTAGTCCTACTACTAATGCTTCATATTCGACCTTGTTGTTGGTCTTGGGGAAGTCTAGTCGAATCATGCATTCGACTTTATCCCCTTCCGAGGTTTGGATTACCACACTAGCTCCTCCTACTCGTCTATTGGAAGATCCGTCCGTGTGGATGTTCCACTGCACGGCTATTTTTGCCCCCTTGCCTTCCGATTGAGCAAATTCGGCGATGAAGTCAGCCACAGCTTGCCCTTTAATCGCAGTTCGCGGGCAATACTGTATGTCAAATTCACTCAGCTCTGCTGCCCATAAAGCCATCCGTCCGGTAGCCTCAAGGCTGCTCAAGGCTCTTCTCAGGTGCTGATCCGTCAAGACTATGATGGTATGGGCTTGGAAGTATGGCTTCAGCTTTTATGCCGCAGTTACTAGTGCGAAGGCCAATTTCTCCATTCTGGGGTACCTCTCTTCTATTCCTCGAAACGCCAGGCTTATAAAGTAGACGGGTCTTTGAGATCCTTCTTTCTCTCTTACTAAGGTCGCGCTGACCGCTGCTTGCGAAATTGCTAAGTAGAGGTAGAGTTCTTCCCCTGGTTTGGACGGGCTGGGCAATAGTGGAGATAAAAGATATTTTTTCAATTCCTCAAAGGCCTTCTGGCACTCATCCGTCCACTCGAATGATTTTCTCAAAGTGCGAAAAAAGGGTAAACATTTGTCCGTTGCTTTCGAGACGAACCTGTTCAGGGCTGCAATTTTACCATTCAAGCTTTGCACCTCCTTGACCATCCTTGGTGGTTCTAACTCCATTATGGCCCATATCTTCTCCGGGTTAACCTTTATACCTTTTTGGGATACCATGAAGCCCAAAAACTTCCCCGCCGTCACTCCAAATGTGCATTTGTTTGGGTTCAGCTTCATGTTATATGACCGGAGTGTGTCGAAGGTCTCCTGGAGGTCGTTTAGGTGATCATCTTCACGCAGGCTCTTCACTAACATGTCATCAACATAAACTTGTACGTTCTTTCTAATCTGGTGCATAAACATTTTGTTCATCAGTCTCTGGTACGTCACCCCCGCATTCTTGAGCTCAAACGGCATCACCTTGTAGCAAAAGAGTCATTGGATGGTGACAAAAGAGGTTTTCTTTTGATCAGCCTCCTTCATCTTGATTTGATTGTAGCTCGATAAGGCATCCATGAAGCTCAGGAGCTAGTGTCTTGCCGTCGAGTCTACCAAGGTGTTTATCCGAGAGAGTGGGTAGCTGTCTTTTTGGCATGCCCTGTTGAGGTCCGTGAAATTGACACGCATTCGCCACTTCCTATTGGCCTTCTTGATCATAACTATGTTTACTAACCAGTCAGGGTAGTATACTTCTCGAATGAAGTCTGCTTCTAGTAGCTTCCTGACCTCTTCTGCTATCGCTTTGTCTCACTCCTGAGCGAACACTCATTTTTTCTATCGGACGAGTGAGAATGCGGGGTTCACATTCAATCTGTGAACTACAACTGAGGGATTAGTCCCGGGCATGTCCTCGTGGCTCCACGCGAACACGTCTTGATTCATCCTAAGGAATGCTGCGAGGGCTTGATGTATTGGTTGGCTGGCCAACATCCCTATTCTAGTCGTCCGTTCAGGTCTTGATTCATTAAGGGCTACCTTTTCTAGTTCTTCAACCGGCTCCGTTATGGTCTGTTGCTCTTCTATGCACATGGTCTGCTGGTGATCTTCCATCTCCAACATAGCGATGTAGCATTCGTGTGCAGTTACCTGATTTCCTTGTAACTCGCCGACCCTATAATCCGTAGGGAACTTGATCATTAGGTGGTACGTTGATGTTGCCGCCTTCCATGAGTTAAGTGTGGGTCGTCCGAGGATAGCATTATAAGCGGACGAGTAGTCGACTATGAGGAATGTTACATCCTTAGTGATCTGCTGAGGATAATCACCTACTGTCACCAAAAGTGTGATCGCGCCCAATGGGAATACCCTTATTCCTCCAAAACCAACCAGCGGAGCGTTCGTCGATGTCAATCGTTCTCTGTCAATCCTCATTTGCTGGAATACCGGGTAGTATAAGATGTCCGCCGAGCTGCCATTGTCAACCAACACCCAGTGCATGTTGTAGTCCTCTACTAGTAGAGTGACGACTAGCACATCGTCGTACGGATGGTAAAGACGTCGTGCATCTTCTTTTGAGAATCCGATGATTGGGCCTTCTCTCCGCGCTATATTTGGTACAGAGCCTGTCAGCTGGACGTTCTGGACCATCCTAAGGTAAGTCTTCCGGGCCTTTTTGGACGACTCAGTAGTTGCTGTTCCCCCTATAATCATCCTTATGTCTCCGATGGGGGGTCTAGGACGCTCATTATCCCGTCGGGGTTGCTGCTTTTGAGGAGGTGGATTCGCTCTCTTCTTGCTGACGAACTTCTGTAATTTTTCTTGTCTGATAAGGGCCTCAATCTGTTGCTTCAAATCATAGCAATCGGCTATGTCATGACCGTGGTCACGATGGAAGCGGCAATATTTGTCTCTAGATCGCTTGTTGGGATCTCCCTTCAGCTTCCCGGGAAAGGTTAGAGCCCTCTCGTCCTTGATTTGCATTAAGACTTAGTCTATCGGGGCAGTTAATGGGGTGAAGCTTGTAAACCTCCCTCCCGGGGCCTTAGAGCGCCTTTCATCCCTTCTGTCTCCTGTTCTTGGCTTCTTTCGTCCTTGGTCCTGCCATATATCTTCCTGTTGCTCCATTTTCCTGGGCTTTTCCTCTCGAGCCAGTAGTGCATCCTCAGCATTCATGTACTTAGTGGCCCTATAGAGTACTTCCAACATAGTTTTCGGGTCGTTCTTGTATAAAGAGAACAAAAACTTACCATTTTGCAACCCATTCGTGAAGGTTGTTACAAGTATCTTGTCGTCGGCTTCATCGATTGAGAACGCTTCCTTATTGAAGCGGGTTATGTAGGATCTCAGTGTCTCATTCTCTCGCTGCCTGATGCTCATCAAGCACACCGTGGACTTCTTATACCTATGTCCCCCAATAAAGTGTGCAGTAAACTGAGCGCTTAGCTCCTTGAAAGTGCTGATAGAGTTCGGCTTCAGTCGGCTGAACCATACCCTTGCAGGGCCCTTCAACGTTGTAGGGAAGGCCCTACACATGATTTCGTCTTCTATCCCCTGAAGGTGCATTAAGGTCTTGAAGGTCTCTAGGTGATCTAGGGGGTCCTTGACTCCGTCGTAACTATCTATATGTGGCATGCGAAACTTATGTGGTAGGGGGAAGGAATTGACGGGGGCAGTGAACGGTGAGTCGGTTCGGTTGACTAGGTCGTCAAGATCGCAGGACACTCGTCCCTTGAGTGCATTCATCATGACTTCCATCTGTTCCTTCATCGCCCGCATCTTTGCGACAATGGGTGGTGGAGCTGTATCCGTGAGAAATGGGAGGCTCATATTTTTTCGCTCCGATCTTAGGGCATTACTGCCTTCAGGTCCCTCTAGGTTCCTTCTTTCAGCGCTGGTTCCTTCTTGATCTTCCCTTTGATTATTTGGTGCTGTGTTTTTCTGGCGCAGCTGTTCTTCCAAGTTGTGGTTTTGTTTGGTGAGGCGTTCTACAACAGCGGCGAGAGTTTGGACCTGTCTCTCGAAGGCTGTCGTGGGTGGTTCTTTTTCGTGGATGTCGTTCGTGGTGGCCATCGAGTGAGTGAGCACCATGTAACTCTTTGGTCCGGGAGGTGATAATATGGCTTACAAATCGCAAAGCTTCCCACAGACGGCGCCAACTGATGAGGCCGAGAAATTCACCAGTGAGCCACACGATACTCGCATACTTGAAAATAACACCTGCACAACACAAAAAGAAAACCTAACAGAGAGCACCGGTGTGGTGCCGGCCAAATACCATCCGAAGGTCAAGTTAGAGTTATTCTCACAACTTTAGAGTGCTAGAGAATGGGTAAATTATACGTACCTTGATTTGTGAGGGTATTGGGATTTTTATAATAGTAGAGGGTTAAGCTCTCTTCCTTGGTGTAGATGTCTTTTCCTTATAGGAATCCTCTTGAGTAGTATAAATGTGGTGAGCAAGATATTTCCTTATGGGGAAGATCTTCCTTAACGCGCGTATCTTCCAGAATCCTCCTTCTGTCGGAATTCTATTTATACTAGGATTCTGCAATGACCACTCGTGGGCCCCAAGGGTTTCCCATCTAGGGTTTCTTTGGAGACCACAAGATCATAAGTTGGTTGCCACATGGGTGCTTGACCCGTCCGTGTAAAGTCCGTCCATATGGGACCCGTCCACATCAGTCTTATTTGCCCAAACCCGTCTAGTTTACATCGGCCAATCTGTCATGTATAATTCTTCCTCTTCAGATATTATGAAAAATAAAGGGAAGACAAGAAAAGAAAGAACGAAAAAGATTAATGTAATTCGACTCTAATATCTAACATCCACGACACAAAATCCAAAAGGATACATCTTTATCATTGGCTTAGATTGATAGAGCATAACAATATAATCCATAATTATGATGAGTTTACAGAATGAAATGCCCAACTTTTAAAAAGATTGAATCCAAAGCATAAAACAATGCTTTCCAATTTTGGTGTTTCAACTAAAGGTATACACAAAATAATAGCGATCGATATTAAAACAAAGAATCCGCTTGATGAGAAAATTGGAAGAAATACTCTATGAAGCAAGATGTGACAAAACCCTTGCTATGAAGAAAGGTATTAAGAGAGAAAATTGAAAAGATAAATATACTAATATGCATAAGAATTAGAAAAAGGCAGTAATAAAAGTTCATAGACAAAGATGATTATACTATAAATTACCAACAAGAGGAAAAAAATTATGTGAATGAATAAATCTAAGAAAAGTCTAATCGACTTGTTTTGATACATAAGATTTGAAATATTATGGAACATAAATAAAGATGAGAAAAAAAAAAGTGAAAGAAATTGACGTGGTTTGACTCTAATAGTTGTATCTCCAATACAAAAATTCAAAATTTTATATTTTTCTTATTTACTTTGATCGGTGATGTCTACAATAGAATCTATATTTACACACACACATATATATATATATATATTTGAAAAGTGATATATAGAATTTAAAAATAATTCAATTATCAATTTATTTCATGTATTTTTTTTATTAAAAAAAATTAAACTTCATGTCAATAAAATTGATCAGGCAAAATTTAAGCTCAATTTCTTAGGTGTTGTGCTTTACATTTTCAATATATTTCCAACCATGTATTTGCATTGATTAATGCACAATTATATTGCATTTTATTGGTCAAGGTAATCACATAATTAAATTTAATTGAAATTTTACATGAGGTACAGCACTTAAAAAGAAGTAGTTGAAATTTGTCTTAATATCAGTGACTCTAATATAAATCTTAATGCACTAAAAAGCAATCAATTCTTGGACCTAATATTATCTCGGAGAAGGGAAAAATGACTCATAATGTAGGATCATCAGCAACCGTGGCTTGTGGCAATATTCTCTGATGCTAGGCATGTAAATGCATGTTTATGTCTTGTAGTACTAGTAGTATCGACCTAATTAAACAACATTCCACAATGTTCTGTCAAGCTATGTTGACATATATATCATATGTGTCAAATGTTTGTGAGTTGTAAACCACGTGATATGTGTATAGCAGTCTTGGTCTCGTGATGAGTTTGATGCGTTGATGTACACTTTGGGTCTCTCGTGTTGAGTTGAGTTGAAGTTGATCGCTGGTGTACACGGGCAATTTGACTCATTCATTTGATGATTGATCTCCTTCCTTTTCCAATGGGACCCCTTATCTGAACCTAGATTGAACTATAAGCAAATCACCCAGCAATAATTGTGTAGGGGTCAGGTTCAGGTCCACCTGTAAGTGTAACTAAGCACCTGGACTCTACTTGGAAGTTGGAATATATATATATATATATATATATGTTAAAAACATTCTGTGAATAAATCTCTGGAAGGTAAGGATTTTCTCTGCAATGGAAGACTTAATTACCAAGGTAGGGTTAATATAAGATATATAGAGGTTTTCGATGAATCATTCTCGTAGCGGATTCACTTGTATTTTCATATATGTGGTTATAGCAACCTCTTGGTCTGAAACTAGTAGGTTGAGGTGTGTTACACTTACATGTACATGAACAACGTATAATATTGTATATTATTCATGCAAATACGTACAATTGTGTACACTATATGAATTGTCCCGTGAAGAAAACATTAAGGGAAGAAAAAATAGGTCATTTGACTTAAGACAAATATATACTTTGTGCTTGGTTTGTAAACCCCAGGACACGGGAGGAAGGTATTTTGCCTAACCAAAAATTCTCTCGTTGAACCAAGTTTATACTCCCGACCAAACAAATATAAAAATAAGAAACAAAAGAAGCCAATCAATGTTGGAATACAAGTAGCTTAAATGTATATGGTGAAGTCATCAAATATTCATTATGCTTGCGTTGAAAAGTTAAGATCTCCATTTTAAAAAAAAATCTTTTATGAAATGTCGGTTTGGCATGATTAATTTTGTCAGTTTATTTTACTATTTAGATTATTTTTGCTATTATTCATGTGCTCCACTGTACTTTTTGGTACTATTCATGAGTCTTACTGTACTATTTCAACTAATTTTTTTACTTTTATCTAAAGTACTTTTAACAAAAAAAATTTCAGTTTCAGCAAAATAAGCAGATCTCAAACAGACCTGTATTATAGAAAATAAAAGAGTAAATATAAAACCCATTAAGTATAATCTCATGTACATTATTTGAAAAAAGAAAAAAAAGAAGAAAAGAAGCTCTAAAATACCTCTGTCTCAAGTTCAAATCATTATGACATAATTTACATGAACCAATCTTCATATAAGTCTCTTGCTCAATCCATTGCTAACTTGAATACTTTGGTTTGTGTCACTTTCCCACCTAGCTAATACCTAAATATACTAGAATGCTATTATTTATATATGTGTGTGTGTTAGGAAATTAATCATGTCTTTGCAGAATGTTGAACACGTTGTTAGTGAAAAAATAAAACTCAATATATGCTGTCACAAAGTAATTAAATCAAAGAATAAATGATGCATAGTAAGCATAAGGAACAATTCTAGAGATACAAAAAAATTTCACATTTTTTCACAAGAATCTGTTTGTGATTCGCTTATTTTGCTGAAATTGAAAATTTTTTGCTAAAAATACTGTAAATAAATGTAAATGTTAGTTGAAATAATACAGCGAGACCCATAAATAATACTAAAAAGTGTAGTGAGACCTATAAATAGTAGTAAAAATAAACTGAATAGTAAAATAAGTTGGCAAAAAATAAGCTAGCTAGACACAGACTAAGATGACAAGTTTTGGTTGAAACAATATTATTTTCATACACTAAATCTCTTTCATTATGTACTACTTTAATCATAACAAAACAAGTTAATAATTGTGAAAAAAAATTTGTCAAGAGCGCACAAGTCTAAAGTTTATTTATTAAATGAATACTTTTAACTCCCTTAGAATAATTAACAATATTAAAAGTAATCCATAATAGATAAAATAATCAAGAGAGAGTTTCTGAGAGCGGGAGTTGGCAGGTTGGGTTCCCCAAAACGACACCGTATCTCAGTGAGCCAATAAATAATGAATGGCAAATGGCAATAAAGAGAAAATGGGTAGAAGTGTAATAACGAAGAAAGACGGGCCCATTTAGATAAAGTGTAACATTTTTAACAACGATAAAGCCACCCATTCTTTTCGTCTTTCTTTGCTCTCTCAGTACTCTCTCTGTACTAAAAAAAATTATATACAAAAGCAAAGCAAAAGGAAAGCAAAGCAAAACACTCTCTCTCTCTCTTTCTTTCTTTGTTATTTGCATGTAGATGCTCTTTGAAACTCGTAACTCGTCGACGCGACTCACCACGACTAGGCCGAGTCCGACTCAGGCTGTTCCACCTCATGGCTAATAATCCGTCGGAGGCCACTAACGACGATTTTCTCGAGCAAATTCTCGGCCTGCCCAGCTTCGCTTCAGCTGAGGCTGGCTTGACCGGCGCCGATGGAGGCTTGGGCGGTTCGGGTACCGGTCCGCCTCCGATGATGCTTCAGCTAAGCTCCGGTGACCTTGGTGGTGGAGGTGGTGGCTCTGCTGGTTTTCATGGACAGGTGTTTCCGTTAGGGCTGAGCCTGGAGCAAGGGAAAGGAGGGTTCCTGAAGCCCGAGGAGGCCTCCGGCAGCGGCAAACGCTTTCGAGACGACGTTGTTGATGGTAGAGCTTCGTCTATGAAAAATGTAAGCTTGAAACTTTTTTCTCTGTTCTCTGTTTGGTTAGTTAGAAAGTGACGGAATTTGAAGGAAAATGATAGTTTTTTTTAACCCAAAAAAAAAAAAAAGAGGTTATTTTAAAATTGAGTCAAGTCTCGAGTTTTCTAGTAAGGACTCTGGTTGAAAATTTTAAATTTTTTTATTTCCCCGAATTTTCTCAGCAACCAAACGGATCACTATTTATGTGTTTTGTGTGTGTGTGTGTTTTGTCTTTATGTAAGTGTCTGTGTTTGTGGTTTAGTAGAGTGAGTGATACAGACAAGGATATATAATAATTGATAAATTTTGTTGCAGTAAGAGAAGAAGAGGAGGACTAGTGAGGGTAAATTTGTCAATTTGATTATGGTTGTTGTTTAGTTTAATAGCTGAGAAGAAAAGGAACTGTGTGAGATTGAAGTTTCTTTCTATATGGGACAATAAGTAAGAAAACAAGGGTGCATATAAGGCCATGAGGGTATCTGTTGGTTTTGTTTGAAAAAGAAGTAGGAACTAAAAAAAGATGGTTGGCATAATGCTTTTCTGAAATATAGTAACAAGTGGATGGGGGTTGAATTTGTGGGTTCAAAACCCACTGGGTGCATGCACAACTTACCAGTCAAACACAGAAATGTAGAAGCTTTGGGAAAAAAAAAATAGTGGTTGTGCTTTGTGGTTTCTAAAGCGAGGTTTTTGTTATGTTGTCTATGAATGATTAAGTAGTCATCCTGAGATTGATAGATGGTTTTGTGGATTTGGGTCGAAGCTACTGGCAAAGTATTTAAAAAGACTCGAAGTAGCAATCCAAGAGGGGGAATATGCCTTCCTTGTGAGGAGTAAGACCATATTTACAAGATCTGTGAACTACCTTTTGGCTTCTTAGTTAGGTATTATTTCAAGTCGATGCCATGGGGTTTGGAGTGATTGGCCTATTTTCCTGTAGGAAATGACTTTGAGAGCTATCTAACAAAATGTTTGACTTAGAAGTTTGGTTATCTTGGAAGTGTAATGCACTTACCCTAAAAAGAGGGAAAGAAGTAAAAGGTATAAAAGCTTAAATTTATTATAGAAGAAATCACTATTTAACTTATAAAGAGAGAATCATCTCACTTCCATGGAAAATGATTGGGACTTGTGTTGTTGTTGTTGTTTTTTTTTTTAAGGTTTGTTCATTCATGAGATAATGTAGACCTGGTTCAGACATAAGCATTTTTTGTTTTTGTTTTTAATAAATAAAAAAAGAAAAAGAAGAAGCTGAATAAATGCTTCTTCAGTCTTTTAATACATTTTCATGATGTAGTTAACCTTCAGGCTTTCTGTTTCATATCTCTCTCTCTCTTTGTGGGTGGGGGGAGGTTGGTTATCCCTGTTTTCTGTTGTAAGTGTTGTCTGTGTTGATGAAATTATGATTCTTCTGCAGGTTTTCCATGGCCAACCAATGACCAATACTGTTGCTGCTGCACCACATCCACCAGCAATGCGCCCAAGGGTGCGGGCTAGACGAGGACAGGCCACAGATCCACACAGCATAGCTGAGCGGGTGAGCTTGATATTCATATGAATCATGCAAGAGAGCAAAATTTGTCTAATTCATAAGAATGCAAACCATGCTACTAATTAAAACTTATTTTGGGGTCATTACTTGGAATCTTTTGTTTAATTTACTTAAAGGTCCTTCTTTTATTGATCCTCAGTTTAATTTTGAGTTGGCATTGATTTTTGACCATTTTACTACAGTTGCGGAGAGAAAGAATAGCAGAAAGAATCAGGGCATTGCAGGAACTGGTTCCTAGCGTCAACAAGGTTAGTTTCTTTCTTTCATGTCAATTTAAGTGCAAGAATGTGATAAGTCTTAGACCTTGTAATTTAGGAAAAGGCATTCAATGCTTATCACACGTGTTGAAATTCTATCCTTTTGGAAAAGAAGGTGAGTTGTTCTCATTTTCTTAAAATTAAATAAATAGATAGAATATAAAGGGAAAGAAGCCTGGATTTTTTTTAACGGTTTTAATTCTTCTTGAGAGAGATAAAGAAATCAAATTGCTCTCTAGGAATTATTTAAACATATTTAACTATTGTAAGATCTTCCTATTTGGAACCTTGGTGCCTTTCCAATTGAAAAAAAGAAAGAAAGAAAGAAAGAAAAAGAGAAGAAAGGGATAGTTAATTACTAGGAGCCATGCTATTTAGTCGAGAGTCGAGAAGTAAACCCAGTGCTCTGTACACATAAGATGCCTTCATGTGAAATTATACGTTACACTTCCTTTTTCTTTCAAGTATTTCTGTCCTTTTGTCCCCCTGTAAAACAACTGCTGTACAGTTTATCCATGCATGACAAATACTGAGAGTTTCACTTATTTTTTTACAAAAGAGGAACCAATTTCATTTGAAAACAGGGAGAGTTAATTAAGGTTGGCTATCTTATTACCAGTAAAAAGTGTGGCTGTTTGCCAGTGACATGTGCATGTCAAATTGCATGAAGTCTTGTTGATATTTATTTTTACAAGGTATATAGTGCGTCAAAAACATTCAAAATTCTTGTTCCTTGCTGAATTCTTGTCCCTATTCCCTATCAGAAATCAGCACCATCTAGTTCTGATATGATATGTTGCTGTACAAGATTGAGTTTTATATTTTATTCTATGTGGATTAAAACATGAAAATATGCAATATTTTTCACCTTTTATTTTTTATTGTTTGGCCTTCTCTTGTAGCTGTTTTTTATTAATTTAAATACAAAAGTATTTTTGGGCTTCTCATGATGGGTCAGAGCAGAAGTGATTTTGTATTTTGTTTGAAACATTTCTTGAAATTGTTCAATCTACTGTATATAATTAATTTATTCACGATTCATGCAACAAAACTTTATTGGCCAAGATGGCAGCGGGAATGAGATATCGAAATTCATGTATTTAATGCTATTATGATTTACTCTAAATGTCCCAATATGCATTACTGTCTTACTGAAACTCAAAAATAGAGCTTTTTATTCATTCTTAATTCTAGAGCAACGTTCTTTTCTGTGTTATCATTTCTTCATATATTCTCTTTGCAACTTCAAAGCTGTTAAGAGAACACAAAGTGGAACATATTACTGCTATTTTATTTTTCTTGATGGTTAAATATGGATAAATGAAATGGCATAAAGAGAACATATCACAGGAACAGCAACTGCAGAGTATAAGAAGATACTCTTGGAAATTCCAGCTTTACCTGATTGATTTTTTCATTCAACTTGTGCATTAGACTTTGGGGTACTGGTCTGTTAAGTTTGTGTGACCAGTAAGTTTATAAGTAATATAATGCATTGGGATTTCTCCTTGTAATAATTGGGTGGAGTGAAGGTGTGGATTCTTATGTGACTTATCAAAGAAAAGAAAGGGCTTTACCCTGATGGTGTTATACCGATTTAATTCAAGGACTTGTTTCATTGAATTTAATTGAGTCTGACTAGTGATATATATTTGTTTCTGTAGACGGATAGAGCTGCCATGCTTGATGAAATTGTGGATTACGTGAAGTTCCTAAGGCTTCAAGTAAAGGTAAAGTAATCTATGCTCGTAAATTCAATTTTTCTTAGGTAGCTATCTGATTGAATAAGCTCCAGACATTATGTTATGACTTCCTTTTAATTACTCTGGTGAAATTGTATGAATTTTCATTTATCTGTTGCCTTGCGCTTATTTTGATTCAATCATCAACTGAAAATTATGCCGTGTTAATATTTTTGTCAATTGCCCAACCAAAACCGGTTATTTCTAACAGTATATATTATCTAATCTGCACCTTTAACAATGCTTATCTATTTGGTACCATCATTATAATAATCTATTTGATGCCCATCATTATAAGGTGGCTTTTCACACTAATAGTGGATAGGAGATAATGCTATTTTGTCCCCCCATGCTTTGACCCATTCCTTCTTGCCATCTTGTCGTTTGGATCATGTCATTTTGCTTACTGTGAGGTTTCCTTTGTTGATCTCCTGTTAAGATAGACAGAATATGTTTGTGAAAGGCATATCTTAGACAGCCAAAATGAAACATTCTATTCATCTTGACAATAGAACTTTTCTTTCAGGGGGTGTGGGGAGACGCACTCCAAATTGTAGGGTGGTAAATTGAAATCTTACTAAACTACAGGCACCAAAGTGTTAATTTCCCTAAAGGATATTTGTTCTCTTGCCTATGGTTATTGTTGCTCACATGCATCGTTGGCTACAAGAAAGGGCACATTGTTTGAGTCCTTGGGCTTCTAAGTCACCGAAATGTTGATTGTCACTGTTGTATAATGCACACCCAGGCAGTTACAAGTTCAAAGGTCATATTTGGATAGCCTCAATATGCCTGTAATGTAAACCTTGAATGATTAATAGTAGCCTTCGAGTCAATTATGTTTAAACAATGTAATTGATTTTGAGATTTCAATGATTAATCAAGTCGTGTATTCCCCAGTACTTGTAAAGGGTGTGTCCAAGCAGTTGACTGTGTGTGATCATAAAGATTTGTATTCATTTCTTTTAATAATTTACTTTTCATCTGCTTTACAGGTTTTGAGCATGAGTAGATTGGGCGGAGCTGGGGCTGTGGCACCACTTGTAACAGACATTCCACTATCATCAGTTGAGGTTATAAATATGAACATTATTTGGTATTTGAAGATATCTTAATTAATTTTCTTGTCCCTTTGACGGCTGTGTGTCTTTTTGTATCTTAGGAAGAAGGTAGTGAAGGTGGAAGAAACCAACCAGCATGGGAGAAGTGGTCAAATGATGGGACCGAACGTCAGGTGGCTAAGCTTATGGAAGATAACGTTGGTGCTGCCATGCAGTTCCTTCAAACAAAGGCTCTTTGCATCATGCCTATCTCATTGGCATCAGCCATATACCAGACACAGCCACCGGACACCTCTAGCATTGTCAAGCCTGAAAACAATCCACCTTCATAGACCTTAGGAAAAAGGTTAAATTTTTCCACGGTCCCATCGGAAACTCATTATATGCTGCTTGACCCCACACTTTATATATCCTTTTCAACCCCCACAAATTTAGTTGTTCCCTCGGTTCAAATTGCAATCAAAGTCAGATGCCATAATTCTTGCTTTTCCCCCCTTCTTTTAGCTTTTGTCAAAACAGGGATTGATGTCAATGCCCTGAAAAATGCAAGCAGGCCCTTCATGTCTTGCCAAGTTCCAAGTAAAGGTGAAGAATTGTCAAAACTCACTTGATATGCTCTTCTTTTTTGTATCAATGGTGGGGATAGTGGAAAATGATGGAAGCACCTTTGTAGTGGGGCTCTCATTTTTTTTTTTTTTTTGGTAGTGGGTTGTGGGACCTTCTTAAAGGGATAGGGTATGTTTCATTTGTATATCTGTAACTTAATATAAAGCGCGGAATTGCGTTTATATTTTATGTGTTCCACGCTTTTCCTCCCTTCTTTTTTCCATTGTCCAAAATGGCCCACATGCGTGTTTATCCTGAGTCCTGACCACAACATTATAAATATTCCTAGTTCCTACAAGAAGTTTTACTGCAAAACGCAGGAAATAAAGGTCATACCTCCCGGAGGGGCGGGAGTAAGATAATACATGGTGGTACACTTTCTTTTGTAATGAGTAGGAGATGCAAAGCTTCATGGTCAGGAAGAAATCCAGTAGTCTTAGGGGATTGACTTAGTGAGTGTTTGGATAGCGTGCGTTCAAGTTTTACGTGTTTGGCTAAAAATTACATAGATTCCACATTACTATTCACGAACCCCACAAAAAGATATGAAAAATACAGATGAATTATTTTGTACTGTTTACGTTACTATTCAGCTGAAACTACAGTACTTTCAGCCTAAAAAATCAGCTAGCTTATAAATTATTTTGTAACAGTACTTTCAACAATAAATTTTCAGTTTTCAGTAAAAAAAAGCGGTATTTAAACAGACTCTTAGTAATTTTTAAAATCTCAAGATATTAATGAGATTCTAGGCTTGAAAATTTTGGGCCACCCCAAGAAATTTCTCCTTGTGATAATATGTGGTGTCTGAAATGAGGGGACTACAAATGCTAGAGGGAGGGAATAATTAGATGTTCGAAGAGCTATAAGTACCTCATTTTTCAAAAGAAGAAAAATGTGGCGTTTAAAATTCTAAAGTAAATTACTGGAGCCTAAAACTATTAGTGTTGAAATTCGGCCTATGTGAACATTGAAAAAAAAAAAAAAAAAAACGTGCACAAGCACAAGCAATCCTTAATCACAATTCACAAGAGACTAGCTTTCACAGTCTCACCTATGTGATCATCATCCTCTTTGCCACAATAGATTATGGCTTTGTAACTTAATCTCCACCCACGCACGTCCACACAATCCAAGCCCCATCAAATCATACCTAATTTGAAATCCAAAGCCCATGAACCCAAGTCAAAAAAAGTGGATGAAAGGATCGAATTGAAATGAATGAAAGTCGAGGGACATAATTGAAAAAATAATGAAATTTTAAGGACAAAAGTGAAAACATATCAAATTTAATGGATGTAATTTACAATTTAACCATAAAACAATTTGCTTATTTGGGTTCAGGTGTAATGTAAATGTAAAATATCACATTATTTAAAGATTTATTTGTATGATTATTCCAAAAATCAATGAATCAAAGCTTTTAGAGTCCAAACTCCAAAGTGATTATCCATGTTTACTTATTAAAAAAAAATATGATCTTCTATTTCTATACTTTCTAAGGAATGGTGCCCAATTTCTTGCTACAGAAGCCAACCCAAGCCCCATGGGTCTAACTTGGGCTCGTGGTGGCCTGGTGGGTCGGCATTTATAAATGCCAAAAATAAATAAATAAATGTGAAATATATTTGTCTCCATAAAATTTGGTTTATTTTTGTCTACAGATTTTTAAAAAGGGGGGTTTTGTCTAAAATTTTATCTGTATCCTTTTGTCTAACTCTGGTTTGATATATTTTATTTCAACTATTTAACATGTGATGTTTAGCACTCTATTTGTAGCATTTATAATTTCTTTAATATATATTTTTTAATTTAAGAATAAAATTGTAATTTAAGGAAATTAAATTGTAGCATATATCTTAGTTAGAGACAATATTTTACAAATTAGTTTGGAGAAAGATTGATGATTTAATTTACTTTCAATCATGTAACTAATTTAATAATTTTATCACTTATTTAGATTGATGTTATAACTGTTGCAAATTTTATTACATACACAAGGATTTGAAACTTATGGTGTAGGAGCTCAAAAATAACCCCCAGACCCACTTAGAATAGTGGTACTAAGTATTTCTGGCCCAACACAATTAATTTATAAGAGAATAGGCTTGCTAAGTCAACTATAATGCTCTATATGATCCAAGTATAAAATTAATGAAGTTGAGACTCGTAACACGATGGAGAGAAACACAAAACAAGTATAAAACTCTTCCTCGGGCTTGTTCGAGGATGCAATGTTCATATATTATTTGCTCAAGTCTTGGTACAAGTTAATACTCTCTTCCCTCTCATTCAAGTTCTATTATTCTAACCCCTTTCTTAGAGGGATTCCCTTCCTTTATATAGTCCCTCCTAATGCATCTGAGCCCTTCACCTATACGTCTCGAGGTAGTAATTGGGATGCTTGTCCCATCAAGACCCTGATGGAGGTAGTAGAGTGTTGTGAACTGTGGAACTATTGTTCATGTTTCTTTTCCTCATTAATGCGGCTAGTTAAGTTGGTGCAATGCATTGAATGTGGAGGTGAGGACTATCTTTCCTAAATATTTCCCCTCTTCCTTGCTTGCATGTCTTTGATGTCTTCTACAGTGCTCTGTCTTTTGGTGCAGGTGGTCAAATGAGGCAATCTCGAGGTGCATTCGTTCCTCGGGCTCCTTGAACGATGGGTCTGTCCATTTTCCATCCTCAGACCTTTGTCCACATGTCAGGTCCGGATTAGTGTGGTTTCTTTGTCTTCCCTCCTCGAAATTTAGTCCACATGTCGGGTCTGAATTGGTGCACAAATGGGCCTTTGCCCATCCTTGGATTGGGCCTATGGGCTTTAGGTTGTGTTCGAATCCTCCCCCCCCCCCCCTCCCACATACATATGACATTGCTCCAGGATAATTGTTCTTTACCATTATGGCAAAAACAGGTTGGGTCATGGGTTAACCCATTTTTGCTTCGGGTTAAAAAAATTGAGTTCGGGTCAGGTATTTTTTAGTTCAGGTTAGAAAATGCTGATCCATTTTGTCATGTCTACACATATGGCATTGCTCCAGGATAATTGTTCTTTACCGTTAGGTTAGTTAGTTGTACTAAGTATTTTTTTATTTTTTATTTTTACAAGATAGAATTTCTACTCTATTCTAATCTAAGTGTATATGTGTATAAAGCTCCCTCCTAGAGACTTGAATCTCGGCTTTTGCCCCCCATACCTCACAAGCACTTATACTTATAGAGTAATCATTGCACTAAGGGTGTGCAGTGATAAAAGATGTTAGTTTTATTTAGTATAATCCACTACAAATTTTACCATACATTCCTTACAAACATGTAAACTTTAAAATAAAAATTACTTCGATTAATAAAATCTATTATCTATAGAATAAGGGATTTGAGCTAGAATCTCACCTATACCAAAACTAATTAACCATCAAAATGGTACATATGTTTTGTAAATCGTCATTTTTTCTCAAACATCAATAAGAATCAATTCTAATACAAAAGAGCATTTGATAAACTGAACACTTTTACACTGTAAAATTTAATATGCACATTTTTGAAGTTGAGAGAATACTTGGATTCCTTGACCTAACATCATATGTTTTTTGGTTGAGAATTAACATGTTCCATTTATTTCTAAATATATATATATATATATATATATATCTTTCATTAAAAATAAATGTAAATGGCGATGTGTATAAATCGAGTTCTTAATTCTTATTGGATGGGGGTAATTGTTAACGCCAATGGATAGAGTTGAGCTCACAAAATTAAGAAGCCCTCAGATTTGAGGCGGCTTGGCGCGCAGACCAGACAAGAAGACTCTCACAGTCAGTGAGAATAGGCAGCAGCCATAGCCCCATTTAGCCTTATAACATAACATAAGAACAATTGCCACAGACAACACTCACAAAAGATAAGATATTACCAAATCAAAATGGCATTGAACCAAACACTCCCAACACCAACAACAACAGCCCACTTTCTCTGCAAAACCAAAACCCAAACCAAAACCCCACTCACAAATCTCCAAATCCCCTCTCTATCTTTATCCCTATCCCTATCCCCATCATCATCATCAATATCATTCAGCAATCGGTGCTTAAAGCCGCTAAGGTTGAAATGCTCGGTGGATTATAATTACAATTACAATCAGTCCCAGGTGGAGTACCCTAGGCCCACTGAGATTCCCTGGACCAAGGAGCACAGTAACTCGGTGCACCTCATCGGCATCGTGGGCACCCCTGTCGAAATCAAACACCTGCCCTCTGGCAATGGCAAAGCTCTCGCTTGGACCCGCCTCGCCGTCAAGAAATCCTCCACCCTCACCTCCTGGTATCTTTTTCATCCCTTGTTTTTTTGTTGGGCATTTGTTACTTTTTAATAGTTTTTATGACATTTGGTTTGATAGTGCAACTGGGCTTTAGTGGGAAATAGAATTAAAGTTGGGTGCTTTTGTGCATGCCTGGGCATTATCAACTTATTTTGGTTGCTTGGTTCAGAAACCAATTTGTTATTGTATATTTTGTGACTTATGGTTTGATAATGCGACTGGGTTTTAGTGGGAAATGGCTTTAAAGTTGGGTGCTTTTAATTGGGTTTGTGTATGTGTGTGTTCATGCATGTACATCATCAACTTCTTTTGGTTGCTTGGTTTAGAAACCAAGTTGTTATTGTAAATTTTGTGACTTTTTTGTTTGATAATACCATTGGGGTTTAGTGTGTATTGAATAATACAATTGTGATTGGTTTAGTTTGAGACATTCTAGCCTCAAAATTTGGGTGCTTTTGAATTGGTGTGATTTTTTTTGTGTGTTTTGCTGTAGTTATGGACTCTGAATTGTAGTTGTTATTGGTGGTTTATGGGTTTCTTGACAAGGTGGATTTTTAGTTGGCATTCTATGAAAAAAATTCAAACTTTATAGTTTGGGACACAAGGAAAGAGAAAGATATAGTTTTCAATTGAGTATCGAGGGGTTATAAACTAGGTAATTGAATGAAGGAGAAGGGAATGGAAAAAAAGTGGGAAATTTGGATGATAAGAAATGTTTTTTGCTTGGTAAGTAACATAGCACCTGATGTATTTTGTACCCATAACCACAGGGAGAAGATGTGCCATTTGAACTACAGCTTTGTGGTCTCTTCTTCTCTGTATGTGTGGGGTTTGTTGGGTGTTGCTTAAGACTGTTGTGAAGTTATTCTTTAGTTGGAGGAATGGCTCTATATGGTATGGAATATGGCCCCCCCTATGCCTAATGTGGACACTATGGAGGGGGAGGAATAATAGAACCTTTAATGGGATGCAGTGCAGTTTTTAATTATTGAGTTGAACTCTTTGTTTGTGAGATCTCTGTTTGAGTGATCACATTGCACGGGTGTCGCTGATAGATGTTCACTAGTAGATTTCACAGAATCTCTTTCCCTATATACATAAAAGTCTCTTCATTTTTTCAGTAAAATGGAGAGACTTTTATGTATATATTGAAAGAGATAAATAATTGCAGTCTGTATTTGGCGCTTTCATATGATATTGTCATCCTATATTTGCAGTTATCTTGTACTGAGGAATTCTAGACAGTTGAAGTTGATAACTGAGTGCTTTGTTAGTGTTATTAAGCACGACAAAGATGGTGAGCATATTTAAGAATTTTGTGATTATTTTGGATTGATAATGCACGTGTAAGAATTATGGTGAGACAGTGGATCATATTCTTTTACCTTGCAATGTGGCTAGAGAATTGTGCTTGCTATCCTTTGGCTGATGCCTCATATTGTGATAGAAGTGTTTGCTTGTTGGAAAAAGAGACTTAGTCATCATGAGAAAGGATAGATTTTGGGAGCAATTCCAACCATACCAATGGGTGGACAATTTGGAGGGAGAGGAACAATCATTCTTTCAGGGATATAGAGCTCAATGGGCACTCTTTTAAAAGTAATTTCTTATGTTTCTTTTTGACTAGCTGCACAATTTAAGATGTACACATTCTGATTCTTTTTTGAATTTCATTGTTCTTTTGAATTTGTAATTGTAACTTGATTAGAGGATGCATTATAATCATCCTGTGTATTAATTTTTTTTATATCTAATAAATTTTTTTATTGCTGATTTCCAAAAAAAACTTCCTGATTTTAAAGAGAAATATAGACCAGCAAGGCAGCAACTCAAGTCAGAAAAGGACTTTGTTATGCATCTTTGTCATTTGTGTGTGTGTTTGGCTAGTGTATATACTTCTTTTAAGTTAATATCCTATTCATCTGGTTAAGATGTAGCAAAATTCATCCACACATGTATATCATATCAGTGGCTCAGTGCTTATAGCGTTCATCTTTCTTGAAAATGACATTAATGTTATTCAGGATCAGTTTAACATTCTGGGATGAGCTGGCACATATTGCTTTTCAGCATGTAGAGAAAGGCCAACAGATATATGTCTCTGGCCGGTTGGTCTCAGATACAGTTGAAAGTGAAGATGGAAAACAGCAGACCTACTACAAGGTTATTTATTTATTTAGTTTTTCTTATATATATTAATCAAACTTGATCTCATGTTTTACAGATAGTTTGTCCCAAGCCGATTATGATTGTTTTAGATCTTTTGCAGGTAGTTGTTCAGCAACTTAATTTTGTTGAAAGGAGCATCTCATCCTTGCCCTTGTATGATCGTGATTCTAATTCCATGATGGCAGGCAAGACACATTCTAAAATTGAGAAGAGTTTTCTTTTGTGTTTGAGTGTTCCTGATATTTGTTATCTATATTTTTTGCAGGTAAAAAGCTTGGAAATAATGCTGCAAGTAATATGTCCATAGAAGAATTATGGCAAGCCTTCTTTGCTAATCCTGTGGATTGGTGGGATAATAGGAAGAACAAGGTGTGCAATTATGAAACTTAACTGACTTCATTGAAATGTCATGTTAATGTTGTTCCTTCTACCAAATAATAATGATATAGTTCTTTCTACTAAATAATAATAACAGGAAAAAAGAAAAAATAGGAACCTGAACTTTTAGTATCATCCAACTAATTTCTTGTTCATGCTTGCTGCAAAAGCATATGATGAAGCCTTAAATGTCAGTGTGTTTTTGCTTTCATAAATTACAGAAGAACCCAAAGTATCCAGATTTTAAGCACAAAGATACTGGAGAAGCTCTATGGGTTGAGGGCAGGTACAATCCACCATGGGTGAAGTCCCAACTAGCAATACTGGATACAAGAATGGGGTCTCTTTATGATCAGGATGCTAGGTTGGACGCAAATTTAGTGCCCGGTGATAAATTTTTGCCTTTCTGAGTGCTCATTATGTTGAACTTCAAGTAACGGTGCCAATGGGGCAGTTTCTGTGTAGATTTCCCTCATTTTGACTGATTCCCTGGAAGATCTTTGGAGACTTTGTTATAGAGTTTGCAGTCTATAATATGGATGTCACATGATGTGTCAATTATTAGTCACTATATATTCATTTGGCTTCAAGGTTATCTGGAACTTGAGCAACTATTGTTGGGTATATAATAGGAAATTTTGTCTTGAGATCTTAATCATTCTTATAAAGATTATGATTTATTCATCAGTCTAGAATGCTCTATCATACGGTTCTGGCCATTATAACTTGGGCCCAAATCCAGCCAGCCTAAACTTGATGTAACTTTTTGTTTTTTTTTGCTTAAATTGGTGGATTCTTATTTCCTGGTTTCAGTCCACTAATATTTGTAACGACTTGGAACTTGTGATGTATCTAGGGCCTTGGATATACATATACCATGCATCTGTCACATTTGATTATCTTTAGGAAAA
Source organism: Quercus ilex subsp. ballota (assembly GCA_032727855.1). Lineage (NCBI taxonomy): Eukaryota > Viridiplantae > Streptophyta > Magnoliopsida > Fagales > Fagaceae > Quercus > Quercus ilex. Next base: position 43,018,356 of record CM064919.1, read on the forward strand.
GACACTTTAAGAACATAAAAAATGGTATAGCGGGTCTGATATGATATGTCAATCAAATGCATGCACTTGATGTACTAATATGTCAATCATTAGTAAGATCTCAATCGATTGTTTTCAATAATTATATTTTCATTGCTAGATTTATCACCATAATAATGAAATTGAAAATCCCATTCAAGTAGATACTTTCACTTGAATAACATCAACACATTTCAAGGGAGAAGAGTCTTTGAGTACAACTGATATTGTAACCACAATAAAAATGTACAATCTTTTTCCCTTCTCATATTTCATAAAGATCTATTTCACAATTTAGTATTTTTTTCCATATTCGCAAAAGCTATCTGATTGTTAGACAATGTTAGTTAGGATCATTCTGATACATAGTAATAATGGAGCTATCAAAATGTTAACAACAAAATTAGAAGAATTCCTAGGTGCTCTACTGCGAATAGGACTCACAATAGGACCACTGGGTAGAAATTTAAGGAATGTATCAGCGAACATCTTCCCAAGTTGAACCTGCGCTGCCGTGGTTAGATGCAGGCTATCCGGTTCAAGTGGCAGACCCTTGGCATCAATGGTTCGCAGGTTCATTAGGTCAATTCCCATCTGAGCTTCTCTAACAATCTCTATAAAAGGTCCTGAACCTGATGTTAGAGCCACCTACCAAGAAACAACCTACCGACATTATTGAAGAAAGTTGAAAATGCAAGTCTAACTTATTAATTATTAATATTTCTAGTGAATGTTGTTGTCGTGACTTGTTTGAAAATCGAATTAGTATATAATACGTGATTCATGCATACGTAAAAGTGATATTGTTTTATTTGAAAATAATAATAAAAAAATAAAAAAATTGATTGTAAGGGTCTGTTTGAATATTGTTTATTTGCTGAAAACTGAAAATATATTGTTGAAAATATTGTAGCAAAATAATTTTTAAAGTTGTAAATAGTGCTATGAGACCCAAAAATACATGGGTATGCGCATTTTGCTAAGTTTGGTGATCCCATGAATAGCGCCGTGGGACTCCAAAAAAAGGCCAAACGCTATCCAAACTCACACTAAAGTGTGTTCGGATATCAATAAAAAAATTAAAATTATTTTACTATTCAACTTATTTTTGCTACTATTCATGAGTCTCACTGTATTTTTTTGTACTATTTATGAGTTTCGCTATACTATTTAAACTAACTTTTACCTTTATCTATAATACTTTTAACAATAAATTTTGAGTTTTAATAAAATGAGCACTATCCAAATAAACCATAAATCATTCATTATTTATGAAAAAGATGTCCTGACTGCTTGTTGGTTGTTACCCAAAAGTCTAAACTTCTAGTCTTCCACTAATTGCGCACCATATGCATTTTCTGCACCATCTATTATTTCTCCTATGCTTTAAAATATATAAAGTGGAGTATATTAAAAAAATATATATTCATGTTACATCAGAGTTAGGCCATCTAGCTTGTAATACAATTACTCAATCCATTACGTGGATTCTTGGAAACCACAATAGACCGTTCTAAATAATTATCAATTATTTCTCAGTAAACCAAACCTCGTTAGCAGATCATACAAAACTAGGTTCAGTTTCTCTGAAATTGTCAATGTACGAGGTTTGGTAGTAATTCTATGCATAAAATGATTTATAAAATACTAATGTACTGAACTAGAAGAAACCCCAACCAATTGGACGAAAATAAGATTAAAGTTTGGAACAAAAAAAAATAGAAACTTGATCAAAAGAGAAGAAACAGTGTACATGTATATTGAAAACTAATACCAAATCAAAGTGAAATCGTGTACATACCTGGATTATAGGGAGCATAGGAGACTGCAAATCATCTCGGACGTCCAAGAAAAACTTCTCCAATTTTGCTTTATAGGATTTGGCATCTTCTTGACTCTCTGTATCACCTTCTCCTTGATACCATAGAAGCGCCTGGATTGTCCCACCATTTTGCACGGAAGCTTGAGCCCTCTTCATCATCTGTTTGTAAAGGAAAGTCCCTTTTTCCCACAGACTTATCTTAGTCCCTCCTACGGCACAAGGGACCAGACCAATGATCCCAAAATTGGGATCTTCACCCAACACATAGTTAGCAAAAGCCATGCCTGGTCCAATCCCATTAATCTTGTTGAAATCAATATCCGAATGGAGAGGCTCATGGGCTAAAACCCACGTCAGGTTTGCACTGAGTTTGAGAATGGAGGGGTTAGGAGAGCACTGGGGTGGGACAATGCCATCCCATGTGGCTATGCCGGTAATGGTGTTGTTAACCACGCCTCCACGTCCGGCCATGTTGCTTTGTCCTGCTAAGATGAATATGTTTTTGCTTTGTTGTTGGAGTTGTTGGGGTCTCACTGACCAGGCTTGAGTCACAATGAGGAGTAAGAAGAAAAAAGGAAGAACCATCCCTTTGCTCTCTCACTTTGCGGCTCAATGTGGCAAACAATGTGAGAGTCCCCTCTGAAAGTAAAGATGCTTGCTTCTTATTATGGGTCTGTTGAATAAGAATTTGGGTGCAATACAGAGTGTGAATCAATTACTTTTCAGTCTTTTCACTATATATTTTTTACTTGTAAAGAAATGCCACGTCAGTATACAAGGAATAAATATTAGTATCAATGAACAATAAATAAAAAGGGAAAGAAAAGAATATTCAATAATTGGTAAAGTTTCTTGTTTGTTGAATAAGAAACTTTAAGCCGCAGGCTCCACTACGAGTGAGTATTAGTTGAGATGCACGTAATTAAGCTGGTCCGGACATCCCGTGGAAAACCAAAAAAAAAAAAAAAAAAAGGAGATCTAGGCTAGCATATGAGCTATATTGTTGAAGCAATTTTATCTAACTTGGGTGGACTGTGGATAGGGCTATATATAGAGACTGTTGAAGCAATTTTCTCTGTATGCATGTATACAACATTAGGCCTTCCACCTCCCTTTATTTAGAGACTGTTCTTTGTATCTTTTTATAGAGACTGTGTTCCTTGTATCATTTACTATGCATATGCTGATTTCTATGCATCAGAACGTAGTCTTCAATCCATTCAAAGTATATTTCACTTCAATTTAAAATTTCAAAGTCTTGAAGCCAATGTAAAGTAGGTTTTGTGAGAAAGTTGTTCAATTAGACCATAAAGCTTAGCCTTCCTAAAGGGTAGAGATAAAAGCTTGGCCTTCAAAAGGGCGTTGACCAAACATGCACATTAGTTGGTCATTTTATTTATTTGCTCAATCTTTTTTCTTTTGCATCCGTAATTAATTCTGGTCTTTGTTAGCATGCATATTGCTCATAAGTGTTATCGAAAAAAAAAAAAAAATTTGCTCATAGGAGAACTAATATAACAAATAACGAATTGGATCCTATATAGAAAATATGAATCTGTAAATACATTTTCCTCAAAAAAAAGAAAAGAAAAAAAAGAATCTGTAAATACAGGTAGTTAACTTGTCTATGCATTTTTGGGGTGGCCCTCCAAGTTGCTTGCCATGGTGTTAAATAATTCATTTGATCCGTATATATCGCTTGCAACTTTATTTTTTAAAGTTATATTACATTTTCTACTTTTCTTGGTCATTGGTCATGTAACTTTTACTTGATCTTATATAATAGAAAATTGTTTTCTTTTTTTCAGTCGTGGTAATCTTGGTAGGTTTTGTGATAAAGATAGTTCAATTTGACGGTAACACTTAGCCATCCAAGAGGGTGTCGAGGTATTTGACTAAACATGCCCTCGGTCCTTCGTTTATTCATTTGCTGAATCTCATTTTTTTTTTTTTTTTTTTTTTAAATTGCATTCATATTAGGATTTTAATTTATTGTACATCTTAAGTAGGGGGTACTCATAGATGATGTATATGTGGGGTGTGGTCGGCTATGATAACACACGTGAGCCACCTTTTTTTGACTCTCCAAAAAAAAAAAAAAAAGTAGGGGGGATTCAATCTCTATACATCTCCTTTAAAAACATTAAAAAAAAAAAAAAATTGTCCATTGACCTAAAGACCAATGGTGTAATAGGATTAAGACAAAATACACTATTAGTCTCTCAAATTTACATATTGAGCACTTTTAGTCACTATTGATCATTTTGTCTAGTTCCACCAAGAATTGCCAATTTGGTCTTTCAATGCATGCACAGTGCGCATAAGGAAAACTAATAATTGTTTTTCTTTATTAAAAAAGAAAAGAAAGGGAAACTAATAATATATTATTTTTCATTAAAAAAAATCATGAATTGATCTCGTATAGAATATTTGAATATGTAATTAGCTTGTCTATGCATTTTTGGAATGGCCCTCTAAGTTGTTGCCTTGGTATTAATGATATATATAAATTTCGCTAATAAAATAGTTTCTTTTATAGAATTTATAAAATTAATCATATAATTTTATTTAAAATAAATAACTAATGCACAACTATAACTAATCAATATATGCATTTACTCTATTGAGATGAAATTCTAAATAAAGAGAATCTCCCACATTGATTTAAAGGTTTTGTGTACATCATATGTTGGTATGGAAAAGCTACATTATTTTTTGGTAGCTCATTTACTTAAAATGAGATTCAAAAAACAATTTGCTTTAAGCAAATAAGCAAATAAGTTAACTTATTTCTAATTCACAAGCAAAGAATTAATTTATCCAAACTCAAAGGATTATAAAAATAAACAAATAAATAAAAACTTGTGGGTTTTGAAATGAAAACTTGAAAGCCCTTAGTTTTGACTCAACAAATTAATACTACATGTGAGAATTGAGAAGGAATAGTCATTATTTGTATAATTTAATAGTTATATTGAGAAAAATGAGATTTGAATTCTAGATGTTTTTATTGGAGAAATCAAGAGATGCCAGTTGAAGAAAGCTTTTGACAAACTCTTTAACAATTTATATCAAATTATAAAAGAGGTTGTCTTTATATACACACATGAGTGGTATATAAGTAAAATAGAGTTTGATCAAATTATAAAAGAGATTGTCTTTATATACACACATATGAGTGGTATATAAGTAAAATAGAGTTTGCTACAAGTACGATAGGCTTTACGTCCTTCGGCCTTTTATTCCAACAGTACAAATGACATTCTCTTAATGGATTAAAGACAATTTGATATGAACTGATGTGATCTCTAAGTGTACCAAATAATTTCTTGTAGTTTCGTATAGGTATGGTTCATATGTATTGTGTTGGATTTGACGAAAAAGTGTACAAAAAAACAGATACTTGAAAATCTTTTTTTATTATTTATAACAAAAGAAGAGAAAAAATATTGTATTGTTGCGTACCAAGCTCAGAAGTATAAGAAGAATAATCCTAAATACAATCCTAGTCATATGTAGTAAAGGTAGGAATCCTGGTATACTATAATTTGAAACAATATATGCTTCTCAAATAAGAAAACAAAGAAAAATTGAAACAATATAATGTAGTGGGCTTTTGGACCATGGACCCAATAACGTAAAATGGTGGGGTTGGACAAGCTCCAATAGCACTTGAAAAGAAGTGAAAAGTTGGGGTTTATTCTGAATGCATATTCTTTATAATGGGACCATTTGCTACTTCAATCAGGGTTTCGCGTAAAGAAACCTTCAAGGTTTATAAAGAAATTATCTCAGAAGGGATTAAGCCCTGCCCAAAAACTTTGAAGTTTTTTGGGAAGAGAAGAGATGTGGGTTATGTGTAATCTACAGGCCCAGTTTGAGTTATTGAAATTCAAGTCAAGTTAGTGGCTTCTATTGATATTTCCTCATCTGGTAGTGGATGATTTCTGAAGACTTTTGTCCCGTTAAGTATAGTTTCTTTGGAAGTGGAAGGAAGAAATTATGTTCAGTAAGTTTAGGTCCACAACAAATTTCGTAACTTTTTTCATGACTGTTGTCCGTGCAAGTTAGAATTTTGAGATTGTTTTGAAAAAGATCTCTAAAACCTTAACAATACATTTAAACATCATCTTTTTAAAAAATGATGTTTTTGTATTTGTAAGAAAATGAAGAACATGAGAGTAAAATTGCAAGAAAAATATACACAGGTTTTTTTAACGTGGGAACCCTCTATGTTGGGAGAGGGAGAAAACCACGGGCAAGTCGAATATTTCACTTGATGATGCCGAAAATATCACCAGTGAGTCACACGGTTCTCGCACACTCGAAACAGCACCTGCACAACACAAAAGCTGAAGACCTTAAGAGAAGTACCGGTGTGGTACCGGCCAAATACCCTCCGACGGTCAAGTTAGAGAATTCTCTTGTTCACAACTCTAGAGTACCAGAGTTATGGTGAATTATGCGTACCGTGGTTTATAAGGGTATTGAGGCTTTTATAGTAGTAGAGGGTTGACCTCTCTTCCTTGGGCTAGAAGTCTTTTCCTTATAAGAATCCTTATGAGCGTATATTGCGGAATCCTTTCCTTGTAGGAGACTAACACTAAGCGTGGGATACAAGACATTTCTTTATATACTTATGCATGGTGGCCAAGTCAAGGGTACATTGGAGCCGTCAGCTTTAGGGTAGTCAGCTTTGCCTACTCCCTCGTTAGGGTCGTCAGTTTCGACTACTCCCTTTAGCTTAGTCGGGGTCGTCAGCTTTGCCCACTCCCTCGTCGGGGTCGTCAGTTTCACCTACTACCTCGTTAGGGTCGTCAGTTTCGACTACTCCCTTCAGCTTAGTCAGGGTCGTCAGCTTTGCTTACGACCTCGTTAGGGTCGTCAGCTTCGCTTACTGCCTCGTCAGAGTCGTCAGTTTTGCCTACGACCTCGTCAGAGTCGTCAGTTTTGCCTACGACCTCGTTAGGGTCGTCAGCTTTGCCTACGACCTTATTAGGGTCGTCAGCTTCGCCTGCACCCTTCAGCTTTATTAGCATCGGCTACCCATCTTCATTGCCTAAGGTCAACTCGTCGGCTATGCGGTGAGCTTCGTGGACTCCCTAACATTGTCACTTACTAATGGATCCCAATGGAGATTTGCTTACCCTCTTCAGTTTGTTCTTATCAGCTTCCTCTTATGCTTACCGTCTTCAGCTTACTATCTTCAGCCTACTGCCTTCAGCTTAGAGACTGACAGCTTCATCTTGCGTGATGTCTTCAGTATGCATAATAGAGCTAACGGGTCTTTGGAGATCAATAACTTTTATTTTTCCAATTAAAAATTCCCCTTATCAGTTGTCCCCCACTCTATAACCTTGTCAGCTTTAGCTGACGGGTTATGGAGTTAACATCGTCAGAAAGGTCACTCATGTGTAACGCCTCGAGTCGCCTTTATTAAATGCTTGAGCACATGGCGTGAACTGATCGGTTCCGTTTTCGAATGAGCCTCTACAGTCAACACCCGTGGGCGACACTATTTTTGAGGAAGGTGACAATCTTACCAAGTCTGTGGCAAACCTAAAAGATGATAGCGTCGTCCTTGCCCAGCCTGTTGTGGAGCAGCCCGTTACTTTTTATTTGGCATGTGTGTCTATCCTTGGCATTTGTATGTATGTTAGGATATGCTCGTACTTGGAAATTTAAGGCGAATCCATCTGCTTAAGGTGTCTTTTAGACATGTCTTCTTTAACGGTTTCAAACCATCTTCTTCTTTGAACGCGTCCTTTTTGTGGACTGGTGGATTTGTTCACGAATCCATCCATTTGTGGATAATGGCGTCAACTTGCTTTTACTTGATGGACTCGTCCACTTGTGGGACAAGTCATACATTCATCCACTTTGTGGATAAGTTCATTCATTTTTGAGGGGTCGTCTGCTTTATGGACTTAGGCTGATTTGCTTTGTAGACTTTGGTCAAGTTTGTGGATTTATATTAAACTCGTCTACTTTGTAGACTTGGCAATAGGCCCGTCCACTTTGTGGACTTACGCTCGTCTACTTTGTAGACTTGGTAATAAATTTGTCCACTTTGTGGACTTAGCAGTAAACTCAAATGATAAACTCGTCCACTTTGTGGATTTAATAATTTTTCATTCTCTCAGGGTGAGGTCGTCCACTTTGGACTCATCAATGTTGTCCACTTTGTGGATTTAATAGGGTCGTCCACTTTGTGGACTTATTGAGGTGACTAAGTGTTGGTACCTCGTCATCATTTTGGTCGTTCACTTGTAGGCGACTTAGTATGGTGATCATCTACCCATAGTCGACTTCGGTCCTGCGTCTACCCGTAGGTGACTTAACGTAATGACTATTCACCCGTAGGCAATTTTGACCACGCGTCTACATGTAGGTTGCTTAGCGTAGTGACCGTCTACCCGTAGGTGACTTAGTATAGTGACCGTCCACCCGTAGGCGACTTTGGCCATGCGTCTACCCGTAAGCGACTTAGCGTAGTAACCGTCCACCCGTAGGCGACTTAGCGTAGTGACCGTCTACCTGTAGGCGACTTTGGCCATGCGTCTACCCGTAGGTGACTTAGCGTAGTGACCGTCCACTCGTAGGCAACTTTGGCCATGCGTCTACCCGTAGGCGATTTAGCGTAGTGACCGTCCACCTGTAGGCGACTTTGGCCATGCGTCTACCCGTAGGCGACTTAGCCATATCTAAATAAACTCCTCTTATTATAATAAACCATGCATTCATAGAAAAAGTAGTTCTTAAAAAGAAAACGAAGACCTGCCCTTTGGGCTTTGTAGCAAAAACTAAAGTAAATAGAAAAACTGAGGAGTATAACTAAAATTCACTAAGGTAAACTAGAAATAAAGGGGTGCCGCTCTTCATGCCATCCTTTTTACTAGTAGTACTTCCGTAGGTGCTTGGTGTTCCATAGGTGGTGTAGCTTCTGTCCGTCCAGCGTCTCCAGTTCTTGCCATCTTCCGCCCTCTGTCCTGTAGCGTATCCTCCTGCCTTTTTCTCTTCTCTCGAGTCAGAAGCGCGTCTTCAGCATTCATGTACTTTGTAGCCCTGTAGAGTACTTCCGACATGGTCTTAGGGTCGTTTTTGTATTGTGAGAACAAAAACTTACCCTTTCGCAACCCATTTGTGAAGGCTGTTACAAGTATTTTGTCGTCGGCTTCGTCAATCGATAGCGCTTCCTTATTGAAGCGCGTTATGTAGGATCTCAACGTCTTGTCCTCTCGTTGCTTGATACTCATCAAGCATGCCGTGGACTTCTTATACCTGTGTCCCCCAATAAAGTGTGTAGTGAACTGAGCGCTTAGCTCCTTGAAAGTGCTGATGGAGTTCGGCGTCAATCGGCTGAACCATACCCTTGCGAGGCCCTTCAGCGTTGTAGGGAAGGCCCTATACATGATTTCGTCCACTACCCCTTGAAGGTGCATCAAGGTCTTGAAGGTCTCTAGGTGATCTAGAGGGTCCTTCACTCCGTCGTAACTGTCTATATGCGGCATGCGAAATTTATGTGGTAGGGGGAAGGAATTGATAGCTGCAGTGAACGACGAGTCGGTACGATTTACTAGATTGTCAAGGTCGCTGGATACTCGTCCTTTGAGCGCATTCATCATAACCTCCATTTGTTCCTTTATTGCCTGTATCTCCGTGGCAATGTGTGGTTGTGTTGCATCCGTGAGGGATGGCATGCTCAGATTTTGATGCTCCGGTCTACTAGGAGCATTATTGCCCTTCAGCCTTTCTCGTTCTCTTCTATCGGCACTGGTGCCTTCTTGGTCCTGCTCTTGAATGCCGTGACCTGCATTTTTCTGGCGTAACTGTTCCTCCAGATTGTTGTTTTGCTTAGTGAGGCGTTCCACGGCTGCAGTGAGAGTCTGCACCTATCTCTCGAGTGCAGTTGGGCGTGGTTCGTCTCCTTGAACGTTATTAGTGGTCGCCATCGAGCGAGTAAGTACCATGCAATTCTTTTTCCGGGAAGCGATAATATGGCTTACAAGTCGTAAAAATCTTTCCCACAGACGGCGCCAACTGATGATGCCAAAAATATTACCAGTGAGTCACACGGTTCTCGCACACTCGAAACAGCACCTGCACAACACAAAAGCTGAAGACCTTAAGAGAAGTACCAGTGTGGTACCGGCCAAATACCCTCCGACGGTCAAGTTAGAGAATTCTCTTGTTCATAACTCTAGAGTACCAAAGATAGGGTGAATTATGCGTACCGTGATTTATGAGGGTATTGAGGCTTTTATAGTAGTAGAGGGTTGACTTCTCTTCCTTGGGCTAGAAGTCTTTTCCTTATAGGAATCCTCATGAGCGTATATTACAGAGTCCTTTCCTTGTAGGAGACTAACACTAAGCGTGGGATACAAGACATTTCCTTATATACTTATGCGTGGTGACCAAGTCAAGGGTACATTGGAGCCGTCAGCTTTAGGGTCGTCAGCTTTGCCTACTCCCTCGTTAGGGTCGTCAGTTTCGACTACTCCCTTCAGCTTAGTCGGGGTCGTCAGCTTCGCCCACTCCCTCGTCGGGATCGTCAACTTTGCCTACTCCCTTCAGCTTAGTTGGGGTCGTCAGCTTTGCCTACTTCCTCGTCGGGGTCGTCAGTTTCGCCTACTGCCTCGTTAGGGTCGTCAGCTTCGACTACTCCCTTCAGCTTAGTCGGAGTCGTCAGCTTTGCCTATGACCTCGTTAGGGTCGTCAGCTTCGCCTGCACCCTTCAGCTTTATTAGCGTCGGCTACCCATCTTTATTGCCTAAGATCAACTCGTCGGCTATGCGGTGAGCTTCGTGGACTCCTTAACATTGTCACTTACTAATGGATCCCAACAGAGGTTTGCTTACCCTCTTCAGTTTGTTCTTATCAGCTTCTTCTTATGCTTACTGTCTTCAGCTTACCGTTTTCAGCTTACTATCTTCAGCCTACTGCCTTCAACTTAGAGACTGACAGCTTCATCTTGCGTGATGTCTTCAGTATGCATAATAGAACTGACGGGTCTTTGGAGATCAATAACTTTTATTTTTCCAATTAAAAATTTCCCTTATCACCACTATTTTTGAAAATGGTTATAATGGAGGTATTGTGTTATAATGGAGAAAGAGAGAAGGAAGACAATGGAGATCAGAGAAAGAAGACGTGGGAAGAAGGCTTCCACCGTAGTGTTAAAGTGTCTCCTTCCTTCATTGAGTCCTTTCCTTCTTTAATAATGGTAGAAATGAGCATGTGTCACTTTCCCAATGGGTAAGGTGTTGCCTTCCCATTGAAGAAGGACAAGGTAGAGTCTTGACAAAATGGGACCACATGCATTTAGTGCTTCTTTGATAAGTGTGCTTATGCTTGTACTACACGCAATAATGCTTCTAAGCTTCTTCAACAAGTTGGCCCTCTACTGTAGTATTCATAAAACCTGTAGCATGTGGCTATGATTTGTTGTTGTAGCTGTAATGGTCATTGACTAATCTTGCTATTACTTTTACCCATTATCTTGGACACGTGGACCATAACTAATGGCTACATGCTTTCTCTCTTACACATCTTTTTATCTTCCTTTTCTTACTATTTTGCTACGCCTTGGACATGTGGTGATGGCGGATTGGCTCATTATGAAGCAAATCCAATATGGCCCACTTTTGGGCTTGGTAGCCATACGTACAATTGTTGAGATGATAGATTGTGATTACTGTATAATAAAGATGATGTCTGTGGTGATTTTATGTAAAAATGATATTGCTCTGATCACTATTTGTGACCTCATATATTGTGAAACAAATTGTGAAATTTGTGTCGACAAGAATTAATCTAGTTCATGGGAGAGTTTCAGCCTTTCAGGTACTATCTATCTTGCTCTTCTTGAGTTTGTTTGCCTTTCTTTGTTGGAGTGCTGTGGTATAGATTTGTTTAGGATATTGGTAGTGCATAGTTAAATATATAATTAGCTATTCTGTTGCGCGGTGGTTCTTTCCTCTTATGATTGTAAGTCTACTGATTGTGTTTGACCATGTGTATTCGGTGCATAACTCAAAATTACCTACATAAAACAGAAATTATAAAATAAAATAAAAAATTAGTTCTCAGGCTGCAGGTATTGATGATGGAAAGTGACTCATTTGATAATCCCATATTTAACATTTGTGTCAAATTATTCAGATCTGAGGACTGTCAAGCTTATTTTGCTTATAACAACCAAACAGGTTTTGCGAATTTCCAAAAAAAAAAAAAAAAAAAAAAAAAAAACTTCCCAATTAACGTTAAAAACACAAAACAGAACTTTTTACCAATTATGCTTCTAATTGTCCTTACGGAGAGCTTAGTTTATCAAATCTTTGTTGAATTTTGCAAAATTATTAAACAGATGATGTTATTTTTGAAGAAATGAGTGACTGTTATCTGAAAAAGGGAGAAGATTACGTGAAAGATTTGGCATTCGTGGATATCTATTGCCGTGGGTGGATAGTTATTGCATTTGAAATTCGTATTTGGATTACTATGGAGTTGCTGCTGCATTCGTATTTGATTTATGGTTATCAAGATAAAGTTATATTTGTGTTAGAGAAATATATGCGAACCTCAATCGACACGCTTTGAGACCCAACAAAAATATTGGAATACTTGCCCAAGAAAGCTAAAATTCAGATTTTGATAAAAACCCTGACCCAAGGTATAAGTGCAACACCTTGACCCAATGATTATAATTGAATCACGAACCAAAGGTATAAAGTTTGAACGCCACAAAGAAGAGTCCCTGATAAGTTCACAGTTCTTGAAGAACCAAAAGAAGAGCAAAGCCTCACATTTTCTGATTTTTATTCAATAATTCTCCGAAAAACGTTTACAGACTTAGGAGCCTATTTAAGAGCTACATAAAACTTGACAAATAAGAAAATATATTCTAAAATAACTCCTAATTGATACCTAACCATATCAGGAATCAAATTTGACCTAAAAAGCATTAAATGCACCTAAAAACAAGGAAATAAATCACCTAAACCTAAAATAAAGTTTTTTACATAAAAATACCAAAAATAATAAATTACAATAATTAAATAGTAAATTGTGTCGTACATCAGACCCCTCCACTTGAATCAAACTCGTCCTCGAGTTCATCTTTGAAATTTGAAATCTTCCGCTCCAAATAAACAAATACTTCGAATGCTTTAATAACTTGATCCGGTTATGTAACTTGAATCCTTCATAAAGTGTAGCGTAAAATTTCTTCTCATCTACTTTCAATTTATTTGCAACATCAATTAACAAAGGGTTGATAATAAAATTAAAATTTTCTACTCCAAGAAAATCAACATATTGTATAGTCATCTTCAACAAATCAATTGAGACTTGAGGATTGTGAGTTGTGGGCTCATCCTTATATTTGACCTCAATTGAATCTTCCACAATGTTTTCAATAATTACCATCTTTTTTTTTTTTTTTTTTGAGTTGGGTGCACGATTTTAACCTAGTGCACGTCACAAAATAAGAACAAGGAATAAAGAACACAAAAGGAACAAGATAGGATGATAACAGGAAACAAATGATAAAGGGATAGTAAACTGATTTTAGAACCTGAGCTTTGAAATCACCGTCCTTGGGCAATCCTGAGCCGCTGTCCTTGGATTCCGGGCCTGCAGCCGCCGTCATTGAGGAGTCCCGCACCACACAGACCACTGCAATCACCGTCTCTGCCGTGAATCTTGCTCCGATAACCTTTTTGCAGGTACCACAGTGATCGGCTCGCCTCGATCTACACAGTCGTGAAAGTCTCGCATGCATCGGAGCCTGCACGCGCCCTCACGCGCCGCCCAAAGAAGCCGCGCCTCAGCCACGCGCCTCACGCACCACCCTCAGGTCCTGCTAACGTCATCAGTGACGTCATACTGCCACGTCACCTAGGGCTGACGTCATCATCCACCATTCTGCTGACATCACCCACCACGTGCAGTTGACGTCATCGTTGACCATCGTTGACTAGACCGTTGATTAGAGTTGACTTTGACCTTTGACTTTTCTACATGGTTGACTTTTGTAGTCCAGGTCTTCCTTACCCAGTTTTTCGCGTAGATTTCATTTTTGCAGTCCATTTTTGCATATTTTGCTTTTAAATGAAGAATAAGGGCAGGTCTTCTTCTTATTGCAACAATCATCGCTGCCAATCCATCAAACGTTTTTGCAAATTTTGCAAACGTTTTGGTCACAATATTGAGACTTGCTATCATTACAACAAATCAGCTGTTTCAATTTCTGCTGCTACTGTTGCTAACACTGAGAGTGTCCAACCAATGGCTCCTGTCTCTGTACAGTCTAAGTCTTCGGAATCCACTTTCTCCATTTCCAGAGATGACCTTATAAGTATCATCGCCAATGTCATTCGTATGGTTGGTAATGCATTTTATTCCTCTTCTCTCTCAGTTTTATCTGGTATGTCTCCTACCTCTTGGCTTATGGATTCTGCTTGTTGCAATCACATGACACCTCACTCGTCCTTATTTTCTGACCTTAAACCTGCACCGCACCCTCTTAATATTCGCACAGCAAATTGTTCCACAATGTCTGGTCATAATATAGGTTCAATTTCAACTTCCAACCTCTCGGTTCCTGGAGTTTTTAATGTTCTTGACCTTTCTTATAATTTATTTTCTGTGGGACAATTAGCTGAGTTGGATTATCGCATTACCTTTGATTACTCTAGGTGCATTGTACAGGATCCTAGGACGGGATAGGAGCTTGGGACCAGTCCCAGAGTTGGGCGTATATTTCCCGTGGATAACCTTCGTCTTCCACTTGTTGCTCATGTTTCTGTTGTTGCAGCTACTGCAGTTTCTTCCACTCCTTCCCTTGCACTTTGGCATGCTCGACTTGGTTACGCATCTTCCTCTCAAGTACAACAATTGGCTTCTAGAGGTTTGTTAGGTTCAGTGTCTATAGAAAATTTTGATTGTGTTTTATGTCAGTTAGAAAAACAACCAGCTTTGCTTTTCAATACTAGTAAATCAATATCCACTGATATCTTTTACCTTATTCATTCTGATGTTTGGGGGCCGTCCTCTGTCTCTAGTATTGGTGGATCTAGATATTTTGTTGTCTTTATTGATGATTACTCTCTCTATAGCTGGATTTTTAATATAAAACATCGTTCTGAATGATTGGAAGTATATTCTAATTTTGCAAAAATGGTTGAAACTCAGTTTTCTAGACGCGTCAAAATTTTTCGATCTGATAATGCTCTTGAATATACTCAATATGCTTTCCAAGCTATTTTGCATTCCTATGGCACTGTTCATCAACTAACTTGTCCAGGTACCTCTCAGCAAAATGGTAGAGCTGAACGAAAATTTCGTCATATTCTTGACACTGTTCGTGCTCCCCTTCTCTCTGCAAAAATTCCCGTTCCTTTTTGGGGTGAAGCTGCTTTTCATGCTGTTCATACTATTAATCGCATTCCGAATCCTGTTATCCAAAATCAAACTCCATATAAGCGCTTTTTGGGTTACCTCCAGACTATCACCACCTTCGCTCCTTCGGTTTTGTTTGTTTCGTTCTTCTTCAGCCACATGAACATAACAAACTTGAGCCTCAGTCAAGGTTTTGTTGTTTTCTTGGCTATGGCGAAACTCAAAAGGGGTATAGGTGTTATGATCCTGTCTCTCATCGTCTTCGTATCTTCCGCAATGTTGTCTTTTGGGAACATCGCCTTTTTGTCGAGCTCTCTCATTTTAGTGCTTCCCTGTCTTCCTCCTCTATATTAGATCTTTTTCCAGATGAGGCACATATTCTTTCTGTAGTTGCTCCTGATCCTCCTATAGTTGTTCCTGATTTTGTTGCTGTAGACTTCTCTGTCCAACCACCAGATATCACTGATCCCTTTCCTAGTTCACCCTTTAATGAACAGATGGAAGATTAACAGGTGGAAGATGAACAGGTTGAAGACGAGCTACCCAACCACAATCCTAAGCTTGGGTCTCCTGCTCCTGCTCCGTGTGAAGATCTTGCACAAGACATTCCACCTCGTCACTCAACTCGGGTAAGATCTATTCCTACACATTTACTTGACTATCATTGTTACACTGCCCTTGCTACACTACACGAGCCTCACACCTATCGTGAGGCTTCCACTGACCCTTTATGGCAGATTGCAATGAAAGAGGAACTTGATGCATTATCTAAAAACCATACTTGGGATTTGGTGACACTTCCTCCTGGGAAATCTGTGGTTGGTTGTAAGTGGATCTACAAGATTAATACTCACTTTGATGGGTCCATTGAGCGCTACAAAGCTCGTCTTGTTGCAAAATGTTTTACACAAGAGTATGAAATTGATTATGAAGAGACCTTTACTCCGGTTGCTCGCTTCTCATCTGTTCGTGCCCTCTTAGCTGTTGCTACTGCCAGTAAATGGGACCTTTTTCAGATGGATGTAAAAAATGCATTCCTTAATGGGCTAATATTTCTCTAACAATTTGAATTGGTATTTGTATTTGAGTTTCTAAGAAGTTGAGTCCCTTTAGGATTATCTATTAATATTTGAACATTCATAGGATTATCTATTGTTATTTGTTTGTCATTTGAATTCTTAGGACTTGTATTTAACGTAGAATGCAATGAATAAAGCAACAAAGAATTATTATCCCAATTTCCCTCTCTATTCTCTTATTCAGGAGACTGGTTATCTCGAATACGACCAAACAACTATCCATTCAGTCAGAAATTAAACTCAGTCATAACAAATGATCACCCAAATTTCATAATTCAAGAAGGATGATGATAGTTGGATATATATAATTATTGTCATTTGCTTGATTTGATGCCAACAATTTATGTTGAAGGTATGAGGCTAGCATCTTTTCCACACTACATATATGATAAGAATATTAATAAACAATAACCTGTAATTTGTTTCTAAATTTTAGTTTTCACTAGTACACATAAAACAGAAAATTTATGTATTTTAGCCTTTCTATAATCATATTGATACATAACCATATTGTGGGACAAAATGAACTAATGAAGCATTTAATCCTCTATAAAGTTGGAGCTCAATTGCTGTGTTTTCTTTTCTTTCTCCTAGCTTTGCTTTTATGCAAGTATTGTTTTGGAAAGCTAACAAAAGACTAAAACCGCTGAGGCTGATCCTAGCACTGAATAAGTCTGACCAATTTTGTGTCTTTCTGTCAGATACCAAACTTCTTGGAGATCCCTAGCCAATCAATTTCACTTCCAAGACACCTTCCTCTTTTTGGGTGGTTGTCTTTTGTGGGTTTCATAAACAACCCAAGCCTCTAGCTTCTGACCCCTTCATGATTCTCAGTCTCTTGCAGGTGGAAATGAACATACTGCAATAAAAAGAAAGAGCTTTGTCAGTTTGGAGAAGGATATAAAGGTCATGCTCATTACAACTCAAAGGTCGATAAGCCTAAGACAAAAAAAAAATTCATATTTGTTGAGATGTCATGATGAAATTGGTCCTAACAAGTAGTTGACCCATTTGAAAGAGATATTGCTCCAATCATATTTTGCCACAAGATTAGATGTGAAAATTTTTGGGTCCTGGCATTACTCAAGGGCTAATAGAGAGAGAACTTACTCCCATGGAACATCTCCAACCATCATCCAATCGCCATCTTTATCTTCATAAGTAGGAGCAAATTCAGATCCATTGTAGCCTTCCCTTTCTGAATACTCACCTGAAAAATTTAAATCCAAAACACAGTCAGAATTTATAACACGTAATAGTAATACTGTAAAGCATCATCCTAATCATCCTTGTGGTACAAGAATGTACATAAATTCTTACCTATTGTGAGCTTGAACATGTTTTCCAAGGCCTTGAGGAGCTCTGGATAGCTCTTGTAAACCTTGAGATCAACCTTCCTTAGATAAGGAGCTCCATCCATGCTTACTTTCACATACATCCCAGTACCAGCACCATCAGCCTCAGTTTTCTTTTGTTGGAAGCTATTTCTCCTGTAAGATCTAATTGGTGGCCACCCCACTACTTGTGCCCTGCCATCATTAACCAATTCATACCAGGTTAGCACATTGAAGTAAATTTACACATAAGAACTAACTTATACTATTTGTATGATCAAATCTAACATTTATTTATTTTTGCATATTGTTCTGTAATGAATTTAATTCAATTTCATGATTACTTACTTGGCTGGAGGGGCACTATCTTGGTCACCATTTCTAGCATCAGATACCTTTGAATTGCTCAAAGAACTTGACTCCTCGGCCACCTTAGGTGAAACTCTCTTATTACTAGTCCTTACACTAGGAGATGATTGTTTCTCATGCTCATCACTCCCGGGCAACCCT
Organism: Quercus ilex subsp. ballota; assembly: GCA_032727855.1. Lineage (NCBI taxonomy): Eukaryota > Viridiplantae > Streptophyta > Magnoliopsida > Fagales > Fagaceae > Quercus > Quercus ilex. Next base: position 43,036,520 of record CM064919.1, read on the forward strand.
AATCTTAGCTCAGTTGCCTCAAGATTAAGATCATTACACCCATAATTCACTGACCCTTCCATTTTTCCTAAAAAAATGGTGGTGAATATTCCAATGAGTTGTTGTATTTTCCAATGAAGTTGAACCAGTTGAGAAAACTTGGGTTGATGAGAAAGATTGGGTTAGCATAACAATTATATAGAGGGTCGTTATTAGTGAGGGACAACATCTAGGTGACTTATTCTTTTGGTGCATGAACTTTCCCACATGAGAAAAGATAGCATGACTTTGCCATCTCACACGAGCTGAACCAATGACCAATGAGAGGAGGACACGTAGTAGAAGGCGTTGAGACAAGGAGCGGAGAGAGATTGGCCGGGGCAAGTTTAGAACAGGTAGAGATATGGTTGTTGGTGACATGAGGAGCAGCATGGAGTTTGATGCTCAATGAGAAGGGGACATGGAGGGGACAAGCACAGCTGATGGTATTGAAGACCGTGGACCAGGAATGGACGGCTGAGATTGGGGTTTCAAGATGGGGTTTGAGGAGTGAATCCAGGAGCGTTGGATCACGAGGATGGAAAGGGACAGACCACGCATGTGACACAAGGGGTCCCCACGTGGATGTTGTTGATTGGTAAGGCATGGCCATGTGGGTTTGGATTAGTAGGACCTTTGTGTTAATTCATTGGCCTGTGGATGCATGGCATGTGGGATTTCATGTTCCATGGTGACCCCATCATCCTAAGAAAAAAATATCATCTATTTTTCTCTTAGTGATCCAATATATATATATATATATGTGTGTGTGCGCGCGCGCGCGCGCGTGTGTGTGGGCGCGCGCGCGTCTTATTGCTATTTTATATTTTGATTAAAAAAAAAAAGATAAAGCAACATATTACAAGATGCGATTAATTTGAATAATAATGAACAAGAGATTTTTATTTATGTATTTCATTTATAAATAATCTCTCATAATATATGGGTCTCACACAATGTGAGATCCACATATCATAAGAGAAAAATTCATATGCCAAATTTATAAGATAATTATTACATCACTTTAGCCATCATTTCTCTCTACGTCTTAAAATTTTCTTAATAATAAATATATATAAATATATTTTTTTTTAGGGTTCAATAGGAGACTTAACCATAATGTGGCGTTTGGTACGGGGGAATCCACATTACTCCTGGCATCCAGATTCCTAAGAATGTGATTCCTAGGAATCACATTCCTAAGAATGTAGTTATTCCTATGTTTGGTTTATTCCCAGGAATCTTAAATAAATTATTTATTTTTCCTATTCTATCCTTAGATTTGAATGTGAACTACCAAATCATTTAAAAAAAAAAGGTTAAAATTGTCAATTTATAAAAAATACAATTTCCTTTAAGCTTGGGAATCTAGATTCCTACCTGTTTTAAAGAGAATCCACATTCCCACTGAGAGGGGTTTAAGGAGGGAATCCAGATTCCCCTGGCATCTGATTCCTTAGCATGATTTGCAACCAAACATGGGAATCTTTAAACATTCCCAGGAATCCTAAAACATTACCCTGTACCAAACGCCACATAAGTGTCATATACTCGTATTTGGGTAGTTGACTATAATTAATACTCCTTTTGTCCCTTTTTTTTTTTTTTTTTTTTTGTCCTGTTTGAAAAGTAAAATTTTTTAAGGGAACATAATTTATTGTCTTGTCTACCTTTTAAAAATGTATAAGTTTTCAAAATTACCCTTAAAAAAATTTATCAAAAAATTGAATTAGTAAATTAATAGGGGTATAATAGGAATATTAGTAAATTAATAACTTTTATTTTTAAAAGTAGGACAATATTTTGGGACATCTCAAAATGAAATAGAGGACAAAAAAGGGGGGACAGGAGGGAGTAATTAATTAAGATATTATATTTGAAAGGAAAAGATAAAGTATCCAAAAGATTGTAAGTAGATTTCATCATCAACATGTGGGCACTTTAGAAAGCACATGAATCTGTGAGCGCATATTTGGTAAAGCCAAACCGAATTAAAAAGTGCTTCTAGTGCTTCTAGTGAAAATATTATCGTTTATCCAAAAAGAAAGAAAGAAAGAGTATTTGGAGTGGATAATTAATTTTAACAATATTAATGTATCTTTGAACTTTGAAGGCATCTCATAAAATTGGAATGGAATACTAAGTGGATAAGTAAGTGCTTGGATTGAATTATTTCAAACTTTTTCCTCTATGGAGCGTTACGATTGGCTTGTTTTCGTTAGAAAGTATAAATTGTAATTTAAAAAAGAGAAGCTTCAAAAGATATACATAAACAAATAAGGTTTTTTTTTTATAAAAAAAATAATAAAAAAAACTAATTCAAGAAACACTAAATTACTTACAAGAGTTGGAAATTTTATTGAGGAAAGTCACACAACTGGCTCCCTAGGAATGGTTTGATTATATATTGAAAAGCTTTTATCCTTGTCTAGGTAGTACCATTAGAGCATCTCTAACAGGTTCGGTATCCGATTATATTAGCTAAAATTTGGAGAATTTGTGTACTATTCATGCTCCAGCAGATTCAGTAAACCTGGATTTTTTTTGGCTTATGAACAGTAGCCCATCAAGTCTGATGGGCTACTGTACATTAGCTATTGAATTTCTTGTCTTAAAATATTACCAACTACTTATTATATTAATTCTTTCTCTCTCCTCCGGATTTTTTTTTTCTCTCATTCTCTCCGTTGCTTTTTTTTTTTTTTTTTTTCCTCTCATTCTCTCATTCTCTCCGTTGCCGTTGCTTCTTTTTTTCTCATAAACCAAATGAAATTAGAAAAATAAAAGAAAAAAGATAAGAAAAAAGAGAAACGAGAGAGACCTGTTCATGAGCAAAAGAATTAATCCAAACACAAAACACAAAACAAAATCCAATTCTTAAAATAAAGTTGACTCAGAACAAGCAAATATGAAAAAGAAAAAGAAAAAGAAAGAATAAGCCGATCTGACCCAGCCTGGTGGTGGGGAGGACGACGAGCGGCAGTTGGAGCGGTGCTGGAGCGTCGGCTGGAGCCACGCTGGAGAGGTGGCTGGAGGACGACAAGCCTCTCTCTCTCTCTCTCTCTCTCTCTGATGTGAAGAGCTGGAATGTTCTTGACGTGAAAAAGAAAATAAAAAGAAGGGGGCTGGACACTTGTGTGGAGGAGAAAAACAAGAAAAAGAAAAAAAGAAATGAAACATAGATGAAAATGAAATGAAAGGAAGAAAAATAATATAAAAAATAAAAAATCCTTATTGAAAAATACTACCACAATATTTTTACAATATTTTCACAATAAATTTTAAGTAACAGATTGTTATTAGTTAATATTGGCGAGTAAAAAAATAATTTCAGTGGTGGGTTTAAATTAAAACTAGTAACAACTTTCCACAACATAAATTTTGTTGTAAAAGTATTGCGTAAAATGTTATGAACATAACACTTCTCATTGAAAAATATATTTGTTAAAAAAAGAATAAATGATGATTAAAAAAAGAATAAATAATGAATGAATAAATAATATTTAAATGATATAGAAAATGTGATAGAGAATCTGTTGGAAGTGTATTTGAAAAAGTGGGTAGATAAAAGTTAAATGTTATTGTTCATTCTTCAAATAGTACAAAAATTTGGAGAAGCTACTAAAAATGCTCTTAAGCAGGCATGTCTATCAAATTTCACCAACTTGTAGGGACATAGACATAAGTTTCATAATAGGACTAGTAGCTAGTAAGCCTATGCGATATACAATTTAATTGAAATTTACATGTAAATTTTTTTTAAAATCATAAATATAATAGAAACTGAACAATAACATAGTTAATAAGAAATGAAAGAAAAAATTCCTTAAGTTATATGATAGAAACCTATAAACTCTCAAACATAGTGTAAGGTTTCAAAACTATTCTTCTAAGGTTTTTTTTTTTTTTTTTTTGTGAAAACTATTCTTCTAACTTAACTCGTAAAAGGGATCCTAGCTTTTTAAATAAAGTAAATTCAAACCTAAAAGTCCATTTGGATACAATTTATTTTTGCTGAAACTGAAAACTGAAAATATTGTAACAAAATAATTTTTAAATGTGTGAATAGTGCCATGTGATTCATTTTTAATATTTTTTTCTGAATAAAGTGGTTGTGGGTTCTATGAACAGTGTGTGAACAGTGCTACTTCAGTGCATGAACAATGTTGCTACAGTGCGTGAACAATGATAATTGTCTCCTAAACAGTGCTGTTATAGGTCATCATATGCGGCTAAAAAAAAAAAAAAAAAAAGAGGAAAACGTTGAAAGTTGCAAACGCAAACGCACAAATGCGCTATCCAAACAAATACTAAGAAAGTTATCAATATTGTATGCATCAAATTTTTAGAAAGGATTATATTTTGAAATATTCCAAAATGAATTAGAGAATCAATAATATGGGACAAATGGAATAAACGAGAGTGCAAGTCCTGATTTATGCTTTTAGGGGCATAATGTGTTTAGAAAGACGTCAATTTCTTTTTCCTTTCCTTAAGAGATGGTTGGGCCACATTAATATTTATGGCTAGCTAGCATACATCGAAAGCTCCATCACCAACAATTTTGTTGCAAAACATATGAGGATTTGTTCATTCTTTTAGTATGTAATCCATGGTGGGTGCAAAGAAATGAAGAATGAAGAGAATTGGTTAACGTAATTGTGGTCCAGGAGTACATTAAGGCTGAATGGGTTTATGTGTTAACAATGCAAATTTAAAATAAGCTTTGGTACAAATTTGTGGTAGGGAAATTTGATTGTAACTTCCGAGAGTTTCATCCACAAATCGTGTATTTGGCTGTGACATCTATTAATCAATGAGATTCAAAGTTGGCATGGGCAGTTGTAATGTATTTATCAAACCTTCTGCAATGGCAGGCTGTGCATCTCTGTTAGAATGCACTGATTGTTACTTGGTGGATCAACACAGAAAACATGTATATCGCCTTTAATGTGGAAAGATAATAGTTGTTGTAATAAAAATATCATTAATTTTCTTTGTAATCTGCAGTTGTAACTTGTAAGTACTAGGTTAAATGGATCATAGCAGTAGTTCTAATTATGGTAAAACATGCATCTTGCACTTAATTATCACATTAAAAGGTGTCATGTCTCTCAAAAATGATCACATATAATTATCTTCATAATCGTGTAGAATGTGTACGTTGTAAGATGAAGGAAGCATATATGACATACCTTCTTCTGATGTCAACTTGTTGGAGTGATCTTAACATATATACCTCTAGATCTCTAGCATTACCAATGCTAATTGGTTAAAATGTTTGTTTTTGTCAAACTGAACAAATGAAATATTGATGAATACGGAATTTTAATTAACCAAACACGCACGTACGTTGTCAAATGAAAAAATTATTACTAGAAACTAGATGCTTGTCGCATGAGGGGCAATTGTTTTCATGGATAGGATTGATTATGCCAAGTACTTATGTTGGATGGGACTGGTTGTAATTACTACTCTGAAAATTCAAAATTAGGTCTATTGCAAGGATTAGGATTTGAACCCATTCTAGCATAATAAGCCCAAGATGTAATTATCCAGAGAATTCTAAACAAGTCTGAGTTTGTTTAGGAGCGCAGAACCTGAATGTGATTATATCATGAGTTCATAACCCTACTTTTTCTCTTTGCTTTCTACAATTATAACTTTAAAAGCATTATTAGAAGTCATATACATATTAATATGCCCATCAAGGTTTGTAAGATTTTGCAAATGATATTCATATATTTGCTATAGCTAGATTAATTGGTTCCAATCAACAAAAATATTAATGCGTAAAAAATAAAAAGAAAGGGAAATCAACAATTTGCCAGCCCAACTTTTGGGTTTTCTTAACAGACCCTTTCGATAATGGGGCACTGGTTTTGCCGTTGCCGGTGTACCTATAGACTCAAATTAAACAACTATTGTCTGTTTTATGAATCCCAAAACATATCCACAAACCAAATACTACACAACAAAAAACAACTCATATATAGGTGATATGCATGCAAAAAGAAAGAGGAACAATGGACAAATTTAAGTGTCACCATTCTTGTAATTAAACCACGTACACAGTCGGCATTCTTTTATGAACCCAGCTCACTTATCTTGTATGGACCACAAGCACAAATGGTCCAGCACCATTTTTTCCCAACAAGATTGAATTAAAGGATTAATTGATGGTCTTAATTGTCTGTACGTGTATGCCAATTTCATTTATATGCAACCCTTCCTTACCCCACTCCATGGGAATGGGATCCCTCCTTGTTCCAAATAGCTTTTGCATTACTTGAAGGAACACTACATTTATTTTGGAAACAAATATGAATAACGTACGACAAGCTGGATTTCAAATTTTTTACATATATTCTCCGTTAAATAAACGATCAAGGGATTTTTGCTTCCTTTTTTTCCAACAAATAAATTAGGTTAAATTGCGCATAAACATCAAGAAAACATGTATAGCTATAATGAATTTGGGTGTACAAACCAATGAATTATTGATGAATGTATTTTTCTTTTCATAAATTAATACATTGCAGCTCATAATCTAGTATCTATTATTTCTCTAACTTATGTTCTTAAGTACTCATTAAGAAAACCGTTTGATAGGTTCTAGTTAACTCAACTGATAAAGTCTCTTATGGTTAAATAATAAATTTAAGGTTCAATTCCCGCCTACACTAAAAATCGATTAATGTCTTGATCAGATTATAAAGACCTATCATTAGGAGGGACGTCATAGGTTGAAACTCTCTCCAAAAAAAAAAAAACCCAATTGTTGGGACTAATTAATGAAGCCCATTCTTTGGAAAAGTTCAAGGTGGGTCACTTGAGATTGTTTAGTTCTTATTTAATGTAAGCCAAGTCCTAGATTCAAGTAAACTAATCAAGCTTAAGCGTGATTACTACGTACTAGTAAATAGTTTTCAAACCCTAGTCACAATTAACATGTTCGATCGGGTGAGCTCGAGTAGGGCATGAGTACAACTTCTAAACTAAACAAGTTCGAAAAACATGGTCCAACTTCATTTGTTTTTAACAATATCAAAAAGTACTCGGGTTTTTTCTTCTAAAAAAACAAATTAAGAAGAAGGTGAAAATCCCAAAGGCAATCAAGAAGGAGTACAGTTGATAGGACTCACAACTCTGTGCATATTAAATGCAAGAGAGAAGTGAAGAAGACAGGAATAAATGCACGCATCATACCGACGACACACGTGTGAGTGCTAAATTATGATGCGGAAATAATGTGGGGTTCAGAGACAAAGCACACGTGAGTGCAAATGTATTGGACTTTTGGACTGGAAAGCTAGTTTGGGATGGAGGAGAAGCCCCTAGATTGAACCAGAAGAGAACGAAGAGCAAGTCCCCACGTCGCTTTCTTTCTTGTTTCCCCATGCATGGTTAATCATGGTTGGTGCCTTGTCTGGCCATGTATATATGCATGCCAGCCATGCTCATGCCATGCACCTTCTTGTCCTATTCCTAATAACATGCATCATATATACGCACGTACGTATCATACAGGGAATCTAAGGCAACATGCATATAGCTAGGATCATTTATTTGCTAAATTCGTTACCTTCTAGTGCTCTCCAGCAAATTTTGAGTTCTAAGTCTTTGTTTTGGGTATGTTTTAGTAATAATTATCTCATATATATATTCAGCATATATTATCATATTTTTCATAGTATATGCATCATATTTCATAATATGTAAAAGGCGAAAAACACATTTTAGTCCAAACATTTTTAGGTTATTCTTATTTTAGTCCCTACATTTTATTTTTACCGCTTTTAGTTCCTATCCTAAAAAACGTTTCCTGTTTTGGCCCTTGCCGTTATATCAGAAACGGAAAAAACTGACCTGACAAACGGCAGAATAAATAATACTAAATTAATGTCCACGTGGCTTAAATTAATAATAGAAAATGCCACGTCAGCATTTAAATTTAAAAAAAAATTATTAATTTTAACTAAATAAAAAAATTAAAAACAAATTAAAAACTAAAAATAATAGGAATTGAAATCTAAGTGTGTCTTGAACAAGAATAACAAGAACACAAACTCAGATCCAAGAACACAAACCCAGAAATTAAAAAAAAAAAAAAAAAAAAAGCAAATTCCATTACTTGAATCTGAGAGTGCCAAATTACAGAAATACAACCTAAAAACAAGAAACGAAATCCAGATCTAGAGGCAAGATCTACAGCAACCACCACAACTAACTTAGTACACAAATCTAATCATTAGTGTAAATTTAACAACACCGTCGAACCCAACCCCAGCACCACTGATTCAAACCCAACCCCTAGCACCGGTACTACAATCAACCATGAACCATCAAACTTGAAACCCACCGAGCACCACCAAAATGACATAACCCACAACCATCATGACCCACACCTCACCACTAACATTGTGACCCATACCTCACCACAACTATGAACCACACTCTGACCCACACCTCGACTACAACCATGAACCACACTCTAACCCATTGTGACCCACACCATGACCATCGAACTTGAATCCAACCCACACCACATACCCAACAACCACTGTGAACACAAACCCCGACCACAACCCATTGCCGACACCACCACCACTGAAGAGCATGACTATGAGCAAAACCCACCACCAAAAAAAAAAAAAAAAAAAACAGATCCACAACGAGCAAAACCCAAACCCATGGCAGTAAATCCACGGCGAGCAAATCCCAGACCCACAGTGGCAAACCCAGACCCACAGTGAGCACACCCCGATTTCGTTCAACCACCCAAACACAACCTCAATTCCAACCCCATCTCCACCCAAAAGCTGACCCAAACACCACCCAATCACCATTCCAAAGGCCGACCCAAACGCTATCTCCTTTTCGTCTTCTTCTCTTTCCGCCCCAGCTATCTCCTCCTCCTTCGACAAGTCTCACAACTCGTTCTCGAACCTCTTCCAGTTCGTGTTTGGCGGAATCGTCAAGCCCTTCAGCTCTTTACCCAATTCCTTAACCCTTCGATCCCCTTACGACGTGATCCCCATGATTTTTTGCTTCAGCTCCACCATTGCTATGTGGGTTTATATGGAGGGAGATCTTGTGTTTTGCTTTGTGGTTTTTGGATTGGATTTGGGTTCTTGGCTTCTGTTGCTGTTGTTGGGATGAAATTTTTGAGAGAAGAGAGAGAGAGAGAGAGAGGCGTTGTTGGTGTTGTTACATTTGAGATCTGGGTGTTGTTTTTTTGAGTGAATTTGAGCAAAGGAAAGAAAGTGTGTGTATGTGGGTGTTTTTTTTCTTTCTTTCTTGTATCTAGAATTGTGTTCTTGGTTTTTTTTTTTTTTTTTTTTAATTTCTGGGTTTGTGTTCTTAGATTTGAGTTTGTGTTCTTGTTCAAGATACACTTAGGTCTCAATTCCTATGATTTTTAGTTTTTAATTCTATTTTTAATTTTTTTATTTAGTTAAAATTAATAAATTAATTTTTTTTATTTTAAATGCTGATATGGCATTTTTTAATTATTAATTTAGGCCACGTGGACATTAATTTAGTATTATTTATTCTGCCGTTTGTTATGTCAGTTTTTTCCGTTTCTGATGTAACGGCAAGGACCAAAACGGGAAAAGTTTTTCAGGATAGAGACTAAAAGCGATAAAAATAAAATGTACAGACTAAAATGAGAATAGCCTAAAAATATAATGATTAAAATATATTTTTCGCCTATGTAAAATGCGTCATATTGCAATGAAGGAGGTAATGCATTTTAAAATGTATAAGATAGATAGCCTCTTGCTTGTGTTTTAGGGTCCGTTTGGTTCGCGTAAAATAATTTTTGGAAAATAGCCTATTTTTCGGAAGTGCTATTTTCAGGAAAGGAAAATAGCTTCAAGTGTTTGGTTGCATTATGAAAATTGTGTGTAGAAAATATTTTCATGTGTTTGGTTCTATTCTTAAAATACTATTTTCCTACAATTTTTTCACATTTTCACAGCCATTTTCTCACAATCCAAACAAATTTTATCACAAAAATTTTCAAAATCATAGCAAGGCAATCAAAAACAGAAACAAAACCAAAGAAAAAAAATATCAAATCCGGTCAGACGCTTCTGGGTTCGCATCGACGACGATCGAAGGCGACGACTTCTGGGTTCAATTGGCGCGGTGCTCGGGATTCGATCGGCGACAGCTTCTGTGTTCGTCAGTGCGAGATCAAAGGCGAGATCGCGAGATCGAAGGCTAGATCACGAGATCGAGTGGAGGTGATCGAAGGCAATCGCCGGCGATCGAAGGCGAGATCGGCGTGGTGCTCGTGCTCTCTTTCTCCCTTTCTCTCTCTCTGTCTTCGTGCTCTCACTTTCTCTCTGTTTTTCGAAAGCTATTTGAAGTGAAAATATATCCGAAAATCATTTTCACCTTTGACTCACAGTCAACTAAAAATGATTTCTGAAAAATTGGTTTTCCATGCACAACTAAACAGCCGAAAATATAAAAAAGTATTTCCGAAAATGAATTTCACCCCAAACAAATTCAACCTTAGCCTTTAGGGGGGGTTGAGAAGCTGGCTCAAAGTCTTTTAAATCCAATCAAGTTGATAGGACATCACCTTTGACAATTGCATTAATTGCGCACTAAAAAGATTTGAATTCTTTTTGAGAAAAAAAAGATTTGAATTCTTGTAGTGGCATATCAGACACCAATGGTCCAATATAATTCAATACACGTAGCTTTCATTGAATTATATATATATATAGCACATACGGATTCAGATTCTCGTAGTTTTTTTTTTTTTTAACTCATATATAGCTGGTTAGGTTGTATGACTATTTAAGTGTTATAATGCAACCAGATTGAGTTAAACCCCAAATGAAAATTCATTTTAATTTTGAATGTCCTCAATCTACGTGAACTTCATAAGCAGTTGAGCTCTCATATGAGATTGAGCACGTAGACGTAGGGGTCCTCTCTCTCTCTCTCTCTCTCTCTTTTTCTAGGGGTTGGGTGTCATGATCAGTGATCAAAATATAGCTGTCCTCTTCGTACGGGCAATAATTTTGGATACAGGCCCCCCTGAGATGCTATGATCAAGCCCAAAGTTCACACACGTAGATAATGTACAATATGGGCTACGTACTTGGGCCCGCTGCTTCTTGGGTGAAAGGGCAAGTCTTGCCACAGTTTTAGTTTTTTATTTTTATCATGGATCTTTTTCTATTGCAAGAAAAATTGTCGACCCAAAAATACTCGGCTGCTTGAAAGGGATGTTCATCTATTACAGTTGAATGTTCGTTCAAAATGAGATTTGATGATTTGCTTTGTTAATTAATCAGACAACTTTTATGACTATGTAGTTAAAATTTCATTGATGAATCACTTTGTTAATTAATCAGACATAACTTAAGGACTTTGTCCCCATATCCAGATAACATAATTTCTGGTGGAAGCAACAGAATGCTTCCTGGCTACATTCCTATGAATTTAATTAATCATCATTTTTATGGTAGTTGTTTTTTAAGTATTGTTACAGTACTTATGTAATAAAATTTTGTACAAGTGGCTTGCAAATCATATATTTGAGACCAAAATATGATTAGCCCAACAATATGTCTAGGAAAGTATTCAAAAGACTAGACTGATTGATCATCTAGTTTATGGACAGTAATCTTTGCAAGGATATCGGAGAAGATTTTACATTTGGAAGATTTAATTCCCATGATCATCGTGAATTATTAGCTTTGGGAATCTGCAAAATGCGACATGGGGGATCCAATATTCCAATTGCTATAATTGTACATGTTCGCATGTGTAACGTGCTAGAGAACCCAATCACCTAAGTTGCTTCATGCTTCTCAAGTTTGAACCTGCTGCAGATGGAGGAAAAATGAATGGAAATTCTAAATACATGTGAAGAAATGTTAACACGAAACTAGTTTATAATCCCTTAAATATGCATGAACAAATTTAAACATAAATTCAATTATATACAATTAAACATATTTACTTAAATTTATTGCTACGCAGGTTCCTTTTTGAATTTTTATCAGCTCAAAAAAAAAAAAAAAAAACTTACAAATTTGGTCTAGCTAAGAGCATGCTAATTATGTTTATTTGTACATTAAAAATAAACTTATTTATAAAATTTCACCTGTAATGTGAAATTGGCGATATCTTTTCTTTGTTTTACTGATCATCTTCTCATTATATATAATAATATGAATATCCTCTTCTTGATTTATGGTTTCATTTATAATTTCTTTATTGTCTTTCTCACACTTTTTATGCATGAAATCCTTAACTTTCTGATAAAGTTTATGTTAATACCTATGCTACTTTTGGGTTAAAGTGGATGGATTTTGCACTTTGTCATCGAGCACAATGAAAGTGCACTACCAATTGACTATACAGTGCGATTCACAAAAAGGATCGATCCGCGCGCTCTCGAAACATTAAAATGAGATATGAGCAGAAATTAGCGTCATATTAATTTCCAGCTTAGAAGGTTTACACCTTTATTTAGAGCACAAAGAATCTACAACTTGTTTAACATTTTCTTGACCACTTTCTATTTGAGTTCTCCTAAGCCCTAAATTTGAGACCATTTGACCTATAGTTTTTACATTTATTAATAATCTATATGACCACTGTCCAATAATACAATAGCAATATCTCTGATCAATAATCATTGAACTATTATTTTCTTACACAGAAAAAAAAATTGATCATTGGATAATAATCATGATCTCTGACAATTTTGGCTTATTATTTTGTAGTTCTCATTTTATCGTTGGGAAGGGAGTGAGATGGGCATGATGCTAGCTAGAGACCAAAACTCTGATTTTCTTGAATGGAAACCAAATGTCAAAATGTTTACATACATAGGTAATCTGAGTTCTCAAAAGTTGCAGATCTTCATTTGAGAAGATCTCTAAGCCTCTGGCTAAGTCAGCTAGTAAAGAATACAATACTACTGTGGGAGGTTTCGAAGGAACATTTTTTTAATTTTCTTTTGAAACATTAGAAGGATAAATTAATATAATGAATGTGTTTACATATATAGAGAGATTCATATATAGACTTTAAGAGTTAAGAGTAGAAAAATAAAGAAGGGGAGGGTCAGTGGGAAGCCCTGCAGCGGCGCACATGGGGTAGGGTTGGAGACCTAGGTGACACAGCCAACAATTTCACATGGCCACTTCTTGGGCCCCCACAGGCCACAATCCCCTTACCCATTGAATCTTATCACATGCCTTCTTGCAGTCATGAGGTCCCACTCATTCCCCACCCCCCTCCTCTAAAAACCAACTAGCTAGCTGCTCAGGTCCCTCTAGCTACCATTGTCTGCATGGGTATATGCGTCTTAGCAATTAAAGAGAGAGAGAGAGAACCCTAGCTCGAATGAGTTTTGATGACATGGTAAACTTAGTATGGTTTAATTAAATATTGTTTATTTTTTTTACAAACAATGATATCTAGACCTCTTCGAGTATCTAATTATTTTCTCAGGTGTATGTAGTCCCCTCATCCCGCACGCACTAAGTTATTATAGGGAAGAATCTCATGAGAATGGCTCTAAGATGCTGGCAAGTGGTTTCGAACTCAAGATCTCATGAATACAATGAGACATTAAGAACTAGTAAGCCAACCTCTAATGTATATTGTCAACAAATCTTTGATATCATAGTTTTGTTGACAATATACATTTATATCGTAGTTTTAACTATATGAGTAAAGAATAAAATAATTAAATAGTCCATGAATAAGTTCGAGCTTGTTCAATAAAAAATTGAATGTTACAATCTAGTTTGATGATAAATTTGAACTCAACTCGAGTTGAAAATAAAATTAAATGAACAATTTTTAATACTTATTTTGACTCGCCTATGCAATATACCTATCTCTTTGATCCTCAATTCCACTGCAACAAAAATCTATAATGGCTTAAAGAAGGCTGAGAGAATCAAAGGGCGCCGCGCCTAGGGACCTATATGAGAAATTGGTGACTGAAAAATGAAGAGAAAGGATCCGGAATTTATAGAGCACCCAAATCATGGGTCACGCATGGCTTCTGTGCATGATGGGATGCCAAAATATGCTTGAGCTAGCGTCCGATCAAAACATATGAATTTTCTTCTTCTTCTTTCTTCCTTTTTTTTTTTTTTTTTACTTATAAGATTCGTCAAGGGAATGGGCAGGCCAACTTTAAAACAGCACTCAAATGTAGTAACATATATGACCATAACAAACGATTTTCACATTCATAGACAGCAAAATATGGTTTTATTCTTGTGTAGGAATTAATAATTGTCACCTCACAGTGTTCGAACGCACTAAATACAAGCTCTTCAAATATGAGTTTGATTGTATATTGGATTTATTCGATTGCCAAAGACCAAAATAGTATTGAATCCACCCCACAATGGTCGATTCACTAAACATAATTTATTGTCTTCTATCTCTTTTTCCATTCGCGTATCGTCTTTGCATTGACAAGTGCTTAGCTTAGAAATCCTTGGACGCAATGCTCAATTTTCATTTATTTATTTATTTTCTGATCCTCCAAGTTGGTTTTAATGGGGGCATTTTGCAGAGTGTTGAACGCGGCAACCATGTGTACGTGCAAAGTAAAATTGGGGCAACGTCGCATGGATCAACACCACACATCATGTTTACATGTCCTAACAACCAACAGTTAAGTGTGGCTGTCAAATAATTGCACATCATTCTGCTTTTGTTCCCACTTCCCACAAACTCTTTTGGGGAGCAATTTGTAGCATATAGCTAGCATGCAATATATGGGAAACAAGCCAACATACACTTTTAGCATGTTTCTTTAGCACTATGGTGTAAGTCATCCTTGTAATAATTATTTCCTGTGTGTCTAATAAGCATGCATGTAAAAGATCAAAAAGGAAAAAAAGAAAAAGGGCATAATAATCACATTGATGTGTATAAATTCAGGTTACAAAGATAAAGGCACAACAGTACTGGTGTTTATAGCAAAAACAGTGTTATATTTTTTTCTAGTGTTGCCTAATTCTATGAAAAATATATATTGTAATTTTGGGGTATGAGCATTGTAATTGGTATTGGTATAATTTCGGTTAAAGATTGAAACTTTTGTTCCTTGTACAAGACTGAAGATCTCAGTTGAGCAAAATCCTATGATCGGTCGAGTGAAATTGGAATTTGGACAGAAAGTCTTGTTAGAGACTCACTTGTGACTTGATCGAGTGAACCCCATTATGGAACAAAAACCGATCTTGCTTTCCATGATTGTTTCCGTAGCTACCTCAACCCTAAACCCTACTTTTAATTTCAACCAAAACTTAACCTTAATCACAACAAAGGAAGACAACTGCAAAAATAGAGAGAACACCTAAAGAGAAAGAGTTCCATTAGTCTTCCAGCCTCTTCAACCCTACTTTCTGTATGTTGGACCTTAATCACGAAACACAAAGACGCCATCAAATCCTCAAGAAGCTTTTGGACTAGCCTATAGATTGATATACTGTCAACATGCAACGATCATTTGGGAACTGGATCACATAAAATGCACTAAAATGGAAATTTGTTGTTGCTAGCACAAGAATGGATACTGTGTCTATCTATATTTAAGAGGTATCATGTGAGTATAGTTTGTACCGCAACAACATTTTATAGTAGATTTTCTTTTGGGGGCTTGGCCCTTGGAGTTTTTTTTTTTTTTTTTACCTTGGAAGTATCTTATACAAGGGTTTTCACTTCATAAGCAATTCTTATCTCTCGTGTGATTGTGATTGTGATTGTATTTAATTATTAATCTGGAAGACTGGAACTTGTGTCATTTAACTACCCTGGATCACAATTGAATTATGTTATTAAAATTAGTAAAGCCATCAATCTAAACATAAAATTTCAAATTAATGGTACTTAGAGTGCATTTGGATTTTTTTTTTCCCTATTAGTTTATTAACTTATTTACTTGTGCACAATTTTTTAATTTTTCATTTTTTTTTATAGGTACAACTTTATTAACTTTAAACAAATAAGGAAATAATCATTTTAATAAAAAGCTAATCCAAATGAATAAGTCAAAACATTATCCTACATATTGCTCTTAAAGGAGGAGAGAACGTTGTATGAATTAGAATTAGGTATTTTATTTATATATGTATATTTGAAAAAAATAAAACATGCAAATTAAGCATTGTGAGAGGGGAGAGGGGCTGGGGAAAAATCATGATTTGACAATAATAAATATTAATCAGTTGAATTTTTTTTATTATAGATACAATAGAATATAAACTTATAGTATCTGCTATATAATGATTGTTTTTACCATCACGTCAAAACATCAATTGGTTTATTTTCGTGTCGATGGAATTCGTCGATTCAATCACCAAAAAAAAAAACTTTACAAGTTTAACTATATATGGCCGGAACCCACAATCAATTGAAAGTATCAAAATCATATGTCCTTAGCAATCAAACAAATGTAAATCAGATCAACATTGATCACAAAATGACATACGAATTATGTAGTTCACTGAAACCCTAATGTCAATCTGTTTCTCAATTTTCTTTGTCTATTTATCCTCCGCTTTCACTCCTCAAAGTCCAATAGACGGATGATTTCACTAATAATATGCAAAATCTCCTTTTGCTTAATTTAATTCAGCACTCCCCCCGGGGTGGATTTTCAACTAGCATGATTGATTCTAGACACATGGATAGGATGAGAACCAATAATTAAGCTACTTTTTTTTCTAAGTACCAAAAAATAACCTTTTTTTTTTTTCTCCTTTTGGCTGGGAAATTATTTGCTAAGTTGTTCGAACTCATCAGCGCCAAGTGTCTGATTAGTTGATGAAATCATGACATATGGCCCAAAAATAATGAAAAAGTACACACTTAGTAATGCAAATACCAAACAATATAGCTGCTTGTTTATGGACCACATAATGTCTAGTTCAAAATTCATAGCATGATCATCATTAGGGATAAATGATATGGTGCCACAACATGAATTTGATATCACTAAGAGCACGTTTGGTAGACTGTAATAGACACTGTAATGTAATTGATATCAAAAGTACTGAATATCTATTCCTTCACCTTGTGTAATAACTTTTTTTAAAAATTTCCTAAAAAGCCATTAGTTGCCACATCTTCAAAAGGAAAGAAAATAAATTTTCCTTGTTGTTAATTATTAGCTCTATTTTGAACACCCTAAAATAAGTATATTTTAGGAAATTTGACTTAAAAATGATTTAATTACACATTCTTTTTATATTCTACTAAATTGTGGATGTATATTCAGAATTCTATTTCTAAATGGTCACCAAACTAATGAATAGTAATACTTATTACATTCCAACTTAATGTATTCCTTGTAATATTTATTCATATTTCCATGTAATAATTATTACAGTGTACCAAATGTGCCCTAAATAAACATGCCCGTCTCCAAATGAATTCAAATGATAAGTTTTGATTGTACTCTAACCACGATAAAAGAATAATTCTAAATATATTTATTAGGGACCATATATATGATTGCTTATATTGCAAACAATCTTCAACAAACATTCTCATGTCAAACATGAAGAATTGTCACTTATCAATAATTATTGAGTGTTTTGATATGATAGTAAAGAGTAATTACTATAAAACAAATATTATAGATTTCAAATTCTATCATATCAATCAAAATTATAATTATTGGGCTTCTTATGATGCGTGGTCCAATTTATAGTTGGTTAAGTAACATTAATATGAAATTATGCGTCTAGGAAAACTAATGTTGATACATGTATTTGAACAATAAGTTAAAATATGGATTCTAGTCGATTCAACTTATAAAGGACTCAAATTTAAATTCCTCTTACACCAACAAAAATTAATTGATATTTTAATCTAATGGTAAATATATCATCATGTAGTAGGCTTCATAGGTTTCAAATCCTATAGTATCTAAAAATAAAATAAAAAACTTTTTCATAAATTCTGAAAAGTAAGGACTAAAAAGCACATAGAACAAGGAAAAAAAAAGAGGAAGGAGAGAGATGGTACACCAAAAAGAATTTCCAAGGTGATTCCAAATCTTTTTGACATCATTTTCTAAAGTCTCCAAAGTCCACTTGCTAAGAGATCTTCTTGAGTTATGCATGAGACCTACTGATCCAATGTGGGTCATGGAATTCTAGGCAAATTATATTATATCTATTGGAAAAAAGTAGTGCCTCATATGTGCTTTCCTAATTAGCCCACATTACAAGAACTCCGAAGCACTCATCTCGGTGCTTAGTGAAAAATCACATGTAGGATCTTAAGTCTACAAATTAAAGTGTAAGTTAAAAACCAACTTTTAAATAATGCTGGTCTATCATGGTTTGTTCTTATATATTGATTTATTTTACGCAAAAAAGTATGTTCGAAAAAAATTTAATTCTATCTAAAAAAATAAAGTTTTTTTTTTTTTTTTTTTTTGAGAAACAAACACACACACACACAAGGGAGAGGGGAAAGGGGTTCTAACATAAAGGCACACCACAGCTCCACTCAAAAGCCATGGTAACTTTTAAGTGAGGGTGTGACAAGTTATACTACACACAATCAAATAAGTTGAATAAGCTAAAGAAAATTAATGAAAAAGAGTATAAAGTTTACCCTTTCCAAAAACCATTATCCCTTTAACTTAAACTCAAAATTTTAATTAAAAAGAGTATTAAATTTTCAAATAAAATAACTAATAAGTTAAAATTTATTAACATGGTCTCCATTGATTTCTCTCCTTTTATTTTTTTTCAAAATAAAATAAAAGAGCAATAATATGAGAAGGAGAAGGAGAGAGCATTTTAGTTAATTAATAATAATAGCCCTGTATGGAACAAAATTGAAAACCATGCATGTGGATCTAATATTAAAGAAAAAAGAGAAAATGTGGTAGCTAGTATTAATAGTATATTAAAAAAATGAGAAGAGAAGAGAGAGCAGCGAAGCGAAGGCAAGATGAGTGTGTGCGTGTGTCCTCATTCACACATCAATGAACAACCATATATTATATATTATAGGAAACTAACATCACCCTGTCGTCACCTATCCCAGCAAGGTTGGAAAAATCCAGCTCACACATTCTGCCATGTGTCACCATCACAGTTTCCAAAATGCAAAAGACAGTGCAACCCATCCATGCTTCTATTAATACCCAACAATGCCCAAACACTACCCTTCCTTCCTTCCTTCTCTCACCTCCCCTATAAGCTAAGCTAACGTTCCCCACCCCCACCCCCACTATTATTATCACAAAGAAACAAAGCACTGAATATTGCTTAGAGAGAGAAATATAAGAAACACACACACACACACACACTGTTTCTTCTTCTTTTTTTGTTTTTATATAGAGAGTGAAAAGAGAATTCATGGAAGTTGGGTCCAAGAAGGAGAAGAAGATGGGTTTTGAAGAGACAGAGTTGAGGCTAGGGTTGCCAGGAAATACTGGAGGAGGTGAAGGTGAGGTGGCAAGGAAGAGAGGTTTTTCTGAGACTGATACCACTACTACTGTGGATTTGAAGCTTAATCTTTCTTCAAAGGAAGCTACTGCTGCTCGGATGAATTTGAATGAGAAAGCAAACACCCTTCAGAAAGAGAAGAACCTTCTTGCCACTGATCCAGCCAAGCCTCCAGCTAAGTAAGCTGCTTATATACATTCTTTCTTTGTGATTTTATTCTGAGCTTCTTTGTTTGTTTGTTTGTTTTTTATTTATTTATTTATGTATTTATACATATATATATATATACATGTTAGTACATATGTAGTTATGTCATAAAAAGGATTAGGTTAAGCATATTTTTACATGGGAGTCTGGGATGAGTTAGAGAAGGAAGAACTTATACATGATGGGCTTTGAATCTTGAGGAAGGTGGAAATAGAAAAATGAAAAAAAAAAATGAATTTTACGAGCTCAACAAATTTTCGTGACTTTTTTAGGAAGTGATGAATAAACTTTGCTAAAGGCGGTATGTATATATGTAAGTTGTTTCGTTGAGAAAAATTCAAATTCTTTTTAGTATTTTTAAGAACAATATTTAAGATTTAAATCTCTTTTTCACAAGTTATAATTTATAATTATTGGGTTGTTAAAAAAAATTGAAAATTTTTTTCGTAAATAATCTTCTCATACAGCTTAATTAGAGATGCCTCTTTAATTAAGGGAAATATATATATATATATATATATATTTCTTTTTCATTTTTTTCTTTGTAAGTTTTGTGTTTCCTCCCAACTCTCTTTAAGTTAACATTAATCATTTTGCTATCATTTTGGAGGTTATATTCTTTTTCTTCCTCCATAGATTTACATGAAAAACAAAATTAAGAAAAAAATATATATATCTCTCTTTTAAAAAAAAATAATATTTAAAAGCACAATTTTATTTATTTTTGGGAATATTTTAATTTATAAAAGGTGAGTTACAAAGATTTCCATTGTGATCTCCACAATAAAATAGTTGAGGTGAGAGTAATGATTAATTATTGAGTAACTAATTCTTTTTATGGGTTTAATGATAACAAAGTAATATAGATCTTGTGCAAAGCACTTTTGAATCGTCTGTAATGGTACCAAGTAATCATTGATACCTCAATGTTCTATAAATCCCGAGAAAATGGAAGAAAAGAAAGAAATAGTTGCTTTCCCCCGTCTTCTTTATTTCTTTGAACTCCATTGAAGACCTAATTAAAGCTTGTTAATTAAGCCGTAAAAGAAAGCTCAAACGGTATTATATATAGTTTAACCACATGGAAATTTAGGGCACAAGTTGTGGGTTGGCCACCGGTTCGATCTTTCCGAAAGAATATACTGGCTGTCCAAAAGGGCGGCTCCGAGGAGAGTGAGAAAGCTAGTGGCAATGCAGCCTTTGTGAAGGTTAGCGTGGATGGTGCACCTTATCTTCGTAAAGTAGACTTAAAGATGTACCTGAGTTACCAAGAGCTCTCTGATGCCTTAGGAAATATGTTCAGTTCCTTCACTATTGGTAAGCACATCAAATTCTTCTGTATGTATCATGTATGATATACAAATGTGAATTTTCATGATTTGAGAAAGTTGAATTATCAAGGCATCTTTGTCATTAATTTCTTTTCTTTGTCTTTTATTAGTAAGTGCAGCATTTATTGGTTAATGGTTTTTAATTGAATAAGGAAATTGTGGATCCCAAGGAATGAAAGATTTCATGAATGAGAGCAAGCTTATGGATCTTTTGAACAGTTCTGATTATGTTCCAACTTATGAAGACAAAGACGGTGACTGGATGCTTGTTGGCGATGTTCCATGGGAGTAAGTTTTTCATTTTTCATTAGCTTATTTGCTTATGCATAACTTCTAAAACATTACTTATTTTGCCAAGAGTTATGTAGTTTAACTAGTTGATATCTCTTGGCGTTTCTAGTGAAGACATCCAGAATTCAAATCATCTCTCCTCCAATTATCAAATTATCAAAAATCAGTACTTTTAAATAAATATTATGTAATTGTGTTAATTTTCCTCGTACTTGAATCAGGATGTTTGTTGATTCATGCAAGCGTGTACGCATAATGAAAGGAACAGAGGCAATTGGACTCGGTTAGTATATATCTTAAAACTAAAAATGTCATGGAAAAGACATACTCTAATTAATCTTTAATTTCTTAAAGGGTAGCTCAATTAGTTTACCAAACTTCTTAATTAAATTTGGTCTTGTTTTTTTGGGTGCCACTAAATTGGTTTCTTCTTATGCTTAATTTCCTTATCTCTGATTTGTCATGAAACTTTTTCAGCGCCAAGAGCCATGGAGAAATGCAAGAAAAGAAGCTAAACAATAGTAAACTCCACAACCTGCTCCTTTGATCTGGTAGCAGTCATTGCAAAAACAAAGCAAGGACACCCAAAAGCGCGTAGATGGATTGAGCAGGATTTGTGGGTGTTTGTTTTCTGTATCATTATATATTAGTGTGGAAGATATTTGAGTAAGTATTTGTGAACTCAAACAATGATATAACTCTCTTATTAGTATGTGCCAAGGCTTGGCTTGACTTTGTCCTGCTTGTTTATTTAGTATTAATGGCTTGCTCTTATAATTAAAAAAAAATTAAAGAATAAGAAGCAGCATAATAATGTGTCTGTTGCCTGTAAGTTCTAGTGTGTTATTTTATTCCTTCAATTATTTATGAAATTCTTTGTGTCATGCTCCTTTTCTTAAAAGTAATTTTTAATTTTAAGGGCTATTATTTAATGAGTGTGAGACCACGTATTAATTGGAAGATGTTTCATGGCTATGTTGAGAGAGGGAACAAGATCATGTGCATGTTAATGGAGCATTTATGCATGGCCAATTTTTTTGCTAGCTAAATTTAATATTCCAGACCCATGAAAGAGATTGATGTTTAATACCTAATAATATTCGGGAAATACTATAATGAATATAAAATATAATAGTAGAAAGGAAATTACCGTAAGCGGAGAAACAAGTGTGTGGGTGAATGGCACTATCAATATCATGTTATGAATATTTATTCGATTGACCAGTGACATTGGTCCCCTATGTTTATGGCATTAATGGTTGGAACTTTGTCATAGTACACGCTGCTTGCTGGCACTTGCAATTTGATACTATTTTAATGTATGCAATATGTATACTATTTTAATGTATGTAATATGTATGATCAACTACTTCAAAATTTGGTCCTTTCTTTTTATCTCTCTCTCTCAAACTTTGGATCTGATATTGCTGACCAACTATACATTTCTATTAATGGAAACTGGTTATAAACTTATAAATTATTTTTTTATAACAACTGGTTATAATATTTTATGTGCTTGTAGAGATATAAAAACAAAATTATTACACAGACACACAGAATTTTCTTGTAGAGATCGGATTCTGTTGGCTCCATTCTTGTAACTTATGAGATTAATGTGAACATATCCAGAAATAACCAGGGTCTTCTATCACAAACAAGTAATATGATGAGAGAGAGAGACATAGAGGTGTAATATTATGAAATATACTAAGAAGTATTTTATGGCGTGTCAAGGAGTCGTCCCAGCAACTACATATGAGCTCTACTTTATGATAATTACCTTTTTACTATCAAGAACATTAATAGACTCCTTTTTTGTGTATAGACGAGATTTTAATCATAGAGTTAATATTGATGTTTATTATTCATATATTTTCTCTCTCTCTCTCTCTCTCTCTCTCTCACACATGAAGATGACACCCAATTAAGAATGTTGAGATTAGCATTTTAGGCCAAAAACTAAAATTTTCATATTTTATCTTTCAAGGTCAAGTTGATTTGGTTTGGTTGCTAAACTGTAATGCTTCCTACCCTAGCTCTCTAAAGCTGTTTTGTTCAGGTCATGACTCTTGGGGTTTGCTTGTTCTAGCTTAAAATATCAGCTTATTCTTCTTACTATTAGCTTATGTACAATGTTTAAATTTTCACTTTTTCTAGTTATTATTTTAATTTTACAAATTTTAATTTTAAAAAAATAATGAAAATAAATTCATCCAAGCACACACTCTAAGAAGAAAAATGAAATAGGAATAAGGTTTTTTTTTTTTCAAATGGAGATTGCATTGCCAAGTTAGAAATCTAATGGGACACACTAGAATCAAACTGCTTTCTATTAAGTAAGACTAAAATAGAGTATATAGAACGTAAATTTAGTAAAAGCAAAAACATAGATGAAGGGATTGTAAGATTCAAAGGTCAAGAGATATCAAAAAGAAAGAGCTTTCACTATTTTCGATCAATAATTTATAAAGATTGAGATAATGAAAATGATGTAAATCATCGAACACATTAAAAGTGTTATATAATCATAAAATACCTATTAAGTTAAAAGAATATTTTTTATAAAATTGCTATAAGAAATAACATATTTAAAAAATACACAGAAAGACGAGTGTGATTGAAATAAAAAGATATGGAAAGATAAGATTCAATATGACAAAATTTGCTTCGTGATAAAGATGACACTATTGATGACAAGACAGTCGTTAGGCCATGTTTTACTGGCCTAAATAAAACAAACCAAAGTCTGGCCCAACATCCAGGCTCCCAAACAGGTTTGGGTCTAATGGCAACCCAATCCAGGCCAGCCCACCACGCTAACAAATCTTCTCAACGTATTTGTTGGTCATAGCTTGAATTATCCCTAGCCGCCTAGAGCAGTGCGGAGGACTGTGTACAAATTAATGTTTTTCTATTTAAGTTATTAGCTCATAATCATATGCTTAAGTACAATTTTTTAAAGGCTCACTTTTCCAGGTATATAGTTTGACCCACCATGCTATATGCTAAGAATCTCAAGGTTTAAAGTTAAATCCAACATAAGAATGGAGCTAGTTGAGATTTATAGGATTAGATAGGATAAGGGTTCTTCTATCATTTAAAACAGACAACATAAAGAACAAAAGAAACTCCCAACCAGTTTTGAGACTAGGAATTGCGCTAAAAGATGGAAAAGTTGGCATATTTACCAACTCTATGAAGGCAAAGAATAGTAAAAAGAAAGCAATAATGAAGGCCTCTAAGGAAGATTCTTTGCTAACAGTTGTGGAATGTAATGGACACAGCCAACATAATTAATATTGATCATACGGCAGGCAGAAAGCTACTAGTGTAATTGTGGACAGCTCTAAGACACAGTTTAATCAGCAGAATTGAGTTGAGAATTCACTGCCCTCATGACCTGCATATGAGGCCCTCGTTAGTTGTGCTATGTTACTGTACCCTGCATTCCTACAAAGATTAGGCTTTTTGAAACTGCCTCATGTCTATTTTTCTATTGTACCCAACAACACAGCAGCAACATATGCAACTGTCTCTATCACTATCTCAGCATCTTAATGGGTCAGTACTTTCATTTTTCTTAGTTAAGGATCATTTGGGAGGACATGAGGGAGAGATTTGCTTTAGGATTAATGGAATGTTGAAAATTCTCATCAATTTTATACCAGCTTCGAATAGTGCAACATTTAAGCAATCTTTCCACCAAAAAAAGAAAAGAAAAGGATGAATCATGACCAGCTTATTCCATCAATGAATTCAACATATGCACATAACAAAAAGGAAGATGTGATTAACCTCTTACTTTTATCATCATCTTCCAGTGTGCAATAACTTGATGCAAAACATATGCAACTGGCCTCTCTTAACCTTGGCTATACAACCACTAAGGTTCACTTTCAGAAGTCAACAGATTTTATTACTAAATCTGCATTCCTCTTTGACTTGATTATGAGCTCTGCATTGGGCCGGTCATTGTATTCTATCTGCAGGATGAATTTAGTGTTACATTCAATACATTATAGAGGCACTTTGAAATTGAGATTGACCAAGTAAAAGAATCCACTGAAAATGGAAATTTTAGATTTCAAAAAAAGTGAAGCGTACCCGCCATTTAGCAACATCTGGGGGCTTTCCTGTAATAAACATAAAAACACTCAATTGTAAGAGACCATACCTTTCTATTTTCCCTTTTCAACAAATGTAGCCGGTTAAAGTTAAGGAATACATACCTGTTGAAATATGTCTCTTTAGAACTCGTTGCATTGCTGTGTCAATATCAACCTCAATGAACCTTGAAAATAAAAACATAATTTTTTTACACATTCAGTGCTAGCTGTAGTGCAACTACATGCATTTAGTTATGTTAAAAGCAGGATTTTTTTTTAATACGTATATTATATATAAGTATGTTAAAGTAGTACATGAAAGATGAAGGACCAAGCAGTTGGACCATTTTGTGAGGCATAAGACTCAAGCACTGTCGTGTCTCATTTTTCCCATTAACTTGTTAATATTAAGTCTGAATAAAAAATGACAGATTTTCATCAGAATTGCAATATAAAATCACTATAAGATTGAAAATCAAAATGAGGCAACAGCATTATAATCAGTAAGGATGTCAAAACTACTTTGCAGGCTGTGGCCCAAAATCCAATAGAATTTCAGTTACATGTAAAACTTTTTTTTTTTTTTTTTTTTGAGAAGGAGTTACATGTAAAACTAAAGTATGATAAATCAAACCATATCTGTAAGTATTTTTTTTATATATAAAAGTACATTAGTAAGCATATTAAAGTTCACAGAACTGATTTCCACCATGTTACACCAAATGAAGTCAGTCTCAAACTGATATATTTTCACATGCAACTACTGGCCAGAAACTAAAATAACCTGTGGCTGTGGAGACTCCAGTCCTTACCACTTCTCATTAAATATAGATGATATCTCTTTCCAAATCCCATCTTCCAGTAATAAATAGTTTCCTTCTACAATAACCACTTTGTGCCTGAAAAGACAAAAATTAATTAAGGTTATATTTATGCATTACGGACAATACCTCCACAAGGGTGAGACTTACAGGCTACTGCAGTTAGCATCATAAGAACTAATCCCTCCAATATGCAAGAGGGAAAAAAATTGGGCTAATGGAATACATAAGCCGAAGTAAAGTCCAGGGGATACCATACTCAAATAGAGGCTTAATATCAAGGATATTATAAGCATTAGATTTACAAAGGACAGTTATAAAACAGAGAGAGCCTGAGCTCAATTCAATATGTTCATAAGAGATGTCAAAAATACCATGATAAAGTTTTAAGAAAGCTCACCAATTATGTATAATGTTCTTCTCTAAATTTTCCTATCAGCTTGTTGACATCAATTTTAGCCTCGACAAGGTTTATTGGATTTGCTACTATCAAGATCCATATTTTCAAGACAAATGATAACAGTTGGCACATATTTCCTATCTTTTACAGCTGATGAGAAGTTAATGTTCAAAGCCTTAATAGAACCTAATCCTTATTACTATTCATTCATGTTTCAGGTTTGTTCTGTTTCCCT
This sequence comes from Quercus ilex subsp. ballota, assembly GCA_032727855.1. Classification (NCBI taxonomy): domain Eukaryota; kingdom Viridiplantae; phylum Streptophyta; class Magnoliopsida; order Fagales; family Fagaceae; genus Quercus; species Quercus ilex. Next base: position 43,063,410 of record CM064919.1, read on the forward strand.
TCAGTCAGGTTTGTCCAAAAGAATCCCCAAGTTTAATTAGCAATGTCCATAATCACGATAAGTATCTCTTAACCACCTATAACTTATTAAATCAGCAGCTATTTACGAGATTCTTCACATGAAGGAAACAAAATACTCACTGAAGGCTCACAAAGATATCATCTTCCACTGGATCTCCAATGCCATGGTCAAATGACGGCACATAAACTGATCCCTGAAGAAATTATCATTTCAGAATGCAATTTTAGGAATGCACTTATGACCTTCTCACTCATACACATGCACCCAAAGAGAATTTCCTTATAATGAAGAGTGAACAAGTTGATGCTCTACTAAACAAACTGTAAATGTCTTCTGTAAACAAATATATAATAGTTATCAAACAACAATAGCTAATCACCTGATTTCTTAGAGTCTGGAGACTTGAAAGTAGAAGTTCTGGATTAAATGTCCATGGAGCTGATTCATTATTTAGAAAGATCAAAGGTTTTGATTGTTACAAAGCATTAAATCAGTAATTACAAAGTATAGAAACCTTACCTCCCCTTCTTGCATGGGCTTCCTCTGGATTCTACAGTGAAAGAACATTACTCAAGTAAGAAGTTTTTTTTTTTTTTAATAAGTAATTACTCAAGTAAGAAGCGACCAATAGATTTTCAGTAATAAAAATGTCTGATGTATGACTTTGTGTGTATGACATGAAAAATGAAGGGCGAATAAAATTTTGCATCTTATTTCACAAATAAAATCCCACAAGGAGTGGCAAGATACATTCTATGAATCAGGTAATTCAAAAGCTTCTTTTGATAAACATGTTCTTAACCAAGCCGTGACCTTTTATCCAAAACCTTCATCTTCAGATAGTTTCAAATTCAGATGCACCTTTAGTGTCATAGAAACTGGTAGTTCAAACATGTTAGCATGATTCTCTTTTTCTGGGCTTTCTGATGTTATTTATGTTCTCTTTATACGCTATTTGAATCTATGATGGGGCTGTCCCACAAGGAATGAAAATGCTATGTAACCCATGAAGGGAAAAACATAAAATTAGAATAACGAAAGAAAGGCTACCTCCATTGCATCCAGCTGAGAACGATAAAGATGAAACCCGTCCATGGGAAGAACCGTAGCCACGTCTAGAGCCCTAACTTGGGAATCAAGTGAAGAAGATTTCAGGGGCCATAATTTGTTGACACGTTCTGCTACTTCAGATGCTAGAGTGCTCTTTCCAGAGCCAGGAGGACCAGCTAAACCCACAATGTGTCTGTATGATATTTTGGGGAATTTGTTAATTACCATCAATTGCAGCCTAGATAGCTAGCTAAACCCAAAATTTTTTTTTTCATGAAGCCATAGTAAGGTAGTCTAGAGTACTTGAGTATATACCACTTAGCAGCATTCATTTATATAAAACCCTAAAATTTCATATATATATATATATATATATGTGTGTATATTTTTTGATAATTAAATCTCACAGTTTCTTCTGCTGATTCACACACTAGAACTTACTTCAAATTGGGATTTGATGCTACCGCTGCTGGAAGAAGAAGACGTTTGGCTAAATCATCATATATTTCATCAATACACCTTGAAGAAATAGAAGCAACAGTTACTATAGGTAATCAACAAAGAAGAGTCACTTCTGTGAATCAGATAAATAACTTCCATCACACATTTAGCATGAAATAACTTCTTTTTTCCTACGTATTTTTATTGGTAAGTTACACATGCATTTCGTGAGTTTAAAACCCATGATTCACGAACTCATCTTCAATCCAGTTCTTACAAGGGTGTTAGAATTGTTGTTAAATAAATTTTTTCTATAAGTAGAATTATGGTTAAATGCTTAATTCATCATTTCCTAATAGTTTAAGTTTTTGGGACTATTATATATAATCTCTCATGGTTTCAGTAAAGATGGTCTTGAGTTTGAGGGGAAGCCTAGGCCCACGCTTGAAGGGAGCATTAGAATTATGGTTAAATGATCACATTCACCTTTCCTAACCACTTGAGCTCTAGGACAATCGGTAATTTATCAAAGGAGAGGAAACGCCATTTAAGCTAGAGCTCATGGCTGGGCATGAAGTAAGTTCCAGCAATTAAACCCATACCTGCCCTCCACTACAGAAATTTCTTTCTTTTGACTGCATAAAACCTGAATAAAAGGAACACAAAATATCGATATAGAATGACAATACAAAGAATGAAAGATTCCCAAGATTCCAACTCTAAAAAAATATTAGGAATGGAACCAAACCTTCACACTGTTGCCCTTCCCAATCAGAATTCCAGTTTGAGCTAATAAAGGTGAGGCTTTTACTCTAATTGGTGAAATGGACACTATACATTGATTCCATAAAGGAAGTTTAACCCTTTTAAGCAGCAATGACTCTGCAAACAAATAAATTTTTTTACTCAAAAGATATTAACAATCATCACACCAAATTTCATAAGCATGATTTATTTATTTATTTTTTTTTTATAAAAAAAATGCTTTAAAGATTGCAAAATGGGTTCGGCAACTTGCTGAGGATACCCGCATAAAAACATTATACGATATGATAACTAAGTCGTCATGTGCATATCAATCAAAAATCATAGTATATCCGAAGTGGGTTTGGAACAAAATCATGGATAGAGTTCAATCGAGTCTGATTAGCGGAATTGCGTTGAGTTTGATTTACATGTGAAAGAATCGAATTATATAAATTGGGTTGAGTTTTTCATATCATATCATGTATGCAATTGATAACAATTACTAAATTGAGACAAAGAAAGGGGACCTGAAAAAGCTCCCGATGTTGTCGGAGACAAGGAGACCTCCATCGCAGAGAAATTTGAGAATAAAACAAAAGTAAATTTTTCGTAAGGTAGAACTGTTTAGGATTTAGGAATTCCGAACTCAAGCAGATATTGAAGTATGGCTTACGTGGGATACTAAAACATTACTAAGAATTTTTTATTTAAAAAAATCTAAGAATTTATTACATAAATTTTATAAATTAATATATTATCAATTTAGGGCTGTTAAAAAGACCAAATAGACGGGACTGGACTGGACTGAAAATTCAGTTTGACCAATTTTTAGGGATTCGGTCCCAATCCTTCATTTTCAAAATTGTGAGGATAAAAATAAATAATAAATAAAATAAAATAAAATAAAATAAAAGCTTCACAATGTGTGTTTGGTAGGAACTTGGAAGAACAAGTAAAAAGATGAATATTTCATTTACTTGTGTGCAGCCAACCTACCAATCCAACAAAATCGATCTAATCTAATTTAAAGGCTAGAGAAACTTCTAATGTAACAAAGAGAGTAGCAGATGTCAGAGCCTCCATCTGCTAATGGTAAACATTATTCATCCAATGAATTTTTATTATTTATGGTTAACATAATCGATGCTATTATATCAATCTCTATTCGAGACTAGTCTGTACTTCTGTTTTGTTTTGTGTTGTTTAGGTAGTGAAGAGGATAAAATTAAGGTAGACGGACTCGTCCAAAAAGCCTTCCATAGATGACAGTACTAAGATAATGGATGATCAAAACATAAGGACAAGACGACAAATTAATACGCCAGATGGAGAATATACAAGACGAATGGATCCTCTATAGTGGACGGATTCTAGCTATACGAACACAAGGGGGATGGATATCAAGGCCACACGGCACTTACGTGGTTTAAGTGGTCTCCAAGGAACCCTAAATAGAAATGTCTTGCACCCTACGATTAACCCTAGTCAATGGAATCTTTATATGGGAAGAATCCCGCAAAATACGGACATTTATGAGGATCTTCCCCACAAGAAAACATCTTCTTAGTTAAGAAACGAAAGTTGATTCTACACTACTATAAAAACCCAAATCTCTCAGAAAACAAGGTACGCATAATTGACCTCAGTTCTGGCACTTTAGAGTTGTGAAAGTTCTTTAACTTAACCTTCGGAGAATCTTTGACCGGTACCACACCAGTACTCTCTGTAGGGTTTTTCTTCTTCTTCTTTATTGTGCAGATTTTGTCCAAGGCACGTGAGGACCGTGCAGTTTATTGACGATTTTTGGCATCATCAAGTAGGAATAGGATTAGGAACCTTGGGAGGTTAGGACTTATTACTTTTTGGCCTTGTTGCATTTGCATAAATAAATCAAAAGGGGTTTCTTTTCATAAATAAATCTTTCTAATTTATTAAAACAAACAAACAAAAAAACCACTGCTATTATGCTATTATCTATATTACTATTTAAGGAGTTTCTTGGATTCCTCTTTCTTTTTTTTTCTTTCTTTTTTTTTTGTTCTAAAATACCCCTTGCATCAATCTTATCACGTTTTAAAATAATAGGGTCAATTTAGTACATTAAGGTTACTCAACTTCCTAATACACATTCTCATTACTTCGCACTCCACACCCTCCATTCAGTTTTTCAATTTTTCTTTTCCACCTCTTTTTCTGTTCCTTCCCATGCACACTCATTTCTCTCGATTGCAAAACTGCATACTTCAAACTTCTCCCCACAAAAGTTAACTGATGGTTGCAGTGTGGAACCTGTTATGAGATTCAAGTTTGCGAAGTCCAAACCTTACAATCATGGATGACCCCATCTAAACAGTAAGATATTTTTACTGGGATTTTATGAATGCTAATTTAGTGTGCCATTTGTTTGTTTGTTCTTATTTTTTATTGAGTATATAATATGGGGTTTTGCTTTGATGGAATTTTTTCTTGGATTTTCACATTTACCTTCGTTGAGCATGTAAATCTTGATTTTTTTTTTTTTCAAGTTTTACTTATTTGTTCTTACAAATGATGTTGACCTTGGCAAACCTCTTCTTTTCTTTTCATGTGTGCAAAATGTTAATTATTATCTGGGTGTTCCTCCATTTGCTTCAATTTGATTTGAAGTGGCAAAAATTATAGTTGCGATATCTTCTTTAAATTATAGTTGGAATACTCCTGATTTATTTTTCTTTAAAAATAATTAGATCTGTTTGATGATAGAAAATGATGGAAAGCTAAGTAGGTTCTAGAAACACACGCGCTGGAGACAGTAAATAATCTTCCCCTTTGGAGAATTGCTTTGCAAATGGACAAAGCAGGAATCGTCTATGTCTCCCTTGCTTCGACTGTAAGTGAAAAATATAATTCAACTACTACATAGGGCGGCATAAGGATTATAAAAAAAAAAAAAGACTGAAGAACTACAATTTGTAAGAAAGATAATGGGTATAAAGGAATGGGAAACTAACAATAACCCCGTTTAGAACTTAGATAAATACCCCATTGTTAAAATGGAGTTAATGATGATAAAATTAATCTATAGATATTGCAAATGTTTTACATAAAACATTGTGATGTACACACACATACAAAAGAGACATTATTCATATTGAAAATGCTTGAACTAGAAAAAGAGAACACATTAAATAACGAAGGAGTTCTTTTGTAAGTGACAATGACAGAAGGCATTCTATTATCCTAATTGAGGGAGAGACCTATTTTCCTGACTGGAGTCTTATATACAGGCGGTGATGTTGTCTCCACTGACCACCACACTTCACATTTTGATGCCATTGGCCCTAGCTTTCGATTATTTCCTAGATTTCAGCCCAGAGAACTGAAAACAGAGTGGCACTATATAGTCAGTATCCAACTCTTTCAACTACTCCCATCAAGAAGTGGATTTTATAATTTACATGCTTTTTAAGACTATTATTAAAGAAAGCTGAAAAAATTAGAAAACCCATTCATATTGGAACCATGGATAGTAATTCAAAAACTTTCTTCTGCAGTTTCAAGATAGAAGAATCCTTTCTAAATTATTATTATTATTATTTTTTTTTAATTCTTGAGAAATTTCAAGCCTAAAAAAAGGCATTCTTAGTACATCTTTCTTGCTCTAATCTAATTTTGATATTTGGAATTCCAATTATGCTGCCCTTATATGTTATTTGAAGTGACTTATGTGATTATACATTTATTTTTTATTATCTTTTATAGGATTAAAGCAATTTTGATTTTATTGGTACCCTTCAGACTTCACTTTGAAGCTTAGAAAAATTAATGGATTTGAGACTTTTTATGTCATTATGTTGTGTCAAATTTCTTTACTCTAATTGTGACTTGAAATGTGTGAAGATCATTAGTATGATAGAATAATTTACAAAAAAAAAATCCAACAGCAGAGAAGACCGATTATACAAAAAAGTCAACAATTTAAACTTCCTTCCCCCCTTCCCTTACTATTTTTTTGTGAATATTTATCTTTCAAGTGGTTTTTTTTTTTTCAAATGGAATTAACCCCTTGAGATCTGAACAGGTCATTTTTAAAAATTCAATGATTGAAGTGTGTGTAAGGGCCTATCTCACTTATACATGATTATTTAGCAAAAAAAGTATGTGGGTATTACTTAACTATATTTAAAGTTGAGTTTAATATTTGTGTGACTTGGGTCAAGGGCTTATTGTATGTGTAACAATGTTGTATGTTGATATGAAAAATATAGCATTTTCATTGTTGTTCAACATTGTCTAATAGTTCCTTCTTCTTCTTTTTTCCCATAATAAATTTAAACAATAATTCACTAAAGAGGGGCACAAGTAAGTAAACGAAAACTAAGAGATTTTATTAATCGTTCAATTTATTATTGGGGTGTACCTCTCCATTGCTACCTTCGGAAGGAGAAGCAAATTTTTTTTTTTTTATAGATCATATTATATTTGAGAAGATGTCTAATAGAATGTTGTCTTTATATAGTGCATATGGAACGAGAGAAATGATAGGAAACAGGGACAACAACAATATTAAAACATATGAAAATTTTTCCTATTTTCCGGAAAATTGTGGTCCTAATGGAAGCCTTAAAGTCTAAGAAAGGAAAATGGATTGGTGTTTCATTTCAATGTAAGAATTTGAAGAGGTTGCAATATGTTCATTGGCCATCAAAGTTGGAAAGTGCATAGGAAGACTACTGCCATATTGTTATCTTTGAGGGTTCTTCCTATCAAGGTCATGAGGCAAAATAGTATTTTAGTTATGACAATTAGCAAAGAGGTAGCCAATCCAACTCTGGAGCAAACTAGACCAAGATGGCAAGACAAGGTGGTGTTGAAACACTTTGAGAAAATATGGAAGAATAACCTATCAAGCTTTTTCATGCCCCTTCCAATCTAATGGGGGAATAGAGGGAATTGGCAAAACAATCTTCTTTATTCTTTACTCTATATGTTTTTTTTTTTTTGGGGGGGGGGGGGGGGGGGGGGGGGGTGGGGACTTGGGTTCCATGTAAAGTATTTATTCCCCAGGCATATTTTTAATGGAATTGAAGTCCAACTACTTAAATTGAAATTATTTTTCTTAAGGTCACTTTTCAATTGGATGAGAGCAATAAGGAGTTTTTATTCTTCCTTTTTGGATTGTTTAATTTTGTCTAATTTGAAATAATTATATTACCAAATTGAAATTGATTTAATAATTAGACTAGCCTCTGAGCACACGCTCACACGCCTCAGAGCACGCATGTGAGCATGTGCTCAAAGGCTCTTCCAATTATCATTATTTTTTCCTAAAGGTTAATGATTTACATTCATCATAATTAGGAATTTTTACATTTTTCAATTACAAAAATACCCAAGGTTGTGATGAGATTTATGCATTTGTGGGAGAAATAATTTTTTCGCATAATTATCATCACATCCTAGGTATTTTTGTGATTGGAAAATGTAGAAATTCCAAATTATAATAAATGTAAATCATTAGCTTTTAAGAAGAAGAAGAAAAAAAGAAAGGCCTTTGAGTACGCACGTAATAAGTATTAATAACTCCAGCCATACAAAACTTGAGGATAGCACTATAAAAATACCTAGAGATGTGATGAAAAAATTATTTCACCCACAAACACATAATACTCATCATAGGTATTTCATGACTAGAAAATGTAAATTTCTTAAAAAAAATAGAGAGCCTCTAAGAAGTGCGTGATAATTACAAAATACTAGCCTCTGAGCATGCACGTGCTTAGAAGCTCCTCTATTTTTTTGGTAAATGTTAATAATTTACATCCATTATAATTTGGGATTACTATATTTTCCAATCACAAAAATATCTAGGGGTAGGTGAGTGTTATGCGTTTTGGATGAAATAAATTTTTCATCACACCCCTCGGTATTTTTGTGATTAAAAAATATGAAGTAATCCCACATTATAATAGATGAAAATTATTAACATTTACCAAAAAAATTGAAGAGCCTATCATATTCACTTGCAAGTTTTCAACTAACGAGAACAAATATGTAAAATAAAACTTCTATACTTTAAGACCCAAAAACTCACGTATACTTTGACAGTCTCTATCTCAATTTCTATCTCTCATTATTCTTCAGATTGAAGACATTCAGTTTAGCTCTACACCCTCTTCTTTAAGATAGTAATTAGTATTTAGCTTACAAAATTATAGAATTTTTAACAAACAATTATAGATTAATACATATTACTCTTAAATATAGTTAGTCTAAGATTTGAATGTGATCTAATAGTATTTTAGAACTTAACAATTCGATAAGTTATCTCTTTTTAAGAAAAATAAAATAAATAAAAAGTTGAGTTTGAAATGAGTTTGGATTCATTAATAAATAAATGTGAAACAAATTTGATATTTAATTGATAATTTTTTTTAATATAATTTGGAACGAGATTGAGATTTATATATTTTTTTAATAAATTCAAATTTAAAATGGGGTAAATTTCAATTTACCCACCTGTGATTTAGTCAAAATTCAAGTTGCCTATCTACCTAAGGTTATCTTTATCCCTTTTTTTTTCTTTTTGTATGGTACTTTATTTTCAAGAAATCAAGTATTGAGTAAATTTTTTTTTTCATTTTTTTTCTTTTGTAAATTTTATATTATTAGGTGGATTATAAATATTTAATATAGTAATTGGTATTTAGCCAACATAATTATAGAATCTTCAACAAATATTACTCTTAAATATAGTCACTGTAAGATTTGAATATTATCTAATAGTATTTTAGAACTTAACAATTTAATAAGTTATCTCTTTTTAAGAAAAATAAAATAAACAAAAAGTTGTGTTTGAAATGAGTTTGGATTCATTAATAAATATGTGAAACAAATTTGAGAATAAATTGCTAAAATTTAATATAATTTGGAACGAGATTGAGATTTGTTTTTTTCTTTTAATAAATTCAAATTTAAAATAGAGTAAATTACAGTTTACCCACCTGTGGTTTGGTCGAAATTTAATTTGCCTACTTTTGATTTGAAATTTGACACTTTACGTACTTGATATTATCTTTTTCTTTTTCTTTTTCTTTTTGCATGGTACTTTACTTTCAAGAAATAAAGTAATGGGTAATTTTTTTTTCAATTTTTTTTCTTTTGTAAATTTTATATTATTAAATGGATTATAAATATTTAAGATAGTAATTAGTATTTAGCCTACATAATTATAGAATCTTCAACAAATATTTATAGATTAATACATATTACTCTTAAATATAGTCACTCTAAGATTTGAATGTGATCTAATAGTATTTTAGAACTTAATAATTCAATAAGTTATCTCTTTTTAAGAAAAATAAAATAAATAAAAAGTTGAGTTTGAAATGAGTTTGGATTCATTAATAAATATATGTGAAACAAATTTGAGATTAAATTGCTAAAATTTAATATAATTTGGAACGAGATTGAGATTTATATTTTTTTTTAATAAATTTAAGTTTAAAATACGATAAATTATAATTTACCCACCTGTGGTTTGATCGAAATTTAAGTTGTCTACCTGTAGTTTGAAATTTAACACTTTACCCACCTGTGGTTATCTTTATATTCTTTTTTTCACTTTACTTTCAAGAAATTAAGTACTGGGTAATTTCTATTTTTTCACTTTTTTTTTTCTTTTGTAAATTTTATATTATTAATTGGAATATAAATATTTAAGATAGTAATTATTATTTAGCCTACATAATTATAGAATCTTCAACAAATATTTATAGATTAATACATATTGTGGGGTCAAAGAATTTGGCAACCCCAGCCCATTTTATACTAAGCCCAACGCCCACGCTGAGGAGGAAGAAATGTCCGAGGACGAACGAAGAAAGTCCAAATTGCCAAGAAATATCGCCAAGGACAATCCTGCTCTCGGCCAACTGAGATCATAGAAGGGAAGAGCGACACGCCATTAAAGGCAGCCTCCCAGAGCATCCCAAGAAAAATGATAAGTACAATGGGTCAGCCATGGGAGTATGATGGAGGAGCAATTCAAGGAGAAACTGTCACCTCCGCATTAAATGCTCACAACTAATGTTCTGGCTGCATTAATGAGGAAATGACCCATGAACAGTGTTGCCTTGGTTGCTACAACCCACAGAAGGTTTGGGAAGGCGGCTGATGGGACAAGCACTCGAGTAGTGACCTACATGATCAACAAATGGAGAGCCAAGATCAACTGAAAGGGGATATATAATGTAAGAAATCCTTCAGGAAAAGGAGATCGGGAATTAAAAACAGAGAATACTGTAGCAATTTGTATCATCTTTGAAACCTTTGTAACCAAGCACCGAAGAAATAATAAGAACAACAAGCTCCTCAGATGAGGGCCGAGGACAGAATTTCACACTTTAGTCCACGTCCTTGTTATTCAATCCACTCATAGCTATGTCTAGTTGTTGTAACCCTCACTAAGGCCTAGTTCTCAAGCCCATTCTCTATAAATTTATTGTATTGGACTAGTTGGGCATGAGTTCACTCATCCAATAGAAGAAGTTCTCAAACCTAGTCCCTACAATTGGTGCCGTATGTGGGGAGAACTTGTGTGTTAGTAAGGGCAACAATCAAGCATGGTAGGATCAGGCCCTCATCAAGCAGGATCCCATCAGCCTGAACCGGCTAGATCCCAACAACAGGGTAACTTTCCTAACCCTGAGCGTGATCGAGATGAAGAGAATGGAAGGTTTCGAGAGGGAAGTGTGCACACCACTCAAACCAGTGGAAGCCACTCTTGTGTGGGCAGTCACGTGCTCCAAAGACAAAATAACAACCGGACCATGCAACCAAAAGAAGATAGGAGTCACATATCCCAGAGATAGAATGATAAGTAGGCTATGCAGCGAGAGATAGACGACTTGAAGAGAAAGCTACGCCATGCACAACGAAGGCAGTCTCATTCTAGCCCTGACATGCCCTCCGATGATGAAAGCGATGATGACTATAGGCAAAGATCGAGAACTCCTCCAAGCGAGACCTTCTCTCACGAAGAAGAGCACTACCGAAGGCGTAAACATAAAAGCCCATCTCCTAAGGGCTTGGGAAGCGATGCTATAAGCAGGGCACTGGATCAACTCTCCAAGTCAGCTTTCACACGCAACATAGAAGGGGCTACACTTCCTCGACAATTCCAGCAGCCAACCTTCACCATTTATAATGGCAAAACAAACCCCGTGGAGCATGTGAGCCAGTTTAACCAAAGGATGGCTATCCATTCTAAAAACGAGGCGCTAATGTGCAAGGTTTTCCCATCTAGCTTAGGACCAATGACGATGAGGTGGTTCAATGGCTTAAAGACGAATTCCATAGATTCGTATAGGCAGCTAACCCAAGCTTTTGGCTCCCATTTCGTTACAAACAGCAGAGCTCCTCAACCCTTGAATGCGTTATTGTCTTTATCCATGCATGATAGAGAAACTCTAAAGGCCTACTCAGACAGATATTGGGAGATGTATAATGAAATGGACGGTAATTTTGATGATGTCACCATCAGCACCTTCAAAAATAGTCTCCCAACCGAGCACGACTTAAGGAAGTCTCTGACTGGCAAGCCTGCCATCAGTGTGCGCCAACTGATGGATTGGATCAATAAGTATAAACAAGTAGAGGAAGACCAACTGCAAGGCATTGGAAAAGAGAATGTTATCTTTCAGGAGATGAGGGATTTCAGGTCAGACCGATATAACAGCAACCGCCCGATGAGAGATTACGAAGGGCAATCTGGAGCAACCAACACACAGACTGTCAATGCTGTATTCCGAGAACCAATACATCGAGTGTTGGAGAAAATCAAGAACGAGTCATACTTTAAGTGGCCGAATAAGATGGCAGAAAAGTCCACGAGGCGCAATCAGAATTTTTATTACCAATACCACCAGGACCACGGACATACCACGGAGAACTGCAGGAACCTCTGGAACTATCTGGACCAGCTAGTCCGAGAAGGAAAGCTGAGGCACCTTCTGCATCATTCCAGTGGTCATCAAGGCCAGACCCATCAGGAGCTTCAGAGAGATACTGCCCTAAGGCCACCCGTAGGGACGATCAATGTAATCTTGGCCGCGCCAGGAAGAACAAGCACGCGCCCTTCACGAGTGTTATCTGTGGCTCAGCTGCCTACTAAGGAGTCCCAACCAGAACCGAAGAGGGCCAGAATGAATTTTCACCCAATCTTGAGTTTTTCAGAAGAAGACAAGATTAGAACCACCTAGCCCCATGACGATCGCTAGTGATCACTCTCAGAATCGGGGACTATGATGTGAAAAAAGTGATGGTGGATGATGGTAGTGGGGCCGAGGTTATGTACCTTGACCTCTACAAGGGGCTGAAGTTAAAACAGGAAGATTTGATGCCCTATAGCTCTCCTTTGATGAGCTTCGACGAGAAGCTTGTTATTCCAAAGGGCATGATTAAGTTACCCATCCAGACCGGCCCAGAGATAATGGAGGTGAACTTTATTGTGATGGACACCTACTCTCCATATACAGCCATCGTCGGTAGGCCCTGACTCCATACCTTAGGGGCTATTGCCTCCTCCTTGCATCAGAATGTGAAATTCTCATCAAGGGACCAGGTTCTCGAAATCTGTGGTTACCAATCCACGGCAAGGCAGTGTATGGTGGCTGCCATTTCACATCGGCTCGATGCGGAGTCCTCGACCTCTGCTGAAAAGAATTTATAGCAATCAAAGGCCCCAGTGTCGCCTCTTGATACAGCTGCCGAGAAGGCAAAATGTGAAGATCTAGAGAGGGTGATCATTGTTGGTGACCTAAAGAAGTTCTTTCAGGTCGGGGCTCAGCTGCCTCTTCAGGAGAAGGAGGAGTTGATTGAGTTTCTCAAAAGAAATATTGACGTATTTGCATGGGATGCCTGTGATGTTTCAGGGATTGATCCAGCCTTCATCTGTCACCATCTCAATGTCAACCCGTCCATCACTCCCAAGAAGTAGCCACCCCGGCGCCCATCAAGAGAGCACGCCAATGCGATTAGGGACGAGGTGAAGAAGCTTAAGCATGCAGGGGCTATCAAAGAGGTTTTTTACCCCGAATAGTTGGCCAACACCGTGGTGGTCAAGAAGAAAAGTGAAAAATGGCTGGTTTGTGTAGACTTCATGGACCTAAATAAGGCATGCCCAAAAGACCCGTTCCCCATGCCTTAAATAGACCAGCTGGTGGATGCAACTGTAGGCCATCCTCGGATGAGCTTCTTAGATGCCTTTCAAGGCTATCATCAAATACCATTAGCCCCGGAGGATCTGGAGAAGACAGCCTTCGTGACACCTATTGGGAACTACCACTACAAGGTAATGTCGTTCGGTCTGAAGAACGTAGGGTCCACTTATCAAAGGATGATGACGAGTATGTTTAAGTTGCAGTTGGGCAAGTGCATCAAAATCTATGTTGATGATATGGTAGTGAAGAGTAAAGTGGTGTTCGAGCATTTAGGAGACCTCGGGAGCACCTTTGATGTCTTAAGGAAGCACAAGCTGCGCCTAAATGCTTCCAAATGCTCATTCGGCGTGGGATCAAGCAAGTTTTTAGGCTACATGGTTACTCATAGGGGAATTGAGGTTAACCCTTACCAGATCAAGGCTATTAATGATTTAAAACCACCGCAAAACGCCAAGGAGGTCCAAAAGCTTACTGGAATTATCGCAGCCTTGAATCGATTCATTTCCAGGTTGGTGAATAGATGCAAACCATTCTATCTCTTGATCAACAAGTGGAAAGGATTTGAGTGGTCCGAGGACTGTATTGTGGCCTTCCAGCAACTCAAGGAGTACCTATCCCGTCCACCCATCATGTCCAATCCTGAGGCCGACGAAGTCCTATACGCATATATTGATATGGCCCCTCATGCTGTGAGCTTGGTGCTAATACGAGATGACAATGGCCTTCAAAAGCCAGTCTATTACGTGAGCAAGTCACTACATGAAGCGGAAGTCAGATACTTACCCTTGGAAAAAGCCATACTAGCTGTGGTTCATGCTACGCGAAAGCTTCCCCATTATTTCCAAGCCCACACAGTGGTTGTTCTAACCCAACTACCCTTGAAATCTGTACTTCGAAGTGCTGATTACACTGGAAGGATTGCCATATGGAGCACAATTATGGGAGCTTTTGACATCAAGTACATGCCTCAGACCTCTATAAAGGGCCAAGTCCTGGCTGACTTGGTGGCTGAATTTGCTGAACCACCAGTAGAAATAGTAACAGGGGAGCGAAACATGGACGGAAAATCCGTTCGGGTAATCTCTATGCCAGGACCCCCATGTTGGAAGGTGTACGTTGATGGCGTAGCAAATCAAAGGGGGTCCGAAGTGAGGCTAGTCTTAGTATCTCCTGAGAAGACTATCATAGAGAAATCCCTGAGACTTGAGTTCTCGGCCACAAATAACGAAGCAGAGAATGAGGCCGTGTTATAAGGAATGGCTATGGTGCAGAAAATAGGAGGAAAAGCAGTAGAGATGTTCTCGGACTCGAGATTGGTAGTGGGCCAGGTAAAGGGAGAGTTGGAAGCCCGAGATGCGAGGATGCAAGAGTACTTAAGCCAGGTCAAACGCTTACAGTCAGACTTCGATCTTTTCAGCTTGTCACACGTCTCCAAAAGTGGAAACACCCATGCAGATTCATTGGCCACGCTTGCTACCTCCTCGGCAGGGGGTCTGCCTCGAATTATTCTTGTCAAGCATCTGGATAGGGCAAATGAGGTAGCAAAAGGCATGGTTCATATCCATCAAGTTAGAGTGGGTCCTAACTGGATGGACCCTATAGTGAGATTCCTCAAAGATGATATTCTGCCCGAGGAGAAGTCAGAGGCTGAGAAAATACGAAGAAACGCTTCTCAGTTCTGGTTGTCCGAGGACCACAAATTGTATAAGCATTCATATTCTAGGCCATATTTACTGTGTATTCACCCTGAAGCATCAGAATTACCACTTGAAGAGCTGCACGAAGGGATCTATGGGAGTCACACAGGAGGAAGATCTCTGTCACACCGAGCTATTACCCAGGGATATTGGTGGCCGGGGATGCATAAGGAAGCCCTAGAATATGTTAAGAAATATGACCAATGCCAAAAGTTTGCCCCAAATATTTATCAGCCACGAGGGGTCCTCAACCTTTGTCCAGTCCATGGCCGTTTGCCCAATGGGGCCTGGATATTGTAGGCCATTTTCCCAAGGCGCCAGGAAATAAGAGATATATGTTGGTCGGCACAGATTATTTCACCAAATGGATCGAAGCTGAGCCATTGGCCAACATCAGAGATGTGGATGCTAAGAAATTCATCTAGAGAAACATTGTTACACTATTCAGGGTCCCTCATACCCTAATTTCAGATAATGGACTCCAATTTGACAGCAAAGCCTTCAGAAAATACTGTTGCGAATTGGGGATCACAAACAGGTACTCAACTCCAGCTTATCCTCAAGGAAATGGACAGGCCGAGGCTGTCAATAAGGTCATAGTCAATGGGCTTAAGAAGAGACTGGATGACGCCAAGGGAAGATGGGTAGAAGAGCTGTCACAAGTCTTATGGACTTACCGGACTACACCACGGTGGTCAACAGGGGAGACACCTTTTGCCATGACCTATGGGGCCGAGGTTGTTATCCCTTTAGAGGCAAACTTCCCAACGCTGAGGACAAGCTCCTTCACTCCAAGCAGTAATGATGAACTACTAGGGAAGAGCCTAGATTTGATCTATGAACGAAGAGAAAAGGCAGTGATCTAGTTGGCCTATTACCACCAAAAGCTCAAGCAGGGATATGATGCTAATGTGAAGCTGAGACCACTAGCACTAAGGGACTTAATGTTGAGGAAAGTTGTGGGTGCTGTCAAGAACTCATCCTGTGGAAAGCTGGGGCCTAATTGGGAAGGACCATACCGAATTACTTCAGTAGCAATGATAGGTGCATACTACTTAGAAGACTTAGATGAAAAAGCTATACCTCGTCCATGGAATGTAAATAACCTGAGAAGGTATTATTATTAATGAAAGTGTTTCTCCAATTCAAATTTTAAGTCTATTATGATTATATGTCTTGTATTTTGGCAACCATCTAAGTACTAGACAGAACCAAGGTCTCGCATGTTCCTCGGACTTAAACCTATGGGGAAACTAGTTACTTCAAGAAAAATCTAAGTACTAGACATAACCAAGGTCTTGCATGGTCCTCAAACTAAAACCTATGGGGAAACTAGTTACTTCAAGAAGAATCTAAGTACTAGACAAAACCAAGGTCTCGCATGGTCCTCGGATTCAAACCTATGGGGAAACTAGTTACTTTAAGAAGAATCTAAGTACTAGACAGAACCAAGGTCTTGCATGGTCCTCGAACTCAAACCTATAGGGAAACTAACTACTTCAAGAAGAATCCAAGTGTTAGACGGAACTAAGGTCTTGCATAGTCCTCGGACTCAAACCTATGAGGAAACTAACTACTTCCAGCAAGAGCTTATGTGACAAGTAGAATCCAAATGTTGGGCGGATCCTCAGACCACAATCTTTGAAGAAATTAGCAAGATCAAGCATTCGTGCAAGTTGCAAATACAGCCTAAGTATACACTCGGTACCTCAGATCATCTACTCAGCCCCCGCCCCCTAAAGATGTAAGCAAACACAAACTAAGTGTCCTCTTAATGCCGGTGAGTTAGAATTTAAAGGTCTAATTTTAGATATAGTATGTACATAACCATTTTTACCCATTAGGATAACCAACTCATGAGACACAAGATTCACACTACGAACTTGGCATTTTTTATATAGACCATTTGATAAGGGTAAGCTGCAATGACAAGATTGCTCAGCTACCATTTGTAACTTAAGTGGAAATTAATATTCTAGACTTAGTACTTTTCGCTGCTGATTCAAAATGGAATGCAGCTCAAGCTGCTGATACTGTTTGGTTAACAATCAAGGCATGAGCGATATAAGTAAGAGAAATCATTATTAAAGAAAAAGAATAAAATAAAAAATAATAATAACAATAAACACATAATGTAAAAAAGGAATTTCATACATTCAATCTAAAGGTCTCATTACAATAATTCCAATGTTCAAAAAAAAAAGAGGAGGGAGCAAAACTAAAACAGAAGCTAGCCAAGATGGCCTATTTCTTCAGCTTTATCTTGATTCCTTCCTTGGAGAGCTGAGTAGAAACGGTCTCAGGATCCTTGGAGCCCTCACTTGGGGGAACAATCTGAAGGGGCTCAACTGGGAGAGCTGACTCCTCGGCATGAAAGGCCTAAGCATCAGCTGTAGACTCTGCAATCTTCTGGGGCGCTTTAGGGTTCAGGCCTTCATTTATTTATGTCGCCCCAGAAAGCTCACTCTCCTTGGCTGGCTCATCAGGAGCGGTTATAACCAGAGCAGCTTCAGGTCGAGCAGTCTTAGCCTCCTCAGGAGCAACCTTAGCCTCGGAGCTAGAGGGGGCAGTTTCCCGGATGGCAGGAGGGTAGTATACATTCTTCACCTTCCACAGATCTGATGATGCCTCAACCCCAGCCTGTTTGAGGGCTTCATTCCAAACTTGGGAACAATAGCGCCTGCATACCCCAGGTACTTGAGCCTTGAGAGTGGCCTGGGTCTCAGCCACTCCCATGGCAAAAGCCTCCTCTTCGGCTTTCTCCTTAGAGCTCTCAACCTCTATCCTGGCGAACTCTGCCTCTTCCTTAGCCCTCAAGGCTTCATCCCTGGCCTACTCTGCGACATTATTGACCCCCACTGCCTCGGCCAACTTCTTCTTCAGATTAGTGATTTGCTCCTTGGCAATCTTCAGCTGACCCTCAGTTTCGAGTAGGCGCCTCGTCTGGTCTGCAGCCTGTTTTTGAGCGCCAGCTAGGCCTGATTCAACACTATCTTTAGCCCTTGTCATCTCCTTCAGATCCTCTCTTGCTTTCAAGAGATCGGCCTCGAAGTTTTTAAGGGCCCGCGCAGCATCCAGGCGCTTGTCACGCTCGAGCTTCAGGGCCCTGCTCTGGTTGTTGGCTACCTCTTCCAACCTATAAGTGGCCTGGATAGCCTGCCAATTGAAATAAACACACGATAAGTTGGAAACCAAAGAACAAAAATTAACGGAGTCACAAGTGTTAGAAGTCTTACCATGCCCAAGTACCTTTTGAGGTTGAGGAAGACCTCTTGCCTCCTCAAATCCCCCAACTCAGCCATATCGGCGGGGAGTAGCAGGGACCTCTCCAGTGCATCGGCCACATAAGTGCCTTCACCCCCTCGAAAGTCCCTGAGGGAGGCGTTGTCCATCAAAGGTTCCCCATAGAGCATTGGGGCAGGGAGCCAGGCCTGGGGCTCAGACTGTGTGGCGACTTCTTTTTCTTAGCCCAGGTACTCGGTTTTTAGTTGCTTTAAAACTCGTCGGACTTCATCTTCCTCCTGAAAGGAGCGAGATTTCCCCCCATCCATTGGCTCTTTGCCTTTGGAAGCCCTCTTCCTTTTTGGATTGGTGGGCTCGGGCTGAGGAGGCAAAGTCGACTGAGGAGGAGAAGGAAGTTTAGACTGTGGAGATGGTGGCTTTGATTGGGTGGAAGATGACCTGGTCTGAACAGGCTGAAACTTGAGTGGAGGAGGAGAAAGCTTGGATTGTGGCTTCCCTAGCGCGTCCTTCCTCGGTTAGCCCTCAATTAGGTCAAACAAGTTAGTTTGAGGTTTTCTCTTAAAACCCATCTCGGCCTGAGAAGAAGTCCCTACTGATAGGAAATCCGCTTCAGTTAAACTGGGGTCGCCCAAGTCACCAGAAGGATCCTTGGATAGATTAACTTGGTTGAATACACCAAATTCGTCCTCAGACGGACCCAAATCAGCGACCTCTTCTTCTCTTTCTACTCTTCCTCCCTCGGCCTCGGCAGCCTGATGGGATGAAGAAGGGTCTGCCAACGGAACGCCTTCTGGGATAGGAGATCCTTCGGGAAGTAAGAACCCGTGTTCTGCTACGGTGATTCTGTGAAGCCGAGAATCTTTGGCTCTGATCATGTACTTCGGAGCCAAGAATGATTTCTAGATGGGATCGTACCCAAGGATCTTATGAGCGGCTCTGATTTGGTTGTCAACTTCGTTCACAAAGACCTCCGCCTTAAGGATGGTTTCCAAATCTTCCCGGTTGACCAAGTGAAGGTGCCGAGAATGATTTCTAGATGGGATCGTACCCGAGGATCTTGTGAGCGGCTCTAATTTGGTTGTCAGCTTCGTTCACAAAGACCTCCGCCTTAAGGATGGTTTCCAAATCTTCCCGGTTGACCAAGTGAAGGTGTTGTTTAAAGGCGTATGGATCTGCAAAAAAGAAAGCATATTCATATTAGCAACCGAACAATGCAAACTGTGATAACACAAAAAATCAACCCTCTCCTACTCTGAATACCCCACCTTGTGCCCCTTCCTTTGTCGGACAATGAAGGCCATCGTGCCACTCCCCCTGACACGATGAGAAAGTCCTTATTTAACCCCTTGCTGGACTCGGGGAGGCACTGAATGAGCCGACCTTTTCATCCCTCGTCTTCATATAATAGGATTTACCCTTTAGGTGTTGGAGGTTGTAGCACCAGTTTACATTGTGATGGATTAACCTCAACCCCATTTTCTCGTTTAAGGCATCCACACAACCCAAGCTAAACACGTTGGTGGCGCACTGGGTGGGAGCTAATCAGAAACGCCTAAGGTAGTCCCTCATCACCGGCCCCATAGAGATTTTCATACCACCTTCTATGAAGGCGATTATGGGAATCACTACTTCACCCTCTTGCCTCCTAAAATGCCACTTCCCTTCTTCACAGTATCTCAAACCTACATTATTGGGTATCCTATAATCGGCGATTAATTTCTCCATTACCTCTTCAAACTCAACCAACTTTTTAAACCTACCCATCCTTAGGAACGGCTAAAAGACTCAGGGAAGGACGAAAGAAAGAGAGGAATAAGAGGAAAAGAAACTTAGAAGAGAGAAAATGTGAGTTAGAGAGAGAAGAAAACTTACAAAAATGAGGAAAATCTCGTCGGACAGGCTTTTTATGATGAAAAGAGACGTGAGTTTGGTTGGAGATTTGACCAAACTCAAGATATGTGCGCAAGAACTCTTTAGTGTAAAAGTAAAGAAGCAAATCGGTTTGAATGGGTATTTATACCTCCAATTAAAAATAACCGTGCGGGTTTTCCCACCCATAAAGTTAAAGAAATCCCCACCGTTAGATTACCATCACACCATTGAACGTGGGGAGCACAGAGCCGCCAGAATTTAATGAGGGCGCGCTCCATATACCAAAGCACCAGGAACGTGCCTTCGACAGGTGAAAAGACTTTGGCACTGACAAAGGACAAGACATGACAAGCCATGACAGTGGCCCGAGGACATCAAAATCCTCATCTCCGTCCAAGGAGACGGACAGCAGGATTTTGAGGGGTTATTGTGGGGTCAAAGAATTTGGCAACCTCGGCCCATTTTATACTAAGCTCAAGGCCCACTCCGAGGAGGAAGAAATGTCCGAGGACGAACAAAGAAAGTCCAAATTGCCAAGAAATATCGCCGAGGACAATCCTGCTCTCGTCCAACCGAGATCATAGAAGGGAAGAGTAACACGCCATCAAAGGCAGCCTCCCAGAGCATCTCAAGAAAAATGACAAGTACAATGAGTCAGCCATAGGAGCATGGTGGAGGAGCAATTTAAGGAGAAACTATCACCTCCGCATTAAATGCCCACAACTAATGTTCTGACCGCATTAATGAGAAAATGACCCCTGAACAGTGCTGCCTTGGTTGCTGCAACCCACAGAAGGTTTGGAAAGGCGGCTGATGGGACAAGCACTTGAGTAGTGACCTGCATAATCAACAAATGGAGGGCCAAGATCAACTGAAAGGGGATATATAATGTAAGAAATCCTCTAGGAAAAGGGGATCGGGAATTAAAAATATAGAATACTGTAGCAATTTGTATCATCTTTGAAACCTTTGTAACCAAGCACCAAAGAAACAATAAGAACAACAAGCTCCTCAGATGAGGGCCGAGGACAGAATTTCACACTTTAGTCCACGTCCTTGTTATTCAATGCACTCATAGCCATGTCTAGTTGTTATAACCCTCACTAAGGCTTAGTTCTCAAGCCCATTCTCTATAAATTTATTGTATTGGGCTAGTTGGGTCTGAGTTCACTCATCCAATAGAAGAAGTGCTCAAACTCAATCCCTACACGTATTATTCTTAAATATAGTCACTCTAATATTTGAACATGATCTAATAGTATTTTAGAACTTAACAATTCGATAAGTTATCTCTTTTTAAAAAAATAAAAAATAAATAAAGAGTTGAGTTTGAAATGAGTTTGGATTCAATAAATATATGTGAAACAAATTTGAGATTAAATTGCTAAAATTTAATATAATTTGGAACGAGATTGAGATTTATATATTTTTTTTTTTATATATTCAAATTTAAAATAGGATAAATTACAATTTACCCACCTTTGGTTTGGTCGAAATTTAAGTTGCCTACCTGTAGTATGAAATTTGACACTTTAC
This sequence comes from Quercus ilex subsp. ballota, assembly GCA_032727855.1. Classification (NCBI taxonomy): domain Eukaryota; kingdom Viridiplantae; phylum Streptophyta; class Magnoliopsida; order Fagales; family Fagaceae; genus Quercus; species Quercus ilex. Next base: position 43,085,218 of record CM064919.1, read on the forward strand.
CCACTTGAGGTTATTTTCTTTTTGTATGGTACTTTATTTTTAAGAAATCAAGTACTGGGTAATTTTTTTTTCTTTTGTAATTTTATATTAGTAAGTAGATTATAAATATTTAAGATAGTAATTAGTATTTATCCTACATAATTATAGAATCTTCAACAAATATTTATAGATTAATACATATTACTCCTAAATATAGTCACTCTAAGATTTGAATGTGATCTAATAGTATTTTAGAACTTCGCAATTAGATAAATTATCTCTTTTTACAAAAAATAAAATAAATAAAAAGTTGAGTTTGAAATGAGTTTGGATTCATTAATAAATATATGTGAAACAAATTTGAGATTAAATTACTAAAATTTAATATAATTTGGAACGAGATTGAGATTTATATATATATATATTTTTTAATTCAAATTTAAAATTGAATAAATTACAATTTACCTACCTGTGATTTGAAATTTGACAGTTTACCCACATTTGGTTATCTTTATTTTATTTTTTATTTTTTGTATAGTACTTTACTTTCATGAAATCAAGTACTAGGTACTTTTTCACTTTTTTTTTTTTATCTTTTGTAAATTTTATATTATTAATTGGATTATAAATATTTAAGTTAGTAATTAGTATTTAGCCTACATAATTATAGAATCTTCAACAAATATTTATAGATTAATACATATTACTCTTAAATATAGTCACTCTAAGATTTGAATGTGATATAATAGTATTTTTGAATTTAACAATTCAATAAGTTATCTCTTTTTTAGAAAAATAAAATAAATAAAAAGTTGGTTTGAAATGAGTTTGGATTCATTAATAAATATATGTGAAACAAATTTGAGATTAAATTGCTAAAATTTAATATAATTTGGAACAAGATTGAGATTTATATTTTTTTTAATAAATTCAAATTTAAAATAGAATAAATTACAATTTACCTACCTGTGGTTTGATTGAAATTCAAGTTACCTACATATGGTTTGAAATTTGATTCTTTACCCACCTTAGGTTATCTTTTTCTTTTTTCTTTTGTATGGTACTTTACTTTCAAGAAATCAAGTACTAGGTAAAAAAAAAGAATCACTTTTTTTTTCTTTTGTAAATTTTATTTTATTAAATAGATTATAAATATTTAAGATAGTAATTAGTATTTATCATACATAATTATAGAATCTTCAACAAATTTTTATAGATTAATACATATTACTCTTAAATATAGTCACTCTAAGATTTGAATGTGATCTAATAGTATTTTAGAACTTCACAATTCAATAAGTTATCTCTTTTTACAAAAAATAAAATAAATAAAAAGTTGAGTTTGAAATGAGTTTGGATTCATTAATAAATATATGTGAAACAAATTTGAGATTAAATTGCTAAAATTTAATATAACTTGGAACGAGATTGAGATTTATATTTTTTTTTTATAAATTCAAATTTAAAATAAGATAAATTATAATTTACCTACATGTGGTTTGATCGAAATTTAAGTTAACTGTCTATGATTTGAAATTTGACATTTTACCCATCTGTAGTTATCTTTATTTTATTTTATTTTATTTTTTTTGTATAGTACTTTACTTTCAGAAAATCAAGTACTAGGTAATTTTTTTTCACTTTTTTTTTTCTTATGTAAATTTTATATTATTAATTAGATTATAAATACTTAAGTTAGTAATTAGTATTTAGCCTACATAATTATAGAATCTTCAACAAATATTTATAGATTAATACATATTACTCTTAAATATAGTCCCTCTAAGATTTGAATGCGATATAATAGTATTTTAATTATTGTAGGTAGAGGTCGTGATTTCCCTATTGCTGGTGCACCACATGAAATTCCAGCATTACCTCCTTTGCAGAGAAGATCAGGAGCTCAAGTCAAACAAGCAGCTTGTGGATCTTCCAGAGATGAGGCAAGACATATTAGGAGGTAACAATATCTTCAATGCTTTAACCTGATTTGGTCTGTGTGTTTCTTAATATTTCTACACAACTCACTTGTTTCTTGTTTATGTTTGTGGTCGGCTTAGGATGATGGCAAATCGAGAATCAGCTAGATGCTCTAGAATAAGAAAAGAAGGAAGAGATGAAACAAATTGAGACAGAGGTAACGCTTTATGTTTGTTGTTAATGACTAAGCACACTCTCACCATCTATATCCTTATATCAGCTAGATCCATCACTTACCACTCATATCCAATATAGCAAATTGTAAGGTGGTTTCTCCTGAAGATTTTATTCTGTCTTCCTCTTCATCAATCCGCCTTGCAATTCTAAGAAACAAACTTTTTGTTAGTTTTTGTTTTAAGAAACAGTGTACTTTTGGAGAGTAGGGAGTGGTTCATATCTTTTTAATTGCATACTTGTAAATTAATTTATATCTTTTTAATTTCTTCTTTTTTAAAATTCACAAACACACTAGGAAAAAAAATCATATTTAGTTTCATTCCAATTTAATCCTTTTATGGTGTACCAATTATGGTTTTTTTTTCCCTGGATACCAATTATGTTTCATTTTATTCTTTGATAAACCCCCAAGTATATTGTAAATGAATAAGTGGTTATCCCACTTTTAAGAGAAATATTTACAAGAAAATTGATTAGAATATTATGTAAAAATCCCTTTCAAGTTATTCTATTTCATCTATTTTCTCCCTCCCAAACAAGTCGGAAGAGCTTCTTTGGTAACATATGCCATTTTTTTGGGCACTTATTCAATATTCTTTACATAATTTTTATATTAAAAATTTTACAGTTCAATAGGTGGCCTAAATGATTAAATTAGTCCTACTGAAATCAACATTTTTATGTATAAGTTTTAGTTATTTAAACTGGTAAAATCTCTTATCATCAAATAAATTACATAAGTTCAATTTTAATTTTACCTATCCCAAAAATCAATTAGTGTATATGATAAACACAATTATCTTGGAGCAATTTATAGGTTAAAATCTACAGTAACTTTAAATAAATAAATAACAATTGTTTCCTCGATCAAAATAAATCAAAATCTCTAACTAGATTTCCTCTTTGGAACTCCAAACTAGATTTGGGTTCTGTTATGTTTTGTCAGAGATATGGTTTAGGTTGGATCAAAATAAATCCAAATCTCTAACAAAGAGCAGTCTGGCCCAAGTGCTCCAAAATAATTAAAGCCTTAGCCTTAGCCTTGTTCAAACCAAACGTACTATTAACAATGCTAGCTCATCTTTTTTTCTTTTTTTCTTTTTTCTTTTTTTTTTGAAGAGAACAATGCTAGCTCATCTTATGCCAAGTAATGGCCTAATGTGCAATCTGGGAGTGGGAACAAAAATAAGCTTACCCAACTCCAACTCTTTGGCCTAATGGGCAATCAGATTCAGAATCAATCCCACCATTGAATTTGGAGTTCACAAATTAGAATCTGTATGGATCCCTCTCTTATTTACTAAACCTATATTGAAAATGAATGAAAAACTCAAATACATTATGTGGGTAATTAATCAATGTGGTAGATCCTTTCTATGAAAGAGACTATCACAAATTACCATTCTATTTTCTCAAATTTTATTATGATAATATATATTAGCATGGGATGAGATAGATAGTCAGATCCTGTACAAGAACTTAGAAATGTGTTTATTGAGAGTAAACCATATTATGATTTATGATGCTATTCTTGTGGATATCAAATCAAAGGTATGATCAAGAGAAACATTGTGCCTCAAGTTCTAAAACACCCTTTGTCTTCTTCAACTTATAAGGCTTATATTTGCTACTCTGTTATATGTTGAGGATTTACGCTTGGAGGTAAGTTAAACTCCTTTGTCAACAAAATCAAAATGTAATTTGGTATATCATACCAATTTGTGTACTATTTTCATTAAAATCTTGTTTTTTTTTTTTTTGTGGTAAACTTCAATTCATAAAAGCAAAACGCAAATCACACATCAAGGGGAATCCTCCTTACAAGCTGCATACAAAGCAGCAGGGAGGTTCCCCGAATTGAAAAAACATGAAAAATTAGAACTCAAGGCAAACTTTGCAGTTCATCAAGGGGACTCCTCCTTTCATTAAAATCTTGTTTTTTGGTGAATTGTTTAGTTCATTTTTGCTAATTCATGATTATTTTGTTATCAAATGGCATACAAGCAACAGTTATTTAGGCCTATATGGTTTGTACTTTGTCCTACTAGTGAAAGCATTTGTAAAGCCGGAGGGTGTCAAAATTAATATACTCTAAATTGGCACCAAGGCATGGGCTAAGAGCTGAGATCATTATGTGCCTCTTTTAGTATCTAGCATTAGTACTACAGTATAAAAAATAATTAGAGCTAGATTAGGTTGGGTTTTGTTAGAATTGGTTCAGGTCTAACTCAGATAGTTTGTAATCATCTGATAAAATTTAATGATCCTTTTTTACTCATTTTAATTTCAAAGAATATTGATTCTCAAAAAAAAAATCAAAGAATATTGATAAACTTGTATATACATTAGAAATATAGAAAATATTGATAGATTCAATGAGGTAGAGGAATTGAATTCAAAACACATTGTGGGTGCGAATCATTTGAACTATTATTTGTGTGTGCATGACCTTCAATAGAACAATTTTGGTTACCAACATATATTCGTATTTTTTAACCTATCCAAATCAATGAGGTAACGCTTTATGTTTGTTTGTTTTTAAAAATACATTCTCAAAAAAAAAAAAAAAAAACTCTCACCATCTATATCCTTATTTTTATGGTTATACGGTTTCATTTTTTTTTAGCAGTTTTGACTTGATAGTTACTTTAATTATTCAAGTAAAATGACTTTTACTAATTAAGTTAATTGGAATTCAAATAAACCAAATTTAAGATGTATAAATAAGATTATAATTTTTTTCTCTCTTTTGGTCCTTTAAATGTCGATTTTTTTTATTAAATAATTCAATAGTTAAGGTGTGGGAGGGAGGATTTGAACCTTAAATGTCTCCATTGGAAACACTAAGAAGTGCCAACTAATTAAATCATCTATTTATTGACATGCTTCACAACGTCTTTAAAAAAAACATATTTTGAGCTCGTAACATTAATTCAAGCCAAGAAAGAATAAATATTGAAAATTAAACCAAATATATCTCAAGTTATCGAGGAAGAATCTATAAAAATTTGATAATTTATTTTATATATTGCATGATGATCTACATCTTAAACATAGAGTGAAGAGCGTCATGACTAATATTGAACTCAACTAAAAAACCAACACTAGTACTGGATAACATTATTTTCTACTCTTATGTAATCTAAATATAGGACATACTTAGTAAGTAATGGAGCAAGAACCATGATGGACATGACTCAAAAGCATTGATCACTATATCACATGTCGTGCCTCATAATATAGTATTGTGACAAAAGGTTCTTATATTGGTCCAATATGGTCGTTTCAGCCCTTAAATTTGTCTTCTCCAAGTTATGTGCCTTTTGATTTCCTTTAATCACAGCGCACTCCTCATGAATTTTCTCGATATCGTTCTCCAAAGAAGATTTTTGATTCATCAAGACTTTCGTATAGAGATCTTTTTTACTGTGTGCTTTCTTTACAGCTTTTCGATTCTTCCTTTTTCTCTTTTCAATTTTTGCAGATGTTGCAGTCATGCTCGCCATAACAATGGTAACTGAAATTACAACATAAATCTTATTTTAGCAAACATACAATAACAATTAACAACATGTACCATATAGAAAGAAAAGAAAGAATCAAATTAAACAAATGTACAATAAAATTAATAACTCAAGTTAATATTAAAAACATAAAGTAAATAGAACAAACAAATTAGAACTATAACTGACCTTGAAAACCCAATGAATATTAAAAGTAGTGAAAAACTTGTAGAACTCTTTTTTTTTTCTTTTTTTTTTTGAGAAAGAAAAACTTGTAGAACTTGATAATAAGCTTTCAATTGTATTGGTATTTATAAAGGACTCGTTAGGTCGGTGTGAGAATATATATAGCCACACCCTGACCCAGTGCAGTGCTGTTTTCCTAATCCATTTATGTAACGGAAAGGTATGATGTGATTATTGACAGCGTCTTAACTCTTATGTCATTAAGATAAAAATTATTGTACTATTTATCTGTCCTAAAAATTAAATTAAATTAATTAGATTTAATCTGGGTAAGGAAGTTGTACTCGGATTAGTTGTAAAAATTATCTTGAAATTAAGAGTATAGGCGGTAGGTAACTAGGTAAGTAGGTTTTCTATAATATAAATATAAATAGTCATGTGAGTATATATTCTTCATTAAATTGGAGTTCAAATTAATGTTCAAAAGCGCAAAAAATCAATGAATCAAAAATCATCGTCTCTCTCAATGAACAACACGTCCATGTCGGCTCCTCCATTCTCGGCTGCGGAGCAGGAAATTACAGAGGTTGGCGGTGGCAATTTCAACTTGGCTCCTCCACTGATAATCGCCATGGAAGAACAAGAACGAGAAGATTATGATGATGATGGTGTTTATTACTACGAATCTGAGTTTGTTGATGATGAATACGATGGTGGTGTTAACGTTTTTCATATCGAATATGGTGATGATGATGATGATGAAGGTGCTGTTTATTACATGGAATCATTCCATGATTATGATGGTGGAAGATTAATAGTAGGATTGAAAGTGGTGAATATTGAAGAAGGGCCATGGGTGCTTTTGGGTGGTGAGCAGTGTGCAGTGTGTTTGGAAGAGTTTGGTGTTGGGTGGCAACCTAAGTTGCCATGCTCACATATCTTTCATCAAAACTGCAATATTCAATGGCTACGTATGAGTAATTTCTGTCCATTGTGTCGCAATAATATGGCTTATTGTTTTTTTTTTTTTTTTTTGATGGCTTAGTTAGTTAATTAGTTGTTTAATTTCTAGTTTTTTTCTGATTGTGTGATTTTTTTTAATGCAAACTTCTTCCACACTTCATACAGAACTGATCTGAACCTTTGTGTGTGTTTGTTTATGGAATTATGCTAATATTATTATTATTAAGAACTTTTTATGAAATCATTCCTAAGCAGATTTTTTTTATGATGAAGTACCAACTTATGTACTCTTTATATATGTTTATAGAAATATCTCCTTCAATGGTCTTACTCTGCATGTTTAACTAGCACTAGATATTTCTCAAAGACCAACTTGTGCAAGTAATACCCTTGAAATTGTGAAAGCATATATCAAAATTTCAAGTTGCATAAACAAATCCTATATATATATATATATATATAAGATTCCTCCTCAATAAACATAAAAGGCCCAATCACTGTGCCTATTTCTATCAGCTCCAAAGAAGAGTAGAATAAGTTCTCCCATGTGGAAGATTCACACGAAACATGCAACTTCTCAATTTAAGAAAATTACAACAACAAAAAAAATTTGCTGAATTTATGAATTATTAAATTGTTGTTTTAATAGGGTTATTTAAGTGAGTTGATCAAAGGGATTTAATGCCCCATATTGACCACATAAGGAATCGGTTGAAAGTTTATAGACCATAAGACTATTGGATATATATGTGATTCTTAAAAAGAACTTTTAAATGAGATTACTTGACTTTTGAGTCAACAAAAGTGAGGCGAGTGACATTCACCTCTTTTATATAAGTATAGTCATGTATATTTTATTTAATATTATCTTATTATTGATCTTCAATTCTTATAAATTCAAATTTAAGGAAGGTTTTAAGTTTTGCTACACGGCACAATGATATACATTTGAAAAATGAAAAAGACTAAATACAAAGTGAACACAAGATTTGAATCCCCTCCCCCACTTGTTGTAACTTGTAACAATTGAATTATCAAAAATAAACAAGAACATAGCAGGTTAGGGTGCTTGAAATATCTTAAGTATTATAAACCAAATCTTTCAAGGATACAATGACTTGTTTGAAAGATTAAAAGGCCTAAGAGTTAGCCAGGCACTTCAAAATTTAAATATTAATTTAGGGGTTTATGGTATACCAAACAGTAACAAAGGGCTGATTTTTAATATTAAATTTTGGGTACTGAAGTAAAAAGAACTGAGAAGGCAAAACACAAGATAGCACTTAGCAATACCACACAAACAACTGCTATACAACAATACTAATCAACTACTATTACAAATGAATACTACATCTTAGGTTTCCCCAGGCAAAGTTCATATGTTCAACTTCCATTTTTGGATGAATGTAACTGAAATTTTGAAAGAAAAACTGACATTAATCATTTCAATTTTGATTTCTAGATTTAGTGACCAAAGATTGTGTGATTCAGATTCAAATTAATACCCTTTCTAGATTGGTAGAGAGACAAGACATAAGCAATAAAGAAAAAATTGTGAGAATTATAGATCTTTATTTCATAAATGAGGAACTGATAATCCAAAGTTGGTCATCCAGTTTTTTTTTTTTTTTTCCCAATAATGACATCAAGTTTGAAACAATAACAACAGTTGGTGTTTTTCTTTTTTAAAGGGAAGGTGATTCTACAAGGCACCAGTCCCAAGCATGTTTTTGCCAAATTATACTGTTTGAATACATGGGCCACACAGCCACGGGAAACTAACATAACAACAGATGAGATTGCACCATGTGTACAATAACATAAATCTTCAGAGAACATATGTGATCAGCTCACAAGAACATTACAGTGCCGTCTCTCAACCCTCCTTCGCTTCTTATCATCATCACATGACTGTAAAAAGAAAACAAGTATAATTCAGTAAGATATTGAAGTCCAGTAATTCACATAATCAAAAGAAGCATTAATTTCTAAACAAAATAAGCTTTGAATCTTATATCTTCAAACCAATAGGGTGTCAGGCAACCAATGATTGACAAATATATCAAATCAAGAACATATAAGGTGATTAGTATAGAATTTATCTCTATTGTTTTTGCAAGAATAGTTTGATGGGGGATTTTCCTATAACCAATTTGATGTCAGTACTCCAGAGATTCAAACAACGTTTGCAGTTAAACAAGTTTTTTTCAGCTTTACCTGTGCACTTAGAAAATGTGGAACCCGAACCCTTTTGGAGCCATCAGCTAAACGTTTACATGGTAATACATTTTCCACGGCAGGGAAATCATTACTGACCTGCAAGCATGCAAGGGAACAACACAAGTGTAAGAACAATTTTATCTTTGCTGAAATCAAATTCAATTTCCTTAAATCGTGGATAAAAGTTTATGCTATTGTTTTACTCTACAACAGGATTTAAAAGATTAATTAAGACAATAGTTAGGATGAGAATCTGAAGTTTAATCTACCAAGAGTTGTATCTTATAAATGTTTTGTCTCAATAGTATATAAGATTAAAAAAAAAATTTTAAAAAGAGATTGTAATCATAGAAATAAGGTTTTCTGGGTCCTGATTGCAACAAAACTCTGCCTTGAGAATCAGAATTTATGCCTAACATAAGGTGAATGCAGCAAGAATGAGCATATCCCCAAAAAAGAACCATTATTCATTCTTAGAATTTACAAAACTTTTTTTTTTTTTTGATAAGTGGAATTTACAAAACTTATTGTAAACATGAAATTAAAATTCGGTTTGCTGTGCACTTCAACCATGTGTAGGAGTTAACTTTGCTTGCTATTAGTCTATTTCTACTATAGTTTCCTACTAACTTAGATAGTAAACGAATCAACAATTCCTAATGTTTAAAGATCAGAAAATTTAGCACCAACACAGTACAATGCTGCAATCGTGTTGATCATGCAAATTAGATGGATCTATTTCCAAGATTCAGTTTTCTGAATATTAAGCACAGCTTGTACACAAGCTGTTTTTTGATTCTATCTTACCTGACTTTCAATGGTCCCTATCAACAACTCTTGACAGCCTGATGCATGCACACTTTCTAATTTGGAGCACTGAAGTAACAATCTCTCTGGGTACATAAACATGGTCATCAATTATATGTTGTTTGATAATAAAGAAAAATTACAATCATTACTTAAGAATGATTCATCAAATAACATACCTGGATGCAAATTCTTACAAGAGTTTAGATTTAGATCATTCAGTTCTGGGCAGTTTAAATATAAAGCCTGCATTCAAATTCACAAACTAAGAGCCCAAGAGAAGACCATACAAGAATGCACAAGTAACTTTTTAATTTAAAGAGTCTCACATCTAAGCCAGAACAACCCCACAAACTGAGTTTCTTCAGCCGACCATGCTTGATAATCAGCTTTTGGTAAATAAGATGGTTTGCAGTGTTTCTTAATTCCCAATCACTGCTTTCATCAGGGATTCCATTTTGGGAATTGGGATCACAAATGGTCATGCCACAATCCATGAGCTCAAGAAGTGGCAATTGAGCTGTAGCAAACTGAATGCCACCTGAAAATTACAGACAACACTTCAATGAACAAAGGCAATGTGAAAACAAAGATTACCAAACAAAGGACTAAAAATATATATAGGATTCAACAATGAATTAGATGAAAATCCTCAAATGGGTAATTACTTGAAGTAACATTTGGACAAAGAGCAAGGAGGAGTCTTGAAAGTGTTTCAGGGAACACATTGCAGATCATTCCAATGCCACTATCACTAATGCTTGATCTGCAAATAGAAGTATAGCGTTAAAAATAAAATCTCAAACATCATGAGAAGTGAAGAAGCTATCATCTTGAAGTTTGCATATGTTTTAACATTTTCTACTTTCATACAAAGCCTACAAATGAAGGTTCAAGCCAGCTTGATCAGTAGGCAAACTTAAGGCAAGTTACAGTGTTACGCAAACTTGAAAGTTCTGGGATTCATAAGATAAAAATGCTACTCTGCATCCATAGACATGATAATTACCTTCAAAATATGGGAGCATAGATTCAGAATTGGATATAAAAATACTCATTTTAAAAAAAGGTTTTGGCTCTCATGTGCAATTCTTACCTTATAAGTCCCTATTCTGGTATTTTCTTTAATATTAGGTCAGATTCATTTCATAGTGCTTATAAATTATGTACAAGCCAGTATTTAACTTGGTAACAATACCAACACAATCAATTAACCATCTTATAGAAGGTTGAAAACAGTTGTACTTGGGAGGAAAAACATACCCACTCAGGTCAAGCAATTCTAAGTTCGGATAGCTTGAAGCAATGGCAGCAACAGATGCATCAGTGATTTCAGATCCAAGAACAAGCGAAAGCATTCGCAATCCCCTGAACAGTGAAGCAGCCAACTTATATTATTGTTATCCAGTGGTCAAAATAGGACTTTCAGTTGCTAAATAGTGAAGGATCTGAAGATGTCTAGACATGTTTAAAAAAAAATACTAAATACCACACTAAAGTCATAAATCATGGATATGTGACAAACCTTAGATTTGCAGCAGTAAGAGCAAGCACAACAGAATGAGAAAGACGAACTGATGCAATGTGTATGTTTTGCAACCTTAAGCAATTCCTTCCCAAACCATCAACCATGGTAGTAAGATCAGTGCTATCATTTTCTTGACGATAAAATTCTAAGGAAATCTCCTTGAGATTTGGGCAGTTAAAAACCTATGGACACATACAAAGGAATTAACCTAAATGCAGAAGAGAAAGAAAACATTGAATTGCAATTCTAGAGAAAGATCACACCTCAAGCAATAATAAAAGGAAAAGGGAAAAAAATCACCATCTTAGAGAGTGAGTAAAGATCCGAAAGCCAAAGTGTAGAAAGGCTTGACGAACAAAGAACAAAACCCCCTAGATTAGAACACCCTTCCATCTTAAGGCTTTTAAGACATCTTTTATCCGCAACAAAACGACCTAATTCATCGCTGCATTTGAAATTCATAAAATCAACTCTATCAATCAATCAATCAATTGATACAAACAGTTTTGTCAGCTTGAGGAAAAAAAATGGTAAATACTATGGATCATGTAGCAGCAAAAATAATGGCCTAAGCACAAACTAAAATAAGTGGTAAAACAGAACCAAAGTAGTGAACAGTAACCAGTTGGTATCCTAAGCACAGAAACAAATCCAACACTCTTATGAAAATTTGAAAGCACAGCAACCACATACAAAAATTAGTTCAATTTAATAGCTTCATAGAGTAAACTATTGCACATAACACACACACACATGGGAGAATATATCTATAACAATTGCATCCAAATATCAAACAGAGAAAATTTTCTGAGTCATTTTACATCCACTATTTTACAAAATTGATGCATTAATGTACGCATTTTAAAAGGCAAAAAAGTAATGTCTACATTAAAAACAAGAAAATAGAGGTGAGAGAATAACAGCCCCATCCAACAATAATAATAAAGTTACGCTTCTAAGCTAATTTTTAGATTTGCAGTGTAGATCACATTGTGCATTATACAAGACAACCCAATAATTTCACAAAAAACAAAAAGTTAACAGGAATTATACCCATTGATCCGATTAATCGCAGTATCGGATTTCAAGATCTCCATAAATTCCAGATTAGGGCATGAAAATGCAATGCAAGCTAACATTGTTGCATCCAAATCACTGCAACACCAACACAGCAACAAAAAAGAAATATTAGAAAATTCAAAATCCACAGTACCAATATCATTCTTTATTGACCATTCACATACTAAGCCTTATTTATTTTTAGAAAAATATATGTCAACCTCAAAAGAAAAAAACAAAAAACAAAACCGAATTTTCCATCCTTACTTTACTTCCACCGCATTGTACTGTTAGAAAGCTAAAAACACATTGAACACTTGGAAATCATTAAAGAGCACATTGAAAATGCTATTAGATCGAGCAGTATAACATCGTTCCTCGCGTCGATCTATATAGATCAAACACTAAGACGTCGTTTTCTCACATCGATCTTTATAGATCAAGTTCACATTGCACTTTTAGTTCGTGTTATTCATTAAGGTTCAGTTATTTTAAGCAATTCATGTTGTTTAAGCTTAACGTCCGTTAGAACAATCCGATCGGGCCGATAAAACCATAGATCTGACAGAGTTTCATATCAGAAACCCTAACCTTTCCATTCTAAGGGAGAGTCTGACGAGCCCTGGGCATTTCTGCAACACCGATCCTACGAAACCGACCTGAGCTCTGGCTGGAACCCTAAGCCTAAGCTCCTCCGCCGCCTTCCACAGCCTCTTCGACGTCTCTCTCCACGACTTCGAAACTCTCGCCGCCGACAACAGCCCCGCCGGCGGCAACCTCCTGAGTATCTCCCACAAGCAACTCGCCGGCAACGCGCCCGGCTCCGGATCCATTGAAGGATAACCGAAGTCCTCCTCCTCCTGCTCCTCTTCTTCGACCTCAGGCTCCGGCTCGGGGAAGCCGGCGCGGACATCGTCGTCGAAAGAGAGGGCGCGACGGAGGTGCGCGTAGGGCTGACGCGGTGGCGGAGGACGCGTGGAGGAGAGAGAGGCGGAGGAATCGGCACGGGAAGTTGGAGTGTTGATAATAGGACTAGAAGTAGTGGTGGCTGTGGTAGTGTCGGTGGTGGTGGTGGTGGTGGTGTGGCAGTTGTGGCCCTTCTTAGGAAGGCCACAGCGGCCACAATTGTAACTCCCACGCTTCTTGCCACGTTTATGATCGGCAGCAGCGGAGGAGAATGTAACGCTGGGTCCGGCGCAGGGAGTGGTGGGAGCATCGGCGGAGAAATGTGGTTGGTTTTGGTGTTGCATTGTGAAAACTGAAAAGAAGATATTTGTGAGTGAGAGAAAGAGAGAGAGAGTGAGAAATGGGGAAAGAAATAATAGGGTAATGGAGAGAGAAGAAGTGGTCGGAAAGACGCGGGAGATTGAGGGTTATTTCGCGCGCTGTGTTTGAAATATGTGATTAAAAAAAGGAGAGAGAAAAGCGTAGCTGAACCTGAGGAGCGTGCTTTGTTATTGACATTGACCAAAATGACCCTCAGTGAGTGAGGCGTGGTGGGTGAGTGAAACACGTGATTTTTGGTCCTTATTTTAGAAATAAACATATATATATATATATATTTAGGGTATTTAATTTAATTTGTTTCCTATAGAGATATGCCCATTATGGAAATTGGAAATGGACAGATTTCGGATTTTATGTGGATCTTGGAAGGTATTGCTTGTTCTTACAAATTTACTAATCAATTTGCTAAAGACATGTCAGAAATTTAAGATACCTTCTGATACATAAGGTAATCTTTGATTTTTTTTACTAAAGAAAGAGGAAGATAAGGGACGATCTAAGTTGCCTTTACAAGAGTAGAAAATCCAAATGAGTCATAGTTATACATCCATTATCATTGAAGACGCTTTAATTATCATCCACCTCATTCACTACTAATATTAGGGATAGAATTATAATCAAATATGATATTCTCTTCTTCTTTTTTCCCTCTAAATATATAATTTAATAATTATGATAGTTATTTATTTATGGCACAAAAATATAGTTTTTGTTATCGTTGTGTTTATATTTATTATTTATTCTACTAATTTACATAAAGTACTCTCCCTCTCTTCAACAACCATAATCACTATGCATGTATCCTGTAGGGTAAAAACTCAACCTTGTGTATTAGGCCTGGGGCCTCATTCTTGAGTCAAGTTATGTCCGAAAAGAAGAAATCGGTTGAGAAAGAGTCCGTGTGGAAGAGAGATACCTGGAAATGAAGAAGGAGTGCAGTCCGAAGAGGGCACCAGCGGTCCGAAGAGGTCATTCTCCTCAGATACAAATAGTCTCGATCAATCAAATGTCTGGAATGTCCGAATGATCTTCCTAACAATTTCGATGATAATGATAAGTTTCAGGCACGTATGGAGATGATAGGAACGAAAAAATATCTAGAAGACAAACTGCAACCACCACATTAAATGCACTGCAGCTGCTTTTCTGGCCGCATTAATATGGAGAAGACCCCTAAACAGTATAATCTCAGCTACTACCACTCACAGAGAGCTAAAGAAGATACCTGACGAGACATGTACTCAAGTGGATACTTAGATGAAGAACAAGTGGATGATGAAGATGAGGAGAAATGATGCTATATAAAGTGAGGAAGCCTCTGATAAGAGGGGATCGGAGAGAGAGAGAGAAAAAGTGGAAGAAAACAATTGTACTGTAGCTCTAAGACCTGTATTCATCTTTAAATCAATAATACACCTCTTCGGACATGAATTTGTTTAGTTTTCAAGTGTGTTTCCACGTTAGTTCACCCCTTAATATCATAGTTAATTATTGTTAAATCCACAACCAGCTCAATTCTTTCACCCACTCTCTACAAATTTATTGTTCTGGGTTCATTGGGCCCATAATCCAAACCTTTTGAGCTTGGGCTACAAAAACTGACCCTACATATCCTTCATTGATGGATGAATAGATGGCCTTAGTAAATAAAATATGGAAAAGTTAATGGATGCACTAAGACCATTGATTTATAAAATATTTTTAGAAATGTTTTATAAGAAAAGAAAATGGAAATTATTTTTTTTGAAATTATTTTTATATTTTTTATAAAAGTGATGTCAAAAATTTCCTAAAATTGTTTATTAATAACTTCTCTAAGCACATTCGTTAACATGATCCAGCAAAATTATAATAACAATAATAATAAAGATAAGCCTAAAATGCAAATTGCACCATTGAAGTTTGATTGAAATTTATTTCAGTCTTCTAATTTTACTTTTGTTCAATTTAGTCCTCTAAGTTTTTTTTTTTTTTTTGAGAATCTAGTCCTAAGTTTTAAATTCACTTAATTTAGACATTTTGTCCATGTTATAAGTATGGATGCTACAAGTACAAGATAATGAAAATATAAGAGAAGAACGGTATAAAGGAAACGTTTCACAACAATATTTATGACATATGTCATTATTTTACAAAAAACTTGTGTGAAAAATGAATGTAATGCATTCTAAGACATGTGCCACCACGTCACATTTACATTGAATGACTTCTGATTAGGTGGGTCATGCTTCAAATAATTTTAGTTGGCTAGCTAGATGATAACATTGAACAAAGGTGACACCCTTTTTCCTCCTAAAAAAAAGTGACAACCTTTATTAAATAGACTCCTCTACCTAGTAGAGTGAGGAGATTCAATTTATCAGTCACCTAAACAGAAAAGTACAATGCTTGAATTCATATCCTCTATAGGAAAGAATAGTTTTATAACATAACATGATTGAATTTGCTTCCTATAGGCTATATCATTTCCTTTTCAAATCCAATGCATGTTGTGTTAGAGCATTTGCAGCAGTGGTGGTATAAAGCTATAATACTATATTTTAGCTATACTAACACAAAATTGAAGCTCCAGCAGTGGAGCTATATCCATTTTTCTTAGCTCCACATGAACAGTGCACATCTATCTATAGATGTGTACTGTTCATGAGAGCTAAAAAAAAATAACATTATTTTATTCCAGTTTTTTATTAAAAAAATCCTCTCTCTCTCTCTCTCTCATTCACTCTCATCTCATCTTTCTCAATCTCACTCTCTCAACTCCGGTATCTCTCTCAACCTCACTCTCTCAACGTTGTGCTTCGACCACTGGGTCGTGGTTGTGCTCCGGCCTCGTGGATCGAAGTGGCCTTCTGTGGATCGTGGTTGTGCTCCGTGCTCGTGTATTGAAGTGGCTTCCCTCACCTCCACTCCGCCGCTGGGTCGTGGTTTTGCTCCGGTGTGCGTTGGTATCGAGGTTGAGATCGGTGTGTGGTTTCAATGTTTGGGTAGCTGGATTTGGGTTTGGTGGGTTTCGGCGTTTGGGATGCTGGATTTCAGGGGTCACGGTGGAGATGGTGGTGGTGGTGGGTCGCATCGGCGTGGGTTCGATTTGTGATGGCTGAGTCCAATTTGTGATGGCTGAGTCCGATTTGTGATGGCTGAGTCCGATTTGTGATTTGTGGCTGTGGGTTCGATTTGGGTTTTTTTTTTTTTTTTCCCCTTGCTGTGGACTGGTGGTGATGGTTATGGGTGTGGCTGATGGTAGAGGTGGTTGTGGATTTATGGGTTTGATTTGGGTTGGTTTTTTTTTTTTTTTTTTTCAGCTGTGAACTGGTGGCTGGTGGTGGTGGTGGTGGTGGCTGTGGCTGATGGTAGAGGTGGTCGTGGATGGTGCTGTGTGGATGTTTTTTTGGGTAGTGAAATATATTATTTTATTGTAGTGGTTATATTATTTTATTATGATGTTTATATTATTTTATTATGTTGAAAGCTAAAATAGATTCACTGCTGCAGTATGTATGTAAGTAAAATAGATAAAGTGACTTTTTGTATAGCTAAAAAGCTAAAAATTTAGATCCACTGATGTAGATGCTCTTAGGCCATGAATAATTCCGACTGACCTTTTTTTCTCTTTTGGATTTATGATTGTAACGTGTCGTTTTGACTGTTGTAGATGCTGTGTGCGCCAGGATGACACATGGTTCTCAAAGTG
The DNA here is from genome assembly GCA_032727855.1 of Quercus ilex subsp. ballota. Lineage (NCBI taxonomy): Eukaryota > Viridiplantae > Streptophyta > Magnoliopsida > Fagales > Fagaceae > Quercus > Quercus ilex. Next base: position 43,102,598 of record CM064919.1, read on the forward strand.
TACGTTTTTAGACCCCTTAAAACACAAGTTGTTTAACCTAGTTATTTAGCCAAGTGATTACTTAGGTAAATTATTTAAATCTAGGTTAATACAAGTAAATCATATCATGTAAACAATGCGAAAAATAAATAACACAACGATATGATAATCCAGGAAAACCAAACTGGTAAAAAACCTAGGGATAATTTAACCTAGCTATCCTTAAGGTAAAACAGATCCACTATGAAAAAAATTGAAGTTTTACAATAGAGACTTAGATCACCAACATCCTATTGCTATCTCGAGTAGAAAACTTATTACCACGACCACATGACAGCTCCGAGTTCACGGACTACTTCCTTCTTAATCCACAGCAACCACAAGGATTCCCACTTGTGTTTTCTTTAAGCTCTTTGAAACAGCAACTGAAGCAATCACCAAGCTCTCGACATCAATCTTGATGTTGATAACCCTAAGTATGTATAAAGGCAAACATCTCTAGATCTCACAAGAGATTCATACACACAGCATATCAACAACCTCTAAAACGTGGCTAGAATTTTTCCTTTTATATTTGAAGCAAAACATAAAACCCTACACGTCATATGGGCTTGGGTTTAGTTGGAAAATTATGTAGAAAAATAATCTGCACGAGCTTCGATCGATTGAATCTAATTTTCGATCGATCGAGCCTTGCAGAAATTGAACAGTAATTTCTTGTAGTTACTCAATTCCAACTTTATATATACACACACTTTGAGTAGCCTAAATCTAGACTAAACGTTTTGATCATGGTTTGCCAACATATACATATTGAAGTTCTAATACATTAATTCCTAATTTCTTAGAACCTAACACAAAGTAAGAGTGGAACTGGATCCTTCTACCTGGTCTTGAATATTACATTAGCATACAAATATGAATACTATGGTGGAATTAGATTTTTTTTTCCTGAGTGAATATAAATTAAAAATAAATAAATTGTGTCTCTACTCAAGGTATTTGTATTACATGTATTTTCTATTATAAATTACATTTAGGTTCAAGAAAGTGTAAAGTCGTGGTAGTGAAAAGTGATACTCATATCATGATTGATAAGTTATAATTAGTTTTGAGAATGAGTAAAAATACAATGCATTATTACATACATTAATAAGACTATATAGGTGCGATCGTAGAATATTAATTGAGTTTATAGGTTGGAATTTTATATTACTGTTACAAGACTAAATGTTATTGGGTTGTTTAAGAAGCAGCATTTTCATAAATTGGGGTTTCAATGATCCAAAAGGACCAAAACACATTGATTACTATCACAAATGTTAGTTCTATCATCTGGGATGTTCTGATCTTCAAGTAATTCAAGGTTGTCACATTTGTGAGAAATCTTTTGTGTTTTACCAGTGCCGGGTTCACCTTTATCAATATATTCGTGATCTAAACCTTAGATGGATCAAGTCAACCAAGGTTGTTCTCCAAATGCTTTGAGACAAAGCTTCACAATTGGTATGCGTATGATGGTTGCAAATTCCAATAACAAATATAACATAGAGAAAACAAATAATGTATTAGGGTGGAATTCTAATAACGTGTTGAAGAGGTTTATGTTGGCTTGCATAAATACGTAGAATCTATCTGAAGTGCTCGTATGATTAATAGTAATAGGCATTCAGATTATAGTTTACAGTTTACTGGCAAATTACTGGGGCAACCACAAGGCCATAACAGAGAGAATTTTAAAACACGCTATATGTTTATGGAATTTTGTCAATCCCTTTAGGCTTCAAAGAAAGATTATATTAATGAATACTAAAATGGTATCATTAAATATTGACATGACAATTTTGTGCCTTTAAATGAAGTATATGAGTGAAAATACTGGCCAGATGATAAATAAATAGGCTAAATGAGTGAAAATTTTGTATCACATACAAGGATTATGACACCAACGATACAAAACGTGAAATATTAAATAATGGATTGCAAATCCCAGCAGAAAAAAGAAAATTTGAGGTAGAATGAAGGTGCTCTATATACCATTTTGATTAGATTAATATTGAAGGCATACTTCACAATTTCACATTTTAAACATCCTCCAGAGGAAGAAGAGGCAAATTGCTAAATGTCAAATTCATATAAAAACCCAATCAAGGTTCATCACATTAACTACAATCCAAGGGAAAGGCAGACTACCAACATCCACACACATGAACCAATTCAATATTGACCATCAATTGGCTCATACCAAGCATTACCTTAAAAGAACAACAAAAAACTGGTTTTATACTTAAATACACATAAATTTCTAATTCACAAGCATCACAAGAGATTCACTCGCAAATGACTACTTGAGAAGGTAAGGGCTAAGGGGGAACAAAAGGGAAAGGAAAGGGGGGAGGGGGGGGGGGGGGGTTCCCTAAGTGTAAATAAACATCAATACATAGAGATGTATTTCCTCCTTTTTTTTTTTTTTTTTTTTTTTTTGAGAGATTTTGGGGGGGGGGGGGGTGGTTGTTGTTTGAAAATTGAGACAATGAAAATAACTCATTGCTCAAAAAGATGAAAATTTGTTGAAGCTGTCATCATGTCACAATATGAAACAAAACATATTCTTATTTGATTCTAATGCATATCAAAGTTGACAACAAGAGTTACTACAAGCTTGATTTTATGCCATAAAAGTCATTCTCAAGTGCAGATTTTAGGGATTAGGGGAAAATTTCCAGTTCCTTAAAACCTTTCTCGGGGGACTTTGCTTCGTTCAACAGCTTTGCTGTGGCATTCCCAAAAATCACACCATCAACTACACATCTAGCTACCAGAATTTACAATTTAGTAATACATGCCAACATGGAGGGAAGCACAACAACCTACACAAACACTTCAAGGTAAATCTTCTAAACCTAACCTGTTTTACATGCTTAGGATTTGATATGCCAAGGCTAACTGCCACAAGCTTGGTATATGCAAGTCATAAACTTTGAAGCATGAAGCTTATGTAACGAGTTAGAAATCACTCATATCATCAACCTAAAGGCTTTTGTTAAATGACCACTTCTCATGCTAATTATAGATAATTAATCTCAGATTCTTAGACCACTCCTAAAAAAAAGAAATTTGAACATGCTTTTATATCATGCTAAGCAAGGGTATTTGCTCTCAACCATCCATAAATTTCATTAATAGAAAAGGCAAATTTAACATATCATTCAAGTCATTTCAACCAGGCATGGCCCCATGCAAACCAGTATTTAGAAATTTTGATTTTGCACTTGTTGTTGTTGGGGATGTGGAGCATTGGAAAAAGTAGAAACCAATTGGTTAAGGTATGGTGAAGTTGGTGAAGTGAGATATGTAGGAGCATGTATCAGGCTTCTAACATCTAACAAATTCAGACCAGTATTTTCAGCAATAGATTCAAAAACCAAGTCATTGAGTGGGTGGAACCCTGTCACTCTCATAAGTTGTTCCTCAGACGTATAGGCCTGAAGAAATCCATATGATATATAAACAACATATTCTATATGAATGCAAAAACTACAAAGGGAAGAAAGAAATAAAGTGAAAGTAATTTTACACCCTTGCACTTCCATGATGTGTTTCTCAGACTTACCTGTGCAAAAATTGTCACACGATCAATTATTGCAACTTTATTCCAATAATGAGATGTGTCACAATTTTCTTTACGCTCCGAGCAAGCCAACGATAATTTTGAGGCTATCTTCTTAAGATGTTCAACATATATAAAACCATGATAACTTAAATTATCATTCATATAAGGATATTTTTGGTGAAAATGTTCAGCGTTAACAACAAACATAAAGCATTACGTCATCTTTAGTGTTTTTCATCACGTCTTTCCTCTTTTTCTAGACTGTCTAGCTGATTCTAGATTTGCTTGCTTCCTAATATGGAAAATAATCAAATTGGTATGCAGTCCATTTTAAATATAAAAAACAAATTGAGAAGCATTGTACAATATTTGAAAAAACATAAAATTTCTAGTTACCAACCTCCTTTGACGCTTTGCCTCATCAGAATTTTCAGTGATCTTTGTCGTAAATTGAAAAACTGTACACGGTCAAGAGAGAAAATTCAGCAAGTGATGTAGAGACAGCTAATTGCAGAAACCCACAACCACAATACAAATTGATGTAACTATCCAATCATCAAATAACTGTTCAACACAACATGCTAAATAAAAAAAAAAAAACAAGCCTCTATTCTCAAAGCAAATAAACAAATATTAATATATTATAGATATAATAGAATTGTTTTATTTATTTATTAATTTGATAAATCAAAAAGATTTATTCATTAGAAGAAACAAGGCTAGTTCCAAGTTAAAATTAAATAGAGACCTAAACAATACAAAACAAAGAGCAATAAAACTCAAGCTAATACATAGCTGACCAATGTACAAAAACAAAAAAAAAAATTATTTTTACGAGAATTTGTTCGTGACAGAGTGATATAATTAATAGCATTGTTGAAATTCTATAAGCAGTACATACAAATAAAAATACAAAATAAACTCTTTAAAGGCAAAATTATGATAAAGATGTAATACCATTAGTATTAGCAATTGAGTATTGTTCACTACATTGAATTGTTGATTAACTTGATTGGCAGCAGCGCAAGAGATGTCAGGCCTACTCTTGTAACATGCGCACTCACTATTGAAATCAATAGCACGAGGTTGAGGAAGAGCCATCGGTAGAGGTGATGAAACCATACCAGTCACTGCAGAATTCAATTATAGAGGAACAAACTCGTCTGCAAAATTATAATAAGAAGCAATACGATTAGCATTAGCAACTGGAGGCTGAAATTGAGTATTGTTCACTACATTGAATTGTTGATTAACTTGATTGAGTATAGCGCAGGCGAGGTCCCGCTTGCTCTTGTGATAAGTGCGCCCATTAACAAAATCAACAGCAGCAGCAGGAGGAGGCAACATTAGTAGAGGAACTGAGAATGATGATGCAGAATTCAATGGCAGAGAAACCAAGTCGTTTTATTTGGAAGAGTAAGCTTCAACATTGGAATCAACAGTCAGTCAGGGAGACCATGATCGGGTTGAGAAGATAATGCACGCTTTTAGAAAGTTCTATACTCGGAAGAGAAAGAGCTGAGTTGGAATTACTACAGCTAGCAACTTTGGAGGAATCGACAGTAGCGTATATTGGTGCATTTGACTTAGTAATCTCATGTTTCAAACTATAATCCAAAGGCGATAACTGTTCATTCATATACGTCAAAAATGAGTCACTTCGAAGGTCGGAGTTGGAATTGGTTCTAGTAACAACATCCTCTTCCTCCTCATCCTCGGAATCGACAGCTTGCACAGCAGAATCATTGGTTTCGGTAACAACAACATCGTCCTCCTCATCCTCGGAATTGATAGCTTGTGCAGCATAATTAGAAGACGGTAATTGTTGGATAAACAACATAAAATTTAATGCAAACTCACTTCGATGGAAGTTGGGAAAAGAAGACCATAAGGAGCCGGGGATTTCGCTCTCCTCGAACGTCGTTATTAATTCTCTCAACAATGTAAGATAGAAATATAAGAAAGAAAGAAAGAAAATATACTACTGAACTTTTTGCTGAGTGCAATTTATATAGTATGTTTATCTCTTTCTTAGTCCCAGTCTCGCTTGCTTTCTCTCTCTTTGACAATTTTTTTTTTTTTTTTTTGGTATATGTATGACAATGAATTAGATTTGGCCCATAGTTGTTCCAACTAATTACAACCGTGTATTAACTATTAAGTGGCATGCACTAACTTGATAATCTAAAATTGGAAAAGACTATAATTATCATCAATTTTTTTAGCTTACAAATTGACGTGGTAATGATGTAATGTGTATTAATCACAAAAAAAAAAAAAAAAAATTCTATCATTTATTTATTAGATAGTTTAAACTTTAAACTTATCAATTAAATTTATTATCACATAAATTTAACTTCACAAGAAATTTTAATTCTAAAACACAAATATAATTAACTGTGCACCACTCAAATATTCATTTATTTTCTTTTCACCCTTCCTTTATAAAGATCCACACACACACACAAAAAAAAAAAAAAAAAATCACTATATATATTCCATTCTTTTATGATATATCCATTATATTTTCAAAGTACACAACATAGCTATCAAGTTTTCATTCCTCTTCTTATTTCTTTCCTTTCACTTCCATGTTGTCAAACATAAGTAGTTGTTTGGAGTCGAGGATGAATCCAAAACTAAAGGACCTAAGTAGTTGTTTGGCAATTCGTGATTCCTATCTTATGATTTTGCCATAATGGAGACAGAACTTGGAGGGGGCCCGGGCCCCCTGGCCCATATTTTTTATTATTAGGTATCTTTGAACTCTTTTAAGGTAGGCCCCTCTATTTCAAAAACCCCTCTAAGCCTCCTCTAACAGCCCAACCCAAAACAATTAAAAACCCAATTAGATTACAACCTACAAACCAAATTCAGGAAAAAAAAAGTGGAAGTCAAGATTCGAAAGACCGAGAAACAGAAACCATCGGAAAGAGTAGAGAAGAGAGTGAAACTGACTCCGTCAGCCATGCCGCCGCCACCACAGCCAGTGAGAGCAGTGACTGATCTACCCACAGTTCACAGCTTCACGCCGGCAGCTGCAGCCTCCACCCGAATTCTGCTTTTTTCTCTCTTTCAACTTCAAAACCTAACATTGATGATTTTTCTCTCTCCACCTCAAATGTTTGTGATTTGTGAATCTGTCATCTGTCATCTGTGACTTTGAGACTGTTTTCTTTTTTGCAAAGGTGATTGTGAATTAAATTTGAATATGTGAATGTGTGATTGTGTTTGGAGTCTCTGCAGCTGCTGAGTGTCTGAGATAGTGAGAAGCGTGCTGTGAATAAAATTATAATACAGAGAGTGCGTAGAGAATAAGCCACAGACAATCCTCCCCATTTTGACAGCAAAGTTGGTGTTTATCTCTCCTTTGAAGAAGATAAAATGGTTGCTTGTGGGTACGTAAGATGAGATTTGAGGAAATCTGAAATAAAATAGTGGAGTAGTTTGAACTTTGAATCAATACTGATCCCATTTACATGGGAATTAGGGATTTGGGGGTGATGTACCATGGCAGCCATGTGTCTTTGAATGTATTTTTCTTCATTTTGTGTGCGCCTGTGTTAATAACTTAAATATTGATCGGTAATGATATATAACTTATTTATTAAATATTAAAAAACAGTTCGTATTTTAAGTCATTAACATCTAATTTAACACCTTTTTATTTTAGAAATTAGATCTCTACAATAAAAATATATTAATCCTAAGTTGAGGGAAGTTCAATTAAATTATATATTCTTAATTATGTTATAAAAAAAAAAAGTTACATCATTGTCCTCATTTTTGTAATGTTAATTTAATTGTTTATACTTTTTTTCCTTACCCATTTATATTTCATATAAAGTATGACCACCACACATCTTTGGTGCAATAGTCACTTCACAAGTATAAGTGTTTGTGGAGTGTGGAGGGCAAGAGTCAGTATTCAAATTTTCAAGAAGGAACTTCACACATATATACACTTAAATTAGGTTAAAGTATAATTTCTATCTTGTATCAATATATATATATATATATATAAAAAGTATGAAAAATCATTTAAAATTGTTAGTAAATAATGTGTTAATTTATTTTTAATTTTTATAATTTAAAAATTATTAATTAAATTATTTATGATATCATCGGTTCGACCCCGATCCAACCATAAAATCGAGAATCACTCCCTTTTTTTATTCTTTCACCGATCTGATTTTTAAAACCATGATATATGAAAGAAATATAATTTTGACATTTAGTTTAGACTCAAAATCAATGACAGGGTCAAGATTTTAATTTAGGAGGGATAAGATTTAAAGACAATATTAAACGACGATAACCTAAAAAAATTAATCGATATCAATAATCAAATGAATAAATAGTTGTAAACAACTGTAATTGTCATACAAAATTTTATGTAAATGTAAGCTATATTTCTTTTTCATGCCAAGTTTAATTTATTTAGAATAGCCTTTGACTTTTTTTTTTTTCCATATTTTGAAACTATTGCATAGTCACTGACAATCAAAGTAAAAAATTAATCTAAATACATTAAGTTTAAACATCTAATTTAATTCTTTATAATAAATTGAGATAAAAAAATCGATCTAAATATGTTAAGAGTATAGCAATAACTTGTAAATTTGTATATAAGTATGTGAAAATAACAGACAACCAATTATATTTGCCACGTAGAATAGTTGTGAAAATATATGTGTGTGAGTGTGTGTACACGCATGCGCGTGTGTGGTAATTAACAACCTGACAACCTGGACAATATGAAAACTTAGAATAGAGAAGTTATATTACTATGGTAAGTGGAGTGAACTATGAAGTTTTTCCTCTTTTTATTTTTGGGTGTCAGGCCTGTTTTTCTTTAACAAGACAAAGTACCTTTTTTTTTTTCCCTATGTTAGGCAAAGTATTTAAGAAAGGAACATAGATGCATATTACCAAGGGATTTTCTAGAGGAGTAGGGGGTAAATACCCCTTGCCCCCCCCCCCCCCCCCCGGCTCTGCTCCTGAATTCAATCATAGAAGATTTCGAAGATTTAAAAGAGTATTGAGTTCCCTTTTCATAGATAATATATTAAGAAACAATAGCGTTTTGTATCTTTTGTCTCTGTTGGTAGATGATTGCATTTTAATATATTAAGAAAAATTTTGTGTATTTTTCTGATAGTTTGTTAATACTATATGGATTCTTATTTAAAGTTTATTTTTTTCTTTTGCCTATTGCCAGCCACCTAACTTGAAATCTTAGGTCCGTCCTTAATCAAAGGGGCAGTAGAAAAATCTATCCCAATAATTTTAGTACTAACTAGAAGCAAATAAATCATTGGTGATTCATGCTACAAGTCATTATGTAATTTTCAAGAAAGAATCAGAGAGGAAATATCTATAGTTCGGGGCAATCAATTTAACATAAGGCAAACCTAAGAACATTAGTATTGTTAGTGCTAAATTGCTATTTTTAGCACCACACCACAAACAACAAAGTACATGCCACATTAATGGTGCCATAGTTAAAAAGTTTAACAAACTTGCTATAGTAAACTACTATCTTTAGTAGTATACTGTAGCAGCAAAGGGGAAAAAAATATTTGTTTACTCTTTGTCTTTCTCTTCTCTCATTAAAAAATCATTTTCTCTTTTTTTTTTTTCTCTCTTTCTCTCTCCGGTCTTCTCTCCTTCTTTTTTTCCTTCTCTCTTTTTCTCTCCAACGCCACCCCTATCTCCCTCTTGACTAAACCAAGCCTTTCTTCTCTTCGTGGTGTCACCTAGGTTTGTTGAGATTGTTGGAGTGGGTTCGTGGTGTGCATCGGCTGGGTGGGTTTGTAGTGGTGGGTTCATGTGGGTTGGGTTTGTCTAGGTTTGTGTGGTTAGGTGGTTTGGATTGGTGGTTTTACTGGTGATGTGGGTTTGTGTGGTCTGGTTGTGTTGGTTGTGTGGTGTGGGTTTTGGCTCTAGCAATGGTTGGATTGCTGATTGGCTTGTGGTGGTTAGTCATGCCATGGGTTGCTGTGGATGTAGTGGATTGTTGATCAAGCTATATTTGTTTGATTATTATTGATTTTGTTAGAGATTAGAGATTTGGGTTTGGGTTTGAAAGGTGAGATTTTGTTGTGGTGTGTGGTTTGATTTTGGCTTGTGGTTACGGTGGTGGTGGTGGTGGTAGCGGCTGTGGGTTGTGATTTGTGGGGGTGTGAGTGGCAGTGGTGGTGGATGTGACCAGCAGTGGTGTAAGTTTGTTGTTTGTTCACAAATAGGAAGAGGCAGAGAGAGAAAGAGAGAGAAGAGAAGAATAAATATATAATATTTAAATGAAGTGGTAAAAAAAATAGTACCATTGATGCTGGATATATTGTTAAGTGTGGTGTTAAAATAGATAAAATTAAAGCAATTTTTTGAGTTGCTATAAACTAAAAAATATAGTTCCACCAATGTGGATGATCTAACAAAGCTAACTTTAAATTGTGCAGTGGAAATATTTATCTATACTACTATTTAAGAAGCTTCCCCTGTTTGAGAACCTGATTTTTGGTTAAAAAATACCCTTACACCACTATGTTTAAGTAGAGACAAAAGTAAAAAATAATCTGGTAAAAATACAACTCTAACTCCTACTAAAACATTCTTTAAAAAATAGAGTCACTCTCCTGTTGATTTTCAAATTACGTTATCCACTTATAAATTCTAAATGCATAATATTAATGAGAAAACATGTAAATCTTAAATTAGAATGAATGAAAAATTATGACATTAAAAAAAAAAAAAAACCCCTCCTTGCACACATGAAGCGTGTGTGATGAGGCTAGTTATTATTTAATAATGTTTGCTCCATCCGAATAAGCTATCATGATGAGTTCCCTCTTTCAAATCTTTTCATACAGCTCATCCAACCAACCAGTCTTGTTGCTGGATTGCTCGCTAATTTAGTGTGTGTTGTTTGGATTAGCTTTAAAAAGCTATACGTAAACCAAATAAACTAATAGAAAGCTAAATCAAACTCACTTTAAACAAAAACAAAACAAAACAAAAAACAAAACTTTGTTGGAACTACAATATTTCAAACTCGAACTTTCTTTATATATATACACACACACTTTATAGTCATTCTTTAAAGTTTAGACTGTAATAGTTGGCAACTCTTGAAAGATTCTCATCAAACCAACAACCATGGTATGGCCCCTTTTATTAAATTTGCCATCATGTGAGTCATTCAATACTATCCTCCATGCCTAGCTATAACGTAGCCCAGAAAGTTGTTTGCCAATTGCCATGACTTGATCTCGGGCTGCTACTGCATAGTCTAGGACTATGTTCTTTCTCTCACAGAGGGATGGGTCTCACCCATCATGGAGCTCACCCCTCTGCAAGAGGTAAAGAACATAGTTCCGGACTACACAATAATTTTCCTCTTATCAATGATTCAATAAGGCCTCTTAAGAAAACCCTTTTTTTTTTTTTTTTTTTCAATGATAGGAGTCCTAAAATCCAGCTCCAGCCTACTGTGTAATTCAACTGAATATTTAGATAATCTTTTGGCCCTAGCTAGTTCTGCAAGACTAGCTAATAATTTAGTTGAACCAAAAAAATGTTATTATCTATCAACCTATATATTCACAGTTCCCTAATGTAATTGTATGTCAAGCCTATGATTTCACAGGCAACTTGCAAGAAACCTGTACTACTTTCAAAAGTCAAAGAAGTTGGTACTTGGTAGTTGTCATCCTTATAATTTTATAAAGCAATCAACGATATCACGAAAGTGAATAAAGAAAGCTTAAAAATAGACCACATTTTTTTTTTTTTTTTTAGTTTTAAGCAACAGTGAGCTGCTATCTCTAAATTTGTAGCTGATATTCAAATTATTTTGAGTTTACCTTCTTTGCTATACAAGGTGTTAGAAATACTGAATGTAATAGTATTGTATTTCATAATTAAATAATATACATAGATGCCTTTATATATGAGGCATAAGTGTGCTATACAAGTAACCTAATTAGGCCTAAAGCCCACAGTATATTATATACGTTAACAGCCCCCCTCAAACTCAAGGTGGATGTGAGACCAGCTTGAGGTTGTCAACCAAAGTACGAAGGCATCCCTTAGGATGTGACTTGGTGAAGATATCTGCAAGTTGATCTTTAGAGGAGGCTGAGATCAGCTTGAGAGCACCATGGACAAGATGAAAACGGATAAAATGACAATCGATCTCGATGTGTTTAGTCCGTTCATGGAAGACATCATTGTGAGCAATATGAATAGCACTCTGGTTGTCACAATAAAGAGGAGTAGCAGAGGATGTAGACATACCTAAGTCTTTGAGAAGCCATCCTAGCCAAAGGAGCTCAGATGTGGTATCAGCAAGGATACGATATTCTGCTTCAGTACTGGAGCGGGCCACATGAGTTTGTTTCTTATTTCGCCAAGAAATCAGAGAAGAACCAAGAAGAAAGCAATAACCAGTAGTGGACCTGCGATCAGTAGGATCTCCTGCCCAATCAGCATCAGAAAATGGACGGAGAATAAGAGGAGACTGAGCAGAGTAGAAAAGACCATGGAAGAGAGTGCCCTTTAGGTATCAATGGCAGCGGCTGTAGGTCCGGAACCCAAAGACAACGGCTGGAAGACGTTAGAGGTTCAACGGCAAAAGGCTGCGGCAACTGTTGTGACGGCGGAAGCGTAATTGAGAATGGAGTAACACCAATAAGGACAAGACTGCCTAGAAAAGGGTCAGAGCAGTGGCTCTGATACCATGTTAGAAATACTGAATGTAATAGTATTGTATTTCATAATTAAAGAATATACATAGATGCCTTTATATATGAGGCATAAGTGTGCTATACAAGTAACCTAACTGAGCCTAAAGCCCACAGTATATTATATACGTTAACACAAGGCATTTTGAGAGTATTAGTTGCTGAATTGACTTTTTTAGTCATTTTAGCATGGAGATGTTCTTAGTACATTTAAGAAAAAAGAAATGCTATACAGCAATATTTGTTGAAAAAAATATATTTAATAAAAAACTATTAACTGGTATAATATTGATCAAATATGAAAATTTACAATGTGTGACTTAATAAGTAATTTTATATATTGACAAATTCTTTTTTTTTTTTTGGGGGGGGGGGGGGGTCTATTGTACTTTGTCAACTAATTTTTTTGATAATGTTCCTTTTTTAATAATTGCTTTGTCAACTAATTTATAGTACATGTAAAGGCATAAAACATCTTTATTGCCGTTTTCTTATTAAAAAAAGGAGATAGAGTAACACACAAATGGTAATTAGAATCAACAAGCTACATAACCATTAAATTATTTTAAGTTCAAACGATTATTCATATGTACTTTTTAATATAACTCATTAAACCATTTATACAAGTCACACAAACATTAAATAAATTATGTGACTAAATGCACATTGTGGTATGTTTAAAGGAAATGAGGAGGATTTATTTTATTATGGAATTGGATTTAATTATTATGAATTTATATGTGTAACTAGTGTCACAAAATTTTAAATTTAGTATCATCAAATAAGGAATAATGACAAATTTTAAATGAAATGACACTATATTTGCTTTTAATTTTTTATCAGAAAGAAACCCAAATCTTTTAATTGCTTAATGGAGAATTTTAATGAACTTATGTACATATCTTTTTTAAGGTAAAATATTGTCTTATTTAATATATTTTATACTTATTAAGATTAAGTAGGTATGACACATACAAAAAAAGAAAATAGCATAAAATGACTTTTACCTAATATTTACTATGATATGTAGTCCATTTCAAAGCAAATTGAGATAATCCTTTACCGTAGTAATAAGTGAAAAACTTTTCTCTATGGAAGAAAATTTTGTTTGTCTAACTCCAATGATTTGAGCAGGATATTTTTTTGACTGAAGAAAAATCCAATTAATTAAAGCATATCCCATTGGTCATGGGGGATCAGAAGAGCTGTCGTATGGCTCAAACTTCATCAGGGCCCAACGACATGGGGCTGGTTGTCAACTACTCTTCTTAATAATGCATTGAAATGTCTTCTTCAGAAAATGAAGGCAAAGGATATTTTTCTTGACAAGAAAAGAGATAGCAGATCTTGATATTGACTCATAATTATATTTATAAACAAGCAATTGCATTGTGTCCTCGTTGCCACCTGTATTTTATTTTTTTTAAAGGATTGCTGTTGACCTCAATGCTGAATTGAGTTAAAAGCATGCATCAAAGTTCAAAGTTGTATTGGCATTCATGAAGGAGAAATGGAAAAAAAGAAAAAGAAGAAGAAGAAGAAGATGAAATTAAAGGAGAGGACAAAGAGTGCCACTATTGCTGTCTGACTAATACAATTACAGATGAAGTTGAGTCGTGACTTGTACTTCACAGTGGAAGGTGTGTACAGTTGAACACATGATGCAGAACAATTGGAATCTTTTAGGGTTTTATAAAATCAATTTATCGCACATGCTTGAATACATTTAATTAACCCTAGACCTTTGTGTTTGGGAGATTACAAAAAGACAATGATATATAAAAATATTTCGATTATATTTATAATATTTCTAGAGTTCTATTTTTCTCTCTTGCTCCTATGCAGCCTAATTTGAATTTGCATCCTCTTGCTTCTCCTATTTTTATAATAAATAACTCTTCTTTTTTTTTTTTTTTTGAAAAAGTTATAATAAATAACTTAAAAAAAAAAGGTTAATTTGTGAGAATAATGTCAATGAATTTCACATTTTGCACAAAATATAGTGGACATGACCTAAAGTGTTTAGAAAAAAAAAATCACTTTTATTAGAGTATATTAATAATACCATTTTTACTACGCACCAAAATAAATTAATTATATAAAAAAAAATTGTAGAAAAGTCTTATGTCCATAAACCTATTATCAAATTGTCTTATTACAAACCATATTACTATTGTAGAGAGATAAGGAGGATGTATGTAGATTTCAATACATATAATATGCCAGCAATTTCCAACAAATCACACTTATGACATGCCAACACTGGAAATGTGTTACATTAAGGATAGATTCTCTCAAGGTCAAAAGAAAAATCAATATGAAACTATCCTCTTACAACTTTAGCGCCGGTGCAAGTAAATATAATGTCACAAACTTCTGACATAACAATTCATATATAATCAATTTGTATTTGTATTTCTTTTATTACCATGGTGGCCATGACAGCTAATTAATTCATCTAGATACATCATTTATATAATTTTTATTATACACTGATTACAACTACAAATAATTGTGAAAAAAATGTTTTGTATTTACCAACCAGTTGATCTGGGCTCTTGGGGCTCTTGGGAATGGGATAGCAAGAACCACAAAGCCAAAGAAGGTTGGTATATTTCTAAGCTTTTTCATTGGAAAGATCGCAATCCTCAACAATCTGAATTTCCCTATTCCTAGAACTTTCTTGGAATCATAAAACTAAACTAGTCCTAGTCCCCATTTATTAATTAAAAATGACCATGACCAAACCCCACATCCACATGATCCATGTGGTTATTAAACAAAACATTTTATAGGAAAGGGATAACATCGGGACCAGCAATGCACATTGCACACCTTATACCTATAAAGAAGAATATATATATAATGCTTGTGGCACAATTTGTGTCATAATTTGTCTATTTGACGAGTTGTGAGTAGTAGAGAAATAATGGTAGATTCATGTGAGGTCAGTTCTCTACCACTCATAACTCAGCACATGATCGAGTTGTGGCGCAAATTGTGCCACTTTAACTTTATTCTTATAGAGAATTCTATAATCTATACACTATAATACAACCCCCCCGCCCGGTGGTTACATTACTTTTCACCAAGCTCTTCACATTTTTTGGTCATAGCTATGGCCATTTCCCTATCTAACACCAGTGTCCTTCCCTTCACCACACAACCAAGGCGATTTCCGGTACCATTGCTAGCCAAAAAATCCCAACTTGAAGTTTCAAACTTCGCCACAAAAACACCTACATCTACAATATTATGCAAGGTACTCTCCAATACAAGCCACTCCCTCTCAAACGTCATCACCGAGCTAGAGAAGCAAACACCACACCAAGATCAAGATGTACAACTTGAAAACATCACCACCCAAATTGATGATGATCATGATCATCAGCGCCAAGTAGAAGTAGCCGATGCTTGGCGTGAAATCCACGGTCAAGATGACTGGGTTGGCTTATTGGACCCCATGGAGCCACTTCTCCGATCAGAGCTAATCCGCTATGGTGAAATGGCACAAACATGTTACGACGCTTTCGATTTCGATCCCTTTTCCAAGTACTGTGGGAGCTGTAGGTTCATGCGCCGTGACTTCTTCGATTGCCTAGGAATGTCCCACATCGGCTACGACATCTCTCGTTATCTCTACGCAACCTCAAACATTAATCTCCCTAACTTCTTCAAGAAATCAAGGTGGCCTAGAGTGTGGTCCAAGAACGCTAATTGGATCGGATACGTCGCCGTTTCTAACGACGAAACATCCAAACGCTTAGGCCGCCGTGACATTAGCATTGCATGGAGAGGCACAGTGACACGCCTCGAATGGATAGCTGACCTAATGGACTTTCTCAAGCCAATCTCTTCCAACAAAGTCCCTTGCCCCGACTCAACTGTCAAAGTCGAATCTGGGTTCTTAGATTTATACACAGACAAAGATGAATCCTGCAAATTTTGCAAGTACTCAGCCAGAGAGCAAATTTTATCGGAGGTAAAAAGGTTACTTGACATGTACGCAAACGAAGAGATAAGCATTACTATCACAGGGCATAGTCTAGGGGGTGCTTTAGCTATCTTAAGTGGTTATGATATTGTGGAAACGGGTTTGAATGTGTTGAAGGATTGTAGAGCCGTGCCTGTGTGCGTGTTTTCTTATGCTGGTCCAAGAGTTGGGAATGTGAGGTTCAAAGAGAGGCTTGAGACTTTGGGATTGAAGGTGTTGAGGGTTGTGAATGTGAATGATATGGTGCCAAAGTCACCAGGGTTGTTTTTTAATGAGCAAGTGCCATCTATGTTGATGAAAATAGCTGAGGGTTTGCCTTGGAGTTACTCGCATGTTGGGGTTGAGCTTGCTCTGGATCATAAGAACTCGCCCTTCTTGAAGCAGACTAGTGATCCTACTTGTGCACATAATTTGGAGGCTCACCTGCATTTGCTTGATGGGTAAGTGCTTTTAATTATTTTTATTGTTCATCTTGGACTTTTAATTCGCTTAGATTTTTAATTAGGATAATTGGATTGTTTGAGTTTGTTCGCCCAATTAACCTTAAAAATGAAAAAAAAAAAAAAAAATTGTAAACCTCATTTTTTTCCCCCATAACTGTATTTTTATTTCCTTAACATTTTAAACAAAATAATTCAAAAAAGAAAAAAAAAAACCATCCCCAAAACACACTTAATGTTAGTACGTGATTAACTGATTACAATTACTGTAAATCTAGGACCAGCTGGCGGGGGTTGTCATTGGAAATATTTTTGATATACTAATGAGATGCCAGATTTGATTAGTTGAAAATTGAAATAATAAGGATTTTTAAAATAATAGAGGAAACTGAGTTTAAAAGCCAATGCGTTTGTATATACTTTAATTACCTCATGATTTTTGCATTGACAATTTTTATCTGAACTCCAAAAATTGTTGCTTCAACATCCCTTCTCTCATGACCTCAAGAATGGAAATATATATTAGATAATTTTTTTACTTTGATAATTCTTTTTTTAACCATAAAAATTGTTCTTCAACATTCCCTCTCTCAGTCCAAGACTCCAAGGGACGTTGAAACAACAATTTGGGAGTTAAAAATTAAAATAGTATTAGTACCCCTTGTTGGTCCAATTTAACAGCATCACACCCCTCTTTCTCACACAGTGAGAGGGCATGTGACAGAAATAATTTGGGGAGTTAAAAATACAACACCCTATTTTAAGTTTTAAGTTTATTTATTTATTATAAATTAGTAAGTTAGATTTTTTTCCACATTAGTCAGGAATTAAAATGGGGGATTAAAAAAAAAAGAAAAAAGAAACATTTATACAATTTTACATCTCCATTTCTTACAGAGATTGCAAGTTTGTTTGTTTTTTTTTTTTTTTTGGATGAATAGGTCAATAGCTTTTAACCAATTAAATAAGCTTCACAATCACACACTTCTATATCAAGTATCAACTAACTAAATAAACACCCACGCTATTGAATAAGTACTAAAGGCTAAAGCTGCCTAGCCTACCTAAAAAATAAACATAGAAAATAGTTGAAACAAATTAAAATAAGGCTGTATAAACGTGACAAGAAACTAAAAGGCATCAAGGACCTAGGTATGGAATTTATTTAAACCTGGAGTTATTTCTTCATTTGTATTAAAAGGCTGGAAATCATTAAAATAAGAAACCACGCCATGTAATGAGATCATGTCCCCTCATAGCTGAATGGCCAAAGTGAAAAGTATTGATTTATCACACAACTAAGTTACTCTAATTGGGGACAAAGACATAATATCACACAACTTACCCACTACAAAAGCCGGTAACTCTTGTAGTGTGTAAGAAGACTTTACATCTGTTTTTGAACTCACTCATTGGCGATGTGGGATTACCCACGTTTCCCATTCCCTGTGTGTGTGTTGTCTGTTTGTGTTCCTTCTCAAAAAAAAAAAGAAAAAAAAGTTCCTCTAATTGGTAGTTAATGACTGGGATGTCTGTTTGTGACATTATTTAATAAGATCGGAGTGAGATAAGCCTGAAACAACTAGATGCTAATGAATTATAAACAACTTAATTATGATCTGATTTCTATCTCTAGCAGACATCTTATGCCTATTTAGGAACAAGGAAGTCCCAGTCCCAAACTTCTAAACCTGGGTTTTCACACTAGTTGAATGGGAGGTCAAACCTCGATACATGATGTCTTCCTGTGATAGAAATGGTCAGCAATACATTAACTATTAGAAACACGATGACCCTTGACTTATAAAATTATCAGATTTTATGTTTACACTCCCAACTACTTATTCCAACAATTTTAAATGGGCCACGTGAATACTCTGATACCTCTACACTATTTTTTTATTTTTAATAATGACTGTAAACTAGTCTGTAACCATTCTTGTTGTTAGACCTCCGATTCAATCCAACATTAGAACATAATTTTGAAGAATATATTTGTCATTAGCTTACAAGGAACTAGATCCTCTCCATTTAATGGAGGGTTCATTTCGCAGTTAAGATGAATTGATTCCTCAAACTATATTGACAGAGTCTGTTGTCAAGTGAGTAATTTGATCGTTCATTGCTTTCCATGGAGCAATCATCTTGATTAGTTTTATAGCACCGCATAGAATTTGCAATTCATATGTATGGTCAAATGGCCTCCCTCCCTTCATTTTTTACGTGTGTCTTGAAAATAAAATAATGATTTATGACTACAGATGTGATAACACTTAGGATTGAGCTAAAAAAAAGCTCTTTGGAGTTCTAGGTTGCACAGTTTGATATTAACTTTGAACTTCTGGTTAGCACCCCCCCCCCCCCTCTCTCTCTCCATGTATTGCTAAATCTTATTCATTTCTCCTAGTGTTGAACATGGAGAAGTGAAGCAAAAATCTAATTGGATAAGTAGCAAGAAGTCATTGGATTTTTGTTGTTTGATTATGTGATGCAGATACCATGGGAAAGGCCATAGATTTGTGCTAGCAAGTGGAAGAGATCCTGCCCTGGTGAACAAGGCCGCTGATTTTTTGAAAGATCATTATTTGGTTCCACCCTACTGGAGGCAAGATGAGAACAAGGGTATGGTGAGGAACAAGGATGGCCGTTGGGTGCAGCTTGAACGGCCAAAACTCGATGATCATCCTCCAGATATGCATCACCATCTCAAGCAATTAGGCCTCGCTCATTAATGAAAAATGCTCTTTTGCTTTCTTGTTTGTAATTTATATGGGGTTCTGCTTAGAGGAAAAGTTCATTATATAAGGTCAAATAATGACACTAAGGCTAGTACAGAAGTTATTATGTTAATAGTCTTAGGGTCCTCTTAAAAGCTGTACAAATTCAGGACATTGTGCTTCTTATCTTTATTCTTTACACTTTGCAAGGTATCAACCAAAACTTCATTTATATAAGATCGCTCACTTTTGTTATGACGTAAGTTTACTTTTGTTATGACATGTTTTATAATAGTTGTTAACACTAAAAACTAAAAATTGTTTCTTAAAGAATTTTTCTATAGATATAATATGATTTAAACATATGATGTGTTCTTCATGATAATTGCTCTTATTATTAACAAAAGATACTAATTAGTTTTTGGTGTAAGCGAGATTCGAATCCAACGTCCTAAAGAATAGTAATTGTAAAATGAGGGCCAAGACTAGGGCAACAAATGGGATTTAAGTTAATGTAATGTATTTAACGGTTGAAAAGACTTATCTAACAATAATAGGAAGGGAAATCTTTTAGAAATTTAAGGGCCTCTATAATTTGGGTATTAAAAAATTCCTATGAAAAAGTATATAACAGTTTTATTTGTGTATGATTATAGAGCAAATTTTGCTTACAAGAAATATAGAATTTGAAAGAAGCTTGGTGAAGTGGTGAGTTTGCTCAGAGTTTCGGGAGCAAATATTGTATCTGAATGATGTTCATCACAAATTGAAGTTGTAATAAAACGGCCTTCCTAATTAGATCATCTCCTATATCAAAATTGTGTCCCTCTTTTAACATTAATTAGCTTCTACTTACTAGCAGTGTGGCTCTGCATAGAGCCAGTTGGTGCCAAAGGCAAGGATTCAACTGGGAATTAGTCAGTAACAAAGCGATTTCTCAACTTGTATAACAAATAGTTTGTCCCCCTTCTCCCAAAGCATTTATACATTACAGCAGAAGTTGTAGAGCAGCACTGCACCTAGAGAAATAGAATGTTGCAAGAGGCAAAACCAAAACCACTTGTTTGTTTGACAAGATATAGCAACTCTGACACCTTTACCTCAACAACAATTACAGAGTAGAGGGTAAAGTCATATCCAAATCCGAATAGCAACAACAGACGCTGCCCAGATAGTTTCAGCCCAGTGATTACTTTCAAATTAGCTATACTATTTTTCTTTTTTACTCCAGTTACTGTGAAAAATCAAGTGAACATTATTTCTCATTGAGAGTTTATTTTAGCTTTGGTTTTTCCCAGGTGAGTTGAGGTACTCTGAATCAAGATGATACCAAATTACCGACTAACCATCATGATTGGCTCAATCCCCCTTTTTGAATGAATAATCCTACTACCTGCAACACTTGCTTAATCATAAAATTACATCAAATCATCTTCAGTCTGGAGCAAAACATCAAGGCTTAATAAATTGCATGGTTCATCTTAACGACATATATTATTATTTGGCTGTGTAATGACATCTCTTTTCACTTATCCTAGTTCTCCCCACAGGTTCTTTATATAGAACATCTTTAACGAATGTGTATAATCATAACTTTCAAAATTAAAACATCTTCAACCAACATGTTTTCTGTTACAAGTGTTCAAAAAGGTGGGCCTGAAACCAAAAGGAGAAAATAAAAGGAAGAAACATGTATTTCCTAAACGTAAAGGAAGGGTATGTTATGACTCCTATAAGGCAAAATTACAGAACCATTACTATCAAAGACCTTTCTCTTCTGCTTAAGTATGTTGACAGTCCGGTGTGAAAATTAGAACTATTGATACTATCTTGAGAAGCCCAATCACTTGTCCAAGTCGGCTTCTAAAATTTTCCAACTATCCCTTTACTGTTCCACATTAGGATGTTCACTTGCAGTTGCCCAGATGACAACCTGCCCAGTTGGCTAAAATATTCAGTAATTTTGCATAACATGGTGACAAATTAAAATGTCATACAGCTTTAAAAAAATGATCATTTGACCCCCCACCATATGAGAAGCTTTTGTTTAGGCATATACAACATTCCACTAACAATAGAAATTTTAACTGCTATCAGTGGCAGATTTCAATGAATAATTCTTATTATAGAGTAAAACCAATAATGGAACAAAAATTTCTCTACATTGCTCCCCACTCGGCCCCCTCTTTTTCTAATTTGTGTTTATGTTTGCTGTTGATGCAAATGATGTTGTGATCATAATACAGCAATTGACATGTGTTTCATTGTGAAAATAGTTCCTATATTACTCCTTTCTTTCTTTCTATTTTTAAAATAAAATATTAAGAACTCAAACAAACTTTTTTCTCTAAGGAAGTCAGCAGAATGATACATCTGTTATATGGACCAGCTATGATATGCAGCAGATTGATCCAGACCATTGCTAAACCCCTGCAGTTGCTTTGACCTCAGAATCAGTCTTTCCCTGGACAAAATTTAACCAAGAATAGTAACCAATTCATTAAAATTGCAGACTGCATTTGATGCATATGTTCAAAGCACATGCCTAGATTGATCATAAGATAAAAATCAACAAGAAGGATATGCGTTGTTGACTAACCTCAGCTGTCTGCCGGATTTTCCTAGTAGAAGTCCTCATTGTGACAAACTCCTCACCTGCGGTTGGGTGAATACCCACTGTAGCATCAAAGTCTGCCTTGGTCAAGCCAGCTTTCACAGCAACTGCAAATCCCTGTGAATTTAATCAAATGTGCAGCCACATAAATTGTCAAATTTATAGGAATAAATGAATTTTAAAGAGAGAGAGAGAGGAGGAGGAGGAGGGGATGATATGGGCAAATGCAAAAACCTGGACAATTTCAGGTGAATCTTCTCCACACATGTGCAATCCCAGAACTTTGTTTGTTTTTGCACAGACTACAAGTTTCATCAAGACCCTGTCTGGGAGCCCTGACAGAGTAGCCTTTAAGGGCCTAAAATTTGCCATGAAGATATCAACATCACCATATTCTTGTATAGCCTGCAAATATCCTTGAAACTCAACTACTGGAAAGCAATCTCAACAGTTGCCAATATGCCAAACAAAAAAATCACCTGTTCTTCAGTAAGTCCAACTTGTCCAATCGGTGGCTGGGAGAACACAGCAGACGGGATAGCTCTACTCAAGAGAGAGAGAGAGAGCAAAATATTAGGCTTTTTTACAAGTACCGAGCATTCAAATATGAACTGCTAACTTAATAGTTTGAACTGAACAAGAATATTGCATTAACCTTTCCATACTATAATGTTTATCAAAATGGTCTTAGAAATTTCTGTGCATAGGACCAAACAATTAAAGTTCACACTAATTGGCAGTAGGACCCCATGTTACTAATATGTGGTTAATTATCATTTAAAACCAACTTAAATACTGATTAATGAAGGGTGAACTGCACATTTTAGATATCAACAGGAGCCTACAATTCATACAGCTTATTAAACAACTTCCACAAGATAGGATCATACCTATAATCAGGTTTTGTTGGCTCATTTTGGAACAGAGTTTTTGCTAATGCCCCTCCCTCCATCAAAGCTACTGGAGTCAGATTCACTCTATCAGTAACATCTCCAACTGCCCAAATAGAAGGAACTGATGTACGGGAGTATTCATCAACCTGAGGAAAACAAGAGAGAGAGAGATTATATTTAAGGAAACATCTCATACAATATACATTGGAGGGGGGAAAAACCCTCAAGTTTTTGAAAAACTACCTCTATTGCTCCATTCTTGGTCATTTTCACCCCTACTGTTTCCAATCCTAAGTTCTGCAATCAAAAACATTCTTGATAATTGATTTCTTTCCTCATTCCATGTGTGAAATTTACAGTTGCTTTGAAAGGGGAAAGTGTGAATTACAAAGTAGGGCATCTTCAGGTTTGCTTGGTTACCACCTCCCCAGAACCACATCAAGGGTTAGGAAGCCTGGTTACAACACTTTAAACCAGTTAATGAAAAGTATAAATCACACCTTTGCCTTGATATGGCCCTGTCAAAATGGTAATCCAAAGGACCTGATGAATACAGTAACAATGAGAAGCATTGAATCAAAAAAATATTTAAAAACCTTCGTATTAGGCCTACGTCCTGTTGCAAACATAACATGTGAAAAACCTTCAGCAGTTCCTTTGTTGGTCTTCAAAGACAATGAACCGTCAGATGATTTTATGATAGCTTGGGGTGACTCCTCTGTGTGGAATTCAATTCCTCTTAGAGACATTTGTTCTGCAACAAAATCTCTGATCTGTGGGAGCAAACAGCACAAGTTTGAATGTGAAAACTTTTAGCCTTGACCACATAGGAAATTAAGTGTTTTAGCATTGTTCATGGTTTCTCACCTCTTCATCAAAACCCCTTAAAACTTTCTTCTGCCGTATAAATACATGAACTTCACTTGTCAGACCATTGAATATGCCAGCAAATTCCAACGCAATGTACCCACCACCAACTATTGCTATTTTCTCAGGCTTTGAGGGCAAGTCAAGCGCAGCATCTGAATCTATTACATATTCACTTCCAGGGATTTCAGGAATGAAGGGGCGGCCACCTACTGAAATTAGTATGTGCCTTGCTGAATATAACTTCCCATCCACGTCAATTGTGTGTGGGTCCACAATCTGTGGGCATTTTATTATGATGAATGTGTTACTTACAAAAAATGCATATGACATGAAGTAGTAAGAAATGAAGAGGAAGAATAAAGAAAGAAATAAAACTAATTAAATATGGATTCAAAGCATCATCTCACCTTTCCACGGCCTTCAATTAAAGTAACACCAGCATTCTTCAGAACGTTCTTGTAGATACCAGTAAGACGCTGCAACTCTGCATTTTTATTAGCCATCAAGGTGCTCCAATCATGCTTGGGTTCAACATCATATTTCCATCCAAAACCACGACTCTCTTCAAATTCATGAGAATAATGTGAAGCATACACCATTAGTTTCTTTGGTACACATCCACGAAGTACGCACCTGAAGTAGAAAGTTTGATGGAAAATGACTCACAAGCTCTTTTATTATATAAGCATATCTTCTCCAAAGAATAACACTAAGGAATGCAGGTGCAGCCCAAGCTCAAAATTGTACAAAAGAGAACCACCTCCACAGTCAAAAGAAAGACACTGAACATTAAGCTAAGGCAACACTAAATCCAAAATTGTAGAGGACATGAATTTGGCCAGCCAAGCATGTGGAGTGTGAAGGAAGTATGATTTCAGGTGAAGAATAGATCATTATAACATTCTCCCACACCACCCCCCCCCCCCCCCCCGGCGCGGGGCTCGGGGAGTGGGTTCTCCTCAAAGGTCAGTGTTTTCCTCTCTTTTCAAAGGCATCAAAACAAAACAGACACAAAGGAACTGCTCTCCAAACACAGTGTTTTCCTCTCTCTTCAAAGGCATCAAAACAGACACAAAGACTTGGGTCAAAAGCCTAAACCACTTACAGTGAAGTAGAAGAATCTTAACTGAAAACAGTAAAGACAAGGCTAGTTTCTAATGGCAAAAAGACACTGAACCTCCAATGAAATAAAACTCAAAACTAAATCATTAAAAACAATCAAAACGAAGCACCATAAAAGCAATAATCAAAATTCCCCAATCATATTTCCAATAAGTATTTACACACAACTTGCTATTATATAAAAACCAATCCAACAATAATAAACCCCTCATATAGCAAATGAAGTTCATTCAAATCTCACAAACACAATTTAAAGAACCCAAAAAAAAAAGTCCAAAACTTTTCAATGCTAAATAAAAAAATAGTAAAACCCCATATAGCAAAAAAGCTTTAAAAAAAAAAAAAAAAAAAAAACTTACGTTCCGCCAACTCCACCGGTGGTTTCGGAAGAAATGGCGGAGAAGGGAAGCTCACAGACGGCGACTGAGGCCCCAAAATTGGCGGCGAAGCGGGAGGCGCGGACACCACCGCTGCCAGCACCGATGGTGAAGAGGTCGAAGTCGTAGTGGCTGGGTGGCTCGGCGCCGTTTTGAGAGTCGGCGCGAGCGGCGAAGCTACGGTGGCGGGTGCGGTGTTTGAGGTTAAGAGAAAGAGAGAGAGGAGATAGGGTTTTGGGATTGAAGAGAAGGCGGGAAGAGAGACGAGTTGGTATTGGGATAGAGAGTTTCTTGTAAATGGTTTTGAGTTTTGGGGATGATAAGGTATTGGTCACTGTGAGAGAGCTGGCCATTACAATTATGTATTTGTGCTTGTGGTTTTTTCTTTCTTTTTATGAGTGAAATAGAGAGAGAGAGAGAACCCAACTGAACTGGCTAGAGGCTAGAGCATGGAGGTAGAAGAATAAATATACCTTTTGGCTTTTGCTTTGTGGGTAGAGATTATTCTAGGCCCGTCAATGAGGTGTGGCTCCCACCCCTTCAGTTCTTGACGGTGGAGATTTGAACCGATTAAGGGTGGGTGTGAATCTGTCGGTTGGATGAATTTTTTCGACCCAACCTGAACCTGGCAATGTCGGGTTCGGAATTTCCCAATCCAATCCATATGTTCTAATTCATATGGATCAGGTTAGGTTGGATTGGCTTGTTTGTGCATGCTGGTTTTTGTGCCTTACAAAAAAATCGGGGAAAATAGGTAATTGGCCTTATTTACAAATTATGCGATAAAATACTTATAATTTAAAATTATTTAATAAAATGTCTTTGTTTTTGAAACTTAATTTTAATAAAATCGAATTACGGGTGGAACTCGATATTAACAATGTCGAGTTTTATATATATTTTGTCACTTAATTTTTTTTTTGAAAATTTAAGTGAAACTCGACATTAGGAATATCGAGTTCCACTTAAAAATATACACATAATTCGATTTTAAAGATATCGAGTTCTATCTGTAACTCAATTTTGTTAAAATCGAGTTTAAAAAATAAGGGCATTTTGCTACATAGTTTATAAATTAAGGGCAAATACCCATTTTCCTCTATAAATATCTTCAATAAAACATTACAATTTACATAATATTCTAAATTTACAAATTCATCAAGCTAATTTTCAAAATACCAAAGTCAATCAAGAGTAATAAAATAACTTATTTATATAGTAGCTTAGGTAATATTAGAGACCGGCATCATTTCGATGTGTTTCGATACTTTCAAACAAGAAAAGTTTAATAGGTTAAAAAATATCAATCCGAACCGGACTCAATCTAAAACTCAAAATAAAATTCCAACCCAACCTGTCAACCACAAGAATCAACTTGACAGCAGGTTGGGTAAAAGTTGGGTTAGTTTAAGAAACTTGGAGATTAAAAAAAAATTGAACTAAATTTTTACTCCTTAAAATATTTGATTCTTAAACGACAATTTATTTGCTTTCAATACAATGAGATGAAAAGCAACTAAAATATTTGATCCTTTTCTTTGTTATTTCTTTCAAAGGAACCAAGCTTATCTAGATCGGGTGGACCTGCGTTTGGTTCTACAAACTGCCCGATTCAACCTTGGTTTGTATTGTTATTGCCATTCTGGATATCATTTGAATTAGCCTATTCACACTTCAAATGCCTATTTGCAAAGAAATTAAATCTAAATGGGAGTGAGTTATTGTAATTCGACGGATATATTATTCACATATGGTAGAATCTATTGTGCCTCCTAAATAGGCAGTAGTTAAGTAATTAAGAACAGCACATTATTTATATTATTGTGATTTTGTTATAATTAGATTTTTTTTTTTTAGGAAGCCCAAGTAAAAAATGTGATCATTGAAAGTGAAAATTGGAATGGTGGGGGAAATAAAATATGACTTTTGAATTATTTTATTTTATTTTTTATGATCATATGACATTTGAATTTAGGCATCAAAGATTTGAAGACTTATATGGGTCATGACTCAATGTTATGTTTGTAGATTCAATTAACTTAATTAGTAAAGTTTTTTGTTGTTGAATTGGAATTCTAGGATTAAATTATGTCTACGTTAAAAAATAATCTCATAAATCATTAATGATGGAGCTTTATTGAAAATAAGAAGAAGAAGAAGAAGAAGAAGTAATAAATAATTAAGAAACAAGTACAATACATTAACACATAAACGTAGTTTAATTTAGTACAATGGAGGAGGAAGGGCCAAACTCTTGGCTTTGTCTACATTCCTTTCAGCACGAGATTTGGGTTTATAGGGACAATCCAGACTCCTCATCCTCTTCGAGAGAAGATGTGTAAATAATATAGAAAACCCAAATGAGACCAAACACACCAAGCAGGATCCAACCAAGAAGGTTGTTGCTCAAACCAAAGGGAAGACCTGTCCCTTCAGTGGACATTCTCTCATCCACTAGGGCCATGGCTGGGCTTGACATGGTTGCAGCGCAGATCGCTGCAAACAGTGATGCTCCCATGCCCATTTTTGAGTCACTTTCCTGCATTGATTTTGAAGACTTTCCCTCCATCGAACATCTCACTTTTCCCATCTTTCTCATTGCTGGCAACCCTGGAACCATATTTTGGAAATTATAGAAAGAAAAAAAAAAAACAATCACAAATATCATTTCAAAAAATGGTGTGAAGTCATGCTTCATTTACTTTAGCTTGAGCTCAAGTATCAATTATGATAAACAAACCACGTTGCATTAACCATAAAAAGAATATTCTTCTTCAAAGTTAAACATTTTTGAAAGAGTAAATTATTTCATAATCTTATGGATATGGACAACTAAAGCATTGCAAATCTAGATTGAAAAATAAATTAGTATTTTTATAAGCAGGCAAGAAAATCATAGTATATTCAAACTTTCCAGGCCCAGAATGATATGATGAAGAAGTCCACTAGAAGTGAAACAATAATAGTATGTCTTACCAAGAACAGGTGAGGATGAAACCGTAACCAATGGCTTGTATAGGAGACCCGCGCGGGTGACAGATGAGTTTAGAGTGCCAGCACTGATGGTTGCCATTTCTCTTCAAAATTTGATTGCAAAAATGAAATCTAATTTTATTTCTGTGACGGTGGTAGAGCTTATTTCGTATGTAAATGGTAAGAATTTACAAATTATATTTTATCGGTACAAAGTTTGTATCACACATCTTGGATAGAATAGATTCGTAGCCCCTCATTAGATATCCCCTATCTGCAGAAACCCAACCAAGTTTCTCCACGTGTCTCATAATCCGTTCACAACCAATATTGCTCTCAGAAGTGAGAAGCTCAAGGCTTGTTAACTAAAAATCTTAGGGACTTTAGACTTCTTCTTATATGAGCCAAAACTGTTCGTCTCGCTATACATTGATTATAAATGCTCACGAAGCTCGCACGATGGTCCACTTTTGGTCAGTCAATTCCAAGTTTTACCCGAAAAAGCTGGAACTCTGATCATGAATAGAAAGGGCTTAACTTGAACAAACTACCATTTTGGACGGAATATTCAGTTAAAAGGCTATATCATCATCACATATATTAGGCTTCATCTGATATGGGACAATACACACGCACACAAGCTGATAGTTGGACAAACGATTAGGCTTGTAAAGACTGTTAGTTCAATCAATAAGTAAACTAATTGGTGACGTAAAAAAAAAAAAAAGCACCAAAGCATAACTTGTGAAGAAGGAGAAAAGAAGGTAGCAAAGTAAGTGTCTATTGGAATTTGTAAGTGTAAGGTGTTTGAAATCAAGTGAAGTATCAGTTCAATCAATAAGTAAACTAATTGGTGACGTAAAAAAAAAAAAAAGTACCAAAGCATAACTTGTGAAGAAGGAGAAAAGAAGGTAGCAAAGTAAGCGTCTATTGGAATTTGTAAGTGTAAGGTGTTTGAAATCAAGTGAAGTATCAGTTCAATCAATAAGTAAACTAATTGGTGACGTAAAAAAAAAAAAAAGTACCAAAGCATAACTTGTGAAGAAGGAGAAAAGAAGGTAGCAAAGTAAGTGTCTATTGGAATTTGTAAGTGTAAGGTGTTTGAAATCAAGTGAAGTATCTCAATTGAGTTATGTACATGCAAGAACTAACCACCATTACAACATCCCCCAGGGACTCTTATTTCACTTCAGAATATTGCTATAAATTGACTCAAAAAAACTCCTAGAAGCTTGCGGCCGGCAAATTTTGGCAAAAAATGAGTTGGACTTTACATGAAGAATCGCTAAAGAGAAAGAATCAAGTGAACACATGCAGATCCAAGAACAAGAAGCAATTGGGTGGCATCTGCATCTGTCAGTTTATACCACTGAGTCAAGCATTATTTCGCCTACTCTTGGATATTGCACTGTTGCAAGTAAGGGTGGTCATACTTGACATATTTGGTCCAATAGCCCTTGTACCTCCGAATTGCAATATCCAACCATGGCTTCGTAGCTCCATCGTAGTGTATCACTGCTGCCTGTTCAATGTCAGCTCGTCTAACAGCTGAGTCATAACCAAGCCCTAGGACATGCCATCGCCTGTCCAAAGCCATTGTCTGGTTATAGAAGGTAATCCAACCTAGGGGCAGACTCCCAGCCTGCCACAATGACCTCTCATTACCCTGCAAATAACCACCCAGCAAAACAAGCATGAAAACATATTGCATAATAAACTTCGTATATACATTAATGGAGAGGTATGTGCATTTGTGATTGTATTATGCATAGGTAATGGTGACCATCTGGTAAGCGATTAATTGCAAAAAAAATCTTTGCTTATATTAACAGAAAACAAAGCACAATCTGCCTGACTTTTCTTTGGAGGTTGACAGAGAACGAGGGAGAGAATTAGAAATAAGAATTTAAAGATATAGAGACCTAAAAGTACAAATCTCCAAAACAAGAAGAAACACCAGTATCTTAACCAGCAAACACGGGAAATAAATATATAGGAGACAAACAATCATATCTTTAAAGAAGGCAGCACTGGTAGGTGTGCTTCTTCTGGACAGCAGAGAGATCTTAAAATCCCCTTAGATATAAGCATGCAAATGCAAGGACAAATGTAAAAAACTTACCAATTGCAAGTACTTATGGTAGACAGAATTTAAATTTTTTTGTCTCCACTCTTGTAGATCAAACAAATTCATCCCAAATGCCCAAGTACATGCATTGACATTGAAACTCTTTGCAACAAGAGGGTCTGAGAAGTTGATGAGCATATCCATCCGACGCAACAAGGCTTCACTTTCATTACAAGTCTCAACTGCACCGTTTACTTTCCCCTTCATGTTAACACTCCATAGCTCTGTTAGATCCCTTTGCACCACCACATCATGGTCTAAAAGCACAATCTTATCCAGTGCGGGAAAGACATCTGGCAGATAGAAACGAAGGTGGTTCAGTTCAGAGCCATATCTTGGGTCACTGGAACTTTGCTTCTTCAATGTTATATTATACTTTCTGGACAACCATTCAAAATCGTCTATGCTCTGGATCTGGATGGTGGCTTTGCCAGGGGGATTCAATAAGAACCACATTGAGATTGCCGGAAAATTAAGAGAATCAGCGACCACATGAAAAACAATTTTCTCTGACTCCTGCAATTGTTCAGCACAAACTAACATCAGGGTTACTTGCAGCTATTGTGAGCTGACTCATGGTATGACGGCCACTTAGAATATCTTCCTTTGCAGGTATCTATGAAAAAGAGGAAGGGGGGGGGGGGGGGGGGGGGGGGAAATTGTGTGCACATAGAAGGGATACTATAGTATTTTTTGGGCTGGGAATCTTCCTTCTTCTTTTTTTTTTTTTTGCTCAATTGGGCTGGGATAATGTTGGAAGTGTAAAATTGTTCCACTCAACAGGGTTCAGCTCTCTTTGCTTCATCTCTTTCATTTTTAAAATTTTTTTTTTTAGGTTTCACTTTTTCATTTTATTCTTGTTCCTCCTTTCATCCTCCCTCTATGGTGCAAGTAATATGTATGCAAAACTGAAACTTTCAAGGTAGGCTATGGCAGAGAGGTTGAACATGCATTGTGCGACAAAGAAAGGGATATTAGAGTTACCCACTAGAGGTCCAACATTAAATGGATGAGGGTTGGGATAATTTTAACTGTGTCAAAGACACATCAAATTCAGGCGAATTTTTACCAAGCTGGAGGATGCATGAGGAGCATCAACAGCTATTGAATACATTAATCACTAATCTGTATATCCTTCAATAAAAATAACTAGATATATATATTTTCAAATTATCCTTTATTCTTTTAGCAATACCAACAAGTTATTGATTGGTAACCCAAAACCACCAAAGATGTTAAGTTGAGGCATTACCATGGCAGCAGAGATGGTGGAGTTCACAACAACTGCACAAGCCAGAACATTGTCAGAGAAGACAGCATAATGATACAGCTCTGCATCTTGCAACTTTTGTTGGTTAGGGAGCTGTCTCTCCTCAGGCTGCAGGGAGAAGTATTCAGCAGTCAGCCGCATAGAAAGGCAGTGAAGGCCCTTGGGAGTGGTCCTTCCGGCAAGGCGAACAAGATATGTTGCTTGATTTTTCTGTGCCCGTACAAGCTCTTCAGTATTTTGTGTCATAGCTCGAAGCTTACTGACCATAGCAGAACAGTCTGGGTAGACAAGGCTAGCTTTAGACAATGTAGCCTCCATCTTTTCCAGTTTCTGCACAGAACTGCAAATTTCACTGTTTTTTAGATTAAAAAAAAATAGACATTTAAACCATTCCTCGTGAAATTAGAGCTCATCACGGTTTCCTTTCTTAGAACTCCACATATACAAGCAATCATTACATTCTTATTTACCGACCACAATTTCAAATACCCTCTTGATTTCCATCTCTAAAATCAAACATGTTTGCAAACTAAAAGCAACAGATAAAATCAGGCATTTTTATACCTTTCAGACAAACGTGAATCCTTGGTGGCTTGACTAAGTGCTCGTCCCACCTCTCTGATCCGCTGTTTCAAATCTTTCACTAAACGGGACTTGCTGTCTGGTGGTGCAAAGTTCAAGTATACTTTGGCTCTAATCATTAGATCTTTCATCTTTGTAATATTCACGTCTGTCACTTTATATGATTGGGAGCGTAAACTATGATCAGGCCAGGCTCTTGTTTGATTAGAATGCCCATTTTTCACCTCTTTAATCTTCTTATCAATCATTCTCCTATACTGAGAGTGTGCATTATGATCACGTTCAACTGTTGTTTGATAAGATTGCTCCTGCAACCAAACCTAAATTAAAAACAGAGGTACAAGGTTCTGCTAATAATTTATTCAAGTCAAAGAGAAGAACATATTTCCCCTGCTTAAATATACCAAAACTACATACACATATCTAAAATATCAGAATAAGAAAAAAAAAGGGGGAGGGGGGGGGGGTGGGTGTTGGGGAATGACCTTTGAACTAGAGCTTAGTGGTAAGATCTTGAAATGTTTTAGAAGGGTTTATTTTCATTATATTTATCTCATTGGCTGAGGATAATAATATTGAATAATCACATCAACACCAATAATTGATAACAAGCATTAAAAATATTGGCCCCAACATTAAAAATCCTGACATATCATCTTCATCCTCAATAAATCTTAAATTTCCAGCCAAGAAGATCCGACCAACCCACACAACATTCACATTGAACATGAAATTTACAAAGAATACTTCCTGATTTCAGAAATATAAATCTTGTTGAAAGTTCTTGAAGTACTCCTTGGATGTCTACCAAGTATTTTGATATACACCATTGGCTAATAGACTAACATGTTAGAGAAATTTGATCTGAGATATATAGAAAACCAGCACCCGCAAGGCTAACTCTTTTTTTTTGTGTTGGGGGTGGGGGGGGGGGGGGGGGGGGGGGGGGGTGAGAGTAATAACTATTAAGGCTATCTCTAAAGCAAGCATCCTCTGTTTCCCTGTTTGGCAAAGCAATTAAGACTAAGTAACCCTTCTTTGAAAATATATTTGTATTGCTTGAACTCTGATTTACAAGAATAATCACACTGCACTATTACATATTCCAAAATTTAAAGCTTTACAATTTCATTCTTGATCCTCATTTTTGTGATAATAGTGTTTATTCAATGGTCCTGTGGAAGAAAACTTTGAAGGTTAAATTTATGAACAAAACAAAAATGTGCTCAAACATTTCAATATGAAAATGTTCATTGCTAAATTCTCTATCCTAGGCCGAAGCCCTATTGTAGTTTCTCTATATTCACTCATTATAACCTCAAAATGCACAGTAAGAGCAATTAGTTGAGGTAATAGCTTAGAATGGGGTTTAGGAAAATATGAGCCCATATAAAATAATCAAAGAAGTAAAAGCAGTGGAATCCCAAAACGTTAAGATCCTAATCAAAGAAGTTATTGCAGTATGCACCATACTAAGTAATGAAGCCAGCCTTATCCTAACTGTCCGGCATCAGACAAAGATTTGAAATACTGTACACCATAAGCCACATTTTATACTACATCCTAGCATCCGCTAATATGTTTTCACTCCCTACCTTGACCAAAAAGCATTTCCATGTGTGCTTTATTATTTACTTAAACCAGTAAAATAAAAATCCGTCTCTCTAAAAACTGTGGGGAGGGGGGTGGTAATACTGCCACCTCTATCAATTCCCGTAGAAGCAAGAGCCATACGCATTATATATATGCGACATAGATTTGCATGCCAATTATATTTTGAAGCTTTTATATTTATACAGTTATGACAAGCATTGTCATTCTAAAGGTTGAGATTTCCATAAATTGCAGAATTTTATCCCGAGGGATCATGTGGAAGGATATAGGTGTCAATGCAATTTGCTGTACTATAGTCTCAATTACAACCTGCCCTGAAATGAGCATATACTTGCATGAATACATACCTTCTCCCCCGCCATTGATGATATTTCTCTTTGGTGAAACTGCTGAGCTTCTTCTCTTTCATGATTAGTTTCTGAAATATATGGAAACTACAATCAGGACCACAGTCAACAAAGAGAAAGCAAGATAGATAGAAACGGAATAGATGCGCCTAACAATGCCAATACCAACCATTTCTCTCCAAAAGGTCAGTGATGTCTCCGTCATTTTCAGATTCCTGAGTCTCGCTATCCTCATTAGCACTATAATTAACTACCCTATCTTCATAAATAACTTGTTTCGGCCCTTTCAAGTCTTCCCGAGCTTCCTAAAATCGCAACAAAGACAGAAATTTGGATACATAAATAATTATTTTAAAAAAATAAAAATCAAAATAGAATGTTAACACTTTACATAAAACTCTATCGAACAATAAATAAATAAAAAATAAAAAAACCTGCTTGATCGCATTAAGTCTCGAAGCAGCATCAGTCCTATATTTCTGCAGCAAACAAGGAAATTATATCTTCAATCTCCATAATAAAATATAACAAGCACACTCCATTCAGTTGCTAAGAAAGTCTAATTACAGTCAGATAAATAAAATCAAAATTACAAAACTTAGATTATTTCACAATCTTTATAATTTCAGTCTCCAAGAAAGTAAAACCTCCACTTAACTGATCCTAAGCAGGATTTCATTTCTCCTAAACACCAAAAAAAAAAAAAAAAAAAAAAAAATCACAAACATCAAGGCTTTCAATATTCTCTTCCGTTTTTGTTTTCGTTTTCTCAGTAACCAAACAGAGCATAACTAACATAAAAATTATTTATAAATAAATAAAATAAGAAGCGATAAACATACAATAGCAGATAAATCCTCAACAAATTCTTTCCGTCCTGCAAAAACAAATTCACAAATACACGATCAATCATTAGGAACCATTCGACTTCAATATACAAACTATCGAATCACGTATATACATATAAATATAGATTATATGAATGAAAAGAAGAAGAAAAAAATACCGATGGGAGAAAGGTGCTTGAGCTTGATGGTGACGAAAATGATTGGAATTAAGACGGAAACACAGAGCAGAAGGAGGAGGAGACTCCTCACGCATCGACGAAAGTGCTTCATCGATGAGAGGCGTAGACGAAGAAACTCTCTCTAAGTCTTCTAGGGTTTCCAATCCTTCTCGGAATGCACATTTCACGCACGCTTTCAGATCACTCTCGATTCAATGCTTCAATCACAAGCAACACATAACCAAAGATCAATACCAACACAAAAAATAAAGCAAGCGTTTCAGATATTATTCCTTTTTTTTTTTTTTTTAAGCTTTGAGATTTAGAGAGAGAGAGTTTTAGAGAGAGAAAGATAGGGAGCTTCAGCCATGTTCGGGACTCTGAGGGGGGGAAGGTAGTTTCTGTTTCTGTTTCTGTTTCTTTTATTTATTTATTTATTTATTTTTATATTTATATATATATATTATTGTTTAATGAAATTTATTTTATTGGGTGTGCGATATTATTTTAGATATGGATGACGAGGCAATCATGGAGTTGGATGTGGGGCATGGATGGTGTATGATGATGGAGTATTACACCGTGTTTCTATGTTTTAATGGTCGCGATGACGATGATGTTAATGTTCATGATGTGATTGGTCACAAACTCGCATGGCAGGCATCGGTCGTTGATCTTGATCATGTTAATGATGATGATGATGGGTTTGATGTGATGGTGTTTTGGCAGCCAGCAATGTTCATTTTGTTCTCTCTCTCTCTTTTGTTTTGTTTTGTTTTCATTTCATTTTACCATTCAGATTTCAGGTTCTTATTATTTAACAGAAAAGGTTAAAAAAGGTTTCTATTGAATTGAATAGATAAATGGGTTAAAGTAGGAAACAGCCTCAGCCCTGAGTGAAAAGTTAGATATCATATCAGATCCCAGGAATACGAGGAAGGTACAAGATTGTATATAATAAGTCTAAGATTAAACATAAAATTGATATCAAGGACCAACAAATTTTATTAATCTAAAGGAGATTACAATAAGTTAATTTTTGTACTAAACATGTGACGGGAAGTTTGTACATATATGAATGATCATTTTCCGTTGATGTATGTGCAATGTCTTGGTGCTAAATGTTAATAGAGTGAATCACAATTATTAACACAAAGCATATATTAATATTTCGGTGAAATGATAAACAGATTCCTTTTTTTTTTTTTAAGTTTTTATTTTTTATATAAAATGTTTTTTTTACTATATTTTTATTTCCATAAACGTGGTACAATTATTGATCAAATCAATTTTTCAAAAATTTGCGTTTTTATTGGGATCCTTAGCTAGGAAGTATAAACCCACCTTGCTTTTCTGTGAACTTGGATGCTGGAGTAATAAAAGAGTTTGGAATTGTATTGGTACTATAAATCACACTTAAAGCTGCCGAAAGTCTTGCCTAAACTTATGTGTTATGACACATTGACACAAAGTCAACAACTTTAAACTTAACTCTTTTTTTCGTTTTGCCATATGTGTCGGTTTTGGTTATCCAACTCAA
Source organism: Quercus ilex subsp. ballota (assembly GCA_032727855.1). Classification (NCBI taxonomy): domain Eukaryota; kingdom Viridiplantae; phylum Streptophyta; class Magnoliopsida; order Fagales; family Fagaceae; genus Quercus; species Quercus ilex. The sequence goes on from CM064919.1 coordinate 43,139,421, forward strand.
ACCTAACTCTTTCTCAAAAAAAAAAAAAAAAAAAAAAAAACTCAAACCTAACTAGTAAGAAATTCATAATTAAAATGAGTAAATGTTAAGCTCTCAAAATCCACAAGTCAAATCAATACATCGGTTATACATTCTTCTTTCTTGCCTTTAATAATTAAATGCCTTCTTTCTTGGGAGAGGATGGGCCAATGGGGGGATAAAAAGAAAAGAAAAAAAAAATAGGAGTACAATTTGGATTTTTTCTTTTTTCTTTTTTTTTGAAGGGACAATTTGGAGTAAATAGAGTGTGAGCAATTTTTGAGATTGAATAGGCCTATCATTTTTTTTTTTTTTTTTTTTTGAGAATCGAATAGGCCTATCTTGGGTTTAAAAATCAAATACAGTATGAAACAACCTACCACGGGCTTTTGTTTTTGTTTTGTTTTGTTTTTTTTAATCTTAATTTAATTGGAATTTAAAGCTTAAAGATTAGACTTTGGGTTATCTACAATCTGATCAATCAAACTTAGTAGAATCTTTTTATAAAAAAAAAAAAAAAAAGTAGAATCTATCATTACTCATTTTTCATACATGATATTGAATTGATTTGGATTCGAACTAATTTAAAATTTTAATTTACATTATTATGATTTACTCTTTTTTTTTCCAATTCATGTTTAGTCTTGTAACTCAATTAGTTATTAATACTTTACGATATTACTATAGATTCAAATCTTACCCTCTCCATTATTGATTTATTAATATAAAAAATAGCTGGATTCTATGAACCTGAAATTTTAAACATTTTAATGGATGAGACGGGCATGATTGTGGTTGAAGCGAGACAGATATTTTTTGCAAAGATACTTACAAGAACAGTAAACTGTAGCTCGATAATATGTGTCTTCAAAGTAAAAATAAAATGAAGATATTCTAGGAGTTGGGAGAGCCTTCATAGTAGTTCCTACACAGGAGAGAGAGAGTAAAACATTTTTATTATAGGGACGTGGTAGCACTTTAGGAGGTTCTAGGTCCTAAGATTAGACTTTTCTTTGTTTGGCTCGTTAAATATTGGATGTCTAAACCTATAATTATAATGGCTTGTGGAACGTTGTAGACTAGTCGGGTGATGGTGAAGTGAGAAGCACCGTGAAAGTGACAATTGATGATAGCGAATTACCGATAATTACTACTATCTTAACAGTTATCACATATATATTATCATTGTTGATTGTTGATGGCTTTTAGCTGAGTTGTGCGGTATAGTACAAGTGTACAACAACTTTGTGGACCCAGAAAACTTTTTTTCTTCATTTTTTTTTTTTTTTTTTTAAGGACAGATTTCAAATTTCCTTTTTTCTAAATAATAGTACATTTTTAAGAAAGGAATATTAATTTTGCGTAATTTGTATAGAGTGGCTATCAAAATAGGAAAGGAAAATTAATATATGGGCCAACAGAAAAGGAAGGAATGTCTTATATCTTGCACTCTTGCTACTTCTTTGGTACACTAACTATACCTACTGCTTAGAAAATGGAGGTTGTTTTCTCCATTTTGGACAACCAAAGAGAGGTGGTCATGTTAGCCACTCGCAGTTTAAAAGGATAAAAAATTTCCGGGAGCTTGGTTATCCATCCAGCATGAAATCGCTTGTTCATTGGAGGTGGAGTAATTCTTAAATATTTTTGGAGTACAGAAAATAATACTTCATTCTCTCACATTCATAAATACTCATTAAATTTATGGTAAGATAGCATCATTTCTTCAAATACATAAGAATTTTTCAGTATTTTTTTTCTTTTACTTGAAAAAAAAGATTACGAGGTGAAAAGGTACTATTAATTGATATAGTAGAGCAATATAGAAATAAATGAGAACACTTCTGGTAGTGGTTGGAACGGGACAAAAATTTCGCAATATCAACGCCCACAAAACAAATGATAATAAAAAAGGAATTTTAAAAAGGCGGAATTATATTCTCAATCAGCGTTTGAAAGATGGAAATGGAATAGAAGCCAAAAACGTGAACAGCTTTAATTGTTCAAGAATTTAACCCTTTTATTATTTATTATTGACTGCATCTCATCATCATAGTACCAAATAATTGAAGGCCCCATTAGTGGGCTCTTTTTTCTTTTTATTTATTTATTTTTTATTTATGAAAGGTGGGATCTTTTTATTGACACATTTTATCAAATCTTTTGTGCTTTAACTTAAGGAAAAATGGTGTGATTAAAGGAATAAACTGGTTTTATACTTTTACTACTTCCTCTCTCTCTGATATAGTCAACATATATCTCTAATGCAACACCCCTCTACTCATAGATTAAAATTTGAAATTAAGATAATGTGGATAAATTCATTATAAATAAAATCACTAAACTGAAAAAATAAAATCTAATAATATTAAAAAAGATAAAAAGAGCACGCGTTTAGCGCATTTATCATCCACAAAATTAAGTGCAAATTAGAGAAGGAAAAGGAAAGGGAATCTCCTAAAAATTGGAATCGAAATATAGAATAACGTATGCTAATTGCCATCGCTCTCTTCAACTCGCCTGTACGGCTGTACCTACCTTCGTTATTACTATTATTACTATGGAAGGTGAGAAAGACTTCTGTCACCTGGCCTCTCTTTCTCTATGTCTCACGCGCCTATACACTGTGGATGATCAGGATAACCATCCAATTTCCGAATAATACATTTCTCTACCAACGCAAAAACTTTAGGGCGTGTTTGGTTATATGGTTTGATCAACAGTTTTCATTGTTTATATAACATAGTATGTATTTTTATAATACTTTTTTACCACATGTATTTCTAAAACACTTAAACAACTTTACTAGAACAACATTACTAAACAGGCAAGTGAGCGTTTGGCTTCAGCTTAAAAAGCTAATTTATTTTATTATTCAGCTTACTTTTATTACTATTCATGGCCCGCGGCACTTTTTGGTACTATTTATGGGTCTCACTGTACTATTTCAGCTAACTTTTACTTTTATCTACAATACTTTTAGCAAAAACTTTTCAGTGATCTCAAATAGATTCTAATAGTTTTTTATTTTTATTTTTTTTTGTACTAATTATTTGTGACCTGTTGATAAGTGTATAACAAAAATATTATTAGTAGTTTGATGTTACAAAAATCATAATTTACCTTTTAAACAAGTTTTTTCAAAAAGAACGGTGAAACTTATAATTATGTCCTAACTAACATTGCTTCTGGAAAGTGAAAGCCACCACATATGATATATCTCATTGCTCAGTTGGCGGCCAATACAGCATTTCTTCGAGTGAGAAATTATTAGGTGATTGATTGCCATCAGTTAAATCGGTGGATGCACGTCTCCTATTAAAACACTGCTACATTCATAAAATATTGGTAATAAGAAGTTTTAGCATTAGTTGTGTGAATTTTGATTACAATGTTTTGATACTTTTGAAAGACACCCCAAACATTTTTCGCTTTTAAAACCACGAATACCCTTCTTCCTACAAAATAAAAACAACAAAGTTTTTATTTTAAACTTATATTTTGATCCCTAAACAATATGTCAAAATTCAATTTCATCCTTAAACTATCAATTTTGTCAATTTATTCCCTAATATTTTTGAAAGTGACTTAATGTTACTATTATCCTCATTTGCAATCAAAATTCGTTTTAAAATTATTTGCTCTTGGTCCTTTTTTATTATTATAGAAGAATACATTTTCTGTCCTTATTTTATAATATATATATATATATATATATTGAAAGAGTTTCAACCCATGGTATCAGTTTTTGATGATAACTCTTTATCTTCAAACCAAAACACCAATCAGTTTTTTATATAGGCGAAAATTAAACCTTAGATCTTTTATTCAACCATCAAAGACTTTACTACTTAAGCTAACTAAAACCCACATCATATATAATATATTGAAGTGGAAGTTCACAAAATAATTTAAATTAAATTATACTTGTACTTCAATTTTGTGCCAATTTTTCTTTAAATTGCACTCTAATTTGATGCCAAGTATCTTTAGATTCTAAATATACTTTTATTTCATGTCAAGTATCTTCCAATTATTCTGTCGTTCTTGTCAAGTATATTTACATGCAAATTTATAAATCTAAACTTAGAAATTATATTAAAAAAAAAAAAAAAGACTCAATTACACAAGTGTACATGCATTGGTTACAAGCTAATATTAGTGATGATTAAAGTTAATTATAGGTCAAATCACTTGATTTATAAAGCAATTTCATGAAAATTTCATGATAAAATCGAATGCACATAATTTAAGGTCCAAATTGTAATTTACATAAATTATTACTAAAATCATATTTCTAATTGAATAATGTTACAACCACAAATTATTTTACAATATTTTTACAAAATGTTGATGTGGCTAATCTCTTATTGGTTTTCATTTAGGCCCACCATTAATATCACTTTGTCATTTACCAATAATTACTCACTACATCAGTAGTTTGTAAATTTTTTTGTAAAGTAGTTTGTACCTTTGACATTATTCTTTCTAATTTATAGATGTCTTTAACCAAGAGTTTTATATCTTAATGGTATTTATTGATATCCTTTCTAAGGAGAGTCAAAATTTGAATTCCATCTCTCACACTTAAATGTTTAATAAAATAGATTTTTTGGAACAAAAGATATGCATTCATATCCCACCATTTAAAGAAAATAATTAATTTATCATATCAAATGTTCAATTAATATAGTAATAGCTACACCATTATTTAAAAAAAAAAAAAAAAAAAAAAAAAAAAAAAAAAAAAACCAACTCATCATGAGTTGCCATGTTCCTTATATGGAACGAAACAGAACTTGTACAAAACCCCTTGTAAACATCTATTTCATTTTCACTAAAGGTGAAAGTTGTTTACAAAGTATTGTGCCAGTAGGAATCATCAATAGGTTTTTCCATTTATTTATTCTCGAAATAAACCAATATCAAATCCATGACCTTGACGTGTAGGTCTAATTATATATATAATTCAAGCACTAGTCATATTGATTAACAGTGGAGATAGCAATAGCCAATAGCCAATAGCATACTGCCCAACCATTTATCTCATTCATTTTAATATTATAATTTTTTTTTGGTAGAAAGGAATTTCATTAACGAAAAGAACTAAGGGGAACAAGGTAGATCAGAAGAGTATATGCTGTGGTACATACCAGCTTTATCAGAGCTTAACAAGTCCAACAGGCGGGTCATGAAATAAAACAAAAGATCTATCCTGATGAGATCCTAACCGAGCCAAAAAATCAGCACAAGAATTAGCCTCACGAAAACAATGTTTGATTCGAACTAATATTATAATTGACACTTGTCAATCTTCTTTAACTCAAAAGAACATTTACTTCTCTTGTAAAATTGAGTATAAAATATGGTGATTGGTTAGAGAAAAATACGAGTATGTCCGCATTTCCTATTTCCTTTTGCAGTCTGGAAATTATGGCTGCATAGGAATGATTTGGCCTTTAAAGAGAAGCGGACCAACCCAAATCTGTATAGAGGCGTGATGCATGCAGCCCAGGAATACATGTATTGCGTGAGTAAGGCAGATAGAAGGGTCACTAAAGCATTGATTCGGGTCAAATGGAACAGGCCGTGTAATGGCTGGTATAAGCTGAATTCGGATGGGTCAACTTTGGGGAATCCTGGAAGGGTAAGCGATGGTGGTCTAATCCGTGATTCGAGAGGAAGATGGATTAAGGGATTAAACACCGCACAAGATGAATGAGTAAACTAACCTACCATAAAGGCAATAGTAAAAAATAAATTTAAGAAAAAAAAAAAAAAACAGTGAAATTGTAAATTGCACGCGCCTAAGCATGAGAGTGAAACCTAAAAATAACAGTGGTTTCAAACCTTTTCCCCTCCAATTTTTTAACTCAAACATTCCAATTCCACTAGCTGCCACTAAAAGCCATGCAAATATCTGAGAGTCTCAGACACAGAGCTCCCAAAGATTCCACCAATGTCACCGCTCTCTTCTTCTCCAAAACCCAACCCTCTCTCAACCCCTAATCCCAAAACCCAAATTCCAAGCCCCACCAATCTCTCTCAACTCTCAACAACACAAAACGTACACTTGGACTCGGTGATTAACATCATGCCAATTCACTAGTAACACCAACCAGCCTTACATTCACTTTATCCAATCCTCACCTACTTTTGTACATTGCAGCACCAACATAACTGCTTATTTTCCTCATTAAAGATGCGGCAGTGATTGCTCAGAAATGGGTCGAGACGGGTTATTGGTTCCAGTGGAGAGTAGTACTCAAACTCAAGTTAGTTTAAAGAAGAAGACAGCGGTTTCAAGGAGCTGGATTTCACTAGACCACAATGGGGAGAGTTCCATATTGGATGCGGACAAGTATGCTATTATGCGCCGTGTTCAGATTAACGCCAGAGATCTTCGGATTCTTGATCCTCTGCTTTCATACCCTTCAACTATTCTTGGTAGAGAAAAAGTTATTGTTCTTAATTTGGAGGTGTGTCAATTTCTTGCTTCATATTCAACTGTGTGTTCAACTTTATTAATTTTCTTTTAATTGACTTAAATATTTAGCTAATTTAAAATTTTTTCTTTTCTGGGGTTGTTTTTGAGTTCTGCTCTTCAGCACATTAAAGCAATAATCACTGCAGATGAGGTAAAAAAACCAAAATTCTACTTCCTCTTGTTTGCTTATATGATATATTGGGGTTTTGGGGAAGCAGTGATTTCTTAAGGTCTTGAAGGGTGAACTTTTAACTTTACTTCAAAGTTTAAACAGTACTAGTATTTTTTTTTTAGTCTGTCCTGTTTTGAGTGTTTGGTAGGTAGGTATGACCAAAATTCAGTTGGTTTCAATTTCAAGTGAATTGGAGTCAATTCTTTTGAGGCAAATGATCCTTTGGTTTTTGTAGGTATTGCTTAGAGATCCATTTGATAATAACGTAGTTCCTATAATTGAGGAGCTACGAAGGCGATTGCCTTTAGGAAATGCAGTTTACCAGGGCCAAGGAGAAGAAGAAGAGCACCCAGGCGTTCAACATGATGTTGAAAGTGGTGAAGGAAATGGTAAGACTTCGTTCAAGATGTTTTTATGGGTGTTTTTGGCCTATTTTGATGCTCTATGATGTTAAAAATAAGAAAAATGCTTCTTTAGTTTTTGGGATGGAAAGTGAGTCATGTAGACCAAGAAAAATGCTGAAGTTGCTACCAATGTTACCATAACAAACTTACAAATTGATGTGGCAATGAATGTGATTGGTGTTGTGGTAACAACAAAAATAAATAAAATTTAGAATTACTTTATTGTTGTATGTTTAAAAATTAACGCATCAATTTGTAAAGCCTATGTAGTAAATTTTGTAATAGCTGTAGCATCACTCTAAATAATATTTCCAAGAATAGTTTCATTTTCTTGTTCATAAAGCATTCTTATCATTATAAATTTTGTTAGTGCACTATCACTACTATTGCTTATGGCTCAAATGTTCGATTCTTTGATATCATAGCAATTTGTTTTATATGCAATGCAGAATTTCCATTTGAATTCCGAGCCTTAGAAGTTGCACTAGAAGCCATTTGTAGTTTTCTTGATGCACGCACAAGAGAACTAGAGAATGAAGTTTATCCAGCCTTAGATGAGCTGACCTCCAAGGTTAGAACCTTGTTTACTCAGCCTTAGATGTACTTAGGAATCTGAATTATTGCTTGTATGCTGTTTCCAATTCACATGTTTATATTACTTAAAGCTATATCATATTGCCCCTATAGTTCATTTCCAGTGTAATTGGGTTGGCTTTTTAATTAATAAAAGTTTTACATTACTTATAAAAAGAAGAAGCTATATCATAATAAAATTTCCTTGCATACAATTAAGTTTCATATCTATGTCAGCGTTGCATCTTTTGTTGAATTCTGAAGCAGAGTGGTTGCATTGCACAAATCCATAGAGCTACTATATTTCTAATTTCACTATTTGCAAATGGAAATAGTGATGTCATCAGCATCAAATGCATAGCAAGCCAACAGCGGTCACTCCTACATTCTTTTGGCATTTCATTGAATGTGTAAATCTCATTTCTAGTTCAAAATACAGGGCAGATTATTAGGATTGTACACTAAACCAAGAACCACTTTTAAGTTTTATCTAAGCAATTGCTATTAAAATTTGTATACTAACTCTAAAGATTGAATTTTTGGGCACCATGTCTAGGTGATAATATGGAATAGAACATTTAGAAATAACTATTTTGATGTGCTTCGTGTTGTGTTGAACTAAAATGCTGCATAGATTTCTGATTACTAGTTTATCTCTACAAGGCAACAAACTAAGAATTAAAATCAATCACAATAGACTAAATTATGGGGACTGCACAGTAGATTTTCTAGGGAATTGTAGAAGTTCTCAAGGAAAATGCTTGAGGTAATTGTATGATACACAAGAACTTACCTGTGATTTCAAAGCACAATTAATACAGGATGTCAGTAATAAGTTTTAGTTCCAATAGGTCTTTGTGGTCATAAATCCTAAGCTCAATAATAATGACTTGTTCTAGTTTTTGTATGAATGATAGAGCAATGTTAGATACTTAAACATTTCACTTCTAACTTGATGATATAACAGATATAACCTTTAATGGTTGAAAAATGATTTGTGGAGAATATGAAATAGTTGAAAGATATCCTTTCCAGGTTGAGTTCAAATTGATAATAATGTATTTATAGTTGATGAAATTTATAGTTGATGTTTTCAAGTATCTAGGTGGGCTACATGAATCCTATATAGGTCTAGGGCACAAATATTTTCTGCACTTAGGAACTTGAAGTTGTGGTGTTTTTGCCAATTTACTATGTTTTAGGACTGTCAGCATGATCAAGCTGATAGCCTGATTGTAAGATTTGTTGTTTGGTCTTTCATTAACTGTAGATTAAATACGCATACATAATAGAGTTTAGATAATAAACTTTTTGTTTTCTGGTAAAACACCTACCATAATATGCAGATTAGTAGTCGTAATTTGGATCGCGTGCGGAAATTGAAAAGTGCAATGACAAGGTTGACAAATCGGGTTCAAAAGGTATGTTGATATCTATATGGCATCTGGAATCTATTTAATTGAGCTAAAAATAAAATTCTTTGCTTTGTTTATGTGGTTGGTTAAATATCTATTGCTTTTATACAAGAATATAATTTGCTTTAGGAGGTTGGCTAACTTTTAAATTGAGTGAGCATAGGAGTATAGGATTTCGGATAGTGCTGCTGGGCATCTTATTTTAAAATTATACTTTGTAGCATTGTCCATCCTATTCCGTAAGAAAGTGGATTGGCAGGGGGGGGGGGGGGGGGTTACCTATAGACTACTTTACGGATACTTGTCAACAATGATGGAGGACTGGATTTTAGAGTAATCTTTATTTTGGCTTAAGAGTTTTCAGCTCTTGATATGTTGTAAATGACCGTACTTATTAGCTTACTTGGAAAGTTCCTATTATTCATGCTCCAAAAGAACAACCTCTATTTTTTTGGATGCTGGAAAGTTAAAGAGAGAGTTAACAAGTGAACTTTAAAAAGATTATTAAACTTGCAAACTCTCGGCAAAAAAAGGGAATAGGATCAGGGTGATGGCAGGATCACAAGCTAAAGGATGTTAACTGAAGATGAGAAGTCTCTAGAGAGTGAAAAACAATTGGAGGGTTCTTTCACCTTGAGAGTACTGACAGCCAAAGAGAACAAAAATGAGAGTGGCTGCTTTTAGATGGAAGCTATAAAATTCTTAGCAGTAGTGCGTGCAACTTAAAGCTGATGCTGTTATTGGTTAATGGATATGGGTTTTTTATTGGCATTTTGGTTTTCTCAGGTAAGGGATGAACTTGAACAACTTCTTGATGATGACGATGATATGGAAGACCTTTACTTATCAAGAAAGTTGGCTGGGGCATCTTCACCTGTCAGTGTCTCAGGTGCTCCTAATTGGTTTCTTTCCTCTCCTGTTATAGGCTCAAAGATATCGAGAATAAGTAGGGGAAGTGCAGCAACAAGTCAAGGAGAGACTGATGTTGAGGAGCTTGAAATGTTGCTCGAGGTTAAAATTTTCATTTAATTGTTTTAGGTTTTGCTAAAACTAAAACTAATGTCTAATTTCGTACTGGAATATTTTGCAGGCATACTTTATGCAAATTGATGGCACAATGAACAAATTGACTACGGTATGCATCAACCTGTCCTAACATGTTTTCTGTTCCTGATACAGTCTAACATATATGGAATCCAAATTATCTGCAATGATGTAGAGTTGAATTGAAAGAACTTATCTAGCACCTTCTTTCTGTTTCTTCTTGGATCATATTGATGCTATGTTAAATAATCTTTTCTGATCAGCTGCGTGAATACATTGACGACACAGAGGATTACATCAATATCCAGGTGACCAGTTGGACAACTCAAATCTTTTTGTATATTCTAATTTCATTTTCTAATAATGGAACAACAGGAACCTCATAAATCCGATGTCTGTGATGAATTGAAATGAGAATAAGTAGCATTAGGCTATAAGGCTAATACTGGAGAACTAGAAAGTAGAACTATAATAAAGTTGGTCCAATACAGTTTTTGGAGGTTTTTTGATAATTTGAAATATCCCACTTTTTGAATTACTTCTTCTGTGAAATTTGAAGCTTCTCACCTAAATGATCAAAACCCCCTAGGCTTGCTTGTACCCTTAAAAGCATTTGGACTAGTATTGCATTCTAATCTCTTTTGCATCCCTTGTTGCAGCTTGATAATCATCGGAATCAGTTGATTCAGGTATTATCTTTGAGCTCTAAATAAATCCCTTTTCTCTGTCAAGGTTTATTGACCTCTATCTCTCCTCATCATCACCAAGCTTCTTTTACTGTTCTTTGCAATTGAGCTGGCCATAATCTATTTTCATATAATTCTGGCTAAAACAATTCCATCTACATTATGTCTATGAATTTGATCAAACTTATTCTGTTCTTTGTGGCAGCTAGAACTATTCCTAAGTTCTGGGACTGTTTGTTTGTCTGTGTACTCTGTGGTGGCTGCAATATTTGGCATGAACATCCCAAATATATTGAACGATGACCATGGATACGCATTTAAATGGGTATGTATGGTTCATAATCTCAAAATGGAAATAAAATTAGATCACTGAAGAACTTAACAAAGCTTTCTGTCCATGTCTTGCCAGTATGCTTGATGACTCATATGATTTACTTATCAACTTTCCTTTCTTATGGCCTTTAGGTGGTGATCCTCGCAGGAGTGGCTTGTGCATCTCTCTTCTTATCAATAATTTCATATGCTCGGCACAAAGGTCTAGTTGGTTCTTGAAATTTATATAACCAAGTTGGAAGGATATTATACATTATCAAGCTTGCAATATTACCTGAAGTCTGGTGAAATTGAGGAGCATGACTACAACTCGATTTATCCAATTCAAGTGCCACCTCATGCAGTGTTTTTTCTCCATGAGATGTACAATACAGATTGGTTCATGGGTTCAATTGTAATTAGCTATTAAATCGGCTAAAAGTTGGTTACATGAAATAGCAACTGTTGGGATAACAATGTCAAAGTTGCCTTGGTCCGTGGGCACAAATCAATGCAGCAGAGTTATACAGTGGCCCAGTACGTGGCATGGTCTGAGGCTCTACAGGAGTAGCATTCATTTGGATAAAACATGAATCTTTATCTTAATATATACTGACCCGTTTCATATATAGGACTAGGAGGGAGGGTACCATTGTATTTGTATCATGTTCAAACATCCGGGGGGCCCTTTGATTGATTTAAATTAAGCTTGTGTTTGTGTTGTGTTGTGAGACACACTCTTGGAAGGAGCAGCACGCGGCTATTCATTCATTACTACTACCCTCTTTTAGCATTGTTGTCAACAAAATCTCATGTTCTGGGCCCCTTTGGATGGTAGGTCATTTTTCCAATAAATGATTACCCCATTGGTTTGTTGAAACAATTAGATAGGGTTGAGGCGGCAGGTGCAACTTTATATGTACTCAATCAATCTTCAAAAAAAATTCTAGAATTTCAAGGGCTGGAAAACATTTTGTCCAGACACACCCCGCCAAAAAAAAAAAAGTTATCAAGTTTATAAAATTTTATTAACTAATAATTTATTATTTGTTCTTCATATGATTTTGGACTAGAAACTGAAAAGTAAAAAAATATATATATAGGGTATCAAAAAAAAAAAAATATATATATATATATATATACACATATATATAGGCTATAGGCTATAGGCTTTTTTTTTTTTTTTTTTGATGGGCTATAGGCTATAGGCTATAGGCTATAGCATATCTCATCCGATCCACTGATAGATGGAGTTAACCTTCAACCTACCCATTGGGACGTCTCATAGATATTTTCCCCCATAATTGTCTGGTATACGTGGGACAATAGAATTGTACGTGTCCACAAGCAGAAGTACTCAAAAATTTATAAACAGTGGTATTGGTTTGTTTATGTGTGCAAGAGATGCGTTATTTCTATGAGGATATGCAACACAACTTATTGTCAGGTGTAAGTTGAGTGGATATTCTGAAATTTGTAAAAATCAGACCATTATCTATTAAAGGTTAGGTGCTAATTATCTGTTTAGCTAAAAAATATCTGTCAAATTAAGTTTTGTATAAAAGAAATAAGGAACCTAACATTCATATATGATGATGCATAATCAGAACACAGGAAATGAACCTCCACTTTATTTCTTATACCCAATTGTAAAAAAAGACATGTCCATATTAAAAAAGTATAAACATTTTGGGAGTATATGATATAGGTTAAAATTGTTATAGTTAGAGCTGAACTGATTTGGTAGTTACTTTTGACTTTGTGAGAGAGGTTGAAGAAAACAGGTGGAGTACGTGAGTGAAGAAGCATAGGATAGGACGAGGATGTAGAAGAGAGAGGCAGAGGAGGGTTCTTGTATTGTAATTTGTAAGTAATAAAACTCAAAAAGAGAGATGGGAATGATCCGTGACATGATATGAATAGAATATCAACAAAATTTGTAATTCTCATTCCTTCCCGTGAGCCACATGGCAGACCTTCATGGCAGACCTTTTTGACTTTCCAAATTCCTTCCAACATAGACAACACAAAAAATAAAATTATGAAATATCAAACTGACTCTGTGTGTGTGTTTGTGGAGAGTCCTAACTTTATTATGCCAACGGAATGACACTTTTGGATGTACGGATTTAACATGTTTACGCTATCCTTCTTTCTTTCTCCTATTGGTTTTGGTTTTGGTTTTGGTTTTGTGGAGCTCAGTCATAACTTAATCTTATTAAAGAAGACGAAAAGCATTTTGGCATTGGTTGGTGGAAGTTTAAGCAAGGATCACCCTCTCCCTCTCCTATCTTTACCGTGTAAATTGTAAAGCTTACGTCTCTCTTTAAAACTTTATAACATCAAACTGCAAATACCTAAATACTAATTATTTTTCTCAATCTTCAAATTTTGATTAGTTTTTATATTCTGCTTCAAAATTGTTTCTTTTCGAAACATCAAAAATACCAAGACCTCTATACTCTATAGTTTTAGGAAATGCCATTATGATATTTGATTTTTCCATTTTTTCTACATGCATCACTTTTGTTTTATACTATTATTTTAATTATAAATCTTTCTCTTCATCTACCATAGTGAGTTTCTCTCCACACACACACACACACACAAAAAAAAATCTGCCTTAGTGAGTAATTAGCACCTACTAATCATCCCAACGAAATTTGTTAACGAATAAAAACAAATATTATGTTTAATAAAAGACAAGTTTTTTTTTTTGGTTGAGAACAAAGACAAAATTTAACTACACTTCTTCAAGTACTATAAATTTTAGTTTTTTGGTCAACTTTAAATATGTAATCTTGAAAACTGTAATTATATAATAGCAAGGAAGCTGTATTGGTAAAAAAAAAATACTAATAAACCACATAATTCTATTGCATGCATAGGTAAAAAAAAAAAATATATATATATATATATATATTTATTGATGATTTCATTAAAAAAAATTAGTTGTGTTTAATAGATGCTACACCTTTTTAACATTTTTTTTTTCTCAAACTTTTAACATTGGATAATTGAAAAATAAATCAAATGTTATTATTATTATTTAAAACTATGGTTAATTTTTATATTTATACATAAATTCAATCCATAATTGAATGGAAATCTTTTCTTTAATCAAATGCTGAGTTGGCAAAGAAAACCCACTGTCCTAAAAGAAAAGAAAAGAAAAGAAAAGAAAAACATTGGATTTACCACAGTTTGCTAACATGCGCTGGTGCACACATTAACACCACCAACCCCCGCATAACACGCCGTTGTTAAGTACACGAAAACCCGTGCGCACTGGGAGCGCACGTTATCCTCACCGTAACATATCTCAGCTGTTGAACCATTCTATACCCTTTCAAACTCAACCAAAAAAAAAACAAAAAAACAAAAACAAAAGAGTTAAGTTAAAAACAAAAGAAAACAAAACAAGGAAGGCAACTCTTGGTTCATGCTTTATTCTACGAAGAAAAGCCTCCCCCTCTCATCGATTCAGATCAATCACCCAAACTCTCTCTCTCTCTCTCCAAATCCAACAAAACCCACGTCGAATCCTCACAAATCTCACCGACCCATTTCGTATTCTCAAGGTCTGACTCACCAGCTTTGCTTTTCTCCACCGATCAACAACCTTATTGCTGTCTCTACTCTCTCTGTGTGTAACTCTCTATCTCTATGCATTAATTTCTTCGTTTGCCACCGTATTTGTTTGGTTATTCTTGCTTCTAAGTTGTGTTTAATGCAGCTGAACTTTGAGAAATGGACGTAAATTCTGTGTGCGCGCTTGTGGTGCTGGCATGCAGTGTGTGAACACGTGGGGGTGAGACTGAGGGAGAGATAGATAGAAAGAGACGACCTTTGGGAAATGGCGAATCAAGTGGTGAGAGTGAGGAGGGAGACAATTGTGGCGTGCATGACTTGTCCTTTGTGCAATAAGCTCTTTAGAGATGCCACTACCATTTCTGAATGCCTTCATACGTGTGAGTCTCTCTCTAATCTGTGTTTTTTAATCTTCTTGCTTTTAGATTTTCTCCTTTTTGTAAAATTTGGGAGATTTTTATATGTGGTTGGGGCATTTTTAAGTTTTGATTATATGGGTTGTGCTTATTTTGTGGTGTGTTGTCTGGGTTTGGCTTGTTTTGCCTGTTATTGATCTGGGTGTTGGGTCTTTTAGGATTCTTCTGATTTTTGGGATCTTTGTTCCTCTATCTGTCTGTTTGTGTGTCTTAGTTTTTGGAAATGAAAAGCCTTTCAATCCAAACTATTACTTTTGGTAAACATGTTCCTGTTTCATAAATATTCTTAGTGATGAAAAAGATTTGGATGTTTGACTAATAGTAATAGTCAAACATATATGACTAGTATATGATGGAGGGCCTTTTGTTATAGTGTCTAAGTAGCACTGCACTCATGCAAGATGTCTTTTAGGATTATATCCTAGGACACAACGTAGTTTTCTGGGCTTTGGGTGTGCTTGCCAATGGGCGAGCCCAGGATACAATAATTTTGGAAGTTTTCGCTATTGGAAGTTTTCAAGAAATAATTTTGTATGTAATTCGTCAAGTATTATTTATTGCAGTCAGTAAATTCTGTGATCACATTGCTTGGAAGCCTCTTCTTTTGGTCAAAATAAGGACCGCTGTAAGCATTATGTGTGAAAGGAGATTTTAAGTTTTGACTTATATTCATTCAAGATTGTAGTTTCCCTTTGTTTGAGTGGTCTGAATTCAGAAACTGCTACTGGAAAGAATGTGTCCGTTGCAAGTAATGCTCAGTACATATAAATATGCTCATAATCTACCATGCTTCCTCATATTTCCATGCTCAGTACATATAAATATGCTCAGAATGTGTCCGCTTCGGAGTTCATAAGGGAATGGAGTGGAATGGAATGAGATGATCATAAGGGAATGGAAAGGAATTGAATAGAATGGAATGTATTTAAGTAAGGGAAAGGAATGGAAAAGAATGGAATGGAATGGAATTAAGTAACCTTGATTGGATGTTTTAAAATAAAGGAATGGAAATCAATGAAAATGAATGGAATGTAAGTAATCCTGTTTGGGAGCAACATGGAGGGAATGGAATGGAATCATTTTACAACAATATTACTATTAGACCCCTATTTTAAAATAAAGGGTTGAATATATAGGGGTATATTGGGAGTTTTGGTAAAAAAATCATTAAATCTAATTTAATTCCCTCCCATTCCTCCCAATTTCGGGGGGAATGAAAAATTGAGGTTTTAAGAGAATAGAGAGGAATGAGTGTTCCCTCCTACCCATTTCATTCCCTCCCACTTAAACTCCCAAACAATGGAATGAACTTTCCATTCCCTCCTTTAAAACTCCCAAACAAGAGAAGGGAAGAATATTCTAAAATTATTCTTTTTATTCCTTTTCATTCCATTACATTCCCTCCTACCAAGCGGAGCCTAAATTGAAGATTTTATTGAAACATAATTATTTGAATATTTGACATACGTGAATTTGACTGTCCTTATACTTTTATAGAGTTATTGACTTGGTGAAGAGATATTGTCTGATGATTTGTCTTTTGAATGTCATCCAGTTTGCAGGAAGTGCATCTATGATAAGATTTCAGAAGAGGAATTAGAATGCTGTCCAATATGCAATACTGATCTGGGTTGTGTTCCTCTGGAGAAATTGAGGTTGGATCTCCCGGCCTATAGCTCAGCTACAATCTCTGATTTCTCCATCTTTTACTCACTGTCTATCTGTAATTTTAACATGATAGTAATTTATTCTATATATAACACGAATTGGGGTTACGTCTAGTTCATGTGATTGGCTGGTTACAAGCGATACCCTTCCATATATGGTGCTTGAGATACCTGTTGAATGATTACTGACATTGCACATGTACCACCTAGCTATTAGCTGGTATGATCAGCAGAAATGCAATGTGATGGTTGATCACTTAGTTTAACTCCGATTATTTTGTACTGTAGATGCATCTGTACATGACTCCCCCCCCCCCCCCCCAAAAAAAATAATAATAAAACAAAGAAAAACCAAAAAAAAAAAAAAAAAAGGCCTGTCATGGTGGAAAGTGTCTTCATTACGTGAAACCTTTGGGAAGTATTGATATCAGGTCCATGCTTATGCACACGCATCAGATGAAGACTATTGGCAGTTGTATGGTTCTACCAGAGTAAGGAGATATGAAAATTTTAAATTTGTTAAAAGTAGTAGGGAATTATTTAGTTCAGGACATTAGAATATTGAAAACATCTCAGCAACATTTCTGTCTATTCCCCAACTTCACACTATATACAAATGAAATGAACTTTATGAGCCTATATATTAAAGTTCAGCAAGAATTTGTTGGAGCTGATCCATCCAACTGCTTCATTTTTTGTAGTAATGGCAGCTTGTTGATAAAGGACGAAGCAGTTGATTTAGCCTCAAAGGCCACGATCAATGGGTTTACTGAAAAAGGTTGAAAAAATTATAGCAGTAACTTGGGTCTGTGTGCTCATTTGGGTAACTTTGAGATGCAGAGAGAAGATGCCAGTATCAAGAAAACTTTTATTAGGAAGTGGAATGAGGCAATTTGAAACTCTCTAGATTTTATTTTTCTAAAATTCTTTCACCACATAAGACTAGTTTTAACACTTCCTGTTATCTATCAGTTATATTCATTCTCAAAGGCTTCAACTTATAAAGACAAATTGCACTTAGTTGTAATCACGCTTCTCTGTCATTTATGTTTGCTTAATATAGATTGTCATATATTGCTTTGTCTCTTTCCATCTTTCAACTACAGATCCCATGTATCATTCTGCTGCAACAGCATATGTGCTTGATGAGGAGCATGCACATGAATTAATATTAACCGCACATTTTAGTGGGTATTTTCTATGGGAATTCATTGGTATATTTAGCCATGCTTAATAATCTCTGATCATCAGGCCGGACCACAGTTTGCAAGATGTAAGGGCCAAGATTTTCCCTTCTAAAAGAAGAAAGGTAAATGCACCTGAAGTTGTTCCTTCAGCAACATTACCTGCTAGAAGAAAGGAGAGATCACTATCATCTTTGGTAGTAAACACTCCTAGAGTATCGACACAGGTTACTATGACTGGAAGAAGATCAAGAGCTGTTGCAAGAAAGGCTGCTGCTTTACAGGGCTCCAGGTTTTCCATTGAGAAACTCATTAAAAAGGAGGAAGATTCTGTGCGAGATCATCCTGACAGTTCAAGCTCACCTGAGACTTCAAATAAGTTTCCTCAGAATACTAGGCAGGTAATGATGGCCAATATGCTGTTTCCTTTATGCTTGCCCTGACTTATTTTTTCAGGCTGCCTACATGGTATTGTTACCCACTAGCTAAAAAAGAGTGTCTGCTCCAGTTTACTAATAATTTCCATTCCTGTATATTTCACCGGTATAGAGTTCTTCTCCTGGTGAGCCTAGCCAATCCACCCCCAGTAAAGAAACAGAGAATGGTGCTGAACCATGGGATGCAAAATTGGACCTCTGGAAACCTTTAAACTGTTTGGTGGAAGTTGCAAATAGGACTAAATCTTTCAAGTCTAATTCTCAGGGGTCTGATGCTAAATTAGAAGCTGCGCAAACCAACACCGAAGGTCAAGGGCGAAAAACCAAAAATAAGGAAATGAAATGCAGATCAAAAGTTGAGGTTGAGAAGAATATCACTGATCCTGTCTCTTCAGAACTAGGAAAACCCAAAATTTTGCGAAGGGTGAGACGAAAAAGGAAACCTGCTTTTGGAGAATCAGAAATTTCACCCCAAGCTGTGCTAGAGGCTGCTGGTGCTAAACATGAAAGAAGATTTGGTCCAGTTTGGTTCTCTCTAGTAGCTTCAGAAGACCAGTGAGAAACAACTTTAGCTTTAAACTTTGAAATAATTAACTCTGTGACGAATATACTTGAAATTTGTTATTCCTCTGCTCATATATTAATTTGAAATTGATGCTTTCAGGGAAGGAAATGCACCTTTGCCACAAATTCCTGCATGTTACTTAAGAATAAAGTGAGTTCCTTTCTTCTGTGTGTTTCTAGGCTTTATTCATTATGTTTGCTGAACGAATTTTTTCTTTGTATTTTATCTAAGATCATTGTAAGTGTATTGATTTAAATAATAAACAATAGCACAAGTTTATACAAGCTTATACATCCATATTTTACATATACAAAAACATTTTTATGAAGCGTTAAACTATGGAAAAGAGATTGACACCCATTTGACATTTTACTATTCTTGTGTTGTGGCAATATTCCAAGCATATAGCTGGGTACATAGGTGAACAAAGAGCTTTACATGTCTTCCTTGCGTAGTAAAGACCTTTACATGGTATTCATTGCTTGGGAAGCTTATTGGATTAATAAGATTAAATGTGTATATTTTGGATTGATATAGCCTGTTTTTTAGGTTTTTGAATGAGATTGTTTGAAAAAACTTTACCTAGAAAAAAGTGAAGTTTACAAAATATGTACTTTGAAAAAGTGCAGTATGAACCGTACTATTGGGGTATCACACCCTCCTACTGGGAACTTCCTTACACATTATTGAGCTACAGCTTTTAGGCCGCTTATGATAAGCATTGGCATATATAATGATTCTAGTTTTGAATACTTTGAGAAGTGTCTGTACTGTGGAAATGAGGTTAGTCTATGTGCTCTAGCTGCCATCTTAAGCCTTGAACATGGGGTTAGTGTTTCTTTGAGTTATAACCTCAATCATTGTGCTATGTGCTGCTTCTCAGGCAGCTTAAATCATTTTATATCGAGTTGAGAGACTTTCAAATAAGTTATTTGAGTCTCCTGTATGATTCAGTGGGCCTTACGTACTCTGGTAATTATATATCTCATATGAAACCTTATAATATCTATCTGTACTATTTGCACTGAGCTGCTAATAACATAGATAGTTTCTTCTCACATAGATTAATGTGTGCTATGACTGTTCGTACATGGGAACATTCGGGTCAGCCTTATTGGTGGTTTCTACTATGTGCTAAATACTAACAGTTCCATTTTCTATACTGAAAATATGGGATTATAACTGAAATCTTGATCCTTCCATTTGCACTATGTTAATAAATAATAATAAAATCCGACAATGTCACACAGAAAATCCCAACTGGCTTGAAATCACATTTGCTCATTAACCACCTCCCCAACAAAAAAAAAAAAAAAAATTGCTATGTTTAAATGGTGTATGTATTAGATTCACAATGTATATGCTTCATTTTTGTCATGGTTGGAAAATATCGGTGCAAATTGCTACCCTGTGTTGATATATTCAAGTAAAACAAAGTGATGTGCTTAACCCACAATTTTGCGAATTGGAGAATTTTTTTTGTTGTTGCTGTTTTAGCGGAGACAATAATGTGATATACAGAATATATCTTATTGTCATATTGTTTCTTCTGTCACAGGGATGGAAATATACCTGTTTCATTTATCCAAAAGTACCTGATGAGGAAACTCAATCTCACCAGCGAAGCCGAGGTGAGCAAGCCACACATGATACTTTAAAAGACAATCTCTAATTAAATAGAAAATTGACTTAAAAATTTTTACTGTTCTGTTTAGTTGTTGTGGGGTGTAATCCGGCTTGATATTGGATTGCCGAACAGTCCAAACATTTTTGTTGTCTTGACCTTATTATATATTTTATGCCTTAAAAGCAATTTAAATACCAAAAGCTTTTTTTAATCTCCCACTGGCAAATTGTTTTTGTTGATTTCTTCTTATTCAACATTTGCTCAAAACTCAAGCACCTTTAAAAGGCAGCGATGTTTTAGGAACTTAGAAGCCAACCATATTTTTCTTGAAATTTGTTTCACGGTTGGGTAGAGTATTGCCATATTAAAACACTGCCCCTTATCTCTAAAGCAAGTAGACAATTGAATTAGAACGCTGAAAATAGTGATGAGTAAAATAAAGGCACATTGTCTCAAGGTCCACCTCTAGCAGAGCCTGGTTGTGTATATGCTGCCACATGGGTTATAAATTTTAGCAGTAACTGAAGTCTACATTTTGTGTTGTTCTCTGAATTGCCGATGGATAAACAAATTGAGGGTCATTATCTGATGCTTGTCACACCAAAGGAGGATCCTGAGAGGAATGGCTTCGATACAGTCCGACCTTCATCATTTTACTCTCAAAATTCAAACCTGTTAATTTGCCCACGGGAGCCCGATACTTAACCATTGCACCAGACAACACTCCCCTTGACGGATGAACCAAATAATTTAGTAAATTTCTTAAAATTCTCAAAGAGCATTATAACCTGTAATGCAGTTCCTTTGGTATTTGTTTGTCAATATTCAGTAAACAAAGATGGGTTTGCTAACTCTCAGTTGACATTTTTGCAGGTTGAGATCAAATGTATGGGACAACCAGTTGTCCCCACCTTGCAACTATATAATTTAGTTGATTTGTGGCTGCAATCGGCATCAAGATCAGAACGAGTTCCAGCATCCATTGGCTCCTCAGCAAAGGATTTTGTGATGGTGCTTGCCTATGCTCGCAAGGTTCCAGACCCTTGATCATAGTTTTCTTCACCCTTCACATCTTCAACAGTTGGAATATACTCCTTAGAATCTCCGTGGAGATAGAGTGGCCCTTCTTGATTCGGCATGTATGTTATGAGTATGTGTTCTATAATTGATTCCTTCACAATAATCACTGCCACCATTTTTGCTAGCTACAACGCTCAGGGTAGGAGAGAAATAAGCTGACTGAACAGCTCTTCCTTAATGTTAACCATGTTGAAATAATCCAACTGCCCTCTATAATCAGGTGTAGCATGCTCCTCTGGTTGGCTGTTGCATGATTAGGTGGTCCAATTTTCAAAGGTTTAGAATTTTATAATACTGCATGATTTACAAACGATGTTGTAGAATCCTTCGAATGGTAACTGATCACAGTTTCTGGCTACAAGTTGTTCTAATTCCCTGTAAGTTGTAACAGGATTTACTTTATTACCGTCAATAGTAAATTACCAGCATCATTCTGAAGTTAGTTGATGTGTGAGAAACATTAGTTATTTATGTTTGAGCGCTTCGAACCCAAGTAATTAGTAGTTACCTGGAAGGCTGCTGAGTTGTTCAGGAATGTGATGGTGCTATTATAAAGCCTTCCCTTTCCAGTACTACTCATGATTCAAGTTAACGAGAATTCATATAGACAGGCTCTCAAAGTACTAAATACTTGAAAAACGTCTCAGGGTGAACACCAATATCACACTAAGAAAAATAGACAAAATGCATGCGATCTTTCCTTTTCTTTGTTGGGTACAGGAGATTATCAGATTATGCGCGAAATGAAATGTTTATTTTTAGTCTTAACTAAAACATAGACGGCACATGGTGTGGTGATGGTAGTTCTTGTACCCTTCCACTTCCAAAGAAGAAAAGGGGACCCATCCTGCCATCTTTGAACTTGTTACTTAGACAACTTTCCAGTTTTTCTGGTTATATTTATTAATTTGTTTCTTTTCTACTATTGGAAACAGACTCAGCTGACCTCCGATCATATTTAGACAACTTTCCCTTTTTTCAGCTTGTTTTTATTAATTTGTTTCTTTTCTTAAAAAACACTCTTCAGCAGATTTAATTTAAGTTGTTCAGCTTGCATTCAGCACTCTAAGTCACTGTAAAAAACACACCAGTGTCTCAAAAGCTTCTGTTGGCCAACGCCAAACTATATTAAATAGGTCAAAATATTCAGACCACAATATAGTATTAGATCACACGTCATCAGCTCACTGTGGTCAATGATACTAAAAAGACCAGTAAAAAGGGTTACTTCAACTTCAAGCTACATCAAACCCGTGGTAACGTTCAACAAACTGTTGTTTAATTTATGAACCAGATAGCACCACTCGCCGCAAGGTTCTAACCTATAAACATCCAAAACAGAAGAACAAGGCAGCGATGAATCAAACTGGGACTAGAACAAACAGATGTTGGCTAGATTTGCTTCGTATTGTATTGAAATCATTCAACATAAATCAAACAAAATCCCACTAATTGAAGGAAGGTCAAAAGTACCAAGTCGTGCAAATCAATCAGTTACCAAATGGCCTGAAAACTCAGACATCCAATACACAAAATGTGTATCATTAAATTAACAAAATAACATTTAAAAGGACCATTATAAGATCTAAAACACTGATGCATTCGTAAAAAGAAAAATCATTTAAACCATAAATGAGCCAAATTTGTCCGAAACCTTTTCCAACAGCAGTGCAGTGAGAGCAGCAGAGATTGAAAACCACTGCACTGGCTTTGCTAATGCAACCCCACGAAACCATAACACGCAAGCAGGCACACTACTAAAGTAAGGGCATGTGGAAACCAGCTTTAGCTTCTAATAATAAGGTCTTCCATTTCAAAAAAGCAGTGTGAAAAAGGCATTGGCTTTGCAGGGTCAAAGCTTCAAAAGACAGCAACAACTCTTGGTTTCTTCAATAGTTTAATTTCCTTCCCTCACCTTGCAAAGACTTTTTCTTTCTTTCTTTCCTAAATATGGGGCCAAACCAAATAACAAAAAGCATAGTCTTTGTATATTGCACATGCTGGGCCACATTGGAAACACTAAAATTAACCTTTACCTCCACATCCAGGATCCAACCCCTGAAAACATTTGGGTCATATCATATTTCACAAATTGGTGCTGTTGGCAAGATCGATTTGCACCCCACTACTTGTCCTTAAGTACAATTCCTCCTGCTACAACTTTAGGTTCCCAATCAAACAAAATGTTATCTTGCCTTGCCAAGTGTGGTTTAAATTTAAAGAGTGAAAATGAACAATTTCTTCTTATTAAAAAGCAACCAAAAAATAATAATGCCATTTCACTTCACTTCACGTCACGACATTCCATTACCACTACAACATTTACAAACATATTGATGCCTTTTAAAATTCCAAAAAACAAAAAAGAAATCAAAAATAAAACTTATAACAAAAAGAAAACTAGTAAAAGGCAAAAAAAAAATCAAATTGAAGATTAAAAAAAAAGAGGAAAAGCAATGCTATGCTAATAATATCTAATTCTAACCAGATTTGTTGATCTACATGCGAGGGAAGCGGGGGCGCGTGGGCGGACTTCCGACGACTGAAAAGAGACCTCCATCGACGGCGTCTTGCTCATCGTCGAAATACAAATCTTCGGTGCCACGAAAGGTAGCGTGTAGGATAACGATGGCGGCGGCGATGAGAAGCGAAACGAGGACATTGAGCCAGACGTCGGTGAGGACTAGAGCGACGATGGTGATGATTGAGAGCAAGGCCAAGACGATGCGGTCGTCGACAGTGATGTGGAAGAGGAGGAGTGGACGGTCGCGGAGGAAGTAGAGGAAAGACCAGGCGACGAAGATGGCGAGGAAGACGATCATGGAGATCGGGTGCCAGAGGAGGCTGAGGAAGAGGATGAGGAGCGCGATGAACGTGTAGTTCACGCGGAAATGAGCGAGGTTGCGCTTGACGCGGGCGGTGGCTTCGCCGAGTGTGTAAGGGCGCGTGAAGGAGGAGAATGGTTGGACGAGCTCCCGCCATGGACGGCGCGTGGCGAAGACGGAGCTGGCGGCGGCGGTTCTGGATGTGGATGTGGATGTGGAGGGAAGTGTGTTGTAGTAGCCCGGTGATGACTGTGAATAAGACATTGCTGGAAGAGACCAAACCCTTTTTCAGAATTCGAAGAGAGATTCCAAAATTCCAATCCTCAAATTGAAAACAAAAGAAGCACAGAGCAACAGAGAGAGATTTGTGGTTTGTTTTTATTTATTTATTATATTTGAGAATTTGTAAAATGTGGAAAATGGACAAAGCCGACGTCGTTATGTTGTGTTGTGTTGTGTTGCGTGGGACTTAGACTTAGAGTTAGAGTATGCACGCACGACGTCGTTTCATCTTAAAAAGGAAGATGCCTGTCAATTTGAAAAAGCACTAAATTTATCCATGAAAAAAGCTAGCTTGGTGTCGGCATCTATACAATTCTAGTTCTATAAACCAAAAGCACAAGTTGTTTGGTGTCGGAAATATTTAGAATGAGATGGAATAGGGGGTAATTCATAAACAAGATTGATAACACAGCTATAAACTAGTTGAGCTTGATTATGTATTAAAATTTCAAAATTCTTAACTTATTTCTATTTATTTCAAACACAACTTAAACTTTACCTCATTATCAAAATAAATCAAATGTTCAAGTTTGATTCTTTTTCTTTTTTTTGAAACCTTTTTTTGAATAAGTTTTAATTTGTTCATAAGTTACTTGATTAATTTATTTTTATAATAAACACCAACTAAAAATTCTTTTTTTAACCTCTTTAAAAATTCATTCTAATAATTAATAACAAAATTATAAATGGAATTATATATATATATATATATATATACACATACACACAAACACCATGAAGTGCCATTTGAGCTACAAAATTTTTGACAAATAATTTTTTTTTATAATCTTATTAAAAATTAGATTCACCAACCTTCAATTATTAAAAAGCATGCATAAGTTTACTCCAAAATAAACTATTTATTTATATCATCAACAAATCACAAGGAATATTTTGATATTTTATAAACTAATTTTATGTGGTCAAAACACACGATTAGTAGGTCCCATAGTGATTTTAACCAATAATACCTACTATTTTGTGAGAAGAATAGGTAGAAAGGTATTGTTGTATAATTACCCATTTCTCCTATCATTAAATAAAAAGATACTTATTAAGAGTCTTGTAACTCAATTAGTTAGCAAAATTGAATGGATATATCATAAAAGAATAAAATATGATATGCATTTTTATGTATTTATGTCAGCATGCGTGTCTGTGAAAGTTTATAAAAAGAGTGAAATCGATACGTGGTCTCCTATTTCTCTTTTGCAGCTCTAGTCAAAGCTAGAGTAGCACAATTATACCGTAAAAGTATGTTAAAAAAATCAAAACTATCTCTAATAAGTGTAATGTAATGAGTTTTTGGGACCTTTAATTGCTAAAAACAGTACTTCGTCCCTATATTCTATAGTTTTTTTTTTTAGTAAGTACGGTCTTGCCAATCAATGATTTCATCATTTTAGATTATACTTTTTTCTCATGTTCTCTCAAGACAGTGCCTTTGCGATTGGAATTATAACTTACTTATTCTCCACACACACACACACACACACACACACACAAAAAGGAATTATAACTTACTTGTTAACATAAATATCATATATTACCATGTAATCTATATATATATATATATATATATATAAAACCGAAGCTTTTGAAGCTTCCACAATTTTCCACGTCAGCATTTATTTATTTATTTTATTTTTTAAATTTAATTTAAAAATAAAGCTAATTTTTTCCCTATTACAAACCCGATACCTCTTTAAAACCAAAAAAAAAGGTAAAACTCACCCTAAAACATCTCCTTCCCTAAACCAGATGCGTCTCTCTTCTCTGCTCACACACAAAAACATCTCCTTCCTTAAACCTAAAACTCACCCTTTCCTTCCTCCAAAATAAAAACCCAAAACTCAGATTCTTCCCCCGTCACCGCCGCCACTACGGATCGCCTCCACCACTGAAAGGCAGCCTATTGAATGATGCAAAATCTCACACAACCACCATCACTTCTCTGAAAACATTACCAGTAAGTTTTTAATTGTGTTCTATTGTTTTTGGCTGTTAAGTATGATTTAGGGTTACGTTTGGTAGTGTATCTTTTGAATGATTAGCATAGATTGATGGGTTTGGAGGCGGTAGTGGAGCTAAACTGCCTTTGAAAACATGTATAAGCAGATATTCTCTGATTTCAAGCAAAACTGCATCTTGAATTTATACATGGCTGTATTTTGATTGAAATCAGAGAAGCCCCAACACCCCGAGGCAAAACAACCCCACTTGAGGGTGTAGCTGAAGAGAACAGAATCCCAACTCTTCACCCTTAAAGTGTTTGACGAAATACCTGAGCCAAACTGAAAAAGGGACCCAACTTTAGAAAGTTTGTGTCAGATAATTGAAAATTGCTTCAAATGTATTGAATGGGGAAAAAAAGAGTCACAGGGTTGATTCTGTTTAGGAATAGAGTCAGATAGTACTTCAATGGAAAAAATAGAATGAAGATAATCGGATGGGAATAAAGAAGCATCTTAATGAATCCTTCAACAAAACAAACAGAAAGTTGCTGTAAGGATTGCATAAGAAGAAAATGAATGTGGCGGTGAGAAAACTGAATTGTTTTGTTTCACTATGGTGACTCTAAAACTAAACATCCACATTTTAATGACACCAAAACCATATATAACTGACTCTAAATCAGTGTGAATTGTTTTAGACTGAACATCCACATTTTAATGGAAAAAATGGAATGAAGATAGTCAGATAGTACTTCAATGTGAATTGTTTTGTTTTCTTTCCCCTCATAGTGTATATATATGCATATTTGGTTAGTTAAAGACAGTGTGGGTAAGCTTCTACAATGTTTTGTGCTTTCAGAGATGTTGATCAAGTGTGTTGTGATGGGGTTGTAATTTGTGGGTGCATGCCGAGTGTGAGAATATTTCCAGCAAGCTTTTCAAGGTATGCTTAATACACTTTGAATTGTGATGTCAATTTCTATTCCTGTCATATATGCGTTTATTCACTAACTTGTGTATGGTTTAAAGGATCTAGAGAATGTAGATTACTATTGCGCAGATTGTAAAGCAAAGTCTAATTATGAGTCACAGCTTCAGAAAAATACCAGCCAAATGTGAAGTATGTCTGTCTTATTTTTTTGTGTGTGTGCAATTCTTTTCCTTCCAGTTGAGTTGATTTTTGGGAAAAATTGTATATTTGACTTTATAGATTGAGGAGTTTATCATCAGGTTTTAAGCCTAATTTTGTGACAATTTTTCAAGTAGGTCTTTAGAAAATATTGGACAAAATGTTCTACCTGAGAAGGTAGTTGTGGTGTGCAATGGCATGGAAGGAACATATATTCCAAACCTTCATATGTAAACCTTACTCATTTCTAAATATTACATATATGTTGACATATTTTTCTTTAATATTCTTGTAGGACCGTTATGCACTCCTTTCTCACCACCACATTCATTTTCTTCTTATGCAATCCTTACAGCAACTTTCTATTTGTTTTGTTGAAGAATTCATTAAGATGCTTCTTTATTATTTTATTTTCTCCCCATCTTAGAGTTATGTGCAAGTGCAGTTCATGTGGGTCAAAGAAGTGTACACCTAGAAGATCAAATTCTACCTGAATTGTTATTAGAAATTTTCATTTTATGGATTTTCACTTTTTTATTTTTCAATTAGGTGGCACTCTCCATATCTACGTAAAGAGGTCAGTATTTTCTTTTAAGCCTTTGTGTTTTTGTCAATCTTTACACCAACTTGAACAATTCCATTAAGACGAAGAAACCAATGATGTTTCATAATTATCAAAAGGACAAGATCAAGGACTCATGTTGAAGGTCGAGCAAGTTTGGATTGTAACTGTTGACTCGGGCAGAGTATCAGAATAGAGCAATGGAAGAATTGTAGTTGTAACTGTATAAATGACAGTGTTTATATTTAAAATAGCTATACTACATGTACTTTAGGATTAGTTTAATTCATAGTTATTATTTATATACACGTTTATTGATCTGATTGGTTGTAGAGGCTAGATTCGTATATTGTGGAGTCAGTCAGAAGTTAGTTACTCTCAAAATTTGTATAAATACTTGATTTACTTTCATTTATTTTCAATGCAATATAGAATTCTCTCATCAAATTCTCATAATAGTTATTTTGTTGTCTCAAATGACATAAGGTGTGTTTGAATATCGCTTATTTTGCTGAAACGCAGACGCAATAAGTTTTCAGTATTGTCCAAACAATCACATAGTGCCTCAACAAAAGAGCTAGCAAGATGCTCTAAAATATTGGCACTTGAAAAGCTCAAAATTTTATTTTTGACAATTTTGAGTCCAACCTTAGGAACAAACTTTGGCAACCATGGTACGACTCCACCGTGCAGGTTAACCCCATAAGAACTATCCCGTGCATCGCACAGGTTAGCGACTAGTGAGTTTGTAAAATTAAAGATTGGGAGTTAAAACACAAGCCACTCACTCTCTATTTAACATATTGAAATTAGCGTATTTATTTATCAAACCCTAATAATATCCAAATAAATGGCATGGTTACAAGAAATCTTACCATTTATTTATCATTTTTAATATTAGAATACACCAACACTGAACAAAATAAAAGAAAAAGAGAGTTAAATGTAGGATGGATAACTGAGCAATGTGGTAAACTACTTTGTTTACTTACTAATTACTATCAAGCTCCAGTGAGATTCTAAATGTAATAAATATATATATATATATATATAGTATTTATATTGATTGATAAATTAAAGAAGGGTTTTGCCCTAGGCAACACAACAGTAACGCAAAAGTAGGCTTCACATTCAGTTTTTACGGAAAACAAACACTACTTTAAGTTACATTAGCTACTAGCATTTGTAACACGCACAAAAAACAAAAGATAAAACACCTAGAGTTTGGTGAACTTTACAGTTTACACTAACCAAAAACCAAGACACAGACTTCCTAGTTCTCCTACTGCGAGAGCTTTCCCACTTCCATCACAACCCAATGTGAAATTTTAGCAGAACATACCAAAACTTGAACTGTATAATTTCCTCCCTCCACAATATACACATACTTTACCTAATCACTAAACCAACAGCTTCCCTGTTTCAAGAACGGAATGAACAAAACAGTCAGCGTTCAAGTAGCTTTTAGAATAAACAAAGCTCAGATCTCAGACACAGTAACAAACCCAGAAGAATGTTTTGAACCAAAGGTCATATACCATATAATAATAACCTAATGACCGACACAATTCACCATGAAATTCACATCACATCATTCTCATCTACAATTGCTACAATATCATTGCAAGCTTTGGGAGCCTTAACAAACCGCATAATCATCCATCAAAGGAGGAAAAACTGAGTAAACCTCAATTGCAAATTCATTTACAATTGACAAATCTTCTCTTCAAGGGAAGATCTGAATTTCAGTTTTCAAGCCAGTGCAAACTTAATAGAACTATATTTTGTATAACAGAGGCAGAGCTCAATATGTGGTTGGAGGGTGCACCATGGTCCCCTCAAAATTTACATACACACATATATATATATTCTTTAATTTGGTCATAATTTTTTTTTTTTTTTTTTAAAGTATATAGACAAACACCCAAATATTCAAATACTTCTTATAAGCCATAAGATGAACCAGGACTGTGGATAGAAGCCAATACCAGAAAGCCTTTTGAAGCTCCTCATTCTTGGGATCCAGCTCTAATGCCTTATTAAACGAATATGCAGATTTCACAAAATCCTGCAACATTGTAAAATGACACTCATCATCAGATAATGAAATATCAATTTTGAGTAGGGCAAACTTGGAACTAACAAAAAAGAAAATATTCACATACTTTTAATAACCCGTATGCTACACCTTCCCTGTAGTATGCCTTTGGCCAGTCCGGCCTTAATGCAATACAAGCCTCAGCATCAGATAAAGCACGACTTCCTTCATTCATGCGAGCCCAACACAAACTTCGGTTCGATAACACAGTAGCATCAGAGGGGTCTGCGTTTATTGCCTACAATTTTCCAAGAGATCAATTGGAAATCTTTTCATTTTATTGTTTCCCTTTAAATTAAGTACAGGTCTCTGCTCACCTCTGTATACCAACAAATCGCACCAAGATAATCCTTTCTCTTAAAAGCATCTTCTCCCTTGGATTTTAAGGTCAAAAAGTTCTCCTTTAACTTTCGGTTCATCTGCAAGAAATCAAGTGAAAGTCAAGAAAAAAAAGTTGGACATAAAAGTTTAGTATAGGAGTCGAGCAATGCACATGATAATTTTAACTTTGATTGCCTATGGCCAATTAGACTTTACCCTCATAATAGCCTATTCAACCAAATATTTTCATACAGATCATTGTAATAATCACATTACACCCAAAAATAAATAAGACGACATAAATAACGACAGGGAAGGCATCCAAATGAGAATTCTAAAAAGTGTGTTTTTTATCTAATCATACAAGATTTTGTACATCCTATAGCTGAAGGTCAAAATAATGGAGAGCAACCATTGCCTTCAGTATGTTTTCATCTAATCCTACAAGATTTCCCTCAAAATCTCATGATCTTAATGGTGGATTACATTTAATTACCTGTTGTGTAGCTTCTTCAGAGTGAATATACTTCATTATTCCAACAGTACTCCAGTCTGGAATAGCTGGAATACGAGAGGTAACTGGAAAGAGAATCACGACACCCTGATAATAACATTGCAATGCTGCAATTTCTATTGGTGTCAATCCATACTGTAACAAAAGATAGAATCTTCAGTATGACTCCAAAAATAAGACGTGTACATCATAAATGACACAGAACAAAAACAAAACAATGCAACAACAAAATTGAATTACAGAAAATAAAGGCCAGCACCTAAACTTGCTTGAGTCAGCACCAAGCAAAAGAGAACCTCTAATGGTCCTCACTTAGAATTTACTAGAGCTAGCGAGGAAGCACAAGACACTTCATTTAGGGTGCCCTACCCGTGTTGTACCCATGTTATAACAGTGTTGTACCGGCGATTTTATGTTATAATTTTTCAAAAAGTGCCCGTATCACCATGTCGTACCCATACCCGTGTCCGTGCTTGTGCTTCTTAGCACCAAACCAATGAGAGAATTTCAAGAGAAATTTTATTCATAATCAGAATAATCCTTATCCATAACCGTACGAGTACATTATTGCGCTTATATAGACTACCAAACCTAACTCTAACTAAAATAGGAAAACTTTAATTCTAATTGACTTAAGAAACTTAATTCTAAATGACTCGGGAAATCATAATTTTGTATTTACAAAAGTACCCTTGACTTTAGAAAATTAAATAACAATACTAATAAACCTAATTAAACTACTAAGACATGCAATAAAAATACAATTGACATCCAAAATTAAAATATATCTTCTAGCTATTTCCACATCTTTCTTCCTTAATTGGAAGAAACTTGACCTTGAGTATGAAAGTGTTGAAGGATCAAAATTTTAAACACATAACACTTACTTCAGTTTAGGAATCACCTTTGGGAGCTAGGTTTATGAGAACTAGAGTTTGTGTTGGCTAAGTGGTTTGATGGTGGTGGTTTGAATTTGAGTTGGAAGCTTGGCTGTAATGGCTTTCTAATGGGTAGAAATACACGAAAATTAAAGAACATAAAATAAAGGATAAATAGCCTAGGAGTCAACATCATGCAAAAGAAAACTTCAGGAGTCAGCAGACCATTGGGACAGTTTCAAGAGAAATTTTGTTCATTAGCAAAATAATCCATCTCTGTAGGAATAAGTTTGTTATGAGTTTAAACTAGGGGCAAAACAGTAATATCACTGTACTCCTTTATATATAAATAATATTTTATGTGTATCAAACACTTTCACCTTTAACAACAATGTTATTGTGCTTATGTGGACTAATAAACCCCAATTCCAACTTACACAGAAAAAACCTAATTCCAACTTACACAAAAAAAAACCCTAATTCCAACTTACTTAGGAAACCTAATTCTAAATGACTTTGAGAATCCCAATTATTGAAATACAAAAGTACTCCACTTAAATTAAATGACAATACCAAAAAACCTCATTAAACTACTAAGACCTAAAATAAAATACAATTGACCAATCACCTAGCTCTTGAAGGCGAGAAGGTAACTCCTCATGCACAAAGTGCTTGGGAGTTCATGGGAAAGAGGTCTCATGCATATATCCGTGGTTTACTCCCTAGGGGTTCAAAGGGTCCTACCTTGGCTAGGCTCCAAGTCATAAAAAAAAAATGAAAAAAGGTCAACAACATGAATATAAATATTTCTTACCATCTCAAAATAGATATCTCTTTACACTTCCCCCATTCAATAAATCTAAGGTTTTAAAATATTTGTAACCAAAATCCTACGTCATATGGTACTACCTCAAGGAACTCTAAATATAAGTGACAAAAGCTACCAATATGAATCTCCCCTTCCCCCTCCCTTCAGGTCCAAGAACTTGCTTATCAAATATAAATAATGTGATAAAAACTACATGTGCATCCCTTGTTCTGTCCATGTATTTCACTTCAAGCATGCATCTATTACAGATTTTAGACACAAATAAAGTTAAAAATGAAGTACTCACAAAACTGGTAACATTGGGATCAGCTCCAGCATTCAACAAGCATTTGATAATTTCTGTTAACCCTTCGGAAGCAGCACTTTCTAGAGGTGTCACTCCATGCTTTCTTATGTTTGGATCAGCTCCTGCCTAATAAAATTGCACAAATGCTCTAAAACTTAAAGTTTATGTGATCAATTACTCATAACTATCAGAATATAAGCGCTAGCATATACAAACAGGTTGCCGCAACATAACTCAACAACAAATAAATCTATCAAATAATGAGACTTCATAATTTAGTCTCAGAGATACCATCATTACAAAAGGGAAACAACCGCCATAGATCCCTTTTTGTAAACAAAAATAACATAACTGGAGTTTATTTTGAAAAACTTATTAAAATAATAAAACCAAGAGCTTTAACAAAGCATAAGGAGCTTTAAAGCCAACTAATAATCACACACTCATTGGCTGGTGAGACCCAGCATTCTTGTGTGGAAGCATGAAAGCTAAGATTTGACACAAAAAATAATTATGTTGAGAAGTCAATATGAGCCTTCTCATCTTTCTGAAATATTGATAACATATAATAATTCCAATTTTGGAGAAGACATTGCTATCGATTATTTTGCTGTTTAATTAATCACATTTTTTCCAGAGAAGATTTACTTCAACAAGAGCTATTACATATAAAAAGATGTCATTAATCACATAATTTTGAATGAAAACTAGAAGACTGAAAAAACTTTATGACAATGAGCTAAACAAGCTCCTTTGCGTGGTCATTGCTAGAGAAACTCTAAGATTATAGTGACATGCATCACACATTCATGTTAACTTCTGTGACAATGAGCAAAACTAGCAACAAAATATACATGCTATGGTATAACAAGTTTTTTTTTTTTTTTTTTTTTAAAGGTACCTGAAGCAAAAGTTCAACACACTCAATTGAATTCGCATGGATAGCCATCACCAAAGGAGGTACATGATCATGGAAACTTACATTTGGCTGCAAAAGAGTAATCAAAAAACAATTAATTCCAAAAGTCATCAGACCAATATGTGAATTTAGTAGGCTTTTCTCTCCTAATATGAAATCTTCCACTTGACATAATTTTTATTTTATCAAAAGGCTATACATATAGTAACTGACTATCTGTGATTACAACAAGCCAATTGTCAAAGCCATAGTGATTAAACTAGAAAAAAATGTCAACTAACACATAAAAGTTTATGTTGAAACCTCAAAAAATATAAATCAAGGTAGAGTACGCTGTGATTACAACAAGCCAATTGTCAAAGCCATAGTACTTAAACCAAAAGAAAGAAAAATGACAGAACTAGTGCATAGTAGCTTATATCAAAACCTTGAAAAAGCATAAATCAAGGTAAAAGTTAGTGCACAATCAGAAAGTTCTTTTTTATTTTTTTAAAGTTATAGTCCAGCCAAATTTAACATGAACATCTCAAACAAGTTTGGCTGATTTTACAGAGTTTAAAAATATCAAAAACTACCTATGGATTGATAGCATACGCTACTAATTTAACACATAGGAAATATTATTTCTAATAGTGGTTATCCAATCCTAATTTAATACTGACATCAACTTTGTCATGATATTTTTACTATAACTTCCAAAATTTGGAAGCTAACAAATATCCTCAAAGATTGTCAAGGTTAGGACGAGTTATATGCTAGGTTTTACATAATATTTTTCCAATCCATCCTTTTTTGGAGTCCCACCAACAACACGCAGGTTATAATTAATAGTTCTTCCAAATTAAAAAACAAACTTGCTCACATCGGCATGGTTTTCTAACAAAATTCTGACAGAATCTTTCTTGCTGTGAGCTGCCGCATTATGTAATGGTGTGCCATGATTAGAAATCACGTCCACGTTGGCACCTTTTGAAATCAGAAGACGTAAAATTCTCTTAATCCCTGCAACCGTGTAACTATATAAGCGATAATAAAGCATAAATAAACCAAAAGCTATATATAGAAACAAGGAGAATAGTCAGAATAAAATCAATGAGATTTCATATTAGGCCGAATGATAAATAGTGACAAGAATTACCCTATGCACCATCTCTCTGATTATAGCTTAATCTGAAAAATAAAGTTCCTCCTTCTCCCTCACATGCTTTTAATACTCTCTACTGACCATCCTGCATCTTTATTAATCCATCTATTCAATCTATTTATCTTCCCATTATTTATTTATTACTTTGAATTTTTTCCTCACTACCATTAATATTGCAGTCTGGTTTCCATAACCAGAGGAAACCATTTCATTAAATTTGTAGATACTTGTTATGCAACATAGTACTTGATTTGTTGAAGGTTTATTCTTATTTCATAATTTTAGGCAGCACCTTGTAATTATTTATCATTGAAGAAGTTCCACAAAAAGTAATTTCTAATGAGGCAGTTGAAATTTTGAAAATTCCCTTAATTATTCATGTAGCATTAGAATTTTTTTTTTCTTTTTTGACAATTCAATATTTACAATGGGAAGGGGGGATTTGAACCCTTGATGTCTTTGTTAGAAACACGAGGTGCCAATTGAACTACCAGGTTCTTGGCCATTAGAAAGAAATTTTAAATGACAATAAGCAATTTCTGCATTAGAGATCCCATCAAATGAACAAATCAAAACACTTATATTGACAATTTAAGAGAGCAAAAAAAAACTGCACTTGGCAACCATAATGGCAGAGCCACAATAACTACAATCGCTTATATATATTGACATGGAAGTTCTAGGTCCCCAGGAAAATCATTAACCAAATGCAAATGCATTAAATAGAAAGATAATAAAGCATATCCAGTTTCTAGTTAAACTTTTGTCCCAAACCTATAATCCTTCCAGCCACGTTGTTTTTTATGTAAACTAATAGTTTTTGAATTCTTTTTTTTTAATACTCATGCAAATTAACAAGTGAACATACCAAAGAATTGTGGATATAAATTTTTTTTTATTGGTAAGTTACACACACACCCAGTGAATTGTGAATCCATGATTGCAACCTCCACCCATTCTTACGGGATAAATGTCATTTGAGCTAAAGCTCATTACATCTGATCAACATTCAACAAGCATCCAAATTAATTTTTCTATTATAGCCAAGCAAAACAGAAATGTATAAATTCTAATACTCATTAACTGAATGACATCTGGATCCAAAACTGAATAAGGGAAATTTTTTTGAGGGTGAAGGAGACCAGTTTTCCTTTTTGCAAAGAGATATAGCTAACCTGTACATGCAGCATAATGCAGAGAAGTCTCCCCATTTTCATTTGCTGCATTAGGATCCGCACCGTTCTCAAGAAGATAAGCAGCAGTGTGATAATAGTGTCCTAGAATTGCATAGTGTAGAGGAGTTTGACCTGTAAAGAGCCCATTGCCATAATGCATCTTTCACTATACCATCCACAGCATATTTACGTGAGAAAAAAATGCCAAGCTCCGCATTACTTATCAACAGAGCTAAATGAGAGGTCTCAGGAATTTTAGCAATAATTGCAACCAACAATGAACACAGCATTCAGATGCATCACAAAAAAGGTGGACATTGTTAATAATTTAAGGTGTATTTAAGCAATCCAGCTGTGTTTCCCACACACACCATTTATAAGCTTTAAAATGCCTGTACATAAAACAACGAACAGCTAATGACATATCATTTAAACTAAAACTGACAAAGCAAAATTACCTTAATTAATTACAGGCCTTGGGGGTAATAAAACACCCCATTTTCATAAGACAAACAAAATTAATCAAAATTTTAGGTTTAAAATTTATGAAACTTCAGAAACTATAAACCACGTTCAAATAAATGAATATAGCTTACAATGCACCATATAATACATTCTGCCACCAAATGAGTTAATAAGTATCACATTGTAAATATAATACGCCTAAAGCAAGTACATTGTAAGATGAAAGTACACACATTGACAAAACCTACCTTAAGAGTCACTATGTTGAAATGTGCTTAGTTCTGCAACTACAGCGAGGTTCTTATGAAATGTCGCAAAAATTCACAACTTATGATATAATCCTATAGTCTATGTGTCACACAAATCAAACTATTTATATGGAATTTTTTTAGTTTTACTCACAAAAACCATCTGTATGCAAGTAATAAACAGACTCTTAGGTATCAAGATAGTACGATTCAACCATTAATGAAAGCATGTAGTAAGAACAAAATCACAGTGCAAGAGCAGAATGTTGGGGCAGATAATATGACCTTAAACCAAACCAAACCAAAAGGTAGCGGAACCCTAAATACATATAGACCAATCATTTAGGCAGACTAAGGGGCTTGCACCAAATACCAATTGAATTAAAGTAAGGACTACACGAAACCTGTTGTTCACATACTTGTATTCTTTTTTCATTTTAAATCACCTCAATATCAAAGTAATTAAGATCCCATTATGTGTGTGTGTGTGTGTTCTTTTCATCCTGAAAAATTTTTCATAGCTTTAAAAACTTCAATGATCTCTTTGTTTGTATTGCATTCAAATAAATTAGCAGAATAAGAGCAGTGATAAAAGTAATACCCCGCCCATCTTTCATATTGACATCATCAACTTTGAGTTGCTCCATAAAATACTTGGACACATGGGTCTTTCCTGTAGCAGCTGCATAATGGAAAAGAGTTCGACCATCCGAATCCGGAATACACACTGCCATTTTCAGCAACCCTTTATCCAACCCTGCTAGAACATGCCAAGGAAATAAATGAAGCAGGATTGCAAGAACATAATACTAAATGGAACTGTAAAATAACAAGTCTTTAAGAAATGAAGCTTGGAAAGCAACAAAAAGATTGCTAGTAACTGTAAAAAGGAAGTGTGTTTAGAGTGAGAATTGAAAGAAAAGAAACATGGAAAG
The DNA here is from genome assembly GCA_032727855.1 of Quercus ilex subsp. ballota. Lineage (NCBI taxonomy): Eukaryota > Viridiplantae > Streptophyta > Magnoliopsida > Fagales > Fagaceae > Quercus > Quercus ilex. Next base: position 43,177,664 of record CM064919.1, read on the forward strand.
TAATACTGCAGAGAGAGAGAGTATTATTATACTCTTGAGGGGTGCGAGATTTCCAGAGTTGGCGGCATAAACAACAGCATTAATCACAGGAACAAGTTCAGGATGGCCTGGAACTGCATAACAAATCATTATACATATGAACACACCAACATATATAAGATAACTACTACATTGTTTCATAGCACAAGTACACATAAATAATAATAATAATAATAATAATAGATAAAAAAAAAATGAATAAACTGCAGAATCCAGATTTATATAAAAGATAAGAGTAAAAAATAAATACACATCCATTAATTAGTTAAGAGAGAGAGAGAGAGGAAATCAAACGGTGAGAGAAAGTAAACATAACTAAACATGTGACATAAAAACAGTAAAATACATAGATTAGGGAATACACATATAAAAATAAAAAGTGGGAGAGAGACCATGGAACGCCATTGGAGGAGGAGAAGAGAGAGATGCAATCCAAGGCAAGGCAAGGCAGGGAGGGAGAAATAGTGAGTTCGTTTTATTATTTATTAAAATGATACGATACGATATGATATGATTTTTGAAATGAAATGACAGTACAAAATGATGAGGAGCGCGCCAAAGAAGTATGGAGTAAGTAGTACAGAAACTGAAAAGGCGTGTTGGTAGTGGCACGGACCTCCGTCCCAAGTCTCTTCATCTTCAATTTCGGATTTGATTTGCCAGTTGGCAGCTGCCACCTATTCCTATTTTTAGGCCTGCTTGCCATCTCGCCTTCCCACTCTCCCATGCATATGCATGTCCATGCTAGTATTTCATTTTTACCCCCTTTTTTTTTTTATATATACTTGGATGATAAATTATCATATGCCTTTCCTTTTTTCTCAAAAATGATTATACCCCCTTCCACTATCACTTTTATTTTATTTTTTAACACACACTATTTTTTCTTCTTCTAACCAAAAAAAAAGTTTCAATATATATATATATATATATATATTTTTTGGGAAGAAATCGTTTTTTTAAAGTTAATTATTCTAATTGAGTATTAAATTTTAAAAAGAGTAATGTTGTATACACAAACTATTTTACAATATTTTTATAAACTGTTGACATGGTTTTAGTAATTTTCAAATAATCATTAATAAATAAAAATGTGATGTTAGTGGTAGACTCATATTAAAATTAATAAAAATTTATCATATTAATAATTTATAAAAATATTATAAAATAATTTGTGTCTGTAAAATTATTCTTTTAAAAATACATATTTGCTTTTACTTAATGTAAATAGACATAAATGTTCTGATCAAAAAAAAAAAAAATAGACATAAATGTTCAACCCACCTAGTTGGGTCAAAGCATGTTCAACCTCGTCGGGTTTTATTAACTTCAAAACAAAGCCTTGCTTGGGTTCCGATCCTCTGGTTTTATTTGCTCAAATTTCCTTGGATTTTACCGTTTTAGCATTTTGCATTTACCCATTACATAATTTCTTTTATTAATGTTAGCTAATTTCGTTTTTGGCTGATTCTTGTTTGTGTCAAAACCATACCATAATTGGAAACAATCTTTATTAGGAAAACAAGGAAAATCGCAGACATATCTATCAAACTTGTATTTAAAATATCATGGTTTTAAAAATCAAATTTGTTTCTAGTTCCTGGTTAAACCTGATTTTTTACTGGTTTTGGGATTTTTCAAACCCAACTAGTGGAATCAAACAGTCCGATTCAATTTTTAAAACCATTAAAAATATTGTAGTAATGAATATGATTAATGAGCTTTAACTATCTCATAAATAATATTTGAATTTTCTCTTTACTAGTTATTCCTTATTTTTAATTTATAAATATGTCTTTAGACACCTAAGTAATTTTTTAATATGTATTTCCTAAGAAATATAATACTACTAAGTATTGTTAAAGGGTTTGAATTTTATTGCATTTTTGTACATATGCTATTCATTTTTTTCCTTAGCATATATGATTATATGTTATGTGCATGACTTCAATCCAATATACAAGATTTTTATTAATAAGTAAATTAGACCTATAATAAAATGTAAAATGTTAAGCTATAGTAATGCATTGTGTCTTTACTCATTCTCAAAATTAATTATAATTTATCAATCATGATATGATCGTCACTTTTCACTACCATGACTTTACATATTTGTGAACCTAAATGTAACTTATAATAGAAAATATATATAATACAAACATCTTAGGCAGAGACACAATTTATTTATTTTTAATTTATATTCACCTAGAAAAAATATATATAATTTCACCACCGTATTCATATCTGTATGCTAACGTAATATTCAAGATCAGATTAAAAGACCCAATTCCGCTCTTACTTAGAGAACCATTTGTTATTTTCATCAACTTCAAGAGATAGAAATAATAAAGTTCTTAACAAGGGTTTTTTTCCCCTTTCTTTTTCTTTTTATATAAAATATTACATGCAAGTGGTTTTCCTAATAAGTTTTTTTGTGGTGTACCAACTTTTTTTTCCTTTATGGTGGACTAACTTTTTCTACATGATACTGAATTCAACTTGAATAATTTTTTTGTGCTGTACCAGCTTTTTCTACATGATACTTAATTCAACTTGAATAAAACTTTCAACAAGCACATAGAATCACAGACACATACATAATTTTTTTAACAAGGGTTTTTTTTTCCCCACTTTCTTTTTCTTTTTATATAAAATATTACATGCAAGTGGTGTTCCTAATAAGTTTTTTTGTGGTGTACCGACTTTTTTTTTTCCTTTATAGCGTACTAACTTTTTCTACATAATACTGAATTCAACTTGAATAATTTTTTTGTGGTGTACTAGCTTTTTCTACATGATATTGGATTCAACTTGAATAATACTTTCAACAAGCACATAGAATCACAGACGCATACATATTTATTTATTTATTTTAGAGAGTTTCATCTTATGACGTCTGCTTTTAATAATAACTCTTTAACGTTAGACCAAGACACCAATTGGTTTTTGGTATAGACGGAAATTAAATTCTAGATCTCTTATTCAACTATCAGAACTGTGGGAGGTGAAAGTCCAAACAGGTATATTGGGCCTCATGCCCCATTTGAAGATATGAGTACGTTCGAGGAGGGGTAAATGATGGAGAAAGGCCCCATAATGGAGAATCAAGTAAGAAAATGGTGAGGGAGTATAGTCCGAGAAGTATACCCTTCTTGGACTTGAAGAATATCAGTCAAGTAAATATCTGGGCAGTTTAGGTGAACTTCCAGGAGGATCCAGCGATAAGGATGATGTGCTTGCACGTATGAAGATGATAGGAATAGAGAAATATTAAGAGAAAAAGTTGCTACCACCGTGTTTAATGCACTGCAGCAACTTTTCTGGCTGCATTTATATGAAAAAGACTCCTGAACAGTGCAATCTCAGCTACCACCACTCATGGAGAACTAAAGAAGATACTTGATGTGACATGTACTCAAGTGGATGCTTAGATGAAGAACAAGTGTACGATGAAGATGGTTTGGAAGAAGGCTATATAAATGGAAGAGACCTCTAATGAAGGGGGATCGAAAGAAAAGGGAAGAAGAAGAGGAGAACGATTTTACTGTAGCTCTAAGAACTGTATTCACCTTTCAATCAATAATACACCTTTTTCGGACATCAATTTGTTCAGTTTTTCAAGTGTTTTTGCGTTGGTTCATCCCTTGATATCTTAATTAACTGTTGTTTACTTCACAGACAGCCCAGTTCTTTCACCCACACTCTACAAATTCATTGTAGTGGGCTTATTGGGCTCCAATCCCTTATCTTTTGGGCTTAGGCTACAAATTTTGACTCTACAAGAACCTTTATCAGTTGAGCTAACTGGAACTCACCATATATAATAATTTAGTGTAACAACAAATTTAATTAATGTTACTTCAACAACAAACCACATCTACCGTATTGAATACATTTCTTATCATAGATTATGGTTTACATCACTATATTATTATAATTTTTATTAATTTTTTCAGATTTTAGTTGGAACAGAATATGGATATCAACCAAATTTGTCCAGGTAATCAGCAGACTGCGTGTCACAATATAAATGAGGTTTCACATGAAAAAGAAAATTAAGTAATAGAGCATCAATATTCAGAAAAGCAACTTTAACAGTCACACCTTGCTCTGCTGGAAATTAGAGCATTATGATATGTGGTTTCAACCTCATCTCGTCATAAATATGAAATAACCATGCATTTGAACCCAATTTACACGTTTCATTTGAAGCTCAGTATCCTATCTGAGACATTAATTATACATTCATAAAGGATTCCATATCTGTTTATGTGCAAATTATAAGAGCTCAAACCTCAGTTGGCTGTAGCCTAAACTGTAATGAAGGAGGTAGTTTAATTAATTAAATTACAGGGTTTTTATAGAATTGACGGTTCATGACTACAATTTCCATAGAAGCATGCAACAACGGATTAGTATCTGACCTAAGGAGGCAAATCAGTTGATCAATTTAGTACTTCATCGCAACATCCCAAATGCAACTCCTCATTTTGAGAAATGCAAGAGTGCTTACTCTTTGGTGGCCAAGTATTATCAGAGGAGGCTATGCCGTAGCAGATAAAGAATAATGTAATGTAAGACATCATGCTGGTAGCTGCAAAATTGTCTCTAACCCTTTTTGTAATAGAATTTTATGTAGCAGATTGAAATTTTTTTTTTTCTTTTCTATTGTAAGAGAGATAGAGTAGGCTGTTGTGTGATCATTTAGGAGCGGTTGTACTTTGTTTTGTTGCCCAAAGGTTGGTTGTGTGGTGTAGGTCACCCGTGTCGTGCTTGTGTCAGTGTCTGTTGTGCTTGCACAGTCATATCATCCTACGCTGGACTATGAAAGTAATAATTCACAAGGATCTTTTGAAATTGAAAAGAACACTTGCCATGGTCTTTTACTCCATGAATAGCGGTAAATGTTCTTTTCCATTTATTTGTATTTTCTATTTTGTCGAAGTGAGACATAGTCCGCTGCTGTGGCGAAATTCAAAATATCAAACACCCCCTCTCCCCCTCCTCTTCCACTGTTAATTCTTGAAATTATGATATTTATTTTGAATTACATTACTCATTGAAACATAAAACATCTAGAGATACAACAATGTAAGAGAATACAATGATTACAAAACAATTATAAGTTATAACAATGTAAATGCTTACACATCATGAAAGAACTTGTAGGTTTTGATATCTTCTATGATAAACTTGACTGCACCAATGCAACCCAACACTGCAACAACTGAGAACCAGGTAGCTATTGCAAAATTAAGGAACTGCATTGAAAGGCGACATTTGGCATCCTTGGGCATTCTTCCCGCTTTCAAATATGCCACAGAAGGGAAGACAAAATCCAGTGGAGTGAACCCAATTGCGCCACAGATGGACACAAAGTCCCCAAAAAAGGGCATGGCCGCAGCAATAAGAGTAATAAGAGCCATGTAAATGGAAGTAAAAATAAGTCGGACAAGGTATTTTCTCAGGGGGAAACGGCCAGTAGCTTTGCTGGACAGCATATTTTCCTCAAAGTAGGCATATGTTGGCCTGCAATATATCTAAAAGAAAAAAATTCAATTAAAAGAGGCATTGAATTCATAATTGTTTAAAAACATGACTAATGCAGAACCAAGAGAGGAAGTAATCATAAAAATGTGGGAAGATGCCAGCATAAAAACACGACATTGCAAGAATTTCGCTTGACATAGACACAGACAAAAAGAAATTTGAAATTCAAATTATGATGGAATGGTGATGCATCACTTAAGAAAATACCATTAAAGAATAAATGAGAGAGTACAAGAAGTCATGATTGAGAAAGCTTGTGTTCTGTTGACTGCTCACTTTTTTCAAGACTGCATGCATATATGGCTGTTCTCCATTTTTCTATTTTCACAATTTGATCTGTACTTCACAAATTGCTGATTTCTATGGTGTAAAATCAAAGAATATTTGGTTATTAAATTTCTCATTTTTAGGGATTTATTTATAGATACCTAATACTAAGAAAGGTTTGTCACATTGCATTGGTGTTAATGAAGTTTTCAGGTGTTTGCATCAAGTGTATTCTGAAATCTATACCACACCCTTCTTTTCGTTTTATAGCTAAACTTAAATTATAATTCTGTCCTGAGAATAAAAATAATACAAGAAAAAAATAACAAAGAAGAAGAAAGAGAGCAAGAAACAAAGACCTATCATGTAAACCTATAATGGCCAAGCATGTTACATTAAATGCAACTCTTAATTTATAAAACCTTAAAAAGAGTACCTGATAGCATCCAGATATTTGTATCACAGCAAAGAGATTTGCCATAACAATTGTCCATTCAGGAACGCTTAGAGAAGATAATATGTAAGGCTGAACTTCTGATCCAAAAGCCCAGTATCCACAGGAGGCCAGTTGCCAGTAACTCAGGATAATGACACTGTATGCTGCTGATACACCCTTATACATATTCTTCCTTGCAGGTTCTCTCACGGTATTCTGGAAAGCAAATGGTTGTTTATAGTCACCATATTGATTGTTAAGAATGTGTATTGTTCAAAAATATTATCCCTTAGTTCATCTACCAGTACACAAAAGCCAAACAAAAATAAAAATTGACTTTTAATAGATGGAAAAAAAAAATCAACATAAGAATAAGAATGAAAACCCCTGAATTTATAAAATATTTTTTATGATATGTTACCTGTATTTCAGGAAGCATTGCATCTCCAAAAGAAAACGCAATTATCCCAAGAGCATTAAAGGCTCTAAAGGTCTTATGAGAGGAGCTTCCTTGCAAACTGTAACTTATTGTGTTTCTGTCAGTCTTCTTACCTAGAAGGACATGAAATCAAATAAAGCCAGAGATGAAGCTATGAAGATACTAAATTTTATGGAAAATACTGGTTCAAGCAATAAAGCTATGATGCAGCAGGCAAAGGAAAACATGACAAGCCCACCATCATAAATTGTCACACCAATGGTTGTAGCCACAAATCCAATCGTGCTGAAAGTGCACAACGCATTTACCCATCTCAATGAGTGGATATCAGGAAGCTGAGAGAGAACAAGTTCAAAGGCTCCAAAGAACATAATGAAATGCTGCAAGGTTAAGGAACCATCCTCACGAAAGTATTTGTAAACTGCCTGCGTACGTATAGAGATGGAACAGAACAACACCCACCCCACCCCCCCCCCCCACCCCCAAAAAAAAAAAATGAAAGAAATAAACAATAAGAAATTAGGAGGAACACATATCATAATAATCTATCATTTTAAGACTGCCTAACCTTAAGGCTGCTCCCAGCAGCAATTTGAATGGCAATGTTATTGCCCAAAGAAGCCACCTGCTGAAAAAGTGCAACAGACCAATAACCCCAGAATCCTTCAAGAATCGGGGAAAAAAATTCCAGTCAAATAACCAGAAATACATATGGTGAGAAAGCGATACAAGCTAAAACAGTTAAAAGATCCAACTTAAAACACAGGTTCAGATTCTAAATACCGAGATATTTTCACTGTATGTAAGCACTGTAGTTGGAAAAACAAGTGCATCACATGTAACTCAGGAAAATAATTGCCATAATTTAAAACAAATGCCCACAAGAGCTATAGCTCATCAATTGAGAAATGGTAGGTATTAAGTTCAAACAAGTTGTGCCTTACATTTCAGGTAGGGAATAGGATTTGGAATCAAGTGGTAATGTTCTAATGCTCAGAAATGTACCCAACAAAGATTTAATACAAAAGTTCTATATAGAAGAATTAGAAGGACAAAGGAGTCTACAATTTTCATCAGCAGTAACTTCATCTTCACCCTATATACATATACATGTCCATGGCAATGGACTTGAATTGTAAACATTGTACAAGTAGCCACTAGAAGATAATTAATAATAGTTTTCTCAGATATTGTGACAAAAGCAGGCATCTAACAATCAAAGACAAGAAAATTTTCTAGCTACAATAGCAGACATGTAACAAGCAAGTACAAGCATGATAAGCTCAAACCAGTCAGTTATGCGATTCTAAATAATTACAGCTGAAATAGGAAAAATTAAATCTGAATTCCTTCTTTTTTCTAGATTTCTCAATTCTTGGATATCTGATCTGAGTTCTACTAATCAACAAATTTAAGTAGTGGTCTATCATAAACAGAAAGCTGACCTTGAATCAATTTTAAGTTTTAATCTTTTCTTTATAATATTCTTGTTGTTGATGTCACTCACTCACTCACTCACGGTTGTTTCTTTTCTTATATTAATATTAAAAAGTGGAATTGAAATTAGAAAATACCAACCAAAGATGCTCCCAGCAAGTTCTCGATATGTAATGTGCTTCTTTCCATTCCATTGCCATAATGACGCAATCAGAAGGCTAGAATACCAAGTTGCCAATGTTCCGCTTACTAAACTAGTCACACCTGGGCAGAGGGAGTTGCAACTTAATTCTAACAACATATCCACAATACAATAAAAGGGATTTTTTTTTTTGTATAGGTAAAAGCTAAAATAGATTTCATAATATAAAATTAAAAAAAATCATTAAAAAGGTAAAATATAAAATAGAGAGTACTAACCAAATAATTAAAATTAGACAAGAAAACTAAAATTAGTAGTTTAATTTAAAGCATTAATATAGAAATTTTTTTTTTTTTTTTAAATATTCATACATATTAACCCGAATTAAGTTAGATGTATGCAGTATGATTTTCATATATTGTAAGGCCTAGCTGGGAATTAATAGGATAGATAGTAAAATTATCACTATCATCAACAATAACAATATTATAGTATAATGCGAAATTGCAAATTAACATTAGCTCAGTTCAGACGACACTTTCTTTTCCCTATAGAAAATCAAGTAGCGCATTTCTAACCAAATTATTATTATTATCATCAAGATCAACAATATTATTATTATTATTATATTATAATGTTTTGATAATAGAAGCTAAATAGTGTCATCTCGGAGATTAGAAGATATTTTAAGGCATCGCGCGCGCGAGGTTGCATAATAATATCTCTTATAATATATATGGTCGGTCCCACACCACACCGATGTGACGATGAAACAAAAGAATGATTTCTGCTATATGGAGATGGATGAATATACTATACCACACACACTTTGTTGTAATTAATTAGTATATGGGACTCTGTATATTTATAATTATTTATTCAATTGTTGCCAAAAAACCAAAAGAAAAAGGAAAAAAGAGATGTTAAGCGAAGCAAGCAGAGCAAAGAGAAGAGTTCACAGACCAAGAGGCCAACCGAGAGAAGCAAGAGCGAAGGGCAAAGGAGCGTAAGCAGCTGGAGTGGCAATCGTAGTGGCCACATGGAAAGCCGCGTGCTTCCAAGTCCCTCTTCCTCCTCCTTCTTCTCCTTCTTCTTCTTCATGCTTCTCTGCTGCTGCTGCTGCTGCTGCTGGTGGCGTACTCGGAATAATGTCTGAATGCATTTTGCACCAATTGTCAGCTACTTGGACTATTGGAGTTGAAAATAAAGCAGTTTTACTTTTATTTATAGTTTCTTTCACGTCCCAAACAGCTCAGCTCTCGTAGTGGTTTGGATACCACTTATTTTGCTAAAACTGAAAATTTATTACTGAAAATATTGTAAACGAATGTAAAAGTTAGTTGAAATAGTATGAGTAGTAAAAATAAACTAAATAGTAAAATAATTTTAATTTTTCATTGTTATCCAAACACACATTTACACCCTCCAATTGTTATTACACATTGAAAATAAAGATTTAACCGTTTAACACACATAATCACTCCCTCACAAATAGTACCAAAATTAATTATAAATTAATAATAATAAAAATCAAATCAAATTAAATAAAAAATCAAATCCTCCGAAAATCAAAACCCAGCCCTCCTTAACCGTCCGTATAGAAATGAAAATACCCTCATAGCACTAACTCTAAGTTCATTAATAGTAGTTCCTTGACTAAACTAAGATCTTCAAAGAATGAAGCATTTTGGGGACACGTATCAGTTATCACAATTTGACCGAGTCCAATACACTAAAAACACTTGAACTAATTTAGACCCTTCCAAAAAAAAAAAAATGTCATAGTGTGAACTTCAAGCACTTTTGGGGCCCCCCAAAAAAAAAAAGTCACTACGAAACAAAGCAGACGAGTAGATGTATGACTAAACTATCTAAGAAATGTCTAAGTGTGGAATTGAAGGCTTCAACCAAGCAAGCACTATAAGTGACTATGACCCCAAAAAATCACACTATGATGATTCAAAATCAAACTAGACCTGTTAAACAGGTCATGTTGAGCGGATCTAATTGGGAATCTGGTTAGGTACACTGTACACGTCAAAGGACCAAACTAAAACAGATTATAATTAAAATCTAAAATTACGTAGACGAGTATTTATTAATAAATTATTTTAAGAGATTTTTTTATAGAAAATTATAGTTTTTTTTTAATTTATCATAAAATGTTTTTAAAATGATTGATTAGTACTCTTTAACTGGACCCAATTATGTATATGTATAATTTAATTTAATATTTTTTGCATATATTCTATATTTATATATAGAGCATATAATTTGTGCTTACACATGAAAACATTCAACAATAGTGATAATGACTAATAAGTTGGTCATCTCAATTTCCATATTAAGTATTATAAATGGGATAGAAACAAACAAACCCAATCAAATTTATAAATTCTTAAGAGCCATTTAGAATCTTGTAATCCAAATTGACTTTTGAATCCAACAATACTCATACTAAAGCAATTAACAGCATTAACGGATTAGTAAAACATTTTTTTTAGAGAAGGATTAGTAAAACTAAATAGTAAATAGTCACTTCTTGTAGATGTTCCGAAGTTTTTATAAGGTTTTTAAAAAAAAAAATCAGTCTTAGGCCTCCTATGAAGGTTGTAGAATATCGTCAATGAGAGAGAATGGTGGCCTTAGAGGTGTCTAAATCATGCTTCAAGATTAAGGGTAGATTAATTATTAAAAGATGCTTTCCCAAGCTTAAAGCATCGATCCATCCACTTCCTTCACATTGTCTCATTAGGGACAATCTTTTGGTACAAAATGAATAGTGGCTGAATCAACGACAGTCCATGAAAAAAAAAAAAAAAAACTAACATTTCTCCTCGCATTTGTTTTATTAAGTCTTCACAAAGCCATCTATTGTATCTTCAACTACCACGTTAAGAACAGTCATAAGAATCTCCTGAAGATGAAGAGGAATATTACGCAGTGGCAAGGTTGGCATTGATAATATAGGTAAACCTCTACATTTTTATTTACAAGGAAAATTACAGCAATAAAGGGTTTAAAAAAAAGTAGAATCTACTATACAAAACTTTAACTATTTTCGCTCGTTTGGAGTAATTTGAAAAGTCTCATTCACAGCATGTTAGGAGTAAATTGAAACTAAAATTTTACTTTTTTTCTTGGCTATTCAGCCAGCATAAGAAGTCTGAGACGAAAGAACCTTCATAGGGTGAATGGCAAAATTTGATCATTGAGACGGAAAATTAATAAAATGGTAATGTATGAGAATGTGAAGCAATGAAGAGTATGCCTGTTCTGAGAAATCCAATAGAAGGAGGAGAGGGCGGTTTGAGTATCGAATTGGTGGACGTTGAGAGAGAAGACGGAGGAGAAATGGGATTGGGGTATGGAATTGAGAGGAGGAGGTGAGGTTTCACTTTTAGAACCTTTTTCTTTGGACTCAGTTGTGGCAATGGTGTTTATACTTAATAGTTGAAGCAAAGGAAGCTGGACTGCTTGAGACTACTGACTACTGAGTCCACCAATAATAAAAGTGTGTTTGGGAGATATGTTCTTACTTTGGTCAATAAGCATTGTCATTGTGGGTTTTTTGGCTTCGTGTTAGATGTTTATTTATCATTTACTTTGGCACAAAAATTAAAAAATTTAGATAGGCCATATGACACAAAATTAGAAATTCAGTTTATAATTTAATTGAATTTTCGGTCAGTTTTGGCTATATAATATGATTTTGTTTACATATTTTATTTTTTCTCGAAAATACTTGTTTTCTACTAACTCTTTTATATTCTCGCATTTGCACATCCATTTTATTACATTAGTGTTGGATCCATCTCATTATAAACGGAAAAAATACCTCCAATTTGTCCTGCCCCAACTTGCTTGCCCTCACATTTTGCGAATATGCCTTGCCCCTAAGCAGGACTGAGTTAAACTTTGCCTAAACAACTAAGGACCCAGATGGAAGAAAGTCCATTATTAACAAATAGAATATATTGTATCTTTTGTCTTATACAACATTTTTTTTTTTTTAAATTATCTTCTCTTTGAATATTGTGGATTCTAATAATTTGTTACACTCTATTTGTAGTAATTTAAGAGTAAAATTTTTCAATCTCCCAAATGCATGAAAGTTGAACAAATTATTACGTTATCTATCTATCATAATTAGAATCGAGATTAATAGTTTTTTAATGCAAATTCATTATTGAAATCCATAATTCATTATCAAAAGTTAAACAAATATTATTTAGTTAATATGTAAATATAAGAAAATGCTCAATTTAAAGTTGTCAATTTAGTTCCGAAAATGCATTAAATCGACATTACTCTTAAAAGGAGGACCGAACATTTTTAACCTGACTCTTTTCCATTGTCATACCTAAATTGTGACATGTGCTAATGTGCGTCAACTTGAGTTGACATTTTAACATGTCTGAGTAAAAATTGACTTTTTTTTATGGGTCTAAAAAATCCTAATCATACCTGTTTTTATTTTTAGAGATTAGACGAGAAATTGCACAAGGCATTTCCCTTATAGGACTTCAAACAGCGACGTCGTTTTTTTCTGTAGCACTAACTATAAAGGCGACTTTTCCGTTGTAGCATCGAAAGACTAGAATAGATTTAGATTAGATGTAACGAATGCTTTCGGTCAAAGGGCGTTTAAAAAAAACACAAAAGCCGATTTGATAGGCGCCATTATACATGTTGCATCGATAAGTGACCGCCGTGATAAGAAATACGTGGTGAACACTTTTTCACCCAAGGTTCACACTTCACACGACAGCACCCTATATATAGAGAGAGCTCTTGTACAGTGTACACAACACAACACAACACAGCTCACTCTTTATTAATTGAAACCCCAAAAAGAAACAGAAACAGAAAGTCACACACAAATTCGTTAGGTTTTTTCTGCAAATTCTTTGGATTTCTCAGTCTCTCTGTTTTAGCGGGCGCAATGGTTTACATTACCTCTTGGGACGAGTTCGTCGAGCGATCCGTACAGTTGTTCCGTGCCGATCCCGATTCTGTACGTTTTTTCTTTCTTTCTTCCTTCCACCTTCTGTTTGTTTCCCGAGAAAATTGTAAGAAAACCTGATAAACAACAGTATTATTCTATTTTTATGGATAAACATTGTTGCAACTCTGCATAGTAAGCCAACGCTTGGATTTTATTTTTAAAACGAAATCATATAATTTAGGGTTTGACTGATATAGTTAATCTAATTCTTTTTTGGAAAATTGGGGTATGTAGACGCGGTATGTGATGAAGTATCGGCACTGCGACGGTAAATTGGTTCTCAAGGTCACTGATAATCGAGAGGTTTGACTTCTTTCTTTTATTATTAATTTATTTATGTTTTATTTTAGATCAAATTCTTTGGATTATCACTATTGTATTGTTTTAGCTTACTGTGATTCAAATGATATTTATGTGTTTGGTTTTATTGTACCCATATGAGTGACTAAAAAACATATTATTTCTTGCAACAATTATTTAGTTATGAATGCTATGATTTTTAGTTTCAATCTATGGCTTGCTTTCACTAGCAAAGATCGGAATTCTATATGTGTTGAATCAAATACTAGATTTTAGGTTCAATTAGGGAATCTTATTGTCTAGTTAGGGTGTAAAACAATTAGGGGTGCTTTGGGGGTTCAGTGGTGTCCAAAGCAACAAACAATGGGAGTGGAGTCTGATGCTTGATCTCAAATTCAACACCATGACTTAGGTTACCACACAATTTGTGTGTGTGTGTGTTGATCTCAAATTCAACACTGTGACATAGGTTACTACCTAAGAAGCACGGGTGCGTTTCGGGACTTGGGTGCGGGTGCGGGTACGGGTGCGGGACTCGGCAATTTTTGAAAAAGTAGGGTGCGGGTGCGGCGGGACTCGGCAATTAAAAAATTATTAAAAATATTTTTATTTATATTTTTTATATATTTTTACTATTAAAATCTTCTTAAAAAACACATTGCTATGCTTTGATTCACAAAACAAAGAAAGAAGAAGGAAATAAACACATTACTATGCCTCTAAGGTCAGAATTTCGGGTTTTCCGGTGAGTTTCAAGGCCGATATCGGCCTGTTTCGGTCGTATCGGTCGCCCGCTGATACGACCCGATATGGCCGATACGGCCCGATTCTGGCCGAATTGAAGCCGATTCGGCGCGAATCGAGCCGAGTCGGCGCGAATCCTAGAAAAAAAAAAAAAAACTCAGACGCGGCACTGACGCGCGGTCAACCGCGTCGGACGCCGCGTCCCGCATCGGGCCGCGTCGGACTCGGGTGTGGCACCCTCCCAGCCGCGTCCGTGCTTTCCAGGTTACTACACAATTTGTGCGTGTTTTAGAACTTCCTTTTTGAAGTAAAAAGGGTTAGACCAATAAAATATATCTAGAGAGAGGAATGGAGTTGAATTGGTGATTGATAATTGTCACTGTCTAGTCAGGAGTCTCTTGAGTAGTGCTTTGCACTTGTTAGAGATTCAATGCAGTTGGAGTTTAAGGCATGGAGATTGACTTGATAACTGATTCATGCAACAGAAGGGACTTTCTAGAGATTCTCTTCTGACTAGATTAGAGAGTACTCTCTTCCCCCGCTTGAGTGAGAATGGAAGGCTTCAATGAATATATCATCTTTGGAATTTTAGAGCTAGTTATTACACTGGAATGTTACATTACTTTCATTTAATTCATGCAATATTTACTTATTAAAATAAAATGGGGCTAGTGTTCAATGGCATGATTTTATAGATCAGGTAGTTTAGAACCTTAAAGTCTTCCCTTTTCATCCAAGCATGGTAATTGTGAGAGTGAGTTAAAAATAGTATCATAAGTTGGTTTAGATTTTAAATTCAATCCAATTAAGTGACAGAGGATAAACAGTATGATTGGTTTTTATTTGATCAGTGCAGCATTAATTTCAAGATTGCTTTGTAAATACTTGGTAATGTGATCAGTTACCAAAGAGTTGATGGGAAAAAGGACTATTGTTTGGGTCATAATTGGTTTGTGTTGAGAAGGCTCAGCTGATTATCAGCTTGTGCTACAGAGAATAACATGGTGTTTGTACAATCAACCTATAGAGTTAGCTTTAGGGACAGTTAGTCTTTGTTATTTGGAGTTTTGTGCTCAAGGAATGTCAAACCTGAGTGATAGAGTGGAAAAACATCCAAAATACCGACCAGTTTCATAATTTTTTTTATTGGTAAGTTATAGATGCATCAGTTGAATTTTGAACCCAAGATCTCACCCTCCACATTGATTTTACAAGGTGAGGAGGTGACATTTGAGCTAGAGCTTACTAGTATGCTCAAGTGGTAAACCTTGAATTAGTCATTCTCAAAATATAAGAATCCCTAACTAAGCTAATATTGAGACCTTTTAATGTGTTTCTCACAAAAAAAAATGTGATGTATGTTTGGTGGTTCTTTGCTAGTGTCCAATTTCATGTTTGTCTGCTATAATTTTCTTATTTGTACCTTGCTTGACAGTCTTCATGTTTAATGGTGTCAAAATGCACAACTGTTTTTGCTTAGGAGCACAACTTTCTTAGAAGCTTAGAAGAATGATTGGATGAGTATATGTCAAGAAAATGCCAAGAGCCTTGTAGCTCAACTGGCACCTTCTATTGAATTATCAAAAAGAATATATGTCAAGAAAACTCATGTAGATTTTTAGATGAAAGTCATTTAAAATATAAATAAATCCATCTATCCAAAAAAATAAATAAATAGGATGACATTAAAATGAGTTATCCTTTTTAAAGTATCACCTTTGTTATTGAATATCTAGTTTAGAAAGCTTATCAACTCGTGTGTCACTTGTTTATAACTTTGGACAACTGATCTATCACTAGGAAGCATGGATGCTTCATTTGGCGCATCGTACCCTCTGTGTCATATTATAATTTTTTTGAAATTGCTTGTGTCGTACCCGTGTCCATGGTTCCTAGATCTATCATGTCTGGGTACTGATTTTTTTAAGCAGTATAACATCTTGATAGCTGTCTGGGAATTGAGAGTAGATTTTGGGTTGGAATTTTTGTCTGATATATAGTGCTGGGAGGTTAGAGGACATCTTTCTGTCTCTTTTCTTGATGAATCTTGATAGCTGTCTGGGAATTGAAAATTGGTTCTGGTTGTGAATTATGTCCAATATATATGTTGGGAGTTTTTCTGGGTTCTGAGGTGTCAGAAGAAAATAACCTCTGCTTGCTTATGTTGTGAAGGTAAATTTTAAGCCACGAGCCTTGTAGCTCAACTGGCACCTTCTGGTCTTTCTAATGGAGATGTCCAAGATTCAAATCCCCCCAACCCCCATCTATCGAATTATCAAAAAAGAAAAAATTTATGTCATATGCATTATTTGAAGCATATGCATCATAAACCTGGATTTAGTCAACTTAGTGCTAGATATTGGATTTGGAATGTTTTTGCACACATGATATAGTCCTGGATTTGAGGAGAACCTGTGTTTCACTCATATTGTTGAACATTCCTGTTGTCAGAAATTTATCTTTTTATTTAGTAACCGGTTACTCATACAATGGGTTCTTTTGTTTTTTCACCAGTGTCTCAAGTTTAAGACAGACCAGGCACAGGATGCTAAGAAGATGGAGAAGCTTAACAACATATTCTTCACTTTGATGGCTCGGGGTCCTGAAGGTATTATCTTCTTCTTCGTCCTTTTTCAATAAACCTGATGGTATAATCTTATTTTAAGCTCCTTTATGAAATTTATGGTGCACTGGGGCATTCCGTGGAAGTAACAGTTGAACACAAAAAATTTAGAAATGGAATTACAAAATTGATGTATCATTGTGAGTTATCAAAACATTAACCAGTATATGTTTTATGACATTTAAATCTTTCCCTAATATTTTTTTGTAATAATTAACTCAAAGTAGAGAAACTGGTTTCAAATGCTCTGCAACATGCAATTGTTTACATATACAATTTTCCCCCATGGTATGTCCATGCACATGCTTGTAAAGTTCCATAATGTTCTGGAACAGTACAAACAGTTGAAGCAGCATCTGTTATTTTAAAACTGCAAATTAGTGCTCGTATGGACGACATTTTGAACGTGTTATTCTGGTTCCCCAGTATATCATTGATTTTGATTATGGTTTGTGATCGCAAGTTGTACTAACTAAAACCTGTTCTGCTTTCTCATTGTGCAGCGGATGTAGCAGAAGTTACTGGGAAGGAACAAATAGATGCACAGCCAACCAAGAAGGGAAGAGGAAGAAAACAATAAATTTGTTTGCTACTAGACATATAGGTTTTTGGACAAATTTTAGTTGATATCATGGATGATTTGCAAAATCTATTGTCCCGAAAATTTGTTAAAGCCATGGTAAATTGAAATTTTCCTGGGGGATTTTATAGATGCTTCTCTCCCCTAATGATTGTTTTATCATACATGATTATTGATGCTTTTCACTTTGCGTATTCGGGTTCTTGTGCAGTCATTTAATTTCTTGTTTTAAGCTTTCTGAATCAATTGCCAGGTTTATGGTTGGCAACTTGGCATCAATTCGCTACCACTTGCCACCATGTCTAACATCTCTTCCAGTTGTTCTAGTTTCTTTTACTATGATTCATGCTTCTTCAATATGGTAGTTTCAACATGAATAAAATGCGCAATCTTTTTAAGCTTTCATTAATTAAGATATTTCTGATAATAAATGTTTTCCAGTTTCCCATTATTCAATATGTGGTGTACAAAAAATCTTATAAATATCAAAAAATCCAAAACTAAATTGGCATGGCTAGTGAATAAGATGTTTCAGATGGCCTGGCATTGGCAACTTGAACAGAACAAAGTAGGGTATCCCTCTCCCCCTGTCAGTCTCTTGTGCTCCACTAGTTGTAAGAGGAACGTAATCTTGTTGGTGATGCCATTATTGGCAATAATGGGTTACGGAAAAAATTAGATGAATATGCAAGTGTTTGTGTATGTAGTTCTCTGACCAATGCACACACTCATTGAGATTTTGCTGTCCATGGTTGTAAAAGGTCTCGAACTCTGATGGAATCGATTTTGAGAGATTGGTAAAAGATTCACTTGTAGCCTTTCAAAGACATTTAATTTCTAGTTTATTGCTTTACATGGGTAAAAAAGACTGTGACTGCAAAGACCCGGCTTGAAACATGAAATTTGCTTGGTCGAAGAACAGAACCTGTTGTTTGAGAACGATTCTTGGTCTGCAAATGGGAGTGTTTTAAAACCATTGATATGCCAGGTATAAAGTGTACACTGGGGTGTTACCTGATAATTTCATTTCCTAGTGCTAGTGCATTATAATGTATTTGATAGCGTGCATTTTTGGGTAGGTAAGAAAAAGTGGAAACATGGCCAGAATGACTGGGTTTTTGGTAGAAGAGTTTAAGTAATGTTATTTGAGTGTTTTTTATATACAAGTAGGTGAAAAAGTGTGTAAGTATGTTTAAAATGTGAAAAATGTTGCTCAAAATTGGTTACCAAATGGGCTTACGCGTCAGTTATCCACATGATATGGATGATGAGGCAGGCATGCTTACCTGCTATACTTCTGCCAGTGAGAATAGAGATAGAAAATAATTATAAAAAATTATTGAAATAACAAGGGCACCTTTATAGTAATCGGGCAAAGTGGAAGGAAAGATTATAAAGAAATAATCTTTCTTTGTGTTTAGTTAAAACTCGAAAAAAATCAGAACCATATTTGGACTAGCATATGGGATTTCTGCCAATTTGGTACACTAACATATATTCCTCTTGTATGGCGTGTAGCCATTTTAGATTGAACATAAAGTCATTGAATCCATCAAAATCCATGACTGCTAGACAAAGCACTAGATTTTGGTGGGAGATGAGACAATTTTATTTATTTAAAAATCTCAAAGATTTCAGGGCAAGTCTGTGTGAGCAGCGTAGAAAAAGATAAAGGGCCCAAAACCAAACGCAAACATGTTTTACCATTGTTGTAGTCCTAAATAATAAATCATGGCCGTACTTCAAAAGCATGATATATATGTCTAAACAGATCCCGAAGCAGTTACTTTTGCTTTTCTTTTGCTTTATCAGGCCATTAAAAAGTAAAGTATTAATTCCATGTGCCATAAAAAGCTTGCGAATTCTACTCCCTTTTTATTTTTCGCTAAGAAAGATAACTGAAAAAGTGAAAACAAAAAGCTCTAGGAAAAATATTCTTCAAATGAAAAAGATAAAAAGAGAGAGAGAGAGAGAGAAGGAGAGAATGTTTTATAGTGGGCAAACGGGAGCAAGGACAAAGTGCATTGTCTTCTTTATGAATGGGCGGTACGTTCCGAGGCATGGGTGGGGTTACCAGGTGCAGGGAGCTCCCCATCTATCTTGGCATCAAGTAGCTGCATCATATTCTCTTTTAAATTTAAGAGTGTGTTTAATTTCAAATTAAAAATTGTGTTTATTTTACTATTTATCTTATTTTTATTATTATTTATAGATTCTATTATATTTTTTTTGTAATATTTATAAAATTTACTGTACTATTTTAATTATTTTTTATTTTTATTTATAATACTTTTAACAATTTTTTTTTAATTTTAACAAAATAAACAGATGCTAAAAAACACGAGAGTTTGATTTTTGATTCCCTTTGCCGTTGCAGACACTCGTCTATGACTATGGACATGTGGGCTGGAGGGTTTAATTACTTATTAATTCCTTAATCCGGCCAGAAGGGTGAAAATCAGGGCAAAAAAGTGAAAAATAAAGCTCAACTATTCACTTTTGGAGATTCCTCAATAAAAAAAAGGAATTCAAAGAGGAAGGAAAAATATGATTGATTTGAAAAAAAAGAAAAAAAGAAAAGAAAAGAGAGCATTGGTTTTTAAATTAAAAGAATAGATTAATGAACAGAATATGCCACCCCATCTACCCCTATGCTATGGAGGTAGCTAGCTAGCTTCAACATAACGTTAGACAATCCAATATGTTCCTGCTCCTCAAAATGATATATTTCTGATCAATTTAAATGTGCAGACATATATAGCCTTTTTAAAAACAAAAGAAGGAATAAATAAAGCTGCCATGTCAATGTGTGCAGTAGTGAATTCTTTTAATTTTTAGAATAAGGATGTGTATAACCTGCGCTGGAAAAAAAGAATAAACTCCAATAAAGTTATCCTTTATTTCATATGGAGAAACCAAATAGTTCTCAATTAATTAATTTGGACTTTATTGTGTCATTGAAATCTTGCATCTGAGTACAAACTGATATCTCTTCTTCTTCACAACCCTACTATTACTTTTCGAATAATACAAACACACATAATTATGTAATGCATATATGCACCTTACTGCTGAAAATTATGCGTGTGTGTGTTTTGTTTTGTTTTTTTTTTTTGGCTTTATTCATCCTAATGAGAAATATAATGATGTATCTATGATACAAAATATTTCTTATAACAATTATATTAACTCGCCCATGTAACAACTCAATAACTGAATGTCATATCATTTAATTTTATGTCATTTTTGTCATAATTTGATCCACTAACTTTTTACATGATAGTCACTCATTGAGTTTTTATATAAATAAAAATTGATATTATTGTTAAAAAAAAAAGATACTTTCACTATCCATAGGCATCATATATCGGTTTATGGAAAATTTGTGGCCTAAACTCCTTATCCTAGTTTGTATAGTTTGTTGGAGAAATTACCAATAAAATAATTTTTTATTACAATAAAAATAAAAATATAAACGAACAATGTTGGATTGAGGCACGGAAATCTCGCTCAACAGTTAGTTGTGTAGCTTGGACCAACTCTGTATAAGTGGTTGAGCTCAAAACTCCACCAAAAGAAACACTTTTCTTTGACCCGAAATCTCTCAAGTATTTAGGAATATTATTGAATTCACTCTCTCATACAATACTCTTTGCTTTAACTATTTATCTTCATTCACTTTTGATATCAAATTAGTCCGTAGCATAGCTATATATGTAATCTTCCAATCATTCTCATAACCTACATGTTATTTATTAGTTTAGATAACTCTTCTAAATTTTTTTAATTTAACTTACATACACGTTAACTATTTCTTTAACAAATTCCACTATAACTCATCTCTTTATTAATTTTCAGTTAATTTAAGTTTTAACGTACTTTAATTTAAAATGCACTAACATAGTAAAATGTACAATGATTTGTTTTTTCAGTATAATAGAAAGAAAGAAAAATTGAAATTGCAACGTCCAATCAAAACACTTTTCTTTGGCCCGAAATCTCTCAAGTATTTAGGAGTATTATTGAATTCACTCTCTCACACAATACTCTTTGCTTTAACTATTTATCTTCATTCACTTTTGATATCAAATTAGTCTGTAGCATAGCCATATATGTAGTTTTCCAATCATTCTCATAACCTACATGTTATTTATTAGTTTAGATAACTCTTCTAAATTTTTTTAATTAAACTTACATACACGTTAACTATTTCTTTAACAAATTCCACTATAACTCGTCTCTTTATTAATTTTAAGTTAATTTAAGTTTTAATGTACTTTAATTTAAAATGCACTAACATAGTAAAATGTACAATGATTTGTTTTTTCAGTATAATAGAAAGAAAAAAAAATTGAAATTGCAACGTCCAACTGAAACACTTTTCTTTGGCCCGAAATCTCTCAAGTATTTAGGAGTATTATTGAATTTACTCTCTCACACAATACTCTTTGCTTTAACTATTTATCTTCATTCACTTTTGATATCAAATTAGTCCGTAGCATAGCCATATATGTAGTCTTCCAATCATTCTCATAACCTACATGTTATTTATTAGTTTAGATAACTCTTCTAAATTTTTTTAATTTAACTTACATAGACGTTAACTATTTCTTTAACAAATTCCACTATAACTCATCTCTTTATTAATTTTCAGTTAATTTAAGTTTTAATGTACTTTAATTTAAAATGCACTAACATAGTAAAATGTACAATGATTTGTTTTTTCAGTATAATAGAAAGAAAAAAAAAATTGAAATTGTAACGTCCAATCGAAACACCACAAATTCTACATGACTGAGACGAGAGGTATTCAATAATCCAGATGGAGAAACAGTACATATTGAAAACATTTTGGGTGGCATGTGGAGACAATGGTTATCGGTTAACAACATATAGCCCTGTCTGCATTTTTCTTCCCCAACAATAAACATGATGTAATTTACAGAGAGGTCAATGCACATGCTAAAAATGTTGGAACAACTTTGTCAATGAGTTCGGTAAGTGCTTTTGACACAAAGAAAGGTTAACCAACTTGAGCCATTCGAATAAGAACTAATAAAAAAAAAAAAAATGATCTATCCAGTATCTACGTACTATATATAAAAGATCTTTGACCTTTGGATCTTTTTTTTTTTTTGATAGGGACCTTTGGATCTTAATCCAACAGCTCCAATTAATTAATAAATCAGCTCGATGCTAATCATGGACAACTGTTTTGGGTCCGTGTCCTAAATACTAAGCTTCATATATATATATATAATAGAATTTGATAAAGTTGTGAATAGTAGCTAGACAAGTTTGGTAAAGAGGCATGATCTTTGTCACCTCGACAATGTAAGAAATTTTGGCTTCTTTACTAGCTATTGATGTTGAAATTTCTGCATTAGTATAGGTGTGACATATATATGGATTATTGTTTCAAAGAACATTAATCCAAACTTTGACCAAATAGTCAAATTTTACCGTCCAGGAAAAGGTCCCTGGTTTGTCTTTTCTTTTGTTCCATATTTTTAATATATAGCATGCATGCTCATAGTTCATAGAACCTACCTTGTCTCGTAGAAGAATAGGTATGGGAATATGGGATAGTGTCTTAGAGAAATTAAGAAAGGACAATACCTCAGTTTATTAACAAACTAACGGTTTCTTTTGCTATTATACCATTCGTTTATCGCTTTGAAATTGCACAATATCAGCATTAGTTTAATTTAACATTTCATTTTGATCCTTTTGCATAATATAAGAGGGCGAAGTTTTTCAGGAGGCTTTATAAAGAAATACCAGATTTATTATTTTAATATTAACAAACCCAAAACAAGACTGTTGATTTTTAATTTTGACAAATACAGAAAAGCATAGTTTAATTAAATATGTCCAGTTTTTTAATGTTAAGTTCTTTAGAATAAACAACAAATTTTCCATCAATTTACACTTTTATTTATAATCTTTCAAATCATTTTCTTTTAAACTACTGTATAAACAAGTAACGAAAATATCAATTCAAGAGTCCTATTACTTTAAGTAATTTTAATATAAAAAATCATCCAATTCTATATTTAGATTATATATATATATATATATATATGAGATAAAATATAGAAAAATATTATTAATTTTAATATTTGATATACTTGCATACTTATGCTTAAATTGAATACAAGCTTATTTTATCATGTAAAGTGTGGGGGGTGAAAGTCCAACCTAATATATTGGGGCTATGACCCTATTTAAAGATTACTGTATGCCCGAAGAGAGGAAAGTGTTCAAGAAGGAATCCATGTTTAAGAAATATACTTGGAGGCGAGCGAAGGGGTAGTCCGAAGAGATCATCAATGGTCCGAAGAGACCATTCTACTCGAATACAAAGAGCCTTGGTCGGGCAGACACCTGGGAGGTTCAAGTAACCTTTCTAATGACTTTGATGATAAAGGCAGGCTTCAGGCACGTGTGGAGATGATAGGAACGGAAAAATATCTAGAAGACAAGCTGCAA
Source organism: Quercus ilex subsp. ballota (assembly GCA_032727855.1). Taxonomy (NCBI): domain Eukaryota; kingdom Viridiplantae; phylum Streptophyta; class Magnoliopsida; order Fagales; family Fagaceae; genus Quercus; species Quercus ilex. Next base: position 43,201,721 of record CM064919.1, read on the forward strand.
CCACCACATTAAATGCACTGCAGCTGCTTTTCTGGCCGCATTAATGTGGAGAAGACCTCTGAACAGTATAATCTCAGCTACCGCCACTCGCACAGGGCTAAAGAAGATACCTGATGGGACATGTACTCAAGTGGATGTTTAGATGATGAACAAGTGGACGATGAAGATGAGGGGAGAGGGTGCTATATAAAGAGAAGAGGCCTCTGATAAAAAGGGGAAGATCGAAACAAGAAGGGGAGAGAAAAAGAAAATAACTTTACTGTAACTCTAAGAATTGTAACCAACTTTCATTCAATAAAATACCTCTTCGGATGTTCACGTTTGCATTTGTTCAAGCATGATTACATATTAGTTCACCCGTAAATATCATAATTCATCACTGTTTAATTCACAGTTAGCCCAGCTCTTTCACCCACTCTCTACAAATTCATTGTTCAGGGTTCATTGGGCTCATAATCCAAACCTATTGGGCTTGGACTACAAATCCTGACCCTACAATTGGTGCCGTCTGTGGAGAGAGCTTGTGCAAGGGTGAAAACAACAGTTGGTGATGGCAGAACGAAGTCAACAACAAGCAGAGTCTAGGGCATCCCAACACGTTGACCATTTTCTTAATTTGGAGAGGAGACAAGATCGTGAAGGTAGTGTGCACACTGTGCATACTGGCCAAAGCTGGTCACATGGCGGAAGTCCCATTCAGAGAAGAACCGGGACTTGCAACTAGAAGTTGAAAAACTGAAAAGGAAGTTGCGCCATGCAAAGATGAAACGAATTTCCTCGCATTCTGATGAAGATTCCGATGACAATCAAGACGTCACTTATCAGCAGAAATCTCAGACACCAGCTAGTGAATCCTTTTCCTGTGAAGAAGAGTCTCATCGCAAGAAGCAATATAGAAGCCCATCACGTGGAGGCGTAGGGAATGATGCTATGAGTAGGGCTTTGGATCAGATCTCTCGGTCACCTTTTGCTCGCAGAATTGAGGAAGCAAGACTCCCTTGGCGTTTTAACCAGCCAACGTTTACCATCTACAATGGTAAAACAGACCCGGTGGAACACGTGAGTCACTTTAACCAAAGGATGACTGTCTACTCCAGAGACGAAACTCTGATGTGTAAGGTTTTCCCCTCAAGTCTGAGGCCGGTGGCAATGAGGTGGTTTGACAGCCTGAAAGCAGATTCTATCAATTCCTTCAAAGAGCTCACCCAGGCATTTGGTTCACGCTTTGTCACATGTCGAAGAGTAGCCAGACCCTTATCTTCACTGCTATCCTTGAGTATGCAGGAGGAAGAGACCCTGAAGGCGTATTCGGATAGGTACTGGGAGATGTTTAATGATATGGAGGGCAACTCTAACGCAATGGCCCTAAGCACATTCAAGCTCGGCCTCCCTACTGACCATGGTTTAAGGATGTCCTTATCTGGTAAACTGGTTACTAACATGCGTCAGCTCATGGACCATATAGAAAAATATAAAAGAGTTGAAGAAGATCAACAGCAAGGGAAAGAAAAGGACAAGATTATCCCCCAAGAGAGGAGGGATTTCAGGTCGGATCGTCACAATAGCAGCAAACCGCGGAGAGACTTTGCTGGGCAATCAGGATCAAGAAATCCTCAAGCAGTCAACACTGTATTTAAAGAGCCAGTACACCAGGTTTTGGAAAAGATCAAGAACGAGCAATTCTTCAGGTGGCCGAACAAGATGGTGGGAAACCCTGAGAGGCGTAATCATAATCTCTACTGCCAGTACCATCAAGACCATGGGCATACCACAGAGGATTGCAGGAGCCTGTGGGATCATTTAGATCAACTGGTCGGCGAAGGTAAACTGAGACACCTCTTGCACCACTCTAGTGGTAGAGGAGGGCAGATGGGCTTAGGGCCCCGAATAGACGACTCTTCAAAGCCGCCATTGGGAATTATTAACGTCGTCTTCGCCGCACCGAGAAGAACAGGATCCTGGCCATTGAAGGTCATGTCGGTAGTCCGATCACCCGCAGGAGACTTCGGACAAGGTTCAAAGAGAGTTAAGTTTGGTGCTCCACTGGTTATAGGGTTCTCGAACGAAGACAAGATTGAGACCATCCAACCCCATGATGATACGTTAGTCATCACCTTCAGAATTGGAGGATATGATTTGAAGAGAGTGATGGTGGACCAGGGTAGTGCTGTGGAGATAATGTACCCTGATCTCTACAAAAGGCTAGGCCTAAAACCTTAAGACTTAGCACCATACAATTCCCCCCTTGTGAGTTTTGAAGGAATGGTTGTCACCCCGAAGGGCCAGATACGCTTACCTGTGCAGACCGGCTCTGAAGTGGTAGAGGTGGATTTTATAGTTGTGGACGTGTATTCGCCCTATACGGCAATCGTAGCCAGACCTTGGCTTTATACACTAGAGGCTGTCTCCTCTACTTTGCATCAGAAAGTCAAGTACCCTCATGAAGGACAAGTTTACGAGATCTGAGGAGATCAGTCCGCAGCCCGACAATGCTTGGTAGCTGCCATCCAACATGAGCCCGAAGCTGAGTCCTCGTCCAGGGCCGAAAGGGGTTTATAGCAGTTAAAGTCTCGGGTATTGCTCGTTGAAGATCCCAACGAGGGCGCTCGATGCGAAGATTTAGTGAAAGTTGTTATTAGAGACGATCCTGAAAAGTTCTTTCAAATCGGATCTCAGCTGCCTCTTAAGGAGGAGGAAGAGCTATTAGAGTTACTCAAGAGGAATCTTGATGTGTTTGCCTGGAATGCTTACGAAGCCCAAGAGTGGATCCCCAATTCATTTGCCACCATCTCAAAGTCAACCCATTGATTATTCCCAAGAAGCAGCCTCCTTGGCGCCCATCTAAGGAACATGCAGAACTCAAACAAGCTGGAGCTATTAAAGAAGTTTTTTACCCGGAGTGGTTAGCGAATACTGTGGTAGTGAAGAAGAAAAATGAGAAATGGCGAGTCTATGTAGACTTCACTGATTTAAATAAGGCTTATCCTAAGGATCCATTCCCCATGCTGAAAATCGATCAGCTTGTGGATGCCACTATCGGCCGCCCTCAGATGAGCTTCCTGGATACTTTCCAAGGTTACCACTAGATACCACTAGCCCTGGATGACTAGGAGAAGACTGCTTTCGTCACCCCTATTGGTAACTACCACTATAAGGTGATGCCATTTGGCTTGAAAAACGCGGGGTCTACCTATCAAGGAATGATGACGAGGATGTTTGAGCCACAGCTGGGTAAAAATATCGAGATTTATATAGATGACATGGTGGTGAAAAGCAAGATTGTTGCTGAGCATATGAAGGACCTTGAAAGTACCTTTGAAGTCCTTAGAAAGTACATGCTGTGCCTAAATGCTTCCAAGTGCTCATTCGGTGTGGGGTCTGGCAAGTTTTTGGGTTACATGGTGACTAACAGGGGAATTGAGGTTAACCCCGATCAGATAAAAGCCATCAACGATTTACAATTGTCCTCGAACCAGATGATTTGGGTTAGTTAACACTCGTTCCAAGTTTTCATAAGTGTTTAAACTTAAATCCAATAATGCCTGCAGTCCTCGGACCAAATGATTTGGGTTAGTTAGCACTCCGATACAGCTCTCTTAAGTGTTTAAACTTAAATCCAATCATGCCTGTAGTCCTCGGACCAGATGATTTGGGTTAGTTAACACTCGTTCCAGGTTTTCATAAGTATTTAAACTTAAATCCAATCATGCTTGCAGTCCTCGGACCAGATGATTTGGGTTAGTTAACACTCGTTCCAGGTTTTCATAAGTGTTTAAACTTAAATCCAATCATGCCTGCAGTTCTCAGACCAGATGATTTTGGTTAGTTAACACTCATTCACAGTCGTCTCAAGTGTTTAAACTTAAATCCAATCATGCCTGTAGTCCTCGGACCAGATAATTTGGGTTAGTTAACACTCCGATGTAGGTCCTCTAAATGTTTAAACTTACATTCGACCATAACCGTAGTCCTCAGACCAGATCATTTGGGCTAAAAAAGCATCTTCATACAGTTATTGTTAATGCTTGAATTTATCGTGCCTGAAATTCTTGGAGGCATTTAACTTTAATTTATAATCAGACTCCTCAGTTAGAAATATGCTCTGCACACATTCAAGAAAGCCTGTGAAACTTTCATCTCACTCATAGTTTTCATTACTTATTAATAACTCTTGTATGTACCACTCTCTTCAGCATTAATTTAAGTCACTGGCCTTATTATCATGATATCATGGTTAAGTTCACCTATACTGTTATAATCATATGGTTTAAGCTGTTTGCAATAATGCCGAGACTTATAATTTAAGCAACAAGGATATTAAATGTAAAAGAGAGGATTTCATTAATCAAAATAAAGTAGCTTACAAGCCCTTACCTAAAAAAAAATAACAAACAAACAAACAACTGAACTAGGTTATATACAAGTACAAAATAAAAACTCCTAATCATATTAAGTCTTCGTCTGAGCAGCCGAGGGATTAATTGTCTGACTGGGCTAGGCAGCAGCAACGTCCGGGACTTGTTCTTTGCCCTTCTCTTTAGTACCCTCAGTCTCTTTAGTACCCTCAGACTCTTTAGTTGCTTCAGCTGGAGCAAGAGGAGCCTGGCTAGCTGGGGGCTACTCCTGAGTTTCTGGGAGTTCACGAATGTCTGGATCATAGTATATACTCCCAGGTAGCCTCAAGGGGGAATCTATAGGAACCCCAGCAGCATCCAGTGCTTTTCCACACGTTATATCACAGTAGTCTCAGCCAACCGAGGCAAACTGCTCAGTGAGGCTGAATTGGGTCTCCTCCATCCCCAGTTGATATGTTGCTTTCCTTTCAGCCTCAACTGCCTCCTTGGCCAGCTGTGCATCCTTGGCTTGGCAGTCTCCTTGGCTTTCTGAAGTTCAGCTCGAAGTTGCCCTACAAGTGCTTTCTCAGTTTCCAAGTTAATCTCGGTCATATTCAGTTGCTTACGTTGCTCTTCGGCTTGCTTCTCAGCATTCTTCAGGCCCGCGTCAAGACTATTTCGTTAATTAGTCATCTCCTTCAACTGTTCAGACAGCAGAGAATAATCCTCCTTCAGGCTGCCCAAAGATCTTTCTGCCTCAGATCGAGATTGGGCTACTGCTTGAGCTTCAAGATAAGACTTCTTGTTCCACTCTTCAGCCACGAAAATTTGCTGGGTAACCTACATAACGAAAATTTCAATGTAGAGCAAAGAAAAGGGGGAAGTAAAAAAGGATTAGTGACTTAATTAAGTAGATCAGTTCACTTACCATGGCCAAATCCCTCTTAAGGGACAGAAAAATCTCCTGTTGGTTGAAGCACCTATAAGATTCCATGTCCTTAGGAAGAAGGAGTGGCTGCTCCAAGGCCTCAGCAACATGACATACCCTCCCCTCATCGTAATTCCTGAGGGAGGTTTCCCAAGGGATTGGAGTGCCATCCAACTCCAACCTCAGAGACCAAATACGAGGTCCTCGGCGTACATCAGCCACGAGGACTTCATCTCGGCTCTCAGTAGACGAAGCCCTCTTACTCCGGCGGTCTTTCACCACCTTCTGCTGTTTGGTCCCTTTTTGCGGAACCACCTCCCCTTCTTTTGGGGCCACGAGGGGCCTTTTCTTTCTCAGATCTAGCAATGGCTTCAGGCCGAGATTAGGGGCCTGAGGGGGTGGTGGAGGAAGATTCACAGCCGGTTGGGATGTGCCAGTCCCTTTGGGCTTGGGCTTCTTACCCCTGTTCTTCATTAAGCTTCTCAAATCAGCCATGTCTTCTGTCTCCGAAGAGTCTTCTGGAAGGGTGGTTATTAAAATTGGAGGGCGAACACTGGACTACCTGTCAGTTTCCTCCTCGGCGTCAGAAACTTGTATCACTCAGACCTCTCCTGAAACCTTCCCTTCAAATCTAAACTCATCAATCTGTTCTTCAAGTGAAGAGGCCGAGAATGCTACTCCTTCTTCTACTGCAACTGGTTCCAAAGGAACCTGTTGAATTGGCTGGAGGAGCTATGGCACACCCTGTGGATTGGGATGTGGCACGGGTAGAAGGTCAAACGGAGCCAAAAAGCCTTTCTAAGCTACGTCTATGCTGTTGAGACGATAATCTCCCTGTCTTATTGCATTGCCGACCGACTGAAAATCCTTCGGGTTTGACGTATAGCCGAGAATAAGAGGAACCGACCGGAGCTGCCCGTCCTTACTTACAAAGATTTCTGATCTTAATAGATAATTGAGCGCGGCGGTGTTTGTAAGGCTGAGCCGAGGAGAAACGTGTTCTCTATCTGTTAAACATCACAACAAAACATAGTCAGAGACTTGAAAATAATGATACAAAAAGAAGAAAAAATTGTTAGAAGGTGGAGATCCTAAACCCACTGTTAGTAAACCTAAATCTAGCATGTCCCACCTGGCTCCCCTGGCTTGGTTGGGCAATGGAGACCGTCATGCTCCGCGCCTGAGACGATCACGTAGTCGTCTTTCATCCCCTTGTTAGATTTGGGAAGGCAGGAGAGGAGCCTAACAACATCGGATCGGGATTTAAGATAATATCCTGCCCCTTGCTGGCTATGACACTCGTACATGTGTACCACGTCACGCCAGGTGAGCCCCAATCCTAGGTGACAGTTCAAATCGTCAATGGCCCCTAAGATTCTAAAGACGTTGGGCGCACATTGGTCAGGACTAAGCCTATGGTTTCGGAGGTAAGCACTGGTAATGGGACCCATAGGGATAGTTATTCCCCCTTCTAGAAAGGCGATGATGGGGATAACAACTTCACCCGTCTTCCGATCTGTTAGTATTCTTTCCGGAGAGCAATACCTTAGACCCACATCTTGAGGTATGCGATATGTGGCCCTAAATTCCTCCAACTGGGCTGGGCTATCCACCATATACTGGAATTTACCCATCACAATTAAACAGAAAGAAGGAAGTACTAAACGAAGTGACCGAGGAGTGATTATTCGAAGGCCGAAGAGGTTGGCCGAAGAGGTGATGAGAGGTTTAGAGAATTCGAAACTTACGTAAATCAAATCGGAGAATGATCCTCGAACTCGCAGAAAATTCTTACAGACTATAAAGGGGGCTAGGATCGGTGATTGTAGAAACTTGGAAGATTCGAGTGCTTGAGTTCGCTGGGTGCTCTAAGAACTTGCGAATTGAAGGAGAAATAACCTGTTCTGAAGCTTTATATAGGGACAAGCGAAAAAGCAGGAGTCAGCCCACCTAAATTTTGAGGAAGAATCATGTCCGTTGGATTAATAGTCCATCGTTGGATACCAAAGACAAAACGCCGCCTGGAGTAATTGATAGTGCTTTGGGAATACTGAAACGACAGCAGCATTTATGGGGCGCCTATATCTATGCCCACACGGGGGTAAGTTCAGGTATTTTTAATGGTTCAAACTGCCATTTCGTGACAAGTCAAAATCCTATTTTTTCTCCTTGGATGCGAGAGAAAAACTAAAATTTTGAGGGGCTATTGTGGGGGGTGAAAGCCCAACCTAATATATTGGGCCTAGAGCCCTATTTGATGATTACTGTATGCCCGAAGAGAGGAAAGTGTTCAAGAAGGAATCCATGTTTAAGAAATATACTTGGAGGCGAGCGAAGGGGTAGTCCGAAGAGATCATCAATGGTCCGAAGAGACATTTCTACTCGGATACAAAGAGCCTTGGTCAGGCAGACACCTGGGAGGTTCAAGTAACCTTTCTAATGACTTTGATGATAAAGGCAGGCTTCAGGCACGTGTGGAAATGATAGGAACGGAAAAATATCTAGAAGACAAGCTGCAACCACCACATTAAATGCACTGCAGTTGCTTTTCTAGCCGCATTAATGTGGAGAAAACCCCTGAACAGTACAATCTCAGCTACCGCCACTCACACAGGGCTAAAGAAGATACCTGATGGGACATGTACTCAAGTGGATGTTTAGATGATGAACAAGTGGACGATGAAGATGAGGGGAGAGGGTACTATATAAAGAGAAGAGACCTCTGATAAAAAGGGGAAGATCTAAACAAGAAGGGGGGAGAAAAAGAAAATAACTTTACTATAACTCTAAGAATTGTAACCAACTTTCATTCAATAAAATACCTCCTCGGACGTTCACGTTTGCATTTGTTCAAGTATGATTGCATGTTAGTTTACCCGTAAATATCATAGTTCATTACTGTTTAATTCACAGTTAGCCTAACTCTTTCACCCATTCTCTACAAATTCATTGTTCAGGGTTCATTGGGCTCATAATCCGAACGTATTGGGCTTGGGCTACAAATCTTGACCCTACATAAAGTTAATGAATGCTTTAAGGGTATTGATTTTTAAAAAAAAAAAATTAGAAACTCTTTCTTTTAACAATTTTTTATTTCCTATAAAAGTAGTATAAAAACTTTCTTTAAATAATTTATTTTCTAAGGGCACCTGTTAATTGAACCCCATTTTTATACAATTTTTCATTTTTAAATGTATTATTTAACCAAGTTCGAATCATGATCCAACAGCTCAACTAATGAACCATACATTAAAGTGAGACACTTACAAGTTAATGATTTGTTGTTTGGTATGATTTTGATAACTATATTGGTAGCGAATTCGTATAATATAATTGCATTCTTTGTAGGACAAAGTTTAATTACAAAATTGGTTGTAACCTAAGGTTACAACCTTACTCAATAAAATAAATATTGCTACATATTTTGAAAATCTAACCATTGAATTTCATGTTCTTTACGCTTTTAATGCACATGTCAAATTTTGTGTCAATTGGATATTATTTACTATATGATCTATAAGTTTATTTTCTATGCATAATTTTAAACTACAAAAAATTGCAATTTAAAAAAATTTATTGATGATATAACTATTAATCTTTAATTTTATAGAAAATTTTCGAGTATGGAGAATAGAAGAAGAAAATGTCATCCAATGATGGATTTGTCAAAATTCTCCTCCAATAAAAAGATATTGAGTAAAGTTGTAACCTAAAACTACAACTAAACCCTATTTACTCTTGTAAGATCAATTTTACCATATTTACTCTTTAAAACACCCCCTCAAAATAAAAATAAATAAATAAATAAAACTCTTTAAAACACTAATCAATTGTGCTTTGTTTATATAATAAACAGTTGGACTCTACATCACGGTTCCGATTAATGCAATTAAGGAATCGAATTCTACTTTATAAATATAGTTTAATATGATATCAAACTATACATATAGTACCATATATAGTGTCACATGATAATCTTTTTCTTTTTTTTTCTTTTTTCTTTTTTGAAAACGACATCAAATATCATTCATTGATTAAACAAACAATGAGAGTCAAAATACACTGCCTCAAGTGTTGGTGGTGGGGCTTCCTCCAGCCAAACTAATTCATCTACTACATTCTTAGCAAAACGAGCAAGTGTGTGTGCTACCCCATTTGCACTGCGTTTGACAGAGCTAACAGAATAGCTTTGAAAACCTGTAGCAAGGCACAGGATGTCCTCATAAATATGACTTAAACGTGATCTATTGGCTTTCCCATTTGAGATAGCCCGCATCACGTTCAAACTATCTCCCTCCAACACCACATCCATGAAGCCAGCGTCAAGAGCAAACTCCAAAGCTTTACGACAAGCAAGCAATTCCGCTTCTTCACTATCCTGTACCAGCGAACCTTTAGTTGCTAGGGATGCCATAACTTCAGCCCTTTCATTGCGCACCACCACACCGAAACTTGAAGCATTTAACTCTGCGAAAACCGCTGCGTCAACGTTGATCTTGTAAGAGTAACCCGTTGGTGGCTCCCACTGCTCACCTGTTCGACCCGAGATGAGATAACCAAATGCTCTTGCGCCTTGTTATACTCATCCAGTATGTCCGCAGCTCACTGAACCAGACGAGTAGGATCCTGCACAGAACCTCCGTGCAAAACAGAGTTTCTTTGGTTCCAAATGAGCCAACATTGCACCAGGAAAGCTTCGAGCTCCTCCCTTGACAGCCTATCCATTAATTCCTCAAACAATTGCATAAAATCTGCTTGTCCACCTGTACTTTTTTGTAATCTGCCCTTGCTGCCCGCCCAAATACCTTTAGCTACTCCACAATCTCACAAGACATGGATCCCTGTTTCTAGACCTTGCTGACAGAGCTCACACATTCTATCCTCTGTGATTCTTCGCCGGACCAGATTCTCTTTTGTTGGCAAAATATCATGGCAAGCTCTCCAACCAAATATTTTGATCTTATTTGGTAGGTGAAGCTTCCACATCCGTTGCCAAATCAACCTCCTATTTTGTCCAGTCGAACTTCCTACCATGCCATCAGTTTCTTTGGTGAGCAAACTGGCAATACCATACCCCGATTTAACTGAATAGACCCCATCCTTATTAGGAAGCCACATAACAGAGTCTGGTACATCTCTTTTACTTAATGGAATGCGAATTATTGCTTCTGCCTCCTCCCTAAAAAACATCTCTCTAATCAACCCCCGGTCCCACTCATGCCTTGTCTCATCTATAAGCTCGTTAACTCTCATTTCTCCATCCATTTCTGGTGGTTGCTGTAATACTTGGTTGCTAGGGTGATTTGGGATCCACTTTTCATTCACTATTCGAATGGAGTTACCATTTCCTACCCTCCAGCAGCATCCCTTCTTTAGCAATGGTTGGGCTGCCAATAAACTTTTCCACACAAAAGAACTATTAGGCACGTCTGAAGCTTCCAAGAAACTGCTACGTGGAAAATACTTAGCTTTAAAACATCCATACACCAACGAATCCTATTCTTGTAATAGTCTCCATCCTTGCTTGGCCAACATTGCTAAATTAAAACTCCGTAGGTCACGAAACCCCATTCCCCCCTCCTTCTTAGGTAGTGTTAGTGCATTCCAGCTCTTCCAATGAATTTTCCTTTCATTACCAATCTGTCCCCACCAAAACCTTGCACACATTGCATTTAAATCATTGCATAGCCTCACCGGTAGAAGAAAAACTCCCATAGTGTATGTAGGGATAGACTGTGCTACGGCTTTAATAAGAATTTCCTTTCCTGCTCTTGATAACAATTGTCTCTTCCAACCCTGGATCTTTTTCCAAACTCTGTCCTTGATAAAAGAGAAAGTTTGATATTTAGCACGGCCAACCAATGTGGGCAACCCCAAATAGGATTCAAACCTGTCCACCTCACGAACACCTAACTCCTCCTTGATTCTCTCCCTTTGATCCGTGGCTGTATTTGTACTGAAGTATACTGAGGACTTATCAAAATTAATGCATTGTCCTGAGGCATCTGCATATGTCTGCAGTAATTCAGAAATAACCTGCACCTCCCCTTGGGTAGCCCTACAAAACAATAAAGAATCATCTGCAAATAACAGGTGAGATATAGAGGGTGCACATGATAATCTTGAGACAAAAGTGAAGTTAAGAAAGCACCAAATCTATTATGATATTGGATATAAGAGATAGCATCAAATTGAGAATCATGTTAAAAAGAAAAGCACAAAATTTTATAGAAGTCAAATTAATTTATTAACACGCATATATTCATTAGCATTTATATAAACTGTTATTGGGCAATTTGTTAAAAGTGCATTCTGTTAAATTAATTAAACTCATGTAAATAAGAGAAGAACATTTTAAATGTTATGACTTATAAATCGGCATTCAATTTAATATTAGGTTAGGTATGACATAAAAAAAGAGTGTAATATTGGGAGAGCTCTTCGCTGCAATTATTAATACTATTGTTTTTTTGATAACAATTAATACTATTGTTTTGATAAGTCTTAGCTGCAATTATGATGATCATGCCTTATATATATGACTCCTAGTTCTAGATAAATTCACTACTATAGTATATGTGTTTTTGTTGCCAAGCAGCAGCAGTAGTAGTAATATTTATGAGTATAAGGATGATAGTAATGATGTCAAATAAAGTGTGCACGCTTGCCAAACTCCAAATCCAATGTTGTAATCTTCCAACAAAGAGCCACGACTTCGGACTCACACAAAACTTTACTGTTGTTCATACATTTTATTTTATGAGGGCGTTATTGTCACGCAAAAAGCTGTCAGCTACTGCAATTTAATAATATATAATATATATATATGCCTCTATCTATCCTCCAATTTTGTAGCCTAAATTAGGGATAACTCCAAATTGCTGCATTATATTTTAATTTTAATTAAGGGAAATGAATTCCTCATCGCGAATGCTAAGCCTAAGCATAATCTAATTAAACGTTAAAGTTGAGAGAGAGAGAGAGCAAAAAGTCAACTAGGATGGGACCCAGTGGGACCAGGCCTTGTCAGTCACCGAACTCACAGTAACACAGTGTTCCCACAGCGCAATAAGACATATAGCAAATTCATTATTATAACTATAAGAGAGTTCAAGGGCAGCACTAGCCGCAGTCAAACAAAAAAACTTGGAGCACGTGTCAGACTTTTGGCTCGTTAATTTACATGTGTCATGATCGCATTCGTTGATTGTTGCAACGGCTATATTGGGATTCTCTCTCTCTCTCTCTCTCTGAGGAGGACCGTTGTGGGGTCGGGTCCCACTGATGATATTTATTTATTTGATTCAGGCAGGCGGACATTTTGATACTAAGCTCACCCTCCCATCCTATATTCCTATATCCATATTCCATATTAATAACAATAATAATAATAATAAGCAATTTATTTTTTGCCGCGCATATAGACAGACTATAGTGAGAAAAAAAAAAAAAAAAACACTTGAAAATTGAAACCAAACTAAAAACAAAGTCCTCCAGTTTATTGCTTTTTTTGGCCTCTCTCTCTTTTTGTCTTTTCACTTTATTTTCTGTTTTCTTTTTTTCTTTTTCCCAAGTATTACGCTCTGTTCCCCTCACCCCATGTGACAACAGTTGGGTCTTCTTGACTTTTCAATGTATTCTATTTTTTTTTTAATCCTGTCCCTATGTTATTATTAATAAATTATTTTATAAAAAATTTGACATTATTTTCATCAAAATAATTAACTACTTTTTATTTCTTTATAACAAGTTTTTAAGAATATTTTCTAAGTCCGTTAACTTTTCCTTTTTGGTGTAATATATGATGGCAAAGGTTCATGATTATTGTAAATCACTTTGTTTTAAGGGATCATCAAACCCATTATTATAACTATTCAATTCCACACACACACACACACAATCTCCTAAAAATATTATCTTTTTGCCTTAACAAAATGGGTCTCCTAATGAATTATTACTAGCAGTATTTTTTTTGGTTACGTTGTCAATCAAATTGATATTCAACCCGATTCTTTTAAGTGGAAAATCCTCTTATTTGTTGCTGATCTACAAATTAATGAAACTATTTACATTGCATTCCAGTTAATGGTCAAATCTCAGGCAAGTTTTGGGAATACTAAAACATATCTCTATAGACAAAAAAGAAGAAGAAAACACTCAACGTATAATAAAAAGAAAACATATATAAATATAAAAATTTTGTAAAAACTTTTACATAAGTATGGAAAAAAAAGGGGGGGGGGGGGGGGAAACACAAGAGAGAGATTGACAGAAATGAAAAAAAAAATTATATTCAAATATGAAATTTGATCTTATAAGAGGTGATGTAATCTAAACATCCAATAGAGAGGATGTATACAAAAAAAAGGGAGTTTAATCGTTTGATGAAAAGGGAGGGGGGGTTCATTTTGTTGGTCTGGTTAAGTTGGTTGGGTGAAAATCTACAAAACCCAACATCCACCCAATCATTTAATTATTTAAACTTGATTTCGACCAACCATTATGTTTGACATTATCCACCACCCTTTGGATCAGACAGATCAAGCATAACTCGTATGACCAACCCTAGCTGATATGATAGTTGTACATGTTAAACTAGGGAAAATAATTATATTATTTTTTAAAAGAAATGTTTTAATCACATTCACTTTAAAAAGTTTGATTTTTAAAATAAGACCAAGAAAAATAATTAAAAGAGTAATTATTCAGTTTTCCAAATCCGGGAGTAATGTTCATTAATTTTACATAATAGTTGGTTTCATTAATAAAATTTAGGACAAGACTCATCATTCATGTGAGAGGAGAGAGCGTTATGCTTAGAGTATTGAATAATTTTTCATTTTAAGAGAAAATCTATGTGATACACTTTTGCATGCATTTTTTCACTCCTTCCTGAGGTAAAAAGCTATAATTGGTGTGTAACGGAAAGTCAGAAACATGTGACAATGAAGAGTTTTGTGAAGCATCAATTTTTTTCTATATAACCGTTGAACTAGACTCGCCTCTCACATAAGATGCAATATATTAGATGCAATAATTTCATTAAGAAGTGATATTACATCAATCACAGTATATCATCTATACAAGTTGTGAAATTATGCATATGTAATAAAACTATAGAAAAATGTTACTTATATCTAATAAAATTTACGCATATGAGGAGTATAATTAAAAATATGGGATTTTTACTTTAGCACATAGTGTTAATCTAATTTTTTGGACTTCGGAGTTATAAACAATTAAGATCCAAGTATATACATTCTCAAGAAGAAAAAAAAAAGATCCAAGTATATAGGTTTTTCAGAAATTAAACACTGTCTTAATATTTTTATTTGATACAGGCGAGGGGGGAAATGGAAAACACTGTCTTAATATTGTTCATAAAAAAAATTACAAATTAAATCTTTCACCATGCACATAATAATGATTCAAAATTACTAATGATGTAAACAAAATTATGTGCACATCAATTAAAATAATCAACTAATAGAAGGTTTGGTTTGTCATAAACCTAAAATATAGGAGGTCAATGGTTTAAACGAGAAGTCTAAGGATGAAACTGACACTCATTTTAGGTAATATTTGAAAGAAGAAAAAAGCTCAAAAAATCATAATGATAAAAGGGAAAAAATTAGAAAGAATATTAAAACTGTGTTTGAATTCACATGCTCAGTACAAGTTGTAGGGGGTGTAGCAGTAGTACTGGTACAGGTGTAAGAAATGAGAAATCACAACAAACATATGTGTATATGGTAAGTCCAACTCTAAACACACCCCATTGACAGCAAAGACAAACTTATCAAGCACACAGTTTTCGTGGAAGTCGTAAAGCTGAAGTTGAGAGGTAGAACCGTAGAAGTAGAAGACTTATTAATTATAAAACTAAAACAAACAAAAAAAAAATGGCAATAAAAATAAAATTAAGGCTGAAATTAGGGAAAGAAAAAGAGTATAACAAAGGTCTTTGCGTGGGACCCGCCTTCAAATCTGTGACAGAGACGGCAGTTTCAATTCTCTCTAGCACTCCTTTTTTATTTAAATATAAAAAAATGCTCCATTTCTTTCTTTCTCTCTCTTGAATACTTGCTGTTTTCTCTCTCTCTCTCTAGATAAATATTAAAATATTGTTCAAGAGAAAGTTGAGAGCTTTGTTTTCTTCTCATTGTGTGAATTCTTAAGCGAAGCAAAGTCTTCTCTTTCACACCTTTCTCAATCTCAAAACCCCATTGAAGAAGAATCTAGGGCTTGAAACTACCCTGTCCAAGTCCAACAAGGTCTGTTCTTTTGGTTCCTTTTCCGGCTTTTTTACTCCAAATTTGATCGATTTCTCTTTTTTTCTTTTTTGGAACTAGTTTTTACAAGCTTTAACACCCATCTGGTTCTTGTCTTTTCCTTTTTTATTCAAATTTCACTGACCAGTTGATCAAGGTATTCTGAGTCTTCTTTGCTTTGGAAAATCAAAAGCTTTTGATGTGCTGCAATTCCTGAAATTTAAATGAAAAAACTCAAACTTGGGCGTTTCTTTTTGTGAAAAATAGGATTTTGACTGACTGGGTCTTTGTCTTATCTTATATGGATGGTCATGCATCTATTGTTCAACTAGTTTTTTGTATTTGAAAATTTTGGGGTCTGTTATGGCATGCTTTTGTTAAGTTTTTGGGGTTTGGGTATTTAGGGTTTTTGTTTTGTTTTTATTTTTATTTTTTGGGTTTTGGGTTGGGAGTTAGTATGGAGGACGTTGAAGAAGCTAACAAAGCGGCTGTAGAGAGCAGCCATAGAGTTCTAAACCTTTTATCTCAGCCCCAAGATCAGGTTCAGTGTAGGAATTTAATGGTTGAGACTGGGGAGGCCGTGTCAAGGTTCAAGAAAGTTGTTTCTATTCTCAATTCTAGAGTTGGTCATGCGAGAGTCAGGATGCCTAACAAAGTCCAAATCCCTTTTCCCCATAGGAGCAGCATCTTCTTAGAGAGCCCACTTTGTAGAACAGACCACCAACCCAAAAATCTGCAATTTCTTCAGTCTAGCTTTTCTGAAAACCCAATTCAAGATATGGGTTCGAATGTTAAAAGTACGTTGTGTTTGGGAAGCCCTTCTTTGGAATTGAGCTCTAATGGAAAAGGTCCCCTCCAACTGGTCCAACAATCACCATCAGCACACCAATATCACTTCCTCCAGCAACAGCAACAACAAAGGTTATTGCTTCAGCAGCAACAGATGAAACACCAAGCGGAAATGATGTACCGCAGGAACAATAGTGGCATTAATCTGAATTTTGATAGCTCTAGTTGTACTCCAACCATGTCATCCACTAGGTCTTTTATTTCCTCCTTGAGTATAGATGGAAGTGTGGCTAACTTGGATGGATCTCATGGAAGTGCTTTCCATTTGATTGGGGCACCACACTCTTCGGATCAGAATTCACAACAGCATAAGAGAAAGTGTTCTGGCAGGGGAGACGATGGGAGTGTCAAATGTGGGAGCTCTGGTAGATGTCACTGCTCAAAGAAGAGGTTAGACTTGTCTTGGACCTTCTAGCTTGCAATTTTATCTCTTGCCTTGTAATGAGAAAGGATTAAGTTGTTATAATGGATTTTGCTTAATTGGTTAACTATGGTGGCAGGAAACATAGGGTGAAGAGATCAATCAAGGTACCTGCAATCAGTAACAAGCTGGCAGATATACCTCCTGATGATTACTCCTGGAGGAAATATGGGCAGAAGCCAATCAAGGGTTCTCCTCACCCTAGGTATATCTAATTTCTGAATCTTTATATGGAACTACACTGTCTGTGATGCATGCATGCATTCTTCTCTCAAGTTCTGACATTTAATTTTGTAAATTTTCTGTGCCATCCAACAATTACATTTGCATTCAGGATATTAGTGTTATTGTTGTTGTTTCTTTCCTATCTTTGTCTTGGGAAGCAATTGCAGTGGAACTTAGAAAAACGCTACATGTTTGGCCATTGTATGGTTTTCTAGATTTAATGTTCGCTAGTCTCAACTAAAATAGCAGTAAGCACGGTCTACTTGCCGAAGTAAAAAATTCAATGAGAACAGCCCATAAATTTGTATTTTATCAAGTGATTGGTTTAGATACATCAATGGAAAGAAAAACACTTAATTCTAGGGCCTTGACAGATTTTACTAATGTCTCCCCTGTTTGTTCACAAGAAGTTAACTTTGGCTCTTCTAGTTGGAATGCGAATGCCTGCTGCAGATGGTTGTTATATTGCAGCTCTGTTTTATTCATCTTTTGAAAAAGAAATTGTAGTTTCAAATTGGACTAATCACAGATTACTTCCCTACAAATTTTTTTTCAGATGGAAATGTTTTCAAACTTTCAATTATTGTTTTTAGCTACATTACAAGTAATACTTGTTGAACCTAAGAAACTGAGAAGCTGTTTCTAAACTTATGCAGGGGATACTACAAATGTAGCAGCATGAGAGGTTGTCCTGCAAGGAAGCATGTTGAGAGGTGCTTGGAAGAACCTTCCATGCTCATTGTTACCTATGAAGGCGAGCATAACCACCCCAGGTTACCATCACAGTCTACAACCACATGAATGGCATGGAGAGCTTCACCGAGGTCAAGCCCCGCTGTTCGATTTACCAAATCCTTATGCATGGTTGGCTTGGAATGCTCCTGTACATATTTTGCATCTTTTGACCGTGGATATACTTGGAGCAGTTTTTTTTTTTTTGGTTTTGGAGTGTTTGGCTCCAAGCATTTTAAGCTTAATTGGCAAAGTGGGAATGAAGCCCAGTGCAAAACCGAAGAACTCTGTAAAATTGGGGGGTTTCAATTGTAAGAACTCTTTCATCTGTGTTAGCAAGCAATGGTTTAAACAGTTTAGGTTTTCTAAATGAATGAATTGCCTCTAAATTGGGAATTCTTGATTTGATGACTATTTTCTTGAGGTTTTTGGTGTTAGATATTGGTTCTTCTTCACATTGGCATGCTAGTTTATTGTTGTGGGTTTAAATTCCTCGCAATGGATACTTCATGTTTGAGTAGCATTAGTAGTTGTGAATAGTAGTGTTTTGCGTCTTCTATTACTACAAGATCACTCTTAGAAGGGATAGAAAAAACCAACTAGGAGGTGGAGTTTTATGTAATGTGAATGTGGAGCATTATATTCACGTACATTTTGGTCGATGCATCAAAACAAAGTTTTTAACCTTTGATTACTCCAAAGGATCGATCCTGGTGACTCTTCGGTCGGCTTAAGCTTCTGGCTATGAATATAGAATCTTTGTCAACATCTTCGGTTGTCACTTTCTAGGAATTTCCCAGAAAGAACTTGTAGGGGTGGGGAATTATGTATGCAGTATGCTAGCGAAGAGCGAACACGTCTAGCTCTAGATATTGTGCCAATGGTCTTTTATGGAGAGTTCGTATCTGTTAAAAAATGCTGGGATTTCTCTACAGAAAGGTCCGAATTTTTAAGGTTTCAAAAATATATGTACTGCTTGAAAATGATAAAACTCGTGTTTTAAATCATTAATGCAGAATTCATGCAGCCTAGGCTCACAACACCAATAATTTAGTACTTTTTTGTATTCAAGTAGCAACTTTTTATTCTTGACGTCTATCTTTCATTATTATTATTATTATTATTTTTTTTTTTTTTTTTCGATAGGACGTCTATCCTTCATTCATTAATAGGCAGTGGGCATGTTTTTTATTTATTTATTTTTGATTCATTTGGCAGATGGCATGACATCCGCCACTAGCGACATTAACTCTAGACATCAGACAGAAGCAACACTACCTCGAAATATAAATTAAGCAAGAGATAAAATTGTTTAAAATTGAATAGAATTTTTGATATATATATTTTATTGTCTAAAATTACTTTACAAAATTAAAAATAATTAAAACCGGGTATAACTTATATTGACTCTAATTTGTGAAACGCCTACAATTTAGAGTCATAAAAAATTATGAGCTCTTCGAATGTGGAGCTTGAGCCAAGTAGGAAAGATTGTGAAGTGGAACAAAATTTACGGAGTTTGAGAGAGAGTCTTTCCCTTTCCCCTTCAAGTCAAACCTAGCTATTTTTCCAATTCGCTGTTTCTTTCTACTTCTGTTATAAAGAAGAATTATTCAAGTTGTCCAGATTTTAGGAGTCTACAACAAGGCATGTGAGTTGGAAGGGGACCAATATGTTGGGGGGGGTACTCATGCTTTAATATATATATATATATTTATTTATAATACATATATTCTCACTCCATTGGCATCCTCTCCCATATTATTCTTGATCTTTTGGGACCATATATGATATATCTAAATCAAAATAATAAGGGGTCTGGGGGGAGATACTGTTTCTGCCCTCCTTTCCTTTCATCATCAAAATAGGAATATATGATGATATACTTGAAGGATGCCATGTCACCACCCCTCATCATTTCATATTTTACATGAGTGTCCTTAGCCACCAAAGAAGAAGAAAAAAAAAAAAAAAAGACTACTGTTAGTGCCTAGTGGTGCTTATGTTAGTGGAACACGTATTGAAAGGGATTATTTTTATTTTGGTTTGGTAAGTAGGATTAAAGAAATTGACAAATCACAGTCTATTTTTTATCCCCCGCTTCCCCTAAACAGCAAATGGAAGTCAATTAAAATCAAATCATCATAATTCATAATGATGATGGTCACCTAGGTTGAGATTTGGTTTTCATTCTGCTATGTTGTGTTGTGCAAGGAATATTAACTTTTCTACTTCATATTATTTATTTATTTTACTCCTGAAAATGACACGTTAGAGTCACTTCTATTATGTGTGTCCTAATAATAGTCACCTCCCTAGGTTTAAATGAGGTTAGACTCATGTTTCAAATCTCTCTCATTATGGTTGCCACAAAATTTTCTAATCTACCGATTAAACATAAACAGGCTAACTATCTTTGTCACTTGTAGATTTGGGACCAATTGGGAAAGGCTATGTGGGCATTACATCATGATTCATTGACTCAAGGAACATAAATTCTTAATAGGGATAGATTACCAGGTTAATGTTTTTGGTTTGACCAACCCAAAAGCATAATCATCTTCAAATTGTTATAGATTTGCTTCTTCTTTACACAGTCAATATATATATATATATATTAATTTTTTATTTTGTAATGACAATTTATACACTAACAATTGACAAAAAGATTCTATTAGCGAGTGTCTTTAGAGTATTTGTTAATGGACTATTTTAGAAAAATTATAATACTGCTTTCATAGAAGATATAAAAATCTGTCAAAAAAAATTAATTACTTTTTATCTTTTCATAAAAAAATTTTAAAGATAGTTCCTAAACTAATTTTCTTAGACATATAATCCGTTAAATTTTCAAAGACAGAATTGCAGGTTTCTTGTTGTGAAAGGCTGAAGCACATGGGCCTGAGCCCATCTGTTCGATAACTAAGTTTGAGCCTGCAATAGATCTTGGTGACCGTGTTTGGTCCTACGAGACCACGGTCGAATTATATCCCGGTCTTTATTTACTGTTAGCATTATTTTGATTCAAAGCCTAATCAAAATTTATTTACTCTCTCTCCGAGGAGATTTAACAGCAAATAAATATTGTTCTTTCCTCTCTGTTCTGTTTTTTATCTTTTCACGTAATGAGTATTACATAATAGGCACGAGCAATTATTTAACTGAGTGTGCATCAAATAGATGGTTATATATGAGCCCTGTAGAGAATAGTTTTAGTATACAAATTAGCTTGACTGTCTGTAGCGATGAAAGTTGAGTGTAGTTTAAAAAAATGATGTGGTTGAGGATGAGTAAATCTGGTGCTACAAATATTTTCACAATTTTACCACAATTTTGCTATGTGACAAGTTGTAAGTGGTGGAAATAAAATAATGAATTCATGATTTCATCACTCACAAATTGCCACATAGCAAAGTTGTGGTAAAGTTGGTGACACTAAATTTATACAATTGAGGATAATTAAATTTTGGGATGAGAAATGTGTGGAAGAGATAAGTAAAGCCCGCCCATATTGCATTTATAATTTTATCTTCACAAAGCAAGTTTTTTTTTATCAAAATCACTTAACAAGTTGGGATTTATATATGTATATTTTTTTCATCACTAAAATTTAAGTAGGATTTCAATCTTAAACACTTGACAAGGATTATTATTGATTTAAAAAAGAAGAAGAAGAGAATAGATAATTAATCATAAGAAATATTACCGAATGCTCTTAAGACTAGTTAATAACCTTAAAGAAAGTGTTTCTAAAAATAAAAAAAAAAAAAAAAAACCTTAAAGAAAATTTTTATGAAAAAAAAAAAAAAAAAAAATTTATGCCGTGAGAGTGAAGTGAAAGTAGGGTGAAGCGCAAGAATAGGTGTTGTTGGGTGTGGTGTGGGAGACAGTGGGAGGAGGAGTCAAAAAGGCAATTATGATTTATGACTGACTTTAGCTGTGACTCTGTCTATTTCCGTATGTGTATCAGATCAGAGTCACAGCCACCAGTTTGTTTGTTTGTTTTGAGTTTGGGTTTGCAGTCAAAAAAAGACTTTATTAGCGCAGTTTTTACTTTTTTTTTAATTAATAAATAAACCCTCCTCCGTACACGCGCTCTTCACTTCCGTGTGGGCGCACGGTTGTTCAAACTTCCATTCAAACATGAAGTCATACATATATATATATATATTTCTTTTGGTTGCTAAAATACTCTTAAACCTTCTCAATTAAATTTTGCTTTCAACTCACGTTATATATTCTTTTGGAAGACTTGTATTGAATGGAGTAAAAGTCATCGGTTTGCTTACCAAAAAAAGAAAAAAAAGGCATCGGTTTCATTTGTATATTTCGGTCTTCTTCAAATACTTGAAATTATATATAAGCCACTTTCCCCTCCTATGTATTCAATCCCCCAAACCACCCACACACACAAGAAAAAAAAGAAAAGAAAAAGTGATGCAAATTACATGAATACATCAATAATACTAGACAATTAAACTCAATGCATGCAGCTACATGTATATATACCGAATAAAACTAGAGCAATTGGTTAACAAGATACTAAAAAATACAGTAGAAAAGAGGAGATTTCTTCATTTCCTATTCTATTGTATTTGTCCAAAACAGGATTCATTTTCATTAGGAAATTAGTGTGATTTCATTTCACTAATTAAAAGCGAAACCCCCTTCTTCAAAATGCAAAAAAAACATGGACGCTGTACAAGGGCAAAAATAGAGACCAAACCAACGACATTAATTTGATACTCATCAGAAGAGCGGTGCCGGCAGATTCAAATCGAAAAGAAAGGGCCTTTTCTCTGGAGACGAGGACGTCTTGGAGTCGTGCTGAGTCTGAGTGGTCATGACCGCCAAGTTCTCCATCTTGTAGCCCCTGTACTCCGATCTCACCGGCGGAGGAGGCGAGGGAGGAGGGAGGATGAAGCCGAAGTTAGTCTTGGCTTTGGGACCACGGAGGCTGAGGGCGGCCTCGTCGTAGGCTAGAGCGGCTTCCTCCGCCGTGTCGAAGGTGCCCAGCCACTTACGGGTCTTCTTCCAGGGGTCTCGGATCTCCGCCGCAAAACGGCCCCACGGCCTCTTCCGGACGCCTCTGTAGTGCGTCTGGTGCTTTGGAGGAGGCCGTGTGGTGGCCACTGAAGAAGAGTCTAGGCGGAGGAGGGGAAGCGCGTCAACACTAGCAGTCGCAGGCATCGAATTTTGATAGAGAGAGAGAGAGAGAGCGCGTGCGTGTAACTGCGTATTGTGTTTCTGAGAGTTTTTTAGGGTATAGAAAGAAGTATAGATAGAGAGATATTTATAGGGGAGGGGACAGTCTGGTGTACCGCCGACAGCTTTTGGTGTTTTCTGTACCCCTTTCTTTTTTTATTCGTTTATTTATTCAAATCTATATTAAGGCCGTGTTTGTTTCGTGTAAAACATTCTTCGGAAAATACATATTTTTCAGAAATACTATTTTTCGAAAAAAAAAATATTTTTGAGTGTTTGGTTGAATTATGAAAATTATTGTGGAAAATATTTTCATGTGTTTGGATGTATTCTAAAATGCTATTTTCCGGAAAATTTTTCACAAATTCCGGCAACAATTCAACAACAACAAAAAATTTCCGGCAGCAAATTCCGGCAAGAACAACACAACAACAACAACAACAACAACAATAATCAGTTCATCCAAAAAAAAAACAACAACAACAATCAAATTAAAAAAAAAAAAAAAAACGGAGAGATTGAGGAAGAGAGAGTGTGGAGGCGACGGGGCACTGTCGGCGACGAGGTCGAGGTTCGTGGGTTGCTCTGGGTTGAAGGCAATGGGTTGCTCTGGCGGTTGCTCTGGGTCGTGCGATTGCTCTGGGTTGCGCTGGGTTGTAGGTCGCCGGCGGTTGCTCGTGCGAAGGTCTGGTCTGGGTCGCTGGAGCGGATCGGAGCTTGGAGCGGAGGTTTGGACCGGATCGAAGGTCTGAACTTGCTGCTGAGCTTGGAGCTTGGAGCTTTGGTCTGGATCGGATCGGAGTACTGCTGAGTGCGTGTGAGAGAGCTTTGTGTTGCTGTGTGAGAGAGAGTTGCTGCGTGAGAGAGCTTGGAGAGTTGAGAGAGTTTTTTCCGGAAATTGGTTTAAGGGAAAATAGAAGGTGAAAAGCATTTCCGCCTGGTTTGGGGTTATTTTCGGTCAAAGGGAAAATTATTTTCCGTTGACCCAATTTTCCTAAGCAGCCAAACACCCTTATTTTACGGAAATTGATTTCCGGAAGTAGTTTGAAGTCGAAACAAACGCAGCCTAATTCTGTGCTCTTTTCTATATTCTAGTGTTATTATATACTACTAAAATAATACTAATTTGACACTCAAATCTATACTAATAGAATTTTACTAATATGTGCGGTTAAGGCACACATTAATTGGACCATAACAAACAAAAATCAATTTCTCAAAAATAAAAATATAAGTAAAATATCCACACACATAAATGTAAAACTAATTGCATGCTACCATCATTTTTATTGTGTTAAATGAAATTTATTTTTTGTTTTTTCATTTTAAATATAATAGATTGAATTTTTTTTTTTTTTTTTTAAGAATATCGTTGATCCACAAACACACTTCGGATGAAATAGTTTGGCAGTACAGTAAAAAGGGGGTATACCTGGTTAAGTCGGGTTATCATGTGGTGAGACAAATTCAAAAAAATGAGAACGTTGGAGAGACATCCACAAGACATGTTGGTGGCCAAGTTTGGTCAAAACTTTGGAATACTAATGTGCCTAACAAAATCAAGGTGTTTGGATGGAGAGCATGCCAAGATATACTGCCTACACATGCTAAGCGTGAAGAAAAATTATAGCGGATGATGGTTGTATTCTCTGCTTAGGGGTGTCTGAAACAGGGGTCCACGCTATATGGGAATGTGCAGTAGCAAAGGATGTATGGGCGGGGTGTTTGATTAGATTGCAGAAAAGTGGTCAAGGCCAACAGGATATCCTTGAATTATTTCAAGTAAGACTGAGCACTTGACCCTGCCCACCCAAAAACCGACCCAACCCAACCCGACTCGGCAGGTTTTAGGCGAGTCTGAGAATATTCGGGTCAGGTTTCAGGTCTTATTTTCGGGTTATTTTCTGGTTCAGGTTGGTATCGGGTCGGTTTTGGGTCATATAAATACCCTAAGTGTGAACCCGATTTTGAAAAAAACCCTACGTTGGTCTCTCTCCACCTCCCTCAGCTCTTTCTTTATTCCTCAAAGGCTTAAACCTCATCCTTACAAGCTAGTTTCAAGCTATTTGCTCCATTAATCTTTGTGTAAGTCTCTTAAATATTTTCTATCACACATTCCCTTTTAATTTTCCCAAGAAAATCCCTGGAATCATTTTCGCATTGAGCAAAATCGTATTGGGCAATTTTTGTTAGGTTTTGTTGTTTTCCACTTTCGGTGAAAATCTCAACAGTTCTATATATATATATATATTTGAAAATCGTATTGGGCAATTGGTTTGAATTCGGTAGTTGGGTTTTTGATACTTTCGGATTTTGGGGTTTTTTTCTATGTGAATATCCTGTTTGGGTTTGATTTTCTTGTGTTTTGTGATGTGGGTTTGGCTTGAATCATTTTTTTTAAGGACCCATTTCGATTTTTTTTTTCAAGTTTTTAACTAAAGAGCTCTTCTGCCACAAATTCTTTGAAAGCTTTGCTCTGTTTCTCTGTTGGATTCGTGTACTTTTAAGTGTTTTGTTTGCTTTAGTTTCTTAAACCGAAGAACCCATGTCCTGGATTATTGTAACTTGTATGGTTTCAAATTGCTATCCCTTTATATTTTGAATAGTTTGATCTTTATAGACTTCTCATCATATAAATCCTAAAAAGAATTAATCCTAATTTAAGCCATATGAATAAGACTCTTATTTTATAGTTTCACATTACTGTCTTATATATGAAGATATATGTTATTTGAAATATGATTCAAACATCATGATAATGTCTGAACTTGGAAGTTTCATATACTGAGCTGTTTTCAACCTTCTCATGTATTTAGTACGCATCTGCATGTTTGTATTCGAATGCTATACATATATGATGTGTAGCTGGCTAACACCGAATACTATTTTTTTTTTCTTTCTTTTATTGTCTTTGTTTGATGCCTACCTAGCTCAGATCATGAACAAGCATATAGTTATATTTTTTAAGGACCCTTGTCTTAGTCTCTGATTTTGGGAGTTTTTACATCTTTTAGGAACAACCCTTTTCATATTGATGAAAAAGAACTACTTAGGATCTAATGGGTTGGTGCGGTTTTGTGTTTTTTGTGATGTTATGTTGTTTTATTGTGTTATTTTTCTTAGCATGCAAACAGGGACTAATGGGTTTGTGTTGTTAGTGTCTATTTTTCTATGCATTATTTTAGTGTCTGTTATCCTCAGATTTGTTTATGTGCCAACACGAGTAGTGATGCTTGATTGCTTGTGCTTCTCATTTTTACAAAATCTTTGATTGATGCAGCTCTCAAAGGTGCAATAAAAATAGTATGCTGAGTTTTATATTCTTGAATTGAGATTCTTTTTTAATTACATGACATAAAACATACCCCTTCTTTCATGGCCATTTGTAACAAATTTTATTTTGGAATAAAATTGTTCAAATAATTTTTTTCAGCTACTATTTAAAGGTTCAACCTAAGAAGTTTTAGTGGACTTAGATATTGAATCCTTACTTCCTGTTATATCTCTATATTTTTCTTTTGTGAATGCATTTTTTAATAATTGATTTGTTTTGTGTGGTACTAGGTTATGGATTCAATGGAGCCTACACAACCTGATGTTGCCACTACAAGACCAACCATGAGACCTCTTCGTCCACCACAGGTGATACCTTCTTCTAATCCTAATAAGAGAAAATCACAATCAACAGCTTGGGACCACTTTGAGAAGTTTATAGATGAGGAAGGTAGAACTAAGGTAAGATGTATATATTGTAGCAAGGAGTACATGGCTGATAGCAAAATTTATGGGACATCTAATTTAAAAAATCATACACCCATTTGTCATGAATATCTTTATAATGAATTGCATGATGGACAAGACCCATTGTCCAAGGATGTAGAGGAGGGAAATCTAGTGCCTAGGACTTTTACAAATGTTTTGGGTAGAAAAGTTCTTGCTGAGATGATCATATTGGATGAGCTTCCATTTAGGTTTGTAGAGAATCAAGGATTTAGAAGGTTTTGTAATGTCTTCCAACCTAATTTTAATATCCCATCTCGCTTCACGGTAGCTAAAGATGTGAGTCGGATTTATTTTGAAGAGAAGGATAAGTTGAGAAATGCCTTGAGAGGCCGTAGGCTTTGCCTACCACTGACACATGGACTTCAATACAAAATTTTAATTGCATGTGTCTTACTTGTCATTTTATAGATGATGATTGGAAGCTACATAAAAGAATTTTGAATTTTTATATTGTTGATAACCATAAGGGGAAAACCATTGACAAAATGGTTTAATCTTGTTTAGAAGAGTGGAATATTGAGGGGATTTTCACCTTGATGGTGGATAATGCTTCCTCAAACGACGTAGCCATTAGTTACTTGAAAGAAGCTACTAATATGTGGAAAGG
Source organism: Quercus ilex subsp. ballota (assembly GCA_032727855.1). Classification (NCBI taxonomy): domain Eukaryota; kingdom Viridiplantae; phylum Streptophyta; class Magnoliopsida; order Fagales; family Fagaceae; genus Quercus; species Quercus ilex. Next base: position 43,229,076 of record CM064919.1, read on the forward strand.
TACTGTTTTAGGGAACGAATTTGTTCATGTGAGGTGTTGTGCTCACATCCTGAATCTTATTGTAGCCGATGACTTAAAACATCATAATAAGTCAATTGATAGGGTGCGTCATGCAGTTAGATATGTGAAAGCTTCTCCAAATAGGTTATAAACCTTCAAAAGGTGTGTGGAGCGAGTGAAAATAGAGTCAAAGGCTATTCTATGTTTGGATGTGGCCACTAGATGGAACTTCACCTATAAAATGTTGGAAAATGCTGAAAAGTTTGAACATGCATTCAAGCGGATAGAATATGAAAATCTTGAGTATATTCTACACTTTCGGGATGGGGACTATGATAGGAAACCTCCAAATGAGGATGATTGGGAGACTTGTAGAAAATTTGTTAAGTTTTTGAAACTTTTTTATAATGCCACAAAGAGGTTATCAGGTTCCTTGTATGTGACATCAAATGCTTTCTTTAATGAGATATATATGATTAAAAGAAAGGTAGATCTCTTTTCTAGGAGTGAGGACCATTTTTTGTACTCAATGGCAAAAACAATGAAAGAGAAGTTTGACAAGTATTGGGGGAGCGGGGAGGATTCATCAAAGAAGGGAAATGTGCTTTTGTATGTTGTTGTGGTGCTTGATCATTGAAAGAAGTTGGATTATTTGAATTATTGTTTATCAAATTTGTATGGGGAGAATGTTGCTAAGGTAATTATTGACCGTGTGCAACATGTATTGGAACGCTTGTATGGGCATTATAATTCAACTCATTTATCACATGTGTCTATACAAAATGCGAGTGAGATATCAAGGATGGAAGGTGTTGGTGTTGATGTTGATGATGATGATGATGATGATCCAGACAGATTTATTGCCTCTCAATACAAGGCTTTTAGGCAAGGAAAACAACCTGTTGGGTGTGTAGATGAGGTTGCAAAATACTTGACGGAGAATAGTGAAGGGGAAAATGACAAAACCTTTAGTATATTGGCCTGGTGGAAGTATAATACTAATAAGTATAGTATACTATCTCGACTGGCACGAGATGTGTTGGCTGTACCTGCTTCTGAGTCGGCATTTAGTACGGGAGGACGTATACCAGACCCATTCCGTAGTTCACTTGCCCTTGAGATGGTACAATCTCTCATATGTACTCAAAATTGGCTTCAATCTTCAGTGCAAATTTTGCTTCGACAAGCCATGGATGATGTTGAGCTATTTGAAAATTATGGAAAATGTAATGTTCTTAAAATTTATTAACTTGTGCTTTAACTGAAATTTAATATATCTTGTTAGTGCATTAAATGGAATTTAATATACATTGTTGTTCTAAAATGTTTTGAAACTTTTTTGGAAGCGAAGTTAGCTTCACCTTTAGCAGCGTCACCTTCACCATCAAGCACTGTTACAAATCTTGACTGATTTGCCTACATACATTGGTGAGTTTTGCTAGTTACCGTTTGATGATCATTGGTCTCTTGAATCTCTATTCTTATGTTCTTCTCTGGTTTGTAACCTGTGACTTGTGTTCATGATTCTTTATTATGTGTGAAAATTAGTGTGACATACATGAATTAACTCAGTCCATAACCACACGCACAGAAATCCCTTTTTTTGTTCATAACAAAACATATATGATTTTATCTCTTTCTGCAGGGCCACGAGGACAGATTCACAGTTTATGTTCATTCATCTGAGGAAAAACCAGTGCATGTAAGCCCTTACTTTGTTGGTCGAGACATTCAGAGTGAGAAGGTAAGTTATCATTTTTTTTTTTTTGGTTGTTGAGAAACCAAGGTAATTTATCATATATACGAACATATTGTGTAATACCATCACAAAGTCACAACTTTGTACCAATGCAATAAGAAGTGGACTCAGTGGATTCTTAATCTACCTTTCCTTATTATTGACTTTGAATTATACTAAAAAGAAGACACATATTTATGATTGAAGCTGGAATGATGTGTAATTACTCCTGACCTGTTAAAAATTGGAAACGTTTATCATATTAATCTCCCTTCAGTAATTTATATCAAAGCATATGTATTGATGGATCTTGGGATCTTAGGAATTATTTGGTATTTAGCTTTTGAGCTCTGCTCTGCTCTGTTGAAGTTCTTGAAAGATGCAACATGCTCCTTTAATACCCATTTCATTTCTGCAGGAACAAAAATGACAGAACAGATTGGAACAGCAAAGCCAGCATTCTTTTTTGAGTATGAACTCTTTGAAGGAGACCCTGACCACCTCAGAACTGTCAAAGCTACACCAACTCAGACTGATCCATGGATTGGCCTTTTGAAAAACAATGAGTGCAGTTTGTGCAGTTTTTTTCCTTTCTGATTTCATTGAGAATGATTTAAATTTTTATTATTATTATTTTAATTCGAAGCTTTGGTTATTGGATGGTGAGGTTTATGTGAAATTGTGTGATTATGGAGTGAAAGTTTGGTAATTTGTTCTCAAAGATTTGGTTTTGAAGTGTGAAACTGTGAAAGTTTCTGTATCCTAGATATTGTTTAGTACTTATTCAAATTTGGTTCCTTTACATTGTTGCTTTTGTGAATCTTTGTAGTTATTTAACTGGTATGTTTATAGCATTAAATTGCTTTCCAAATAATGCAAATTTTTAGTCCTTTTACAGTCGGAAAAACTTTCATTTACACACTAAAAGTTTAGTTCTTTTGCACTAAAAATTTCCTTGCATGTTTGATTCTTTTAAACTTAGAATGGTGAGATTGCCAGAAACACTGCATTTTGTTTTTAACCTTTTTTCGTATTATAAATTTTACAAAGGTGTAATGGGTTCTTTTGGATTTATTCATTATATTTGAAGATGTATTGGTCTGGTAATAGTTTGTGTTTAAAAGCTAATATATATCAATACAACACAAAGATGGTATAACTCTTCATATTCAATACAACCTTGATTAAAAAAAAAAAAGGTCCAACCCGAGACCTGACCCAAGACCCGGAAAATCGACCTGATTACAGACCTAAATTTTCGGGTCGGGTAGGGTTTAATTCAACCAAAACCAATTTCTATCGGGTCGGGTTTCGGGTCACAGTAAACCCGACCCGACCCAATCTTAGTACTAATTTCAAGAGATGATGACAAGACTGTCCACAACTGAGTTTGAATTATTTTTAGTTCAATCTTGGCTGATATGGAACCAGAGGAATGAGGTGGCACATGGGGGTAAAGTGAAAGATCCGAGGTGGTTAAATAAAAGAGCAAGGGACTTCTTGGATGAGTTTCATCAAGCATAGGAACAACTTCAGACTCCAATGAGACAATCCAGTGCGACAGTGAGTTGTTGGCAACTCACTCTGGTTTCAACTCTAAAGTTAAACTTCGATGCCGCCATTTTTTCGGACTTGAATTGCTCAGGTGCTGGGGCAATCATTCGCAATGAAAAGGGAGAAGTGATGGCGTCTATGATTGCAAGAGGTCCACCTGTTAAAGATAGTGAAGAGGCCAAAATACTAGCATGCAAAAAGGTTATGGAGTTTGCTATTGATGCAGGCTTTACAGAGTTGATCATTGAAGGGGACAATGCAGCGATCATAAATTCAGTCATGTCTTCAGGGGCAAACCAGTCATGACTTGGCCATATTATCCAAGACATCCAATGGCTGGCTCAAGGTCTTAGATGGGTAATGTTCAGCTGTGTTAAGACAGGTGCAAATTTTGTGGCGCACGTTTTAGCTCGGTATGCAAAACATGTAAGGGAGGATATGTTCTGGATGGAGGATGTCCGTCCACCAGCTCTTAATGCATTTTACCATGACTCTCTTCACTTAATTGAATGAAAGACAAAGTCATTTAAAAAAAAAAAAATTATCCAATTTTGATACTAATACGTTGCACCGCACAAGTTAGTGGGATAACAATATTAGCCATGTCATGGTGTATTCCATTACCAAAACAAACATGGCTTCATTGTTTGAGTTAGCGACAATATGTGCGGGTTCTTAGGCATAAAAAAAGAAAAAAAAAGAAAAAAAAAAAAAAAAAGAACTATAATAAAAATAAGTTTTATTATACTATACTTTAAATTTCAAGCTTTTATAGTAAAAAATTATGTATAAAAAATAAGTTTTATAATCAAATAGTAAATAATATATAATTAGAATGAAATTTTATAAGCGTGTTAAGAACGTAATGAATATAAAATCAAATGATTAGATTTTCAAAATTTACATTCAATAAAAAGATAAAATTTTTTTAAATATACACCACTGTTAGTTGGAGAGTGAGTGAAAGAAGAAAGAGGAGAGAGAGTGTATGAATGTGAAGGAAATAAATGAAACCGTGGCGCATAGGTAGCAAGAGTTCAAAACAGTCCTTATAAATTGTAGGGTAAAGTAAATGTTATGTTAACTGATATTCTTAAGATAACTATTAATAAACTATTAAAAAAAAGTTTAAAGTGAAAAATTGAAATAGCTACTAAAACATTAATTACGTGGTTAACATTAAAGATAAACAAAAGCAAAGGGTTGTAGGGTATAGGTCCGGAGGGAGGGAGCACGTGGAAAGAAAGCGCCGGCGGATAAGTTGGACCCTTCCCCTTATCCTTATCCATATCTGACAACACACTGACAACTATCATTTTGTTTTTTTGAAACAAACACACACATTTTGTTTTGTAAAAACGTAAACACAGACTCTAAAGGCTAAACCAGATCTTTATTTCTAAAAGAAAAGCCACAAAGCCTACAACAAAAATTTTTATGGGCCTTTGCCCAAATCTACCCAAAGCCTATCAGGGACAAATTAGAGACGGAGACAGGCCCAGAGCTGTTACAAAATGCTGCCCACACCACTGAGCTAACAGATGGGCTGATGAGCTGTCCTCCCTTCTAACAAAAGATCAAAAAAAAAAAAAAAAAATACCATCAAACATTGTACATAAAGCTAAAATATTTTTGCAAGATTAACGTGTTGTGTTGTATATATATTTCTTAATGAAATTCCCTTGCTTTAAGATTTAAGGTCCATTTTCATTTAGTGTAATTTTGGCTTTGGCTTTCAAACAATGAGAAGCTTTGGCGGTAAAGTAAGAGCACTAGCATCATGCATTCTAAAAATAAAAATTTTGCTATTTTGACATGTTAAACATTTAGTTTATATATATATATATATATTTTTTTTTTTAAGAGAGTTTTTATATTTTAACACATCACTTTACAATACGTCATACATTATATGTTCTATTCTTTTATCATTCTATTTAAATATTACGGCTTTCTACTTTTTTTTTTAGTCCAACAATCATAAAGTTTGAGTTAAAGCCAACAGTCACAATATGACAGAAGAGAGAGAAAATATGTGAATAAAAAACCCAAAAATATTAAAGGCAGATTTACCTGTACAGTGTTATTATTAGAACGTTAGAGCATCCGTAGCAACTCTCTCAAATGTGCCAAATGCCAAATATTTGGCACACCAACACCAAAAACCTTATTTTATCAGATGTTCCAAATCTTATAAAATTTGCAACATGTTACAGTATCCTCACAAATTTGCCACGGTACGAACATATGTGGCATATGCTTTTATTATTTTTTTTATACATCTTTCTCTCTCATCTCTCCGTCAGTCTCATCCTCAAACCCCAACCCTCACTGCTCTTCCACGCTGACGCCGACGTTGACAATCACTTCCATGCCGATCTCTCTAGCAATGGTTTTTCAGTTTTTTTTTTTTTTTTTTTTTTTTTTTTTTTTTTTGCTGTGGTTTGATGGGTGGGTTGGGCAATGGGTGGGTTTAGACGGTGATGTGTGGGTTCAGATTGTGTTGGCTGGGTTTGGTTCCGACGGAGGTGGGTGGGTTCGGATGGGCTAGGCTATGGGTTCGGATGGATGGGTCGGCAGTGGGTGGGTATGGGTCAGTTGTGTTGGTCGTTGAAGTTTTTGTGGTTGGGAGTAATGTCGGTGTCGATGACAGCAATGATGAGGTCGGAGTCTGGGTTGACGGCGATGACGTTGACGGCGATGAAGATGGTGGGTTTGGAGTCTGGGTTGACTTGGATTATGAAGGTTTTGGGTTTGGAAGTGGGTGTGGGTGAGGGTGTTGAGGTGGTGGGTTTGTTGGGGTTTGTGGTTGAGGTGGTGGTGGGGCTTCCGATTTGGTGTTTGTGGGCTATGAGTTTGTTTTGAATTGTGTTTTGGGTTGTGGATGAAGATGGTGGTTGTGTGGTGGTGGATGTTGGTTGTTGGCAGCAGTGTGGTGGCTGTTGATTTTGTTTGATGAGTTGTAAATATTATTTTAGTGTGTAGTAAATATTATTTTAATATATAGAATCGAATGATAAAACATCTGATAAATAGGATGTTGTAAAATGATGTGGTAAAATAATAAAGTAGGCATTTGGTGTGGCAAAATGGCATAAATTATGCCACAGCTGCTGTGGATGCTCTTACAATAGCAAATGTCAAATTTGACACATGAATGTGGTTTTTTTTTTTTGTGTGTGTGTGTGTGTGTTTGTTGTGCTAAATACTAAAAATTTAATATTTAGCAAACTTGATGCTAGTGCTTTAATAGGACATAGCATTTGCATAAAGTGTGCCAAATGCTAAATTTTTAGCATTTAGCACACCAAGCATCAAAAACCTTGCTTTATGAGGTGTGTCAAATGCCGAAAGAAATAGTATGGTGCTACAGTAAGAGCATTCTCATCAACTCTCTCATAAAAAATGCCATTTTGACACACCAAAAATCTATTTTATCATTTTAGCACATCATTTTACAATATACCATTTATCAAATGTTCTATTCTTCCATTCTAAACATTAAAATAATATATACAACACATTAAAATAATATATTTACTCAAAACCCAACAATATACAAACATACAAACTCATGGCAGTCACCACCAACCAAGAACCAAGAACGACCGCCACAACAACAACCACCGCTACAACTACCGCCACAAACTACAACCACAATCACAAGTCCTCCAACAAATTCCAAATCCAAAAACCTCAACAAAAAAGGGGAAAAAAAAATTCAAAACCTTCAACAAAACCCCACCATACACAACACAGCTCGCCACCACCACCCACAGGTACAACCCACCACCACCATCAAAAATCCACCAGCCGCCACCACCACCCAATACTACTTTTAAAAAAAAAAAATCCCAAAAATCAACATAAAACTATCCCAAAAAAAAGAGCTTGAAAAAGAACCAACTCACCCATAATCACAATCACATGGAATCCACAACTGAAGGGAAAAAGAAGAAGAAGAGTGAGATTAGAATCAGAGATCTCCATGGCGACGGCCTCATCGGTGAGGTTGAACTCCACGGCGATGGTCGATCTCAATGGCAATGGCCTAGGCAAAGGAAAAAAAAAAAGACAGAGAGGGAGAGTGACAGGGGGAAAAAAAAAGAAAAAGATAGAGAAGGCGTAGAGAAAGTGATAGAAAAGAAAAAAGGGGAAAAAAGAAAAAGAAAAAGGGAGAGGTGGAGGTTTCGGAGAATGAAAGAAGAAGAAAAAAAAGAAAAGGAAGAGAGGTGAGAACTGAGAAGATGAAGTGAGGCGGAGAAATAAAGAAGAAAAAGAAAGAGAGAGAAGAAAGAGTCATAAATAAAGAGAGAGAAATGGAATAAAAAAGTATTTTTTATTATAGTACATCTATTCGCATCGTTCCAAAAATGGAACAGTACTGTTCACGTGTGTCAAAATTTATAGGATATAGAACACCTCATGAAAAGGGTTTTTTTTTTTGTGTTTGGTGTGTCAAATGCCAAATATTTGGCATTTGGCACACCTGATGTGAATGCTCTTACAAATGTCACAGTACGGATGCATGTGTTATAATTTTTAAGCATTATTTTATTCAACTTTATCTCTCTTTCTATAATAATAAATAAAAATATTCTCTAAATCTCTTCTCTCTCATTCTCTCCTCTTCCTCTTCTCTCTCTCTCTTGATCAAAGGATTGCTCTCTTTCAACCAATTTCTTCTCACAAATTCCCTCAACAAAACACATTGCTTTCTCTTTCTCCCTTGTTTCTAGCTTTCTAAGCCAAACTCTCTCTCTATCTTGCCACTCACGGTGGTGGGTTTAGGTAATTTTTCAATGGGTTTATGGGTTTTGGGTTATAGTGGTTGTTGTGGGTTGCAACCGACGGTTGTTGGTTTTTGCATTGCTGGTGGTTGTTAGGTTGATTGGAGAGAGAGAGTGGTGGTGCTGGGTTGATTAGGTTGTGGGCTTTAGTGTTAGGTTGGTGGTGTTAGGTCGATTGGGTTGTTAGTAGTGGGCAGTGGTGGTGGGTTAATTGATAAAGTCGAATGCCAGCATGCTAGACATTTAATCTCTGTCTCTCTCGTAAACAATAGCTTAATCTCAGATACATAAATGACAAATTTTATACCCAAAAAATAAACAATACATTTTTTTTTAACAACAAATTGGAATACTGCTCCTCTATGCTTGTTTTGGTGTTTTTTTTGTCTCAAGTCTTAAAACAGTGGCCGGACATTTTAAGGCAAGGAGCAATGCTTGCTAGAGTTCAAAAGAGCTTTTTGTTTGCTACCCCTTTATTTGTGGAAGGCTTAGAAAAATCCAGTCTTATAAGATACTGTAGGGCCAGAAATAGTCAGGCAACCCCGGCCCACTTCGAATCAGGCCCAAGGCCCATGCCGAGGACGCGTCCAAGGTTCGAGGACTGAAGTGTAATGCCCAGCTACCCAGGAAACAGTGCCGAGGATGATAACGTCCTCGGAATTCCGAGATCCGAAAACGGACAAGCAGCACGCCATCAAGGGGAACCTCCCCGAGCATCCAAGGAGTAAACAGCAAGTACCAAATACCGGACATGGAAGCATGGTGGGGGAGCAAGTCCTAGATGAACTGTCACCTCCACATTAAATGCCCTCAACTAACGCCCTGGCCGCATTAATGAGGATAGGACCCTTGAACAGTGCCGTCTTGGACGCTGCAACTCACAGGAAGGATGAGAATGCGGCTGATGGGACAGGCTCTCAAGTGGTGGCCTGGCTGATCAAACAAATGTAGGGCTAGGATCAACTGAGAGAGAGGTATATAATGTAAGAAGTCCCTCTTGAAAGGGGGGACGGAAAAACGAGGGGAAAGAAATACTGTAGCAGTTTATATTCTCTCAATCCTTGTAACCTTTCTCCAGAGAAATAAGAAGAACATCAAGCTCTGTGAAACCCGTCCGAGGAGCCTTATTGTGCACCCTAACCCACGTCTAAGTTACCAGCATTCACGTACAACCATGCACGGCCGTTGCATTCCTCACTAGGGCCTAACTCTTGAACCCATACTCTACAAATTCATTGCAGGGTTAACTGGGCTTGGGTCCACTCCCTACACGTAGGAGTGCTCGAAACTGGTCCCTACAGATACAATTTCCTAAGATGGAGTGGTGGGTGTAAGCATGTGTAATCTATTAATGGAATTGTTCTTAAAAAAGATGCCTAAGATAGACTTGAGGGTATAAGCATGTGTAATATAAAACACATATTTCATATTAAATGATGTTTTTTTTAAGAGAGTTTCAACTAATAGCGTCTGCTCTTGATTGTAGCTCTTTATCATCAGACCAAGACACTAATCAATTTTTGGTGTAGGCGGAGATTGAACCTCAATTCTCTTAAACAACCATTAAAAACTTTACTAGTTAAGCTAACTGGAACACACGTATTAAAAAATGTTTTAGAAAGGCTGTTATGTTTATTTTGTCTCCGTAAAATACATGCCATTTGCAACCTCCCATCTATTATGAGGTAAGAAAGTAAGAAATATTACAATTACCTTACATTTATATGAAAGAAAAGGAAGTAATGGAAAACAAAATTATGTTAGTTTCTTGGGTTACAAACGGGGACGGACCTAGGATTTTAAGCTAGCAGGGGTCAGAGTATAAAGAAAAAAAAAACTCATAATAGATATCCATATAATATTAAAAAAATTATAAATAAACAAAATTGCTGTTTCTAAATACATTAAAATGCAATCATCTACCAACAAAGACTCTTTCTCTCCAAATCTCACTTATTTTTAAAGAGAAAGTTTGGTAAAAGAATGACATTAAAAAATCGACAAATTTTCCTCAAACTTATTTTCTTTTCTTTTTTCCTTTACAAACCAAAAAAGCAAAAACTAAAGAGAATAGAAATAAAATAAATAATTTTTTTTTTTGTTTTCCATCTTGTTAGTTAGATTCTTCCCTTTATTAAAGAAATTTAACTCCTTTTTATATTCTCACCAATTTAATTATATTTTTGTAATTACTTGAACTTCCTCAGCTATTTATAATTTCAAAATTACAATTGGTATAAAGTTTTTTTAATCTCAAACAAAATGGAACTGTTTTTTCACATGTAATTAGCATCATATGATTGTAAATTTTAAGCCCATATTTATCATGTAGTCCCTCCAAATGTGTTTCTATAAGTTTCCAAATTAACTTGGAGATTATGAGGTAGATTTTGACCAACCTATTTAAGCTGCACCCATTTGTCTATTTCATACACTTAAAAATATAAAAGAAAAGAAAAAGAAAATGTTTGTCGGGGGCTAAAAATGAGTGTACAGCCCAGCCCAACTTGACCAAGAAGGGGTTGGGTTAAGACCCAATACAAACAATTTATGGAGGTGGATACCTTAGATCAACTCCCACCACGTTTGATGGTCCCAGTTTAGTAATTTAAAAAAAAAGGGAAAATGACAAGAACAACAGTGTAATTTAGTGGCTAAATTAAGGAGAAAAAGAAAGATTCTTACGTAATTTCTTCCTCGGGCTAGCCGAGGAGCCAAAGTTCTATTGATTATGCTTCTTGGTTTTACAATGATAGCTTTCTCTCCCTATGGCTTTTATTTCTCTCCCCACTTTTTCTGATCCCCTTTCTTGGAGGAGTTTTCTTCCTTTGTATAGCTGTTAAGTTTGCATCCTAGCCTTGCACTTGGACTGCTATTGATTTTTACTGGATACTTGTCCCATCATTGTCTTGCTGGTGGTGGTATAGTAGGTTGCAAGCTGTAAGGACATTGTTCAAGGGTTATTTTGCCATTAATGTAGTAGGTTGAGTTGGTACAATGTATTTAATGTGGAGGTGATGGGTGCTTTATCAGGAAGCTTCCCTTTTCCCTTGCCTACATGTCTTTACTTCCTTCCTTGGCCCCTATCCTATTGGTTCTTGGATTGGACCCTGGTCTCCCGAGGGAAGATTGCTCCTCGGCCTCCTCGGATGGAATACTCCCCTCGGTTTTTGGTATTTGGTTGTCTCATCTGGATTGGGCCCAATCTAATAAACAATGAGGCCTAATTGCCTCTTTGGGATGTTTTCATACAACGTGTCTTAGCTTCTCAGGTTACTCCCTCCTATAATGTTAATGACTACAATCATGTTGTGAAGAATAAACATCAAAATTATTTTCATGTGAAGTTATTCTTATAATTAGACCCACACCTCTCTAGTAATAGGTAAAAATTTAAGACAAGTTTAATTGGTTGACATCTTCTGTTATTTCCATGGCATCTAGAATTTAAATTCTCCATTACTCATTGTAATTATCAAATTAAAAAATTGAAAAAAAAAATTGGTAGTCTGACTTTCACCTTTTGATTTTTCTAACAAAAGACACACACACACACACACACACACACACACACACACATATATATAAAGCGAGGATTTAAACTCAAACTATAAAAGAATATTATTTAACGTTTAATGGGTTGTTAAGATTTGGAGGAAAGTTTTATGGAGAGCATATATGTTGGAAGAAATTACACTTTACCTTCCTAAACTATACTTCCTTTTACACTTACCCTCCCAAACTATATCATCGTTTACACTTGACCCCCTAAATTATGAGAATGCATACTTATCCCCCTAATCATCCTATCCCATGGGTAATTGTTTAGGGAAGTAAGGGCATATTCTCATAGTTTAAGGGGGTAAGTGTAAAAGAGGTGTAGTTTAGAGGGTAAGTGTGAATTCCCATAGTTTAGGGGAGTAAGTGTAAAAGATGGTATAGTTTAGGGGGGCAAATGTGCATTTTCATAATGTAGAAGGGCAAATGTAAAATGAGGTATAGTTTATGAGGGTAAAGTGTAATTTCCCCTCTATGTTGTTATGGTTGTAGACTTTCTCTATGTAACACTAAAAGGAAATGTTGATGCATTTTAATACTAAAATGATTAAATTAATTTTCCCTCAAAAAAAGAATAAATAAATAAATTAAACTATAAACTGGCTAATTAAATGAGAAGGAGTAGGACTTTTCAGATGATTAATGAGTCTTGAATGAGGAATTAGTATTTAAGTAAAAATTTGAATTCCAAATTGATTAGGTGAAAGAATCCTTATTAATGTATAAGTGTTCAATACAAATAAAAGAGAAGTGAGTCTAGACCACATGCACGAGAAAAGGTGAAGATATGAAGGTCTGTTGTAGTGATTCTTGGATTTTGCCAATCGTACAAGGCTTGGATCTCCTTAATAAGAGTAAGATTTTTGCGCCTCAATTTGATTGTGTCCGAGAGAGTCTAAAATTGTTATAATTTTTAATCAGTTTCTATGCAATTTAACCGATAATGAATAACGATTTGCATAAAGAAGTACTTTCATGTAATGAATCGGATTGCCTTTTATAACAAGAAGCTCATATCATAGTAACATGTATGACAAAAGAATTGAATACATTTACTTAAAAACAAAATATTACTCCATATGTTTACCAATGGATGGGCATGTCTTTTAATGAAATCGATATTTATAAAATGCATAATATGGGAGAGGGCATCTCATCATACAATTGTTAGGATTAGTACCTTTAAATCCTATTGTATGATGCTATGTATGATATTATGTATGACTTAATGTTGTAATTAATAAAATTGTTTTATTATTATCTAAAATAATAGTAATATGAATATTTGGACATTATCATATAGTCTATGAGATGCATAGTATGTGATTTAGTCACAGAAGATATAAGTCACAAGTTCTTTGTAAACTCAAAATTTTAGTTCGCAGTCGGTGATGAAATTGGGCATTTCATTTGCGAAGACTATAACATATCAACTAAGATGATCTGTTTTGATCATGGAAGTGAAGATTTTTAGTTGATATGTTTTAAGAGTTAAGATATATTGAACTGGACCGCCGTGAGATTTATTATTCTCCTAACGACTGTCAAATGAATAATAAATCTCACGACTTCTATTTACATGAACTCTTAATTCTGAGAAAATAATGGACTTGATCATGAAGTATAGGTTGCTTTGATATATCATGAGTGAGATCTAAAATTACGATCAAAATTTCAGCATGTTGGGCAGCCACATTTAGTATTGATGAAACACATTTTCTCGAGATGAAATTTATAATCTCTTAACGGAGATATAAAATATTCCCTTGAGATAAGTTTAATGGGTTTGGTTATTCAGAATGTTAGGCCTAACCACTTTAGTAAGAAGTTACTAAAGTAGATATTTATGAAATTGGATTTCATAAATATATGATGAATAACTTAAAGGATTAAATCAGGTATTTAAGGATTAAGATGTAATAATTTTCAAAGTGACAGTCTACATTCATGACTTTGTATTACTACGAATATTTTATGAAGGGGTTAGATGTATAATAAAGTCTTGGGATATACTTTATTAATAAGGCATAGAGTGCAGTTATATTTATATGCAATTATATTTATATAGTGATATTAAATATAATTAATTGTAATTTTGGGCTTGTCAAGAGTTGACAGAAAAGCCCAAAACCTATTGGAGTTAGTGTCTTATTTGTTCCTTTTTTGGTCTCACTCCAAGCCACATACTAAATAAAGCCCAATTGGAATGACCCAAAGGGCTAGCCTAATTAGATAATTAGTTATAAAAGGAGAAACATATAGAATTTTGTAATAGAATGAAATGATGTGCATGTGAGTGTAAGCCACTCTTTTATTCTCCCTTGAACACACACATATAAACTGATTGAGAGACCACACTTTTTGGGCACAAATGGAATTGGAGTGAAGATTAAAAGTGTTCCCAAGTACTTCTAATCTTTGGTTTTAAATTTCACTGCACCAAGGTACATTCTCTTGTTCTTATATTATGAAATTTATGTAGTACATGTTATCAATTGCGAATGAAGTAGATTCGTTATTTTTTCACTGCATATGTTTTTATATGCGATACAAATATGTATTTTTCCAACAATAATCTCATTATATTACTCTCTTATAGTATGTGAGATCCATGCTTGCTATAAGAGAGGTCTTATGACATCGTTTCATAAGATATTACTTCCTAAGATGGAATTGTCGGAATAAGCACATGTATTATAAAACACATATGTCATATTAAATGATGATTTAGAAGGATTGTTATGTTTATTTCGTTTCATTAAAACACCTGCCATTTGCAAGCTCTCATCTATTATGAGAGAAGAAAGTAAAGAAAAAGAAGCAATGAAAAACAAAAATGATGTTAGTTTCTTGGGTTACAAAGAGAAAACAACGAAGGAATAATGTAATATTCATGTATTCTATACACTTAGTAGTCTCTTCAAATTTCACTTACTTTGAAGAGAGTTTGACGAGCATGACATGAAAATATTGACATGTTTTCTCATACTTATATTTTATTTTTCAGTTTCTTTGAAATTTTTTTTATTACATAAATAATTCGAGAGGAGGAGATTTAAATCCTACATGTCTATATTGGAAACAATAGGAGGGCTAGTTGAGCTATAAAGTTCTCGGCAACAAATCAAAAACTAAAAGAATAGAAAAAAAAATCTATTTTTTTTTTTGTTTTCTCTGTTGATGAAATTAAAGTTTTTGTTTGTTGTCTTGTTATTTATCTTCTTCCCTTTATTTATTAAAGAAATTTAACTTCGTTTTCATATTTTCACCAATTTAATTATATGTTTATACTTTTTTTTTGATAAAGCAATTATATGTTTATAATTAGTTGAACTTCCTCATATGCTTATAATTTCAAAACTATGATTGGTATAAAAAAAGTTCTTTAATCTTGAATAGAATGGAACTATTTCTTCACATGTTATTAGCATCATGTGCTTGTAAATTTCAAGGACGTTACATGTGCTGTTTCTCTGGGTATTTGATTTTGTTATCAAACTTGTGGAAACACTTTGAACGAAAATTCAACCATTAGCTTGTGCACATGTCATTAAACAAGTCCATTTGTATGATATTCAGGACACTATTGTTAGTTTCTAGCACATACATATTACTCCAAACACAATTCAGATAATCGTTTCATTCAATTTAATGGGTTGATTAAGTTAGAAACATGATGATAGTTAGAACTTCTTGTAGGGACTAAGCAGTTTGTACTTTATAGATCATGAGATGCAGTGAATAACCATGGTATAAAAGTATAAATGTTGGGAGAAATAGTGTTTATATGATAGAAAAGAATTAGAAGTTTATGTTGTGATGGCATTTGAGTCACCAGTGGAAGATCTATCTCGCAATGGAACCAATACAAATACATCTTCATTCTTAGCACAGCTATATATAGATCTAGAAGTTATTGACCAGAAAGCCCAAGTCAGCAACATGAAAATTTCTCACATGTTACTGGCTTAATGATGTTTTTGAGTGTATTATATGTTTTAAGGAGAATGTGTCAACATTTCTTTGACAACATAGAAGCTAACTGCAAGACTTGTAATGTGGAATTCGCACATCTAAAGTCATTTTGTTGCTTAATGCCCATTAAGTGCCACCAAGGGCAAGGGACTATTAGTTTCTTATATTAACAAAGTATGCAAGGGTCATTGTACCATGCATCTTAGCAAGAAAAATTTGCACCAAGAAGGGAACACATAATTTTGTGATAGATTTTGTAGGAAAACAAATATGCCTTTCATTTGAGAGTACACACTAGCTAGTTCCTCATGACTGCATGGAAAGCAATTTTGCTACACAGATATCAAAAAAATTCTACTTGGAAAAACATTACCATTAACATGGGATGGGAGTTACTACTCATATGCATTCCTATGTTATCACCGAAATCGATTACACATAATGCAAACATAAAATGGAAAATGATGAATCATTTTAAAGAATTAGGAACATGACTTATTTGACATGTATTATGTAGCATGTTCTATAGTTATTGGATGTGTTCAACTTTGGTGACATTGTAACAGATGGTTTTATGCTCAATTGTTATCGGATTTGGATGATTCTTGAACCGATAGGTTCCTTCATTAAGCTACTATCATATGAGATTAAAAAAATTGAATTTGATTGGAAGCATTCTCCAAAAAATGGCCAAAACCACAATAACATCACAAGAAACCCTAATCCTGACCATTGGAGCTTCAAAAGCAAATTACTCCCAAATGAAAAATCCACAGGAAACGCACGTATAATCACTAGAAAGCTTATAAAATTTGCTAGAAGATGAAAAAAACTTGAGTGAAATCCATAAAGTGTAGGGGAAGTTATGAGCGGATGAATAGAGGTTAAAAGCACACCTAAACTGTCCTAAACACCCACCCATCCATACCCCCTTTCATTCCAACCCTCCCCATCGAAGCATTATGAACCGTGGATAAGGAAATATCGAACGGCTAAAATTTAAATTTAAGAAAGGCAGCGATCCGCGTGGTAGGGGTCTCAACCAATGAGAATTGAGTTCCTGGATATTACCCTTCAGCTACACCACTATTTAATCTCTTCCATTTCCGTCTTCCCCTCTCACACAAACAAACATCAAAATTACCAGTAAACACAACACAACACAATCCAGGCCTTTTCTTCTTCTTCTCCTCTTTCGATTTTAGATCTAAATCTCTCTTCCCTCTTCTCTTCTCTTCTCTTGTGATTTCCATTTGCAAAAGCTTAATTGCTGTCCTCCTCCAATGGCGACCACCATCGAAGAACCCATTGTTCCCGTCGAGTTGGTTCCCGAGCCAGAACCAATCGAACCGGCGGCCGAGGATACAGAACCACCCAAAGCTGCCAAGCCAAAGAAAGCCAAGGAGCCTAAAGCCAGAAAGCCCTCCGGTCCTAGAAAGCCCCCTTCTCACCCTCCTTACGAAGAGGTATTATTATTATTATTAATTAATTAATTAATTATTTGAATTCAAATTTTGATCAAATTCTGAGACGGATCCGGGTGTTGTGTTATTTTTGTAGATGGTTAAGGATGCGATAGTGACGTTGAAAGAGAAGACGGGTTCGAGCCAGTACGCGATCTCCAAGCACATCGAAGAAAAGCACAAGCAACTTCCACCAAACTTCAAGAAGCTATTGCTCTCCAATTTGAAGAAGCTCGTTGCTGCTAATAAGCTCGTTAAGGTCAAGGGCTCCTTCAAGCTTCCAGCTTCCAAGCCAACTGCTCCTAAGCCTGCTGCTGCTGCTGCTGCTAAGCCTAAGAAGAAGGCAGCTGCTGCTCCTAAGCCTAAGCCCAAGCCTACCGCCGCCAAGACCAAGTCTGCTCCTGCGAAGTCAAAACCTGCTGCGAAGACCAAGGCAGCCGCTCCTGCTAAGCCGAAGGCGAAGCCAAAGCCCAAAGCTGCGGCAAAGCCAAAGGCTGCTGCACCGAAGCCAAAGGCTGCTCCGGCTAAGGCGAAGGCAGCTCCGAAGGCAAAGGCTGCCCCTGCTAAATCTAAGACTGTTGCTGCAAAGGCAAAGACGACAGCAAAGCCGCCTGCCAAGGCATCGAGGACATCGACGAGGACCTCTCCAGGGAAGAGGGCGGCGGCTCCAAAGCCAGCAGCAGCAGTAGCAAAGAAGGCAGCGCAGACTAAGAAGGCACCGGCGGCTAAGAGTGTGAAGACAAAGAGCGTTAAATCGCCGGCAAAGAAGGCAACAACTAGGAGAGGGGGAAGGAAATGAGATCGAGATCGAGATCATCATCATTATTGATAAAAGAGTTTTTTTTTTTACGTTTACTTTACTACTAGGTGTTTGTTTTGTTTGTTGTAGGGGTAGTTTTGTAAATTTCTCCTTTTCTTTTCCGGGTGTAATTGGATCCAATCCAATACGCCCCGATTATATAACAAAAAAAAAAAAAAAAAAACTCTTTCGGTTTTTATTGTTAGTATTATTATTATTTTTATATTCTAATTTTAATTATAATGTCTAGGGATTTGAGAAGTGTAGTAGTAGTAGTAGTAGAGATCATGAGATATGAATATGAAGAAGATGTATTTTTATTAATTAATTAAAGCTGTTGAGTTAAGTTGAGAAAGAGAGAGAGAGAGAAAGAGAGGGGATGAATTTAGAGGCTTTGTCTCTGATGGTTTCTTTTTTTTAATCAGAGGGTTTCAACGCAAATGCAAATGCAAAAACTTTTTTCCGTAATGAAAGAAAGAGAGAGAGAAAGAAAGGTAGCATCTCTCTCTCTCGTACGCCAGTTATTGCGTGATTGTGATTCCAAGTCCACCACCACCGCGGTTTAGTTCCTTCCTACTCACTCGCCTTCTTATCTAAGATTTGGTAAACACTTATAACACTCATTACTCTCTCTCTCTCTCCCCGTTTGTCTGGGTTTTTTCGCTTAGAAATACGCTTTGATTTGAATTTAGCCACTGCAAATTGAATAAACACTGAAATCACACTCGTTTCTCAATGCTACCTTCATTTCATTATATATATATATTTATTTGTTCTATTGTCTTCAGACCTTTTTGTGGATTTCTAAACTATACTAAGAAATGAGATTCGCAGTGTTAACTAATAAAGACTGTCTGTCATCTCTCGCAAAATCCTTATCGTATATATATAAATATGGTTGGAATTGGATTGGGAAGGGAACGTTAATTTAAATGGAATTTCTTAGGTTTGCAATATATATATATATATATATATATTGCTTTCTCATTTTCATATCTGTATATATATCCTATGTTATTGTAACAAAAGTTACAAACCACAATGGACTAGTCAGTCTGGAGCTCAAGAGGATATATCGACTTCTCCCACTTTGCAATTTCGTTTCCATTGCTCTTCCTCTTTGTGTTTTTCATATACTCTTCAGTTCAATGTGCTCATTTGCTTTCTGAATTTTTGTTTATGGAATGAACTGAATGGTGAGTTGTGATTCAAAGGTTAAAAATAGTTGCAAGAAATAAAAAATAAAATATTCCAACATGTCTTCTAGTCTAGATAGAACTCAAAACAAAACAAATCATACACCATTTGGTTGCAACCAGAATTGTAGTGGTTTACTTGACATGAAAGCATTTCTCTCACATGCCTCTTCATGGTTGTACCCGACTGCTGCTTCTTATCAAAGCTTCCTAAAGAATCATCATGATCATTTCCTTTTCTCTTCTTAAGACTTGACTCGTCTGCAAAATTAACTCATCCAAGATATAGCCGTTGCTGATTCAAAGTGGTTTGCACTTTAAGTGTACCTTTTAACCTAGGGAATGCAAACAGAATATGGATCTATGCTTCTTTTTGTTTTTGTTTTTAGAGTTGGTTCAAGAAAAACCGCAACTTAGAAATGTGGAAGCATGGTATGCCAATGCTTTTCCTCTTGTTTTAAAGATTGGCTTAGTGAGATGCATGTTATCGTTACAGTTAACATGGTGCTCCGTTTTGAACGACGTCTTGCTCTGTTTTCATTGATGTCTTATCATGGACAACTAGACAGTTTCTGGTACATGCTGATAATAATGTTGAACTTTGCTGGGGTTGGAAGTAGTCATAAGTGATATGATCTTTGTTATCCATTAATCTATTTCTTAAGATAAGGAATCCTCAGAGATTTACATTTTTACGTGCAACGTTTTAAACTTTCAAGACTGGCTGGTGTTATTAACTTTTTTTGTAGTTGCTAGCATTTATTTGGAAACTATTATTGGTGTGAGTCACTTCTGATAATATTTTAACTGATTCAAAATGAATTGAATTTGATTGCAACATTCTTTCCAAACCATTGTTTGCAATGATGTGGAACGCTGATTGACTTGTATATCCATATCAACTTCGTGCATCAAATTATCATAATCTGGTCAGGTTTGACATTTTTGGTTTGTTCTCTAGAATACTAAATTTGATTTTACTCAGTGGCTTGGATGTGTCAACTTTGAGGTGCTAAGCAAATAAATCTGATCATGTAAAAGAGAAAATGGGCTGTTGTATAAGCCCTCTAGAGGCGGCGTGAGTTTTACATCCTAACATGCTTTGGCTCAGATGTTGAATTCATCCTTTATCTTTTCAAAAGTGATATATTGATATCTTAGTATTCCAGAAACTCATAAATAGGTTTCTAATTTTAGAAATTAATACGATTTTGATGGCTCTGTGAAGCAGCAAGAAGTATAATTTAGAAGGATGCAGATAAAATGAGGGAGAGTCATTTGAGATATGTTGGACGTGCAATGGAGCCCAATGAATACACCCATTTGAATAGTGATCACATTAATGATTAATAAACATATGTCACATGTATCCGCAAGTCTCTCAGCACATTTTCATATTTCCCATATGTTTTTATGATGCTCTATGCTATTTGTTTATCAAACTTCTCCATTGCATAACCTATGTGTGTGTGAATGCTGATTCCTGTTCACGTTGAATTACTTTCTTTGTCTGCATTTCCTGCTGACTTCGATTCCATTTTTAGCTTATAGGTGACATTTGGGTTTTCATGACCTCAATGATATGCAAAATATCATCTGGAGTGGCATTTATTTGGGAATCAACTGTTGGATAGTCTTAGATATCTAAAACAGCTACTCATTTTGCAGTTGCATTGAATGAATAACGTACATCTCATGAAAGGTAACTTTCTTTATTATTTGTTCGATTGTGTGAAACCCATTTGATACTATTCTTAATTTCTTATGTTGTTAGTTTTCTATTAAATAACAAACATAATTCCTCTATGCAGTAATTTCTAGGTAGGTCCTTTGTTCCTAAAGGATGGAATGTAGTCATTAATCTGATACCTTTTATGCCAGGCTGCCAGGTTATGATATAGTCTTAATTGGAAATCAAGATGGTCCATCAAATTGTATTAGTACACGATTTTATTTATTTGTTATGCCCATCTTCCAAGATTGCTTAAATTAGTGTCAGAGGAAATTTTCAGACGTTATTGGGTGTATAATATAAGAAGAAGAGAAGCATTAGACTGTGATATATCACGTGTCATCAACATTGCTGATCATGCAGTTGTGGTCATTATCTGCTAACAAGTGAAGGCACGAAAAAAGTTGATTGTTGATGATAGGGTCCATATGTTCTTGGAAATTAATCATGTGGCATTTTGGCAAAATAGAATATATGTGGTCAACCTTGACTGGTCTATTGAGAATCCATAGTTGACTCCAAAATTTTAGGACTAAGGTTTGATTGTTGTTGTATCTGCTCTACCCAATCAATTTTTGTTTTATTTTATTTTTTGTATTTTTATTTTAAGATAAAGATTATCATGAGGGACTATATGGACTTCACAATATATTGTTTCCATCATTCTTTAGGTTTTGTAACTGTTTAAACCCTCTCTAGGTTAAAGCAATACAACCATTCCATGCTATGTCAAGGATCAGGGTTGTTGAGGATCTTTGTGCTAGGCTTTTATAGCTGAGTTGGGTTTCTGTGCAGGGAAGATATAGACATTATGCTCTTTACAAGAAAATTTCCCACTATGTTAGTTGCAGCTGTTAAACATCACCATCAATGGTGTCGGTAAGGACTAGTGGTGGATGGGTGGGATGATTCGAATCATACCAATGAAGAAAACCTCCATATCCAGATCTTGAGCTAGATTAGTGGACATGGCAGCTGATATCTAAGTAAATTTTTTTTCTATTGATGCTTTTGTCCTTTTGCGTTTCTTTTTTTTCCTGCATGGTGACATGATGCAAAAGTTCTAGAAATGAAGAAGTTATGCTGACGTGTTTGAATTTCAGTATATATTATGTACTTCGAGAGTGGTAGGTAAGTACATATACTGTGGCCATCATCCTTGTTCTCAAAAAGGCTTTGCTATGTGTATGCATGGTATGTGATTAAGAGATAGTTAAATTTTGGTTGACTGTCTTGCTATTAGGACATGATGGGGTTGTCACTGTTTGAGGGACATTCTGTTAGCTGAACTTGAAGAAGGTGTTGCAAAAAATCTTATAAGTCTGGGAGTATAAATCAGTATGGGACATTGAGAAGCGGAATGGATACTAATTTTCCTTGGAAAAACATTTGGCAGGCAAAAGTATCACCAAAACATGGCTCTTTTTTTTAAATTTTTTGTTTTACTTAGACCGTGACATTGGTCAAAATTCCAATGTTATAGAATCTCAGGAAGTAGGAATAAATATAGCTGATTGGGTTGTATTTGTAAGGTTACTGGTTAGATAGTGGTGGCCTTGTTCTGCATTGTTTGATCACATGGGAGCTTTTAACTCTGTCTTTTGGTCATTTTGTATTATATCATTTAAACCTATGAAAGTTGAGGTGAAATTGGCATGTTGGAGAGGGCATTCTGGTGATAGTGGGGTAGAATGATTGGGAAGGCTGATCTGTTATGCCTAATGTGGTGCATTTAAAGGTAAAGGAATGCTAGGACATTTGAAGGGCACCAAGCTCCTCCTAAATAAGCTAAAAGCTCTTTCCAAGTTGAAGCTTCTGTTTGTTAGATCACTTTATGAGTGGATTGTGGTGGTTTTTTGGGACATCCCCCTCCCTCTCACCCACCAAATTTTTTTTTTATAAGTTTCTCTTCTTTACAACGTGTAATCCCTATTTGTGTGTGTGTTTTTAATTGTACTCCTGCTATTTTGTTATTATTAATTAGTTATTTTATATTAGTGAAGGGGTATTCTCTCTCTTTAATTTCTCACCTTAATTTTTCATATTCTACAACTTGACTTGGTATTATAGCATTTTGATCCAACCCTAGAATGCGTTAAAACAATATGGAGGTTGTTGTCAGATGATAGAAGTGTTGTGATGTCAGCATTCATATGATGACATCTGTGTTGTTGTCAGCACCAATTTGTTCACAAAAGTTTGGCAGCCATATAGAGCACTCTTCAGGTAAAGCAAGATACGACAAATGGTTGTATGTGACAGGCTTTAGTGATATGCTGACTAGGCTTGTTGTCGCTCTGATCAGAGGTCCACTTTTGATTTTGTATCTTTGTCAAAGGTAATCTTGTTACTTGTTCCAGTAAAACTCAGAATTTTGTCACCTGTTCTAGTTCTGAAGCTGAATATCGAGTTATGGCTCATACTGCTTCTGAGATGTTATGAGTTTGCTCTTTCCTTCATGACTTGGGTATTGATGTTCCTAATCCTATGCAGATGTGTCGCGACAATGAGACTACTATCTTTACTACCAACAATCCTATTTTCCATGAGCATTTCAAACATATCAAGGTTGGTTGTCACTTTATTCAAAATTTGTTGATGCAACAATAGATTGTCACTCCCTATGCCTACTAAGATGAATTCTCACAAAAGCTTGTGCGTCTTTTCAGCAACCATTTTCCAAGTTAGGCATGTTTGATTTGTATGCTTCAGCTTGAGGGGAGTGTTAGAGTTACTCTTGTTAATTTAATATTTTTCTACTTGCTTATTATTTTATATTAGCATAGGGTAAACTTATAATCTTGTCATATCCCTCTAAAATATATAGTTGTTAAGGTGATGGCTGATCGATTGAGCCCTAAACCTTTTCTTTCTACACACTCTGTCTCTTTCTATTGTTCTCTTCCTATTTTTTTTTTTCTTTTTTTTTCTCCTAATTTTTTCATATTTTACTACCAACTTTAATAAATTTTCCTGTCAAGAAAAAAGTTTCTGCATTCGATACGCTGCTTAATCAAGAGCCAAATTTCATCAAGATGCAGTTTTGATGGTGCCAATCTGCATCATTATTAGATATTCATTAGTGAAGATATCTTTCTAGATCAAATGGACTTCCGATTGATTTGTTAATTTTTTTACCCATAAAGCCTACCAATCAACTAATCTGCATATTGGTGCCACTTATTAGTCACATAGGATTTCCTCATGTACACTACTTATTTGACATGAAATTAACATTTCTTTTTCTTCATTGATATTATGCCAACTATATTTCTCTTGGAAAAATAAGTCAGAGAAAATTAAAATACCTCACAAAGGCGTGAAATCCAATTGTAAGTAAAAAAAAAAGTATACCCTCTTGCCAAAAAAAAAAAAACTTTGACTTTGGAAAGTACGTAATGACAGCAGTTAATTGAGTAAAATCATTTTTTTGACACTTTTAATGTATGTTCATAGAGATAATTGTCTTAAATAAGGGTGAAATTTGTGTAGTTGTAATTATTCAGCCCATACATTGTAAGTAAGAGTCTTGGAGACACTTTAGTATACTTAAGTTGCTTCCCTTGAGTTCTTGTACACTGCTTTTGTTATTAGTATATATACTTTTACTCATAAAAGAACATTGTAAGTAAATAATCTTTTATTTCCCTCATTACTTAACTCAATTAAGCTTTAATCCTAACTAATTGAGGTTGGCTAGTGGATCTTTTATGCCCTTCAGTCCTATCTAGGGTCATGTCCTCATTACCTCTCTAACAATCATATTTCCCCACTTCCCCCATAAAGTTAAAAGTTCATCATCTCCTTGGCAAAAATTCATATGTATCATTCAAGAGACTTTGGATGTACTGTTTTTGGACTTACCTTATACACCACTGAAAATTGATGTATGAAAGAATGTTTTGAAAAATTATTTATGAAGCCAACCATAAAAGGTTAAAAGGATTAGATGATTTTAATAAAAAGAATAATTGGATGATTGAAGTTGCTAGTCTGCTTAAAGTTTTTCCACTTTATCTAAGCAGAAAAATGGATGAAGAGAAAGAGTAATAACGTAAATTCTCTCTCAACCATTATATTTGTGAACTTATAATCAGTGTTTTAAGTCAACACAGCCACAATCTGTGTCCTTCTGCATATGGACGTCGGCATTGAGAAAACAGAAAAATTATGAGACTGGTAAAATCTGTATCAGATGCAAAGTGGCTTCTGAACATAAGGAGAAGGAGTTACTGCAACTATAAAGCTTCTGAATTGAAGCTCACAAAATAAGTGTAGGAAGTTTTATAACTGAGAAGAACAAGAAAATTAAAAGTAAAAAGAAAAGAAAAGAGAGGGAAAAACAGTAGAGGATGCTTCTTGATGGAAGAACAGTAAAGGATGGTTCTTGACTCAAGACACATCTCAGGACTCCTTTATATATCCAATTAGTAACGAAAGAGTAAATAGGTCATAGAGAGCTGTTTAGATGTGCATTACCATCCAATGAAAGAGGTATGTTCTTGGCTATTATCAAATTTTTTTTTCTTGTTTTGTTTAGTATACTTTCCTTGAATCCAGGTCCTCATTGTACATTGTCATTATTGCCACAATCTCCATTATTAATAGAAGTTTCAATCAATATTTAATCAATGGATCATGATTTATGAGCTTAGAAAACTTTTACTTTTTTGGCTTACTTGTTACGGCTGTGTGATTTCTGTTTGGATTTTTTTTCAGCAACTTCTATTTTCAAAATCTTCTATTATCTGAATCACCTCCACTATCAATAGACATGTTTCTGAATAATCAGTTTTGAACTTTTTAACCGATTTTGTTCTTTGAACGGGATTCTACATATAACCTCATTAATTTAATACAAAGTAGATAAATATTCCTTGGTTGCAAACATAGAAAATTTGACAATTTCTTCAGCCTTTGTTTCTTGGGCCATCTAAGCGGAGAAGTTTCAAACCATATTGACCCTGCACTCTTGATTTGTCATTTCCTTCTTTCAATTCTCTGGATGCAATACTTCAGTTCCTGCTGAATGTTCAACCTTGAAGGTGACAATACAATGTCTTTCCAAACTGACCCAGCTTCGCAAGCTGGGTTAGGGTGCTTGTAAAGTTCATATATGGACTTGGCATTTTCATTCAACCTTTCTACCCGTTTTAAACAATCAATTTCGTCTGGATCAACCAGCAATGTCTTGTCTCTGTCTTTCCATCCTATCAACTTCACAGGAATTATTATGTCAGTATGACATGTTGAGTTTAACAAAAATTGCTACAAAAACCTTCTGCTGACAGACTATAGTCCTGAATGCCATGGCCTTCATGCAAAAGCCAAACCCATGTATGAAAGTGTAAGTTAGCATAATATAAGTCAACTGAGCTTTTGCCAAGAAAAACAAGAAGTAATTATTGACTCTTGGTTGGTTAAATGAAATTATGCAGGTACAAATATAGGCCTATGTTTAAATCCAAGTTCTGGTTGTTAACTCTGAAGTAAGGTTCTTGTCACTGCACAAAGAAAGAGGAGGAATGTTGGGTGTACCTTAGGTGGGCCTTCCAAAGCATTCGTGCAATATAACCTGGCATTATCAACCAGTTGGCAGTATGTTAGAAATGCATTTGCAAATCTCTTGTGGGATTTTAATTGTGAATTTACTCTTACAGCTCTTCTACACATGATAGCTCTCCTGTTTACATGCAAAAAAACACACTTTGATACATTAGATTACTCAATAGAGAGAGACAGATAAACAAGAAAACAAATATATTGTTAAAAATTTTAAAAAATGAAAATGTAAAAAGTACCAAGATATAATGGTTAGTAATATACCTTATGCCTCTTATAACAGCTAGATAGGCATCACAGACAATTCCAACAAGCTCTATCCTATATGGTTTTCTCTTTTTGCCTCCAACTTTCTCTGGTTCTTCATCTTCAATTTGTTCCCAGTAGTTTTCAGTTACAGTTCCATCTTCATTTGCCCTGTAACCAGCACCCATGCGATAACGGCGGCGGTGAACATTCCTGGCCATTGTTATTGTCTGCACAACAAATGGTTGCCAAGAGAGGGTGCCATCCATGATCACATCCCTCCCTTCATTAAGTGCTGTCACCAGGAGGGATGATGCAGCATCAGTAGATGATTGGTGTACCTGTTTATAAACATTTTTCAGGTCATACTATGGAACTTATGCTAGGAAACATTATGATGAAGCATATTGACGTGATAAATATTTGAAATATTATCAAATTATTGATGCGCCTACTTCAGGTAAGTTTTATTTAGTATTACATCTAAAGTGGCACTAAAATGAGAGAGAGAGAGAGATGCTAAAGTAGAGAATCTGACTGTGCCTGGGCCTTGGCTTAGGTGGTATAAGTGTGGGATGAGTATTGGGTAAGTCTTAGATTCAAAACTTACTGATCTAAAGTAAAAGAAACTGACCCTGTGATGTCTGAAGATGTAGAAAGGAGATTGAAGAAGAATTTGAGTGCCACATATGGAAGCACACATTCAAAGATACTTGCGAGAATGATGTAAATGATTAACTACTACTTCAGATGAGTAATGTATTAAGGAATCAAAGGGGAAACTTCTTATCATGGGCAGAAAAAGCACCTTGGTCAGATGATATGTCAGGTATGTTTATGCTACAATTGACTTTGTATTGTTTATACCAGTAATGTAGCTCAGGTTTATTCTACATTGGCTTTATGCTCCTCTTCTTAACTTTAAAACCAAACAAACAGACTATGGTTTATGTTGAACAGGTTCAATTTTTTTTTTTTGAAAAGTATGTTGAACAGGTTCAATTCACAAGCATACGTTTCACTTCAGAACTTTTAGGCCTAGAATGTGTCCCAGTTTTAGTCATTTGATACCATTACATTCTCCTGAGTATTTTCTATACAACCTGTAGAAAAAGTGGGTGCTTCTGCCTATTATTCTGAGGTGGAAGAGGGTAGAGAGAGAGAGTCTCATATCTCACCAGTTCAGCAGTCTGGAGCATGTCGACATGTCCATGACGTCTGGAACTAAGGGCCCTAAAGATCACATCTGATTCTTTGAAGGCATCTGCTTCAATTTTTACCGCATTTCCTGCTGCTCCTGCCCAGAATGGTCTTCATCCACAAACAATCAATATTAGCTCTTGCTTTCCATAATTCCAAATTCTTTCATTTTTAAAATGATGTAGCAAGATAGGGATGGAGTAAATATTTTAAATGATGGCCATAGGATTGAAATAATACCTCTTACACTAGTCATTTTGAAGTTAGTTACCAATATTCAATTACCTTTTAATTGTAATAAAACTTCTTTTAGCAACTTCTGTATATTCAATTAGCTTTTCTGATCTTCAATACTCATTCGGTACAGGCAGACCTTTTGAATTCTTGAATTTTATCCCAAAGTCAATTTCAAGTTATCTATGAAGTTCCAATGATGATTTCACTTTTATATGTGATGTAGAAGATTCAGCTGTAAACAACTCAAGACTGAACTTAATAAATAGTTGTGACATTGTTGAAAAAGAAATTTTGATCTTGGCCTTAGGATTTAGCTCAGAGCTTCAGACCACCCAAAATAATACATACATGCATATATATATATATGTATGTATGTATTGTATGTATATGTATTTTATATACATATTTGCCAGCGTCCCCTTGTAGTTTTAACTTTCTCAATTAAGGATAATGTAAGAGCTTAACAGAGAGAATTCTGAATCAAGGGTGATGTTTACAAGAAAAACTTTTCACCTGTTGCAAAATTTCTTACTGCTTATGTTTAGGATTATGGAATGGATGATAATAATATTCATACTCTTTCAGAATTTCTTTAAGCACTGTGCTCTTCCCAGCTCCCATCCCGCCACCCATCAGGAGGAGGACTGGACTCCTATCGCTGTGTGCCACTGGAGCCATCACCTCTGTACATCGTGAGTCATCATTTGCTATCATTCCCATTGCTTTCAGCTCCTCTACCAATGTAGAGAACACTCTAGCCACCTTCAGGTTTTTTGTCACCCTCTCAAATCTTTGTTCCCTATACCAGCAAAAAAACAAGGATATTTGAATACTTTAATTCTGCAAAAACAATATATTTGCATCAGTAATAATTATAATATACAACTTAGCTCTTTTTTTCTTTTTTTTGGCGAATTGGATATAACTGAATTGCCAAGTAACTCTTACTAACTTTGGGTGATGTGTATGTAGAGAATTTATGAGTAATTCAATTCAAATGTAAATTGTCTGCTAGTTCCATCTGCTCTTTGATTGCTTTCCTATGATCATAACTGCTTATTACATAATTTCATCATGTTTAATACAGCAATTTCTCTGTATAAGAAAGGTCAAAGCCAGAAAGGCTGAGGGGTACGCTCTATAACAAATACAGAAACTAAAACTGGGGAAACAAAATGGTCTTGCATTTTTTTGCATCTTTCGAAGATTTACAATACAGTTTCTTTTACAGTTTTTATTTAAAAGAAGGAAAATACATGAAAAGTGGCTCTTGCATTTTCTGTGTGATAAAAGCCTGAACATTTTTTTTTTCCTGCAGGAACTTGAACTCTAAAAGACACACATTTCATAGAATGAAGGCATTTGATTGAAGGGCAAGTAACATTAAGATGGGGCAGCAACAGTTTTGCGGGAAAATCAATGATAGTACAGTTTGGTTCAGAAATGACATGGGAATGGCAGACTGTATTATCTTGCTTTAATATTCTATTGTTAACATTTCATTTCGACTCCTACTAGCATTTTCAATTATATATATATATATATATATATATATATAAAACATTGATGATGATGACGATGATGACCACCTTGTTGCTGCCATGAAAATTTGCTTGAGCTTCCTTTTGGGCTCAGGATCAGAACTCATCACCTGAAAATTAATGTAGTATGATAAGGAAACTATACATAAGTTATCATGCATGATTTCAAATCAACGTTTTTCTTTTCTTTATAACCCCATAAGCCATTAGATCTTGGATACCTGACTAATCATAAGATCGGTTAGGCTCCAGTGAAATGCAAAGTAACTTAGAATGCATCTCTCAAACTCCTCCACAAGCTTCACAAAAAGCGAATCTGCATCTGGTTCACTTGCAAAGAACGTATAAATATCATCCTCACATCCCTCATATTTCCTAAGGTATTCAGAGGCCAATTTGCATAGCTGTGGACATTCTCTCCTATCTTTGAATCCCATTTGCCTAGCTGCAACCAAGGGAGAGACAGAATTGAAACAAAGATTGAATATATTCAGGGAGATGTTAATATCTAGGGACGTTTGGTCCTTTCGCTTTCAAAGCGTCACATTGTGAGGGTGTAGGCACGAAAGAAATTGCCCTGGAAAAGACAGCATGGACAATAAAGCATTTACATAGATCCAAATGTATATTGAAAGGATCAAATCACATAATTACCTACATAATGGGGAAACCTTTCTAGCTTTTCAACTCTTCGTGTGTCTGATAATATGAGGCGTGGAGCAAGTTTGTCAAACCATAGCTTCCGAAAACGATAATGCACTGCCACAGCAATGATCAGGCCAATGGAAGAGGCTACAATGATCTGTGTGAAGCTGGGTTTGCTGTAAAAATAATCTGAAGAAAAAAAAAGAAAAAGAAAAAGAAAATTCATGAAATATTACAACATTGCATTACATGTATGTAATTGTTTCTGAATGAAGGATGAAAAAACGCATAATAGTCAATAGGATTAGGGTGTCCAGATTTGATCTCTTCCTGAGAGGCTTACCTTTCTGCATGTCTGTTAGAAATCCAGGAATGAATATGATGATTATGGGATATAAAAACAAATGTCTTTTGGATTAAAGGGTTGTAAATGTAACTGTGAGAAACAGCTTTTTCCATCGTCACGACTTTGTAGCTGCATGTTAATCGTTATATTTTGTTTGGAGACACTGATTAAAGTGACATGTAAATTCAGGGATTTTGCATGAGACCAAGATCAAGTGGTTACACGTGTAAAGAGTTGAAGATATTGTTGCATTTTTGCATGCATCCAAGACACAGTCAAATCCCCTTAAAAGAGGACATGTTGTTGTATTTTACATGTGTTATATGAAACTATGAATAAAGACAACATATGAGATACCCACATAAGTGGTAATTAAATGCCGGAGAGAGATTTTAATTTTTAACTAACAAAACATTTTTTTTTTTAATTATAATAAAAAACCAATTGAATAGAATCTTCTTCTTTTTTTTGTTTTTTTTAGAAACAATTCATGATTCAGATATGTTGAAAAACTTCGAATTTATGTCTTCTAATATTATTTAAAAAAAAAAAAAAAAAAAAAAAAAAAAAAAAAAACTGTGTTTTCGAAAAACTACTAAATGAATGTGGATAGGCCCGACACAGTCAGAACCCGTATCCAGTTTTGATTGGACTCGGGTAAGGAGTTAGAACTTTTTCACAAGTACAACCACAATTAAAAGCGAAACCTCACACTCCCTTCTCTCAAGGATTGGGATCCTAATGGTTATCAGAACTTCTTCTTCTTCACCTGCTGCTTCTGCGTCTGCTATTTTGTCATCTTCTTCTTCTTCTTCTTCAACAATTGCTCCTAAAGGTAATCTTTCTTCTTTATTCACATACTCACATGAACCCACAACTTCAAATTTCACATCATCACCAAAAAATTCATTTTTCCTCTCCTCTTTGTTCACCAACCAACATAGTCATAGACCCACTTCCTCAAATCCCAAAATTTTACCAAAAAACTCACTTCCCAATGTTCCATTCCAAACCCCACTTGGAAATTTCTTGAAAATAAGTTGTGTGTCAGTGTCAGGTTATGTCACTCTCAATGAAGCATTGCACTGCTTTGATCACATGCTGTCTTTGCAACCAACACCACCAATGTCATCATTCAATTATTTACTTGGTGCACTTTCTAAGAATAAGCATTATTCTAGTGTGATTTCACTTTGCCAAAGAATGAATTTAACCGGGTTGTTGCCTGACTTTATTACTTTAAACATTTTACTGAATTGCTTTTGTAATTTGAATCGAGTTTGTGATGGTTTTGTGGTCCTGGGGAGTATTTTGAGGAGAGGTTGTAGTCCCAATACCGTGACTTATACGTCTTTGATTAAGGGGTTGTGTAAGGAGGATAGGATTGGTGATGCAGTTGGGTTGTTTAAGAAAATGGTCAAGGTGGGTTGTATGCCTAACGTGATTACATATGGGACTTTGATTAATGGGTTGTGTCGAACGGGGAACACTGGTGTTGCGCTTAAGTTACATGTTGAAATGCTAAACGGTCAATTTGGTGCCAATTGTAAGCCTAATGTAGTTTGTTATGGTACTATTATTGATGGGCTTTGTAAGGATGGGTTGGTAGATAATGCAAAAGCACTTTTCTTGGAAATGAAGGGTGGGGGAATATTTCCAGACGTGGTCATTTATAGCTCTCTAATACACGGTTTTTGTTATGGAGGTAAATGGGAGGAGGCTAAAGGTTTGTTTAATGAAATGGTGGATCAAGGTGTCCAACCTAACTTGGTGACATTCAATGTGTTGATAGATGTTCTTTGCAAGGAGGGTAAGATGAAGGAAGCAAATGGATTATTAGAATTGATGGTTCAAAGAGGTGAGGTTCCTGACATGTTTACTTATAACACATTGATGGATGGGTTCTGTTTGGTAGGTAGACTTGATGACGCGAAGGAGCTTTTTGATTCTATGGCAAGCAAAGGATGTGAACCTAATGCTGTAAGTTACAATGTGTTGATGAATGGATATTGCAAGAATTGGAAGATTGAGGAAGCTATGAATTATTATAAGAGAATGATTCACAAGGGAGTTAGGCCAACAGTTATAACGTATAACGCCTTATTAACAGGTCTTTTTCAGGCAGGTAAGGTCAAGAATGCACATAAGCTGTTCGGTGAAATGCAATTTAATCATTTGGTACCAAATTCAAGTACATATAATATACTCTTCGATGGGCTTTGCAAGAACAAGTGCCTTCCAGAAGCAATGGATTTATTTAATACTTTAGAAAATATGAAGTTTGAGCCTAGCATTGAAATTTTCAACTCTCTCATTGTTGGGTTGTGTAAAGCAGAGAAACTTGAACTTGCTTGGCAGATATTTCACAGATTATCCTATAAAGGCCTAGCGCCAACTGTTGTAACATACTCCATCTTGATTCATGGGCTTTGTAATAAAAGAGATTTGGAAAAGGCAAATGATCTGTTTCAAGAAATGGAAGAAAGGGGTTGTGCTCCAAATGTGGTCACATATAATACGCTTATGCGTGGTTTCTTCCTGAATAATGAGTTGCCAAAAGTAGTTGAACTTCTCCACAAGATGGTGGAGAAAAATGTGTCACCAGATGCCTCCACAGCCTCCATAGTAGTAGACTTACTTTCTAAGGATGAAAAATATCGAAAATGTCTGAATTGGCTTCCAACATTTCCTGCCCAGAAGCCTGAGGAGAGATGAGTAATGAATGTTGACACTAGTGTGAGTTTCACATAACAAACCTAACTTCAAAGTTCTAAGGAAAAGGTTTAACCCTTAAATCACAAGTTACAAAATGTGAAGGCCCACTGCTGCCATTGTCCAAATGTCCAGTTTTGACTGAATGGGTAAAAAGTTTCAATGGTTTGGTCATTCTAGGCTATGAGTTACTTGAGAATTGTATTAGAGGTATGAATTTTATTCATCCAAAATTCTAAATTTGTTGTGATAACTACCCATATACAAAAATTGCAGGATATTTATGCAAGAATCCCTTGCTAGAATACCTTTTCTAGCTTACTTCTCTGTTGTTATCTCTATTTGGTCTGTATTTCTTTTTGTGATAAGTAGTATTATTTTTTTGTTAGCCATGCTGATGTGTAGACCCATCTGATTACGCTTGCAAACCCATTAAAGGGTTCTGTTTGATGGTTTGAGCATCTGGCTGATGGGTAAAATGTCAAAAATTATAAGGTATTATTGCCCATTCTGTTTGCCATAAGCATTCTTATATGCTCCATTTTCAAGCTACTCACTCAATTCCATGCATATAGTTTGAGTTCTACAGATGTGCTTTATGCCTCTATAATCTCCTACTCTATACCAAATGTGTTTTAAAGACATGGCGTGGATTGGCATGCCTCAGTGTTGTTGTAGATGCGGTGACTGAGTCACTTCTCTTGCCGTGGCTTCTAGAGCGATTGCTTAAGGTAAAGACATGGTGTGGATTAGCAGCGCGGCAGTATTTACTGTGTTTTTAGGTTGAGACAGGTGAGACTGAATCAAGAAATCACAACCTGAATGACGTTTATTTGGGGAGCACATAAGCTTGTCTTTCATTATTGCATCTTTCCA
This sequence comes from Quercus ilex subsp. ballota, assembly GCA_032727855.1. Classification (NCBI taxonomy): domain Eukaryota; kingdom Viridiplantae; phylum Streptophyta; class Magnoliopsida; order Fagales; family Fagaceae; genus Quercus; species Quercus ilex. The sequence continues at coordinate 43,263,246 of CM064919.1, forward strand.
AGAATTACAACACAAGTTTTAGGGTCTTCATTTGAAAGTAGGAAAATACATGAAAAGTGGATCTTTCGTTTTCTGAATGATATAAATTAAGCCTGATATATTTGTTTAAGCAAAGACTTAAATTCTCAAAGACAGACACATTCCATTGGATGAAGCCATTGGACTTAAGGGCAAGTACCTTTAAAATGGGGCAGCAACAGTTTTGGGGGAAATTCAATGATCGTGTGACTTTTTGTTTAGTTTCTTCCATGTCACAATCTAGAATATAAACTTTCATGTTATATCTTCCATGTGCGGTAACTGAATGCAAAAAAAGACTAGGGTACAATTTTGTTTCAGAAATGACATGGGGATGTTAGACCGTAGTTAAACTCCTTTCATGTACAGTATTATCTTGTTTTAATATTCTATTATTCACATTTCATATCCAGTCATGCTAACATTTGCAATTATATAAATAAAAATGATTATGATAATGGCCACCTTGTTCCGGCCATAAAAGTTTGCTTGAGCTTCATTTTGGGCTCAGGATCAGAACTCAACACTTGAAAATTATGTAGCATGATAAGAACAATAAACACGAGGAGAAAAATCTACCGATGCATTTTTATACATATGAGGTATCATGGATAACAAAATAACTAGCTTTTTAGATCTTGGATACCTGACTAATCATAAGATCAACTTGGATCCAATGATTTGTAAAGTAACTTAAGAGTGTATCTCTCAAAGCATAGTACCGAGCTTAAGAGAGCGAAATTGAAGTCTTGAACGAAGGATTTATGAATTTATGGTCAATTTTTTCATGATCAATTTTGATTGGGTTGAACAAATCGGATTGAGCTTAACTAAAACCTAACCATTTGATTGGAGTAATTTTGGTCCTAAATTAAGGATTATGAAATCCCATTTTATTTGATTGTTTATGGGCAAAAATTAGACTTGAATCGAGGCTTTAGAGTCGTGTTTATTACACATATTTTAGTGTGCACATAGTACACACAATTGCATTTTATAAGGGAACTCATGTCTTTATAAGAACCTTTTAAAATTGGGAAAATTTTTTATTAGAACCATCCATCCGGTATTTATCATAACCTAGCACTAGTGATCTCATCTCAATTCTAAAGGATAAAGTTTAGTTACAAAATTTGTTGTAATTTTAGGCTACAATCATACTCAATATTTTTTTTATTGGATGTGAATTTTGACAAATTCACCATTAGATTACATCTTCTTCTTATATCATCCATGTTTGCAAAATTTATAGAAAATTAAAGATCAATAGTTATATCATCAATAAATTGTTTAACTTGCAAGCTATTGTGGTTTAAAATTATGCATAAAATATAAGCTTATAAATTATATAGTAAATAATATCAAATTTACACAAAATTTGACATGTGTATTAAAAACAAAAAAAACATATATACAATTCAATGGATAAATTTTCTAAATATATAGTAATGTTCTAAACCTCAAGTGGAAGCAAATAAAGGGTCATATTTTATCTCTGGGAAGTAGGTGCACATAAAAAGAAGTAGCAATGAAGAAACTTAATCCTAAGAAAGGCCTGCCACTTCCACATACACAAGCCTATAGGAAAGGGGTTCATTTCGGCGTAGTGACTTTGGATTTTCAAACATTTGATCTCTCGAAACATCCTTAACGCATCAAAATTAGTTGGCTCCATTAATATGGAAACCTTGGGCTTACTGGACATGTGCAGCTTAGTAATTTTTTACTTAAGATGTTAGTGAAGTAGCTGCAGCTCTTCTTGAACAATAAACGAATCCGAGAGGGAGAGGGAATTCTTAGCATCTCATGAATAATATATCATCGATGTTGATACTTCTGAGGGTCGCTCTTTATATTTTTATTATTAGTTTTTGTTTGTGAATTTTCGGTGTGATTTCGAAAAGGGCATTGTTGGACGATGAGAATCAGATTTTAGAGAACACAAGCTTTTCTTTTTCTTATCACCACTGCAATTTTCCAAGCTATTTGGAATCATTTTCATTTTCATCTTCGTCTCTGTATTTTCACATCTTCTAGGAGATCAATAATTCACAAAAAATCCAAAGTGGAATTTCACCCCTCGTGTTTCGATGGAATAATCATTTTTCATAACATTTTTAATCCAATGCTTGCAGTGTAAGGCATCTAATGTTTGTTAAGGGTATTTTTTCCACAACTGGGGGTCTATTATACAATGATTATAGATAAAGACCACATGGTCCAACACCTATCAATAATGAATTTTCGGTCCAACCTATATTTGTATACCTATTTCCTATGTGGACCAAGCCCATATACGAAGCAAAGAACCCAACAAAAGGGATAATTAGAAGACGGGGATTAGAGGAAAACTAGTCATTTTGTATTGGTATGGACTCATTAAACAGTCTCCCATTGGGTTTAGAGCACTGGTGAGGGCCCATTTGGTAAACAATCTTAAACACATATTTTCAATTTTTAAACAACATTTCACACATTTTCACACACATTTTACTCACACGTATTTCAAAAAACTACAAACAATATTACTCAAACTCATCTACCAAATGGGCCCTAATGAACCATGCTAGATGCAATGTGCAACACACATTCACTTATAGTCGAACCAAATAATACTGAATATATATCATTCACACTACACACATCTTTCTCCCAGTAAAAAAGAATCAATCATCAAATAACAAATCTTTGACAAATCCCTTGAGTTACAAAACTTTCCACTTCAATTAGTTTATATTCAAAAACATCAATTGGGAGATTTGTTTTTGATAGATATGATAATATTTAACTTGTGTGCGTCAACTTTATGATTATTGCTATTTATTATCAAGTCAGGACACTAATTAACTTATAGAGTTCGTTTCAATTTATGAGTTGGACTAAATTGAAATCCATCCATCATGTAGGAGATCGGAATAGAGAACTTAGTTAATGCTATTTAATATCCCATGAATTCATCAACAGTTGACTATAATTTTTTTTGTTGTTGTAGAGAAGTGTTACGTCTACAATATTTTCACAACAAATCATAAATGATAAGTTGTTATTGGTTATTATTTAAATTTACAACTTAACTTTTTTTTTTTTCCACTCGTAACAACCAATAACAACTATTTTTTTTTTGAGAAACAATCAATAACAACTTGCCACTTAAGATTTGTTTTGAAAATATTGTGGACATAACATTTTTTTTTATTTTTTTTATAGAGGCTATATTTTTGACAAAATAAAAGGCCAATTTTTTTAATATAATTTTTTGACTATATTTCTTGTTATATTATTGTATATTCCACTTTACATTTTTTGTTTCAATATTAACATTTTTTTTTGAAAAATAAACAATTTTTCAAAAAGCATTTTCTAAAAAATTATTGCATTTTTTTATATGTTTGATAGAGTCCTTAAAATGAGTTGAAAATTTATTTCTTGACTTTCCTTATTTCCCTTATAACTCAACTAGTACTTCTTGCTCTTGGAGTCTCCAACAAAGATGTCTAAAGTTCAAACCGACTATCCCCAACTATTATTTATTCAAGAAAAAAATTTTAACATATAAGAGAAAAATTAAGAGACCAAAATGATAATTAAATCTTATATATATATATATATATATAAAGAATTAAACCAAAAATTTAAATGATCTAAATCCAAAATATCAATATAAAATACATTTCATTAGAGAGATACCGAAGACATTCTAACAAATTAAGATTAGCTGACCATTTCAATGCCACAGTTGTGCAAATATTTATTCCATATTATAGGATTAGTTATTTCAATTTTAGCATGAATGGAATATTCTCAAGGATTTGTTGGAAAAGTAGAAGATTGCCCTACGAGCAACGCCGATACCTAACTCTACGTACAAACGTGATCGTCGTTGACTAATATTTTAAAATTTATATGTTTATCAATTAAAAAAAAAAAAAATTATTAAAACAATCCAAAGTTCTAAATTCCTCAGTCACTTGGGTCTTTTCATTTATTAGATGATGACAATAATTTTATAGGTATAAATTTTATTCCTAGCGAAAAAGACAATACTTAGAGAAACGAGTGCAATGCTTAGAGACAAATTCAGAAATTACCTATATGCAGTTGTGGAGAAATTTGCGGAGAATGCTAGTACCCATTGGAAGAACACTAAAATCTTTTGTACAAAATATTAAAGAATGTTTTTAAAATATTAGTTTTGATAAATCAAAACTCATATGCAAAGTGAAAGTGAATTGATTGATACCAACCTCAAGCGGTAGAAAAAGGGCTACGGCTAGGGACCATATCTGATGAAGTTGAGTTCACTAGTTCAACACTTTTTTTTTTTTTTTTGAGAAAGCTAGTTCAACACTTTTAACGCCAAAAACTCTGCCATCTAAAAATTAAGGGGATAGCTAGGCGGCTCTTAGCTTAATTAGAATATGTAAAAATTGTTTTGACTAGACAACTAGCTTTTTAGGAATATTACAACTCGAAAATCTGTAGGTTGGGTAGATAATATTACTGTTTTGGTTTTGAGACACCTATTTCATTTTTCCTTTAGTTGTCTTTGCTTCTAGAATTCATATTTACTTAACAGCCATTTAGTTTACCATCTATTAGTTTTCTTTTTAATTTATGGTAATCTTATATGGCTAATTATACCGTTGGGCATCCAAGCCAGCAGTTTCTTTGAAGTGTACCATCAAGTTCCAATGAAAAAAAACGTGTTTTATTTTTTTTGTTGGTATGTAGTCTTCAAATCCACTCATACCAGTTAAAAGATTTTGCCTCTGTTTTTTTTTTTTTTTTGGGTACATACAGACAAGACTCGAACGTGATACAAAATTGATAAAGATAATTCAGGATTTGAAGGGAAATTGTGCATGGTAGAATCAGACATAGAGCGTAGAATGGAGCCTTTGGAAAATTTGATAATTAGTTCAACAGAGGAACCTAATGTGTTCATAGCAATATGTTGAGGTTTTTTGGGACAGGATGGGGCAGGTAAAATTATAGTTGGAGCAATTGTACTACAATAACACTTTGGTTTGGTTAGATTATGAATCTGAGTTGGTGCAAATTTCATTCTAATTTACATTTGTTTCTCCGTTCACAGGACAGGGCATACATACTAGGAAGTTTGGAAAAAAGGAGGGCGAAGAGGTCATATAATTATAAAGGCTTGCGATTGAAGAGGTCATAAATATAATTCACAGCCACTTTCTTTCCACTAGAAATTGAATTTCTCTGTTGTAGTAGACGTACTGACTACTACTGAGTGAGAAACAATGATAGATTTTAAAGTATACATATAAAGCAGACCTACCTACCTTTTCAATCTGTGAAACTGTGTTGTTGAATTCATTGACACAGATTTTGGATGACATATTAATTTACATGACATCGGATTTGGGAACGAGCTAGCTGCAAGAGAAAGAATTAAAGCCAGCGGTCCGCCAAATATATTAAGGAAGTGGAAATGAATCCTTTCCTTGCTCGCTCGCTCTCTAATTAAGGAAGTGCGATACTCGATCGGCTTGGAGGAACTAGCTACAAGAGAAGAGAAGAGAAGAGAAGAGAAGGAGAGGATCGGAGGGTTTGTTTGGCTTAATTAATTAATGTACTACGTACGTACTAGTTAGTTTTCGGATGGAGGCAAGCAAATTGGCATGGAATCGTATTAATTGGTATTATACATCCAGATGGGTTAGAGGCTCACAGCCTAATAATTTGCCTTTGCTAGCTCCTGCAGGGGCAGGGTACGTACGTACGTACATGATTGATGACTCATGCAGGGCAGTTTCAGTTTCGACGCACAGCCACAGATCGACAACTTTGTTGCTCCACTGATCATGTCATGCGCAACTATACTAATTAAATGATTTCCAGGTCATTTGGCTTCATCGATCGCTTCAACACATTAATTAATTAATTAATTCCTGATGATGATATGATATAGCTAGCCTATATATAATCCCTTTTGTTTTTGCTTCTGCACCAACTCTTTAATTGTACCACTGTTTTAATTTGTGAACTTTCAACTATCAAAGTGCTTCGATTGGCTTCTGTATCTAACAATTAATATTGGAGCCTCAAAATATTTTCTGGGCAGCCATTTGGAAACTGAAAGTGCTAGCTGGTAAAGTTTAAAAACCTTTGTATGGAGGAGGGCTTGTTCTGAAGCTTTACCAACCAAGGTTAATTGAAATATTTTTTAACGAATCGAGTGCAATCTTAAGAGCATCCACATCCGTCTTTCTAAATTTTCTGTCTATTTTACACTTAAAAACCTACTCTTTCTATTTTACACTTAAAAACCTACTCTTTCTATTTTACACTACCACTTTTATAAAATACCCACATCAGTTTATCTATTTTACAAGATATTTCAATAAAATATTCATTCTTCTCAATTTTTTTATTATTTCTCTCAACTCTCTTTACCTATATACGCGCTCTCTCTCTCTCTTCAGAACATTTCACCTCTCTCTCTCTCTCTCTCTCTCTCTTTTCTACCTCCTCTGATTCTTTCTCAAAAACCAAGCTCCGGCGATCCACAAACCAAGTTTCGGCGACCCATATCCTTTCTTCACCGGCCGATCCACGCTCCACAAGCATTGATCAACGAACCAAGCTCCACGACCTAGATCCTTTCTTCACCGGCCGATCCACGAATCAAACTCCGGCAACCCAGATCCTTTCTTAACCGGCTGATCCACGCTCCACAAGCTCCGACGACCTAGATCCTTTCTTCACCGGCCGATAAGCACCGATCTCTCTTTGTTGTTTGTTCGTTTGGATTTGTTTGTGTGTGGGTGTGTTTGTGTATCTTTGTGTGTGTGTGTGTGTGTGTGTTTTTTTTTTTTTGAGCAAGTGTATCTTTGTGTTGATTTGTCTGTGTGGATGTGTTTGGGTTAATTTTCAGTTGATTTTGGGTTAATTTTTTGTTGATTTTGGGTTAATTTTCAGTTGATTTTGGTTAATACTCTGTGCTATGGTGGTTATTCTGGTGCGCTGGGTTGTTGTAATGGTTGGAGAAGAGAAGTAGTTTGATGGAGAGAGAAAATAAAATAAAAAAATTGTTTACACGTGAACAGTAACCTATATACGGTTACTGTTCATTTGCACAATCGGGTGTATATTTTGCACAATTTTACACCCACTGATGTGGGTGTTTTTTTGGTCAAAATGTGTAAAAAGGGCTGCTTTATGTATTTTGCAAGACTATCCATGGGCTGATGTGGATGCTCTAATTTGCTCAAAAGTCCCTCAAGTACAATTCTACATGCCTTATGGGAAATGTGAAAAAATCAGACGTGTTTGGCAGCAGGAGTACTGTTGAATTGACACTGAGGGAAAAGCCCAATAAGCTCTATGGCCTGGGTAGCAGTGGCAGACGCCAACAACTGGAGCTATTTGCCGTTACACTGTGGTCCTTGTGGAACCAAAAAAATAAGTGCATGTTGAAAATTTAATATGATATGATTTTTTTCTCTTTTATTTTTTTATATATGAAATTTGATATTATAGCATCTATTAATAAAAATTTATTATGGATGTATTTTTATAAGGAACTAAAAATATATATTCTACCATTGAATATTTATTATGATGGTATTTGTGTGTGTATTTATATATGTGGGTTCAAGTTACACCTGATTTAACTCAAACCCTTATTAATGTTAATATTCTAATTGATCTCATTTATTATTATTTATTTAATACATTTTATACTTATTTCTAAACCCAAAATATTCCATACATCTTTGCACGTTTCTCTCGATATCTCCTCCATGGCTAAGTTGCTGGAAAAAATAAAAAATAAAAAAACTGTGGACAATCATTAGAAAAAAAACTGTCAACAATACCTAATTAGCCGATTCTAATTCCTGAGAACTCACGTTGGATGATTCAGGTAAAGGAACTAAGGAAGCCCTTTGAGAAAAATGAAGTACCATGATTGTTCAAAGATAGTAATAGTTGATGTATAAATCCCATCGTGGCTTGCTAATTATGTTGTTTCTGATACTATTGGTATGATCTGTGGACATTCATTATGGTTCTACAATTTTTTTTTTTAATTTAAAATCTTGTATTAGAAAAATAGTTAGTAACCTAGATGCAATACCATCGGCTGTGTAATGCTTAATTTCAGTTGTTCCCTTGCAACTATTGTTAAATTGTTGTTGGCTAGAATTGTTGATGCAGGCACATTGCTTGTAGTTCCGTAGGCTTGTTGACAAGATAGAATTGGCTGTCATCTAGAAGTAATGCATGTTAGATATATTGTTAGATCCTTGATTTTCCATTGCTATAGGGCTTTTGGTTGGCATATGCAGATGTCCTATAGCAAGGTTGGGTTGTGGACCCTGCTTCTCAAAAGCATTACACAGGGAGTCAAATTGTAATGCTTTCCAACTATAATTATCATCTACATGTCAAAGGACAAAGCAATAAAACGGCAAAGTAAAACCATGTGTATTCGTGCATAATTGGTTCTCATCCATAATAGCAAAATGACATAGTAATAGTTTTGTTATTAATAAAAGTTGGACAAGCTATGGCTTTTTTTTTTTTTTTGGCTGCTGACGACCTAGACGTGGAGGCAAGGCCGGCCTTAGACATTTTGGAGCCTAAGGTGAGAACTGAAATGTGACCTTTTTTTATACTTATGTATTAATTAAATTAATATTTATTTAATATTTTTATATTATAATATATTTCATTTAAAATATATTTTTCTTGCCTTTTGAGATGCAAATTGACTAATTAAATTTTTGTATTCAAGTTCTTCTAACATCTCATTTTCAATCGATAATATAGCTAATCCACTTAATCTTTCTTATGACATTATCGATCTTAGATATGATTTTATTAATTTTAATTTTGAAAAAATTCTTTCTGCAGAAACTACTGTAACAGGTATTATTAGTAAAATCCTATAAGCAATGCATGTATTTGAAAATGAATCTAATCTTTTTATATAATTTAGTATGTCAATTGGAGTATAATCTTTTATTTGTAAAATTTCTTTTAAAACCTTTAACTTTGAAAATAAATCTTAACCATCAATATCATAATAAACATCATGTTTGAGACTCAATTAATTTTTCTTCTTTTTTTTCTTTTTTAAAATTTTTCATATCCAGATGCATATTTTCTAGTAGACATTTCTAATCAAACAATATATTTATAAAGACTAAAATAAAAAATAACTTTCAAGTGTAGAGCAAATGAGAAATAAAACCTGATTTATATAAAAAGTATTGTTATAGTTTCACTGAATAATAACAAGTTTTTAGCAATCTCAACCTGCATAAATAAAGATTTATTCATTATACCCACCCACAAAAAACATAAAACAAATCCTATTACACCTAGAACAAAAAAAAAAAAAACAACGCAGGCTCAACCAAAAAAAAAAAAAAATTGAAGGCCCAAACGAGAAACGTCCAGCCACAGCCCAGCCCCCCCAGTCTTAACAAATCTAACGTAGAAAGCCAAGCCTTATCCCTTATAAGTTATACCTCAAAAGTCAAAACCCAGTGCAGAATGCCAGAATCAAAACGCAACACAGCAGCAATGAAAAAAAAAAAAGGCAGTCAACTGATGCGATTGGATGATTTAGAAATAAGTATATAATGTATTAAATAAGGAATAATAAATGAGATCAATTAGAATATTAACATTAATGACGATTTTTTTTTTAATCGTTGGATCTTCTTAAATCTAATAGTTTAAAAAATGTGTAACTTAAACCCAACTCATATATATATATATATATACTATTTAAAGAAAATATGATATACTAAGATTTTATTTGAGGGTTTAAATATAGAATAAAATTTAAATTCAATTAAAAATACATTATAAATTTAGAATAGTAATTGTAAAATTGTAAGATCTCAAAGCTTAAATAGCACAATATTATGAGGTTACTACAAAAAACATGTTCTCTTTACTACAAAAAACCGCCACTATAAGACACTTTATTGCGGCACTTTCGGTAACTTTCACAATAGGTTAACCTATTACGGTAGTTTAAAATCGGTGGTTTCAAAACTGCCATTATAGATTTGTTGTGGTTAGGGGAACATATATGTGTTATAATGTGCAAAGTTTTTATTTAAGAAGAAAACATTGTCATTTTGAAAAATCAAGGAAATTAGAAGAAGTTGAATACTCCAAGCAGTTGAAAAAGGGAATGAAACAATCAGATTACAATTATGTAATTAAGTACCAATATCAATTTTTTTGGCTCACAAGCTTTTGTAACCATGAATGTCTTATTCCCATCTCTATAAACCTCTTAGGTCTTTTGCCTTGAGATTAAAAAAAAAGAAAGGGATTAAAACCTTCTTTTGTTTCTTTCAAATAAAAATCTTATTTGTAGTGGGTCAAGATTAATAACAATCACACTCAATTAATTTAATTGATGTGAAAAAACCACAATGAGACTTGAGAAATCGATCTATAACTACAACAACCAATCTTCCATTCCCTAGAGATTTCCCCATTCCCCCGATTTCTTCCTAAAGTTTCCTTTTTTTCTTGATCCCTCTCTTGTGACGCCCCAACCCCAACCCCCCCCCCCCCCCCCCCCCCCTCCTTTTTTTCCTTTTAAAAGGAAAAGTCCTCACCTTGTAGGAGTAAAGGGGGTATCTATATCATCCTAGATTGCCTTCCAAAAAAAGGGATGAAGTAGTGGGCATAAGGCCCATCGCTTGTCCCTCAGCCAATTTTTAGGGAAGGGCATAAGCTTGAAGTAGGTTGTTCCGTTCAAATGGGTCATTCAACATTTAATGCTAAGTGATTGTTGGTTGGTGTCTCCTTTGCACTTGCTACCTTTCCTCAACTTGATTGAACTTTCCTGTTCGGGTGATCCTCAATCTTTCCTTGCTTAGTAGCCTAAAGAGTAGGCTGAGGAGTCTCTGAGCAAAGGTCTCACGAAAGATGGTTCACTTCCTTGGCCATTGGGGGCTCATTGGCTAAATTGGGGATGCTAGTCTATTCGGTTGTTTTATGTGCACGTGACGTAGGATAGAATCTACAATTTAATATTTGTAATATATTAATTTTGGTATTTTATGTAATTTATGTTATTTTAGGTTTATGATATTTATTTCCTTATTTTTAAGTGTTTTTAATGCTGTTTAGTCAAATTAAGATTTTGTAAGCTTTCTTAGCTGTTCTAGGTTTTCTAGCCACCCTAAATTTTATTTTTACTATTTAAACGCATTGTAACCTCTAAAGGAAATTCAATTTTTCATATTAATAAAATACAGACTTTGTTTATTGTTTTCTCTTGTGGAATCTAGACCTATCACCTTTGTGATTCAATAAACTTTTCGTGGATTCGAGGTTTACTACTAGAAACTAACAATTTAGTTTTCGTTCTATCAAGAAAAACATATGTGCTTTCTTCAAGCTTTTGCAACATCAAAATGTCTTGGATCGACCCATGCACGAGTCACTCCACTCCCTATACAAAAGTGGGCTTCAACTTTATCTCCCCCACATTATCTTGATCTTTACTCATAAAAAATAAGTTAAGAGGCCCAAAGAATATGACTTTTTATGGTACTGCTTTCTCCATAATCAAAAGTAAAAACTGGATCTTTAAACATTGCAATAGCAAATGCCAGCACGTTTACAAGTAATTAATATATATATATATACATATATATAAATTGGGTTCAAGTTACACATGGTGTAATTCTAAGTAATGTTACACCACCTAATAACTTGTTATAAAATTCATATTTTGAAAATCCCACCGTTGAATTACATGTTCTATATATTCTTAACAATCATGCTAATTTTCATGTCAATTGGATGTTATTTACCATTTAATCCATAAATTTATTTTTTATACATTATTTTAAACTATGAAAACTTGAATTTAAAAAACTGATTGATGACATGATAATTAATTTTTGATTACTTTGAAATTTTGCAAGCATGGATAATATACGAAGATAATCTAATCTAATGACAGATTTGTCAAAATTTGCATCTAATAAAAAAATATTGAATGATGTAACATTACTTAAAATTACACCAAGTGTAATTTGAACTCAACCCTATATACGCACCCGTGGAAGTCAGCATTCTCCACAATTTTGGATGGACTTTGCCGACGAAAAGAGACTAGTTACAAAACCTCTGGAGGCATTTAAGCCTATCCTATTTTACCTAACTACCTATATATATATTACTGTATGCCTTTCTCCATCTTATACTCTCTTCCAATTGAAATGTTAATCCCACAAGCATTTTATAGACTTTTTTTTCCCTACATTTAGGATTTAAAGTTGCTCCAATAATGAATACATCAGAGGCCACATGTCTTGGGCCCCACGTTGGGCAGATTCTGAAATTCAGTCCACCCTCCCCACATAAGCTTTGTGTTCTGCGTGATGATTGTATCCAGTAACTAGCTAGGTTCTTTATGATATAACATATGCATACATGTACAACACCTTTCTCACATCCCGTACGTATAAGGTTTTTAGTCTAATCAGACTGATTGGATTATTACAGTTGGATAACCACTTATTCAGATTAATTATTATTTATATTAAATTTTACGAATTAAGACGAATTTGGTCATTTAGCTTTAGGTTGGCAGAAACTTGTGATTGTGATGCCCAACAAAATCTCTCTTTGAATGGATTTTCATGTTTGTTGTTGAATGCTTTTCTAAGTATCATTGGTGGGTACGTAAGTCAAAAAGTTACAAATTATATGATAATCCATTTATTACTTTAATATGCAAATGAACGCGACTTTACGGAATTTGATTTACTTTGGAAATTGCCCCTTTTGTAGACTCATGGCTGCTCTATACTTTTTTTTCTCCTCTTTGAGTCTTTGACGGGTCTAATAATGACTTCGAGCGTATAATAAATATGCATAATTTCAGATACTAAATATGTATGTGCATGCAAAAATTATTTAATACTCAAGGATAACATTCACTTCTCTCACATATAAGGAGGATAACTAGTTGTGATCTGTGAGAGATAAAGCGAGAGTTATGTGGCAGCTAAATAGATTTAATTTGGTAGTAATTTGTCATTAGGGTCATGAAGATCAAAATAAGGCGTGTTACCATGAATGCATATGATCTTTCAGCAATGGCAAACAATTGTGGCCTTTATTGATTTCTGCCAACCAAGTAGGTGGCAGAAAGACTTTGAAAGTAGACTTGTGGGTAAAGCTTATCTTATACATAAGATTGAAGACATGCAACCAACTGAAATGGCAATGATTAACAGCGGTGCTTTAATTTTCTGTTTCAAAAGTTTATAAGTACATCGTCATTTGTTTTGTCTATTTCTTTTCCTCTCTCTCTCTCTCTCTCTCTCTCATTAGTTATGATTAAGGCATAATTGAAATACATATTTTTCATCAAAGTTTTCGTTCTCAATTAATTTCCTCACACACTGCAAATATTTGATTTCATAACAAAAACCGTATCGAAATGAGATGTAAATTAAAAAAAAAAAACTGAAATTAATGATAAAAACATGAAATATCATATTCTGTTTTTTTATTTTTATTTTATTTACATGAAGTATCATATTCAATTTGGTGGGAGATAGTTCCTAATTTCACAATTTATAACTATATAATGGATTCAGACCTTGGGACAAACCAGCAGGATCCAATCATAATATGAGGAGATGAATCAAATGAGCAAGAAGAGTAACATTTACAAGGCTTGGTATAGGGCACGTACATCCACAGAAAGAGAGGAATTACCACTATGGTTGCAGTTTTCTCATAATCTCACCATAGAGTTCAGGGGCATGTCAAAAAGAATACGAGATTGAGATTTGAGCCCCCTGAAGGATGGCTTTTTTTTCTCCAAGGTGAAATCTAACTTTGAGAAAGTTTGACCAGTAAGGACCTAACAAATACCGAATATCCCGAGAGGCATTTGGTAATATAAATTGATTTATGGTAATAAGTGTTTGCCACCGTTTGATAGAGTTTCCAGGATCTCTTTTATTTGCTCAGTTTATAGGGAGTGTCATGTGAGATGCGCATGATTAAAAAATGTAACAGTCACATTAAATGAGAATTATTAATACATATTGTGAATAATGGTGCAGTGTGCAGTAATGATTTATAATTGATTGAAAGATGAGATCAGTTGAGAAAGACACATGAACTCAAAGAAGAAGATAATTAAGATGGTATCCCTATAGACCCTAGACTGACCCAGCAGCGCTAACAATATTGATGCGTGGACAAGTTATAATCACAAGTATCAACATGCATGGATAGCACATAAGCAGAGCAGTTTCTATTGGTTGGCACTTGGCAGGCCCCTCTTGTAATTCTAGGTTTAACTTGTTATTCACAAACTATTTTATATAGGCTTTTAAAAACAACTGAAATTCCCATCAAAAAAAAAAAAAATAAAAACAACTGAAATTGTGAAGTCACAACTTTAATTGTTTCTGAAAAAGTATGTAAAACAGTTCTACTCTTCTTTCTAATCTTTCATCCATCCCGTCTGCATCCCTTCATGTCTTATCAATCCTCTCGTAAAGAAGTACTTTGATTCCAACTTTTCAACCTTACTTTCCACAAGCGAATCAATGCCACAAAGATAAAAACATAATTTGACCAACGGGCAATAGGTATTGATATTGTGCTACACCATGCATATTTCCTCTCCACAATGCCAATTGCATGTTCCATCTATCTCATGGATACATTTCTTCTTAAATTACTGTTTAATGTTCTTACATTTATTTGTGTGTATTCCATTGAGCTACAGTTCTTCTAACATATGAGTATATGACAACCTCCTGCAGCAACCTGAAATTATGAGCTTCACATGTAGATCTCTATATATTATTGTTTTATATACATACACACACACACACACACATATATATATATATATATATATATATATGGGTGTGTGGGTGTGCGCGCCATGGTCGTTTTACTTTTCTCATATAGAAGTTGACCCCCAAGAGTATCTGAAATTCAAAAGTTTAGTTATATATGATGAATTTGGAAGGAAATTCAAAAGCTCACTCTTATTAATTAGTTTCTCACTATCTCGAAAGGGGAAAAATTTGAAAGCCGTATGGCTTATATTCTTTGTTCACTCCGCAAGCAAACCCCACGAGGAAAAATCAACTATATATGCAAAGTCCCAATAAATTAAAAGAAAAAGAAAAAGAAAAAAACAATTCAAAAAGATAAAGGAAGACCACAATCTTACAGTCAGGTGTTCACACTAATATAACACTCTTTTTTGTTCGTCAACAAATTAGGTGAAACACATCACATTGAAAGAGATTGAACATTAATTAAATCTTACCTCGCTTGATCTGGTCGGTGCCTGCTCTCTGCTCTGCGGTTGCCAATTTCTGGTTAGCTCCTCCAGGCTCCAGAGTTGAGTTATATATATGTATGTATAGTTGATGAAGATAAGAATGCTAGTACTACCAAAAGAAATATAATTAATTCTTCATACATATTATTATATATAGAGGCATGCAAGAAGTTGTAGGTGTTGAGGGGAATGAAGCCTGGTCCGAAATCATTCAGATGTTAGCCTTGAGTGCTAGCTTTGAATGAATGATCTCGAACCAGACGACATTCCCCTCAACTTTTCATATATGAGAAAGAGAGGGGTCGGCCTTAGAGTTGTTGATATGGCCATGCATTATTTTTCATGGGGTCCGGTCCTTATATATACGTAAGGATGAGAAGGATTCTTTATGGGGTCACATGACACAGAGTCCACTTTCCACATTACCCCTAACTTGCTTTTCACACCTAGGTATATAATTTATTAGAAAGGCTTCCAATTTCTACAATCTAAAGTTTATTTATTTATTTATTTTGGGCTCTTCAAAATTATATATATTTGCTAATATATGCTCTACGTTTGATATTCTAATAGTAAGGTCAACCCAAATGCTAAATTTATACACCATGGAATATCAAAATAACCAGATATTATAATCTGCTTTATCTTTATCTTTATCTTTTTTGGTTCGGTAGAGATCTCTGAAACTGCACCCAAGAGAGCCTTCATTAATTAGTGGAGCATATTACTAGTTTTTTAGGGTCTGACTTCTTTTGTCAAGGATCTTGACCCTGTGTTTATTCTGAGCTCTCAAGTAAAGGATATGTCTTTTGCTTGCCACTAGGGTAAAGGGAAGGTGGGAGTAGGAGAGAACCTTCATCAATGATAGCATTTGCTGCTGTGATGCCAAGCTTCAATTTGAAGGTTAACACAGATTGGCCTGTGAAAGCTACAACAGGACCAGCAAATTTAGAAAAGAAATAAAAAGTTACTAGATGTGTTTAAGGACTTGTTAATTACCCTTTACTAGTTCAACATGAACAAGTTTTTGTTTTATTTATAAATTAAACATATATATAAAGTTTCTTTTTGGACATGAGAATTAGTAATAAAGTAATCACCACAACCACATACCAATGACACTGAGGAATATATCTACAAGGTTTCTAGAATATATGTATAGGGAGATCAAATAGTAATAATTTCGAAATGTAGCCTTGTAATGTTCTCACCATCCTAAGATTAAACTAAATTAAATCCAAATGCTATAGCTTCAGCGTTAAATTTTCAGATCCATTAATTATTTGTTCAGAGAGCCACATTTTCCCATTATTTTAGGAGATTTTTCTATGAGAGTTTCTGTATCAATCTATATCTTCATCCTTCGTAACTCTCTTGCCAACATCATTCGTCAGTAGAATTTGGCTGTACGTTTCAAAACAATGAGTAAAAAAAAAAAAAAAAAAAACCTTACTCTCAGATTATTGAAAAAATTTCAATCCAACCCTTAATTTTCCAAACACCAAAAAGGGTGTGGACATGCATATAAACACTGGCTCACCCACAGACCACAGTTAAATTAAAGGACAAGGGAAAGTGGGCAGTACGGACACACAGACTGAAAACTTCGCGCAGCCAATTTCCAAATGATCATGATAAACTTTACAATTAATTTGGTTGGTACTTGGTACTGCCTGCTGCATACATTCATGTGTCCTTGAACTTCTTAAGTTTATGATTGGGGGCATGGACTAGTAGTAGATCTCAAGTACCAAATAAACTCGTGGGATAAAAATAAAGATCGGGGCAGAATCACTCATATAACAAAAGAAATCCAATATTCTTGTGGGGTTGCTGAGTTCAAATCAAGTTACTCTCTATTGCGTTTTATTTATATGGCACTTTTACTGCCCAAAAAGAAAAAGAAAAAGAAAAAAAATCCTAGACAAGTTGAGATCTGGAAAATCAACTTACCCCACCAATTTTTTTTTTTTAAAAAAAGAAAAAAAAGAAAAAGAAAAAGAAGAAGCAAACATTTGTATAATGATATATAAAACTCATTTTGAAGAAAATTTTCCTATAAATTAAATAAATGCATAAAAACCTTAATTACGACTTCAAATATATAATGGCCTAGCTAGCTAAAGGCCTCCAGCCTCCAGGCCTTCATCAAATCAATAATCCTAAAGCTAAAAAGTTTTGAATTTGATGCAAACCATCCATATTGCACTATCGAATCTTGCTTTTAAAATGATAACTAAAATGCATGCAATTTTGCATTTAGATTTTAACAATCTCCGATGAAGTGGAAATTTTAATTTGCAAACTGGACTTTGATTAATTTCACAGTAGTGTAGTGATGTATGTACCAAATAATATATATATATATATATATATATTATGATATCGTGTCTTAATCTAGCAGTAGGATGGTGTGGATTAGATAAGACTAGACAAATTAAAGTTAACACAATTTTATATATATATATATATATATATATATTAGTTGAGATCCAGCTAAGGTAAATCTGTACCATCACAAATGATATTTGTGTGTGTGGACAGTGGACACTAGTCCTCGTGGTTTTCCACCATGAAACTCAATATCAACAAGAAAAGTGAGAAAGAACATGTCAGCAACAGCGCGTAATACGGCCAAATCATATGCTTGGCCCAGAAATCTATATATTCCGAAGGAAAACATTCACAGCAAGCAAGGAAATAATTAAAATAAAAGTTGTGCGTTATTGGAAAATTCCTAGTCAAAATGAGCTTTTTGGGCCCTAAATGCTGGCAGAATAAAGCTCTTATGATATTACTTCCAACAACAATAGATCAAATTTATCACCAATCAAACTATACAAAAAAAAAAGCAAATGGAATCATGACCAATATATATATATATATATATATGCAATTGCAAATTCAATATATTATGGTATAGAAGTAGCCTAAAAGTCCCAAATCAAAAAAAAAAAAAAAAAAAAAAAAAAAAAAGTAGCCTAAAAGTCAAGGCAACTTTTCGAATGGCATTCTGTTTCCACATTTCAAGCATGTTCTCCACAAAAAAGTGTTGTCTTTTATTGTTTGTTTGGTAGAGATGTATAATTTGATCATTTTTCTTACCAAGCAAAAAAAAAGGGTGTATAATTGAAAACATTTTTGTGAGGGAATGGTACCCGTCATTGTCAACCTCCAAAGGCATCTTCTTCTTTTTGTTCGTACAACTTCCTATGGTTAGGGGTACCCAAATTACAACCTAATAATAAATTCTATCATAATTAATATTTCCCCAAAAAGTGAATCTACCCTAATAAAACACGTCTTGATGGGGAAGTAATAATAATGCATAATTGTGGCTTTATTGATTCATGGAAAAAATAAATCTTGGAAAATAATGTGATATTGTATATAGGTGAGATGTGTCCAATTGATTAGGACATTGATATGATTAATACCAAAGTATATGCATACTTAGAGCTGTATGAGACATAGACAACGTTGTCTATGTCTCATGAACCATTGCCCATATCTCCTTGGAAATTGGAAAGCAGTTATCTATGTATAAAATATGGTAGGATGATTTCTCATGAACCATTGCCCATATCTTCTCTCTATCCATGACCTCAATCCATGAAAATCATATACGGTAATTTCACTTTTGATATACCGATAGTTGGAAATAAGAAGATTTGAATCTTAAATATTTTTATTAGAAATGTCAAGATGTGCTAACTTGTTGAGCTATAAGGCTCTTAGCATCATATTCATATATAATTTAAGTGAATGTTTATGTTAATAATATGTGCCTGTGCATAATTTGTCTTCTTCTTTTTTTTCTGCTGAAATGGATTTTTTTATTTTAAAAAAAAGGGCTGCGTTTAGTTTTGAGGATATAAACTTACGGAATTTAAAAAATAATTACTAGTATAAATTGCTCTACATAAATATAATACATGATGATGAGAAATCTAGATATTTTACTCAAAAAGAATCATGTGTGATATGATGGATTTGAAATGATATGTTACATCCCGTCATTTGAAACTCGCATATTAATAAAAGCTAAAAAATCCCTCTATAAATTTCATCAATTGAAGAAAAATTGTTATTTTAAACATTGTTGAAGTTATTTGAATTATTTTTTCTAAAAACAATGCAGTTATTTAAATTAATGATTGAAATCCAAATCATTTTGAATTCCTTCATCCAAAAATATCATTTGAAATCTCATTGTATGTTTATGTACTTGTAGAGTAAGCAAAAGTATTCATAATTTTACTTGTAGTGCAAATTCTACAATCCCAGTGGTAGTCCATGTGAGTAACTATAATTTGAATTGAGATCTTAATAGTAAAAACATAGTTGTTTAGGACTTTTACTGTGAATATGGGCTATTAGGCCACACCATATTAATTATGTTTCTGCTTTCTATTTCTCCTTTCTTTCTTTCTCTCTTTTTTTTTTTTTTTTTGGTTGTTATTGCTGTTGTCGTTGTCTCAATCATTCACAATCCCAACAAAAATTTAAAAATTTTATTAGAAAAATAAAAGCAGGATCCATCTCCTTCTCCATGGGATATAGATCCAACAAAGTTACTAAGGGATGCCAAGCAGCAGTAATATTTTTGTCGGACAAAGAATTTTACAAACGACTAGTAATACACTAATACTATGTACTGTTTTTCATGGAGTATTACACAAGCTATTGTATCCTTACCTAAAAAGTCAGGTGCTTAGAGCATTTACCAAATGTGATAAAAAATTTAGTTTTTAGCAATTCAAAGTTGCTTTATTTATTGGGTCCGGTTAATGTGTGCCCTTAGGGTACACATTAATCTATCTACTTTTGGAAACATTTTCTCGTGAATTGAAAAAACTGTCAATACTTTTTCAATTTCTAAGAAAAAAATTTCCAAAAATAAAAATTATTGTGTGCCCTTAGGGCACACATTAACAAAATTTATTTTAACACACCAGGCTTTACAATACACCAAACATTGAATACTCTATTATTTTATCACTTTATTTAAATATATTTTCTTTATTCTTTCTTTTACCACTCAATTCTCTCCCTCTAAATTTCATTTAAATAATGTTTTTAGTGTTTAACATCTAGCTATAATAAATAAACTACTAGAGATGACAGTTTCCTGTAGCTAGGTGCTAAAAAATTATAAGTTTGACACATTTTAGCACATTTGATGTGAATGTTCTAGTCTTATATATTAGTCTAAACAAACAAAACAACTATGAACAAACCTATAATGCATTATCATTGTTGTCGTAAATATCATTCTTGGTGATGTTGCATTCTAAAAAGAGAAAACTTACATGACTCGATTGCAAAATCCATATAATTCATTCTGCTCAGACTTTTCAAGAATTTCTCTTTTGAAAAAAAAAAAAAAAAAAAAAAAGAGGGGTTGGGGGGGGGGGGGGGGGGTGTGCTTGTTTTAACTTTGATCTATTCAGTCATTCTTATTGTCAAATTATTTGTGTGAGGGATGGGATATTATCTAATTCAGATGTGAAAAATGAGTTCCTCCCAGACTTTAAATCTTTATTATATTGGAACAGAAGCGCGCGATCTTATTTCCAGTATTAGATTTCAAGGCTTTGTTCTTAACTTCAAAGTTCACACTTCCCCAAGAAATATTGTAACTTTTCGAGTTATTAGTAACACAAAGTCTTAATAAGCTGCTTTAGTACAACTTATCTCAGTAGTTTACATTTTTGTGGTTTTGACCTTAACTTCTATTGTACACTTTGATTGGATTCCTAAGAATTCTAGGCATTATGTGGCGCTATTCTATAGTATAAGAATGGCAAAATTCAACAAATTGCTAATGACCAAAAAAAATATTGCTATGAACGGACTATTGCTAATCAGGATAAAGCAAAGCAAATTGCAAAGCCCACTGAAAGAGAGGACTTTCCAGTGTCTGCTTACTTTAACATCAAACATATTGCTTAACTTATTTGACTTGCATATCTAGCAATTTCTTCACCTAATTTTGACTTCAATTTCAACTTACTGTGAAATTCAACGTATTAATTGCCGACCTATAGCTAGATAGACTGGTGCTATGGCTAAAGAAGACTTCAAATTCCAGTGTTAGTTAGATCTCTGTGAGAGTATTGAATGTTGATGTAGGAGTTTCAAATACATATATAATACATTAATTAAGAGGATAAATTGCAATAAGACGTTGAGATAGTTGGCTTGTGTTGTAGTCCTAGTCCCAGAATCCAAAGCATTAGCAAATAGAAGATTTTGGCTTCGGAAAGGTGAATAGGAAACCTTTCAATTAATAGTTAAAATAGCGACATGCATGAGTGTGACATAGATGGGGGCCGGTTTGAAAGGTAAATTACTGAATGGCTATGCTTTGGTTCCAAATAGCATCGGTTTCAGCTAGCGTTGGACTTTTCTCACAAACAAAAACAAAACAATTGGGCATGAATGGAGAAGCTCATTGAAGGCAAGGCAAACACACAGTAGTATGTATGGACCATGGTACGCGGTTTCAAAAGGCATAACAAGAAGAAATCAATTTTTTATGCCCATATCCAAGACGTCACACCAGTACATTGTATTGGGTTATTTTGTGTCAGAACAAAAACCTTTTCTCCAAAATCAATGATCGCCTAGTGAATTTCTTAACTATCTATTGACAATTATTACTCACTGCAGTTTGCATTTTCAATTTTACTATGAAATCTCATCCAGATGCAAAGTGATAAAAAAGCATATGACTATTTTTGGTAACTCCTAGACCTAGTCCTAGTAAAAACCAGATACAGGGTAAACTTCCTCAACGGCTTTTATGATGAAGCAAGCGGGAAAAACTGGAGGCAACAGGAAACCACCAACAAGAGATCAAAGGCCTATTTTGCCTGCAATACCCAATAGCCAATGGGCACATGAACAACTCTATATTTGCTCACCCAACTAAAAGCTGCAGCTGCCCCCCATTTGTTTGGCATGGCAATTTTGTGAAGAAAAATCATGATTTTAGACGAACTTTACAAATAGGCATGATCGATCGAAATACACGTGCAACAAGTAAATTGAATTATACTAATACTGTGGCTGGTTGGTTGCCCTTACTTGCTGGACAAATTAAATATATAGATGCAATCATCAACCCTCACCTCAGGCTCAGATCACCATTAGCTGATGGTTCAACTTCAATCAACATTAATAAATGGTTTGTGCCTTGCTCACTTCATCACTTCATTTGGTATCTTAATATACTTCCAGTAAGGACTGGAATTAGACCCTCAGCCCACTAAAAATAGATGATGGCCCAATAAGCCCAAAACAATATATTTGTTAGAGAGTAGATTTTACAAGTAAAAGACTCAGCAAATCAAGTATGGGTCACAATAGATTGGATTCGTGCCAAGAAGATAAGAAAACACAATTTGAAATGAATAACACTCTTCGGTCAAGTCCGAGGATGAAGTGTTTTTATATTCACTCAAGTTTATCTAAGTATATGGTGTTCCTTCTTTGATTCATTGCTAATAATGAAAAAAATTATAACATTTAACGACAAAAAGTAATTTTCATCACTATTGTTGATTTGAAACAAGGGCACCAACGGGGAAAAACTAGGTGCGAACTTAATTAATCTATAGTGGCGAAATATTTAATCGCTAAAAGTTGAGATTTTTAGTGACGAAATATTTCATTGCTATAAATGTTGCTTTGAACAGTATTAGCGACGAAACTCATTTCGTCGCCAAAGGTAACCAATAGTGACGAAACTAAATCGTTGCCAAAAGTCCAATGCATATAAACCGACAGCTTTAGCGATGAAATTATAATTTGTAACAAAAAAGTTAGAAACAGTGACGAAATAAATTTTGTCACTAAAGAGTACAGCTTAAATGGGTTAAATTTTAGCAAAATTTTTTTCCTTTCTCACATAAAATTTCATTTCTCCCACCCACTCACTTAAAAAATTTTCAGCCCTCCCTCTCTCATTATCACTCACTCCCTAACACAAACACAAACACAAACTCAAATACAAACACAAACTTCCTTCTATCTCTCTCTCTCTCTACCAAATCTCTCCTCCCTCTTGGTCTCTTGGTTAGCTTCTACTAGATTTTCAGTTATCAAACTCTTATCCATGGTTTGACTTCTCTTTACATGAATCTAAGGTAAAATCTCCATGACCCACCTTCTAATATCTTTGGATTTTTATCCTACATTGTTAAGTTTGCTCTTTATGTTGTGGGTTTTGTTTTAGAAGTAGTTTGTTGTGTTTGTTGGTACATTTAAAATCTTATTGGAGGTTTTTAATTTAATGGAGTGAAATTGATTTTGTTGTTTGGCAACTATGTGAGTTGGGTTTCTTAAGAAATCATTTGGGTTTTTGCTTTATATGGGAGATTGGGTTAATTTTAGAAAAATGGTTTCCTTGCATTTTGAAATGTCTTTGGCATATGTGGTTGTGATTGTAGTGTTAAATATAAATTTGTGCAAGTAATATGAGCATGTGTCTTTTGCTTACCAAGTGTTTGACAAAATGCCCATATGAGTTACGAAATGTATTTTGTTGTTTAGCAATCATGTGAGTTGGGTTTCTTGAGAAATCATTTGAGTTTTGATTTATATGGGAGATTGGGTTAATTTTAGAAAAAGGGTTTCTTTACATTTTGAAATGTCTTCGGCATATGTGGTTGTGATTGTAGTGTTAAATATAAATTTGTGCAAATAATATGAGCATGTGTCTTTTGCTTTCCAAGTGTTTGACAAATTGCCTATGTGAGTTATGAAATGGATTTTGTTGTTTGGCAACCATGTGAGTTGGATTTCTTGAGAAATCATTTGGGTTTTTGATTTATATGGGAGATTGAGTTAATTTTAGAAAAAGGATTTCCTTGCATTTTGAAATATCTTTGGCATATGTGGTTGTGATTGTGGTGTTAACTATAAATTTTTGCAAGTAATATAAGCATGTGTCTTTTGCTTACCAAGTGTTTGATAAATTATTTATATGAGTTATGAGATTGAATTTCTTGACTTGTGTTGTGATGATTGTTATATGAGATTATGAGTTGTAATCCTAGTTATTTATATGTATAACACATGTAGCTTTAAGGTTTAATCAAGTCTCAAAACTTTTGGCATAGGGTTTAAATTATAGTATTTTTCTTTTGTGACTTTATACAGATTTGAGTCAGATGCACTACATGATTTTTAATAAATTATAGAAAAATTATTTTAAATTGAATTTTTGATGGTACATACCACCTGATCCGTAACATCTGACTCCTCCTCAAAGAGAAAGCCATCCACCTCCACACCCCTAATCTGATTGGTTCGCCTATGGGAATTAGCAATTCTATGAAAAAATCTTGTGTTGTTATCACCTTCTTTGATAAAAAGAGCCTTTGACTTCTGCCTCTAAGAAATCTCTTCCAAGAAAGCCAGAAAATCTATATTAGATTTAACCACCAACCTTCTAGCCCTATCCTCTTGAGTCAACACCTGCAACTCTTCTCTCAAGTCAAGGTCTAAGAGCTCGGTCAAAAGACTCTTTTTCCTAAAAGCTACATCTCCAAAAGCATGCTTATTCCAATGCTTCAAATCCCTTTTAAGGGCTTTCAATTTACAAGCTAGAACGTAACTTGGAGGTCCCACGAAATGATAACCATTCCACCAATAACGAACCTTATCCACAAAACCCTCCACCTTTAACCACATATTTTCAAATCTAAAAGGGCTCTTTCCCCTTGCCAAACCACCTGCCTCCACTAGCAAAGGACAATGATTCGACACCACCCTAGGGAGAGTTCTTTGAGTCACATCTAAGAAATGCTCTTCCCAATCTGCTGTCATCAAAACTCTATCTAGTCTGGACATAGAAGGACTATCAGAGTCTCGAAACCAAGTATATTCACCTCCTATCAAAGGCAAATCAATCAGCGAATGTTTAGCAATGAAATCCGAGAATTTAAACATAGCTGGACTAAAAGAGTTACAGCCAAGTCTCTCAGGCGGATAACAGATAACATTGAAATCTCCCAACAAGCACCAAGCCCCAGTCCACCGTGATCTCACTAAGTCTAATTCTGCCCATATAGCATCTCTAAGACTTCCATCAGTTGGTCCATACACCCCTGAACAAATCCATTCAAAGCCATCTGCCACACCCTTCAACACAACAGAAATTGAAAAACTTCCAACCACTGAATCTACTCTCTCAAAAACCCTTTTGTCCCACATCAAATTGACACCCCCAACTGTATGTATGGCGTCTAAAGCCCCCCAATCTACAAAAGGGCTACCCCAGAGACTTTTAACCATGCTGGAGCTGGTACTATCTAGTTTAGATTCTTGAACACATACGATATCACACTTCCATTCCCGTAAAAGATTCTTCACAACATCTCTCTTATGAGGATTATTCAAACCCCTCACATTCCATGACAGCATTTTTAAATTCATTTACCAACATAGGAACCCAAACTAGAGGATTTCAAACTACCTCTAGAACTTCTACCAGAATGTCCATCGTAATTAATAGATGAAAACAAATTTCTTAACTCCCTCAACCCCTTTTGGTTTGAATTGCTTACCCGACGAGTAGTAACAGCATTTCAAACAGAATTTCCTGTTTGAAATGTTTTTGAATTATCTTTTTATATATAAGCATGTAATGCTTTACTGAAAATGGCTCGGGGCCAAAATGAACTTTATGGATCTATATGAATAAACCGGGAGTATCTCTTCACACTAGGGATGCATGAGCTCGCTAAAGTGATTCAAGAGGAAATCTTTTGGTGTTTGCTTTTCACATATGGTATAGTTTTAGTGGATGAAACTAGAAGTGGAGTCAATGCCAAGTTAGAAATTAAGGGGGACATTAAAACTTGAAAGGTTTTTTATTAAGTAGGACTAAAATAGAGTACATGGAATGTAGGTTTGGTAAAAGTAAAAAATCAAAATAATATAAAGGGGCAGTAAGACTCGATGTCAAGAGATACAAAAGAGAGAGAGCTTTCGATTTCTTTGATCAATCTATATATTACTAAAAGCTGAAGCGTAGCGTTTAATGCTGCTGCTCTCACGTTGCGCCACATCAGCCGCCACGTCATTTTTTTTTTAATATAATTTGTCCTACAATTTTAAAATGGTTTTTACAATTTTCAGCCTTATAAATGCAGCTCACTACTTATTTATTTACTTCCACTATCATCCTATAATAAATCCAGCCATTTTCAGTTCAGCTTTAAAGTTTTGTGTGAGCTTTTTCAGCCTAAAGGAAGGAAAAAAAAAACCGTTGAAGCCTTTCAAGCTTTAGGGTTTTTTTTTTTTTTTTTTTCAATTTTCCTATAATTGTTTTTAACAGTTATTTTTTTAATATTATATTTCTCCAACATTTCTCTCTCCCTTACCATTTCATCTCCCCACTACTTCTTCAATCTTTCTCCCTCCCTTACATTTTCATCTCCCCACTACCCTCTACATTAATATCATTCTTCCTCTTTCCCTTCATCTTCCTTTATTTTTGTCTCTTCTTATTCACACCTTCTTACTATAAATTTGTCACTATCTCTTCTATTCTATGCATAATTTTCCCTCACAAAAAAAAAAAAAAAAAAGGTTCCCTCTCTCTCTCTCTCTCTCTCTAAATTTTTTGGTAGATTTTTTTATTTTTCATGCATCTCTACTTTAGGTTGATAATTTTTTATATTCTTTAAAACTTTATTTTGGGTTAGTGGGATTTAGTTTTTTTTTTTTTAAATTATTGTTGTTGTTTTTTTTTTTTAATTTTTTTTATTCTCTTTGATTGTTAAATGTTATTCTATTGCATTGTAAAGAATTAAATATAGCATATACAAATATAATATTATTCTATTACATAGCATGATTTGGATAATTTGCTATTTATTCTGTTACATAGCATGATTTTTTTATAGTGCTCAATTTAGATGTTAAACTATGAAACTTTACTAATTTTTGTTTATTTTCTAATCCTTTGTAGTGGGCAAAGTACTCTATAATGCCATTTATTTAAAGAAAAGCAAAGGTTAGCCAAATGAAAATAATCGGATAGGTGACAAATTTTAACTTTTGCAATTTTATTTTAATTATTATTATTTTATAACAATGCATGTATAGAAATTTAATTCTTAGATTTTGCTTATAATTGTTTATTTGATAATATGTTTTGGGTGGCCAAAATTATAATTTCTACAAAGAAAATAACCTTAATAGATTATCAAAAACAAAATTTTATCCTAATATTGGTTTAATTAATCATTATTAAGTTTTATTAATTTTTTTAAGTTTACTGTGGGGCCAAATAATCCTGCGGCCCAGCCCACTGCATTCCTGGGCCGAAGGCCCGAGCCAAGGGGACAATCCAAGTCCGAGGACGACCTCATCATCGGACGTCCGAGGGTTTAAAGGATAGGCTCGAACCAAACGGTCACCTCAGCATTAAATACACCTGACAATCATCCTGGCCGCCTTAATAAGGAAAGGACCTCCACCAGTATCACCTTGGAGGCCGTGACTCTCAAAGAGACTGGGAAGGCGGCTGATGGGACAAGCACCTAAGCAAAGGGGCTAATCGCTCAACAAATGTAGGGCTAGGATCAATTGTAGGGGGAATATATAATGTAAAGGAATCCTCCTTAAGGGGGGGGATCGAGAGGGGAGTAAGGAAACAACAGGAAAAAAGAAGAGAGGAGGAATGAGAGAGAAAAGGGGTAAGAGCCTCCTCGGCCATGGGCCGAGGAGCCTATCCCAGATGTAATTTGCTCTAAATCCTTTTTTCTTTAAATAAAAGAGGCCGGAGTCCACGCCACTCGAGCGCCGGCGGGTGCCTAGACCTTCAACCCACTCTCTATAAATTCATTGCGGGGTTCGTTGGGCTTTTGACCCGGGTCCATTGGACTTGGGCAGCCAAAAACCCAGTCCCTACAATTGGCGCCGTCTGTGGGAAGAATTAGTGCACCGGTTGGCGTAACAGGTGACTGTTCTAAACAACCATTCCATGGAAGATCGGCGGTGATGCAAAAAAAAATTGTAAAAAAGAAAAGCGTTGCAGAAAGATAAAAGCTCAAGATAGAAAGTTCAACAAAAAAAAAAAAAAAAAAAACTTTATATTATTTCGAAAAAAAAAAGATTACAGCTTACAATCAGAGGCTCAGGCAGGCTTGTTTTACAACTATTCCTACCAGCTAGTCCTACAATCAGAGGCCCAGGTGGACCCATCCTAAAACTAGCTAGAGGGAAGTGTCAACCCGTGCTCTTATTGCCATAAAGAGAATGGGAGAACTTGACAATAAGCGGGCTGGAGGGGGCTGGGGCTAGCTCGTTCCAAGGCCCTCAACGACTCCTTTCTCGGAGCGGCGGAGCTTGAACAAAGCGAGGAGCAGATACAGGGGCTCCGGGACGCCCTCCCCATGATGTTCCCTTGATTCTCTCCAACCCCCACGAGTGTTGGCTGTCGGTGACGGCAACACTCGGGCACTGCCCGTAATGAGATTTCGCATGTCTCCTTCGTCGGGGGTGCGCTCTGAGGAGGGACGTTAGGTACTTCAACAATATCCCTCCGGGCCACCGTGCATGGCGCCATCGGGGTTACGCCTAGATTCTGCCACACCGAAAGCCCAGTGGGGGCTACGGCTGCGACGGCTTTTGGCGCGGACGTTCTTATGTCCGTCCAAAGCCGCCCCATATCGCCTAACTCCGGTCGCAATCCCGGCGAGGTTTTTAAAGGGGATTGGGAAGCTAGAAGGGCGTGTTCTTTCTGTTTGTGTTGGGAAGCTCATGGAGTATGAGGAAATCATCCCCCCAGAAGGCCTTATATAGAGGGATTGGGTTGGTAAGAATTAATTCACGCGGAGCCCAAAAAGAGGGTTACCGAAGCGTTGGATAATAATGAAGCCATCAATTCACGAGGCCATTAATGAAGGCGCGTCCCGCGCACTGAAGCGTCAGGCGCGGAATACGAACGGCCAAAGGACGCTTCGCAAATGACAGAGATGAGGGCTCGAGATGGAGATGAGATCAATGCCACGTGCAAGATCATGAGCCTCCCGAAGGAGGAATCGTCCTCAGTAAAGCAAACCGAGGACAAACTCCTACTTCCAGATGCCAAGCGTTAGACAGAACCAAGGCACTGCATGGTCCTCGGACTCAGGCCTATGGGGAAACTAACCGCTCCAGATGCCAAGCGTTAGACAGAACCAAGGCACTGCATGGTCCTCGGACTCAGGCCTATGGGGAAACTAACCGCTCCAGATGCCAAGCGTTAGACAGAACCAAGGCACTGCATGGTCCTCGGACTCAGGCCTATGGGGAAACTAACCGCTCCAGATGCCAAGCGTTAGACAGAACCAAGGCACTGCATGGTCCTCGGACTCAGGCCTATGGGGAAACTAACCGCTCCCGATGCCAAGCGTTAGACAGAACCAAGGCACTGCATGGTCCTCGGACTCAGGCCTATGGGGAAACTAACCGCTCCAGATGCCAAGCGTTAGACAGAACCAAGGCACTGCATGGTCCTCGGACTCAGGCCTATGGGGAAACTAACCGCTCCCGATGCCAAGCGTTAGACAGAACCAAGGCACTGCATGGTCCTCGGACTCAGGCCTATGGGGAAACTAACCGCTCCAGATGCCAAGCGTTAGACAGAACCAAGGCACTGCATGGTCCTCGGACTCAGGCCTATGGGGAAACTAACCGCTCCAGATGCCAAGCGTTAGACAGAACCAAGGCACTGCATGGTCCTCGGACTCAGGCCTATGGGGAAACTAACCGCTCTCGATGCCAAGCGTTAGACAGAGCCAAGGCACTGCATGGTCCTCGGACTCAGGCCTATGGGGAAACTAACCGCTCCAGATGCCAAGCGTTAGACAGAACCAAGGCACTGCATGGTCCTCGGACTCAGGCCTATGGGGAAACTAACCGCTCCAGATGCCAAGCGTTAGACAGAACCAAGGCACTGCATGGTCCTCGGACTCAGGCCTATGGGGAAACTAACCGCTCCCGATGCTAAGCGTTAGACAGAACCAAGGCACTGCATGGTCCTCGGACTCAGGCCTATGGGGAAACTAACCGCTCTCGATGCCAAGCGTTAGACAGAGCCAAGGCACTGCATGGTCCTCGGACTCAGGCCTATGGGGAAACTAACCGCTCCAGATGCCAAGCGTTAGACAGAACCAAGGCACTGCATGGTCCTCGGACTCAGGCCTATGGGGAAACTAACCGCTCCAGATGCCAAGCGTTAGACAGAACCAAGGCACTGCATGGTCCTCGGACTCAGGCCTATGGGGAAACTAACCGCTCCCGATGCCAAGCGTTAGACAGAACCAAGGCACTGCATGGTCCTCGGACTCAGGCCTATGGGGAAACTAACCGCTCCAGATGCCAAGCGTTAGACAGAACCAAGGCACTGCATGGTCCTCGGACTCAGGCCTATGGGGAAACTAACCGCTCCAGATGCCAAGCGTTAGACAGAACCAAGGCACTGCATGGTCCTCGGACTCAGGCCTATGGGGAAACTAACCGCTCCAGATGCCAAGCGTTAGACAGAACCAAGGCACTGCATGGTCCTCGGACTCAGGCCTATGGGGAAACTAACCGCTCCAGATGCCAAGCGTTAGACAGAACCAAGGCACTGCATGGTCCTCGGACTCAGGCCTATGGGGAAACTAACCGCTCCAGATGCCAAGCGTTAGACAGAACCAAGGCACTGCATGGTCCTCGGACTCAGGCCTATGGGGAAACTAACCGCTCTCGATGCCAAGCGTTAGACAGAGCCAAGGCACTGCATGGTCCTCGGACTCAGGCCTATGGGGAAACTAACCGCTCCAGATGCCAAGCGTTAGACAGAACCAAGGCACTGCATGGTCCTCGGACTCAGGCCTATGGGGAAACTAACCGCTCCAGATGCCAAGCGTTAGACAGAACCAAGGCACTGCATGGTCCTCGGACTCAGGCCTATGGGGAAACTAACCGCTCCCGATGCTAAGCGTTAGACAGAACCAAGGCACTGCATGGTCCTCGGACTCAGGCCTATGGGGAAACTAACCGCTCCAGATGCCAAGCGTTAGACAGAACCAAGGCACTGCATGGTCCTCGGACTCAGGCCTATGGGGAAACTAACCGCTCCCGATGCCAAGCGTTAGACAGAACCAAGGCACTGCATGGTCCTCGGACTCAGGCCTATGGGGAAACTAACCGCTCCCGATGCCAAGCGTTAGACAGAACCAAGGCACTGCATGGTCCTCGGACTCAGGCCTATGGGGAAACTAACCGCTCCCGATGCCAAGCATTAGACAGAACCAAGGCACTGCATGGTCCTCGGACTCAGGCCTATGGGGAAACTAACCGCTCCAGATGCCAAGCGTTAGACAGAACCAAGGCACTGCATGGTCCTCGGACTCAGGCCTATGGGGAAACTGACCGCTTCAGGCGCCCAGCGCTAGGCAGCAACTGTACCTGGGTCTTGCATGGTCCTCGGACTCAAGCCTATGGGGAGCTAGCCACTTACCTTGAAGGCAGCAACTGTACCTAGGTCTTGCATGGTCCTCGGACTCAAGCCTATGGGGAGCTAGCCACTTACCTTGAAGGCAGCAACTGTACCTAGGTCTTGTATGGTCCTCGGACTCAAGCCTATGGGGAGCTAGCCACTTACCTTGAAGGCAGCAACTGTACCTGGGTCTTGCATGGTCCTCGGACTCAAGCCTATGGGGAGCTAGCCACTTACCTTGAAGGCAGCAACTGTACCTGGGTCTTGCATGGTCCTCGGACTCAAGCCTATGGGGAGCTAGCCACTTACCTTGAAGGCAGCAACTGTACCTGGGTCTTGCATGGTCCTCGGACT
The DNA here is from genome assembly GCA_032727855.1 of Quercus ilex subsp. ballota. Taxonomy (NCBI): domain Eukaryota; kingdom Viridiplantae; phylum Streptophyta; class Magnoliopsida; order Fagales; family Fagaceae; genus Quercus; species Quercus ilex. The sequence continues at coordinate 43,295,450 of CM064919.1, forward strand.
CAAGCCTATGGGGAGCTAGCCACTTACCTTGAAGGCAGCAACTGTACCTAGGTCTTGCATGGTCCTCGGACTCAAGCCTATGGGGAGCCAGCCACTTGCCTTGAAGGCAGCAACTGTACCTGGGTCTTGCATGGTCCTCGGACTCAAGCCTATGGGGAGCTAGCCACTTACCTTGAAGGCAGCAATTGTACCTAGGTCTTGCATGGTCCTCGGACTCAAGCCTATGGGGAGCTAGCCACTTACCTTGAAGGCAGCAATTGTACCTGGGTCTTGCATGGTCCTCGGACTCAAGCCTATGGGGAGCTAGCCACTTATCTCGAAGGCGGCAACCGAACCAAGACAATGCATGGCCCTCGGACTCAGGCTAACGGGGAAGCTAAATGCTTGGGATGAACCTAAGTGTTAGGCAGAACCAAGGCTCTGCACGGTCCTCGGACTCAGGCTCACGGGGAAACCAACCACCTTAGATGATCCTAAGAGTTAGACAGAACCAAGGCACTGCATGGTCCCAGGACTCAGGCCTATGGGGAAACTAACTCCTTCAGAGGATTCCAGGTGTTGGACAGAACCAAAAGCGCTGCATGATCCCAGGACCCAGACCTATGGGGAAACTAACTACTTCAGGGAATTCTAAGTGTTAGCCAGAACCCAAAGCACTGTACGGTCCTCGGACTCATGCTTGTGGGAAAGTCAATCACATCAAGGAGAACCTAAGTGTCAACCTAAAGAATTTTCTACCCAGCCCTTAGGGAATGATGGGCCCACTCGAGCACACATGCCCTCGCTGCCACAATTGATGCCGCGACTGGCCGCGATGCAATTAAAGATAAAATTACACAAGTAAAGCAGGAATGAATAACGTGCGAGTAAGCAAACCACCACAACAAACAGGAAAAGGAATAAAATTCGCATTCCATTAAGTTCACAAATGCTACATGGTGAGTACCACCTTACAGTCACAAAGCCCAAAAGAAAAAAGAAGAAAATACAAAGGACCAGAAAGACAACAGGGTCGGAGGGCCTGCCTCACTCATTCATACCCCTCCCTCAACCGGGGGCTGGTCCATAGCAGCATCAAGGCTCTCTGAACTTTGGCCAGAGGGGACGGCCCGCGAAGGCGAAGCAAGAATGGTGGCCTCCTCGGCAGTGGGAGCTTCAGCTCCAGTGCCAGACTCCACAGCCTCCTGGGGCGCCTCCCCAACGGGGTCCTCACTTGATTCGGCCACCTTGGAAGGGTCACTTCCTTGGGCGGGTTCGGCCACGGGCTCAGCAGTTGATGTGTCCTCACCCGTAGCAGTGCCGGCTTCCTCCACAGCCTCCTCGGCCTTAGTGCCACTTGGAGCCGCTTCGCGGATGGCAGGGGGGTAGTACACATTCTCCTCCTTCCACAAGTCGGATGAGGCCTCGACCCCAGCCTGCCTAAGAGCCTCACGCCAAACCTCGGCAGAGTAGCGCCTGCACAATGCGGGGACTTCAGACCTGAAGGTTGCTGCGGTCTCTTCCATCCCCGTGGTGTAGGCCTCCTCCTCGGCCTCTCTCTTAGTGGCCAAGGCCTCCTCCCTGCCCTGGTCAGCCTCTAACTTGGCCCTCAGGGCCTCATCCCTCGCCCACTCAGCCGCCTTTTTGTCCGACTCGGCGGCAGCCACCTTTCGGGGTAGATCAGCTAACAACCCCTTGGCAGCCTTCAGCTGCTCCTCCGCCTCAGCCAGGCGCTTTGAGTAATCCTCGGCCTGCTTCTGAAAACCGACGAGGCCGGACAGGGCAGTATCCCGGGCACTGGTCATCGCACTCAGCTCCTCCCGGGCCTTGGACAGATCGGCCTCAGAGTGTTTCAAGACCTGGGTGGCCTCCAGACGTTTCTCGCGCTCTACCTCCATGGCCTTCCCCTAGCCCTGGGCTATGTCCTCCAACCTAAAGGTAGCCTGAACGGCCTGCCCAACAAAGCAAATAAACCTTTAGCTGAGACCAAAAAAGCGAAAGAGGAGAGCTACACCTAGGAAAAGTCCCAAATATTGAGGAGCTTACCATCCCCAAATACCGCTTGAGGCAGAAGAAGACCTCTCTGCTCCTCATAGTCGCCAGTTCTGCCATGTCGGCAGGGAGTAACAGGCACCTTTCGACCGCATCGGCTACGTATGTGCCTTCGCCCTCATTGAAATCTCTGAGGGAGGAGTCTTCCCTCAGCGGCGCCCCACGGAGCATTGGGGCAGGAAGCCAGGCCCTAGGCTCGGGTTGGTCGTCAATCTGTTTGTCCGGGCCTCGAGAGCCTATCTTCAGCTGTTTGGAGGGCCGCCGATCATCACCCTCCTCCCGTGGGGGCTCGGACCTCTCCTCAGCCGGCCTTTTGCCCTTATCCCTCTTCTGCTTGGGATCAGAGGGCTCACGCCTGGAAGGCAGACTCGTCTCGGGCGGAGGGGGAGGAAGCCCTGATTGTGCGGAGGCCGACTTGCCCTGGGCAGAGCGAGTTCTCGGAGGAGGAGGAGGGACCTCTGACTTAGATTTCCCTGGCTGGCCTTCAAGCAGTTCAGCCAAGCTAACTTGCGGCTTCTTCTTGTAGCCCATTTTTCGGTCAGATGAGGGTCGCCCAAATCCCCTGGAGGATCCTCGGACTGGTGAGCTTGATCAAACACGTCAAATTCGTCCTCGGCGGGACCAAAATCAGCAACCTCCACTTCCCTCTCAGGGCCTGCTTCGGCGGGCTCCGAGATCCTAGGGGAGGAGGAGGGGCCCGCAAGTGTTGCGCCTCCTGATGTGGAGGGCACCTCAGGGAACCGAAACCCGTCCTCAGTCACCGTTATCTTCTGAAGACGAGGATCCTTTGCTCTGATCACGTGCTTTGGCGCCGCAAATACCTTGTGAGCCGGGTCGTATTTCAAAATTTCGTGAGCGGCCCTAACTTGATTATCTGCCGCGTTCACAAAAATCTCCGCCCTCAGCGCCTTCTGCAAGTCTTCCCGATTGATTAGGCTGAAGTGGGCGTGAAGGCGTGCGGATCTGCGAAAGGAAACACATCCGTATTAGAAACCGAACATTACAAGAGAAAGGGGCGAGAGAAAGGATGGAACTGATTAGGGTCCTAGAACTCTCTCTCTCCATTTTTCCGCTGCCCACCTGGGGTCCCCTCCGTCGTCGGGCAGTGAAGGCCATCGTGCCACTCTCCAGACACGATGAGAAAATCTTTGTTCAACCCCTTGCTGGACTCAGGGAGACACTGAATGAGCCGGACTCTGTCATCCCTGGTCTTCAGATAGTAGGTTTCGCCCTTCAGGCACTGGAGATTATAACACCAGTTGACGTCATGGTGGGTCAGTCTCAGACCCATCTTCTCATTTAGGGCATCCACACAGCCCAGAACCCTAAAGACGTTAATGGCGCACTGAGTGGGGGCTAGTCGAAAGTGTATCAGATAGTCCCTCATCACCGGACCCATGGGTATCCTCATGCCACCTTCGACGAAGGCAACGATGGGAATCACCACCTCACCCTCCTGCCTCAGGAAGCGCCACTCACCCTGCTCACAATACCTCAAGCCCACGTTGGCCGGTATCTTGTAATCAGCTATGAATTTCTCCATCGCCTCCTCAGTGAAGACATACTTCTTAAAAATACCCATCCCAAACGAAGCCTAGACGAGCTAAGAAGGTGTAAACGAAAAAGAGGCAGAGAGGAAAAAGAAAAAAGTTCCAAGGGAGATAAAGTGACTTACAGAAAGATGTAGAAGCTCCTCGGACAGGCCTTTTATGCTGGAGATGTAGACTCTTGAGTGCAAAGAAGTAGGGGAACCGGGCTTTCAAATGGGTATTTATACCCTAAAATCAAGGGGCAGAGCGGATTTTCCCACTCCCAACCGTTGGGCGAATCCCCACCGTTGGATTAACATCCTACCGTTGCACGTGGGGAGCACAACGCCGCCTGGATTTAATGAGGGGCACGTCGCGCCCTTCAAGGCATTAGTAACGCTCCTGAAGCAGGCGAAAAGACTCCAATACCCCCAGAGGGCCGAACCCCAGTGGCACATAATGCACGCCCGAGGACATCAAAATCCTCCTCTCCGCCCGAGGAGGCGGACAGCAAAATTTTGAGGGGCTATTGTGGGGCCAAATAATCCTGCGGCCCAGCCCACTGCATTCCTGGGCCGAAGGCCCGAGCCAAGGGGACAATCCAAGTCCGAGGACGACCTCATCATCGGACGTCCGAGGGTTTAAAGGATAGGCTCGAACCAAACGGTCACCTCAGCATTAAATACACCTGACAATCATCCTGGCCGCCTTAATAAGGAAAGGACCTCCACCAGTATCACCTTGGAGGCCGTGACTCCCAAAGAGACTGGGAAGGCGGCTGATGGGACAAGCACCTAAGCAAAGGGGCTAATCGCTCAACAAATGTAGGGCTAGGATCAATTGTAGGGGGAATATATAATGTAAAGGAATCCTCCTTAAGGGGGGGGATCGAGAGGGGAGTAAGGAAACAACAGGAAAAAAGAAGAGAGGAGGAATGAGAGAGAAAAGGGGTAAGAGCCTCCTCGGCCATGGGCCGAGGAGCCTATCCCAGATGTAATTTGCTCTAAATCCTTTTTTCTTTAAATAAAAGAGGCCGGAGTCCACGCCACTCGAGCGCCGGCGGGTGCCTAGACCTTCAACCCACTCTCTATAAATTCATTGCGGGGTTCGTTGGGCTTTTGACCCGGGTCCATTGGACTTGGGCAGCCAAAAACCCAGTCCATACATTTACGTTTTTTTTTGGTGTTTTGGATTGTTTCTATATTACATTTATGATTGTTCCTATAATAAATAAAAATATAATTATGAAATACATTACTTATTATTAGATTAGTTTAAATTGTAAATTTTTTTTAATAAAACTACCATAAAATAATTATCACGCGCAACGCGCGGGTTCACGGCTAGTAATTCATAAAGATGGAGAGATAAAAGATGATGCGAATCATAAGAGAAGAGCAGGATGGATGAAGTGGAAAAGTGCATCCAGAGTACTGTGTGATCCTAGAATACCTATTAAGTTAAAGGGGAAAATTTATGAGATTGCTATAAGACTAGCTATGCTCTATGGTAACAAACATGGGTTGTTAATAAGTAACATATTCAGAAAATGAGTGTAGTTGAAATGAGAGTTTTAAGATGGATTAGTGGAAATACACGGAAAGTTAGGATTTGAAATGACAAAATTTGCACAAAGATAGAAGTAATCCCTATTGTTGAAAAGACTAACAAAAGTCGCCTAAGATAGTTTGGTCACGTGCAGAGGAGAGCAATTAATTTATTGGTAAAAAAAAAAGTGAGTTGATTCAAATTGAGGGAACGAAAAAAGGTAAAAGAAGACCAAATATGACATTAGTAGAAGTAGTTAAAAAGGACATGTAAATTAAGAACGTAAGAAAGACTATGACTTTATATGGATTAGAAGAAAAGAATACATGTGATCAACCTTGCAATCCTGTTGAGGATCCATAGCTGACCCCAAACAATTTGGGACTAAGGCCTTGTTGTTGTGTGTGAATAAAGCAGGAGTATTTAAACTTTTTTGAGTTTAAATGAACTTTAAATGTTTTTTTGACCCAGTTTAAATTCATATTGAGTCTAGGATAGTTCCAATTTGTCAATTGTTTGTTTAGATGAGGTGGTTTATTATTTGTCGTATTCATATTGGATAAAATATAACTTGTATAGTTGTTTTTATTGGTTAGATGTAGATGCCAAAAGTTCAAGCAAACCAGAACATTCCCCCACACCAGTCCTGGGGCCCTCCTCAAGGTTTTCCAATTAATGCTGCTGCCGGACCTGATTTTGCACCTAATCCTCAATATGTGCAACCTCCACGTCAATATGACAATTATTCACCTGCTCCACCCCTGGATAATCAGCATTGGCAAGGTCCTATGTATGGAAGGGATGCTTCTATGGGGATTCATTTATCCAGTGTCCAGCCGGAACAGCTAGTGGCCACCAAGGTGCTTTCTTCTTGCTTTGATCTTGACTGTGTTTAGTAAGATATGAGGGTAACTCTCTAATGGGGTTGCAGTAAACTTATGCAAACTAAGATTTTCTTTCTGAGGACTTTAATCAATTAAGTCCTGTGCTATAATTTATTAATTTCAAAGTATTTCCCTCTAATTAAAATCCACAAATGTTTCATAATAAGATCTGATGTTGATGGTAGAGAGCTAGAATTGTTTGAAGCTTTATTCTTGTGTACTTTGTATGAGTGGATGACTGTGTTGTCCACCTTATCTTCTTCCTCTTTGTTCACTTTCATTTATAGTTGTACTATACCTTGACTGTTTTCTCTTATTATCTCTCTTGTATATTGAGTTTTCCTCAATAAAACTTTATTATTCATTAAAAAAAAAAAAGAATTGTTTGAATATGTAGGGTATGAATTGATGTAATTTTCTAAAAATTATGTAACAGTCATACGTTGAAACTCTGTTTGTTATAGTGATAGTTTTGTTGTACTTTTTTTTCCTTAAAAAAATAAGAATGTCAAAAATTTAGGTTTAATTTCAGGGGTGGTTTCATTTTGTCGATACATAACAGGCTGAAATTATTGGCATTGGTAACAAAATGCTTATGTGTCACTTAGGGCATGTTTGGTACACTGTAATGATTATTACATGAGAATAGGAATAAGTATTATAAGGAATACATTAAGTTGGAATGTAATAAGTATTACTATTCATTAGTTTGGTGACCATTTAGGAATAGAATCCTGAATATGCATTCACAATTTAGTAGAATATAAAAAGAAGGAGTAATTAAATCATTTTTAAGTCAAATTTCTTAAAATACACTTATTTTAGGGTGTTCAAAATAGAGCTAATAATTAACAACAAGGAAAATTTATTTTCTTTCATTTTGAAGATGTGACAACTAATGGCTTTTTAGGAAATTTTTTAAAAAGTTATTACATAAGATGAAAGAATAGATATTCAGTACTTTTAATAAAGAATAGTTATTCCTCATTTTGAAAAATAGCTATTCATAAGGAATAACTATTCATTGTAATAAAAACATAACCAAACAACTGAATAGTTATGCCATAGGAATATCTATTACATTACAGTGTCTATTACAATCTACCAAACATGCCCTTAATTACAGTAAACAAAAATTGTAAGTGGCATTAAAAAAGCCACCTCAGCAGCTTAAAAAAAAACCTCACATTAACATAAAATAGCCACAACTCCCTTTCTCAATCTTCAAGGAAAAAAAATAATAAAACAAGTTAAAAAAAAAAACTCTAATCCCCCACTTTCTTTTCTTGTCCTTCACTTTCTTGGACACCAAACACAGTACATGCTTTACCCCAAGTTTCATGATGATGTAAGTAATCCAAAATCCCAAAATTGCTCTAGGCCTTTCAATTTTTTATCTATACTACTATTTAAGGGGCTTCCCCTGTTTGGACTAGATTTTTTTTTCCAAAATACCCTTACACCTCTAGATTTAAGTAGAAACAAAACTAAAGAATAGTTCGGTAAAAATACATATCTAACTTGCACTAAAACATTGCCTACAAAATAAGAATATTCTTCCATTAACCCATTTCTTCAACGTAACTATACGTTTATTTATTTTATTTTTTTAAAGAAAAATTAGTTAATCTACCTACATTTCTGTTGTTTTTTTCCTTAAAAAAAAAAAAAAACCTTAGTTTCTAATACTACTTAATATTATTAAAAAAAAAAAAAAAAAAAAACTAAACTAAATATCCAAAAAAAAAAAGTTATCAATAAAAAAAACTAAACTAAATAGATATATACACTTTTTTTTTTTTTGTTTTGGTTTTGATAAGTAGATACATTTTTAACTCCCATTAAAACGTTGCCTACAAAATAGGATCACTCTCTTGATGGTTTTCAAATTGCTTTATCCATTTATAAAAAAAATTAAAATTAGAACAAACACATGTTTCTTTGTAAAAAAAAAAAACACATCTGTCGTACAGGGGGAAAAAAAAAAAAAACCACATCTACCGTTATTGCCCAAAAAAAAAAAAAAAAAAAAAAAAAAAAACCAGAACTCTTACCCAAAAAATAGAAGAGTCTCTGAGCACGCGCGTGAGTGCATGCTTAGAGGCTAGCTTTAATAATTAAAAAAAACTGACAATATAGTACAAATTAGAAGTTCGGTCTATGTTAACCCGATAGATCCAAGTCTCACTCCAAACAGCGGTTGAAGGGTCAGGCCAATGGAGTCATCTAGAGAAAAGGGGGGGGGGGTGTTGGAGTCTTTTGGTTGGGTTGTAGTGGTGCAGCTTGGCTAACGGTCGCAATAAGCACACCCTAGCCTTGTGTTCTAGCAAGCTTTTATCAATGGTGCAAGGCTTGAAAACTAGAGGTAGGACAACGGAAGAGCTGAGAATAGCCTACTGATGTGAGTTGGCTTTCCCAAAACTTGAAATCTCCAGCAAACAGTTGGTCAGACCTAGTGCTTTGATGGATTTGATGATGCAAAAGCAAGGGGATGATGCAGGACAATTGGCACTTTTGTCATGGGATCTTTAGGAATTCAGCACTAAATTAGGTTTCTTGGTGATATCTTGATGGGTTCTTGAATAAGGGTTGATGTTCAAGGGTTTAAGTATGAAAAGATTAGATCTTGAATATGTTTTGAAAGCTCGAAATCGTGTTGAAAAACACAAGAGCTGTTTAGACCCCCGATTAAAATTACGGCTCAATAGATTTTACACAACTTTAATATAAAGTGCGGAATAGTGTAAAAGCGAGCGGATGAACAATATAGCTACTCTAATTCATAAACTAAACAACACAGCAGTGTAATGGAATATAAAAGAGTAGGGAAGAGAGATGCAAACACAGAAAACACCAAGATGTGTTTTCGAAGAGGAAACCGAAGAACTCGGTGAAAAACCTCTCCCCCGCCCTCCAAGCGGAAATCGATCCACTAGACAATCAGTTGGGATACATGAGTAAGCAAGAGACCCTCCAAGCCTAATCTACCCGATGTACCTAAGCCCTCCAAGCTCCTACTCCAACAAGGCTTCTCGGAACCGTGTCTTATCTTAGTTCTTCGGATCCCGCAACAAGCTCCATGTTGCATCTGCCATTCCAGGCTTCTTCCAATTCTTCCCAGCAGCACCAAAACGTCACACAACACTCTCAATAGGTGTGGTAAGTGTTTGGACTATCAACCTCTCAATGGTGTGGAAATGGAGAGGGAAGGGTTGAGGAGATACCACAAGCAAGTGTATAGAGAAAGGTGGGGATGACAATCTCTAATTACAAATGTGTTTGGCTAGGGTTTTCTCTCTGAAGCATTCCTCAACACTTGTGGGTAATGGGGGTTTATATAGGATAGGTGCAAAATGTGTGAGTCAGTCAGTACAGGCTAGCAGAACAGCATGTCTCGCGGGTGTCTGGCGGGAAGGCCTTACCCGCGAGATACTCGCGAGAGACAGCTGTCTCCATCTGTCATGACTCTTCGCATTCCAGCATGTGCAGGGCACATGCTTCACTTCGCGGGAAGCTTAGTCGCGAGATACCCGCGAGATTCCATCAGCTTCCATCAGCTTCCAAATTGCTTGAGTCTTCACACACTCTCTATCACACACCCCTTACAACAATTCCCACAACAAATACAGGGTATAGACAATTGATAGTAATTACAATCAAATTTGGCACGGAATAAAAGCCAACAAAACACATAGTTGTAAATCACAACTTTACAATCTCCCTCTTTGGCTATTCCGTGACAAAACCCTAAAACAGACTCTAGACTTAAACGTGAGTTTGGGAACACAGGCAAAACTCACTCACACCTAATTCTAGATTCTGATAAGCTCTTGAAACATATGAACAAGTAACTCCTGAAACACAACAACAAAATATTATCATTGTATGCAGAAAACTTGAAAAACATATGGAGCAATAAGCACATGATCAAGCAGAATGAAATAGAAACACTAAATCATGGCAAGATCAAACGAGTAATCACTATACACAAGCAATTACTATGCTCATTCACACAAGGAATGAACATCCGGATATGCAAGATGATAAGCTCATATGAAGAGTACCATTTGCACATCCAACACTCAACCAATGCAAAATACTTGAAGAATTTGCATCTAGGAATAATCCTACTAGGGCACAAGAGTGTTCATCACTCAACCAATGCATAGAACGTATATGCATCTAGGAACAATCCTACACGGGCACAAGAGTGATGTAGTGAAGTAAATGTATGACATTAAACTTCAATAGCACAAGCAAAAAGGCTGCATAAGCAAAGTATTGCAAATACATGGCAAAAACCATAAAAGCCTACAAACTATGCAATGAAACAAAACAACCCTTAAAGCTTACAAAAACAAAATGGGTACATGTAAAGAGTGCTACAAAGCATAGAGAATATCACAAAACTTTAAACATCTGAAAATAAATACTTAAATAAAGCATAGTATCAAAGCTTTAAACCAAAAGCCGTAAAACACAAACTAAAAAGTACTGAATAAAAACCGTCTGAAAAACCAATAACCAATGTTACTAAGTTGCTAGACTATGCTCCCCCTAACACTGTGCAAGCTCTTCTCTAGCTCCCCCTTAGAATTTTCTCCCCCTTTTTGACCGGAATGGCCAAAGGGTCAGAACTGATCTGACTCTGAATCCGAGCTGTGCTCCATAGATAAGTCTTGTACTTGAGAAGAAAGCGCGGTGATCTGTCCTTGAAGGTATGCAAACTGGTCTACGGTGTACTGCACATGGGAGTCAAGCACTGTAGACATCTGATCCATTTTAGCAAGCAACTGATCTAATTTGCTTAAGCCTTGTGGAGGAGCCGAAGATGATGGCTGTGTAGAGGGCTCAGGAGCCGAGGTGAACCTGTCAATCTCTTCCTCTGTATCTTCGCCTTCATCCTGTTGAACCCGTTGTGGTGGTGGTATGGTATGCACACCGGTCTTCGATCCCTTGATGTGTGCAGTGCTCCTGGTCAGTGTATGACCACCAATGTGATAGTCTCTCTGAACAACCGTGAGGCCACTAGGTAGCTTGATCTTTGCCTTGGCAATCAATCCCATGATCAAAGAGGGGAACGGCATCACAGTCCGTGAATTCTGCTTTGTGATGCTCTTCTTCAGGACATGCATGATATGGCCACAAATGTCAATCTCCTTATGTGTGAAGAGATCATACAGAAATCTTGTTCTTGGAGCAGAGAGAGTGGTGAGATTGGTGATCGGATAAAGATTGTGAATCATCACATAGCTTAGGGTCCTCATTTCTGGAGAGAACTTGATGGTGTTCATGGATGATTTCTTTGGTTCACCACCAAGGAGTGTAATCATCTCATCAGTAGAACCCATTCTGTCCTCATAAGCAACAGTGATTGGCTGAGATGGTGGACGAGTTTCCAGAAAATCTTGAATGCTCTCTCTTGTAATCACAAACTCCTTGTGTCTTATCCAGCACTCAATACATTCTCCGTTGACAGTGGCATTGGAGAAGAACTCTTTGATAATCTCTGAATAGACCATTCCAGTTGGGTTCAGCAACTTGGTCCAAGTTCTATCTTTGAACACTTCAGGGATGAAAGTGCCCTCAAGAGTCTCTAACTGGACTACCCGTTCCATGATGATTGTCTTGTCCTTGTAGCAGTCATTGTACTTCATATCAGCTTCTATAGACCGGAAATGATCAGAATTAGTTCGGGCTCGCTTTGAAGACGATTTCTTCTTAGCAGCATGCTTGGTGGGAGACATCTGCACAATTTTGCAAAGCAAATAAAAGAAGATGCACAAGCACAAACCAGAAGACAAACTTCATTAGATTCAAGTTAGTTCCAAATCAGACTTAAACTAACTAAAGAACATAGCATGGTAGACACTAAACATCATGCTAAAAGACTCAAACTTATAAAGCATAACTACATTGCACCAAATTAAGAAAAAAAATGCAATAGAGGGTGTCTGTGTGCATGTGCTAATGAGTGTGTGCGGCATGAGATGCATGAGGGTGCCTAAGTGTGCCTAGTTGTGTGCCAAGAGTGTGCAACATGAACTAAGTGAGTGAAACACATAACCAATGACCACACCTAAGTAAAATAAGGTCAAACAAGTGAAAAACTATGGATTGAAATCACTTGATTCCATTTTGTCACAAAAATGTCACTTGGACATTTTGACAAACACTTAGTGTGCACAAATGCAAAAATTATATAAATAATGCATGAACATATGAAAATCTACCCTCAATACATGATAAAATGCCACAAGGGGCCAACGCAGATGCAGAAACAACCAATGGGACACAGCCCAAGCAAAAGATATGAGAAAAATACACCCAAATTTGAAAACCAACCCAAAGTTTCGAAAATTCCCAATTTTGAAAAACCTAACAAAAATTCTGCATAATCTAAGCAAAAACTTAAAAAAGAAATGGTTAACAAACATACCTTGAAGAAGAAAATGCAGAAAAAATGCTTGGTTTGAAGGGAAATGAATGGAATAGTGATTTTGGGTTGGGAAAGTTTGAGAGAGGTTGAGCGAGGGAAGTTTGATAGTTTTGAAAAACTGTCACATCAGCTATATAAAAACTGAAAACACGCGTTTTTCGCGGGTTAGAGAGGGGCGAGACAGTCACGAGAAGTGCCACTGAAGCACAAAATTTTCGCGAGAAGCATTAGGTCGCGAAACAGTCGCGAGACAGTCGCGGTAGCTCCTATCTGAAATTGGAAAAATCCAATTTTTAGCCAAACAGCATTTCGCGAGAAGCTGTTGGTCGTGATACAGTCGCGAGACAGTCGCGAAAGTTTCTGTGTGACATGATAAAATAAAAAATTTCCCTCAACTTCTTTTCGCGGGAAGCTCTAAGTCGCGAGCTTCTCGCGAAATTTCCCCTGAACCAGTTTTTGAAGAAACACAAAAACATGCATTTTAATCAAAAACAAAAGACAAGAAAGTATAAAAACACTTTCAAAAACAAATAAAACACTCAAAAATCTTTTTGGGTTTGATCAACAAAGATTGAGCATGTGAAAACACATTTAAACAGGTACAATCACACAAATGAATAAGGCATTCATTGAACATAGACTTGTGTGTTGTGTGTGGATATCAAAAATGAGATAGTCCTTAGTCCAATGTGAAGTTTCAATGATCAATTCAATCAAGGCATACACAACTAGCACTAGATTATGTGACCTGTCTCAATTATAGAAACATGCATATATGACCTCCCACACGTACTTGATAACAATTCATTGAAGCTTTTCATTTGGCTCCATATTTAACATATCATTTGCGACTTTTGAGCAAAGAGAATCTCATCTAGAGAAAGATGCTTGAAATTTTTGATATTTCAATTTATGAGTTAGCCTTTGGCTTTTTGGGCATCATACATTTTATTTTGGTCGCTTTCCCTTTTTCCTAGTCGAATACTAGTTTGTGCGACAGGCTTTTGCAGCTCTATATCTCTTTTCATTTGGAGATTTACAATTAGAGAGCTCTTTTAAAGCAGAAAATAAAAGTGGGAAGATATATAGGCATGAGTCTATGCATGTCTCAAGATCAACAAAACCATTCACTAATCATTCATGACAAGGTTGAAGATCTATTTACAACAGTCACATAGATTTTAGGATTTTTTCCACAATGATATAAGTGCATGAGAGACAAGCTAAGCTCGTTGAATGCACAAAGCCATAAGTACAAAGGTACAAGGCAAAATATGCTTTGAGACAAAACTCACCAAAGTGATCAAACTTTTTGGATTTTCTATTTTTTATGTGTTTTTGAATTTTTTTTTTTTTGAACACACCCAAAATCAGAACAAGAGAATAAAGATTAACAAAAACAACCGGTACAAAACACCAACAGTAAAAATAGAGCAATGCATGAAACAATGCAACAGCAAAAGTCCCTAAACATTGAAAGAATTTATGCGTGGACATGTTATAATGCTTATGCATGAGTACCCCTCTTCACCCACACGTCACGTGCGTTTGGGGTGATATCCTTAACGGATTGGGTACGAGAATTTGGACTGTCAAACCTTCTGGTGAAACTCTCCAAGCAAGTGGTAAAGGCACCAATCATTTTCATCACGTCCATCATGCCAGGATCACGATTCTGACTTCTCGGTTGTTTACCACCCCAAGACCTCACGTCATTTCTCCTTCCTCGTGACCGAGGTGCGCTTGAGTTGTTGTCTGATCTCAGCTTTTGACAGTTAGGTCTGGTATGTCCTTGCATTCTGCAGTAGTGACACACATAGTCCGTTCTGGGACCCCGTTGAGATCTTGGGAGAGATCTTCCTCTGGTTTCATGTCTACCTATGGAATGATTTCGGGGCTTATTCACCATTCGTTGCTCACTCACATTCTTCTTCTCAGCCTTAACATTCTCAAGAATGGGCTCTTCTACAATAGGCTCTATGGCCTTTACAAATTTCACTTCTTTGGTGGCTTTGGCTGATGAGCTACTTCCTCCGGTGTATCCTAACCCGGACTTGTCTGAAAAAGGTTTTTGCGATGAGATAACATCATCTACCTTCTGGGAGGAGACTCTTTCTATCTTGGCATGAGCTTGCACTACCTCTTGCTCAAGAAACCTCACCTTCGTATAGGCTTCAGACAACTCGCCATTTAGTGTCTCAATCTCACACTTAGCCTCTTTATATCTGATCAAGAGGCTTCTATAATCTTCCTCAGCTTTCTTCATTTTCCTTACAGCCGCCTTGGCTACTCTGGTATACTCTCCCGACTTCTCAAGTAATAAGGAGTAATTTTCTTGAAGATTAGCTGTATTCTCTTCTTCTTCTTCAGCATCTGATTCTTCCACATTCCCAATAGACTCTGAGTCAGAATGCTCACTAAGCACCTTCACAAGTGCACCCAAATCATCCGATGACTCCACATGAGCAATGGTCATGAATGCGGAGTAGTTTCCCTCTCCGTCACAACTCTCTTCCTAGTCAGAATCAGAGGAGTCTGAATCACTGAGTGTCGTGGCATAAGTTTTGCCTTTTCCCCTCAGAAAATTTGGACACTCCTTCTTTAGATGTCCATGGCCATTGCACTCATAGCATATAATTTCTGAAGAAGGTTGAGACTCCCTCCCTTCTTTCTTTGTAAACTCTTTCCTATCACCTCTTGAAGATGAAAATTTTCCTCTGTTGAATGGTTTCCCACTGTTCTTCATCTTCAGAAATTTGCGGAAGTTTTTCGCAAGAAATGCTACCTCCTTCTCCACCCCATCTTCTTCGGAAGAATCACCCATCCTTTCGGTGATGGTTTTAAGAGCAAGTGATTTACTCATCTTATGGGAAGGCAGTCCCATCTGATATGTTTGGAGAGACCTAACTAATTCTTGAATCTTAATCTCATCCAAATCCTTGCTTTCCTCTATGGCTGTAACTTTTGCTCTAAAACTTTCAGGCAAGGACCTCAATACTTTTCTCACCACCTTAGCATCTTCAATCTTCTCCCCAAGATTGAGTTTGGCAATTACAATTTCATTGAGCTTCCCATAGAATGAATCAAATGGTTCATCATCACCCATCTTGAGCTCTTCAAATTTGGTGGTAAACATCTGAAGCTTTGTGTCCTTAACTTTCTTTGTACCCTCATAAGTGGTCTCCAAAATCTCCCAAGCTTCCTTAGCAACTGTCATATGAGAGATCCTGTGAAATTCATCAGGTGACACAGCACAAAATATAGCGTTTAAGGCTTTACTATTTGCATTGGCTGCTGTGAGAGCTGCCTTATCCCAATTTGCCTTAGGAGCTTCCGGCTTAGTCCAGCCGAGCTCTACCGCATCCCAAATGGTATCTTCTATAGAGCATAAAAATGCTCTCATTCTGACTTTCCAGAATGCGTAATTGTTCCCATCAAAAAATGGTGGAAGATTGAGCGATTGAGACCGGTCCATCTCAAATAGGGTCAAGGATCACACTAAGGTATTTAAACCAAACAAGTGTACCCGCTCTGATACCAATTGAAAGCTCGAAACCGTGTTGAAAAACACAAGAGCTGTTTAGACCCCCGATTAAAATTACGGCTCAATAGATTTTACACAACTTTAATATAAAGTGCGGAATAGTGTAAAAGCGAGCGGATGAACAATATAGCTACTCTAATTCATAAACTAAACAACACAGCAGTGTAATGGAATATAAAAGAGTAGGGAAGAGAGATGCAAACACAGAAAACACCAAGATGTGTTTTCGAAGAGGAAACGAACTCGGTGAAAAACCTCTCCGCCGCCCTCCAAGCGGAAATCGATCCACTAGACAATCAGTTGGGATACATGAGTAAGCAAGAGACCCTCCAAGCCTAATCTACCCGATGTACCTAAGCCCTCCAAGCTCCTACTCCAACAAGGCTTCTCAGAACCGTGTCTTGTCTTAGTTCTCCGGATCCCGCAACAAGCTCCATGTTGCATCTGCCATTCCAGGCTTCTTCCAATGCTTCCCAGCAGCACCAAAACGTCACACAACACTCTCAATAGGTGTGGTAAGTGTTTGGGCTATCAAACTCTCAATGGTGTGGAAATGGAGAGGGAAGGGTTGAGGAGATACCACAAGTAAGTGTATAGAGAAAGGTGGGAATGACAATCTCTAATTACAAATGTGTTTGGCTAGGGTTTTCTCTCTGAAGCATTCCTCAACATTTGTGGGTAATGGGGGTTTATATAGGATAGGTGCAAAATGTGTGAGTCAGTCAGTACAGGCTGGCAGAACAGCATGTCTCGCGGGTGTCTCGCGAGAAGGCCTTACCCGCGAGATACTCGCGAGAGACAGCTGTCTCCATCTGTCATGACTCTTCGCATTCCAGCATGTGCAGGGCACATGCTTCACTTCGCGGGAAGCTTAGTCGCGAGATACCCGCGAGATTCCATAAGCTTCCAAATTGCTTGAGTCTTCACACACTCTCTATCACACACCCCTTACAACAATTCCCACAACAAATACAGGGTATAGACAATTGATAGTAATTACAATCAAATTTGGCACGGAATAAAAGCCAACAAAACACATAGTTGTAAATCACAACTTTACATGTTTTATGAGAAAGATAGAAAGATAAAGTGGTAATCACACCTAGGTTTTGCCAATTATTCACACTTAGGTAGGAGAAGGCAGTTTTCTCAACCAAAAAAATAAGAAGGGGTAGGAGAAGGCAATTATGCATTCAAAGCTTAAAATAAGCTGCTGAATTTTTTTAGTAAAATCTATCTTACTATGAATTTTACTACAATAAAGCCTTTATATAGGCTATTGCTATATCCTTTCCTAGAAGGATTAGGACTTCTAAATAACTTGTTCCTAGAAGGCTAAGATTACTAATAACAAAGAAAAAGTAATTAACAACTTTTCTAAACCAAATAGGTAGCTGTTATTAGGGTTAATGGCTGAAATGGGTGGGTTCAACTTGAAAATTCCTCTTTTTTTTCTTTTGGGTTATGACTGGAGGTTGCAAGGTATGGTTGATTTTGGTTTGGGGTTTGGTGGTTGTTCTATTCTGGCTTGGGTTTGGTTTTGAACATGAAGGTCGCCAATTTGGGTGGCGGAAAGAGGTTTTGGTTCATAGGTTGGCGTTGCTGGAATTGATGCACACAAATCGAAGTTTGGTCTGATGGAAATAATAATAATAACAACAAATAAGTTGCTGAATTTTTTGGGAGGTTTATTTTAGTCCCTTCTTTTTATTGCTAAAAAGAAAAAGAAAAGTGCATTTATTTGTGCTTTGTTCTTTAAAAAAAAAACGTACTGGAGAAGTGCGACTATGATGCGCTTCATTAATCCAGCTTCGTTTCAATCAAGTGTAGCGCTTAGACCTTTGACCTTTGAGCTTTAAGCAAGCCTAGGCACACATTTTTAAAAAGCACCAGAAAAGCTTCATTAAACGAGCTTTTGCTTCAATCAAGTGCAGCACTTAAACCTTTAAGCTTTAAGCAAGGCTAAGCACGCATTTTAACAACCCCACAACCATGTAATACTAAGGTAGAATTATTCAGTTATTTCTTTCTTTCTTTCTTTTTTTGCCTTCACCACTGCAGCGCCTTTTCTTTATCTAATAACCTCTTCTTCCTATTTGCATGATGCAGAATTTCATGGCTGAAGCTGCAAGCTCTACACAGAACCCAGCTGGGGGATCCATCAGTCAGGGATATAATGCTTTTTCATCTTATGGTCCTTCCTATGCATCTTCAAAGCCCACCACTGCTGGACACACAGGCCATGCACCTGCCCCAGACTATGGTTCGGTGTATGGCAATGATTACGGTTATTGAGAAGCTGATATAATTCTGTAGGTTTGGGCTCGGCATTTTGCAAACATTGTTCTGTGCCGTATCAACTGGATAATACCAGATAATTTGATATGTTGATGTTCTGAATTTGGTGACATTTTATTGTTCATTCTTTTAAATATATTTTGTTAAAAGTGGCAATGTGCTTTTTAGCTTCGCTCTCTTTCCCTCAAATCCTTATTGCTAATTTGGTCTTTTTCTTACTGGTCTATTGCTACTAGCACTGAATTTTATAGGTTGTTTAGGACAGTTCAACACATTCAACGGTGGAGTAATAACGCTTGTGTTTTTTCCTTCTTTTTTTTTTTTTTTTTTTTGTTGTTGTTTTTGGGGGGGGGTGGGGTGGGGTGGGGTGGGGGGCGCGTTTGGAAGAATACTAAATTACTTGGAATATTATTCTTCTCTGAGCTACTTGTGTATGTGGGCATCAGGAAATTCGGCATTATTCTGGTTGATGATCTGGTATATTTCATATATTCTTAGTGTGAATCTATGAATGACCCTTTGATCACAATGTTCGTGCTGGCCAAACATTCTTGTAAGTTTTTTCTTCAATTCCCGTATATTTTGCAATACTGTCTATCGACCTTTAGGATAAATTTCATAAACTACCCTTAAGGTTTGAACTAATGCTAAAAAAGTCTAAAAGTTTCAAAATTGATAAACTTGATCCCTGAACGCGGTTAGATCTGTTACTGTTTTCTCCTTGACTCTCTCCTCTCTCATCCCATTCTCTCTAACCTTGGATTAGCCACAACCACTGCCACAACTCAAAACAAACCTGTACCAAAACCTTTAGCAAAACCTCCATTACATCCGAACCCACAACCCTCACAACAAATCCACCACCACCAAAAACTTACATCTAAAAAATTCATGGCAAACTAGGATCCACCACCGGCGACCCACAATCATTGCAAACAACTACCCACAGCCAACCCAAACCACTTAGCTACTGTAGATTTGAGGGACACCCACCAAATTCAAGCCCAAACCAACACACCACCACTCTAGCCTAAGAGAGGAGAGTGACAATGAGATTGAGAGCCAAGGGAGGAAAGTGGGTTGGGTTGGAGTGAGAGAGAGAGAGAGAGAGCTAATCAACGAGCGTAATGGTGTCTAGGAATCGAGTTGACTAAATTGATAAGTTTTTAAAATATCTTAGACCTAGTTGGCATTAGCCCAAACCTCAAGGGTAATTATTGAAATCTACCCCTTCTTTAATCCAAAAAGTTGTATCGTCTTTCTTACCAAGCATGTTGCTCATCTTTTGGGTCTCATACAAAATGAAATGTGTCCATGGTAGGGAGGAAATTTGGGTCTTTAAGAATTTGGTGTTTGGTGGTTGGTTGTAAACACAATTCAGACTTCAAAGTTACACTAGATTCTGGTGTATAAGACAACCATTACAAAGGGAACGCTCATCCCTTAAACTACTATTATTACCTCATGTTTTAGGGGTATCCAACGTAGCCCAGATAAAGAAAATGAGCATCTCTGCGCTGTCAGAAGTGGAGAGTGGCAGTCTTGAATGTGAAGTGTCTGATGAGGAAATAAAGGCAGCGTTATGGTCTCTGAAAGCAACAAAAACCTTGGGGCTGAATGGGCTTCATGCGAGTTTTTTTCCAGCGATTTTGGTTAATTGTAGGGGACTCAGTCAAAGCTGAAGTTAAAAAGGGTGTTTGTGGAGAAGAAAATCCCAGATTATTTAAACAAGACTCACATAGCCCTCATTCCTAAAATGCAAGGACCTGAGACTATTGGGAACTATAGGCCCATTGGTTTATGCAACACGGTTTACAAGGTTGTCATGAAGATAATTGTTGCCAGATTGAGGCATTTTTTGAGTAACTTAGTTTCTCCTCTTTAGACAGCTTTCATGCCAGACAGAAGGGGGATAGATAATGCAATTATTGTGCAAGAGCTAATTCACACTATTAGCAAGAAAAAAGGAAGTATAGGCTATATGGCTATGAAAATTGACCTGTAGAAAGCTTATGACAAGTTGGAATGGAGCTTCATTATGGACATGCTTATAAGAGTTAACCTACCAAAATCCTTGATCGAGATTGTCATGAGTTGTGCTTCCACTGTCTCCACCTCTATTCTGTTTAACGGGGGTTGTCTTGATGAATTTTGCCCAACCAGGGGAACTAGATAAGGAGACCCACTATTTCCTTATCTTTTCATTCTTTGTACGGACTATCTTGGGTAGCTTATTGAGGAAAAGTGCGAATGAGGACCTGCCTTCTCTCATTTGTTCTCCGCCGACGATCTTGTTTTCTTTGCCAAAACAAATCATATCAATTGTTCAACCATTTGGGATTTGCTAGATTATTTCTGCAATATATATGGACAAACGGTCAGTGAGTCCAAATCGAGAGTCTATATTTTCCCAAATGTTGACAAAGATACAAGAGAGTCCTTGAGTGATATTCTCAACTTCTAGTCCATACTGGCAATTAGGTAAATACCTTGGCATCCCTATTAAAAGTCCTGGCTTAACTAGCCAGGACTTCAACTTTGTAGTTGATAGAGTGAAGCAAAAGTTGGCGGGTTGGAAGGCAAATATGCTTTCTTTAGCTGGAAGATTTGTTCTGGTTCGAGCTTCTTCGTCCACCATTCCTGCTCATGTGATGCAATGCACTCACCTTCCTAACAGGATTCTTGAAGGCATAGACCAAGTTAATAGAAATTTTCTATTGGGAACTTCTAAGCAAGCAAGAAGGATGCATTGGGTAGGTTGTGACAAGATAATGAAACCCAAAGTGGAAGGTGGCTTGGGCTTTCAATCAGCCAAGGGTAGGAATGTTGCTTTGCTAGCAAAACTAAATTGGAGATTTCACACGGAGAGTGACTCACTTTGGGCTAGAGTTCTAAAGAACAAGTATTGCTCTTAGTAAAGAGTAAGGTCCAGAAACCGAGATAAGTTGCCTTGTTCTCAAATATGGTCGGTATGAATGAAGGAGAAGAATATTTTTCAAGAAAGTATAAGGTAGATCCTTGGGAGAAATAGTAGTCTGAGTCTCTAGTATGATAACTGGTCGAATGAGGGGCCCTTGAGGCAAGTTATCCAAGGCCCCTTGCCCCAGCAAGTGAGGAAGGAAAAATTAGATATGTGGCCTTAACATCTAGTTGGAACTGATCAACGATCCCTTTTGAGCTCCCCTTAAGTTGCAAGAAGGAGCTTCAAGCAACCCCATTTGTAATGGCAGCTAGCAGCCAAGATAAACTAGTTTGGATGGGAGCAAAACATAGGGAGTTTGATCTCAAGAGTGCCTACAAAATTGCTTTAAGCCTAGGTCCCTCTTAACCTTTCCATGGTAAATGGGTCTGGGACCTTAAAACCCTTCCAAGAATCCAGACTTTTTTATGGAAGTGTTGCCATAACAGTATCAGAGTTAGAGAGTGCCTTGTATCAAGAGGTATGGTTATGGACACCACTTGTCCTCTATGTCATAGTGGTGTGGAATAAATTGTTCATGCTTTTCAAGAATGTCCTATCATTATGTCTGTTTGGATTCATTTGGGAATCCCAAGCAGCAGTGGCCTCTCATTTTCTCAAAACCTTCAGACCTGGTTAGTTGTGAATTGCACCATAGAGAAAGCCATATCACGATGCTCTATTCTTTGGAAGGTGGTGTTTCCTTTGGTCGTCTGGACAATTTGGAACAACAAGAATCAGGTGGTCTTTAATAATAGAAACCCCAATCCAAATCTAGCAAAAGTGATAATTTAGAGGGCGAGAAAGTTCTTTTATTGTTCTTACTTTCCAAAGGTAATAGCAAACTTGGTAATCAAGCAAATCAAATGGGAAAGACCTGCACGGGGTTGGGTAAAATTGAACACCGACAGATCATCACTGGAGAACTCAGGTCTAGTAGGAGGTGGATGAGTAATTCGCGATGAGGATGGTGCTTGGATTGTAGGGTTCGCTAGAAATATTGGCATCACATCCAGTTTTTTAGCTGAACTATAGGCCCTTTGTGATGGCCTCTTACTTTGCATAAATCAGAATTTTAAAGCTATTGAAGTAGAATTAGATGCAAAATCTATTATAGATGTTTTGTCCTCTCCAAGTTGTCCTAACAATTTGATCTCTCCTTTGGTGGATGATAGAAGGCTACTAGCTACCCAAATTCCCTAGATTCATTATAACCATTGCTACGAGAAGCAAAAAAAGTGCAAACAAGCTTGCTAGGATGGGAGCTGTCTAAGACAACCAATTTGATCATTTTGTTTGTCAACCTGTGGACGTGTCTAGTATTTTTATTTTTGAGTTTAGGAAAATTATTAGGTATTCTCGGAGTACCATAAATGCGTAGTCTCTCATCTTACATGAATAGTGAATCCTACTATGAATTTAATTAGTGGGATTTACTATTCATGTGAGAGGAAGGAGTATGCATTTATGGTACTCTGAGAGTATACAATAATTTCCAGTGAGTTTAACTGTCTGTACTTAAGTAGAGAATGCCCTGAAACTTTATTTGTTCCTTAGTTTTCGCAATGATATCCTCTTTTTACCAACAAAAAAGAAAAAAAAAAAAAATCACATTCTCTATACAACAGAAAAAGAAAGAAGACATTAATAAAAGGATGGTGTCCACTCTTTGAGACATTTACTGCCTTCTCCACAATATTATTCCACAAAATTACAGCCAATGAAATCTTGATACGAGCCTGGTTTGCATAAGTGTCCACAACTCCACATTAGATCACCTGATACACCTTTGCATGTATTGCACCAAGCCACCAATGAACAAAAGCAGGTTTTGCAAAATGACACAGGACAAGCATGTATGGACAGCAAAGGAACTCGCAAAATGGTACTGGAAACTTGTATTCTTTCAAGATCGATGTTGAAAGTCTACATCTTTCCTTGCAACTTCCGAGACATATCCGAAGACAAATTGACTACGAGAAAAGTTTCAAACAGCTGAAAAGAAACATTAAATTGTTTGCTGACACATGTTTTTGGACAAACCAGTTAGTTCAACTTTAGAAGCTTAAGCAGTTTGACAATACGATTTTTATTTTTATTTTCACAACAATCTGATGCATTTCATGAGGTGTTGGTAACTGAAGTTGTGGTATATCTTAGTAATTATTTTTATCTTTGGATTGTTTGGACAGGACAGACAAATCATCAGTTCCACAACCTCAACATTGCACCAAATTTCTAATATTTCTAACAGGGACATACAAGGTTCAAATCTCCCCTCTCCCAACTATCGAATTTTCTAAAAAAAATAAAAACATTGCACTAAATTACAAAGCTCAAAGATTCATTGAATACCTTGAAAATCAATCAAGTCATGACTTTAAATCATTCAGCTGGTAACATGGGTAGAAATCATTCAGCAGGTAACCAGTTAGTTCAACTTTAGAAGCTTAAGCAGTATGACAATACGATTTTTATTTTTATCTTCACAATCTTAGCATGGTTTTGTTTGACACAACAATCTGATGCATTTCGTGAGGTGTTAGTAACTGAAGTTGTGGCATATCTTGGTAGTAATTATTTTTATCTTTGGATTGTTTGGACAGACAAATCATCAGTTTCACAACCTCAACATTGCACCAAATTTCTAGTATTTCTAATGGGGACATCTAGGGTTCAAATCCCCCTCCCCCAACTATCAATTTTAAAAAAATAAAATAAAAACATTGCACTATATTACAAAGCTCAACGATTCATTGAATACCTTGAAAATCAATCAAGTCATGACTTTAAATCATTCAGCTGGTAACATGGGTAGAAAAATAAAGAAACCATTCAAATGAATTATTATTATTTATATATATTTTTAAAAAAATAATCAGGTTTGTATGAACAATGCAAAATTCCAAGACATAAAAATAAAGGTATTAAAAGCCGATATTTAAAACCTGAAACAATGAAGTGGACCTCTGAAAATATTACCTACCTAAATTGAAATCTCATCTGAAGAAGCCTATGAATAGTACAGAATATCTCTGAAAACTGAAGCAATTAATAATAAAAAAACTAGAGAAAAAACTAAACGGACTAGATTTTCTTTACACAGTAGAGGGGGGGGAGTAGTGCTACTTGTATACAAGTACCTATATAGGTGCTGAACATGTTGTTCGAAAGTGCCCAGTCTGATTGCAGCGGCTGCAATGCACAACCCGTTTTGCACGACCACTGTCTTCTGAACGAACCCGCCTTTTCCTTGGCCGTCCCGGTGGCTTGAGTGATTTTGGAGGATTTATGATAACCTCAGCATCTTTATTATCATCATTCTGAAATACTGTTAACATCTCCTTCCAAAGAGTTTTATCTGGAATTGGGTGTATTGTTTGTGAATATGCCTTACGATAATTTGTGACAGTGAAACAACTTTCAGTAAACCGATGAACATTCTGCCTGCAAGAAAGAAGAGCTGCCACAGCATGAGCACAGGGCAGCCCACAAAGCTGCCATCCGCGACATGAACAGCAACGAGAACGGATGTCTACTATATGTGACCCTTCATGGGATATGACTTCAAATTCAGCTTCATTTGCTCGGAGCACTTGATAGTTATGAGCACGCTCAATAGCCTCCGACACACGCCTTTCGGCAGATGGAACAAGTATACTAGTCCACTGCATGCTTGCTTCACGACGCTCATTGAACCAAGTCATTAGCTGCCGACGGATATACTCCATCATTTGTATAATTGGAAGCCCAGAAGCTTCAAGTATCCAAGTTGTCCAGTATTCAGCTATATTAGCTGTGAGATGCCCAAACCTTACACCCTCAAAATACGCTGTGGCCCACAAGCGAGGTGGGATTCGTCTGATCCAATAGGCAGCATCCTGTGATATCTCTTCAATCTCAAGGATTTTTGCTTCATATTCAAGTATAGTGAGAGCATAAGCAGCCTCCCAAAGAAGGTTGATGAGAATGGCACTGTTGAATTCCTTCCGGAAACTGTCACTAAGATGATGCATGCAAAACCCATGAAAAGCAGTTGGGAAGTTTGTTTCTACTCCATCCACAATTCCCTTCTGCCTATCAGACAAAATTGTAAGCCTTGGCATGTTCTCTGCATTAATTTCAAGTAGGTTATGCAGCTCTGAAAGGAACCACATCCAGTTATCATCGTTTTCCTCGTCAACCACACCAAATGCCAAAGGAAACATAGCACCATCTCCATCAAAACCAGTGGCAAAAAGCAAGGTCCCAAGGTACTTGCTTTTCAGAGAAGTCCTATCAAGTCCTATAAGAGGCCGGCATGCATTTAGAAAACCATAAATTGATGCTTGAAAGGAAATAAAGAGGCGTTGGAAACAGTTGTCAACAGGATTTCCATAGACAAACGCAATACTTTCTGGATTTGTCCTTCTGATTTGGTCACAATACTGAGGAAGTAAACGATAATCTTCCTCAAATGACCCACGAACTGCAGCCATGATTCGCTCCTTTCCCCTCCATGCTTGCTTATATGATAATGCGATCCCATGGATCCGGTGAATCTCTTCTAATATCTCCTTTGGTTTGTAATTAGGGTTTTCCCGCAGGCGTTGTTCCACAGACTCTGCAACCCATTGGACTGAGGCTTGATGATGACCAAGATGAGTAATTCCACCACAGGTATGTGGCTCATGGATGGTCCTAATTGTGAAGGTAGGAACACCAGGAAGCTTTGCAGCATGAATTCGCCAAGGGCATCCCTCACTTGCACATTTGGCAGTGAAACGAGTCTTGTCAGACTTGACTGTCTGCATCTCAAAGTGAAGGGAAATGGCTGCATCCCTCAGTGCCCTTCGGCAGCTATGGACATCAGGAAACTCTTGCCCAACAGTCAATTTGCAGTCAGGATCAACTAGGGCACGGGACTGAAGGACAGGAGGAGTAACTATCAGGGACTGCTGAACAGTCATATCTGAAACAGATACTATACCCATCTCCTGATTCTGCTCTACTAGGGCTAGATCTAAGCTCTCATGAAGATCATGGTTCTCTACAACAGTCAATTCATGATGGTCGGATAAACCCAAGTCATGATTCTCAACAGTAAAAGCTAATTCATTGTCATGGTTGTCAAGATCGTCGGCCTGGTCTTGAGCAGCTTTGGAATCTTTATCTCCATCCAACTCTAAACCATTTTCCTCAAGATTGTGTTGAAGAGCCATTTCATGTTCATGTGTTGGACCAAGAGCTAGTCCATGATCATGGACATGTCCTAAACCCAAGTCATGGTGATGGGTGTGCACTCCTAAATCCAAATCATGGTCATTGGGGTTTTGGCCCAATCCTAAATTATGAGTATGATGAGCAGGACCCAGAATCAAACTGTGATTGTGCCCAAGTGCCAAATGTTGATCTGGCATTAAGGATAAGTCATTGTTGTCCATAACAAATTGAATTGAATGGGGTTACCTCTATAGATGATGCAGCTGAATCAAATGAAAAGGCTCAAAAAATAAATACAATATCTGCTTTAATTAGACGGACCTGTCGACAAAACAAATACATAGTTGTGAATGAAAAGTGAAAACCTTTGCTTTTTTTTTTTCCTTCCTTCCTTCCTTCCACAGAGACCAGGCCATTATAGATTAAAAGAATTACAGAAAAAGAGCATTTACCTGAAGTACAGAGTAAAGTTGGTTTGTGGGTTTTGATCTCCAAATGTTGTAGAAACGACTGAGAAATAGAAAACTAATAGTATCAGTAAGCACAAATTAATACGAAGAAGCCACATTTCTCATTGTAGGGACTAGTAGGACATTACATTAGTTGGGGTTTTTAAAAATAAAAAAAAAATAAAAAAAAATAAAAACAAAATAGAATTATATATATATATATAGAGAGAGAGAGAGAGAGTCACAAATTCCATTAAACTGCAATGCTTCTAGTTTCTTAGTTATCTCAAAACCAAAGAAAAGAAAAGAAAAGAGAACTCACGTGACGTGCAAGCATAACGACGACCTCCCCAGAAAGAGAACCTGCAAATGAAAAAGAAGAAAAATGTTAATTTAGGGTTTAAAGAAAAGAAATTTGATTGAGGAGAGAAAAGGGAGGAATTGAAGATTAAAAAATACTAATTAATGTGTAGTATGAATTGAAGAAGTGAGAGAGATAAAAGAGAGAGCCAAGAATGATAGAAAGAGAGAGTGAGTGAGCGAGCGAGCGAGCGAGGCCAAAAGAGGGAAAAACCTGAAAGGAGAGAGTGAGAAGACTGAAGATTTTTGGAGGAGGGCAAGGGAGGGGCAAAAGGGTAGCCGATGCGCGATCTACTTTTCTACGTTAGGTTTACCCTTTTTTCAGGGTATTTTCGTCATCCTTCTCTCCCCTCCTTCTCTTCTTTTCACTATTCCTATTTTACCCCCCCCCCCCCCCCCCCCCCCACTTCTTTTTTCTTTTTTTTTTGAGGAACACCACCCCACCACTTCTATTCATTAATTTCTCCTCTTTTATTTCATTTTTATTTTTTCTCTCTCACTTCGCTTCTTTTTTTTCTTTTCTTTTTTTACAATATTGAAATCTTATTCTAATCTAATCTAAGTATTTATGTATGTGAATCTATTTCCTAAAAATTTAAACTCCAGTCTTTATCCTCCACACCTCATAAACACTTATACTTCTTGATAGTGTATTATAACGCACCAACTCCAAACTCGTCCATTGAGGTCGTCCAAGGGAAACAAAGCAAGCGAAGCAGATGTAGATGGATAGCATTATAGTATGCTCATCCACGATGATGCTGTTCGTGTTAAGAAATACCTGGACGACCTTCCCACATTCTATACGTATCTCCCCATGCAAGATTCCATGCAAGATTAGGACGAGCTTGTCACTTAGCCCGGAATGCCAAAGTCAAGGTTCATTCCCATAACCAGTTTCCAATAACAGTTATGGAAAACAAGCCCAAATAATGTAACTTCCACAGCAGTTATGGAAGTTACCTTCGAGTCTTCCGAATTCCTCAATGATAGGAGAAGTTACTAAACGAATAACTGTCCCAAAGTGTGTGCTATATAAGCATTCATCCATGAGAGGGTAAGTCATTCAGACACTTCCACAAAAAATTGGAATCCCAGAAATGCTAACTTTATCGTTGGAGGATTTTTGGCCGGTCTTCCCCGATCATCTCTGATTTTGTGTTTGCTTTTTCAGGGCTTTCAAGTGCTCTCTGATCATTGACGCCCGAGACATTCAACCTACTGATTTTCTTGTGTTCATCACTTCTCTTATAGTTTTTGATTTTGATTTCACTTTTATTTATATTTATATTTTTTATTTTATTATTCTATCATTTTTACATCTATTTTTATCAAATTTTCAATTAAAAAAAAAAGCAAAAATTCTAATTTTATTTATGGTCTAAATCTCACATTTTTATTTTAAGTTTATTCACAAATGATTTTTTTCACTCTTTTTGTCCAACTTTTAATTTTGACTTTTTGAGTAAGCTACAAACACTGAGTTAACAAGTTATAGGCCTATTTGGTAAGTATACTTAAACACATGTTTTCAATTTTTAAATAACATTACACATATTTCTACATACTTTTTCACCCACACGTATATCAAAGAAATATAAATAACATTACTCAAACTTTTCTACCAAACATGCCAATATATTTTGGGCTTATTATAGGTGGCCTTCTTATTATATTGGTGGCCTTTGTTGCTTGAATTACCCATTACCGATTAGTTCCAACACTACGCTAAGCTCCAGCATACTTCTTGTATTTATGAACCTCACATATATGATATACTTTTTTTTTTATAGAAATTTTTAATTTATGGCGTCTACTCTTAATGATAACTCTTTATTATCAGACTAAGACACCAATCAGTTTTTGGTATAGGCGAAAATTGAACCTTAGATCTTTTGTTCAACCATAAAAAACTTTACCAGTTGAGCTAATCAGAACCCACACATACGGTATATTGATACTCAACATTAATGAAATTAAATATTTTTATTTAAAAAAAAAAACTCACTTATATTAGTGGGTTGGCCTCTAAGGAATCTCGGGATTTTACACTTTATTCTTTCTAAATTATACCTCATTTTACACACCCTCTAAATTTTTTTTTTTTTTTTTTTTTGAGAATCACCCTTGAATTATTTGAATTCATACTTACTCTCCCTAACTATACCATATTTTATATTTACTCCCTAAATTATGAGAATACACATTTTACACCTCTAAATACCATCTTTTACACTTACTCCCTAAAGTATGAGAATACACACTCACTTTCCTAAAACAATTGCCCATGAGATAGGATTTTTTTATAAAATAAATATAAAACCCAAACAATATCATTAGTTAGGCAACGTTTGAAACTAATTTGGTTTCTAACAATTCGAGTCCAGAGGACTCGATTTTGGGGATATGAGATGTCCACGTAGGCCTGGAAATCGAGTCTAATGGACTCGGTTTCTATACATGGAAATCGAGTCCAACGGACTCGGTTTTCGTTCATCGAAATCGATCCCAAAGTACTCGGTTTTCTTCGTTCAGCACGTAGAGGACAACCAACGCTTCGATACGGACTTGCATCAAATCCATGGCAATATCAATAGAGACATAGAGCTTTAGTTTAGCCTACAATACTACTAGTTTGGATAGCATGCATGAAATCACCAAGGAAGAGACCACAACACTCACATGCTCTGTTTTACTCTCCACAAAACAGAGCATACCGAATTTCAATTTTCTACTCCTTCGTTTATTTGTATTTTTTGTTTCTGAATTTTAAATTAAATCTCGTGGTTGAATTTTGGTTTCTATTCTAGTTTTCTTGTTTATGCTGTGGCTTAACTGAAGAGCTAGTTGTGTGGAGTCCTCGTTGTTGTTGTGTGCCAAAGGAGGAACGCCAAGTGCTGCAGTGGGAAGAGACTAAATCGAGTCCAGTAAACTTGAGTTCCATGAACGAAAACCGAGTACTTTGGGCTCGATTTCCATGAACGAAAACCGAGTCCATTAGACTCGATTTCCATGTAGAGAAACCGAGTCCAATGAACTTGATTTCCAAGCCTACGAGGACAACTTCGCTCCCCAAAATCGAGTCCTCCGGACTCGAATTGTTAGAAACCAAATTAGTTTCAAACGTTGCTTAACTAATGATATTGTTTGGGTTTTATAGTTATTTTATAAAAAAATCCCATGAGATATGGTGCAAAGTGTTACACGGGTAATAATTTAGGGGGTAAATTTGTATTCTCATAGTTTAGGGGGGCAAGTGTTACACAAGTAATATTTTAGGGGATTAAGTTTGCATTTCCATAGTTTAGGAGTAAGTGTAAAAAATTATAATTTAGAGGGATAAAGTGTAATTTTTTAAGGAATCTTTTAGGGTGAATAAATGTATCAAGCATAAGAATCATGCATTGTATGCCACATTATACAAGCCATTAATTTCTTTCTATTCTATTTGTTATTTTTATAGATGTTATTACTTTTACAATATATATATATATATATATATATATATAAACGTCTGCAAACTGTTAAAAAGGCAGATGAATATGCTCTTAGGAATCATTTAATTCTTGAAAAAAAAAAAAAAACATCTCGTGTTAAATCTCTACGCATTCCTCAATTGTTTGTTTGGGTAGAGATATTTAAAATGAAGAAGTTTGATTTAATTTTAGTTTAGGTGATAGACTTGGTTATAGCATGAAATGAAGTTTTTTATTTTATTTTTTTAATTGATAAAATTTATGGATAGATGTTAGTTTTATTAATAAGCGGATTTCAAACCACTAAATAGTATCACAAACGTTTTTGTTTACCAAAACATATAATTTGTTGTTAAATTTATATAAAAAATTTATACTAACAATTGTTCTTCTAATGCCTTGATTTTAAATTGTCAAATCTAAAGGCAACCCAAATCAATTCCCCACTTCCTTGAGAATTTTACTGATGGATATTCAAACTGAAATTTTGGACTTGAAATGTAAATATGGATCTTTAGTAAGCAGGAAATGGTGGCTTTATACGACTCTTCACGAAATCATGAAACAGACTCATTCGGAATTAAGAGGGCACTTGGTCACCAAAGTATGCAAATTTCGAAAATAACACCGTACAGGGAAAATTGCTTCCTTTATGCTATTGAAGTATCACATTACAATACCAACTTTACACAAGGAGATTCAGGTACCTATTTGGGAAGCATTCTTATTGCAATGGTGCAAAAAAAAAAAAAATCTACAAAATCATGAATAAGTTGCTTGCAGAAACCCAATTCAGATGTAAAACTCTCTGGCACGTTGAAGCATAGCTGCTAACCTATAAAAGGCAAAACTATCACCTAAAATCCCAACAGTAAAACAGGCTATGCAACATTGCTCGCCCCTTCGACTAATTTGATACCCAACAATTACCTCATCTGATTTGAATGGAGATGAATCTAACCTGCATTTATTGTCTACTACCCAGGCCTCATTTCAAGGTAGTAAAATTGTGAGTGCAACCAACTGAGAGAATGCATTGGTTCTTATAAAATCTATGTCCATTGCTGGAAAATTGCCATGTTTCCTAATCTATCAAGATGGCACTTTTCCCTCCACAGGTGAAGATTCAAGCTTAGGTAGCAGTTCCGAGACCACCTTTTGTAGTGCAATACGGTTCAACTGGTGGTTGTTTCCATTAACGACAAATTTCGAGAGAAATGTAATTTCTTCAGTGTCCACATTTTCAGCAAGCAGTTCATTCCAAAATTCTTCATCCTCATTGAGCTTTGCCGTCTTCATGAGTTCTATTACTCTCTGCAAGGTTGCTACATTCCTACCCGCACCACAACCCATGGCGGTTGCAGCACCCACTGCATTTGCGAGTGCTAATGAACTAAGCATGGGCATATTGTGTATAAAACCAAATGCAATAGCAGCCACAAAACTATCTCCGCACCCCACAGTGTCAATAACGTTCACCTGATCACATTGCAGAATAACAACTACTTGTTTCATTTCACATTGGGCAAGAAAGGAAGATGAACAAGGAATTTAGGAAGGCTAGAATAATGCACTAGAAGAAAGTGAGCGGATATGGACCTTTTCACATTATTGGAAGAAATTTTCATTCCACCAGTATTTAGTTAACATAATAGTTTTAATACAAAATATAGCACTCAATCATATTCACTGCATGTCAAACTCTTGAGTTTTATGCTATTTATTTTAACATTTTTTCACATGATTTGGTACAAAAGGCTTCCTCTATGGTACAACAGCAAGAGAATGGGTAAATATATAGTTTAAAATAATAAATTAAATATGAAGAACACACTTGAATGCCATTATTAACCCCAAACTTCTGTTATAGTTAGTCAAAACACAGACCTTCAAAAACTATTATTATTATAATTATTATGATAAGACTTTCAACAGCAATTATTATTATTATTTTTATAAGACTTTCAAAAACAATTATTAATATCATGGTATCAAAGAAGTCCAAAAAAGAAACTCATGGAAATATCATAAGAGATCATGTTGAGATTCTAAAATAATACCTTGAATGCAGGAGCACAAGATATACTTGACATAGAGATTATAATTGAACCCCTTGAACCCATCTTAACAATCACCCATTTTGTGCGCACACCTTTCTTGAGCAGCTCCTGCCCTGCTAATATTGGATTTTTAATGCCAGTCAGTGCTTCAGCCTGGCAAATCATTAACACAAGCGGAATGGATTAGGAAAAAAAAAATCTAGTAAACCATGCACAAATAGAATTTTCCACCATAATTTACAAAGACAAAACCTACACTTTAAAGAAAGACTTTACTGGAAGGAAGTTACTGAAAGAATGGGGTTGTAAGGCTGCTATACTCTTGCTATGTATACCAAGGGCCACAACAGATTCAAGACAAACTACAATTATTCAGATATGCAACTAAGGTCTATTTACCAACATGAATATGGAACTCCAAAAAAATAGTGATCCAAGGAAAACTTTTTGTGATACATTATATTTAATTCCTCACCAACATGAATCAATAATTCCATCAGGATAAAAAGACCTTTCCAATCTTTGTAAACTTTTGGTACTACTGTATAGAAGAATCATATATAAAAGTGTACAGCCTGACAAATTGGTAGTCCATCTAAGCAAATGTAAGAGTCATAGACACTAGAGTGCTGATGTACCAAAGAAGCAAAAAGGAAATTATAATATAAAGGCCAAGCCAACTTTCATTATAAAACCAAAATGTTGATAATATGACAAACAGATGTTGATAATATGCCTGTGAAACGTACTTGGGCTAACAAATTGTTGGTAATATGACAAACAGATGTAGTTCAGACAGGCACGGAAAAAACTAATGGAAACAGCACAATGAAGATTCAATATTAAAAATTAAAGGTTTTCCAAGGACATGAGAAGAAGAAAAAGGGTGTAAAAGAAGATGGTAATGACTAAATAGAGGCTAAATGGGCATAGATAGGGGCGGAGCTATAGCAAGGCTTGGGGGGGCCATGGCCCCCCCAAAATTTAAAAAAATTATTTTTTATTATGTGTAAGTATTAAAAATCTAAATATTTAGCTACAAAAATAGAAGTTTGCCCCCCCAAATGTTTGAGTTAGTCCATTGATGCTCTTAAAAACCAATAGAATTTATCAATTAGTCTAGTAGTTATAAAGATAAGGTAGTTTTTGTTTTTTTTAATTCGTTTTTTATACATGTTTAATATCAAACTAGACTGTTTTTGTACAAGTTGGCCCCCCCCAAATGTTTGAGTTAGTCCAATGATACTCTTAAAAACTAATAGAATTTGTCAATTAGTCTAGAAGTTATAGAGACAAGATAGTTTTTGTTTTTTCTAATTCGTTTTTTGTACATGTTTAATATCTTTGTATAGTATTGGAGTTTAAAAGATAATAAATTCCCCTAAAAAATTATCTTGCGAATATACATATGTGAAAGTTATTAATTTTATTCACAATATATTTATAAATTATGACCTACTCTAGTATCAAAATATTAATGTTTATATTTGTGTATGTGCGTTTACGCATGTATATGATTGTTCATCTTGACTCAAGACTAATATATTAGTAAAAAAATTTGGCCCCCCCAAGCAAAAAATCCTGGCTCCGCCCCTGCATAGAGCAGAAGTATAAATGGCCGTTGGGAGAAGAATGGTGCAGTAATGCATAGTGTTGAAAAAAGGAAAAAGCAATTCAGCAGAAAGAAAAGAGTGTAAAATAACATAATATGAAAAGTGAAGAGGTCCCTAAACAGAAACTAGACAAATAAAGCGGCAAGAGAGAGAGAGAGAGCATAATAATAATAATATTAGGTGATGTAAAGGAAAGTAAAAGAGTGAAACGGACCTCATCAGAAGTGAGAAGGAGAACGTCGCTCATTGTTAAGAAGTGGGAAAGGGCTGTCTGTTGTTGGGGAGTTCCATTGGAAAGAGTGTTTCCACGGGGCCCAGGATCGAAAAAAACACAAGTCCCAACTTCAACAGCATATTGTAGAGCAGAGGTAAGCAGGTGGGGGGAAAGCTCATCAAAGCCATAACCATTACAAAAGAGGATCTTTGAGTTTTGAATGGCCATCTTGACTTGGTTGGAGAGTGTGGTCAACCAACTGAAAGCAGGCTGGTCACTGAAATCAGCTCGACTGACAAACAGAAACAAGGTTGATTATTTTTGAGGTACAAGATACATAGATGGATAAGAAAAATATAATTGTTGGGGTTGGGGGGGTATACCTGCAAAAACCATGTCTTTGTAAAGGGTCAACAAGAACCCAGCAGAGAAGTGTTTGATAAGAAGAGGCAACATGAAGAAGATGATGATCATCATGATCAGAATGTTGTTGAGTGGGGGTCATCATTCCAACCATAGAAATACCCTCATGATGAAGGACGTCTAGGAGGAAGCGTCCATAAATGTCGTTACCGACATGACCAATTGTTATACAATCAAGTCCAACCCGACCTGCTGCTATTGCCATATTGCAATTACCACCGGCTTCCCAGTATTGCTATAATTATAATTATAATAATCAATAAATTTAAATTAAAAAAAATTTTGAAAATTGAAAGCTGAAAGTAAGAGAGAGAAAGAGAGAAAGAGAGACCTTATCGGGCGGTGAAGCTGATAAGCGATCCATGTAGAGCTTGCGAAGAGCAGGGTCATTGGGGGGCAATTCGGGAACATTAAGCACAATATCGACGCACAGATTTCCCAAAGTGGCCACATCTATTTCTTTTGATTTCCCTGTGGCTGTTATAATTCCTACGTTTGAGCTTCGCTTGGCCCTGGCCCTTGGAGTTGGAGGAGTAGGATACACTTGCTCTTTTTTGCAGCAGCGAGGGATTGACCATTGGGAAATGGAGCGCCTCCTCCTAGGTCTAGGTCTAGGGTTTTGTTGATTATGATTATGAACATCATATTCATATTGAAATGGAGCATGGTATGCGAAAGGGAGTGAAGATTTGATGAAGAGGGTGGTGGTGGTTGTTGTCAGATGATGGATCATAGGCATTCAGTTTCCTCAACCGATATCACAAACCCACAAAACCTACAAACTAACTTCTACTTCTACAACCAACAATACAGAACAGAATTAGTTTGAGTAATGTTGTGTTGTGTTGGAAGCAGGAAGCGTAGAGAGGGATTATAATTATATTATTATCTACTACACAATTGACTCTACACTACACTGCTTTCTTCTCTTCTCTTCTCTTTTCTTTTCCTTTTCACAATATTTAAATACACTTATATCTTTTGTTTCAATTTTTTTAAAACTCATTTCGATTTTAATTCTTCCTATAATACTTAAATAAATTACTTCACATCAACTTAACAACACCACAATCTATCTCAACCAAAAAAAAAAAACACCACCACACTGCCCACATGATAACATGATATAACTAATATTAAGATTTTGTCAATTTAAATTAATATATTTTTAAATTTACATATTTACGAAAATTATTGAACTAAAAATTCAAATTTATTTCATATAACAATTTTTTTTTTATACAAAATAGAAATTCTACTCTAACCTAATCTAAGTATATATGTGTGTGAAGCTCCCTCCGGGAGATTTGAATTCCGACCTCTACCCTTCACACCCTACAAATATTTATATTTATAAAGTGATTATTGTATAAAAAATTTCATATATAACTAAATTATTTGAATGGCAACAGATTTCATATATAACTAAATTATTTAAACGGCAATAGATTTCATATATTTTTTTGTCTACAAATGAATTTGGTGAAAACTCATTC
The DNA here is from genome assembly GCA_032727855.1 of Quercus ilex subsp. ballota. Taxonomy (NCBI): domain Eukaryota; kingdom Viridiplantae; phylum Streptophyta; class Magnoliopsida; order Fagales; family Fagaceae; genus Quercus; species Quercus ilex. The sequence goes on from CM064919.1 coordinate 43,331,975, forward strand.
CAACTTTTTCCTTGATAATTTTAAGTATTTTTTATTTCATAGAATTATATTTCTTTTTTAAAGGAGAGAGAGAGAGAGAAAAAAAAAAGTGTTCCTCCACTCAAGTTTGACAATTGACATTACAGATTTTTCTTAAAGCGTGTGGGAACTGGGAATCTCCATGGCCAACCTTTTAGTAACTATGATGACCTATATATTATTGTTTATGATTTTATTAATTTGTTTTGACCAGAATCCTCAAATCTTTTCCATTTTATTTAAGACATAAACAACATCTTATCTTTCTATAACCCTTATCTTAAATGACATAGTTAAATAATAATTTTTTTTTTATATTACTAATAACTAATTAGGCCATACACTTTTATTATCTGATATATTTTTTTTTACCTTTATAATAAGAGAGATACTGCGTCTACAATAATTTTACAACAAATCACAGATAGTTAGTTGTTATTGGTTCAAATTTGAAACTAACACTAAAATTACTTTTTTGCTCAAACAATAACAACTAATAACAACCTACTACTTAAGATTTATTGTAGAAATGTTATAAAATATTGTAAACATATCATTCCTTTTATAATAAACTTGATAATCACAAAGAAGAGGGGATATTTTGAATATTGGACGTTTTCGTTGTCATTGAAAAGTACTGGGCGGTGCCACAAGCTCAGCAATTGGAGTTTTCAATTTTCAAATATTATTATGTCATGTAAACTTTTATCTAATTCACAATTTAACATTACAAGCACTAGTCTATACAAATGTATCCACTACCAGAGGTCCATCCAAAAGATGCATATTCTATATATATATATATATATATATATATATATATATATATATCTCTCCGTCCATTTAGAATATATCTTTTATTCTAAGATGACGATGGTTGTGAATTTATGATAGAATTATAAAAGCATCCAAGTTGCTACCGCTTGTTAATGTAATGATCCCTCTAAACCCCGCCTTTTTTTTTTGCTTCTTCATATTCCGTTGTTGAAACATCCTGAACCATCAAAATCCCATCTCTCTCTCTCTCTCTCACTTTAACCAACTTGAACTTATCTTTCGACTTTTAAATAAAAAGAAAAAAAAGAACAACTTTCAAAGTTGGAAATCACAAGGTTCACTTTTTTTCCAAACTTTGACCAAATTTTCCTAAGATGGTACAATGTAAATACGTTGGGAAAAAATGGATAAAAATTGCATAATTGTTGTCCCATACCTATAAGAATAATCCATATTTTAAAAATTGCCTAAAGAACTAGTAGTAACTAGTAAAGGAGGCGCTTTATTTAGTTTCTGAAACAAACCCCACAACTTCACAGCAAAATCTCGGGAGGAGGGTGTTCCTTGGACAATTCATCGAGTCTGTCCACAACTTTTTGAGCTAAATCACCATATGCTTTGGAAACTAGAGAATCAGGCGCTGACACTACTATGGGAACACCGTCATCACCACCTTTTCTAATGTCCACTTCTAATGGTATCTGAAACAGCAACAGATGCAAACTAATTACAACATATTATTAGTTGATAAATACAATAAGCGTGTGAGACACATGTTTCATAATTAAATCACATTCTTATGTTGCATTCCATAAGTATTTCGATAACATATACTCCTACTAAAGATGCACATGGCTGTCAAGAAGCTCAAGAAAGGAAGAAAGTTTTGAAATCTCCCACCAATCATTCCAAATGCCCAAATACAAATAGTAGCACAATCACCTGGCTTCTTTCATTTACCTTTAGCAGCCACATTAATTGTATGTGAAATACAAATATCCTACCATCTCCTCAGATAATTTGAAACCCAAATAGTCACAGGATTATTTGAATTTCTTTCATCTACCTTTAGCAGTCAGATTATTTGTCAGAGACACAAATATCATATCCTTCTTCTTTGGAAGTGATGAACTTATACCATCTTAAAATTCTGGTAGAAATGTTAATCACAGCAAATAACTGTATGAAAAAAATTCAGGTGGATTTGCTGATTGGAGGCATGCTCAAATGGGGTCAAGGTTTCAGTGAATCAGTGCAAGAGCAGCATTCTGAGTCCAAGAGAGCTTTTAGAGCCACAATATAAAAACTATAACATCTTCATCATCAGGTTATAATTTTAAGATACAAATCATAAATTGTTGATTTAGTAACATTTAGAAATGCCCTACCTTCTCTCTTTTATCCATGGATCCTTTACTCATTTTCAACTGGAAGTATTTGATCTGATTCAAATACAAATTATGTTTCATAGTCCATTTTTCAATTGAATCTTTTGGAACTTGGAAGAAATCACAAGGATGACTATTATTCCTTGAATCTTTTGTTGAGAGGAAAAAGATTAAACCCTTTTTACATCAAATTTTGTTTTCCTTGAAGAGCTCACAATTTATTTATCTTTATTATATCTCTTTTTAAAAAAGAAAAAAAGAAAAAAAAGAAATTGGGATACCTTCCCCTCCCCAAACCCCTCTCCTCCCTACATGCTCAACCCAAGACCTCCTGTTTTAAAGTAGAGAGGTACCACCTGCCTATAATTATGTTTCCCAGCTTGGTGTTATTGACCTTAAACTTTCCTACTCTCACTTTCAATCAAATAACTGTTGCAATTCTGTAAAATCCTAATTTGAACAAAGGTTTCATTCCCTATATTTTCAAATTATTTAGACACCAACTGATTAACCAATAAAGGGGAAAGAAGAATCAACTTCAAAGGGATCATATGGAAAGTCAACATTACTATGACATTAATGAAATAACAGAAGTAATAAGCATACCTCACCAACAAATTCCAAGCCCATTTCAGAAGCAGTCTTACGAGTTCCTCCATTACCAAAAATGAACGAAGGTTCACCACAATGTGGACATGTAAAGCAACTCATGTTCTCTACAATTCCCAAAATCTGTGAAAGCATTCAGAATTTTCATATAAATAATCCAATTATGCTACCTGTCTTTCCTTAGTAACACATGTACAACAAGGAAAACTATAAGACAAAACTACAACTGTAACTATTGTCATTCCTAATCTAAAATGTACAATATTATGTTACTAAACTTAGATTGCATCAAGCACATTACATGTTCCAGAAAATCAAAAACATTTCTAGTAAACATATCAAAACCGCACAAAGTTGAGATCTTGCAACCAACAGCATTTGACTAGATTATAATGCAAGAAACAGAAAAATCAGCAATTTAGATAACAATCCCACATGTCAGGTGTTCAAGGGCTGGTAGAGAGAAAGAGAGAGACAGAGAGACAGGTGAGGTGGAGGGGGGGGGGGGGGGGTGGATAAATAATAATAGGAGGAAGAAGAAGAAGAAGAGAAAAGAGTGATCATACAGGAACTTGGACTTTAGAGAACATTTTAACTCCTCTACGAGCATCCATCAATGCCACATCCTGAGGAGTTGAAACAATCAATGCACCTGCCAGCAGAGCAACAATGGTTACAAAAAACCAAAGAAAAGTTTCACCAAAGCAGATGATGCATGTGTCCCCTGCCCACTGGTGTTTGGGGGGTAGAGGATTAAATGACATAAAAATGAAACAATAGTTTGTAGCATTATCATATGAAATTTTCTGTAATAAAATTAATAAAAAGGTGAATATTCACAAAGGAAGCAAAATAATACCCCAAGTGTTAACAAAACATCCATTATCACTTCAAATGCCATGTAAGACACAATGGAAAAAAAAAAAAATTCAATGTACTGTCTGTGTCACAAAAAATGATCAGACAAGATGTCAACAACAAAACAAAAACATGAAAAGGATTGGTGGGGGGGGGGGGGGGGGAGACAAGAAGCAAGTTTATAACTGCCAATAAAGACAGTTCAATCATTGAATAGGCAAAAGTAAATTTGATGGAAGTATTTTCTGCAAAGTAGTACCCAACCTCATGTGAACTAAATAACATCTCAAGAAGGGATGGAGCAATTTTCTTTCTTTTTACTTTTTCCTAATCTCTAACCCTTATTACTTGAGTAACGTGCAGGTACTGAATGAAGTAAAACTGTAGCCACTTTTTTGCCCTAACAAATGAAAAAGTATCAGAAAATGGTGGAATATTGACAAATTTAATACTTCAAAAAAGAAAAGAAAAAAAGAATAACATTACTAGTGGAGACAGTCTGGAATCTTAATAGCTTTTACTCTAAATCCCACCAAATAGCAAATAAAGCTAATTAATGTTACCTAAATACTGCTAAGTTCATTATTATAGTTATCATACTTTAAATTTGAAACTATGGCTAGCAATCATACATTTTCAAGCAAGTGACAGTATCAGTAGTTCACTAACTTAACTGTCAGGTCTATGGTTGGAATACAACTTCATGATCAAACGACAACAGTAGGCTACACTATGGGGAGTAGACTTCCCTATTTAAAATCCCTCCCTCCCTCCCATGTATTGGATCCAAGAACTCCTCCTTTACCATTTGGCTGCAATGAGTAATACAAAAATATTAATTTCACTAAAAGTTGAAATCAATTATCTATTCAACTACAACTTAAGTTTATTTTGTAAGTATTCATTTGTCCACACATCCCACATATTACAACTTGTAATCAAGCTTTATCAAAATATGGAAATAGAGAAAAGGGAGAGAGGGGGGGGGGGGGGGGGGTCACAATTTCTAATATATTTAAGTGTACGAAGGGCCTACAAGGGGGGAGCAGTTCATCACAACATATTATCAAAAAGACAAGCAATCAATAAATGTGAGTAAACATTTAAAAAGGCATATCAAATGGATGTTAAACCAAAACTACATTTTCAGAACTCCCATTTTAATGTAATGAATTACTGAATCATCTCAAATCTGCTTTCTGCTCCAATCACATGGATTAGTGGTAGTTCACCTGATTTACACACAAATGCTGTGGTTTTGTTTCCCTATGTTTCTAATATAATCTTTCATAAGCTAGTTTGTACTAGTCACATTGTAATCGATCATGACCAGTTCACATACTTATCTGATCCAATGAATGGATTGAACCCAGCAATAAAAAAAATGAAAGGATTGAACCCCAAAAAAAAGAAAAGAGAGACTGGAATGAAACTGAACCTGAACTGATTCTTATCTGATTCTTGTTTTGTGATGCAGCGGTGGAGCAAATCCTACATGTTCGATTATTGCTACTTTGTTTTCAGGCTGTGACCGGTTTGAAGGTTAATGTAGCTAAGAGTGAAATGGTTCCTATTGGGGAGGTAAATAATGTGTATGCTTTGGCAGAGATATTGGGATGTAGGGTTGGGGGTCTGCCAATGACTTATCTTGGTATGCCGTTGGGGGCATCCCATAAGTCCCCCTCTATTTGGAACCCTATAATGGAAAAAATTGAACGGAGTTAGTAGGGTGGAAGAAGTTGTAATTGTCGAAAGGTGGTAGACTGACATTGCTTAAAAGTACGCTATCTAGCCTCCCTACTTATTTTTTATCTCTTTTCACCATTCCTACACATGTGGCAAACAAAATTGAGAAGCTGCAAAGGGACTTCTTGTGGGGTGACTCTAAGACACATTTGTTGGGTAGAGATAAGGTGTGTATGCCTGTTGCTAATGGCGGTTTGGGTATTAAGAAATTGACCACTTTCAATGAAGCCTTACTAGGAAAGTGGCTTTGGCGTTACGGGATCGAGGAGAATAGGCTTTAGAGGAGGGTGGTAGTTTTGAAATTTGGGGAAGTATGGGGGCGCTTGGGGGGGGGGGGGGGGGGGGGCCGCCGGAGGGGAACCTCTAAGTTGGGAAGGGGTGTTCATGGGTAAGGTTTGTGGAGAAGTACTCAGATGGATTAGGAAGTTTTTGGCAAAAATGTCCAATTTAAGGTTGGGGTGGGGGATAAAGTGAAATTCTGGACAGACAGGTAGTGTGGAGATCTTCCTTTTCATTTGGCTTTTCCGGTCTTATACAATTTTACTGCAAACAGAGAGGCTTCCGTAGAATCATCTTTGATATGTTAAAGAGTGAGGGATAGGAAAACTTGGGATGTTCGTTTCATTCGGAGTCCTAATGATTGGGAGGCAGATGTGATGGATGATTTCTTTTGATTCTTGGCATCCAATTTACCTTTAGTGACTGATGGTGATCGTATGAGATGGAAGTTAACAAAGAATAGGAATTTTACTATCCGCTCGTATTATCATAAGTTACACAGTTTTTCTTCCGTCGTTTTTCCATAGAAAGGTACTTGGAAGGTTAAGGCACCCCGACGTCTCCTTCTTTGTTTGGACAGCCACATGGGGTAGGATTCTCACGGGAGATAACTTGTAGCTTAGGGGTTTGACTTCGTTGACTGGTGCATTATGCGTCGTTGTTGAGGGGAGATAGTAGATCATTTGTTGTTACATTGTGGAAAGGCTTATCAGCTGCGGTGCTTTGTCTTTAGAATTTTTGGGATTTCCTGGGTCCCCTCATGTACGGTGTCAGATTTTCTATTTGGTTGGTGGAATTGGTTGGAGAAGCATTCATCTCACATTTGGAATTTGTCTTTAGAATTTTTGGGATTTCCTGGGTCCCTCATGTACGGTGTCAGATTTTCTATTTGGTTTGTGGAATTGGTTGGAGAAGCATTCATCTCACATTTGGAATTTAGTTTCGTTGTGTTTGATGTGGTGTATTTGGAGGGAACGCAATTGGCGGACATTTGAGGATTTGGATAGATCTGATGACCAACTGCTTGCTCTTGTTTCTGGTTCCCTTTTTTATTAGGCTAGGGCTTGGAGACTCACATCTAGTAATTCTCTTCCTTTATTCCTTAACTCTCTTCTTCTTTGTAATTAGTGCTTTTTTATGTTTTGGCTTTTCCATCTTTTTTTGTACTTTTAATATGCTACTTTGCATATAGCAGTTTTTTGAATATACATCTTTCTTACCTATCAAAAAAAAAAGTGCAAAAGTAACTCATACACACCATGTTATGATCCTAGTGTCTCACATAGATTAAATATAAGCTTAATCTTGTGTTTATAAGTTCTTTGGCACCCTCCCCTTGCAAGCCGGTTTTTAAGGGTGAGTTCTACCCATGGGTTCACAACATTTGATATTAGAGCCAACATATCCATCTAGTTTTTTTTTTTTTAAATCTTTACTGCCTTTCTCATTCCAGTAAACCACAACAAAATCCGTCCTCCAAATCAACATCAACCAAAATACTGCTGCCTTCCTCATCTCGCCACCACTCATAACCCCAAGAAAAATATAAAAAATTGCCGCAACATGTTTGACCCATATTCATTAGCACAATCAGCCAACACTTATGAACAAGCCTTCAAGGATCTAAGGCATGTCTTTCAAAACTTGTCTACAGCAGTAAATCGATTGGGCTTCCAAATGAATCGATGCAATCTATCAAAAGAACGACCAACGACTTTGAAGGCAATGTTTTACACATTCAAGCCAACACTATGGAGTCACCAAAATTTCTGATAGAAGTACCGATGACAACAACAAGTGTTGCTTCAGCCTTCGTTCAACAAGAACCTACTAAAGAGCATGAACAGGAGAAGGTTCTACAAGAAAGTGATTCATTAGATGGTGCACATGCTAAAAAGTTTGAGTTTGATGAATGTTTTTATGATCAGCCCTCCATGGTGCATGGCCAACAAGAGCTTACTGAAGTTAGAAAGATTGAGACTACAATGCTTCCTTTGACTCAAGAAAAGACAACCACGATTGCACCAATGCCTATGCACATCGATTTTGTAATTCCCAATAAATTTAATGGTGAGGAATGCAAGAATTTTCTATCCTTGGTGCCCCCGCAGGACATGCTTAAGCCTAACACCAAAGTTCTTATCCTTCAACATTTAGGGCCCATTTAGTAGGACATTTCAAACACCCATTTTCAGTTTTTAAACAACATTAGACATATTTCCACACACTTTTTCACCCACACGTATTTTAAAAAACCACAAACAACACTACTCAAACTCCTCTACCAAACGGGCCCTAGAATTCGAGGTCGAGTTTTCTCCAATCGAGGGAGGAGGACGTGCTCTGACGAAGCATCAATTTCCTATCTAGGAATCTTGAGGACAAGATTCATTTCAAGGGGAAGGGAATGCTATGACCCAATAAATTGTATTTGAATTAGAAGTATTTAAAATTTAGGCTTAGTGATAGATCTACATCTGAATAAGGTAGTAGTAGATTAGTATTGTTATTTTGCTTGTTGTCAAATTGATTCTTGTGTTTTAGGATAGGATTAGTTCTTATATTTTAGGATTTTTTAATGAGGTTATCTTATACTTGGCTATTTATGTACGTTAAATGCATTAATGAGAATTAAGCAAAAAATTAATCCAAAAATGTCTATTTCTTCTCTCAAGTTCAGGAGGCTAGTCTCCTCGAATTGACAAATCTATCTTTCAATTATCTTGACAAATCTATCTTTCAATTATCTTGGTTCACAACACACCACACATAAGATGCACCCAAGATTCCCTTATAACTTAATGCACAACCCTAGGAAACTTCAAGCCCCTAATGGTCAATTGAGACATCTAATTTTAGCTTCACTTAAAGGCAAATTAAAGCAATAGAACCCAAATCCTAAGTTTGTAAATTCTTCAATTACCTGACAAATGTAGCAATTGAGAAATAGCTATCTGAGCATCACCAGTGCCAGGGGGCATATCCACCACGAGAATATCAAGTTTTCCCCAGGTCACATCCCTGACCATTTTTCCAAGAGCATTCCCTACCTGCAAGAATTCAAGTTAACCCATCTAAAACATTAGCAATCTGTTTGAACAGGCGTATCACATGTGAACTTTTTCTGTCTATCTTTACAGAACTAATGGGATGTTTAAACCCAACCACAATGCGGTTAACTGCCACAAATTGAAGTATGAAGATTCCACCTTTTAAGGGCAAATCATGTGGAAGTAAAATTTAATTTGCTGTAATGAAATACACAAGATATTTTTAATCAACAGATATAACAACACATCAAAATTGGTTGGCTTACATTTCAATTACATCTGACATACTTCTGTGACAATTGAGACAACCATATAGATGGTTTAAATTACATCCAAAAACTACAGTCCAATAATATCATAATCATGTAAAAATTATTAGTCCATCTTTTAAATAGATATCCTTAGGGATTAGCCTATATAAATTTTTGAAGCATTATGTGTCTTGAAGCAGAAAGTTTGCAGTGAGCTTGAAGAATATTGATTACAGAAAGAAAGAAAACATACTAGTAAAAAGAGTCATTTTATTCAATTTAAAAATGCCTTTATCCTAAGCAAGCATTGGGAAAGGGGGAGGCGGGAGGTGGTGGTTGGGGCGGGGGGGCGGGGGGGGAGGATAGAGTCCTTTACATGGCACAAACTACATAAACCTTGGGATTCATTTCAAATAATAATAATTTCAATAAATGTTACATTGCCATCCAGTGATTTTGAACCAATGAACCCCTAACTTCCCATTCCCTGATAAGAGAATGAGCAGAATTTCATGCATGTCAGGGAAAACAACAAATTGTAAATGCAAATATGATTAAAACAATTGAATCAATTGCATATGCTTGGAAGATTAACAAAATAAAATATCAATTAAGTTACATACCAAAATTTTACATCCCCTTGTGTGTGTGTATATATATAATTATATATATGTGTGTGCTATCCATGATCTTTTCATTTTTATTTGATTGGCAAGGGTGCCCCATCAAAATAAATATCATACATACAAGACCATTGACATTTGAAAGATAAAAAAGGGGTTAAAACAAATGCATTTTCAAGCAAGCACTGATAACAAGGCAGACATACCATGGGACCTCTCCACACAAAGGCAGCATCTGTCTCCACAAGCAACCCCATTGACATACACTTGACTCCGTAGTTCTCAATTGGAACCATTTTTTTATCTACCAGAGAAAGATAAAATATAATGAAATATCTCTAGATTAATAATTAAGAAGAAGGCCATCAAAAGGTATCGATTTGTATTCAGGCTAGAGCTTACCAAAATAAATCTACACGCACGCACCCACCTTCATACTTGCAAAATTTCAAGGTAATTAGAGATCAATATCTATCTATCTATCTATCCATCTATCTATAAGATGTTTAAATTTCAAGTTTTTAGTATTTTATAATTGTGCATAAAAGATGAGCTGTGGACCTAGACTTCCTGATTTCCATCCCCAATAGGTGTTCCCTTGGATTACCAAATACACAGTCTTGGCACTTGGGGTTGTGTATTCATGACTTACTCTACTCTCTAGGAATGGCTCTAAAGAGCCTTGTCTTGGTGAGGTTCTGGGTCCGTTTGGTTGAACGAGTGAAAAAGTGGGAGGATAGAAAATTATGAGATAGTGGAAAATTGAGAGGATAGAAAATATTTTAATTTCCTTCCTTTTTTGTTTGGTTGGGAGTAGAAAAGTGAAGGGATGGAAAAAATGTGTTTGTATAAATTTACTCATATACCCTTGTTAAAAAGTGATACCCTATTAAAACAAAAAAAAACAAAAAAAAAAAAAGACAAAAAAAGGAATCACCCAAATTTATTAGGAAATAAAAATCATATCCAGAAAAAAAATCACGTCCAAAGAAAAAAAAAATCACAAAAAAAAAAAAAAAAAAAGAGTAGCAAAGCTTGCCCAGGAAATCAAAAAAAAGAAGAAGAAGAAGAAGAAGGGAGAGGCAATGTACAGACCAGACCAGAAAAAAGAAAAAAAGAAAAAAGACCAATGGATTGGACAAGCCCATGTGCAAGTGCACATGGGCATTTTTGTCATTTATCTATGAAGATCCTTTCCTCCCACTCAGTTTTCTCTCCATTTTGGAGAGAAAATATTTTGGTGGGCCCAGAGAGAAAACTCCTAGGCCCCACCAATTTTTTTCCCTCCCCTCCCTCCAACCAAACATCCACCAAAAAAGTTTTCCTTCCCATTTTCTCTCCAAAGCTTTCCATCCACCCTATTTCACCTCCAAACAAACACACCCTCCAAGTCATAAAAAAAGGGGGGGAAAAAATGTAGTAAAAAGGCATAAAATGTAAGCATACACCTAATCAAAGATTCAAAGTTAATTTGTAAACGAACAACTGAGGACTTTCCACAAAACTGAAATTTTAGACTGCTTTGTAATAACCAATTTAGCAAAAACATGAACTAACAAGATTGTAAATTTGAAAAATGTATAGATCACATACAATTAAAAATTTTGAAGTAACTCAACCAACAACTTTTTTGTATTCTTAACCTGTTTCAATGGCGTTGGTTAGTTGATATGTGGTTTCTTCTCATAGCACATTCCAAAAACCAACCAAAAAATAAAGAAGCAGCTAATTCTACAGCACCTTAGGTGATGTTAAGTTAAAGAAATACCTTCAGTCACCTCTGGCTTACTATTGATCTTCATCATGATAGGAACATTTGGTCCATACACATCAGCATCAAGCAAACCAACTTTCAGTTGGCACTTGGTAGCAAGTGCAACAGCCAAGTTAACTGCAATCCCAGCAGCATGCATAAGCCGAAAAATAACAGTAGAAACAGTTAAAAAATATTGGTAGGTGCCTTATCTAGTTCAAAGACAAGGCCATTATTAAAACCATTATATCATATATAAATTTTCAACCCTGGGCTACACAACCAGGGTAGCCCTTTCTCTCGCTTAAATCCCCCATCCCTATGGTGAGCAGGATTCAATTATATCACCAATTAGTCTAATTGGCACCCACATCATTGGCATATATTTTAGTCTAGCCTACTACAAGGTTAACTTAGATGTCTAATGAAAAAATATAGAGAGGTTGGTAAATATCTTCATATGGTTTTTTATTAACCTAGACGAAGCATGTGGTAGGATCCCTAGAGAGGTTATTTAGTGGGTTTTAGAAAGGAAATGAGTTCCTATAAAACATACTAAGTTGATTAAGGAAATGTATGACAAGAGATATAATTATTGTGATAACAAGTGGAGACATCATAAGTGAGTTTCCTATTAGAATAGGTTTGCATCAGGGATAAGCATCGAGTCCATATATCTTTATACTAGTGATGGATGAGCTTAATAAGTCGATTCAAGAGGAAGTTCCATGGTTGTATACTTTTTGCAAATGATGTGGTTTTAGTGGATAAAACTAAACATGGGGTTAATGCCAAGTTAGAAATTTGGCAAGACATTTTAAAATCTAAAGGCTTTCGGTTAAGTAAACTAAAATAAAGTACATGGAATTCAAGTTTAGTAACAGTTAAAACAAAAATAAATGGATTGTAAGATTTGATGGTCAAGAGATACCACAGAGAGAGAGAGCTTTTGATCAATAATTCATAAAGATAAAGAGATTAAAGTGGATGCAAATCACAAGACAAGAGCAGGGTGGATGGATGAAGTTAAGACGCACATAAAAAATATTGGTTGATTGTATAATACCTATAAACTCAAAGATTTTTTTTAAATTTTTTAATAAGAGTACTATAAGACTAGACATGCTTTATGGAACTGAATGTTAGGAATCATCATATTCATAGATAGAGGGTGGTTGAAATGAGAATGTTAAGATGGATAAATGGAAATATAAGATATGATAGGTTTTGAACAAGGAAATTCGCTTAAAAATTGGGGTGACCCTTATTGCTGAAAAGATGAGAGAAATTCGCTTTAGATAGCCTGGTCATATTTGGAGTAGAGCGATTAATGCACCAATGAAAAAAAGTGAGTTAATTCAAGATTATTTTTTTTTTTTAATGGAGTTAATTCAAGTGGAATAAAAATAATATTAATAGAAGTAATAAAAAATGAAATGTTAATTAAGGAAGTAACAAAAGGTATGACTATAGACACAATAAAATGGGAGAAAAATACATGTGCCCACCATGACTCCCTGAATAATCTATTGAGGATCAAAGGCCGACCCAAAATTTTTGGGGTTTGAATGAGGCTTGTTGTTGTATGCTACTGGAAGTCTCTGCTTTTTCCTAAAATGTGAATATAAAGTAACTACAGAGACGGCTACTACAACACTATGATTAATGACTCATGAAAAATCCACAGACCTTAACCCTTTCAGAATCAAAACTAATGTAGTAATCTCAGCGAAGGCCTGAAAACTTTACAAATTTAGATTAAGCCCAAAAGCCAAAAACCGTTTGATTAGGCGAAAATTCATTAATTCGCCCCAAACCCCAAAAATAAATTCAAATTCAAATTCAAATTTAATTTGAGAAATGTAAATAAATCTAAACATTAACATCTATACAAAAACCCAAAATCTTGTTTTTGTTTTTGTTCGAGAAGAAGAAGGAAATACCTGCAGTGGTGGACTTGCCCACACCGCCTTTACCAGAAGCAACCGCTATAGCATGCTTAATCCCTTCAGCCTTCTTTATGCTTGAATAACCTCTAACACCACCAACCCTCTACAAAAACAAAATAGAATATGCCCATTCCCATTCCCATTACATTCCTTTAAACAACAGTAACAAAAGCCTTTTCAAAAGTTTCATATGACTTACAGTGAAAGAGCTTAAAAATCCCTTCATGAATTCCTTCCTTCCTTCCTTCCTTCAAACCCAAAATGAAGATTATGGAAATCCCTTCGGCTGTGTTTGGATGGCAACATTTGGATTTGGATTTGGATTTGAAATCCATTGATTTAAAATGCCTTGATTTAAAATCCCTTAATTTTGAAATTCTTTGTTTGGATCTTTTTCAACAATGAAGAATTTGAAATTCATCATTTAAAATTTCATTGTTTGGATACATAAATTTGGATTTGGATTTGGATTTGGATTTAGATTTAAGATCAATAAAATATATTTTTTAATTATTATTTTTCTTAATCATTCTACATTTTAATTTTAAATACATGAGGTAATATTAATAATCCAATTAACAAGATGATGATTAGAAATTATAGAAATAATTGGCCTAACATTAATCACAATTCCAGAACAACAAAAAATTGATCAAACTATAAAAAAGTATAGCTTTCACACACACACACACACACGGTATGTTGATATAAGAATGCCCAGATTCAAGAACCCATTCATCTATGCTGTAACAAGTCCAAAAATTTGAAAATATGATACCAATCACAACAACAAACAAACCCCATTTCCAAAATTCAAGAACCCATCAATCTCAGCAGTAATAAAAACCAAAACTTGGTAACTAAATATGATACCAACAACAAAAAAAAATACAGACTCCATTTCCAAAAACCAATATTCTGATCAAAGAATCATAGATCAACCATTTTAACTAACACACATAACTGAGTGATCCAAATCCACATTTTAACATATATATATAAAGGAAAATAAAGAACAACCCATCAAAGCAAAGTCTGATATATACCAGAAGCAAACCCTCTGTGGAACGCTGAGATCCTGAGGTATGAGGCAGCCATTGAAGCCCACAACAACCTTGAAGACATGTTGGAAACTTTAAACCCAAAAAAAAAAAAATACTGCCCTTTCTATTTCTCTCTCCCTCAACACACAAAACACACTACACAAATATTTGTTTCTCTTATAAATTCTAATAAATTAGGTGGGGTTTGGAGAGTTGGTGGGGGTGTTCCAAACTTCCAATCAGTATATTTTTAAGCCACCAGCAAGAAGAACTTTGGAGCCAGTTGAGAATTTTGGGTAGTTTAGAATGTTCTATAAGGTAGGGGAGACCATCACCCTCAATATGTAAGGCTCTCTTCAATTCTGAATCAGAACATCCTTTGCCTACAGAACAACTTTTGCTTAGGCATTGGGTTAATGTTGATGTTGGTGCATCGCAAGATGGTAGTATATCACTTAATTTAATGGAATAGATTATATAAGAGGAAATGCCCTTGTACACAGAGACACAAACGTACAGAGGCTTGTTAAGATCTACTCCTAATGATGGCAATCACAAAAGAGAGCTAATACTAAGACATAGTTACTGTCCTACTAAAAGGACACGGGCAAGGTGGAACAAGCACTTCAACAACACCCTCAAGCATTTGTGTTACTCTTCTCATGCATAAAGATGTTGTAGTTTACCACTTCACTTCACGTTACACACACAATGAGTCTTGAAAAAAATGAACCAAAAGCTTATAACAATTCACATGCTCTATTTATGTATATCTACAGTTCATAGAAGCATTTCATCAAACACATAATTTGCATTACAAACCCACAAACGAAAATAAAAATAGAAAATAAAGACAAACTTAAAACAAACCATTGAAAATACTATGAAACAAAACCCACAAACAAATCAAACGAATCCCAAACAAAATCCACACTCAAATCAAAGGAAACCCAAACAAACCCATAAAAAAAATAAATAAAAAAATAAAAAAATAAAACCCACAGAAAACGCCAGAGCCTTTATGATTCAGATTTAGTAGAATGAGAGAAATAGAGAGGATAAAGAGGAGGAAAAGTGTAGAGAGAGACAAACCTTGCTGCGAGAAAGAGCAAGAAGAAAAGCTTGGCAGAGAGAGCGTGACAGAGAGTAGCCGATGAGGAGAGCACGAGCGTGAGGGCTGGGCGAGGGATTTCTAAATTCCTGGGTTTGGAGGGTATTTCAAATCCATGGATTTGGACCCTGAAATCCAAGATGGATTTGGGTCAAATCCAAATCCAATTCTTTTAAGTTATCCAGACAAAGGATTTGGGTTTGGCTCTCTCCAATCCAAATTCAAATTTAAATTTATGTCATCCAAACGTACCATTCATGAATTTTTTTTTCATTTTTATATGTTGGAACTCCGAGAAATGCCAATGGCTGGAATTTCGCTGTCCCAGGTGTTTTTGTTATAGTCTAACTGGGCCTCTTTCGGCGACCCAAAAAGATAAAAACCCAAAGCTTTGATTTTTTTTTTTTCTTTTTGGGGCCAAAGTTTATATTAGAGCATTCCACATTGGGCTCTTCCAACAGGCTTTTTCGCTGAATCCACCAACCTTAATAAAATAGAAAGTGGCATGGCCTATGTTCATTAAAAAAATCTAAAGCAACATGGAACGCTCTCGCTCTCTCTCACGCGATGAAGAAGATGAGCTGGTTCGGAGTAACAAGAAAGTCAAAGACTCGCACCATGCAAATGAAGATAACAGCCCAGTCCGGGCTGGGGTTTTTGCCTACCCCTCTAAACTCTCCTTTAGGGATAAGCTAGTTGGGGAAATACCGAGAGCATACTCCCAAGCTTTCGATTTCTCAGAGTATATGGATGCGGAATCGGACTCGGATGATGAAATGGAGGAAATTAAGGAGGGGATTGCTTCGGTCAGCCTGTCCAAAGAGACCAAACAACGTATTAGAGCCTGGAAAGCACGGACGCGGCGCCAGAGGCGCTGCACCAGCGTCGGACGCGACCTGACACTGCGACGCGCGTCGGATGCCGCTGACAGCGCGTCTGTGCCGCGTCGGGCCACGTGGCAAAGCCGACGCGCATCGACGCAGTTCGATTCGGCCCGATTCGGGCCGTATCGGCCATATCGGCCGAAACGGCCGGTTCAGGCCGAAATTTAAAAAAAAAAAAAAAAAGGTGTAGAACGCACCGTTTTACTTACCCTAAAACCTAAAACTCCCTCACTTCATCACACTTCGTCCAGAGACTCCAAAACAGCCTCCTCACTCCAACTCCATCGCTCTTTCTCTCTTCTCTATGCTGTCTAGGCTGTGCTTCACTGAACCAACCACTCAGTCCTGCATTCCAGCCACTCTAGAGTCTACACACAGCCACTCAACCACACAACCATTTAAACTTCAGCTCTCTCTCACACATTCTCAACTCAGGTACCGTATTTAATCTTAGACTTTAGTTTGATTTTTGATTTGTTAGTTAATAGTTATTATTCGTAGGTTAAATTTTTTTGGTTATTATTTGTTAGTTAATAGTTTGATTTGTGATTTGTTAGTTAGTTTGATTTGTGTTATGTGAACTTGGGTTTGATTTATTATTAATTTATTTAGTTAATAGTTATTATTTGTAGGTTAAATTTGTTAGTTATTATATGTTAGTTAATAGTTTGATTTGTGATTTGTTAGTTAGTTTGATTTGTGATTTGTGATTTGTAATTTGTGTTCTGTGAAGTGTGAACTTGGGTTTGATTTATTATTAATTTATTTAGTTAATAGTTATTATTTGTAGGTTAAATTGAATCTATTAAATTTGCAATGGACAAAGTTGCTAGCACAGAAACTTCACCTTCATCTAATCAAGAAGTGCCAAATGATGAATCTCCTCTTTGGCAGTATGTGACTAAAATAGAAAAACCACATGGTACTTTTGTTAAATCAGGTGGAAACACACAGTTTAAGTGTAACTATTGTGGTTTAGTTTATATAGGATCCTATTCTAGGGTTAAGGCTCATTTATTAAAAATTACTGGCAAAGGAATTAGAGCATGCCCTAAGGTGACATTGAGCCATGGGCTGGAAATGCAGCGAATGCATGACGAAATTGAGAATGATAAGTTAGAGGGGGAACGGAGAAGTCAAATTCCCTTACCCCCACCTCCCCCAGGCCGTGGGCCTGCACCTATTTCCCCATTTCGAAGACATGAAGGGAGTGATAGTACAAATTCGGGTGATAATAAGAGGAGAAAGGTGATGAATTCTACTTTGGAGAAAGCATTTCAAAATAATGCTAGACATGATTTGGATAGTAGAATTGCTAGGATGTTTTACACCGGTGGGCTTTCCTTTCACTTTGCAAGAAACCCATACTATCTTAGTTCCTATGCATATGCTACTACCCATAACATTCCGAGTTATATTCCTCCTGGATACAATGCCTTGAGAACAACACTTTTGCAAAAAGAAAGAGTTCATGTTGAAAGACTTTTAAAACCAATTAAGGACTCTTGGCTTGAAAATGGTGTAAGTATAGTTTCTGATGGATGGTCAGATCCACAAAGGAGGCCTTTTATTAATATTATGGCTGTATCAGATGGGGGTCCAGTGTTTATAAAGGCAATTGATAGGCCAAATGAGTTCAAAGATAAACATTATATTGCTGGGGTATTGAAGGATGCTATAAAAGAGATTGGACATGAAAAAGTTGTCCAAGTCATCACTGATAATGCTAGTGTGATGAAGTCTGCTGGAGCTCTTATTGAAGGTGAGTGTTCTAAAATATTTTGGACACCCTGTGTTGTCCACATTCTCAATCTAGCTTTGAAGAATATTTGTGCAGCAAAAAATACTGAAAAAAATGAAGTTACATATGAGGAATGTAGTTGGATTACACGTATTGCTGATGATGCATCCTTCATACATGTTTTTATCATGAACCATTCAATGAGATTGGCAATGTTTAATGAATTTTGTCCATTAAAATTGCTCCAAGTTGCTGATACTAGATTTGTTTCAGTTGTTGTAATGCTGAAAATGTTGAAGTTGATAAAAAGATGCCTTCAAGCCATGGCTATTAGTGACCAATGGGCTTCTTATAGGAGGATGATGTTGGAAAAGCTTAAAAGGTGAAAGATATGATTCTAAGTGATCTTTGGTGGGATAATATTGATTATATCCTTGAATTCATAGCACCTATTTATGATATGCTACGAATGGCCGACACAGATAAGCCTTGTCTTCATCTTGTGTATGAGATGTGGGATTCAATGATAGAGAAGGTGAAGGTAGTAATATATCGGCATGAAGTCTTGGAAGATGATCAGTATAACTCATTTTGGGGTGTGGTGTATGATATACTCATTGATCGATGGACTAAAAATTGTACGCCACTACATTGCTTGGCTTATTCCTTAAATCCTAAGTAAGTACATTTATTTTCTATTTTCCTTAGTTCACCCTTCTAGTAAAACCCACATTTCATCTATATTTGTTTTTTAATCTTTAACTAGGTATTACTCCATTGAATGACTTTCGAAGAATCCAAAACGCATCCCTCCACATCGGGATCATGAAATTTCTATGGAAAGGAGCAAGTGTTTGGATCGATACTTTCAAGATGAGAGTGAATTAAAGCCGGTGGTGAAGTCTGAGTTTGCTACATTTTCAGGAGGGATGTTTCCTTCACCAGAAGCCTTGACAGATAGGTGGACCTTACAACCTTTGATTTGATGGCAATACCATGGCTCTGCATTTCCAACTCTTCAAACCCTTGCCCTTAAACTTCTTGGACAACCTTGTTCATCCTCATGCGCTGAGAGGAATTGGAGCACATACAAATTTATTCATTCCTTAAAAAGAAACAAAATGACTCCTGCACGCGCTGAGGATTTGGTATATGTAAGGCGTAATGAGGAGTACGTACATACAGCAACAAAGATGTAGGATATTGCTGGAGACTCTTGAAATGAGAGCGACATACATGGAGGAGCAGGAATTCTTGAGAATGCAGCCCTTACACTCGATGAGCCAGAGTTGGAGGCTGTGGTTATTGGGAATGCTAGCACTAGTGCTACTACTAGTGAAAGTGAAGTTCGAAGTGAAGCAATTGATATTGAGGATGATGATGTTGGTTTTTGATTGTTTTGTTGATTATCTTTTATTTTGTTTTAGTTTCAAACTTGTGAGTTGTATTCTAATTTTCGAATATCATGGAATGTTTTAGACTTTTAGTTTCAATTTTGTGGGTTGTATTTAATTTATGAACATCATGTTTTAGTTATTAAATTTGGTATATGCTTATATAATGTGAAAAAGTATGGTATATGTTTATATAATGTGAAAAAGTATGCTTAGCAATATATTAAAAATATAAATAAAAATATTTTTAATAATTTTTTAATTGCCGAGTCCCGCCGCACCCGTACCCACCTTTTTCAAAAATTGCTGAGTCCCGCACCCGCACTCGCACCCGAGTCCCGAAACGCACCCGTGCTTCTTAGATTAGAGCCCCTTGGTCCAAGGCGCTCATCGTGAAAGCTTTTGGTAGAATAGTGGGGTATAAATTCCTACATTCAAGACTAAGGGTAGCAGGTTTTATCTATATTCATAAACCTGCCCATTGCTCACCTTATTTGGATAAGTCTTGACCCAACCCATTTGAGTATTTGAGTTAAATAGATAAAGACTCATTTGGTTATTTAATTAGGTGGGTCTAAATGGATAAATCTATTAATACCCACTAAGCCCATCTAAAATTCAAAATTAAATAAACCCACTAATACCCACTAAACCTTTTAAAATCTAAAACTTAAATAAACAGCTCTAGATTTCTAAGCCCAAGAATTTGTCCCTCAGTCTCACTCTCCCTCAGATTTTCTTAGTAGCCAAACACTTTCCAAAAAGTGTTTCACTAAAAACCCCAGGAATCACTTCGAGACCGAAGCGATTCACTCAAAACCCCAGATTCCTTTAGCTGCCTTCCTACCGTAAATCAAAAAACACAATTTCAAAAACGACAAAACCCTAACGACGGAGTGGAGGTTGTGGAGGTGTTGGCGCATGAAGGAGTCTTCTTTGAGGAACAAGTGGAGAGGTTTGTTGCTCTAGTGAGGTTGTGCAGCGATGAACAGCGCTTCCAAGAGTCGATTGGCGCCGAGCCTGATATCGGCGATGAGATGTGCAGCGTGGCTGAGTCTGTCCATTGCTTTAGCCACCTGTTTCGGCGGCGCCTCCTCGGACGGAGCTAGTGGGTGTCGTCACTGTGTCCTCTGCCTGAGGTGGTGGTTGTTGTTGTTGCTGCTGATAGTGATGTTGTTGAGGTTGAGTCTATGGCTATAGTTGTTGTTGTTGTAGTCGCATTTTTGCCTTTTTGGAATTTGGCGATTGAAAGTGTGTGTCAAGTGTGTGACTGTTTCTGTGACTCACCCTTTCTCAGCTAGTTGAGCTTTTGGATAATTGCAAGTTGATTACATTGATAAATATTTACAAAGTTGTTTGATTAACTAGGTATTTGTTTGGGTGAGGAGAAGTTCTGTTTGGTTTGTGAGAAAGTTTGGGAAAATAAATGAAAATGGAGTGGTTGATATTGTTATAAAGCTAAAAGATTTTAATCCGATTTTCAAGGGTCCTGTTTGGTTTATGAGAAATTTTGTAGTTGCTAACTTAATGGGAAAATCTAGTAACAAGTTATTTATTTATTTGGATTATATTGGGTTAAATGGGCAGGTTACTAATTAAATGGATTGGGTGGGTAATGGATAATTAATTTATATATAAACGGGTCATAAATGGATAAATGGGCAATTACACATCCAACCATTTATGACCCAACTCATTTATGACCCAACCTACCCATTTGCCACCCCTACTCAAAACTAATGAATCTTTGGAAGCCTTCAGGGAGAGTAAACATGGTTGATCTAGGTAGAGACTTTTTCTTAATGAGATTCTCAATCCTTGAAGACCTGGAGATGGTGCTCAGGAAAGGGCCTTGGTTCATAGGGGCCAAAATTGGGAATTAAGCCCATTTTCCAAACAATATAATTAGTAGGCACGACTTCAAAACTATATATTTTACTAACATCTCGAGTCTCAAAGACTCGATTTTGGCCTATAAATCGAGTCTCAAAGACTCGATTTTCATGGTCTGATCATGTCTGATGTGACATTTTTTCCACCTGGCATCCACTTGAAAATCGAGTATCTAAGACTCGATTTATAAGACAAAAAAAAAAAATTTAAGTCTAAGTGTTTCCAAGCCATTCTCAGAAATACAAAAAAAAAAAAAAAAAAAAAAAAAATTTAAGAGTTCCCAGAAACACAACAATCCCAGCATTCCTGATCTCTCCTACAAAAAGAGAAATTACAATAGAATTTGTTTCATTCTTCTGAAACAAATTTGATTCATCAAAAACACAGTTTGATTTGATCATCTGGTTCAATCAAAAATGGCTTTCAGCACTAGGAGATGAGGAAGGAGCTGGGCCCACTCACTCCTCCCATTCTCATCAAACAACCCCAAATCCAAGCTCACCTGCAAGCGATTCTCCCTCAAAGACATCATCTTCGCAAACTTCTTCACCATCGGGCTCATCGTCTCCCTCATCTTTTTCCTCCTCGTGATCCTCCGGTACGGCGTTTCGAGACCTATCTCTTCCCACTTCAATAAATCCACAGCGGCAAATCTACGGCGAGCAAAACCATGGATCAGCAACCACTACCGCCTTGATCCATCACCACCACCACCTACATGCAGTCTGCAAACCCAGATTAAAAAAAAAAAAAGTATTGCAGATTCGGTAAGAGAGGAGAGAGGGGGAAAACGGTGAAAAGGAAAGAAAAGAGAGCAAACCCAGATTTTTAAAACATAAAACATTTTACTTGATTTGTAAAGGGTAAATCGAGTCTTAGAGACTTGATTTCCAAGTAGACACCGCCCAAAAAAAGGCCACATCAGACCATCGAAATCGAGTATTTGAGACTCGATTTATAGGCCAAAATCGATTTTTTAAGACTTGAGATGTTAGTAAAATATATAGTTTTGAAACCGTGCCTACTAATTATATTGTTTGAAAAATGGGCTTAATTTCCAATTTTGGCCGTTCATAGGCGAGTACTTCCTGTCCATCAAAAGATGGTAGGGACAGACTCACTAAGGGGCAGGGGGGCCATGACCCCCCTTCAAATTAGCTATTTTATTTGCATGCCCATATTTTACAGTTTATAGTTGGCCCCCTCAAATTTTTGAATTGGTCATAATAGCCCAAAAGAAACTAATCACTTAACCCTTTCTTTGGACCCATGACCCCTCCATAGTCCAAATACAACACAACAAAAAATTCACAAATCACCAATATCATAATTCAATAACTCATAAACAAAAAAATCTCATAGAAAAAAAAAATCCCCTTAAGGGGGTGACAATAATTTATATAACTTTTTAATTGATTTATAAATTATGGAAAAGTCAATTACAATATTTAAATTTTTTTCAAAAGATAAAATGCAAAATTCTTTTAAAAGCCAATATTGATGATGTAGCATTGCCAATTCTTAATATTAATATCCCAATTTTTTAAAATTCTCAAACAAAATTTTGAAAACTTCATTAGTGTGATTTTTAGTTGCATCCAAAAGTATGAGTTTATCATATTGGTGAGTTGGTCAATGTGATAAAATCAACATATTAATTCCAATTATCCAAAATTTGGAGATCCGAAGTCCTCTTCTTTTTTTATTCTTCTTCGAAAAAGTTAGAATATCATATTGTAACTTTCAACTTTTTTGGTTCATATTATTTCCTTCTTGACTTACATATTTATGGTAATAAAGTGCAATTGTTTTGTCTACCATGATTTTTTTTTAATAAACCATGTCACTTGAAATTTTTTTAGTTCATGCTTTGGCACCCCCTAGGTTCAAATCCTGGTTCCATCCCTAGAAGATGGGAAGCAACTGAAGCTCATGTTTCGTCTGTGGCAATTTGGGTCCGGCTTAACGAGCTACCGATCGAATATTATGATGCATCAGTTCTCAGGCAGATTGGTCAAGCTCTAGGTGAGGTGTTAAGGATAGACACACACACAACTATGGAAGCTAGGGGAAGATATGCCCGTATTTGTGTTCAAGTGGACATTTCCAAGCTGCTCACTACAACGGTGCGAATTGGGTAGCGTTGCCAAACAACTATCTACAAGGGGGTGAGTAAGCTTTGCTTCTCCTGTGGCTACCTTGGACACCGGAAGGAAGCATGCCAATACACGGTTAGGCCTCCTTCTCTGCCACCTAAAGATTCTCTAGAACTACATGACACCAACTAGGTGGTCCAATCACCATCTTCTCCTTCAACGCGATCCGAGGAACGTGGCAAGTTAGAGATAGAGTCAAATGAGGCAACTTTTGGCCCTTAGATGATTGTTACGCAAAAAAAAGAAAGACTTCAGAGTGCCAAAGAAAGACTTCAGCCCAAACTCTTAGGCCTTTAATGTGGAAGCCAGCCTACTTGTATCCACAGGCTCGGTCCCAGGACATGGTAACCATAATCACCACTTACCTAAACCCGTAGGTAAATTCCACAAAGGTACATCCAAAACAAAACCTTTTGCCGCGCCAGTCAAGGGCAAGAAAGACTATGCATGTGCAAGGGCCTCATCTCTTTCTCCAAGTCTAGCTGCTACATCAAAAGGGAGCAGCTCTTCTAAGATTGATTGGTTAGCTAACATTTCTAAGCTCCAACCCGTTCCTAATGGTGATTTCAAGTTCTACAGCCCAACAAGAAATGAAGTGGGCGACCAACGTCAACGGATTGATTGTGGAAATTCCAAGGGTAATCATCGACGAGATCAGAGCCCAACCTACCCACTCCATGGGACGGTTCAACTCTAAGCTACGCAAGGCATGGAGATTAATATTCTCATTGACTCCGGTGAGTGCAGAATAGGGATTTCTTCACCTCACGGCACCGGAATGGGGAATGATGACCGATCCTTGGTGGAAGTTCATGGCAAACACCCCGGGTCTAGAGGAAATGAGGAATTTGATATGGAGCTCCATTCCTCAGCTCTTACCGACCCTGTTGCTAGGCGAAGTGTTTCCGAAGGAAAGCTTGACTGCAAGGAGAATGATGGAGGACCAAGCCATTGCGACAACCTTTATGGGCAACCAACATGCAATCAAGTTACTGCAAGTTTTTCAACCCATAATAGAGTTCATCATCCACTCGTTTGCCACAGAGAAAATGTTAGATGTTCTGGAACATTGTGTGACGTTGATGCCGGGTAGAGGCCAGATAGAGGAGATGGTGAGGAAGACTGGATGGAATCTAATGGAGGAAGTGAAGTATCTCCCTCCATTTGATGAGTGTTCGACCCTAAACCATTATCCAGTCATGAATATTATTACCTGGAATTATAGGGGTGCTTTAAAGCCCTATTTTCAGAACCGTGTGAGGGATTTGGTTCATAACCATGACCCAGCCATTATGATAATTATGGAAACTCGCATTGGGGGAGACAGAGCCAGAGATATCACTGATAGGCTGCCTTTCAATGGAGCAATTCATACAGACATGATTGGGTTTGCGGGCGGCCTTTGGATTTTATGGAACTTGGACAAAGTACATATCACTCAATTGGCCATGTCGGAACAGGAAATTCACATCTTGGTGAAGGTAACTGTGGGTACCCAAAATAAGGCTGTTGGCCTTAACCTCTTCTTGGGCTCACAATCTATTTGTTTAGTGGGCTTTTAGGTTTCCTCTTATGGGTGGTCCTAGGCTTAACAGGGCCTAATACACTTCTGTTTCCTCAAATCTTTCTCTCTTCCTCACAGAGTTGCTCCTTTACTCTCTTTGAGTGCTAGCTCTTTTCTCTTAGTATTCTTCCTAGAATTGCCAACCCCCTATCCTCATTCTTTTCTCCTATTTATAGGCTAGTACAAGTGGAGGTGCCATGATTACTTCTCCTTGATAATGCGAATGGGGGTCCAATTCCATCATCTTTAGGTGGATGTTTAGGTGGGCGAGGCGGTAGTGGCATTGGAAGTGATTCCCACCTTCGAAGCTTGCTCGGCGGCGATATTACCTAAGGCAATACCGGGAATCGAGATATTGTTTTGCCGAGCAACCGGACACTCGACCAAGTCGAGATTGATTGGGAGTGGCTCACTTTTGATGTTCAAGGTGAAGTGGTCCTGTTATGTTTATTGGGCCCACATTGGGTCTCAAGAGAAGTCTGGATCAAGGTCATAAGTCCGGTGAGGAGAGGGCCATGTGTTGTATTTCGAGGTCAGGGCACAAGGCCCAATAGACTTGAGGCCCTGTCCCGTATAATGCTACAAGTCCAGAGTCCACGGCCTAATGACCCTGGGGCTAATCCCCGTATAGTAACATCTTCAAATTTTGAATTTATTTGCATTGCCATATATGCTAATCCTAGTTTCCATGAGAGATGTATATTGTGGAATAATTTAAAAAATGCTACTAAACTTCATAATATACCTTGGATTATTGTTGGAGACTTTAATGAGGTTCTTACAGAAGAAGACAAATTTGGAGGAAGAATGATCAGTGCTAATAGATCACTTATCTTCAAAGAATGTCTTGATTTTTGTAATATGGTGGATTTGGGGTTTAATGGACCTCAGTTTACTTAGATGAACCGGAGGGAAATTTCTGATCTTGTCCAGGAAAGAATTGATCGATTTTTTGCCAATCCTAATTGGTGCACAGCCTATCCGAATGCTAAAGTGACCCATCTCACTCGCTGCTTCTCAAATCACTGCCTTGTGCTATTGGAGTCAAATCTGAGCAATGGGGCTCACCTCCCCAAACTCTTCATCTTTCACAATTTCTGGTTGGCTGAATTGTCCTTTTCGGGCGTAGTCTTAGAAGCTTGGAGCCAATCCTTGTCCTTGCAAGAAGCCATAGACAAATTTGCAAAAAGAGCTACAGACTGGAATAAGACTCACTTCAGAAATATTTTTGGAAAGAAAAGGAGAATCCTGGCTCGTCTTAGTGACATTTAAAGGGCCATGGCCAATAGTCCTTCTCACTCCCTAGTGGTTTTAGAACAAGAATTACAAAAGGAGTTAGAGAACATTCTAAATTAGGAAGAAGAGCTTTGGGTGCAAAATCCAACATTACTCGTCTAGTGAAGGGTGATAGAAACACTGCCTTTCACCATATGACTACTATTGTTAGGAGACGACGCAATCGAATCTCCTACATAAAGAATGAGATGGGAGAGTGGATCCAAAGCGAAGGTGGAGCAATGGAATATATAAGAGGGGGCTTTGCAAAACTTTTTACTTCTAGTTTGACATACTCCCTCCTTTCTCCAGCCCAGCCATCAAGATGGCAAGCTACCCTCTCTGAGGACAAATGCCTTAGCCTTAGCACCTCGGTTGCTGATGAAGAAATTAAGCAAGGTCTTTAGTCCCTTAAGGCGTTCAAGGCTCCGGGTCCAGATGGACTACATGCTAGATTCTTTCAACGGTTTTGGATGATAGTTGGGGATTCTATCAAAAAAGAGGTATAACAGATTTTCAATAAGAACAAAGTTTCTGAATATCTTAATAGAACTAATATTGCTCTGATTCCTAAGATTACTGGACCAGAAACTACTGGAAATTATCGCCCCATTAGTTTGCGCAATACTGTCTATAAGATTGTATCCAAGATTCTTATGGCAAGACTGAGACCGCATCTTGACAAGCTCATCTCCCCTCTCCAATCAGCTTTTGTCCCAGGAAAGAGGAGTGTTGATAATGCTACTGTGGTCCAAGAGCTCATCCACACCATTAGAAACAAAAAGGGGAAGGTGGGTTATATGGCTATTAAGGTGGAACTTGAGAAAGCTTATGACAAATTAGAGTGGACTTTCATTAGAGAAGTTCTCATCAATGCCAATCTCCCCCATAATCTAGTTCGTTTTGTGATGAGTTGTATCTCTTCTGTGTCTACCTCTATTCTTTTTAATGGAGGAAATGTTGACCCCATCTTTCCTTCGCGAGGAATAAGACAAGGTGATCCGTTTTTACCTTATCTTTTCATTCTTTGCATGGAAGTCCTTGGACACCTTATTGAAGAAAAATGTGGTGATCGTAGTTGGAATCCTGTGAAAAGCTCTAAGAGCAAGGCTGCTTTCTCTCATCTATTCTTCACGGATGATTTGGTACTTTTTGCAAAAGCGGATTATGTTAATTGCATGGCGATAAGGGATGTGCTTGTTGCTTTTTGTGCTTGGTCTGGACAGTCCATTAGTAAGAGTAAGTCCTGGGTGTACTTCTCTCCAAATGTTGATATTGATTCTAGGGAGTCACTATGTGATATTTTGGGTTTTAGGTCCACTCCTAACCTTGGAAAATACCTCAGGTTCCCCATTAAACACTGTGGAGCCAGCAACCAAGACCTCTATTTTGTCTTGGATAGGGTCAAGCACAAGTTAGCAGGATGTAAAGCAAACCTCTTGTCTTTGGCAGGTAGAACTGTACTCATTCAAGCCTCCACCTCCACAATCCCCGCTTACATAATGCAGTGCACGACTCTTCCTGAAAGTTTGCTCAATAACATTGACATAGTCAACTGTAATTTCCTTTAGGGGTCTTCTGATAATGTGAAAAAGACATATTGGGTTGGGTGGCACAAGGTCACAAAGCCTAAGGCAGAGGGAGGGCTGGGTATACAATCTGCCAAAGGGAAAAACAAAGCATTATTAGCAAAACTCAATTGGAGTTTTCATCTAGAAAAAGATGCTATATGAACCAAAGTTCTCAAAAGCAAATACTGTACTCACTATAGACTAGGTGCCAGAAACAAAGATAAGCTCCCTTGTTCCAGAACTTGGAAGGCCTTAAATAAAGGGATGAAGGTTTTCAAGAAAGGTATCGGGTGGATTCCAGGAAGAAACAGTGACCTTAGTCTTTGGCATGATAATTGGATAGCCAATGGCCCTTTAAGATCCCTCATTCAAGGCCCTTTCGCGGCTGAAGAAGAGGACTTGAAAGTAAAAGATGTGCTTGGACCCGATGGATAGGATTGGTCTAATTTGTCAATCCAAATTCCGGATTCAATCTTGTTGGAGATCCGATCCATTTCATATTCAATGACTTCTAATAATGGGGATGACAGATTAATTTGGAAAGGAGATAACAAAGGGGACTTCGACCTCGAATCTGCTTATGCCATGTCCATTGATTGCAAGAATGGTGATGGTAAGTTCACTGGTACCTAGGTTTGGAAAATAGAAATGTTGCCTAGGATAAAAACATTTATATGGCAATGCATGCACCACAGTATTGGAGTTGGAGTGTGTCTTGTGCAAAGACGTCTCAGCGAAACTGATGTCTGCCCTCTGTGTGAAAGTGAGTCTGAAACGATTATCCATAGAATTAGAGATTGTCATTTCTCTAAAAATATCTGGCACCGGTTGGACATAAATTCTCCACCAGTTTTATTGCAGAACTTTGGGCCTTTAGAGATGGGCTTACCCTCTGCAACAATTTAAATTTAAATGCTGTTGACATTCAAATTGATGCTAGAGCAATTGTTGTTCTGCTCTCTAATCCTTCCTATTCTAACAACTTTGCCATGCCAATTGTTGATGACTGTAGACAGTAGATTTCCCAGATTCCCCAAGTCCGGTTCGGGCACTGCTACCGTGAAGCCAACTCTTGTGCGGACTTCCTTGCAAGGATAGGATCCTCTCAGAATAGAGATTTCATTTTGTACAATGATCCGCCTATGGATCTTAAGGAGCTTATAAGCTCAGACTTTGTTGGCTTGTATTGTAACAAACTATTCTTTGAGCCCCCTCTTCCCCCTTAGTTTGCTGGTTTAATGAAGTTTCCTTTTAACCCAAAAAAAAAAAAAAAAAGTGGCATGAATTGTTTCATAGGTTTGACAAGTGACTGCGTGCCCCTTAGCTTTTATTTTTAAATGATATATTTCAAATTAGAATATACTATATCAGTAACCTTGAGTTCATCTTAGAAACCAATAGTATTGGTTTGCACGTCCCTTATATGTTTCAAAGATATAAAAGGAGGTTAGTTTTTGGATTGAAGGTTAAAGCATTAGCACTTAGCACTATTGTTGAGATATCAATGATTTGATTTCTTCTTATAATTAAAAATTAAAAATCTGTTAGAAAGTTGTTTGTTTATTTATTACTACTATAAAATTTAAAAATAGATAGGTAGGCAATCAAAAAAGAGATTGAATGTCAACAAAACATTGATTATAACTGAAAGGGTACCACATGCATGTATTAAAAGGTGTTGTTGGCATATCATGGTTTGGTCAGCTTCATATATACTCCACTCCATATATTTCAGACTCAAATTAATAGTAAAGAATAAAATATATAAGAATTCAAGCTAATTCAGCATTTAACAAAAAAAAAAAAAAAAACCAAAATAAAGAAGAATGAAATATAATAAAAACCTATAGGTTATAGCAAAAATGGTATAACCTTTAATAGTTGAAGTGTCTGCAAGTTCTTTGGCGCCACACAGAGAAAAAAAAAAAAAAAGAGGGTTATAAACAGAATTTACAGTACAGCTTTTGGGTTGGGCTTTTCCTTTATTAGGCAAAGAAACAAACCAAAAAATAAAATAAAAACAGTTGGTTTCAACGGTCAGTCACTTTCCCAGAGAAGGACTTCCTTGTAATTTAGGTACTTCCTTTTCTTTGACATCCATTTATTAATATATATATATATTCTAAAATTTTCAATTTACTAAAATTGCACCGTCCTATGGTATGCTATGCTTAACGCGGCCTCAACCAAACCTCTGTCTCCTTGGTTGTTTCATCAAGCAGCTCCACAACACAAGACGAGGTATGTCATGTCTATGAATTGAGGTATATACATACATTTATTTAATTTAATTTAATTAATTAATTTTTTTTTGGTATTGGAATGTACATTGTGTTCATTTATCTCGCCCTTTTGATCTTCATTTATGCATGTAGGTCCCTCTGTTCGTTCCCAATTAATTTTGTTTAAATTTTTTTTTTGGACAACTTTTCTTTTTAATCTTACAATTTGTTGCCACCCACCCCAATTATAATCTCCAAAAAATCGGGGTTTGTGGATCACTCTTCTCTATGTGCTTCTTGAATTGAATTTGGGTTTTTTTATTTATTATTATTTAAGTTTGTGTCCTTGTTAGTTGAGTTGATTCTGGCATTAAGTCGAACAGTTGGATTGGTTTGAGTTTATTTTCTGCTTTTCTTCCCGGTTGTCATTGTTAGTTGATTCTATTATGACAATTGCGTCATTGGGTATACAATAATACATTTTCTTTTTTTAATCAATTCTTCTGTCTACTGCATACATGTTTGATGTTTTTTGTTGTTCAGTTTAAGATTTTTGGCATTCTGCTTTTCTGGCCATATTTTATGTCTCAAATTAACAAATTGCTTTTTTGATTTGATTTTATTCAAAACTTCCATTGAATTCGAATCTTAATTTGATATTGATCATTGGGCTGTGTCAGCAATGGCATGTATGATTTCTCGGAAGTGGGTTTTCCTCCTTTCTTCTATTTTGGTTTCTGAAAAGCATGTTCTTTGTTGTTCCAGTTAGATTTTTTATCTTTTAGTTTGGCTGTTCCTAAGTTTTTTATTATTATTTTAGTTTCTGGTCTTTGGGTTATAAAAGCTTACAGCTACATTTTGGCTGTTCCTGAGTTGTTCCATTGTTTTCTTTGGGTTGTTGAAGCTTACAGCAACAATCAAGTTCAGAATGGGAATCTTAACTTTGGGAATCGGCGGGAGTGGAAAACTATCATTTTGACCAATCCAACCTTTCCTTGATTTACTCAATCAGGCACCTCATGCATTTTTAGAGCAATTTGGGTGGAAATGGCTGAAACGGGAGCTTCATTTGTCAAAGTAAAGAGGCATCTACCAGGGTTTACAGCTGTTCTGACGTCTGCAGCTTGTGAATGGTTTTTGATTTTTCTGCTGCTAGTTGATGCTGTATTATCATATCTGCTGACAAAATTTGCTAGTTATTGTAAATTGCAAGCGCCCTGTATTTTGTGTTCCAGGCTAGATCATCTCTTGGGCCATGAGACACCTGAGTTTTATCGAGATTTACTTTGCAGCAACCATGTATCAGAGATATCATCTTTGATTTCTTGTCACATACATGGTAAGCTTGCTGATGGCAGTGGGATGTGTGAGGATTGTCTCTTATCATTCACCATGAAGAACAAATCAAGCCCTGAAGCACATAGGTTGTTGGTGGGTATATTGGGAATGGATCTTGTTGGTTATGGTTTCCAAAGCACATTACCAAACATGGATTTTATTTCTGGCTCCTTGGGCACAAAGCTCTGTTCTTGTTGCAATAAACCTTGGAGGTCAGGACAAAATGCCCCAAGACTACTCCAACTAAAATCACCTGGAACTAAACCTAATATTCCTTTGCCATATTTGCCAAGCCGTGGCCGCCAGAGCCATCGAAATAGCTTGAAGAAGATAAGGGATAAATTTTCTGGTCCAGTAATATCTCGTCATCTAGGAAACAGTGGTTTTGATCCCTTGTCTCATGTAGGATACTCCGAGCTGAAGATCACCTCTGATTCTGAGTCTGAGGTCCCATTTTCTGATGATGATGATGATGGTAGCAGTGTAATTTGTAAAAAAATTGAGGCTAAGGAAGATTTTGCAGTTCAATGTGCTTCCAAATTTCCACCCAGAACACTTTCCAGAGGTTTGGATCTCAAACAGCCAACCCATCATAATGATCTTGGTCCTTCACTTTTAGATTCATCTGTGCATCCTGATGGTAGCAAGCACCATGATGTGAGATTCATGGCTTCTAGTGTTTCTTTTGACCATGGCTTAGGTGAACTTAATTGGAATCAATTCAATCAGAAGTCTGGACCTTCCACATTACCTGAGCTTATTTCACTAGATGATATTCCTCCATTGGCCAATGTTATGGGAACTCCTTATGGAGAATCAACTGAAAGTACTCTCATACTTCCTCTCTGTCAGAGTTCCAATCCTTTGGCACTTGCTGAGCTTATTACTTTAGATGGCACCCCGCCATCTGTTGGAGCATCACTTGAGAAGCGTACGCTCCCCTCTCTCTCTCTCTCTATGTGTGTGTGTGTGTGTGTGTGTGTGTAGTGTTTGTTACTTGTAACTGATTACTCCTATCTGAAATGATTGGTAGCAGCGGATGTTACTGGAGCAAGGGACAGCGCATGTGTATCTATCATTGGGCACGAGGAAGTAGTAAACTTGATAAGTACAACAGATGAAGCATTCATTAAAGGCGATCAAGTTGTAAATGACCCTTCTGTTATAAAGCCGATTCATGAGTATTCAAGTGATGTGTGTCAGTGGGCTATCAGTAGTGAGGAAAGCAAAGCATCTGATATTGTTGCAGAACAACCTACCCTGAGGGAACCTGATAGAGTTAATGAAGAATTGAAGCTGTTTCCATCTCATGATTATTCTGCCCAAAAGATGAATTTATCAATAAATAATACAAGTCCCATAGTACATGGTTGCGATGAAGAACAACAGATAACTGATACTTCCAGCCCTAAAGGAATTCATATGCTGCAAAAGTCGGTCTCAGTGGAATCTGGCCTTGAATCTTTGGATGGAAGTGTAAGTGAAATTGAAGGCGAAAGTCTTCTTGATAGGTTAAAACGACAGGTTGAATACGACAGAAAATGCATTAGAGCTTTGTATAAGGAACTAGAGGAAGAAAGAAATGCTTCTGCAGTTGCAGCAAGTCAGGCAATGGCCATGATAACGAGGTTGCAGGAGGAGAAGGCTGCACTACACATGGAGGCCCTTCATTACTTGAGAATGATGGAAGAACAAGCAGAATATGATGTAGAGGCACTGGAGAAAGCTAATGATCTCCTGGCTGAAAAGGAGAAAGAGATACAAGATTTAGAATTTGAGATAGAATTTTGTCGATCAACCTTGCCCAATGAATCAAAGACAGAGATTATACATGAGGGACGCACTGATTCAAAGGGAGAAAATGTCACTTTGGAAAGTGCGAGTGTACCCTCCATAACAAATAATCTCAATGTTTGTTGTAAGTCAATGTTGACTGGGGTACCGAAAGGCAGTGATAAACCTTTTGTTGCTGAAACTCCTCGCTTAGAATTTGGAGAAGAAAAGTTGTATATTTCACAATGTCTGGAGAATTTGGAGAGGAAGCTTCATCAAATTTCTCATGATGGGACTTTATCCAACAGGCCTATTGGTGGACATTCTGAAAAATTCATAGATGGTAGAAATCACCAGGAAGAGTTTCTTAATCATAAGGTGACTCAATCAAATGGTCCAATGGAAGAGAATGGTTTGTATATGAAAAAAGACTTATGTCTATCTAATGGAAGCTATACTTCTTATGATGGGTCAGCTGCTTCAGACGGTGATGATCATTTTGTTAGTAAAGAGAATGATCATTTTAATTCCAATGGGCATAAGTATATCATGCACCATGGAGAGATTGATTTGGTTGCTCTTGAAAATGAAATTTCAGACCTCAATGACAGACTGGAGGCACTTGAGGCAGATCACGATTTTCTTGAGCGTAGTCTGAACTCTCTTCAAAATGGAGATGAGGGGCTACAATTTGTTCAGGACATAGCTCATCAACTGCAAGAATTGCGAAAAATTGGGATAAGATTAATATGTTAATCTGTTCCTTGACACGTATCATGACATGGTAAGCATACTGAAAAATATTAGTTGTTCTAATTTTCACAAGTCTTTTAATTTCTGATTTTTACAATATTGTTTTTTTTTTTTTTTTTTTGGGTGGGTGCATTGATGATCTCTGCATAACATATATAAATATCAATTCTATGTCAGTTGTGGCTGAGAGCCGAAGCTTTTATTTTTATTTAATAATTAAATATGTATATCAATCCTTGAGCAAGCACTAAAACTGACTGTTCCTCTATTCTGGCTGCCAATGTTGATTTTGTTGTAAGTGAGTTGACTTCTGAACTGAACCTGAGGGTTGTTTGGAATGAATAGGCAATGTACACAAATTACTCTGGTGAAGTTCTGAGCTCTTTTCATATTGATAAACATAGATATCTGTGATAATACACAGGTTGAATGGCATAGTGTAAGTATATAATTGTCTCTTGCTAAATCCTGGTGTTTAATTGAGGGGTAATAAGTCAATACAGCTGTTTTGCTTGAAAGAGTCTACTTGAGGACATAGAATCTCCATTGACTGTTGACAATTGGTTTATTTTCACTAGAATCGTCAAATTCATGAGAGTGACTTACAAATTTTCCAAATTTTAGTTCCTTATAAAATTTTGGAATAGCAATGAACTGGTGTTGGTAAATAGCATTTTGACACGGAACTATATCTCAGCTTTTTAGCAATGGTTCCTATTATGCATTATTTGATGTCACTGAGTAGCATTCACAAAAGAATAGCATTTAGATTTAAGAATGAGTCTCTGAACCTGCTGATGATGGAACTCATTTGACTAGCAACTTGAGATACACCTAATGAGGGAAACATTAAAAGAAAAACCATTGTCAGCTCAGATTTGAGAATTCAAGGCACATTTGATGAGTCATGCATGTAGGGTTTGTCATGCTTATAAATTAACATCTGTTTTGCATTCCTGGAAATTCTTTTCTTCTTTCTAAAGATGTTGGCATTCTTTGCTTTTCCGTTTTAAATTTGATCTCTTTAAGATGAAATTTATTGTGTTTATCTGCTGATAGCCTAGCCCTCTTCTTCTTTTTCCTGAATTATATTTCTCAGGTGTATACTAAATTGTTATGAGGAAACAAGAAATGAAAAGTCAATACTACAGGAATATTTTCAGCCAGTTGTGGGGGGGTACATAGACCAAAATATCATGGCTCGTTTATTCTCTGCTCACCTACAAACATGAAAGATTAAGATAAGGTTTCATGTACAGCTTCCACATTAGATTCTTGGAGAAACAAAAAAGGTATATATTAGCAAACAGTGTTATCAAGTATGGAAGTAATGTCTTCTATTTCCTTTTGTGCCCTATTGGGCCTTGTTTTAAGGAAGAGATGTCGGGGTTAGTTTTTGTTATATCAATGATGATGAGGTTGTAAAATGGGTGTTTTAATCTTTTAGCATAATTTCTTGTTCTCAAGGGTGGTTCTGATGGTACCCAAACAAAGAGGTCCTCAGAATATGCTGCAAAACACAAGTTGCTGGCCATGGAGAGTCATCCAAATATTAGAAGACATTCTAGATTGGTGGGGGGATCAGATTTAGGACATAGGACTTTTGTTGTTCCCTCGGCTGTTTTGAGGAATGCCTTAGCTTTTAGTTAAGGAGGCCACAACTCATTTTGTTAATAGAACCTTTATGTTGAGCTGCTTTATCTTTGTTGCAATGGTATCAAAAAAAAAATTGCTTCTCATGGGCAAACCAATTCTGTTGTAAATTCAAATAGAATGTTATAATTAGTGTTATAGAGATTATATAGGCCGAAGTCAATTACAGATATTTTCCCTAGTACCTTATTACTTAACACGACTTGTCAAAAGTAGGACAAGTCATTGAAGTTTAGCCCAAAGCCCAGAGAAATAATGTCTTCCCACTCATAGTCCTGAATCCCATATGGCGGAACTCACCAAGGGCCCTACTTGTCATAGATCATCAGGGCTTCAAATCAGACCTAGTTCATGGGTCTCAATAATCCACCCTAAACAAAAAAAAGGTCCTATTACCCTAAGCAATAATCGACATTTAAGCCTCATCCCAAACAATACTTCAAACAGAAGCCCATGCTTGAACTTCTACCGCCCATACCCACCCAAATCGTGAAACGCACCAATTTGTCTGCGCTTAGAAGGAAACCCAACCCAAGGAGTTCACCCAGTGATTTGAATTGATAGAGCCATAGAGGAAAGATTGCGAAGCCCCCTAGCTAGAGACTAGAGTAAAAAAAGCATGTATAGCGGTTGGGCTTTTCATTGGCAAAGAAGTTTTTTTTTTTTTTTTTTCCTTGCACGAAAATGGATGATATATTAAACGAAAAAAAAGCCACAAATTAATACAACTAGGAACAAACAAGTACGTACGTACAGACCCAATACTCACCAAAGTTTGAGCACACAGTACAAGAAACAAGATAACAAAAGAGCAAAGAAAAGAAGGGTTTCTATGAAAATAGAATCCGAGATTCTTAAGGAAATCAAAGAAAAGTTGGAAGAGCTTGTTTATGACGAAATGAAAGACATGGTGTACGCATACGCCTCTTTATCAAGGTTTTGAAATTCGGACTGGACCATATGGTCCGACTGGAAAAACTTCGAACCGTTCATTTTTGCGGTTCTTTTAGCCTCAAGAACCGCTCTATGGGAAAAAGTAGGGACCCGTGCGAACCGCGGTTGGACCTCACAGTTTTGAGAACCGTGATTAGACCGCTTCTCACAGTTCCCTACTTCATTTTGAATCTGAACCTTAAAAAAAAAAAAAAAACACAGAAAAACAAGCTTTAAATTCTAGAATCGTGATCAGACCACTTGGTCGGCATGCATTGGACTTTTTTTAGATTTGTGAGGGGGGGAAAAAAAAAAACTGAGAAGAAGAAGATGACAAAGTAGGGGCTGTGCGAAGTTGAAACAGCAAGTTAGCAATCCAGCACAGATTGCCAGTCATAGCCTTCATTTTTGTCTTCTGCTTCTATTTCTTCTTCTTTCTTCTTTTTCTCCTTCTTCTCTTTCTTCTTTCCGTAGTGTTGTGGTTTCTCACCTTCTCTCTGTTTGGGTTTGTTTTGAATTCTTTTTTTCTTTTTTATGTTTCCAATGGCATTGGTTCACGTGACTTGACTTATAAGAATCCAGAGCCCTTTCTATACACCTGACTTGGCATTGGAAACAAGAAAAATTTTGATTTTTGAAATTGGCAAAATGTTTCAGCCATTAGATTTGCAGCTTTAAGCCTGTGATGTGACTATTGATGGATTGATAAGTAACAAATAAAATATTATAAGTACTTTGTTAATATTTACAATTTTTTTAAATAAAAAAATAGTGTTATAAAATATTTCACAACTTTTTTGTCACAATTATAATGTAGCAAAGTTTGAATGGTAGAGGAAAAATAATGAGTCAACGGATACAATTAAGTATATAATAATTATTAAATAATTATTTTAATTTAAAATTACTAAGTGCCCTTCTAATTCCTATATTATTACAATATTACTATTACGAGTTTATCTAATCAACATATAAATAAATAAAGAAATATTA
This sequence comes from Quercus ilex subsp. ballota, assembly GCA_032727855.1. NCBI lineage: Eukaryota > Viridiplantae > Streptophyta > Magnoliopsida > Fagales > Fagaceae > Quercus > Quercus ilex. Next base: position 43,369,573 of record CM064919.1, read on the forward strand.
TATCTATGTATCCAGAGAAAGAAGAGCTGATAGAGTTCCTTAGAAAAAACGTCGATGTCTTCGCATAGAGTGTTTACGAAGCCCCAGGGGGTGGACTTGAACTTCATCTGTCACCATCTAAATGTTAATCCGTCTATCACTCCCAAGAGGCAACCTCCTCGGCACTCGTCCAGGGACCACTTTGATGCTGTTAGAGAGGAGGTGAAGAAACTAAAGCAAGCAGGGGCTATCAAGGAGGTATTTTACCCTGAGTGGTTGGCCAATACTGTGGTGGTAAAGAAGAAGAATGGGAAATGGCGAGTGTGTGTGGACTTCACAGATCTGAATAGAGCTTGCCCAAAGGATCATTTCCCTATGCCTAAGATAGACCAGCTGGTGGATGCAACCGTAGGCCATCCTCAGATGAGCTTCCTAGACGCCTTTCAGGGATACCACCAAATACCACTAGCCTTGGATGATTAGGAGAAAACAGCTTTCGTCATTCCCACAGGAAACTACCACTACAAAGTGATGCCTTTAGGTTTGAAGAATGCAAGGTCTATTAATCAAAGGATGATGACTAGGATGTTTGAACCGCAGTTGGGCAAGAGCATTGAGGTTTATATAGACAACATGGTGGTAAAAAGTAAGGCAGTGTCTGAGCACTTAAGAGATCTCGGGAACACATTCGAAATTTTGAGGAAACACAAGCTGCGCCTCAAAGCTTCCAAGTGTTTCTTCGGTGTGGGATCAGGAAAATTCCTAGGCTACATGGTAACCCATAGGGGAATTGAGGTTAACCCTGACCAGATTAAAGCAATCAACAGCTTATAACCACCTCGAAATCCTAAGGAAGTTCAGAAACTGATAGAAATGACGGCTGCCCTAAACCGATTTATCTTTCAATCAGCGGATAGGTGCCGACCTTTCTTCCTATTTATGAATAAATGGAAGGGATTCGAGTGGACCGAGGAATGTGCCTTGGCCTTCCAACAGCTTAAGGATTATCTATCTCAGCTTCTTATCATGTCCAGCCCTGAGGTTGACGAAGTCCTATTCGTTTATATTGCTGTGGCCCCTCATGCTGTAAGTTTGGTCTTGATACGAGTTGATGGCGGCACACAAAGGCCAGTTTATTACTTGAGCAGGTCACTACATGAGGCCGAGATCCTCTATCTGCCGCTGGAAAAGGCTATTCTGGCAGTGGTACATGCCACACGCAAACTCTCCCATTACTTTCAGGCACACACGGTTATCGTCCTAACTCAGCTCCCGCTCAGGATTCTGTTTCGGAGTGTTGATTACACGAGGAAGATTGCTAAATGGGTCACGGTCCTAGGGGCTTTCGACATCAAATACATGCCTCGAACTTGTGTCAAGGGTCAAGTCCTCGCGGATTTGGTAGTCGAGTTTGCTGAATCTCCACTGGAAAAAGAAACAGGAACACAACACATGGATAGAAAATCGGTTAACATGATCTCCCAACAAGGCCTCCTATCCTGGAAAGTGTACGTTGATGGTGCAGTAAATCAGAAGGGTTCCGGAGTAGGGTTAGTACTAGTATCCCCCGAAAGGATCACCATCGAGAAATCATTAAGATTGGGATTCTCAGCCATCAATAACGAAGCTGAATATGAGGCTCTGCTAATGGGAATGGCTATGGTGCGAAAAATGGGCCGGAAGGCCATAGATATGTTCTCGGACTCTAGATTGGTCGTCGGACAAGTCAAAGGAGAGTTTGAAGTGAGGGACGAAAGAATGCAGGGGTACTTGAGTCAGGTTAGGCGCATACAATTAGAATTCGAATCTTTCAGTCTGTCACACATCCCCAGGAGAGGAAACACACAAGCCGATTCCCTAGCCACACTCGTAACCTCCTCGGCCTAGAGCTTACCTCGGGTTATCCTCGTAGAAGACCTATGTAAACCTATAGAGATGAACAGAGAGATGGTTCATGTTCACCAAGTTAGGGTGAAGCCTAGCTGGATGGACCCTATAGTACTGTTCTAGAAAGAGGACACCTTACCCGAGGATAAGTCAGAAGCAGACAAAGTGCGTAAAAAGGCTCCTCGGTTCAAGCTGTCCGAGGATCGAAAGTTATATAAACGCTCATTTCTGGGCCATACCTGCTATGCATACATCCCGAGGCAACAAAATTACTCCTTGAGGAGTTATATGAGGGGATTTGTGGGAGCCACACCGAAGGCAGATCTCTGGTGCATAGAGCCATCATTCAAGGCTATTGGTGGCCAAATATGCAAAGGGAAGCACATGAGTACGTGAAGAAGTGCGACTAATGCCAAAGATTCGCATCGAACATACACTAACAAGGGGTAGTCCTGAATCCACTATCCAGCCCTTGGCTCTTCGCTCAATGGGGTTTAGACATTGTGAACCATTTCCCTAAGGTAGTAGGAAACAAGAGGTACCTGCTGGTCGGCATAGACTACTTCACTAAGTGGGTCGAAGCTGAGCCTCTAGCAAACATCAGAGACGTGGATGCTAAAAAGTTTGTATGGAAGAACATCGCCACATGATTCGAAGTTCCTTGTACCATCATCTTGGACAATGACCTTCAATTTGATAGCAAATCTTTCAGGAGATACTGTGGTGACTTGTGAATTACTAATAGGTACTCTACCCCAACTTATCCCCAAGGGAATGGATAAGCCGAGACTGTTAACAAGGTCATAGTGAATGGACTCAAGAAAAGGTTGGATGATGCGAAGGGAAAGTATGTAGAAGAGCTGGCACATGTCTTCTGGACATACCAGACCACGCCTCACAGGTCAATCGGGGAGACCCCATTTTCAATGACTTATGAGGCTGAGGCTGTTATTCCTTTGGAGATTGGCTTCCCAATGTTAAGAACCAGCTCATTCAATCCGATCACTAACAACAGGCAACTGGAGAAGAGCTTAGACTTAATTAAAGAGAGAAGGGAAAATGCAATGGTCCAATTGGCGTACTACTAACACAAGCTCAAGCAAGGTTATGACGCCAACGTGAAATTGAGACCATTGGCACCTGGTGATCTGGTGTTGAGAAAGGTTTTGGGTACTGCAAAGAACCCAGTGTGGAGAAAGTTAGGGCCCAATTGGGAAGGACCATACCGCATCACCTCGGGGGCTGGTATATGAGCATATTTTCTGGAAGACTTAGATGGACATGTAATACCAGGCCCGTGGAATGTAAACAATCTAAAAATGTATTATTATTAATGAAAGTCTCTTTTATCAATATGTTCATTTATTATAGGCGTTATATTTCTCATTGTTTAATATCTATAGGTGTTAAACAGATCCTAAGTTATGTCAGGTCTTTCAGACCACATACTTGGGTGAAATTAACACTCTATGATATTTTTTATATAAGTGTTTAAACAGAACTTTAGTCATGCCTGAAGTCCTCGGGCCAGATTTTTTGGGGAAATTAATACACTATGGCTTCTTTTATAAGTGTTTAAACAGAACCTTAGTCATGCCTGAAGTCCTCAGACCAGATGCTTTGGGGAAATTAATACACTATGACTTCTTTTATAAGTGTTTAAACAGAACTTTAGTCATGCCTGAAGTCCTCGGACCAAATGTTTTGGGGAAATTAATACACTATGACATCTTTTATATAAGTGTTTAAACAGAACATTAGTCATGTTTGAAGTTCTCGGACCAGATGCTTTGGGGAAATTAATACACTATGACTTCTTTTATAAGTGTTTAAATAGAACTCTAGTCATGCCTGAAGTCCTCGGACCAAATGTTTTGGGGAAATTAATACACTATGACATTTTTTATATAAGTGTTTAAACAGAACCTTAGTCATGCCTGAAGTCCTCGGACCAGATGCTTTGGTGAAATTTAATGCACTATGGCTTCTTTTATCAGTGTTTAAACTGAACCTAAGCTATATAAAGCTCCTCGGATAACATACTTTGGTAAAATTAACACTGTGTTATTTGTTCGATTCTCACTAAGTGCCAAGGCAGATCTAAAGTTATAGCCAACTCCTCAGATTGGTAGCTCTAGGTAAATTAGAATCCTTAATTATTTATCCAAGTGTAAGTTTATTACTTGTCTTTATTAGAGTTAGCCCTCATTATAGAAAGGGTAGTTCGTAGTGCAAATATAGGGTAAATCTCTTCATTATTGATGCTTAGTCAAACTACTTACATTGGTGGCAAAGTGTGGTTGTTATTTCTTACCAAAACTGAAGTGGCAGTAGTTCAAATCCATTGGCAATAATAATAAACTTGAAAGCATATAAAGTAAGGACATGGGAAGTAGAAGTGAAAGTCTATTCATTAATCAAGAGTAGGTTCATTACAAGTGGTGGCAGGAACCACAACACAAAAAAAAAAAAAAAAAAAAAAAAAAAAAAAAACAATGAATTACAATACGGCTCTAAAAAAAAGAAAAAAAAAAGGAGAAAGATCCCACAACTAATCTTCTACAGGTTGGGAGTCCTTCTCGGGATCAGAGGCCATGACCTTAGCATCCCCAGCCTTGGACGTTGACTCAGCAGCTTTGGCTTGGGAGACCACATCCTTGATGGTAAGGGTATCCTCGGAGGGAGTATCTTTGGCCAAAGAAAGGACCTCCTTACCCTTCCCAACTATTCTTGGGGGAATCTCAGCATCCACAGCAAGGTCTTGGGTGTTGGAGACCTGCTCAAGAAGAGGGAGGGATAGAACATTTGTTGGAGGGAGGTCAGCTGGAACTTCTCAAATGTGTTCAGGGAAGAATACTTTCTTAGCCTTCCTTAGCTCGGAGTCAGCAGGGACCTTCGCAATATTGAGCGCCTCCATCTAGGACTCAGTACAGTAGTCCTTGCATACTTCGGCTACCTCCTCGACCAGCCTTTTTTCTGTTTCCTCCACCTTACATTCGTAGGATGCAATCACGGTAGCATCAGTAGTTTCCTTGGCCACTCGAGCTGCCCCTTTCGCTGCGTCCTTGACCCTCTGCAACTCGGCCTTAAGGTCCAGAACTAACTGTTTCTAGGTGGCCAAGTTCAACTTTGTGGTATATAGCTACTTGTGCTGGTCCTCGGCTTGGGTCTCAACATTCTTTAGACCGGCTAGGGCACTTTTGCGCTCATTGTCCACCTCTTTCAACTTATTGCCCATCGCCATGTGCTTCTCATTCAAGGCTCTGAGGGCCTTCTCCACCTCGCGTAGAGAATGGCTCTCAGCTTCAACTTTATGGGCATTTCGGACCCACTCCTCGGCCACATAAACTTGCTGAGTGACTTGCATAACAGTGACAAAGGGACCATATAAAAAAAGAAAAAGAAAAATGATGATGATGACATTGACTAGTGAAGGAGCTTCTTAGTATTTAATTCAGAAAGACAGAAATTAACTTACCATGGCAAGGTTCCTCTTCAATGACATGAAAAGCTCTAGTTGCCTAGTGCGTCAGAGAGCCTCCACATCCCTTGGGAGTAGAAGGGGCTGCTCTAGAGCTTCAACCAAATGGGTCGCATGCCCTCTTTGGGATTCTCGGATAGTGGAATCCTAGGAAATGGGGGCTCCATCCAGCTCTATCTAGGGAGCCCAGGTGCGCTTGGTTCGACGCACTTCGACATCCTCCCTGCTATCAACGGAGGTGGCCCTTTTTTCTCGAGGGTCTTTCGTCCTCTATTGTTTGGCGCCCTTTGGAGGGGCCACCTCACCCTCTTCCAGTTCCCGCACTGGCCTTTTCTTATTTGGATCCTACAGGGTGTGTAGTTTGAGATCAGCGGGAGGAGGAGGGGAAAGATTGGTAGGAGTTTGGGTCTTGGGGACATCTTTCGAGGTTCCCCCCTTATTCCTGTTGGCTATTAAACCTTTTAAGCTTGGTCTCTTCTTCGAGTCCATCCCTTCCTCTTCCTTGGAACTGGTGTCAATACGGGAAACAATTAATTTGGTTTGGTGAGCTGCAGAGAATCTGTCGGACTCGGTCTCAGAATCTGAGAGCTCCACCACCTTATCAGGCGCTCTGCCCTCTTCGAAACGAAAGTTGTCTATCTCTTATTCAAGAGATAAGCGAGAAGACGCTATCTCCTCTTCTATTGCTGCTACTTGGGGCGGAATCTGAGGGAGTGGTATTGCCAACGGCGGGGGGACCTGCTAGATTGGTAGTATGACGGGGGGAAGGTCGTGTTGGGCGAGGAAGTCCGGTTTTGATATGTCGATCTTGGCCAACCGTGGGTCACCTGCTCTGATGGCGTGTCTGATCTCTTGGAATATCTTCGAGATGGGATCAAAATCCAAAATTAGGTGGACGACTCGCAGCTGTCTATCCAAACTTACGAATATTTCCGATCTGAGCAGGTAGTTAAGAGCCGCAACGCTGGTAAGGCTGAGTCGAGGAGCAACTTGATTCTTATCTGCAAACATAGCCGAGAAGCAAAACACTGTTAGAAAATCGAATTCTTTCATCAAAAGATAGCAGAATGACAGAGAGATAACGATATGGTTAGGGCTACATAATCTAAGTCTCTTACTAGAAAACCTAACTCTAAGGTGTCCCACTTGGCATTCCCTCTCCAACTGGGCAATGAAGACCATCATGCCACGCCCTCGAAGCAATGAGGTAATCGTCCTTCATTCCCTTGTTAGACTTAGGAAGGCACGAGATAAGCCTGACGATGGGCGACCTGGACTTGAGGTAATACCCCCCGTCGGCTTATGAGTGGCATTCGTATAGGTGGACCATATTGTGCCAGGTAAGTCCTAGTTGGAGATGCTCGTTAAGAGCATCGACATAGCCTAAGATCCTAAACATATTGGGTGCACATTGATGGGGGCATAACCTATGGTTGATGAGGTAGTCCCGTGTTATCCTACTCATGAGAAGAGTCATCCCTCCCTCTATGAAAGCTATAATGGGGATGATTGCTTCCTTTTCCTCTCTGTTTGACACAATTTGTTTTGTGGAACAATATCGTAGGCCAACTTCCTGGGGTATGCGGTACTTGTCTTTGAAGGCTTCTATTTTGGTAGGGAAGTTTACTAGGCTCGTGAATCTACCCATTTTGATAGCCAAAGAAAAAGCGATTGGAATTTGTAAGTGAAGAAATAAGAACTAAAGGGGTCGAGGAGATTAGCTAAGAAGAGAAAAGGAGTTTAGAGAGACGGAAACTTACAAAAGTAAGTGTGCTAATCTTGATCCTTTAGAAAAGATCTTTAGAGGATTTCTTAAGGAAAGAGTCTAGGAGACTTGGAGATGTACGGAGCTTAGTGAGTTAGAGTGCTTGAGATCTCTGGAGAACTTAAGAATTCGCAAAGTAAAGGGAAAAAGATTTCATTCAGTGCCTTATATAGAGGGTGAAAATGAGTGAGAATTATCCCGCTCAAAATTCCAGGAGAAAGAGTAGTTGTTGGATCTACTCCTCGCTGTTAGATTTGGGGAACAAGGCGCCGCCTGAAGCATTTAATGACGCCTCGTGGGCTTCAAAGCGTTAGTTACAATTATGGGGCGCGTAAAATGGCATTCCCGCACGTGTGAACTAGAGAAATAAATGGTTTTGTCTCTTGAAAATCAAAACCTCACTTTTTCTTCTCGGATGAGAGAGAAAAACCGAAATTTTGAGGGGCTATTATAGGGATAAGGGCCTAAAATTATATATTGGGCCTTGGGCCTTATCCGAGAATGAGGGAATGTTCGAGAAGGGGGAAATAATTGTGAGGGGTTCAAATTTCTAAAGTCTCATAAGCAGGAAGTGAATGGAGGGTAGTCCGAGGAGGAACTACTCCTCGGAAATGGTAAACGCAGCTCAAATCTGTATTCCAAACGATCAAGGCAAACTCCTAGGAGACTTTAGCGACAAGGACGTGCATCATACATGTACAAGAGCGATGGGAACTCAGAAATATGTAAGGAAAAGCAGCTACCACCGCATTAAATGCACTGCAGCTATTTTTCTGGCCGCATTTATGTGGAAAAGACCCCTGAACAGTGTAGTCTTGGCTACCGCGACTCACAGAAAGCCAAAGAGGGTGACTGATGGGACAGACACTCAAGTAAGGGCTTAGACGATCAACAAGTGTAGGATCAAGATGGTCCGAAGGGAGCTATATAATGAGAGAAACTCTCCATGAGAGAGGAATCAAAAAAATAGAGAGAGAATACTGTAACAATCAAATTTGCACTTATAATCAATTTTACTGATTCATAATAAAAGTTGGCCTCCTCGGACAGGGAATTCGTTCAGTCTTGTGTGCTTTATTTTTGCTTAATCATCTTCTAAATCTATACTAGCCGTTGTTAAGTTCATTAGGTCCTAATTCTTTAACTCACTCTCTACAAATTTATTGCATTTGGCTCACTGGGCTAAGATCCCATACATCTTGGGCATGAACTGCGAAACGTGTTTATACAATAATAATTTCCAATATATATTGCTAATTGAGTTTGACTTGTGTACTGTAAAGCTCACAAGTCACAACAAACAATTAAGCCAATAATATCTTAATTTTATATTTTTTTTATACCAAAAACAGTTTTTAAAAATTGGTCGGATTCGGGTCGAGTCAGTAAATTTTAAACCCGTTTTGTCATGTATAATTCTCCCATACCATATACAAAGAACTACTCATTTATTAGAGAGGGAATGAGAGGAATGGCATCTGAATGTCCGGGTTAGGCTAAATTCGGTTAAAGAATTTTTCTTGTCTTTTTCATTTTATTTATTTTCCTTCTGTGTATCTCTGTGTTGGCTTTTCATTCCTAAATTGATTTGGCTTTTTTTTTTTTTTTTTTTTCCTGAATTCCTAAATTGATTAATTAACTAAATATAGTATAGACTCGGCCTTATAAAATAGATAAGATTGAACTGAAATCACATTACCTCCCGATCAAAATCTTATCTTTATTGTACTTTTTCTATGATCATGTCATAAGCATTTGAAAATCAAGATTTAATATCACATTTTCCCTTTTTTTTTTGGTGTTGACTCCATGATTTACACATGTTAATATAAAAATTGAAGGTAAGTGTTGGTATCTTCCTTAAATTTATGAATTGAAATTTAATTTTTGGTAATATATGAGGAGCATGTAAAACATTATGTAAGAGAGGAGGACCATTACCAATGCGGATTTGTTCTGAGCCTTGATATTATTCTGCTCGCACATTCAAATTTGCTAAATCAGAAGCCTGGTGATGAGTAACACCGAAGTCAAGATACAAAATGATATATGTGGGAACGTGGGTAGATGCAAGAAGAGCTTGCATGTTGCAGGCGAATTCACTTCGGTAGGAGTTATTAAAATGGTGGTAGCAATTGAGAACTAGCTATGTGACCTCACCTGATGATCTATTGCATTCCAGGCCATTGGTGGATGAAGGATTTCCACGACCACGCCCCTTCCCTCAATTGTTCTTCTGATTTGGTGATAGCTAGGGGTGGTAAATGGGCGGGTTGGGTCATAAATGGGTTGGGTCATAAATGAGTTGGATGTGTAATTACCCATTTATCCATTTATGACCCGTTTATATATAAATTAATTATCTATTACTAACGCAACTCATTTAATTAGTAACCCACCCATTTAACCCAATATGACCAAAATACCTCTAAAACTACTTGAATACCCTATTGACCTTCAAAATTACCAAAATACCCTTAAATACCTAAAATGATACAAATACTCCCTACACTTTCAAAATTACCAATATACCCTTGGACATCCAAAATTATCCCCAAAATCTCTAAAATGAACAAAATACCCATGAAACCTCTAAAATGACCAAAATACCCCTAATATCTCTAAAATCACCATATATGCTTAAAAACCACTAAAATGACCAAAATATCTCCAAAATCTCTAAAATGACCAAAATACCCCCAAAAACAAAAAAAATGACCAAAATACCCCCCAAAACCTAAAAAATGACCAAAATACTCCCGAAACCTAAAAAAATTACAAAATACCTTGAAACCTAAAAAATTATCGAAATACCCCCAAAACCTAAAAAATGACCAAAATAACCCCAAAACCCAAAAAATGACCAAAATACCTCCGAAACCTAAAAAATTACCAAAATACCCCCAAAACCCAAAAAATGACCAAAATACCCCAAAAACCTAAAAATGACCAAAATACCCCCTAAAACCTAAAAAACGACCAAAATACATCCGAAACCTAAAAAAATTACCAAAATACCTTGAAACCTAAAAAATTATCGAAATACCCCCAAAACCTAAAAAATGACCAAAATAACCCAAAAACCCAAAAAATGACCAAAATACCCCAAAAACTCAAAAAATGACCAAAATACTTCTAAAAACCAAAAATGACCAAAGTATCCCCCAAAACCCAAAAAATGACCAAAATACCCCCGAAACAAAAAAAAATGACCAAAATACCACCCAAAACCCAAAAAATGACTAAAATACCCCCGAAACTCAAAAAATGACCAAAATACCCTCGAAACGTAAAAATGACCAAAATACCTCCGAAACCCAAAAAATGACCAAAATACCCCCGAAACTCAAAAAATACTAAAATACCCCTGAAACCCAATAAATGACCAAAATACCCTCAAAATCTAAAAATAACCAAAATACCCCCGAAACCTAAAAAATTACCAAAATACTTTTGAACCCTAGAAATTTACTGAAATAACCCAAAAATCTAAAGATTATTGAAATAACCCTAAAACTAAAAGATGACATAAATGCCCTCGTAACCTAAAAAATGACTAAAATACCCTTAGAATCTAAAAGATGATCAAAATAACCCCGACACCTAAACAATTACCAAAATTCCCTCGAAACCCAAAAAATTATTGAAATTCCCTTGAAACCTATAAAATGACTGAAAGACTCTTAGAACCTTTAATTTGTCAAAAATATTCTCGAAACGTCCAAAATACCCTAAACCTCTATTTCGGTAATTTTAGATGTTTCTGGTGTATTTTGGTCATCTTACATGTTTAGCGGTATTTTGGTCATAATTTGGGTTTCAAGGGTTTTTATTGATCATTTTTTTTTTAGGTTTTGGGGTTATTTTGGTCATTTTTTTAGGTTTTTGGGGTATTTCGATAATTTTTTAGGTTTCAAGGTATTTTGGTAATGTTTTTAGGTTTTGGGGGTATTTCAGTTATTTTTTAGGTTTTGGAGGTATTTTGGTCATTTTTTAGGTTTAAGGAGTATTTTGGTAATTTTTTAGGTTTAGGGAGTATTTTGGTAATTGTTAGGTTTTGGGGGTATTTCGATCATTTTTTTAGGTTTTTGGGGTATTTTGGTCATTTTTTTAGGTTTTGGGATTATTTTGGTCATTTTTTAGGTTTCAGGGGTATTTCAGTAATTTTTTAGGTTTAGAGGGTATTTTGGTAATTTTTTTAGGTTTAGGGTGTATTTTGGTAATTCTTAGGTTTCAAGTGTATTTCGGTCTTTTTTTATGTTTTGGGGGTATTTTGGTCATTTTATAGGTTTCAGGGGGGTATTTTAGTCCTTTTTTAGGTTTCAGGGTATTTTGGTCATTTTTTAAGTTTAGAGGGTATTTTTGTAATTTTATGGGTTTTGGAGGTATTCAGTCATTATTTAGGTTACGAAGTAATTTGGTAATTTTTTCAGGTTTCGGGGGTATTTTAGTCATTTTATAGGTTTCAGAGGTATTTTGATCATTTTTTCGGTTTCGGGGGTACTTTGGTCATTTTTTGGGTTTTGGAGGTATTTTGGTAATTTTTTGGATTTTGGGGGTATTTTGGTCATTTTAAGGTTTTGGGGGTATTTTGGTCATTTTTTTGGGTTTCGGAGATATTTTGGTCATTTTTTGGGTTTTGGGGATATTTTTGTAATTTTTAGATTTTGGGGGTATTTTGTTCATTTTTTAGGTTTTGGGGGTATTTTGGTGATTTTTTGAGTTTCGGGGGTATTTTGGTAATTTTTAGGTTTTGTCGGTATTTTGGTAATTTTTAGGTTTTGGGGGGGGTATTTTGGTCATTTTTTGGGTTTTAGAGATTTTTTGGTCATTTTTTGAGTTTTGGGGGTATTTTGGTAATTTTTAGATTTTGGGGGTATTTTTTTTCATTTTTTAGGTTTTGAGGGTATTTTGGTCATTTTTTGGGTTTTGTGGGTATTTTGGTCATATTTAGGTTTCGGGGGTATTTTGGTCATTTTTTGGATTTTGGGGGTATTTTAGTAATTTTTAGATTTTGGGGGTATTTTGTTCATTTTTTAGGTTTTGAGGGTATTTTGGTCATTTGTTGGGTTTTGGGGGTATTTTGGTCATTTTTTGGGTTTCTGGGGGTATTTTGGTCATTTTTTGGATTTTGGGAGTATTTTGGTCTTTTATTAGGTTTCAGGGGTATTTTGGTCATTTTTTAGAAATTTAGATTTTATGTTGTTTATTTAAATTTGGCGAAAAGCCACTTTTAGTCCCTACATTTTCAGGCTATTCCCATTTTAGTCCCTACATTTTATTTTTACCGCTTTTAGTCCCTATTCTGAAAAACGCTTCTCATTTTGGTCCCTGCCGTTACATCAAAAACGAAAAAAACTGACGTGGCAAACGGCAGGAATAAACAATATTAAATTAATATGTACGTGGCTTAAATTAATAATAAAAAATATTTTTTGACATTAAAAAATGCCACATTAGCATTTAAATTAAAAAAAATTAATTTATTAATTTTAACTAAATAAAAAAAATTAAAAACAGAATTAAAAATTAAAAATCATATGAACTAAGATCTAATTGTGTATTGAACAAGAATAACAAAAACAAAAACTCAAATACAAAAACACAAACCCAGAAATTAAAAAAAATAAAGAAAAAAAGAAGAAGAAGGTATTTTTCACTATTTATCCACTTGACACTTCTTCTATTAACTAAATCTAGAACCGGATAATAAAAAAACTCTCCGATGGAACATACTTGAAGAAATAAACATCCACATTCGTGAGTTTTTATCTTGAAAGAATAACTTAAAACTATGGCAAAAACCCAGAAGGGTGGTTATGTTGTTTTGAGGATTTTCTCTTTCTTCGTTGTTTTCGTGCTGTGTGGCAATGTGGTGGTTGTCGTTTACTCCGACGACGCGGCGGTGATGAAAAGTTTTAGAGAGAGCATAAAGAACCCCGGGTCTCTAGGATGGACAGCGCCGAACCCGTGTGACTGGGAGAACCTAAAGTGCGACAGATCGAACCGGGTCATGAAGATCCAAATCAAGGACAAGAATCTCCAAGGCACACTGCCGAAGGAGCTTCAGAACCTTACCGCTCTGAGCGATTTTGAGTAATTTGTGGTTTGGGTAAGTGATTGATCTGATTTGGTATTTATTGGGTGGTGGGTTTCTGGGTTGATCTGAGCGTGACCGGAGCTGGGTGTGTGCTGTGATGTGTGCGTGGGTTTGGATCCGCGGAGATCGGAGTGGGTTTGAACTAATGCTTTGATGGGTTTTTTTTTTTTTTTTTTTTTTTTTTTTTTTTTTTTTTTTTAAATTTCTGGGTTTGTGTTCTTGGATTTGAGTTTGTGTTTTTGTTGTTCTTGTTGTTCTCGGTGGGTTTCTGGGTTGATTTGAGCGTGACCGGAGCTAGGCGTGTGCTGTGATGTGTGCGTGGGTTTGGATCGGCGAAGATCGGAGTGGGTTTGAACTAATGCTTTGATGGTTATTTTTTTATTTTTTTTTTTTAAATTTCTGGGTTTGTATTCTTGGATTTGAGTTTGTGTTTTTGTTGTTCTTGTTCAAAACACAATTAGATCTTAGTTCATATGATTTTTAATTTTTCATTCTGTTTTTAATTTTTTTATTTAGTTAAAATTAATAAATTAATTTTTTTAATTTAAATGCTAACGTGGCATTTTTTAATGTCAAAAAATATTTTTTATTATTAATTTAAGCCATGTGGATATTAATTTAATATTATTTATTCCTGCCGTTTGTCACGTCAGCTTTTTCCGTTTCTGATGTAACGGCAAGGACTAAAATGAGAAGCGTTTTTCAGGATGGGGACTAAAAGCGGTAAAAATAAAATGTAGGGACTAAAATGGAAATCGCCTGAAAATGTAGGGACTAAAAGTGGCTTTTCGCCTTTAAATTTTAGATGGGTTTAGTGGGTATTAGTGGATTTATCCATTTAGACCCATCTAATTAAATAACCAAATGGGTCTTTACCCATTTAACCCAAATATTAAATGGGTTGGGTTAAGACTTATCCAAATAAGGTGGGTAATTGGTGGGTTCATGGATATGGGTAAAAATTGCCACTCCTAGTGATAGCAGAAACCTCGGCCAGCTTGAAATGAATTTGTGTGGTGGTCATCGCGTCCATCACTTGTAGTAGTATAAGTTTTATTGGCACCAACAATGGAGAAATATCAACATGTTGATTTTGTTCAAAGGCGAGATTCATGAGCGTATAGATTCCCATGTAAGTCATGAAGTGAGAAAGGATCAATACAAGTGATGATGATGATTGAATTGACAAAGGAGTCATTTTCTGAACAAAGGTCTACTAATTAATAAAATTCGTTGAGTTGTTGATCGATTGTTGTAAGAGTGTCAGCCAAAACTTGTGAAATTGTGAAATAATCTGTGATGGAGGAGTTGCCCTTGTTTTTTAAGGTAGAAAGTTGGTAGTGAATTTGCATGTTTCAAACTTTAAACAGTGAAGGACAGCCATACATCAAGAAAGGTTTCACATTTCACCACATGTGCAAGAATTGTTTCAGAAAGAGAGAAGATGATGGCGCTAAGAATTATTTGATATTGTAAATGTTAGTTTTTGATTAAACTCTGGATTTAGAATGACTTGAGCTTCACAACTTGCCTGAATGGTGATGACTGACTAGTTGACCTATCAAGCATGGTTGTCAAAATTCCGATCTGGATCCTACAATCCTACGATTTTACAATCTCACCTGCCCAAAACGATTTAAATCTTTCAAGGATCTTAGCGATCATTCAAGATTGTACGATTCTGATGATTCCAAACGATTTTGGTTTCTTATAATCTTCTTTAACTTAATAGAAGGTTCAGTTGGATCCAAATGAAAAATAACATTCCAATAGATCAAGTTTTGCTATTCCAATGTAGCGAGATAGAGTGTTAGTTGAAAACAAACAAAAAATAACATCTCAATATAGTGTTACGTTTTGAGATTTTTGACATTTTAAATGATGCTTACAAATGGATGTTGTGGGGGCTGGGTTTTTCGGCTGCCCAAGCCCAATGGACCCGGGTCAAAAGCCCAACGAACCCCGCAATGAATTTGTAGAGAGTGGGTTGAAGGTCTAGGCACCCGTCGGCGCTCGGGTGGCGTGGACTCCGGCCTCTTTTATTTAAAGAACAAAGGACTTAGATAAAATTACATCTGGGATGGGCTCCTCGGTCATGGGCCGAGGAGGCTCTTACCCCTTTTTCTCTCTCTTCTTCTTTCTCGTTCCTCTCTTTCCCCAATCTACTTTTTGGATCCCCATATAGGAGCGATTCCTTTACATTATATATCCCCCTTACAATTGATCCTAGCCCTCCACTTGTTGAGCGATTAGCCCCCTTAGCTCAGGTGCTTGTCCCATCAGCCGCCTTCCCAGTCTCTTTGGGAGTCACGGCCTCCAAGGTGATACTGGTGAGGTCTTTTCCTTATTAAGGCGGCCTGGGTGATTGTCAGGTGTATTTAATGCTGAGGTGACCGTTCGGTTCGAGCTTATCCTTTAAACCCTCGGACGTCCGATGATGAGGTCGTCTTCGGACTTGGATTGTCTCCTCGGCTCGGGCCTTCGGTCCAGGAAAGCAGTGGGCTGGGCCACAGGATTATTTGGCCCCACAGATGTAATGATGCATGGTAATTACATCAAATGAATGCAAATTTTTGATTTTTTATGAATGTATAATTTATGTGATTATTTAACATACCAATTTGTTTTTTTTTTCCTCAAATAATGTAAGATCTTACGATTCACGATTCGATCTTACGATCCACGATCTCACCTACCTCCCACGATCTTACGTAGGATCCCAATTTTGACAACCATGCTATCAAGAAATCCATACAAGTGTTGTCCTTTCAAGTACGGAACCCTTTGTGCTTTCCATAAATTTGTTGAATTTGAATTTGTTGAACATTGAATAAAGTTATTATCCTAAATAGTTACATAACATTCTTTGTCTAAATTGATCATTCTCTTAAAATTTTGTCATCTATAACTGACGAAAAGTGGCCACTGTCACACTTGATTATATTATAAAAAATTCATTTTTGTTAAAATTTAATAAAAATTTAAAATAAAATAAGATTAAAAACACACACACACAAAACTTGTTTGGCTAATTAACAAGAGAAAAAAAAGAGAAAAATTAAAGGAATGTGATTTGAATCTTATGATTGAATCTTTTTTATTCCGAAGATGCTATAGTTAATCTTGCTTGAAGCATTACAATTTTTTTATAAAAAAAAATTTATAAAAGATTAGAAATATATTGGTGGCGGCGGGGTAGTGGATATGTCCTTTAGATTGTCAGTGAGTCTTGAGATCTTGATTTTTAGTCTAATGATCGAGAGTTGCCAGTCATCGGAGAGGTATTGAGATTCAAATGCTTGAATTGGCTCTTAGATGGTGCATGCTTGTCCCTGGTGCAAAAATGTTCTCACAGAGAGAGAGAGATGGAGAGGTTTGTGTATTTTGTATAGCCTATAGCAATCAGCCAATCACACTGGTTTCCCTAATATATAAGACCAATTTTGGAAGAAAAAGCTAAAAAGACACCCTACATTGGCTTACCTTCCCATACCCTAAAATAAGTTTTAGCTACAACGCCTCCCTATCTTTGGATCGATAACAGTAACATTATTCATTTTTCAAATCTTTACTTTATTATTTTTGCTTTTTGATTTATCGAGCCCATTAACAGTTGAAGAAATAATAATTAAAAAAATGAATAATGGATATTTAAATAAAATAGGGTTTAAAATAGAAAATTGGATGTAAATGTTTTAAAAAGTTGTTAATTAAAATAGGAAAGAAATTGTAGGGAGACCAATATGAATGCTTCACATCTAGAAATGCCAAAAAAAGAAAATGAAAAAGGAAGAAGCATTTTACATCAACGAAAAACTATTTTATGATCAATACACCCCACATACCATACTATATTTTCTTGACCACTAAAAATACACCCTAGAGGGTACACCCCATACCAAGCTATTTAAGTATTCTTTTCTATTTTATTTTACAGTATCAAGTGCATGTGGGATTTTTTAAAAGTAATTGCTGCTATAATTTAATGTAAATTAGCTTAAAACACATTTTAGAACACTAGATGGGAATGCTCTAATAGTACTAATTTATAAAATTTATTTTAAAAATAAAATTTTTATAGTAAAATTCATATATATATTTTTTATTTGGCAATAGTTCATATATATAGTTAATTTTAGACTTATAGTTAAGTGCACCATGGACGGCTGGGGTGTGTGTATATATATATTATTTTATTTATTTTATTTTTTAAATAAAATATAGGGCCGGTAATTCTAACACATAGAACATGATGTTCTTTTATTATAATTATATAGTGGCCATTTTAGTGTGTAATCAATCGGTTTGGAAAATATAGGTTTTGACAGAACATAGAGTTGACAAAAGTTATGGCTGTCTGGTCTCTGGAGCTTGGTATGCTTTTTTGTCATATTCTGATTAAAATTAAATTAAGAACTGATTGTTTTGTATATCTTTTATCTTTGCATACGCTTGTCCTTTTCATGAAACAGTGTTAAAGACTGAGAGATCCAAGGATTGGACTCATAAGCTTCGAATATATATTTGGCCGGCCTTTAATTTTTTTTTTTCTTCTCAAGCTTTAGTGTAAACACAAACTAAGTCATCAAATCAAGAGGTTCCAGCTAAAGAGTTCGATTTTTAGGTACTGGAAAAATATTTCAATCCTTTTCGCATCTATTCCAAAGTCAAAATAACTTCAAATATAGTGGCTGGAAGCTATCCAACAAATCCATTTAAGAAATCTTCAAGCAATTAACGCTCCCACTTCCTTTCCTATAAATTTTCTTCACCACCTCCCATTTCCTATAAATTTTCTTCACCACCTCCCAATTCCATTTGCCCTTGCACAGAGAGAGAGAGAGAGAGAGAGAGAGAGAGATAATAGCTTCTACTGGTAAGTATGATATGAGTTCATTTTAGCGTTTAAACTTTATTTGTTTTGAATATATAATATGAGTATGTATATAGCATTTTTTTTTTTTTTTGAGATAGAATATGTATGTAGCATAACACTTGTGTCAATGTGATATCAAATATAGGATGGGCTTGATATTCGCATAAATAATTTCCCGTAGTTTCTTTTTTTAATTTACAGCTATCTATTAATTATTTTTACTTGGGTTGGGTCGTAAATGGGTTGGGTCATAAATGGATTAGGTGTGTAATTACCCATTTATCCATTTATGACCCGTTTATATATAAATTAATTATCCATTACCCGCCCAACCCATTTAATTAGTAACCCGTCCATTTAACCCAATATAACCCAAATAAATAAATAACTTGTTACTAGATTTTCCCATTAAGTTAGCAACTACAAAATTTCTCATAAACCAAACAGGACCCTTGAAAATCAGATTAAAATCTTTTAGCTTTATAACAACATCAACCACTTCATTTTCATTTATTTTCCCAAACTTTCTCACAAACCACATAGAACTTCTCCTCACCCAGACCAATACCTAGCTAATCAAACAATCTTTTAAGCAAACAAACAAATACTCATAGAACTAACTTGAACTTTAGTCTAAACTCTGAAATACAGTTTTTCCCCAATTTTCTCAAAACTTTCTCGGCAACGAAACAGAAAAACTTGAAAAATGAAAAGTAATAAAAAAAAAAAAAAAAAACTCATGTGCCTTATGTTCGACCCTCCATTCTTGAACTCTTTGTACAAATCCTGATCTTCTCCTTTGTCATTCTCAACGTCGAGCCCTTCGTCGTTGTTGTTGTCGTTTTCGTTGCTATCAGAGTCGTTGACTCGAGGCTTAGCCGAAGGACCTTTCTCCATGGTGTCCATGCGCTTGAAATGGACCCAGGAGGAGATAAACCTCGAAACGGGCATGGATCTCTCTTTCTGTAGCTCCGTGCGGTATTGTAGGAGTAGATCAGCATGACGGTCTTGTCGTGGGACCAGGATGGCGGCGGTAAGCGCCGCAAGGCGGTGGAGGGCTGGGGTTGAGTTTAGGGCTGGGCTTGGATCGGAGTCTGAGTAAAGTCTGGGGCTGGGCCTGGAAAATCTGAGAAAATCTAAGGGAAAGTGTTTGGGAAAGTGTTTGGCTATTGAGAAAATCTGAGGGAGAGTGAGACTGAGGGCTTTGGGCTTAGAAATCTAGTGTTTATTTAAGTTTTTAAATTTTAGAAGGGTTTAATGGGTTTATCTAATTTTAAATTTTAGATGGGTTTAGTGGGTATTAATAGATTTATTCATTTAGACCCATCTAATTAAATAACCAAATGGGTCTTTATCCATTTAACCCAAATATTCAAATGGGTTAGGTTAAAACTTATCAAAATAAAGTGGATAATGGATAGGTTCATGGATATGGATAAAAATTGCCACCCCTACTAACGACCTTAGAAACTGGGAAGAGGTCATGGCCAGAGTTGGTGGGAGTAGAGGGAGAAGAGGCAGCAGTGACCATTGTGAGCGAAAATCCAAAGCTTGGCGCAGTTATAGTGAAGGAAGGAATGATGGTGACCATGGATTTGCGTTGCGATAGGGTCTGTGTTTGGTTTGATCAGAATGGAATTGTGAAGCAGACTCCTCAAATTGGTTAGCATCAGGAGTCTGTTGTAGTAATTTGTTATGGGCAAACTTAATTAATGCAACGCAAGATTTCTTTTATGTATGTTTTAACTTTGGGTCATGCTAACGAGTGTCCTTAGGGCACTCATTAATAATCCATTTTAGGAAAGTTTTAAAACCACTTTTATGGGAAATGAAAAAAGCTGTCAAAATATTAATTACTTCTTTTTTATTTCCCATAAAAACTTTCTTTAAATGGATTATTAACCAATGCCCTTAGAGCACTCGTTAGCATTTTCCTTTAACTTTTTAAGGAGGCAAAATTATGATGTGTAATAAGTTTGCTCTCAAATATAGAGATAGACAGTGCCTCACATTTAATGAGCATCTATCTTCTTAAATTAAACGCAATATTGATGAATTCGGTCTGTATTTTAAGGAATGAAATTGATTCTTCTTCATAAAACTTCTTGAGAATATTAATCATCTCTCTCTCTCTCTCTCACTAGGTGGGGGAGACCGACCCATTTCTTTCATATCATTCTTGCTCAACCTTTCCCATGCATTCTTGTGTTCAAAGAAGAAATTGAGGATTTTCCTTGCAAGGTCTTCCACATTATTAATTTCATCACCCATTCTAGTCTTGTTCCCAGCCAACATCCAAATCTGGTCACATAGATTGAAGGCGTACAGTTGAAAATTTTGTGTTTCGTCTTTCTCTAAGCCTAGGGATGCCTTTGGTTCAGCGATTATCTTAATCCGCTTTGTGATGTCAATATTAGATAGTCTAGAGAAGTTTAAAGGCCAATGTGCAATTAGCCAAATCCGTGTCATCTAAGTTCAGAGTAGAAACATACGCTTTGAGGTTTCTTCTGCATATATCTTTACACAAATGGCACTCTGCGGAGGAGAGAGAAAACCTTTTTACTAGCTCTGTGGAGAGTGCAAACTGGAAGAATCCCCCAAAGGAACCTTCCACAGGAGGAATTAGTCTAGCATGGATTTTGAGTTTCCGTAGGCATATGACAATGACTTATTCAATCGTAACATAGCATTGCATATTGAGCTTGAGAGAGCTAGGATCAATTCATTAGATCATGGTATATATACTGTAAATCAAACACCAACACAATAAAAGAGAGCTCTGAGTGTGGCACCAACTTAACCATTTCGATACTTAAAGCAAATGAATCTTTCATATATGTTCCATTGTTCCTTAAATAGATTTCTCCATATATATAGACTGGATTTACTTTTGTGATTAAGAAAACATGAACAACGTATGGATCTAATTATAAGTGATAAAACAAAAAGATGTGATAGGCAAAAACAATAAATAGATGTTGTATATATATAAGAAGAAACCTGTCAAATAATTAAAAACTCTCAGATTAAATGTGTGAAGGATGAATGAAATAGATCAAGTCTTGTATTTGACACAATCTCCTTAAAACAGATTTTAGCCCTCATGCAATCTGTGGTGTTTTGAGACTTACAGACATTTGTCTCTCAGGAAAAAAATGATTTACAACATGGAGAAAAAGCACACAGGGTTTGTGCTCTACAAATCGAACTATGTCTCTTTTTCTCTCTTTGACTCAAATGCTAATGCACAAAATATTTTCTTTCTAGGAGAGTTTCTCAAACAAAAAAATAAATTTTATGAATGAGGGACTATAAATAAATAAATAAATAAATAAATATATATATATATATGTACGTTACTGAACAGACACACTGTTTCGAGAATAACTGTTGTATACAGACTTACTAACTCAAAAAATAAAATATTATTATTTGGACAAGAAAGCCTAGTGCACGCATGCTTAAAACCCAACCCAATGTCTAATCCATGAGCATATAAACTCATAATATCTCTTTTCTTTTCTATGTGGGCTTCAGAGATTTTCACTACTTTAATATCATGTTCAAATGAACAAATTAGGAGTCAATT
This sequence comes from Quercus ilex subsp. ballota, assembly GCA_032727855.1. Classification (NCBI taxonomy): domain Eukaryota; kingdom Viridiplantae; phylum Streptophyta; class Magnoliopsida; order Fagales; family Fagaceae; genus Quercus; species Quercus ilex. Next base: position 43,391,250 of record CM064919.1, read on the forward strand.
TCTTATTCACTCTATAATATTTTTTTTAAGACCTCCCACATAAATGAAAATTGACAAAACACAATGCAAATGATGATGCAGGCACAAAGAAAGTAGAAGAAAAGTTACTGTATTGGAAGAGGTGGCTTTTGGCTTAGAACCTTCCTTTGTGAAAGGCTATCGGATATACTAGCTAATTAGTAAAAACGATGTTTTTTGAATTGTCAACCATTTGTGTATACCAAGACAATAGAATGAATTCACACAGTTCCTTTTTGAACACAGTTCGTTCTTATAGTTGTGTTCATTTCGGCCCTGAACATATCCTGGTATTTTCATGAAGTGCTTTAGAGAATTCAGCCTTAAAATTCTCATGGATGTGGCTCATTTCATACTCATATAGGTGACTCTTATTAAGAGTATCCTGATATACCTCTATTGACACTTCATTTTGCAATCCGCATTTAACCTCATATGGAGGGTAAAAGAGTAATTTCACATTGGAGATAAGAATCTTAATTGTGGTCGTTAGATTATTAATTTCGTCTTATAAAAAATGATCTTGATGTTGTAACGATCAAATTGACTGGTTATAAGTCTTAATTGGACTATCAGATTGAAAACTATCCTCAAATTAAGTTTTATTGGCTGAGATACACTATCACAAATTGAGTCCGACTATATGTGATTATGAGAAATTGATTCTAATTGGATATAATTATAATCAATTTGAAATTAATGGCGTGTTATAATCTGATTGGCTAAGACTACAGCTTATGGTAAGGTTGCATACACTTGATTAATTAGATAATCAAACATTAATAATTCAATGAGTAATTTATGTAATTATCTTTTTTAATTGGGATAAATTTGAGACAGATTAATTTTGAATAGAAGTAATTGGAGCCTATTACTATTAACTGGAAACTAATTTGGAGCCTATTAATGTTAATTATACTGAAACTATTTTCCAACAAATAACATTTGCTCACAATTTCGTTGATATCTCTCATAATATTTTGAATTTGTGAGTGAGGTTAATTTTTCCAAAATCTAGACATTTAGGCTTCAATTTAAGCACAAGAATGAGGCAATTCTGATAAGAATTGAGAAATATATGATTTTTCAAAATTGGCTTTGAAAACTGTTATAGGAGCTACGAGAAAAACCAATATTTTAGACATTTGGCTAGTTCATCACTCACACCAGCCTCCAAATTTAATGCACCGACTTTCTCTAAATACTGAAATAGAGTCTAGGTTCATGATTCTCTTTGATCTTTTTTCAACTCTCATTAAATACTCTTCCATTCATATTTTTTCCAGCACTACTATATAAACCCCTCATCTCCTCCATTTGAAAGCACATGAGAAGCATCCTCTCTTCTCCCCTCTTGAGCTCTAGTGAAGTAAAGTTAGTCATGTCATATCTTGGTCTTCTTGAGACTCAAGGTATTGAGTGAGACTCACCTCCCTCTCCTAGTTCTTCTTCTCTACTCCACCTTTAGGACCTCCACCAAGAGTTTCCTCCTCTACTGTGTGGATCTTGTATGTAGGTATGATTCATTTTCCTAACTTGTTTTTTTATGTTGCTATGATGAGAATCTAAGATTAAAGCATGCTAGTAATTATTTAAATTCCTTGAATATGTTTGAATGTTCTTAATATTCTTAAATGTTCATATGCATTTTTCACATGTTCTTTGTTGTTTATCACACGTTTATGCATGACACTAGTTTTGATCTTAAATCCACATTCAAAATATGAAAAATATGTTAGTTTCATAATTCTCTAAAATCCTTGAATCTAGGATATCACAATTCACACACATTCAATAGAAATTATTTTTCAATCTAAATGTAATGATTAATAAATGAATTAGGGTTTATCACATGCACATACATTAAATTCAAGCAAAGCAATGAACATGCAATTGATTGATAATTTGTTGGATGAAATGATATGAATGTTGGCCACCATAGTCTAGAAAAATGGTTCCATCGGGTAAGGTAGGTGCCTAACACATTCCCATCTTGTAACATAGCATCCGAGCTTAAATCAAGGGTTAGTAGATTAGGTATTGAGTGAGACTCAAGGTATTGAGTGAGACTCACCTCCCTCTCCTAGTTCTTCTTCTCTACTCCACCTTTAGGACCTCCACCAAGAGTTTCCTCCTCTACTGTGTGGATCTTGTATGTAGGTATGATTCATTTTCCTAACTTGTTTTTTTATGTTGCTATGATGAGAATCTAAGATTAAAGCATGCTAGTAATTATTTAAATTCCTTGAATATGTTTGAATGTTCTTAATATTCTTAAATGTTCATATGCATTTTTCACATGTTCTTTGTTGTTTATCACACGTTTATGCATGACACTAGTTTTGATCTTAAATCCACATTCAAAATATGAAAAATATGTTAGTTTCATAATTCTCTAAAATCCTTGAATCTAGGATATCACAATTCACACACATTCAATAGAAATTATTTTTCAATCTAAATGTAATGATTAATAAATGAATTAGGGTTTATCACATGCACATACATTAAATTCAAGCAAAGCAATGAACATGCAATTGATTGATAATTTGTTGGATGAAATGATATGAATGTTGGCCACCATAGTCTAGAAAAATGGTTCCATCGGGTAAGGTAGGTGCCTAACACATTCCCATCTTGTAACATAGCATCCGAGCTTAGATCAAGGGTTAGTAGATTAGGTACTTATTCATGTAATTTTCTATCTCTAGATTGTAACTAGGAAAAAAAGCCATGTACTTTATCTTAGATTGTATGTAAGATCAAAGCCTTGTAATTTCCTATAATCAATGTAAATTCGTTCTCAAATTAATAAAATGATGAATTTTTCAATTATGGATTTCTTATTTTTTTCTAATAATTAAATAAATGACGACTTCATTGTAAAACCCTTAATTTAAAGAGAAAAATGTAATCAGTCAAACCTCCATTTTGAGAGACAATAACACGACTCTACCCATTCATATGAGTTTGGCCTAATTCCAAAATGGGTCGGGAGCGTGGTCTCTCACAACTCCACTTGGATTTACAAGATATAAGAATCATTAAAAACAAAGTTTATCTTGAACATCGCTTGCAGGGATCACTATTTCATCATAGGAATGGGTGAGAGATATTATCTCCATAGTGATAAAACTAGTCTCCACAATTTTTTTGTTCATTTGAAACCTAAATCTTGGGATCTCCAGTCAACTAGGTGGGGTTACTGTCATGGAAACTTTTATATCATAGGCTTTAATCTCATTCCCCTTAATGAACACACAGTTTATTTGCTCTCCACTCAAACAATTGATTACGAATCCATTTTATAATCTGGAAGTACTTCCATTTAAGAGCAACTGTCTTATGGTATTATGTCTCTGACGAATATGTCAAAACCTACCATAATTCTGTGCCTACCAATATATAAAAGGCAAAAAGCCACTTTTAGTCCCTACATTTTTAGGTGATTCCCATTTTAGTCTTTACATTTTATTTTTACCGCTTTTAGTCCCCATTCTGAAAAATGATTCTTGTTTTGGTCCCTGCCGTTACATCAGAAACGAAAAAAGCTGACATGGCAAACGGTAGGAATAAATAATATTAAATTAATATCTACGTGGCTTAAATTAATAATAAAAAATATTTTTTGACATTAAAAAATGCCATGTCAGCATTTAAATTAAAAAAATTAATTTATTAATTTTAACTAAATAAAAAAAATTAAAAACATAATTAAAAATTAAAAATCATATGAACTAAAATCTAATTGTGTATTGAACAAGAACAACAAAAACACAAATTCAAATACAAAAACACAAACCCAGAAATTTAAAAAAAAAAAAGAAAAAAAAAGAAGGTATTTTTCACTATTTATCCACTTGACACTTCTTCTATTAACTAAATCTAGAACCGGATAATAAAAAAACTCTCCGATGGAACATACTTGAAGAAATAAACATCCACATTCGTGAGTTTTTAACTTGAAAGAATAACTTAAAACTATGGCAAAAACCCAGAAGGGTGGTTATGTTGTTTTGAGGATTTTCTCTTTCTTCGTTGTTTTCGTGCTGTGTGGCAATGTGGTTATCGTTTACTCCGACGATGTGGCGGTGATGAAAAGTTTTAGAGAGAGCATAAAGAACCCTGGGTCTCTAGGATGGACAGCGCCGAACCCTTGTGACTGGGAGAACCTAAAGTGTGACAGATCGAACCGGGTCACGAAGATCCAAATCAAGGACAAGAATCTCCAAGGCACACTGCCAAAGGAGCTTCAGAACCTTATCGCTCTGAGTGATTTTCAGTAATTTGTGGTTTGGGTAAGTGATTGATCTGATTTGGTATTTATTGGGTGGTGGGTTTCTGGGTTGGATCTGAGCGTGACCGGAGCTGGGTGTGTGCTGTGATGTGTGCGTGGGTTTGGATCCACGGAGATCGGAGTGGGTTTGAACTAATGCTTTGATGGGTTTTTTTTTTTTTTTTTTTTTTTTTTTTTTTAAATTTCTGGGTTTGTGTTCTTGGATTTGAGTTTGTGTTTTTGTTGTTCTTGGTGGGTTTTTGGGTTGATCTAAGCGTGACTGAAGCTGGGTGTGTGCTGTGATGTGTGCATGGGTTTGGATTGGCAGAGATCGGAGTGGGTTTGAACTAATGCTTTGATGGTTTTTTTTTTTTTTTAATTTCTGGGTTTGTGTTCTTGGATTTGAGTTTGTGTTTTTGTTGTTCTTGTTCAAAACACAATTAGATCTTAGTTCATTTGATTTTTAATTTTTAATTTTGTTTTTAATTTTTTTATTTAGTTAAAATTAATAAATTAATTTTTTTAATTTAAATGCTAACGTGGCATTTTTTAATGTCAAAAAATATTTTTTATTATTAATTTAAGCCATGTGGATATTAATTTAATATTATTTATTCCTGCCGTTTGTCACGTCAGCTTTTTCCGTTTCTGATGTAACGGCAGGGACTAAAACGAGAAGCATTTTTCAGGATGGGGACTAAAAGCAGTAAAAATAAAATGTAGGGACTAAAATGAGAATCGCCTGAAAATGTAGGGACTAAAAGTGGCTTTTCGCCTATATAAAAATAGGAGGCACAACAATCCAACATGCATGTTTGTTTAGATTTATAAGACTTCCCAAAAATACACATGCTCTTCACATAAGGTGTTCTCACTAGACCGTTGTCACATCTCTCATGTGATTGAGACAAAACAAGTCCAACAGATGTACTAGAAATTTTCATTTCTAGTATCACATCTACAACACCTACATCTTTTAAGTTGAACTTAATTGTAAACATCATCTTGGTAGCTTTTATGCTACATACATGAGCATATCCCATAACGACATAGCCTTTTGTGATATATTGATAGGCCAAGAATGTATTGACCCCTTTGGTAAATTAATCAATTAATTAACCAAGTGAATTAATTAGATTCAATTTTATGCAATAAGTGTGGTAGCACAAACAAATCACCAACTAAGTTAAATGTAGCGGAAAATAAATTTGACACAGGTGATTTGTTTACGAATGAGGGAAACCACTGAGGCAAAACCCTTCTGGGTGAATTTAAGGTTACTACTCTCGGAAATCTACTATTATCAAAACAAGCAGTTACAAGTAAAAAGAATCCCAGTACCTAATACCAACCTATAGTTGAACCCTCATCTGTCGAAACCTCCGAAGAAGGAGAGGGAGAAGCGGCGAAACCACCAAGGCGAGCTTGTCGTTGTGCAATACGACGGACACGGGTGTTCACCTGACACAACTCATTACTGAAAGTGTTAAGGTGAGTATCCATGCATTGAAACTGCACCATGATAGCCTCAATAGTCACACCACTATCGGAGGAAGAAGGAGCGAAGGTGGAAGGAATAGCAGGAGCTGCAAGATCAGTCGTCTTCGTCCGTGGCCACTTCAATCGAAGCTGGGCCTCGCTTCATCGAACAGAAGCTGCGTTGATGGCACTCATAATAGTGTAATAAGGAGAATCAGGAATAGGGATAGAAAAATGGCGAATGATCTGCGTGATAGCCGAAGGAAAAATGAGCTTATCACGGGTCATCGTATCCTAATAAACATCAATGATAGAAGTAATGAAATGAGAGGGGAAGTCAATAGAAAGATCCCCTAAGAGGGACAACAAAAACCGAGCACGAGGCTCTGTGATAGAGTTATAGTGAGACTACAGTGGAGTAAGAACAAATGTCATCACCATATTAAGGAATCTTGGACCTTTTCAAAGCCCGAGCATAGGGTTTTTTAATGCTCACCCCATACAGAAGGTGTCTCATAGAAATGAGACAGAAGCTCGTCTTTGGACACAGTCCTCAGACGCTGACAACCGGGGTAACTAGGATGCGATACCCTCAGGACATGTAGTATCTCAGATATAAGATCCAGAGTGATTACGATATGTGTACCTCTGAATGTCATGGCAAACTAAGGTATAGAGGTATCGATATCGTGTATATTGGAGTAAAAATCCTGTATAAACACGATAGGGCACCTTAAGGGTATCTTACAAAGAGATTCTCATCCCCGAGTCCGAATGACACCAGGTGGAGGAGTGTCGGAAAAGTCCAACAGAATGACATGTCGCTTCAAATGAATGCCACGTTTCTAAAAGTTCTCAAGGAAGTCCTACTGGGCCTTCCCATCACTGAACCGAACATGAAGAAGGGGAACTAGGTTAGAAGAAGAAGACCCGGAACCAAGAGGGTTCTGAGCCGGAGTAGATTTGCACTTGGGTTCCATGTGTAGTCTATCCGTCTGAGAGAGAGAGAGAGAGAGAATAGAACACAATCATAATCCAAAAATAGGAATGAAAGAGTACGTATGCATGAAATATGCATGAACATGTGTCGTGCTAAAAATAAATTGCATCATGGGTTGAAACTCAATCCAAACTTACCAGCACACAATTTTCAATAGTCAAGCACACATCTAAATGCATGAAACATTATTAAAATGCTAGTGGAATGCAATGCATGATCATATATCATCAAATACACAAAGTCCAACCCAAATATTTCAAGAAAAACTCAAAAACCCCAAAAAAGTTTTAAAAACCCCAAAATCTAGGTCTAAAATGCATGAAAAAGGAAAAATGAAGGTTTTAGGACACTTACCAAGTGATTTGATCTTCGTAGAGGCCGAAAATGCAGTGGGTAGAGAGATTTGAGTGACGGAGAAGTGTTTGGGGTGAGAGAGAAGTGTTTTTGTCGAGAGAGAGAAGAGAAAATGAAATCTGATTTTGCGTTCAGCATTTAAATAGAAATCGCAGCTCGATGGATCAAGGACCTATCGAGATTTGTCGAGCACTAAATCTCGACAGAAGTGAATCTGTTGAGGTGTTGTCGAGGATCTGTCGACAGCAAAAATACCTTGATGGATCGAGAAACTGTCGAGAATCTATCGGCCAGACAGAAAATTTTTCAATGTATCGAGAAGTTGTCGAGAAACTATCGAGACAAATTCTAGAAAGCTCGATGGATCAAAATTGCAATAAGATCTATCGAGAAAAGAAGAAAGAGGAGCTCGATAGAAGGGAATCTGTCGAGCTTGAAGAAAAGGAGTTTATCAAAGAAGGGAAAAACATAAAGAGATGAATGCAATAAGCAAGCTACTCAACCATAGATCTAATCAACATATTAAGCTCTCAAAAACATCTCTCAACAAAGAAAACAAAGTATTTATAGATCCAAAACACACACATACACTAAACACATTTAATCAATTTTATATTTCAAAAATAAGTTAAAACAGTTTAGTAAGCATATTTTAACACATGTATTCCCTGTGATGGTCAAATTACATTGTACCTGCATATGTATAAAAAGTAGCAAAAAATTTGTTTTGTGTGAAAATATAGCAGGAGTGCATAAGTGTCTCATATTATGACGATTTGAGATATGAGAAAATCAAATATACTCACACACGATCATAACTGCTTGATGGAGACTATCACCTTCGAAGTACATCCTATAACTCCCACATCTCCTAGAAACACAGTTGCAACCATATTTAAAAGCATTTTGATTCTTTTTACTTTTAATTTCTTTGCATATTATTTTTCTTTTTGAGCATATCATGCATGGGCATATAAGAGAGAGAGAGAGAGAGAGAGAGAAGAAATACCCAATTATGTTAAGCCAAAAACATCACATTTTTGCTATACCGAAACACACAGATGTTATACATGATTGGCGGGTTTTAGTAGTGAGATGATTATTTATGCATTTCTCTTAGGATTTTTTTAGTCATTCCCATAAAAAAGAGTGATATGAGTGTTAAATATAAGAGATTACTTAATCGTACTCATCACAAACATGAGCCACAAAGCTTGCTTGCTTAGTTGTGTATTGTGATACTCATCTAAGCTACAAATGATATAAATTTTAGAAAACTTTGTTTCAATGGTCATCCAAGGTACACAAATACCAATGTACACAAACACACATTGTTTTTGTATTTTTTTGATTTTTCAATTTTTTTTTTAATTTTATGAAAAATAAAATAAAGCAAAACTGAAAAACAAACAAACAAAAATATGTTAAACAAAACAAAGTATAAAACTAGACTGACTCAAAACAAGAAAGAAAAACAAACAAGTAATGCATAACCGTGAAGGGAGAGAGAGAAAAAGTGACTAAATCACTTTGAACCTTTTTCCTTCCACACCTTGGAAGAAGCTTCCTTTAAGCGAACCTTTTATTCAGTGGTGAGGGGGAAAAGTTGAAACCGTTCAAGTTCGAAAGCAACATGAAGGCCTTGAGAAGATCTTCAAGAGGAGCAAAAGAGGATGGAAACTGATTATGGTTTCTGGACAAGAGCATACTATTGCTTTGTTGAGTGGCTAACCACTTATAGCAATTTGGACAAGTATACCCTGAAGCTCCACAGTGATGATAGAAATGCGGTTTCTTTAGTTGAGACTTTTTGTTGTTAACTTTCTTAGTCCAAGGGTTTCTAGTCTCTTTCTTTTCAACTTTCGGGGGTGCTCCTAAAATAGATTTACCTTTATCTAGGTTCTTACTAGTTATTTTAGTTTTACATTCATTGTTTTCAGAATTAACATTATCAGTAGGTGAGACAAACACAGTTGTACTAGAGGAGGCAATATTAGGAGAAGAGAAATCATACCCCAAACCAGTTTTATCAAAAGCAGCTTTCTGAAAGCTTAGCATCTCATCGAACTTTGCACTGGAAGTCCTCTCCAATTGAGCTTTGACCTAGAACAGTTCTGCTTCAAGCTTTTTTGTTTTTTCAGCAAGGAAGTTGCTTTCAAACAGCAATGCTTCAATGGTTTGATTGGCTTCATCAACCTTGGTAGAGAGCTCCTCTCGATCTAGTTCAACATCACTCAGCTTTTTGTTGGCCAGCCTATACAGTTTCTCATACTTCTCAGAAACCTTGTACAATTTTGCATAGGCTGTATGGATGTCATCTTGATCGTCCATTTTCTCAAACTTAGAATCCACCAAGTCCTCTTCATCATTTACTGTTTCTGTAACCCCTTCAGTAGGGTCAATTGTAGCAGTGAAGGCATTTAAAATTCCCTCGTCATCACTGTCATCTAACTCAATCTCAGGCTTGGTGTCACTTAAGGTAGCAGCAAAAGTCTTGCTTTTCCCAACTAACTTGAGATGTGTTGGACATTCTTGTTTCATGTGTCCAAAACCTTGACATCTGAAGCACTTTGGTCTGGAGGGAATAGTGTATTGACCGCCATCCTTATCATCCTTCTTTCCTTTGTCTTAACTCTTGAAATGAGAAGAACCGGATTGCTTACGGTCCTTATCAAATCCTTTCCCATTGGCATTCTTCATGAACTTCTTGAACTGCCTAGTGATGTAGGATTTCATCTTGGAATCTTCATCGTTAGAGGACTCATCGATCTCATTACTTTTGGCCTTCAGTGCCATGCTCTTGCTTTTGCTTCCTTTCTCGATTCTAGTCAAACATAATTCATAGGTTTGCAAGTTACCTACCAGCTCTGTGAAAGGAATAGAGTTAATACCTTTTGATTCTTCAATGACAGTGATCTTGGCATGAAATCTCTCAGCCAGAGATCTTAACACCTTTCTTACAACCTTGGGTTCGAGAATGGTTTCCCTAAGATTAAAGGCTGAGTTGACTATGTCCTTTAGCATGTCATAGAACTCATCAAATGACTCATCCTCCTCCACTTTTATCTTCTTAAAGCTAGTAGTGAGCCTTTGGAGCTTTGAATCCTTGACAGCTTTAGTTCCTTCATAGGTTGTCTAGAGGATAATCCATGTTTGTTTAGCAATTTTGGTTGAGGATATCTTCTTGAACTCGTCATTGGTCATTGCATTGAATAGTGCATTCAATGCTCTACATAGCTTGCCACAGCTTGCCACACCTTTTCATCTAAAGACTGCAAGACATCTCTCATGTGTACTTTCCAATATGCATAGTTAGTGCCATCAAATAAAAGAGGTATGATAAGTGATTGTCCTTTATCCATGACAAACAGGGTCAATGGATCACACAACAAAGATTAAACCTAATCAGAGTGTGTCTGCTCTGATACCACTTGATAGGCCAAGAATGTATTGACCCATTTGGTAAATTAATCAATTAATTAGCCAAGTGAATTAATTAGATTCAATTTCATGTAATAAGCATGGTAGCACAAATAAATCACCAACTTAAATACAGCGAAAAATAAATTTGACACAGGTGATTTGTTTACGAATAGGGAAACTATCGAGGCAAAACCCCATCGGGTGAATTTAAGGTCACCACTCCTAAGAATCCATTATTATCTAAACAAGCGGTTACAAGTAAAAGAAATTCCAATATCTAATACCAACCTATAGTTGAACCCTTATCCCAATACCTAATTGGAATTGTAATGTAGCGGCAGTCTCTCCTTTCAATGCATGACTCCTAATACGTGACTAACCAATGATGCACGGGATCCTAGTACGTGACTAACACACCAACTTGAGGAAGATGTTGGCTGCAAAGTTTTTCAGTTTATCCAACAATGAAGATCAAGAAGCTCCTTGGTTACTAAACCCTTGGTACAAAGGCGCAGTAGCTTCTAGAGAGAATATGATAAACTAGGGCAAATTGTCTTCGGTCACAATATGCATGTATAATCACTTTGCATCAAGTTGCATCATCTTGTGATGGCCCTTAAAATAATCTTTATATATGTCTACGGTTGTGAGAAAAGAAACCCTACATAAATACACATAGATATGTATGAAATCAGATCTGGAAATTCTAATTTCGAAATTCTTGACAGATACAACTTCTATCGAGCTTCAACATTAATCCTCGATAGATATGATTTTGTCGAGCTATCTGTCGAGCTTTAATGAACAACACTTCTTCACTTGTTTTTTGGACAGATTTGCATGGCTTCAATACTAAACTTGAACTCTTGTTCCTTGAAGTACTAAACCCATCCTAGATCTATCCAATAAACATAACATATGTCTCTAACAATTTCACATATATCCTAACATATATTCACATCACACACTAGTTGCATTAAACCTAAACTCATTTGACATTATCTCATTGTCAAATTTTTCATGTCATTACATTGAAACTTGCTTCAATCTATACAAAGATTTAACAAGTTTACAAACTTTGTTTCCTTGTATAGGATTCATAAACCCCTTTGGTTTATTGTGTATCAAGAAAACTCACATCTTCCTTTTATTTGTAGCCTTCTAAAACAAGTCTTGCCTTGTAATAGTTAATAATTCCAAAAAACTCTCAATTTCCTAGGTGATAGATCCACCTATTACCATGCATGGATTTCTAAGATGGATTTAGTGCACTATTGACGGTCTCTTTTCCAAAAAGGCACCTCAGGATATCACTTCATTAGAGCTTTAAGTTCTTCTTTTAACATTTAAATTAGAAAATTTGGACCAAATGAATTTAACATTTGTCCTTTCACTATGCTTAGTCTCAATCTCTCTTCCATTAACTCTTAATCATGAGAGGTACTAGACGTAGACTCGAACTTTCTTTTAAGAAAATTTAACACTTCAAATATATTCTAATTTGCATGCATATAAAAATAATAAAATTTTAAATTAGAAATTACTATGCACTATTGTAATGGCCATAACCAATGAAAACACAAGTAATAGCTCTTGGTCCTATCTCTATCCTTTAGGAATAGGAACTACCACCAGCACCACCACCTTCACCAGACACCCCCATAATTAAAGAATTTATAGCAAGGCGATCACCCTTTCCATAATTCACAAGGCGTCTTAGTGGGTTTCTTTTGAGACATCTCATTGAAAATATAAATAATGGGAAAAACTTGTTTCCCTCCACAAGTTCTACGGAAATCAAAGAACTTATTGTATTCATTGAGTTATTTCACAACTTCATTCTTATAAAGAATGAACATCTCTAATGTCTCATCCTTGCTACTTAGTAAGCACTTATAAGAGACTCTTGCGCATTCTTTAAATTTTAGACAACTCAAACATGTCAACTAAGGCATGTAACTTATATTTCATCCAAAGAAATATTACAAAACGTATATTGGTATATACATGTATGTAATTAAATAATGCTATACGTGCTCAAATACAACAATCATGTATTCTCCATATCAATACAAAAAAAAAAAAAATTGTATCTTAATCTACATCTATAACCTTGGTATCAAAGTTCACATTATACAACCATTGTGTCTATATAAATCTGTAATATGCCAACAGACCATCGTATCCACGCACAAATTCAGAATAACTGATTACTGTAGAACATAGTTTCTTGATCACATTTCAACAAAACCATCTAATGTATGTATCACAAACTGGTTTAATATTAAAGTTATGAAAGACCTCATATATTAAAATATGCCAAGACTAAGAACAAAGATAATTGTGATATTCTAAGGACAAAATTGCCAAATGCCATTTTTGGGCAAAAATAGCAGCTTTTTGCCCCATTTTTCAAACTAATTAGGGAAATGTCCCTTTTTTGTAACTCGATTTGTGATAAATCGAATTTTAAAAAAAAAAAATTTGGAGCCCTATAGCGGCGTTTTTAAGGACCTATAGTGACGTTTTAAGAATTTATAGTAGCGTTTTGTAACTCGGCCTCCATGAAATCGAGTTATAGGGTATTTTTTTTTATTTAATTTTTTACCTATAATTCGATTTCATAGAGGTCGAGTTACAAAACGCCATTATAGGTCCTGAAAACGTCACTATAGACTTCTTAAAAACGCCGCTATAGGGCGTAATTCGATTTATCACAAATTGAGTTTTAAAAGAGAGGCATTTCCCTATTAGTTTGGGAAAGAGGGCAAAGAGCTGCTATTTTTGCCTGAAAAGGGCATTTGGCAATTTTTTCCAATATTCTAACGAATAGAACAATCCGATTGGCAATATCACACAATAAACAAATATATAATATTTGTAATATCCAATACAAAGTTCACTGATTAATAATAACTGTAATATACTGTTAAGGCCAATCGTATAAAGCAAGCAAAGATTAAAACTTGTACAAAGGGCAAGAACTTATATACCATTGCAAGATTAACATTTAGCAACAGTACACATATAACATTCAAGATTATCAATCAAACGTGTCGTCCAATCAAAATCAAAATCAAATGTAATTTGCAATCATTAAAGATTAACCACCGTTTTTTGAAAAACCGTATCATATCAAACCATTAATCTCGCAGAGTTACAGTACGATTTTGCGAAACTGCCCAGGACTCAAAAGATTTAATATAGCATAGTAATACATGCCGATACACACAACAATCACAAAAATAAATTAAGAAAGAGAAAATCTGCTTTAAGATTGTTGCAATTTACTTTTGTGATTAAGAAAACATGAACAATATACAAATCTAATTATAAACAATAACAAAAAAAAGATGTGATAGGTAAAAACAATATATATATAAAAGAAGAAATCTGTAAAATAATTAAAAACTCATAGACCAAATGCGTGAAGGATAAATGATATAGATCAAGTTTTGTGTTTGACACAATCTCCTAAAAGCAAATTTCGCCCCTCACACAATCTGTTGTACTCTGAAACTCAAAGACGTGTCTGTCTCCCAAGATAAAATATCTACAGCACAGAGAAGAAGCCGTTAGGATAAGTGCCCTAAAATCCTATTGTATGCCATGTATGTCATTATGTATGACATTATGTTCTATGTAATAAAGTTGTTTTATTATTATCTAAAATAATGGTAACATGAATATTTAGATATTATTATATAGTTCATGAGATGTATAGTATATGATTTATGTGATTTAGTCACAGAAGATATAAATCACAAGTTCTTTGTAAACTCAGAATTTTAGTTCGTAGTCGGTGATGAAATTAGGCATTTCATCTGCGAAGACTATAACATATCAACTAAGATGATTTGTCTTTATCAGGGAAGTAAAGACTTCTAGTTGATATGCTGATATGTTTTAAATGTTAAGACATATTGAACTAGATTGCTGTGAGATTTATTATTTTACTAATGACTGTCAAATGAATAATAAATCTTACGATTTCTATTTACATGAACTCTTAAATCTGAGAGAATAATGAACTTAATCATGAAGTGTAGGTTGCTTTGATATATCAAGAATGAGATCTAAAGTCATGATCAAAACTTCAATATGTTGGGCAGCCGCATTTAATATTAAAGGACCATATATTCTCAAGATGAAATTCATAATAATCTCTTAATGGAGATATAAAATATTCCCTTGAGATAAGTTTAATGAGTTTTGTTATTTAGAGTGTTCAGTATATATTTATGAAATTGGATTTCATAAATATATGATGAATGACTTAAAAGATTAAACTAAGTACTTAAGAATTTAGATGTAGTAATCTTCAAAGTGGTAGTCAATATTCATGACTTTGTATTATTACAAATATTTTAATGAATAGGTTGAATGTATAATAAAGTCTTGGGATATAATTTATTAATAAGGCCTAGAGTGCAATTATATTTACATAGTGATATTAAATATAATTTTGGGCTTGTCAAGAGTTGATAGAAATGCCCAGAACTCATTGGAGCTAGTGTCTTATTTGTTCCTTTTGGTCTCACTCCAAGCCACATACTAAATACAAAGTCCGTGCTTTGCGAACTAAACTATTTCTCTTTCTCTCTCTTTGACTCAAATGCTAATGCACAAAATATTCTCTCTAGGAGAGTTTCTCCACAATTTTCTTTTTCCATGAATGATGGATTAAAAATATATACATTATTGAACAGACACACTGTTTAAAAAATAACTGTTGTATACAAACTTACTGACTCAAAAAAAAAAATATCATTATTATTTTGACAAGAAGGTTAGTCTACATATGCCTAAAGTCCAACCCAATGTCCAACCCATGAACATATAAATTCATAATATCTTTTTCCTTTTCTATGTGGGACTCAATGATTTTCACCGCTTTAATACCATGTTCAAGTGGATACATTAGGAGTCAATTTCTTATTCACTCCATAATATTTTTCTAATATAGACATGTTCAAGGAATGTTTCTCTTGATTTCAGCCATTTTTGTCCTCAGGATCATAATGGATCCGTAATGAGGGGTTTAATACCTCCATTACATTTGAGATTATGGGCAGGTAACCATATATAGGTTCTCATATTTGAGTCAGGAAAATTATTGAATACTCTAGGATTACCATAAATGTGTACTCTCCATTCTCACATGAATTGTGCATCCCACCATAAATTTAATTAGTGGGAGACAAGTTGGGAGATTTCTAGGTTAGATTAATTACTCAATCAATAAATTAAATAAGCTTAAAAGTAAGATAACCCGATTTTACTGATTTTGATAAAAGGATTAGTTAATTTTTTGTCGAATCATAGTAATAGACAATTTGCTATTAAATTTACCAAAAAAATATCAAGAAATAAATAAATAGAATAAAGGCACTTAAGTTTTGTATGTTTTTTGGCAGTCTTTTAATTAGCATTCTCATGAAACATCTTTACGTATCTAGATAAGTCTGGAATATATTTTATTCGAAGGTTTTCATTAGTGTTAGTCAATAAAAACTATGTAATTAAGGGTTTGGAATGCAATAATTTTCAAACTATAGGATAAATAGTAAATGAATTAGAACTTCAAGGCTACAAATCTCCCTAAAACTCTAAGAGATTTATATAAAAATTGGACACAAATTGACCCTAACACTCCAAATCCAATGCATTGAACCCAAAATTGTGACGATGACATGTCCAATCATCCCAAACCAAATCTTATATAATTCGCTCTCCAAATCCATGGCTCTTCTTGTAAAAAACTTGGAACCTTTGTAGACGTGTAACTAGTTGCATATATATCATAGATCACCTTCTACTCATACTTAGGATATTCCTGTTATATATATCAAGCAAAAAAGAGAAATATTCCTATACTATCCTCCACTGCCAACCTTGGGAAAGGTTTTTTTAAGCTTAAAAGATTTAATACTATTTTTCTCAGCTCTCTTTAGTGCATTCCTGATGAGGGGCAGCCACTTGTCTAGAAACCATTGTCTCTAATTAAGAGAGTATTTTAATTCGAGTGCTCGACAAAATGTTTAAAATTATTTCTCAGAAACAAGTAGCTGCGAATTAACCCCGTATAATTACATTTTTCTCTTCGTTGTGGCCTCTTAGAGCTTTCTCTGACCACGAGATTTCATTGTACTTGAGGACTTCTAAGTCTTTCCACTGAAGTAAGTTTTTTTTTTTTGGTTAAAGGGAATATTATTAATAACAAAAGGAAAAGCTACACAGCAACAGATGCCATACCGGCAGCAACAAGTCTACAATAAGGAAGTACTTTTAGACATTGTAATCTTTTCTTTTGCTTAGAAAAAAAAATAATTAGGAAGAAAGTTTTATTCAAGAGGAAAAACAAAAGAGATCGAGGGACCAGGGATATAGAAACACATGATAATATCTTTTATTGTACATATCCAGCCTTTGAGGACTTTCGCCTATAAAAGGGGTCCTATAGGGGAGTTCTTCATTGTGAAACCCATCAATAGGATTGGTTCCAGAGAGAGAGGCTCCATTATATAAGATAGTAAACTTATTTTTTTACATTTATCCACCCTAGCCTGTCCCTTTTTATTCCAAAGATGGCAGTTAGTCGAGGAGATGTTTATAGCTATACCTACAAAATTTGCAAAATAATTTTCTTGTTAATAATTCTCATGATCACGACGACCAAACCTAAACCTCTCTTAGCATATAGGCCATTTAAAGAAGTGAAGGCAGCGCTAGGATTTGAAAAGAATGAAACAAAAGTTTCACTTGAAAGAAATCCTGTCCCACCTTCTGGTCCTTCTCCTTGCACTTACATAGGATACACCATGAGTGGCCACCATGCCAATTGCCCGATTCATCGGTGAATTTTCATTTGCTGCATATATATGCTCATGTATCATGTGCAAAAAGCAGGGAAACATTACTAGTCCCTAAATATGGTGCGACATCGTCTGTGGTTTTATATATATATTATGTAACTTAAAGAATAACACTGTGATTTAATTAGCTTGTGTATATTGGTGTCTCTATTACGGTTTGTGAAATGGTTTAATGCAATAGTCTGTGCATGTGCTAATATAAAATACGATAATTTGGGGCTTCAAGTTCTCGCGTTACTGGTGCAATTGTTTTTTTCTTCCTCTTCCACATTTTCTAGACTTGTGTTGTCCATCAAAATCTACAACGTGTGTTTAATCAAATATTTAAAGATCATGAATTTGATCTTTTCTCTTTCAGATGTTTTTCTTTTCTAAATTCTAGGCGTGACGTAAATACGGGAGTAGCAAGCAACAGATTAAATGGAGTAACACACCAATCTCCCTAGTAGTCAGTCTAGTTTCCATTAAGTGGCTGGTTTGAGTGAGAAGTTTGAGATAATAATGTTTGGTAAAGTTTTATTGTTATTATTATTATTATTATTATTTTAGGATTTTTAAAGTATTTTTTCAATTATCCAGATGAGGTCTGTGTAAATAGTTTGTATTTTAAGAAAAATGAGTGTAATAACTGAAAATCTTATAAGAGGTTAACACAATATTTCTCCTATATTGAGAAATATAATTTGACCAAATCTCGTGTGAGTGAAGTGTAATTAATTCAATAATTAAACTACTTTTACATTTCAAGAAAGTTCTGTTTAATCCCTAAGGAATTACCATGCTGGTACCGTATAGGAATGTGCTTAAGCAACAAACAATAGTACGCGTGGCTAGTTCTCTCTTCTTAGGTTAATTAATTTACATATGCAAATTCTGAATGGCTGTATCAAAAAGAGACCAAATGATTTTCGAGTAAAAAGGACCAAATGATTTAGATCACATAGTTTTGCAGAATTCGTTAAAAGGACCGAAGAATATTCTAGGTTTCACAATTTGTGTGCTAGTGAAACTTTTTCAAAGCCTCGCAGGCTTCCACATTTTGTATATGAAGGAGAATATATCAGGAAATAAAATACTATGTTGCAAATTACAGATGTTGCCTCCAACTTCCAAAGGGAAGTTTCTATCCAACTTCTCGATCGGTAGTGGCCAGGAAGGTTTAGAGAATTAAAAATATATAATACAAATCCTTAGATGTTTGAACCTTCCACCTCTAATGGAATTCGGTTACGTGATTGTGTTGATCAAAAAATTTCATAGTTAAATTATTGTCCTAAAAAAAACAGATAGCATTCCATCTCTAATGAAACTCAATTATGTGATTGGGTTGATGAATAAATTTCATAGTTAAATTATTATCCTCGAAAAAAAAAATAACATTGTTAAAATTTTATTGCATTGGTTAATATATCTATATATATAGTTAAATTTTAAAATGATGATAATTAAAAAAAAAAATGATAAATTCTACTCGGCCATAAAAGTACTACTGACCTTATTATATAATATGATATAGTTCTTTGTTGTATTATTGTTTGTGGGTAGTCCATATTTTCTTGAGATGCTTTGTCAAATTGATCATTGAAAGTTACGTTACTGGCGGCTTTAATATTTTCTCCAGCTACTGTTCAGATTAATTAAGAAGTTTGTAGCCTACCATGCGAATTGATAAAGGAGATTTTGAAGGTCCGCGCGTGATGAATCACGTAGAGATAGTAATATTATGGGTCTGTTTGGATTGAATTTATTGTTGCTGAAACTGAAAACTGAAAACACTGTAGCAAAATAATTTTTAAATGTGTAAATAGTATCGTGGGACTCATTTTTAATGAAAAAGTTGATAAAAAGTAGAGTTTGTGAGACCCGTGAACAATGCACAAGTGCACTGTTCACAGAAGACCGGGTCAACAGTTGCGGCTGAAAAAAAAAAAAAAATGGAGAAAACGCGCACGCAGCACTTAAACGTTCTATCCAAACACCCTCTATATCTTATTTGGAACTTTTGGTTTTAAAAAAAATTTTAGATTTAATTGGTTCCCCCTAAATTGAAAATCAGCCTCCTAATTAAAATCCTAAAAATTTAAAGTGATGATCACCTAATTCGTACATGTGACTCATGGCTCCTTCCAAAACAAAAATAAAGCTCATTTCTTACTAACAAAATAAAAGCAAAATCCTTATAATAAAATCTTCGCTCTGTAAAAAATATAAATGGCATATATATATAATCTATTAATTTGGAACCAAAAATTAAAACTTTGAGACTTCGAGATTTTATGCTTCCATACCGTCGAACTCCACTAAAAGGATTATTCAAGTGTCTTCTTTTGTTTTTTGTCTTTATTAGCAAGATGACTTTACAACGGAACATCATTGTTGATTAGATATTTTTATTATTGCAATGAATTTTCAATTACAAGAATTGGATTATCAGTTTAGTGATCATATATTACCGTGGTGGTTCTAGAAATTTTATTTAGGGTGGTCACTAAGAAATTTAAATTACCATAATATTTTTCTTAGTATCATTTTTTAAGAAAAAATGAAATTAGAAATTATTTTTATTGAATAGGTTGAACGAGTTACAAATTTTATCTTTTTGTTTTATAATAGGTTTTTTGTTGAATAATTTTTTCACTTCTTGTTGTTTGGTCTTGTATTGTTTTTGTTTGGTTTTTGTTTGTTGTTATTTGAGCTAATATTTATTGTTGTTACTTAAGCTTTTTTTTTTAAAAAAAGGATTAAGAACTATGTTTGGGGGAAAAATTAATTTTGGAGTAATGTTACGTCTAGAACATTTTTACAATTAATTTTATGCAAAAAACTGTTATCGGTGGATAAAAAAATAATATTAGTATTTGGCCCAAATTAGAATCAATAATAGCTTATCACATTAAATTTGTTGTAAAATTATTGTAAAAATGTTGTGAATGTAGTAGCACTACTCTAATTTTTGTTGAATTCAAATTTTTATAATTCTCAAGTCAGAGTGTTTAAATTTATTAAGGTAGTCACAATAAGTTAGTTTAGCATATAACATTTTTTTGATAAGTGTGTATATACAGTTTTTTACAAGTTAAGGTGATTTTGTGACCACCCTATCTTGCATGTAGAGCTGTCACTGATATAGTAAAGTTGCTTATTTTTATCTCAATTTTGAATTTTTAAGAAAATGTGAATCTTTTTAGAAGTGATGATATTTGTTTGTTAGTAAATAAATTTAATGAAGGTCAGTTGCAGTAAGAAAAGAAATAAATTAAATGGGATGCGTGTCATAAGATGAGTGGTGTAGTATGATGTGAGAGAAGGAAGGTGAGATAAAAGATTTTTTTTTTTTTTTGAGAAAGAGGTGAGATAAAAGATTTGAATACCTAGACTAGGATTTTTTTCCCCCTTTTTTTAAATCGACGGGTTTTATTTTATTTTATAGGGAACTTTCATAAAATTAAAGATAAATATGTCAAAATAAAAACGTGATACCATGTATATATTTAATTTTAAAAAAATATTAATCGTAAAATAGACCTATTCTCAATTTTAAAAATAAATGGGAAATATTTTAATATTTGAAAGCTGGCTCCATTAATTAAAATTAGTAGTGGAGCCTGTACAATTGGCCAATGGCAATGAAATGGAATTTAAAAAAGTTTCGTTGATTTTTATGAAGACCAGTGCGCATGGCGAAGAAGACATGCAGGTAAAGTATATATTTTTTTATGAACTTTCATATAAAAAGCACCACTAAAAATTTATGACTTGACTGGAAAAGGAACGAAGCATAAGGGTCAAATGGGAAAGCAAAAAGATCTGTCGGTTTAGTTGTCATCCTATCAGAAAGATTAGTAGGATTAGTACATATACTCGGTTTATCCGAAAGGATAAACCTCTTCCTGTCTTCCACCCAAAGATCGAGGTTGAGTATTTGTTTATTGTTTAGGTAAGAGTACATTATTGGGTGAATTAAGGTTTTGCGATGAGAGTATCTTGTTGGGTGTTTATTTGTGTGTAGAGTTGTTTGTTATTTAGACACCTGAACACTCAGATTGTTTAATTTAATATAATGGTCAAGTAGTTACTTAGGCTTATTATGCAGATCTAGGTTAAATAATGACAATCATATCACAATAGCGGAAAAGTAAAAAAGACAAGTAATATGATGACTCAAGAAAATCAATGAAACTGTTTAGTTTCAAGGTAAAAAAAGTGAGGAGGATTTAACCTAAACAATCTACAAGGTAACAAATTCACTATATAGAATGAAAGTGTTTACAATAAAATTTTCCCTAAATCTAATGTTACCTCTTGTGATGCTTATTCATGTGACTATATGCAGCTTCGAATCCATGAACTTTTCTATTTGAATTCGTTGCACACAAACGCTCCAGTTTACAACTTAGAGATCCCATTCAAAGGTTTAGATCATCAGCAGTAGTTGATCTTGTATGCAACAACTTATCTTCACTGGTTCATGCAATATCAATCTAATCTCCAGTAGATGCTTATTGAGTTAGAAGGTTATAGAACCTCTCAGATTTCATAAAAGTAACTCACAAGTCTTGGAAAACGTGTATTAGGGTTTCGCTTTTATATTTCGCAGTATTAGACTCAAACCTTGAACGTTTCGCGGGCTTTCGAGCTTTATTTAAAATCTGCAGAAAATGCATCTTGATCGGTTGAAGGTGTCTCTCGATCAGTCAAACAAGGCAGATACTAAATTCTTCTTTTTGTAGTTTGACTGTTCTTGAATCTTAACTTGAATCAACTTGAGCAAAATCTAAAACTATTCTTAGACATAAATATCTTATACTAGATATGTTTTTATACTTGGTTTGCCAACATACATAAAATTAGAACCTAGACATTTAATCTTAAATATCTAGAACCTAACACAAATGCAAAATAAGATAATATTTGTGTTAATTTGTGCATGTATGTAATTTTTCTTTCTTAAATTCTTCTATGTATGTGAGTTGCTTGAGAAAAAAAATGTTTACATTAGTGTGATTTGAATTGTGTATCTTTACTTAATTTCTATTGCTTTGTTAGTGGTGGTTTTCTCTACAGTCGCATTTCGTTTGTAAAAAGGAATTGTCACTTACTTTTACCTGTGCTTGGTGCATCAGGTGGTTGTGGAGAAAGAATTGTCATATATGAAATCCTGCAACTGTAGTTACTGTACGCGTTGAAGTTGAACTGCCGAAAAAGTATGCACAAAAATTTACTTCTCGATACACATGACGAATCTCAATCTACTAGGATCTGTAGGCTTTTGCAATCAGATATCAACACAAAAATCCCAGGAGAACATAAAATAGTTTTTGATAAATAACTAAATATATAAAAATCAACATCCAAAATTACATTTTTAAAGCTCTCGTCTCATCGCAATATGATATGAGGCTGTTAAAGTTGTTTAGAGATTGAGCGAGAGAAGAGAAAATCGTAAGCAAGATTTAACATAATTCAATCTGATAAGTGATAACTTACATCTACAGCAAAAAGTTTTTTTTAAGTTTTGTATTTAGGTTGGCAAACTGTGAATAAAGTGTGCTTTGTAGAAAGTGGTTTAATTTTGAATAAAAGACAGTTGCTAGGTTATGCTCTTCATTGTCAAGGTTCTGTAATTTCGATAGCTATTCGACGGTTCTTCAATCAATCGAAAAGCTTAATTTGGATCGATTGAGCTTTTTTTTTTTTTTTTGATTGATTGAATGGCGTATATTAGATTTTAGATTTCAAGCCTAGCTCGCTGTGCAAACTTCTAGGGTTTCAAGTTACTTAAGCCAAGCTATAAAAGAGACTCTATAGGATGTGGTTACAGAGAGAAAGAAGAGCCACTTATTTTTTATCTAAGATTTATGTACTTAAAGCTACTACAAAAAAGTGGAATTGTTTCGACCCTTGTCTTTCGAGGGTTTATTAAAATTTGTCCAAATAAACACTAAATGTAACATGCATGTGGGTGACTAGTACTAGGCTTACTAAGAACCTTCAAAAAAGAGTCAACATATACCCTTGAAATAAGTGCTGAAAAAAAAAATGGCGATTCAAGAAGTCTTTTTGCAATTTTTTATTATAAATAAGTTTTTTTTGTAATTCTATATTCAATTAATTCAGCAGGCTGATGCGAAAGGAAATAATAAAATTGGCTTGGCCAAGTTAGGATTGATTTTGGTTTTAGATTTGCGATTAATCGGGCTCTCTTGTTCGAGCATTGTTTTGGCATTATATATTGCATATATTTTGCTAGTTAAGACCAAATATGTGCAGTGTTCTAATTGTATGTACTGGTGCATGTGCCTTTCTTGTTGACCTGTTTATTTTATTTTATGGCATATTTGAATGGCCAAAATTTTATTACAGAGCCAGGCGAGCCAGGCATTGAGTTGGTTACAATTTATTGCACTTTTAACTTGTACATATAAGAAAAGTGGAGATTTTAGCCCAATACCAACCTTTAATATTAGAAGTTGTAAGATTGGTGCCAACCAGAGAAAAAAAAAAAAAAAAAAAAAAACTGAAAATAGCATTGCTGATATTAGCAAACAATGAGGTATTATTAGAATTTTGTGGAGCAAAATTAATCTCAATCATAGGAATTTAAATGATTCTATTCCTTCTTTCTCTATCCTAAAATGGTGGCTTCTAAATTTGGTGGGTTGGGACCTTGTTTCCTAATTGGTCACAGCATTTGCATTGAGCAGCAGCTAAGACTAATAGAGAGAGTTTGTTGTAGTGTTGAGGTCAAATTCTCTATTTGATACATCACAATTCACACTTGGTATGTTGATGCATCATGCATGCATCATTTGACTCAGTAACTTTACATTGCATACATTTGTAACAAACTCCAAAATACACCATATAATTTAGCAATATCTATAAGAAAAATATAACCCACACTTGTCACAGATCCCAATCAAACACTAGATAAGTATTTTACATCGTAAAATGAACACATACTGCATCACGGTGTCAGCAACACAGAAATCCTTTTTCCCTTTTAACGTTAAATACGAAAAATTCTCTCTCTTTTGGTGTTCATACTAACTTTTGCAATTACAAAGTAAGAAGAAACATAATAAATTCCAGATATCAAACACAACCACACCCATCTGGATTACCTCGTGTATACACATTACACTAATTGCAATAAAACTACACAATACATGTTAGAGAGATAGCAAACTCTAATTACACATACCCTTTTCTTCTGTATATTCATCATTATCTTCCATTTCCTAATTAGTGGTTATATCTTAGACCACAGGTTTTTCTCTTGCAGATCCTTTCTCCTTCATCTTCTGTAAGAATATGAATTGGTCCCGAGCATTTTCATCACCGGACCTAGTACCACCCTTGACAAATTATAACGAAAATCTAGAAGAATGTAGTTTAGAAGGTGATTTCTTTTTTTCTTTTTTCGCTTTTGTATGTATACAGATATTTCTTGGTATTGAATTTTGCAGCATTTCGTTCTATGTAAATCCATGACATACATCATTGCAGAAACCTAGCTATCACTGCATTCATCATGACTTTGATGCAAATTTATAATAAACAAAAAAATTTAGAAAAAAAAAAAAAAAAAAACAAAGATGAAATTACTTTAATCGTTTCCATTATCATTTGTGATTGTTTAACATTCATGAAATGGATGAAAAAGTATATATTTGGCCATCTTACTTCTTCATATGACCTATTAAGAAGTTTGGACCCAGTAAGAATGGTGGTATTCAAGTTAGAAGCCAAAAGGTATGTCATATGTTAATCAAGTTTATGTTGTTCATTGTTAGTTGTTCCCTGAGCATATAATTATTCTCCAATGTGTCAATACAACAGGGATTTTGTTTTGGCTTTGTGGAATTTGAGGTGGCAAGTGCTGTGCAAAGTGCAATCAAGGTATACATCTGTGTTATTCTAGGCTGATCTGTTTTCTATATCTCTGTTATTCTTGATATGATTGAGCAAATGAATGGACCATAACTTCTTTCATTGGTTGAATTTAGGACTTTCTTAGATCCTATTGGTGTAAATATGAGTTTATACTTATTTACATACTAAGAGCATCCGTAACAGAAGTTGCAAAAAAAATGTCATTTTGACATACCAAAAGCCTACTTTATTATTTTACTACATCATTTTACAATATCTCATTTATTAGATGTTTTATAATTCAATTCTATATATTAAAATAATATTTACTACACATTAAACTAATATATTATCTCCTCCCCATTGTCATCAACAACAACAACAACATCAACGGCACAACCACCAGCTACCAATATTCACTGCCGCAACAACACCGACAGCCACCACCGGCCATCACCCCCACAGCCCACCACCACTGCCACTGTCACCGCTCATATCCCACAACCCACAGCCCACCACCACCCAGATCAACTGAACCATCACCTGCTGCCTTCAATTTAAAAAACAAACACAAAACCAATACCACCCCTACAGCCCACCATCACCCATCATATCAGAACCCACCATCACTACTACAACCCACCTCTACTGCAAACCAACCACCACAATTACTCACCAATATCAGGTCAACCCAAATTGCAGCCAAAAAAAAAAAAAACCCACAACCTGAGAGAGGCAGAGTGAAAGGCGGACAGAGAGGAGAGGGAGGAGGGTGAGATGACGGCCTCGAGGTGAGATCGACGAGATCGAGTGTGGTTGAGCAATATTGACGGTAGCTGGGCGAGATCGGCGATGGCGGCTTCAAAGGGTGAGAGAGATTGAGAGGAATTGGTGAGAGGAACAGGTAAGAGAGAGGGAACCGGTGAGTTCCGCAAAAAAACCACTCTGAGTTCGCGTGTTTCCAAGAAGCTATCCTCCAAGCCCTCATCGGCGGAGTGTGTTGTCGTTGTTGGAGCTACGCCGTCATTGCTGTCGGTGAACATCCCGAACTGGTCGAAGATCCTGAGAGACAAGTACAGAGATAATAACCGGTACAGGGAGAAGAGAGAGGGAACCGGTGAGAGAGAAGAGAAAAGAAAAAGTGAAGAGAGAGGAGAGAGAAAAGAGAATAAAAAACTATAAAAATTTATTTCATTTCTGTCCGTACCGTCTCATATTTGAGACGGTACTGTAGCCGTGTTGCATAATTTTTGAGATTTGGAACATCTGATGAGGCTCCGTTTTTGTGTTTGGTGTGGCAAATGTGCCAAATATTTGGTATTTGCCACATTTGCTGTGGATGGTCTAAATCTAAGGCTGTTTAATAATTTATGGGATTTTGTTATGACTGGGATATGTTGTTTATGTTTCTGAGTTTTTGGTTTAATTGAGCAAGTTCTCTTGGTGATATGTTCTTCCTTTTTCCTTTACCTCTTACCTCTCCTGTTATGTTTTACATGATGGAGTAGATGGATGCACTATAACTTGTTTCATTAGTTGTTGTTTACTCTGTATGGGTGTATTAATCTAGTTAATATGTATACTTTGCGTTTTATGGCCAGCCAAAGGTTATTCCATCTACAAAAAAAAGCCTCCCTTTGAATGTCACACCTTCCCTACTAGAGAATGAGTTCAAGAAGTTTAATACAATGTTTGAATTTTCTACCTCTTAATGTCAATTTTATTACAAATCATGCTTCTGAATTTTCTGCGTCTTGGTTCAAGCTTGCCAAACAGTGTAAGATAAGTTTTGGTGGTATTCCACTTGAATGGAACACATAATAGTCCTAATATCAGTTTTGTTTTCTGTTGTGGTATTAGGCAAGATAGTGGTGTCCTTGGCCATTTCATTAATTTCAAAAATGTATATCAGATACTGCTTAATTTCTCCATCATTTTCAAATTTATGTTTTCCTTTAATTTCAGTGTAGATGCCAAGTGTGTTGCTCATGGCAGCATTGCCCAATTTTCCTATAGTATGTGTCAATTCTCCGTGCTTCTTCTCCCTTATTGAATTAGAATTTTTTTTCTAGGATTTATTGAATCAAAATCTAACTTAAGAAAACTCTTGGTTTCTCTGCATTTCTCTGATTTTCCTTTCACACATTTCTCAAAAAACTGAAGGTTTTATGGTGCAAGTCAATTTGATTAAGTTCAAAGCAGAGTGGGTAAGTGTGTGTACTTGTGTGTTAGACACCTGTGGTCAAGGTAATAATTCATGAACTGAACTATGCTACTTAATTTGCATTTTCAGAAATATGTTACATTTTGAAAATTACATTTCAATATGGACTTCATTGTATGACAATTTTTCAATCAAACACCTCAACCATTTAACAAGTGCATGATTAATTGGTTTGTCTATTTCCTTGCAGTTTTTAATGCAAGGGAAAGTTGGTGGCTATGCCTCAGTCTTTGAGAAGTACCAGGAGAAGGCAGAATCATTTATGTGAGACCCTTTAAACATTAGTAAATTAAGTTGTTTTGCATTAAAATAGAATAATATTAAGATTAGGATTTTGATCATGCATGATTCCTGTACTGATTCATTTCTCTTCTTCTTCTTCTTCCTTTTTTTTCTCCTTTATCTAGTTAAAATACTGAGTTCCTTTTTGTTAACGTGAAAATGTCTACATAAACTTCAAGAATGAAGAATTTAGTAACTTGGAAAGCTAATTGAATTTTGTTTTGATATTTGTGTTTTGGTATAATATAGATTTTTTAATATGTGTTTCTTTAAAGTCTATGTGCATGGCTGTGGGTTTTTATTTTTATTTTTATTTTTTAAAAAGAAAACCTTATTTTGAGGGTTGGAAGACCCTCAAAAAAAGGTTATTGTTCTTTAATCCCTTTTAATTTTTCAAAGGTTGCCAATCCTTGATAAAGATAAAACATTTGTTTTGAGAGAATTTGTTTCAAAGGTCATCAAGGGTCAGTTAAACCCTCAAAATAATATTTTTTTAGGGCTTTTAATAATTTTTTCAAGGGTTTTGACCCTCGAAAAAAAATTAACTTTGTTGTAGTGTCTCTTAAAGCTTCTACTAGTGAAATTCCTTGAAAAAACTCAAGATCCGATGGTGTAGTAGTTGCTGCATATTCCCAAAAATATAGTTGTTGAAACCAAAACCTTCAAGTGAGTACTTGAAGTCATGGATGGGAGATTCATGTTCAACAAATTTTACTAACTAAAGAAATCTATGGATTTGGAGTTGCACTGGGCAATGTTAGTAAGTACTACTAAGTTGTAGCAATTTAGAATTGGGTAATTCTATTTTGTAAAAACTTCAATTTAGTTAGTAGATTTGTTTTGCCTTAGGGTTGTTAAGGTCAAACCCTCCAAGTGGTTTTTACTTTGGAGCTATATATTGTTCTATTGGTTTTTTCTAGGTCATCATATTGTATGTTATTTATTTTCACTGCACTTATTATTGATTATATAGTATTGGTGTTGATTGCATAACCAATGGCTGTTCATAATTTTATTAATTAATAACTTGGCCTTAAAATTGGTTAATTGGTATTTTTAATAGGGTTCTAAAACCAAATAGTTTTTAACAGCTATATCTTTACTATATATTTTTTTTGTTTTACAAGTATATGGACTTACAACATCTTTAAACCTCTTGGGCTAGCTATATGTCTCAACCAAATCCCCCCCACGGCCAAAAAAAAAAAAAAAAAACTTAAGATCTCACCTTGAGTTTGTAAGGTCTTAAATGTATAACATGCATGGCCAATTTGGAAATGCACAAGACATGTTGGGTATCAAACGACCATAATTGATAATAATGGCTAACAACAATCATTGGAAGCTACGTCAATAGAGAGAAGTTTCTTGTGTGGCTAGTATTGCTAATGCTAGCAAAATATGTGGCTCGCAAGGCACGTCTTCCTTAAGGAAAAAAGGCTCACATCCAGCTTTATAGCGGAGCTTTGGGCCCCAAGAGATACCTCCTTTTTAAGGCACAGTTTACATTTAACAACTGTAGAAATAGAACTTGACGCTAATTATATTATTGATTTGCTGGCTAATTCCAGTTATTCTGTTTCTCCCCAGGTAGTTGATTGTACGCAATTGATTTAGGGTTTAGGGATTAGGGCCTTTAGGCAATTGATTTCCCAGCTTCTCCAAGTTTGGATCAAGCACTGCTTTTGTGAAACAAATTGATGTATAAACGCTTTAGTTAAATTGGGTGTGACTCAATATAGGGATTTTGTTTTCTATGATATTCCGCCTGTGGACATTCTAGTGATTTTAAAGGTCTGTACTTAACAGGCTTTGTCCTAAACCTTTATTTGCTCTTTAGTTTAATGCAATCCTGATGTTTTTTGAAATTTAAAAATTAAAAAATTTAGGAAAAAAAAAAGCTCAATGGGATGATACGAGATGCTTGCGCATGAGGACCTACATGATGTTGGAAGCTCGTGGACCTACATGCATGTATGCTGAGGCTCATGGGGTTACATGTATGCTGGAGGCTCGTGGACTTACATGCATGCTGGTCACATAAATAATTACCATTTAAATTACAAGCAAAAACAAGTTTTAAGGGTCATGGAAGCTAGCTGCACGTGGCAATGCACAATTTAAAACCAAATAGCACGTAGTCCCTGGGTACCCTACAAATATTGAAATGCCAAGACTAAGGGCTAAATGATGGAACCCTTGGGGAAGGAAGAGCTTGATGAGAGAATATGCGTGTTTCTCTGTGTATTTGTATATATGAGTGTAAACGTGCATATGCCTTTGAGAATAAGAGACTTATATAGTGTGCACAATGTAAAATCATAGGTAATAATGTGCACATGGGTGTTTATTTGGGCCTGCCTGCGAGCCCAAGCACTAATATCCTCACACTCGCCCATAGTGAATACTGAGGGGCTGTTTGGTTTTTTTCAATTTTTTTTTTTTCCCCATTACTCATCAGTCCTCACTTAATTTTCGTCACTCATTACTCATTACTTAAAATATCCCAATTCCCTAAACCCCACCTGTTTGGCACCATCACCCAGTTATGTTTTCAACCAAAAAACTGGGACCCACACACTGATCCAATGTCATAAAATTCTTCTCTCTCCTTTCTTTCCCCCCCCCCCCCTTGAGTCTCACCTTTCTCTGCCTCTCCCCTTGCAATTACTTGCTCCCCTACATCTAAAACCATTATACAGTTTTCAAAAACAGGTGGTACCACAAGCTCAATATCTTCTTCATCCCTATCTGTTTCAACCACAACACCACAAGCCCTTTCTTGAGCTTCCTTCAAAATCTCTTCCTCTCTCATTATCAAGCTGTATATGGCTCCCATCTTTGAAATAGAATTCATCCATAGTCCAGGCTTGCCATCACCGGGCCACAAAATTGCATAGTTATTCCCAGGAAACATGAGGCGACCTCAGTGTGTGGGTCCCAGATTTGCAGATTTGAGTTTACTTTCGAGTTTGCAGATGGGTTTGTTTGTGCAGATGAGTTTGTTGGTGCGATGGGTTTGTTCTAGAAATCTGGGTTTTCATATTTGAGTTTGCTTTTTTTTTTTTTTTCTTTTTTTTTTTTTTAATTATGATTGAGAAATCTGGGTTTTTTAATTTTGTTCTGGATTTCATTTTCACTTCTATGGATTTTGGATTTTGGATTTCCTTAAGGGGACTATGGATTTTGATGTTAAAGTGAAGGTTGATATTGCATTTTCGGATGAAGGTATGATGTTGGTTTTGGATATGAAGCCGTGTGAAAAGGAAAGAAAAGAAGAAGATAAAAAAAAAAAAAAAAAAAGAAGAAGAAGAAGGAAGATGAAGAAGACCAGACTAGACCCAACGTGAAAGGGAAAAGAAAAGAAGAAGAAGAAGAAGAAGACCAGTGTGAAAGGAAAAAGAAAAAAAGAAGAAGACCCAAACTCACCAAACCTAGTGAGAGAAAAAAAAAAGGTCAAAAGTTGTGGCTGACCTCTGACTAGTGGGTCCCTCAGTGTGTGTTTAATTATCAAAATGCCATTGGAAACTGAGTTTTGGAAACTGAAAACACCTAAAATGTGTTTTCAGTTTCCATAACTCATCACTCAAAAATCAGAGAATTGAGTGATGGAAACAAAAATCAAACAAACTTCTTAGCCATGGGTCTCACTATTTTTGAGTTATGGGTGATGAAAATAAAGTCATAAGCGATGGAAACAACAAATCCAAATAGCTCCTGAATAGTCCACACATTATTGGAGCTTAGCTATCACTTATGTAATGTTGTTGACAGTGCCAAACAGTCTTAAAAACTTTTGTTTTGTTGCCTTAGTAACCTGAAGACACGCAAAACAAAAACTTGAGACAAACCCATGGAATGAATTTGAAATTCTTCACAAAGAAAGAAAGCATATGATACCTTACTTTAAGTCTTGTGAATGTGATATTTTACGTTTTGTGAAAGTGAGGGTTAGATTTGATATATTTCATAAGCAAATAAATATCTAACGAAATCGAAAATAAAGCAAATAGATATCTAACTATCATCTCACAAAAAAAAAAAAAAAAAGAAAAAAAAAATAATGTTGCACATTAGAATTTCAATCTCAAAAATCTCTATCCTCGATACAATTATTAAATGAAAAATATTAATTAAACAAAAATTTAAATAAAAATTAGGAAAATTACTGTCAAGTGTGACTCCTAAAAAATAAAAGGAAAAGAAACGACTTGCCTTGACTGAGGTTGAGGCTGAGGCTGAGGCTAAAGACCTATTCTTTTCTTTTCTTTTTTTTTGAGAAACCCGTTATGAATTTTATTCAAACCACAGCAAAATTACTGTCAAACAAAACAAGAGGTGTAACATCTCTATGGATGTCCTCTACCCAGACCTAGGGTACAACAAAATGCTTTGCTAATTTGGCTAGTTTGTCAGCCACAACATTACCCTTTCTACTAACATAAGAAAAAGAACAAGAACTGAGTTGCAAAGCCAAAGTGTGGGAATCCTCGATGACAGTCCCAAATGAAGCCATGCAAGGAGAACCAGCCTTAAGGTGGTTGAGAACAATCTCAGAGTCCCCTTCCAACACCACATTCTGTAGTCCGAGCTCTAAAGCAAAGGCAATTGCTCTCCTTTAGCCAATGCCTCGACATCAACCACTATTGGAGGCAAAGTAATTTGTTCCGAGAGAGCACCAACAACCTTTCTAGTAGAGTCCCTAATAACTACATCGATTCCAGCAGTAAAGTTGTCCTGAAAAGGGGGCCGTCGAAGTTGGCTTTAAGAAAAGGACTTGGGGGAGGAGACTAGTGGGTAAGGCCCGTGGCCGGGGGGGGGGGGGGGGAGTGATCAGCCTGAAGACGTTCTGTGGCATCCACCAATATCCTGAACTGATAGGTCGAGACCTATCTGATTACATCAAATTAAGTGTCCTAATCCCCTCATGAGCTATATATGACCAACTTAGAGCTATACTCAACCTAACTCGAGAAAAATGCTTCGTCAATTACCGGTACCCACATTTATGTCCCAAACGCCTTGAGTCGACATGAATTCCAAATACATGCATAAGACCAAGATGTGTTATGAGATCGTCTTCCTTTCGGCCTAATGCCACTTAACTTTAGTTCAACGTTCTTCCAAGTCATGACTTGTAAGTAAAGCATGCATGACCTCAAGTAGTAAGGGTAAGGCAAAGAGACAATTTTCGAGCCTTCATCTTATAACAGAAAACAGAGTTCTGCAGAATAGAGAAACTAGAGAGAATGAGAGAATCAAGATTGAAGAAGCTCAGTAATTTTCTGTATTAATTAACAAAATGATATACAAGAGTTTATATAGCTGATTTAACAAAAGGAAATCAAAATAACTAACTCTAAACTACCTCCATAATTTGCGGATTAACTGTCTACAACCAATCATCACATTACATGTGTCAATACATAACAACCAACTAA
Source organism: Quercus ilex subsp. ballota (assembly GCA_032727855.1). Classification (NCBI taxonomy): domain Eukaryota; kingdom Viridiplantae; phylum Streptophyta; class Magnoliopsida; order Fagales; family Fagaceae; genus Quercus; species Quercus ilex. The sequence continues at coordinate 43,424,497 of CM064919.1, forward strand.
TCCAAGACTAAAACTACAGGTTGTATCAGATGTAGTAGTCGTTTAGTGAATTAGTAAGTTCATTCACAAAGCTGCCAATGCTTTGCTTCAATGCTCTGCCTCTCTGATTGATGCTCTGCCTCTCTGCCTGAGCATATGTCTTCATTTATTCTTCAGCAAACTCATCTTGAATTACTTGCATCTGACTTCTTATCATCTAAACTTTGATATTCCCCCTCAAGATGAGAATCTGAACTGTTGCTTGCACCTGATTTCTTATCATCTAGACTTTGACATTCCCCCTTAAGAGGAGAAACTGAACTGTGGATATTCATGATATTCATTTTGCACAATAAGTATCTCAACTATTGACTGTTAAGAGCCTTTGTAAGTAAGTTTGCCAGCTGTGTGTGTAGGGGAGTAGAGAACAATCTAATTACATTGTCTTGCACCTTATCTCTGACAACATGGCAGTCTACCTCCATATGTTTGGTTCTTTCATGGAATACGGGATTTTCTCCAATATAAATGGCTGCTTGATTGTCACAAAATAAAAGAGCAGGTTGAGGATGATATATCTCCAAATCCTTCAATAATACCAGCAACCAAGTTATTTCACAGACTATAACAGCCATAGCTCTATATTCTACCTCAGCAGAAGATCTAGACACTATGGACTGTTTCTTAGACTTCCAAGAGATTAGAGAATCACCCAAAAATATGCAATATCCTGTGGTTGACCTTCTGGTATCTATGCAAGATGCCCAATCAGCATCTGTGTAAGCTTTCAAATGAAAATCTGATGAAGCTAATAGAAAAATCCCTTGACCAGGACAACCCTTTATGTACTGCAACACCTTGTAAGTAGCATTTAAATGAGGCTTCCTGGGTTTGGACATAAACTGACTTAGCTTGTGAACGGGGTATGCTATATCTGGTCTAGTGATAGTTAGATATAACAACCTTCCCACTAGCCTTCTGTACTCTCCAGGATCAGTCAACAATTTGCCTTGAAACTTGCTCAACTTCAAATTTTGTTCCATTGGTATCTTGCTAGGCTTGCAAGCTGACATGCTTGCATCTTTCAAAATCTCTAAGGCAAATTTTCGTTGACATAGGGTAATTCCCTTATCTGATCTAGCTATCTCAAGACCAAGAAAATACTTCAAACCTCCAAGATCTTTAAGTTTGAAGTGTTGATCTAAAGAAACTTTAAGTGCTTTAACTTCTTGAACATTGTTGCTAGCTATGAGAATGTCATCAACATACACCACCAATGCTATGAAAGAGTTATTAAACTTCCTTGTAAATAATGAGTAATCAGCTTTTGATTGTTTAAAACCAAGCTGCTTAATAACAGAACAAAATTTTGCATTCCATTGCCTTGATGCCTGTTTGAGTCCATACAAAGACTTATTTAATTTGCAAACAACATTCCCCCCTTTGTTGTGAAAGCCTTGAGGGAGTTGCATATATACTTCATCATGTAAATCCTCATTTAAGAAAGCATTGTTAACATCCAATTGGACTAAATGCCACCCTTTCACAGCAGAAATGGCAAGAAGAGTCTTCACAGTAGTTAACTTGGCAACTGGGGAGAATGTATCAGTAAAATCCAATCCCTCTTGCTGAGTAAACCCCTTTGCAATTAGTCTTGCTTTATATCTCTCCACAAATCCATCTGCCTTGTATTTCACCCTATAGACCCATTTGCATCCAATAGCCTTTTTGTTAGAAGATAAAGGGGTAAGAGTCCAAGTATGATTGGAAACCAAGGCTGCAATCTCATCATTCATGGCCTCTTTCCATTTAGGATCCTTAACAGCCTCATGATAGAATCTTGGTTCAGGAATTGAGGTGATAAGAGAGCAAAAATTTGCATATGAAGAAGATAAATGGGAAGAATCAATGTAATCAGAAAGAGGATATTTAGTACCTGGATTAATGGTGGAAGAACCTGACTTGTTGTTGAGTGAAGTGGACTGTGAAAGCTCAGTTGAAGTGATGGTGCTGCACTTATACTCTTACAAGTATGCAGGAGCTTTGGAAGACCTAGAGGATCATCTTAAAGAAGGAATGGAAGCATGTGGAACAATTATATGGCTATGATCAAAAGATAAAGAATCAGGTTTTGTAGAATTGATGTTAGCAGAATCTAATGGGACAGATTCTGGTACAGCAGAATCTGAAACTGCAGAATCTGATGGGACAGATTCTGGTACTATAGAATCTGAAATAATAGGTAAGATAGAATCTAAAACTTGGTTAGAAACTGGAGTAGGAGTACAAGTGGAAGAAGGAAGGTCTGAAGAGGAAACAATAGGATCTAGAAACATGGTATCAATTGGAATTGCCACATTGGGACAAATATGAGGAAAAGAAAGAGATGACTGTGGTGAAGTGACAGAAGAAATAAAGGGAAATACATTTTCATGAAATGAATATTTGCCTTGTGACTAAGTTTAACAATTTGTAACCTTTGACACCAAAAGGGTAACCAAGAAAGATACAAGGAATAGATCTAGGAGTAAACTTAGACCTATTGTGAGCAAGTGTAGATGCAAAGCAAAGACAACCAAACACTTTTAAATGATGATAAGAGGGAATTTTGCAATAAAGTTTCTCAAATGGAGTTTTATTGTTCAAAACAGTACTAGGCAGCCTGTTAATGATATAGACAGCTGTCAAAACACAATCCCCCCAATAGCAAAGTGGTATATTAGACTGAAATTTCAATGCTCTAGCAATGTTTAAAATATGTTGATGCTTTCTCTCCACAATTGAATTTTGTTGTAGAGTGGCAACACATGAGTGTTGATGAATAATCCCATGTTGAGCATAAAAGTCTTTGAGGAAGAATTCACGAGCATTGTCAATTCTAATTACTTTGATGTTGGTTTGAAATTGAGTAAAGATTATCTTGTAAAATGAGATTAACAAAGGCCTAGTTTCTATTTTAGATTTCATGAGGTAAACCCATGTGGACCTTGTAGCGTCATCTACAATTGTAAGAAGGTATTTAAAACCATCATGAGTTGCTTTAGCAAAAGGTCCCCATACATCACAATGTATTAAATCAAAGGCATGCTTAGATATATGATTAGAATTAGGAAATGGCAATCTTTTAAGCTTTGCAATTGGACAAACAACACATTCTTTATTTGAATGAACAGAGGATACATTTGATATACAATATTGAAGTTTGTCATCAGACACATGTCCTAATCTAAGATGCCACAAGTAAGGCTTATTGACATTAGAAGTGTTGGAAACAGAATGAGCAAAAGACTTGAAAATTGACTCTAGGACAGAATTGGCTTTTGAGGCATACTTGCAATTCCCAAAAGTTTGCAGTAGGTATAAGTTGTTGTGAAGCTTACCCAATCCAATCACTCTCCAACAGGTAAGGTCCTGTATGAAGCAATAGGTTGAGAGAAAAACCAAGCAACATGACAAGGATTTGGTTAATTTGCTTATTGAAATTAGATTAAAGGAAAAAGCTGGGACACAAATCACATTTTCAAGAATCAAGATTGGAGTGAGTTGAAATGTGCCTATGTGTGTGACAAGAACTTTTTCACCATTAGGAAAATGTACAAAAGAAGATATTGAACTAGTTATATTTGTGAATAAAGATACGGAATGAATGATGTGATCAGTGGCTCCTGTGTCAAGAACCCAAGTTTCTGCATTGTGAGCTGTTTTATTTGAAGGATTCTCATCAAAAACTGAATTCTTCAAATTAAGGTTAACAGAATCCTGGAAAGAGGCACAAGAAATACCTGAGAGAGCTGAATTGGCTGCATGAATAGCATCTTGAGTGTTGGAAGAAGATGCATGGGAGCTCAGCATTGACAATAATTGCTGGCATTGTTCAAGTGTAAAGGGAAAAGAGCTTGATTGTGATGCAGCCTCGGACTGACCATTCTCACCATCAAAGGTCACTTGATTTGCCATAGGAACTCTGCCCTTTTGCTTGTAACCTGGTGGAAATCCCACTAGTTTGTAACATTTTTCCATGAAATGGCCAATTTTGCCACAGTGGCTGCACACGGGTTTGCCCTTGCCTTTGTTCTTCCCACCTTGGTTGAACCCTTAAGTCTTAACTGCAAGAGCTGTTGAATCAATTGACACACTTCCATTGAAACCTAAAGCCCTCTGCCTTTCCTCTTATATCACCAAAGAAAAAGCCTTGTCAATTGAAGGACTTGGTTCCATCATCAGAATCTGAGTTTTGACTTGAGAGAAAGCTTCATTTAAGCCATTGAGAAATTGCATCAATGTATCTTGATGATTGAAGAATGTGATTTTATCATTCACTCCATAGACACATTTACCACAAGAACAAGATGGTAAAGGCCTGAGATTAAGTAGTTGATCCCAAGAAGCTTGAAGATTAGTGAAGTAGGTAGTCATTGTTGCATCTCCTTGCATAATTGTTGAAATCAACTTTTGAAGCTATGAAATTCGTGGACCATTGGCTTGGGAGAAACGGTTTCTAAGTGAATTCCAAACCTCCATTGCAGTGTTTCTGTAGATCACACTTGTAGTGATATGAGGTGAAATGGAGTTCAATATCCATGAAGAAATCATGGAATTGTTCTTTGACCAAGCAATCTTTTCCAGAGGGGTAATAGCCATGGATGCTGTGATAGAACCATCCACAAACCCTAGCTTGCTTTTCGCATCCAATGCCATAAGCATAGCCCTAGCCCAATTAGGGTAATTGTCCTCTGTCAAGAGCTAAGTGACAAGAATTGCACTTGGTGATTCTCCATGGTGCAAGAAGAAAGGGCTTCTCGGATCCATCATTGGAGAAAGCTCACGATGATCAGTAGATTGAGAAACAGAAGATACTAAAGCTTGATCTTGATTTGCCGTTGATAAAAGCACGAGGCTCTGATGAAGAAAACCCTAGCTTTTGAAGAAGAAGAAATTGAAACAAAGAAATTAGGCAGAAGCAAGGAACGATTGCTCAGAATCGAAGAAAAACCAGAAAACGTCCTCTCAAGAAAATTTGTCATAATCGAATAGAAAAGGGGAAAGTTTTCTTGGGAAAATTTTCTGATTTTGGAAAGAAAAGAGAAAGCTAGGAAATCAATGAAACTGTGCTAGCTGGCTCTGATACCATAACAGAAAACAGAGTTCTGCAGAATAGAGAAACTAGAGAGAATGAGAGAATCAAGATTGAAGAAGCTCAGTAATTTTCTGTATTAATTAACAAAATGATATACAAGAGTTTATATAGCTGATTTAACAAAAGGAAATCAAAATAACTAACTCTAAACTACCTCCATAATTTGCGGATTAACTATCTACAACCAATCATCACATTACATGTGTCAATACATAACAACCAACTAATCCAAGACTAAAACTACAGGTTGTATCAGATGTAGTAGTCGTTTAGTGAATTAGTAAGTTCATTCACAAAGCTGCCAATGCTCTGCTTCAATGCTCTGCCTCTCTGCCTGATGCTCTGCCTCTCTGCCTGAGCATATGTCTTCATTTATTCTTCAGCAAACTCATCTTGAATTACTTGCATCTGACTTCTTATCATCTAAACTTTGATATCTTATTACACATTTGAACGTCACATAGGGCACAATATATGTATAAGATCAAACTCACACAGCGAGGAAACAATGATTCATTCTCTCATCTCCCTATCCAGTAGTCGCTACTAGCATATGTGGTATGGACACATGCTGCAATGGTCCGGTGGATCACTTTTGTATCTTTTGGACAAGTGTGTCTCAAAGTGCATGTATTTTATATTTCCATCACATGGATCTTAGTCTACTCACTCCTAGCACCTAACCTAGGTCCTCTATTAACTCGATGACCCAAACGTCTAAATGAGAATCTCACTTACCAAAATACAAATTAGCTTCTAATTTTTGTCTATTTTTGCGCTATGTGTCCATTTTAATTTTATTAGTTTAGCACCAATTGAATTATTTATAATATTTAGTGCAAAAACTGAGATGACAATCTCACTTACCTAGGTATGACTACATCATTATTACTACTGTCAAATATTTTTGTGTGTAACACTACAACAAATCTGACTTTTTTCAAACCCTTAAAAAAAGTATTAAGAGTCTAATTGACCCTTAATAACCTTCGAAATATATACCGTCGAAAAAGAAATTTTAAAGGCCTTCATGAGCCTTAAAACAAATGCTCTAATCTTATTTTGAGCGTCAAGAGACCCTTAAATAACCTTTTACCAAGGTTTAAAAATTTTATATTTACAACCCTTAATAAATAAGGTCATTTAAGGGGTCTCTTGACCCTCAGAATAAGATTTTATTTTATTTATAAAAAAAAAAAAACCCACAATCATGCTATGATATATATATACACACAAAAAAAATTCACAATTGTTAAGATGATATGCTATGATATTGATGTATAGCAAAAGTGGTATATTGCTACAATTACACTTTCTTTAATCTCTAAACTCAAACCTACAAATTAACAGATTATGGGCCGCATACAAACTGCCGATATGTCAATTATTGTTTAAGAGAAAATATATCAACAACCACACTTTATACAAAGACCAAATCTGTCCAGAAGTTAAAAGTTTTGATACATTTTATTCTTCATCATCATCTCCAAAGCAAGAAGTTATCAGCTAGTACAATTGAACATTTCAGCCATTATGGGTGCCCTCAAGTTTCTGAAAAAGAGAGAATGATACCAAAAGTTTGTTAATTTCCCAACAAATATATCTATACACCTTTCCACAATATCAAATTCAAGATACCCACAATTTCAAAAAGAACAAAAAAAGCATAACAGAGTTCATATATCTAAACATGACATACTGATTAAAGAAACGTCATTCACCAAAAAGAAGAAAACTTGAAAGAGAAGAATACCAATACTCCATCGAAAAGGATATTCCAATCCCACACCCAACAGAATCCCCAAAAGAAAAGAATTTTAACATGAAAAGAGAATGGTAGAGCAGAGTGAAGAAGCAGAAACAAAAGCATAAAACCTTGGTGAAGAGCAGGTAATCATTCACAATTCTCTCAGAACTTGAAAGGAAATCAATATTTATAAATTTTTTGAACCAGAAGAGCAACCAGTCCACAAATAGAGTGCACGTTGAAAGTTTGAGACATTAAACAAACAGATGGAGATTGTCGCTCTTAGTATGTCTAAAAAATGTCACCTTTCAGGAGAATAACAAAGAACCCTCTTTTGTTCTAATAGTATATCAAAGATCCCAACTCATTTTCAATTGAAAAAATGAATTGAAAAAAAATGGGTGACTGTTAAATCGCAAAATATGCACAATATGATTGTAAATCAGATCATTACCATAATAAAATCACAATCGCCACAAAGACATGCACAAAAAACCCATGATAACAATATTACCAGCTGAGAAAATAACAAGTAAAAGAGAAAACATACACCAAAGGGCCCCTCAAAGCTGGGTTGCTCCTTACTGCTTACATGTGTTTGCAGACACTGAGTTTTTCAGTTAAATTTGAGTTATCATTTTTCAGTTAGATATTTTCAAAGATTTTTCAAGATAAGGATTGCAAAAGCAAACTAGTACCAACAGCTCAACAAGTCATTCCAAATTTATCCAATAGTACTAAAACAGTGACTAGCTTGAGTTAATCTTCATACTTTAGTGATCACTACTAGATTGGGCTGATTGCGAGGTGATACAACTCAATATTTGCATTATCATTTTGTCATAATGTGCTCTTTGTTTTGCCATTTGACTAGCTTGTTGTTCCTCAAAATGTCTTCTTTGTTCTGCCATTTGAATAGCTTGTTGTTCGAGCACGCTTTTGAGGTGCTTTACTTCTTCTTTCAACTCTGCATCAGCCTCTATTCGTTTGTGTTCAGATTCTAAGCGTTTTTGTTCAGACTCCAGCCCCATGTATAGCCACGAACAGCCCAAAAATAGTTCCAAATTGACAATCATTAAAAGGCCATTACCCAGAGTTGGTCTTTGTCCCCATCAAGGTGGAGTCAAGGGAGGGTTATTCAGAATACAGTGCTATCCTTTCAGTAATGCTGGTTGAAGTGACCACTCCTAGTAATCAATATAGCTTGAGGCTTTTACTATTATACCACAAAGTGGACCCTCCACATGCTAGATTAATAATATTACTAATTTATTTAGTCACAAGCAATTATTTTTAAATTATGGTTGAATATTTTTTTTATTGTTAAGTTATGTTTCTATACATCTCAAATATGTTACAAAAGGGCTCCGTAGAAATATCTACATGAGCCATCACTATATTTAAACTCCTCATCTGCATATTGCAATGCAATGTAGCAAAAGTTGAAGCATCATACTAGTTTCATTGGTAAACATCCAACTGACATTCGAACCTGCGCTTGTTAAGCAGAAATATGCAACCCTTTTACTGAAAATGTATTAATATAAAGATTTTTTCAATTCAGGACAACAGGGTATATGTTCTGTCACATTTATAAAGATGACAGGGTCAGATTGACTCTTTGGACCTGATATCATACTCAAACCAAAACATGGATCCTATCCAAATCAATGAAAATACCTTTCTCTTTTCTTTTCTCTTTTGGCAAATTGCAAATCCTATTATATCTTATAGGAGTAAACATGTCAGAAGCCCATCCCGCATTCAAGAATATCATCATACTACATTTACCTTGAAATTAACTGTTTATCATAGTATAAGGTAACTCCAAACAAGATTCAACATATACATTTACGCTTGGGGGCATGTGAACAAGCACTACTATGAAATAATAACAAGAAGTAATAACTATATATAAATAAAAACAAAACTCAACCATCACTAAACTATATAAGTGGTTCTTTAAAAGACTAAGCACTTCAAGAATGAGTATTTAAAGTTGTGGAGGAGAAAAACCAAGATAACACATCATATAACCCAGCAGAGTCAGCAGACTAATCTAAAAGAATGGCAAACTTGGAAAAGGCTAAGTTCAAATAAAAAGAAGATTGTGTTTCTCACATTGCCAACAAACACCGATTGTGCATCTGCCTCCTCCTTGTTTGCTTGAGAAGCAGCTTCAGTGGCAGGGTCTGCAGAAAATGAAAATGGGTCAAAAATTATACAAAAAAGGTGACAAGTCAAAAAACATCATGCCCGTGAAAAAACAATGCAATAATCTCCACGTGATACATGGCAGAAACAATGCACCCACCGCCTAGATTAATTGATGTCTTCCAAGTTCCAACAAGTTCAACACATCATAATTATTAAAGGGGGGGACAATTTTCAAAAAGACGAACCTTAGCTCATAGTATTTTGGGCTTTTAAAGAAAAATTGAGCTACACTCTCCTCCCTGTTCTGATAAAAAAAACAATAAAATATGTGCAATTTGCAACTAGTACAAAAGCTCTTAGCATCTTTTCAAGCATATACTTATAAAGCATCCGCAATAAACTGTTAATCTCGTCTCTACTTTACAGTAGCCCCTAAACAAACTAATTAACAAATTTTCAAGGCCATTCCATTTCAGTTCCTCCGTTTATCTTCTCATTTGCTTTTGGAGCAAATGCAATTAATGCATAACCAGCCCTGCCATACCCAACCAACCTCACCCTCAGTCAACCAACTGCAACAGTCACACACACCACACATTAAACACAAAAACTGTACACACATAGACATGACAACTGAAAAAAAACAAGAAGCTTACTAAATTTCTCTGATATATACTGCCTCTGATGTAACTAATATTGAATATAGTAATTTGGAGCAGATTCCTCGTCTGTTTCAAATTTCAATTAGCATAATACAACCATTAAATTTCTCGATCTTAAATCTCTAAGATTTAGCAAAAAATTAAATGAGAAATAATTTCCATTTGTTTGAACCAAATTTTACATGGAGTACTCGAAACAGAGTATGAAGTAACGAAAAATAATTCTATGGATTTTCTAAAAGAAAATTGAATCTGATCATAAACAAGGAAAATATGCTCAGATGTAAATTTCTGCTAAAGAAATTCAAATGCGATTGTCCGTAATTGAAGTTGAAAGACAGAAAATCGGAACAATGATGATGATTACCAGAAGAAGCGAGTCCTGCTTAGTGATTTCAGCTTCTACAACCTGAGGAAAACGATTACGTTACAGTGATTTCAGCTCAGTTTTCTGAGAAATCTGAAATGAAAATCATGGGGAAATCGATTAAAAGTTATTAAGAGCTGAGAAATTAGGGTTTGTGATTCGTACCTAACCGGAGCTGAGAAACCCAATGCCAATCGGAGCTGTGCGATTACGTACCTAATCGATGATCGTCGAGCTCTATGAGATCTCCATGATCGTCGAGCTCTATGAAATTTCCATGCACTCTGTGAGATTTCTATGCTTTCTCCGTTTGCTTTCAGCGAAAGAGTGATAAGAGATGAGAATTTTGTTGCTCTGTGAAATTTCTGTGTTTGTTGGTTATGTTTAGGCTATATTTTTAAATTTTGTTGGACTTTTTTCAAGGGATGAAAATTTTGTTGTGGGCTTTTTTCAGGGGCTGAAAAAGTTGTAAGATTTTATCAAGGGTTGTTGGCTGAAAAAATTGGTGCGTTTTTTTTTTTTGTTTTCACATTTATTTCAAGTTTTTTTTAAAAAACTTATTTTGACCTTCAAAATAAAGCTAATCAAACTTAACCACCCGCCCCAATTTTTAGTGATGGTTTCAGCACTTTTTAGTTAACTCTTGAGAAAAGTGGGTTGAAACAAGTCAAGTTTGTTGTAGTGTAAGTATAAGTTACAACGCAATCTTATAAAATGATTGCACACATTTTTCCCCTAAAATTTAGAAGACCATCACTTAATTTAGATCTATTGTAACGAGAGTAGGTGTGTGCAATCAAATGGCTGATCCACCAAAACCGACCCAATCCAACCCAACCTATTGGGTCGGGTCAGTTTTTAAGGGTTTGGATTGTCATTTTTTTTTTTTTTTTTTTATAGTGGGTCGGGTTAGGTGTAGGTCAATAGATTCACAAATCCGCCTAACCTAACTCAACCCACCTATATTTAATATATATTTAACAAATATATTATATAATTTGATTATTTATTTTTTTGTTTATTAACTAAGTTGGGATAGAATTATATGATTTCCTACTAACTTTGAAGCACTAATAAAATAATTTGTGTTGATTTGGGGCTATGCTAAGGTTTATTAGGTTATAAATTTACTCTTATTTGTATTGGTGTTGTTATAATGTTCAATTAATTTTTATAAAAAATATTGTCCAACCCATGGGTCTAACTCGATCCAGATGGGTTGGATCCATGTGATGAGTTGAGTTGGGTTGGATTTTTTTCAACCCGACCATGGTGGGTTGAATTGAAACAATCTCTCAACTCGACTCATGCACACCCCTTTAAAGAGGGAATCTTTTAGTGGGTGTGACATCAAATGGTTTTGTTTAGTTTGTGAAGATCTAGTCGGCTTTTTCGACATTGTCATTTGCATGCGTGTAATGACTATTTTGTTGCTTCATATCTTTAATTTGGATAGTGTCTATTAGAAACAAAGTAAAAGAGAGAGAAAATGAAAACTGAATTTACTCTTTGATTGAAGAAAATGAAAAGTGATTACAAATAATTATCACCTATACTTTATATACACGGAAACAGGGGCTAATAGAGGCTAACAAATTTTCCCTCCAAAAATAACTAACTAATTGTTAATACATCCAATTACTATTTGACATCTATCACTTTTATTTGCTTCTTTTTGTTTCTCTGACACGTGGACTCCCCTTTAGTCTTTCCTTCTTTCTTCTTTACTCTGCTTGTTCCACCGTGTTGACCTTCTTCAATTTTAAGATAACTCATTGATGCATATGTTTTGGATACATCCTTTTTCAATATATCTGCATTTGTATTTTTTACTGACTGTTGGAAAAAATGTGTCTAGCTAGAGTAATCTCTGTGGCTAAGAAGTCTTGCACGTCTAATCCAGTGAATTGTTTCAAAAGTTGCTGACTAAACCAATAGCTGTGGTTTTACTAATCTCTAATATTCGTGGGAGCTAATCATAATTTAAGTAGCTACTTAAAATTCCTTGCTCCTTCTGTTAGCTTGTTCCACCGTGTTGACCTTCTTCAATTTTAAGATAACTCATTGATGCATATGTTTTGGATACATCCTTTTTCAATATATCTGCATTTGTATTTTTTACTGACTGTTGGAAAAAATGTGTCTAGCTAGAGTAATCTCTGTGGCTAAGAAGTCTTGCACGTCTAATCCAGTGAATTGTTTCAAAAGTTGCTGACTAAACCAATAGCTGTGGTTTTACTAATCTCTAATATTCGTGGGAGCTAATCATAATTTAAGTAGCTACTTAAAATTCCTTGCTCCTTCTGTTAGCTCCCAAATCCCAATAACGAAGGATAGGGACCATAGGGTCCTCTACATAAGGACTCTTTTGTCTTTCCACTCAGCACTCTGCAGTGCTTGATTGCTAATGTCATCATCTTTAACAACTACGATGATCAAGGAAAAAAAATGCTATTGACAATAACAGTGGCGAATCCATCTATATTACTATATATAAAAACGCTTCCTTAGAGCTTGGTTTACAGAGAAGTCAAAGGTTTAATAAGCCGTACCTACTGCAATCTCTTACATAAGTTACATTTGCACCTAATTCGTTAAACAAAAATGGAAGTTTGCAAAGAAGTTCTCTACAGGTCTTTCAAAGCTATGGTCTTTATGTTGTTAATTAATTCTCTCAACCAAACCAATATTAGCTTATAGGCCCTTAACAGGAGAGAAAGCAGGAGTCCCTACGACTACGAGTACTGTTGCTAAAGCTGTTCTTGAAAGAGCACCCGTCTCACCATCTGGTCCTTCGCCTTGCACTTACATAAACTACCCTGTCCCTTCAGGGAATGGTCAAGGACAAGGAGGACATTGCCCCAACTACCCATGAGTGTACTTCCTTTTATTAATTAATATTGCTGCTTTGGTGCAAGTCTGATCATCTTCATCTGTGCATGTGATGGTATTGTTTGTGGTTTGGGTATTCACTAAACTAATAACAAGACTGATCGATGTTATGTTTGTGCTTATATATATATAGTTAGCTAGTGCAACCATTAATTGTGCTTATATGTTTTAATGGATAAACGAGATGCTTACTTCTTCCCATAAAATAGCTTAGTGAATATTGCTATGATCGAATATGATGATAGGCTTTTCTAGTTTTCTTCTCTCCTTTCTCAGATTCTTTGCAGATGTTCTTCTCTTGGAAATCTACAGGAAAACCCTAAGGAGTCATCTCATAAGTGGAAGATTTATAATCTCTCTTGGTTCTAACGTTAATTAAACCTACAACATATGTTGGTGCAGCTGCGCTCTGTTCTTCTTCTTTTAAAAATTAAAATTAAACTTTTTCTTGGATTCAATTTTTTTTTCCTCCCCTTAAGTATGGAAAAAGATATATATATATATATATATATATATATATATATGCACACCAATAGAATTCCTTTCACGCGTAGTTTGAAGAGTACTAATCTCGTGATTTGTGATCTTGTAGACGGTGTAAATTTTTTCACGATCACCGTATCTTTTCTAATGTGCTTTGAGTTTCAATCGAAAATCTTATATAGATCTGCGTTCATTGACTTATTTTCGTGTTGAACCCATACTAGTCCACTTTACATTGTCGCTTTATATATAATCCCTGTAGATGTCAACCAGAGGTAAATTTATAATTAAAAAATAAAAAAATAAAATGAGTGTGTTGGATTCTTTCATATATGGTCTTGGATATTTTTAAATCATGCACGATCGATGGAGGTTTTATGATAGAATTTGGACTGATCGAGTAGTTCATGCTAGTAATGCTTTAATCTAGGCCTACAGCCTTCTGTACGTAGTACTGATTAAACCCCAATGCCAACAGTGTTAATCTTGGTCATACTACTGGGCGACCTTTGAGTTAATTTCGTATCGTGTGTATAGGCAAATCAAGCGAAAGTTTCGCCCTTTGTTTTTTACGCCTAAGTTTCTTTTCTTGTTTTCATGTTTCCAAATTCTTAAAACAATCTTATATAGATTCTAAAAATAAAAAAGAAAACAACCTTATATATATTTCCTCTTTTTGGCTTAATAATGAAATTTTTTTTAACGACTTAGAGCATTAGTATTGGTGAAGGCAAATAGAAAAAATGTTATATTTAGCAACTAAATAGTAAATATAATAAAAGAGGAACAAAAGGTCAATACATCAATGGAGCAAAAGCCATATTCTTTTACTATTAAGCTATGGTGCACGGTTAAAGATGGTTGTGTACTGTAACTAAGATGGTAAAAAAAATAATATTTTATTAAAAGATATATTATTTTATTATGTTAGTGATGGTAGCTGTTATTTATTGTAGCAGATATATTATTTTATTGTATTATTTATATTATTTTATTGTGTTGAATATTAAAATAAAACTATTAATGTTGAGTGGTTTTGTAGAAATTATAAAATAGATAAAATAACTTTTTGTGGTGTCAAATTGCTAAATTTTTGGAACCACATGCTCTTACCATGAATAATATTATTGTCAATTCCAGCACCAAAAAAAAAAAAAAAAAAAAGTATAATATTATTGTCAAAGAGGTAAGAACTAATACCCTCCCTCTCTCTGAACGAACGCGCACACAGAATATATTGTTTCCATGAAATTCTTGAACTATTCCACAGAAAGCTGGAACGACATCACTTCACTTTTAGAGATATGTACAAAATTCGACGGCAATAATTAATTCAAACACCATTCGTTTATTTCCTTCAAAATAATCCAACGGTTTGCTTTATCTAATTTTTGATATCACAGGCTTTTTCCATAAAAGTCATTACTGGGCACTGAAAGCATTACATGTGTAGTTTCCAAACAAGCTTGCATGTGTAGTTTTCAAGAGAATTAATAGGAGTTATAATATGCAATTACAAATGGGGGCAGTTGGGGTCCAGTGTTTCTAGTGCACTGGACCCGCTAGGACGGTAACATGTACTAAAAAATGGACATGTGTTACAATCTCAATAAATCCAGACCCATTACAAATCATCTATCATCATCGTTGTCTTGATCAGTAGATAGTTTTGGTAATATCTTAATCATTACGCTAAATCGGTAAATCCTACTTCATAGGTTTATTTATTTATTTATTTAATTTTTTTTTTTCTGGGAGAGGATACTTCAAAGTAATGTACAATACTTGGACAAAATTCATTATGCTTGAGTTTAATTTTACTAAATATTTTTTACAAGTCGATGTAGCAATGACTATGCATATATGATTGGTAAATTTCAAAAAATAATTAATGAATTTTTAAATTATTTTTTCTGTGATTTGTGACATATGACTACATGAGTTTGTAAAAATTATGTAGTAAAACTTGTAATACTTTCAATGTCTCTTTTTCAATTAATTAAATTTAAATATGTACTTTATTACTCAATACGGCATTCTTATGTATATTTAATTACTATTTCTAAGGTCACCACTCAATTAAATAACTGTACCTAAATTTTGTCTTAAGCTAAATCACTTGGCTTCATCTACTTCTTCTTCTTCTTCTTTATTTATTTATTTGGAAAAACTACACTTTACCATTTTAAATTATACCACAGATTACATTTTGCACCTTAAACTTTTTGAATGCACGTTTTGCACTCCTTGTTACACTTTGGATCCCAATGTCAAGTTTGTTGTTAATTTGGATGAAAAAGTATGGTATCACATAAAAAGACTCAATTGTTCATCCAAATTAACACCCTAAACTATACTACCTATTACACTTTGCACCCTAAAACTTGGATTTTCATTCAAATTAATAGCAAAATTGATGTCAGGGTGCGAAGTGTAACAAATATCATAATTTAAGATGTAAAATGTGCATTCAAAAAGTTTAGGGTGTAAAGTATAATCGAGATATAGTTTAGGGTGATAAATTTTAATTTTCACTATTTATTTTAAAGAAGATAGCTTGGCTTTAATCTACTTGAACAGTGAATATAATTTTCTGGTCTAGAAATCTTCTAGCCTGCCGAGCCAACTAAATGAACTGAGTTTGACATATAGTTTCGCTTGCACCTTTAAGTAATCCCAGTAATTAATTAATAATTAATCTAATGTGGATTATTATTGTAGCAATTTAATTAACATATAAGTTCTTGTCCCCAAAACACACTAGTCATTGTCCCTGATCAACTCAACTTTACGGCTCCATATTTCAGATCATTAATTCAAGGCAACTCATTGGACCACCTTCAACTTTATTAAATATGATATATTGTTCCAATTCATACGGGTAGCGTAACGACCAATGCCTATGGATATGGTTCTATATATATTTTTGATATTGGAGTAATCACTTGCAAGCTGCAACCCAACTGATGACCTGAGTAGCAGATTCATTTGTGGGGACTAATTACTTATATCATATTCTTAATTCCAAAGTTATTTTTGAAAAAAGTAAATAAACACTACAAAAAAATCAACCTGTCCCAGCGTTTTTTTCCTGGCGTTTTTACAAAACGCCGTAATAGATAAGCCTGTACCAGCGCTCAAAACTGGCGCTTTACAAAGCGCTGCAATAGGAGGCCTATAGCAGCGTTTTTCAAAAACGCTGGTATAGGAAGCCCAAAAACGCTAGGATAGGGTTACTGATTTCCCTTATCTAAAAACCTATCCCGGTGCTTTTAAAAGCGCTGGAATAGGTCATTCTCCATAAGGGAATGAGAATGACCTGTCCCAGCGCTTTTAAAAGCGCTGGGACAGGTCCTCCATTCCCTTACGGAGAGAGGCCTGTCCCAGCACTTTCAAAAGTGCCGGGACAGGTCTTTTCCCATAAGGGAATGGAGGGATCTGTTCCAGCGCTTTTAAAAGCGCTGAGATAGGTCATTCTCCTTAAAGGAATGGAGGGACCTGTCCCAGCGCTTCTAAAAGCACTGGGACAGGTCATTCTCATTCCCTTATAGGAAAAGACCTATACTGGCGCTTTTGAAAGCGCTGGGATAGGCCTCTTTCTTTAAGGAAATGGAGAGACCTGTCCCAGCGCTTTTAAAAGCACTAGGATAGGTCCCTCTATTCCCGTATAGAGAATGACCTATCCCAACGCTTATAAAAGTGTTGGGACAAGTCTTTTGCCATAAGGGAATGAGAATGACTTGTCCCAGCGCTTTTAAAAGCGCTGGGATAGGTCCCTCCATTCCCTTATGGGAAAAGACCTGTCCCGGCGCTTTTGAAAGCGCTAGGATAGGCCTCTTTCTTTAAGGAAATGGAGGGACCTGTCCCAACGCTTTTAAAAGCGCTGGGACAGGTCCCACCATTCCCGTATAGAGAATGGCCTATCCCAGCGCTTTTTGAAGCGCTGGAATAGGGTCAACCTATTCTAGCGCTCCAAAACCGCTGGGATAAGTCACATAAAACACTGGAATAGGTCATCTAGGAAATGATCAAAAAACCCCAAACTTAAGAAATGACCAAAATACTCCCAAAAATATAAAATGACCAAAATACTCTTGAAACTCAAAAAATGACCAAAATACTCCCGAAACCTGAAAATTACAAAAATACCCCCAAAACCCAAAAAATGACCAAAATACCCCAAAAATATAAAAATTACCAAAATATCCCCAAAATCCCAAAAATTTCCAAATTACCTTCAAAACCTAAAAATGAATAAAATACCCCCAAAACCAAAATAAAATTACCAAAATACCCTCGAAACCTAAAATGACCAAAATACGCCCAAAACCCAAAAAATGACCAAAATACCCCCAAAACCTAAAAATGACCAAAATACCCCCGAAATCCAAAAAATTACCAAAATACCTCCGAAACCTAAAAAATGACCAAAATACCCCCGAAACCTAAAAATTACCAAAATACCCCTGAAATCTAGAAAATGACCAAAATACCCTTCAAAATATCTAAAATGACCAACATACCACTAATCCTATAAGATGAACAAAATACACCCGAAGCCTCTAAAATTACCAAAATGTGAGTTAAGGGGGTATTTTGGCCATTTGTTATGTTTAGGGAGTATTTTGGTCATTTTTTAGTTTTAGGGGGGATTTTGGTAATTTTTTAGGTTTAGGGTGTATTTTTATTGACTTACAGGTTTAAGGGACATTCTTGTCATTTTATAGGTTTCGGGGTATTTTGGTCATTTTTTAGGTTTCGAGGATACTTTGGTCATTTTAAGGTTTAGGGGTTATTTCGGTCATATATAGGTTTCAGGGGTACTTTTGTCATTTTTTAGGTTTCAGAGGGTATTTCAGTTAATTTCTAGGTTTTGAGGGTACTTCGATCATTTTTTAGGTTTCGATGGTATTTCGATCATTTTTAGGTTTCTAGGTTGTTTTGGTCAATATTCAGGCATTGGGGTTATTTGGGCCATTTTTAAGGTTTCGGGAGTATTTCGATCATTTTTAGGTTTCTAGGTTTTTTTGGTCAATTTTCAGGCTTCGGGGTTATTTTGGCCATTTTTTAGGTTTCGGAGGTATTTTGGTTATTTTTAGGTTTCGGGATTATTTTGGTTTATTTTTAGGCTTCGAGATTATTTTGGCCATTTTTTAGGTTTCGGAGGTATTTTCGTAATTTTTTAGGTTTCGAGGGTATTTTGGACTTTTTTTTTTGGGTTTATTAATTTGAAGTATTAAATTAAATATATTAAATTAGTTTGAAGTATTAAATTCAATTAAATTTTGTTAATTTGAATTATTAAAATATATTTTTATTAATTAATATATTTCATTTTATTAATTTGTAGTGTTAAATTATATTTTATTAATTTGAAGTACTATATTAACTCTTATTAATTATTAAATTATACTCAATTAATTTGTGGTATTAAAATATATTTACATAATTGGAAGTATTAATTATATTGTTATTCATTAGTAAATTATAACAACCGAAACACTCCACAAAACCTAAAAATGACCAAAATACCCCATGCCTGAAAAAATACAAAAATACCCTCGATGACTAAAATTAGACAAAAAATGCCTATTATTATTATTATTATTATTATTATTGTGGGGGGTAAAAGCCCAGATCTACCAATTGGGCATGGGGCCCTGTTTTTGAGATTACTTTGTGTTCGAAGAGCAGAAACGGGTTGGGATAGAGTTCACCTGAGGGCAACGAACCCAGAGATGGCAGAAGAGTACAATCCGAAGAGGTCAACCTTTGTCCGAGGAGGTTTTACTCCTCGGATACAAATAGTTTTGATCAAATAAACGTACAGAAGACCCGAATGCCCTTCTTGGCAACTTTAGTGACAAAGATAAGCTCTGGGCATACCTGAGGATGATAAGGATGAAGAAATATCTCAAGGAAAAGCTGTCATCACTGCATTTAATGTCCTGCAGCAACTTTTCTAGCCGCATTTATGTGGAGAAGACCCCTAAACAGTGCAATCTCAGCTACCGCCACTCCTAAAAAGTTAGAGAAGATGCTTGATGTGACCTATACTCGAGTATGTAAGCAGATGGAAGACAAGTGGACGATTGAGATGATTAGGAAAGAGGCTATATAAAGAAGAGGAGCCCCTAATAAAAAGGGGGGATATAAAAAAAAGGGAGAAGAACAAAAAACAACTTTACTGTAGCTCTGGAACTTGTAACCTAATTCCATTCAATAAAGTGCCTCTTCGGACATTAGGTCTACCATTGTTTTTACGTGATTGCATGTTAGATTATTCGCAAATACCATAACCAACTCTTGTTTAATTCATATCCGGCCCAGTTCTTTCACCCACGCTCTACAAATTCATTGTCTTGGGTTCATTGGGCTCGTACTCCATATCTCGTGGGCTTGGGCTACAAAAATTGACCCTACAATGTTTAACAACACTGATTGACAAACTTAAATTTTGTTTCATGCATGCTTTGAAACCCAAAATGGTTGCACTTTAAATTCTTTCTACTCTTGACACTTCCAGGTATGTGTCTATTATTATAAATGAGGGGCTTGAGATATCACAGCCGAAACTTGATCGTAACAAATCAGAGGTGCATAATTAGTGTTGTAGATCATGGACATTGAGCTTAGTTAAATCAATAGATGCAAGGAATTATTGCCTTATATTTTGCTTTGAAATTTGAGTGAAAATTAGGTGTAATAAGAGTATAATCTGATGTATTTAGTTGAAAGTATATTGAAATACCTGTGAATTTAGCTCATTTTTGTGTAAATAGTTTGTTGGTTTTGTATTTGCTATTGTAAATAATTATAAGTAAATATATTTAGTTTGTTGGTTTAATGTGGTATTGTATTTGCTATTGGAAAATATGAATTGTGGTTCATTATAGGTGTTACAAAATATGTATTGTAGGTACATTTCAGGTGCTATAAAATTTTAATTTAAATTTCTTTTTTTAAAAAGGACCTATACCAGCGCTTTTGAAAGCGCTGGCATAGGTCCTTTTAAATTTTATTTATTCAAGCCCTATACCAGCGCTTTTTAGAGCGCTGGAATAGGTACTGCCTATGCCAGCGCTTTCAAAAGCACTGGTATAGGCCTTTTAAATTTTATTCATTCATGACCTATACCAGCGCTTTTGAAAGCGTTGACATAGGTTTCAAAAGCGCTGGTATAGGTTATATTTACATTTTCATAAAGGCTGTCCCGACATAAGTAAAAACGCCAGAACAAGGTCTGAAAGTGTCGGGACCTATCCCAGCGCTTTTGAAAAGCACTGGTACAGGTCCGCACGACCCTATCCCGACATTCAAAAACCAGCGGTTTGAAGCGCCGGGAAAAAAAAACGCCGGGATAGGAATTTTGACCCTATCCCAGCGCTTTTTGAGGCTATCCTAGCAGTTTTGAAAACGCTGGGATAGCCCCGTTTTTTTGTAGTGAAATCTTTTGGCAGTACTAGTTCTTTTGCAAAGGATTATGTTGCATTTCTACCTGAGATATGATTGTTGTCTCTATATAATTAATTACCATTGATTTTGAGGTTTGAAGAGTGGACCAAACGATAATAAAATAAAATAAGGAAAAATCTCTGTATGCATTTTCAGGACATAAAATTAAATTATGTTTATCACAAAATTTTCCAAATGACAAAGATGGATGATTTATGATTCAATTTGTCTCTCTCTTGTTTCTGAGATGGGATGAGAATTTTCTAGAAAATATTTTGGAAACACTAGTAAAATATGAATGAATTATAGAAACGTGAGATAAGAACATCAGCATCCATCAAAATTTAGTAGGGTTACTTAAAAACGTGTTTGCAACTATGTGCAGTAGCAATCACATTGCACTGAGGATGGTTCCGATTCGCTAGGGAAAAAGGAGGCCTATAAAAGAAATTTGGGCGAGATTTGCTGCTCTTGCCTCTCATTGAATCATATATATATATATAAGGCCAATGCGCATGGCAAAAGATCACAAGAAAAGTGAATCCTACAATATATATTTTACAAAGACCGTAGCCATTAACATTTAGTTAAGTACTTGACTGGGAAAGGATACGTCTTCTAATTCTTATGCTAAGGGTATGATTCCTAGGCTTGAATACATGATGACTATTATCATAATCTTAGATTCCTTTTTTTGTTATTCTTTTCCCCGCTTTCCTTTTTTCTATATATAGAATATTATAGTTATAATTAATTCTTAATTATTCTTTTTAATTTATTTCTTCTCGATCTCTTTTGTCCACCAAAATATAAATATATATTAAAGTGGATAATTTTACTTTTCTTAATCATAAGTATGCAGCAAGTGGCATGTATATCACATCAATTTCTACAAGGTTTGATGCTTTATTTCATTAAATTGAACTGTGTATAAGGTTTGATGCTTTATTTCATTAAAAGGTGTACGCCTTTGCATAATCAATATATATATATATATATATAACCGAATCTTTTGAAGCTTTCACAATTTCCCACATCAGTACAATATTAAAAAAAAAAAAAAAAAACATAAACTCAAAAAAAAAAAAAAAAACTTTTCACGCATAAAACTTTTAAAACCCGATAAACACAAAACCCTATCTCTACCTTCTCCTTCCTCAATCAAACCCACCATACCCTATTTCTCTCGTTCCCCTTCTCCTGTACCGTTTCACCCACAACCACCCCAAATCAGCAGGCAGCAGCACCTCCACCACCCACAACAACTGCAACACACAAACCACTATAATCAGACCATATCAAACCCACAACCCAAAAGCAAAAAACGATTCTGAAGATCTGCGATTGCCCAAAGTTAAAGTCACTGCTGAACTTCGTTCCTATAACTTACAGAAATTCGAGATCTGGGGGAGTCTGATTCTAGATGAACGTTGTGAATCATCTGGCCGTTGGGGAGATGATATGGTATGTTAGGTTTGATTTTTGATTTTGTTCTTAATCTTGCTTTGCGTTACTTTAAATTTTCAGATCCCACGCCCTCTTTTTCTCAGCCTCTCCGTTTATCAAGTTCCAAAATCAACCAAAGCCTCAACTTTGAACACACCCATTTGCAATTTTCTCTGAAGATTGTCACCGCCCCTCCAACCAAATCAGTGGAGGCAAATTTTTTGGTAATTTTTTTTTTAATTTATGTTTCCAGGCACAACCCACTTGAATACTAATTGTTTTCGTAGCCCCATCACGTTTTGTATTCCAATCACGCTTAAATTTAGAAATAGTTTTGTATTGTAAATATCATTTTATAATATTTATTGGCTATTCTTGGCTTTGTATTATTGAAATTTTTGTTGCTATTATTATTGGCTATTGTTGTTGTGTCGTGTGAGAACTGAGTTTTCTTTTCTATGGTTATGTATATTATGGTTGCTTTGTTGAGTATTCACACACTGAATCTAGATTGCAGGAACTATATTCTTATTTTAAAATTTTTGTAATTTAGGACTTTTGATTTATAGAAGTTATTATTATTTAAAAACTTTCATCAATTATTAATACTATTTGGGTTGTTGGTTTTAACTAAGGTTGAATGATGAGAAAAAGCAGAGCATGATAGAAGACATCTACAACACCAAGAAGCAGAAAAGGCGGAGAAATAATTGAAAGGTTTTTTTGGTATTGGTATTGGCGGAGGAATTTGGGTTAGGGTATGCTGGTAGACCTATGTGTTTTAGTTTTATTTATTTATTTTTATATTTAATGGTTTTTGCTTTGTTTCTTAGGTTTAGATGGTTTATCCTTGATCACTGTTAAAATTTGTTGTTGAAGCTTGAATGTTGTAGTGTAGTCATTTGACAAATGCAAATTAATTGTTGTTTAATTGTTGTTGCTTTAAATTTAAAGGTGTTAAAATCTGTTGAATAAGTTATAATGATTATTGCAATAGAATACTTGCTTTCTAAATCTAAATCAAATGACTAGAAGATTGTGCTTTATGTTAGTTTGGGATTTTCATTTGAACATATATTATGTTGGTTGTGTGTTTTATGCAGTTTAGCTTCTTAAAAGTATGTTTTTGGAATTGCAATTTCAACGGAATTATTAATTTTCTGTTCCAATTTTGTTTTAGGCCCTTTTGTGCTGTTATAGTTTTCAACGATTTAATTTCAATTTTTTTTGGGTAATGAATATGTGTTGTGCAGAGAGAGTTGGAGAGAGATCTGTGGGAGACCCTTCACTATTGTCAAACCAGTCCCCTCTAATACTGATGAAGAGATTACTATATTAATTGTTAATTTGACACAGGCGGATGAAGCATGGAGTTGAATATTATGTATATGAGATTGTTCTGGTATTGGACAGATTATTTTTCTTCTCTTTTGGTTTTATACTCTTACAAAGATTGTTTGTTCTCTCTTCCGTTATTATTATTATTTTTTTATCCGAATGCAACCAAATGACCAATCTTTGGAACTTTAGCATATTTTTTATATATGTTTTATCTAATTACTAGGTGTCTATGTGTTGGGAGGAACTGGAGCATGACTATGAGAAGAAGAATGAAAAGCCACTTCAATCTACATATTTTATAATTTTAATGAGAACCAAAACAGTCACAATGAATCTATAAGAGGAGATATGCAAAACTTGAAATCTTTAAGTCTAAAATGAGCTGCTAAAAGACTTGGCTCTGTCAGGTTTCCAAAATCTCAAGGTTATAGACATTATTGGCTTCGAGACTCTTTATTGTATGCATTTTCTTATGAGACATTTTGGCTCTGTCTTTGTATTCAATATTGAAGTTAAGGTAGTTAGATGTATAGTTTAGTGATCTAGGGAGGTGGATGAAAATTGTGAGTAAGATATTTGGCAGATTCTTTCAAACATTGTGCTTTCAATTGGAGTGACTAACTGGTTGCTATACATAAAGCTCAACTTGGACATTGATGCTGAAATATGTTTGAGGAATTTCATCTTATTTTAGTTTTTTATGTCGCTCCTTTTTCAGATAATGATTCAAAATAGTAGTTTCCTCAAGTAATTTCTATTTGAAACTGAGGTAAACTACATATAGTTTCAATAGCCCGTGCATCGCACGGGTTAGCGACTAGTATATATAAAAAACCGAAGCCTCTAATCTCTCCACAATTTTCCACATCAGCATTTTTTATTTGATTTAATTCATAAAAAAAAAAAACTCACGTAAAAAAAAAAAAAAAAAAAAAAAAACTTTAGGGTTAAGAAAAAAAAGAGAGACTCCTGTTAGGACTCTCTCTTATATATATAAAGACTTGAAATTTACAACTTGTGTTTCACCGCTAAATTTGGTGCATGGGCATTGGGTGTCTGTGGTGGATTGTATAGAAAGGATAATCCAGGCAGTATCTATGAGGGTGACCATCAATTGGCGAGTGTTTCCTCTCTTGACCTTTCGAATAGATGTATTCACAATTTGATCAATAAGGTTTAGGTAGTACTTCCTTCAAGTGATTCTTCTTTGTTTATATGCTTTATTTTATCGGCAACTATTAAGTAGATAACATGAAATCACACTAACGATTCAATCTTTGCCCAAGTCTTCCTTGCAAATTAGATCTGGACTTTTAATGGAGATTTTGATATGGGCTTGGATCTCTGGTTTGATTGTGGATTTTGATACGAGTTTTCAATGGGGTTTTTGATGTAAGTTTCTTATATTATGATGGTTAAGTTATTTGGATATATAGTTAGATCATATGGATGATATTGATAATGGTTTAATCATGGTTAACATTGGTATATGCGGTGGGGGTTGGCCAATTTTCTTTAATCTTTGGTGGCCGATTTTCTTCCATCCTTGGTATATTGTTTATGCGGTGATTTTCTTTAATCTTTGGTATTTTTTTTTTTTTTGAGAGAATTCTTTGGTAGTTTTTTTTTGAGAAGCAATTCTTTGGTAGTTGATGTTGTATTAGAAGAGATGGGGGTGCGTTAGAAAGAGAGTTTTTGATTGGGTTTTGTTTTTAGGGAGAAGGAGAGTTTTTTTTTTTTTTTTTTTTTTTTTAATTTCTAATCAAAATTTTTGTTTTTTTTATTTAAATAGTGCTGATGTATAAAAATGTGGGAGCTCTAAAAAAAGTCAAAGGCACATTAGCCGCATATTCAACAAGACATAAATTCAGGTAATACTTTTTTTTTCTCTTTTATATATATATATATATATATATATTTAATACCTGCGGACTAGGCTACAATAAAGTTCCTTATGTTATTAATATAGGCGAAAAGCACATTTTCGTCCTTACATTTTTACGCGATTTCCATTTTGGTCCCTAAATTTTTTTTTTACCGCTTTTAGTCCCTATCCTGGAAAACGCGTCTCGTTTTTGTCCCTGCCGTTACATCAGAAACGGAAATTGCACAGGTGGCAAACGGAAGATGACGTGGCCATTAAAATAATAATAAAAAATATTATTTAGCATTAAAAAATGCCACGTCAGCACCTAAATTAAAAAAAAATTAATTTATTAATTTTAACTAAATAACAAAATTAAAAACAGAATTAAAAACTAAAAATCACATGAATTGAGATCTAAGTATGTCTTGAACAAGAACACAAACTCAGATTTAAGAACACAAACCCAGAAATTTAAAAAAAAAAAAAAAAAAAAAAAAAAAAAAAAAGAAGCTCAAAAACACAAACACCCTAACCCTCTCTAACCCTCTCACTCTCATCTCTTTCACTCCATGCCAATCCCGCCGTCACTCCAACCCTCTCACTCTCATCTCTTTCACTCCATGCCAATCCCGCCGTCGCTCAGCCCACCACGTTGCTGGTTTAACCCCAACATAGACCCAACACACCACCGACCCACGCCTCCCTGCCCATTTCGCCGCCGACCTAGCCTTCCCTGCCCACACCGCCGCCGATTCGATGAGACCCTTCCCCTTCCCCTCCTCTTATCTCTCTCTCCCCAACCAATTGAGTGCTCTGGTATGGGGCTTGGTCTAGATCGGGTCTCAAGCTCGAGTCTGCTTCAAAAATGGAGCTTTGTGGATTAGTGAAGCAGCGAGATCGGCGACTAGATTCACAGGTTGTAGATTGGTTTGGGTAGTATGTTGATTTGGATTCGCGAGTTATGGATAGGTTGCTGTGGGTGTTGTGAAACACAGATCGTTGGTGGTGGATGTGGTGGTCGTAAATCAAAGGTTAGTGGCGGTGGTTAGCGGTTTCGAAAGGAAGATATTGTGGGTGTTGGTGGTTGTGAATCGGTTTGGGTTTATTTTTGGTGTGGATAGTTGTGGTCGACTGATTTCTTTGAAATTTCTGGGTTTGGTGTTGGTGTTGGTGTTGGTGTGGATGGTTGTGATCAGCTGGTTTCTTTAAGGTTTCTGGGTTTGTTGTTGGCCTGGAATGTGGATAGCTATTTGTAGGTTATTTCTGCATTTTTTGAGTGTTTGATTTGCTGGGTTTCGGTGTTTTGATGATCGCTGAATTTTGTGTTTTCAAGTTGGAGCTGATTTTGTGTTTCTAATTTGGATTAGTGGGTTTCCAACTTGGAGATTGGTGTTGATTTTGTGAACAAAGAGGATGCAAATCTATTGATTTTGATTGGTGTGCGTTGGGTTCAAATTTCTGGGTTCAAAATTATGGGTTCGATTTCTGGTTTAGGTTTTTAGTTTCAATTTCAGATTATCGATTTGTTGATGTTGATTATTGTTTGATCTGAGTTTTGAATTTTAATGTGTTTGGTTGTAAAGAAAATACAAGAAAGACAAAGAAAAGAAAATAAAACAAGGATTAAATTGTGAAGAACATGTAAAATCATGTTCTGGGAAAGATCACAAAGAACATGAACATGTTTTTCCAAAAAATTAACGAAAAGAAAAGAATGTGAATTTGGTTTGTTGTTTTCTCATTTTCTATTTTTAATTTTTTTTCTGTTTTTAATTTTTTTTTCTTTAGTTAAAATTAATAAATTAATTTTTTTTAATTTAGGTGCTGACGTGGCATTTTTTAATGCCAAATAATATTTTTTATTATTATTTTAATGGCCACGTCATCTTCCGTTTGCCACCTGTGCAATTTCCGTTTCTGATGTAACGGCAAGGACAAAAACGAGACGCGTTTTCCAAAATAGGGACTAAAAGCGGTAAAAAAAAAATTTAGGGACCAAAATGGAAATCGCATGAAAATGTAGGGACGAAAATGTGCTTTTCGCCATTAATATAAGTATGATAAGTTAGGTAGTCAGATCAGGGTTTGATCAAGTAAAGAAGTTTTATTTATTTATTTTATTATAAGTGTGAGGGGAGAAAAAGAACCTAACCCAACTTATTGGGCCCAAGGCCCTGAATGAGGAACACTTTTCTTTCGAAGAGTCGAGGCCTTCAGTCAGAGGCCCATGTCAAAGGGGAATGCCCTGAGATGAGCACGTGTACCGTCCGAGGAGATGTTCATATGTCCGAGTAGTCCACCATCCTCGGATCCGAAGAGGTTTGATCCAACACGAGCATGGGAGGTTCCAGCGATCTGTCTGACAAGTGTCAGGAGGGAAAGGAACCTCAGGCACACATAAAGATAACGGGAACAGAAAAATATCAAGGAGGCATACTTCAGCCACCACATTTAATGCACTGCACCTACCTTTCTGGCCGCATTTATGTGGATAAGACCCCTGAACAGTTCTTTCTCAGCTACCACCACTCACATAAGGCTAAGAGGGGGGTGATGGGACATGCACTCAAGTGAGCGCCTGGATGATGAACAAGTGGACGGAGAAGATGTAGGGAGATAGTGCTATATAAGGGAAAGGTGCCTCTGATAGTGGGGGATCAAAGAAAGAAAAAAGAAAAGAATATATTTGATTACTGTAGCTCCAAGAATTGTAATCTTAGATTATCAATGAAAAGTACCTCTTCGGACATAGCACTCATATCAGTCCGAGAACATATTAATCCAAATCCTCCCATTGGTGTTGCCGTTTAATACTGTTATTTTCATTATTAGCCTAGCTCTTTCACCCACTCTCTACAAAATTTATTGTTTTGGGCTCAGTGAGCTCCGAATCCATACTTCCTTGGGCTTGGGTTACAAAAACTGACCCTACAATAAGTATTTATTTGGTTGTATAAGAATAAGAAATAGTGAAAAAAAAAAAAAAAAAAAGAGTTTGAAGAACTTTTGAATGAATCTAAACAAGAAAGTAAAAAAAAATCTTTCATTCATAATCCTTATAGTTATTGTGATTTTTTATTTAACTTTTTTTAACTACATAACGCATGTTTGTTTTTCAAACCGTTCATACTAGCCACACTTCTCCTTCTCAAGCTACGGTTTTAGTTGTTCGTACTTTCTCCTTCTTTAGCACTCCTTCTCTGGTTGCTACATTTGAGAAATCAAATCAAGGTTAGGCCTTTTCTATTTGCTAATTTTTTCTATTTGAACATAATATATTCAATCAAAACTTTGTCTCCTAATTGTATCGTTTTATGAGGATATAACCAAGTGTGTTGTTTATAAATTACTGTTTTTTTTTTCTTTTTTATTTATTTTTAATGTTAAGATAGTCTTAAATTTGTGGTTGAAATTAGTTTTTCTTTCTTCTTCTTCTAATCTATGTGGGAGTATCTTCAGAGGGTGGATTTCCTTAAAAACGTTCTGATTCCATGGGTAGTTGTAATTTTTTCCTATTTGCAGAAATACTGAAAACCCCTAAAATTAATTTGGGGTTTAGGCTCTTATTGAAATTTTGAAATTTGATTTCTTTTAAGCTCATATACCATGTTAATTAGAATTTAGAGGTGCATGATGTTTAAAAAGTAGTCATACATTTGTTTTATTTCTGTTACTAGAAATATATGTGATTTTAAATTTAACTATCCCGTGCATTGCACGGGTTAGCGACTAGTATATATTAAAGCTTGGGGCACTTAACTATTTAGTGGATGTTGCTTAATTTAATATTGTGGGGCCAAATAATCCCACGGCCCAGCCCACTTCATTCCTGGGCCGAAGGCCCGAGCCGAGGAGACATCCAAGTCCGAGGATGACCTCATCATCGGACGTCCGAGAGTTTGAGGAACATGTTCGCAGCAAGCGGTCA
Organism: Quercus ilex subsp. ballota; assembly: GCA_032727855.1. NCBI lineage: Eukaryota > Viridiplantae > Streptophyta > Magnoliopsida > Fagales > Fagaceae > Quercus > Quercus ilex. The sequence continues at coordinate 43,453,958 of CM064919.1, forward strand.
TCTCCACACTAAACGCACCTGACAACCGCCCTGGCCGCATTAATGAGGAAATGACCTTCACCAGTGTCGCCTTGGTTGCCGCGACTCCCAAAGAGACTGGGAAGGCGGCTGATGGGACAAGCACCTGAGCAAAGGTCATGATCACTCAACAAGTGTAGGGCTAGGATTTGGTTGGGCAAGGGATATATAATGTAAGGGAATCTCTCCTGAAAAGGGGAGGAGGAAGAAAAGAAAAGAAAAAAAAGAAAACTCTGAAGAAAGAAAGAAAAAGAGAGAAAACAGGGCAGGAGCCTCCTCGGCCATGGGCCGAGGAGCCCATCCCATTTGTAAACTGTGCTAAGTCTTTTTCTTTAAGTAAAAGAGACCGAAGTTCACGCCACTCGAGCGCCGGCCGGCGCCTAGACCTTCGACCCACTCTCTATAAATTCATTGCGGGGTTCGTTGGGCTTTTGACCCGTGTCCATTGGGCTTGGGCAACCAAAAACCCAGTCCCTACAATTGGCGCCGTCTGTGGGAAGGATTAGTGCACCGGTTGGCGCAACAGGCGACTGTTCTAAACAACCATTCCATGGAGGATCGGCGGTGATGCAAAAAAAAAAACTATCAAAAAGAAGAGCGTTGCAGAAAGATAAAAGCTTGAAGACAAAAGATTCAACAGTAAAAAGAAAAGTACTTGATATTATTAAAAAAAAAAAGTCACAGATTACAATCAGAGGCTTAGGCAGGCTTGTTTTACAACTGTTCCTACCAGCTAGTCCTACAATCAGAGGCCCAGGCGGACCCAACCTAAAACTAGCTAGAGGGAGATGTCAACTCGTCCCCTTATTGGCATAAAGAGAATGGGAGAAAGAGAATGGGAGAGCTTGACAATAAGGGGGCGAAAGGGGGCTGAGAGCTTGAACAAAGCGAGGAGCAGATGCAGGGGCTCCGGGACGCCCTCCCCCATGATGTTCCCTTGATTCTCTCCAACCTCCACGAGCGTTGGCCGTTGGTGACGGCAACACTCGGGCGCCGCACATAATGTGAGTTTGCATGTCTCCTCCGTCGGAGGTGCGCTCTGAGGAGGGACGTTAGGTACTTCAACGATATCCCTCCGGGCCACCGTGCATGGCGCTATCGGGGTTACGCCTAGATTCTGCCGCACCGGAAGCCCAGTGGGGGCTACGGCCACCACGGCTCTTGGCACGGATGTTCTCATGTCCGTCCAAAGCCGCCCCATATCGCCTAACTCCGGTCACAATTCCGGCGGGGTTGTTAAAGGGGCATGGGGAGTTGAAGGGGTATCTTCTTTCTGGTTGGGTTGAGAAGTTCATGGAATGAAGAGAAACCATTCCCCCAGGGAGCCTTATATAGAGGATGAAGGTAGGTGGGAGTTAATCCACGCGGAATTCAAAAAACTGGTTAACGAAGCGTTGGATAGTAATGAAGCGGCCAAATTCCAAGGGAGCCGCAAACCGTTGAGCTTATGGGGATTTACGAGGCCATTAATGAAGGCGGGTCTCGCGCACCGAAGCGTCAGGCGCGGAACACGAACGGCCAAGGGACGCTTCGCAAATGACAGAGATGAGGGCTCGAGATGGAGATGAGATCAATGCCACGTGTAAGATCATGATCCGTCCGAAGGAGGAATCGTCCCCAGTAAAGCAAACCGAGGACAAACCCCTACTTCCAGATGCCAAGCGTTAGACAGAACCAAGGCACTGCATGGTCCTCGGACTCAGGCCTATGGGGAAACTAACCGCTCCAGATGCCAAGCGTTAGACAGAACCAAGGCACTGCATGGTCCTCGGACTCAGGCCTATGGGGAAACTAACCGCTCCAGATGCCAAGCGTTAGATAGAACCAAGGCACTGCATGGTCCTCGGACTCAGGCCTATGGGGAAACTAACCGCTCCAGAGGCCAAGCGTTAGACAGAACCAAGGCACTGCATGGTCCTCGGACTCAGGCCTATGGGGAAACTAACCGCTCCAGATGCCAAGCGTTAGACAGAACCAAGGCACTGCATGGTCCTCGGACTCAGGCCTATGGGGAAACTAACCGCTCCAGATGCGAATCGTTAGACAGAACCAAGGCACTGCATGGTCCTCGGACTCAGGCCTATGGGGAAACTAACCGCTCCAGATGCCAAGCGTTAGACAGAACCAAGGCACTGCATGGTCCTCGGACTCAGGCCTATGGGGAAACTAACCGCTCCAGAGGCCAAGCGTTAGACAGAACCAAGGCACTGCATGGTCCTCGGACTCAGGCCTATGGGGAAACTAACCGCTCCAGATGCCAAGCGTTAGACAGAACCAAGGCACTGCATGGTCCTCGGACTCAGGCCTATGGGGAAACTAACCGCTCCAGATGCCAAGCGTTAGACAGAACCAAGGCACTGCATGGTCCTCGGACTCAGGCCTATGGGGAAACTAACCGCTCCAGATGCCAAGCGTTAGACAGAACCAAGGCACTGCATGGTCCTCGGACTCAGGCCTATGGGGAAACTAACCGCTCCAGAGGCCAAGCGTTAGACAGAACCAAGGCACTGCATGGTCCTCGGACTCAGGCCTATGGGGAAACTAACCGCTCCAGATGCCAAGCGTTAGACAGAACCAAGGCACTGCACGGTCCTCGGACTCAGGCTCACGGGGAAGCTAAATACTTCGGATGAACCTAAGTGTTAGGCAGAACCAAGGCTCTGCACGGTCCTCGGACTCAGGCTCAACGGGAAACCAACCACCTTAGATGATCCTAAGAGTTAGACAGAACCAAGGCACTGCATGGTCCCAGGACTCAGGCCTATGGGGAAACTAACTCCTTCAGAGGATTCCAGGTGTTGGACAGAACCAAAAGCGCTGCATAATCCCAGGACTCAGACCTATGGGGAAACTAACTACTTCAGAGGATTCTAAGTGTTAGACGAAACTTAAAGCACTGTACGGTCCTCGGACTCAAGCTTATGGGGAAGCCAACCACATCAAGGAGAACTTAAGTGTCAACCTAAAGAATTTTCTACCCGGCCCTTAGGGAAAGATGGGCCCACTCGAGCATACATACCCTCGCTGCAACAATTGATGCCGCGACTGGCCGAGGTGCAATTAAAGATAAAATTACACAAGTAAAGAAAGAACGAATAACGTGCAAGTAAGCAAACAACCACAACAAACCGGAAAAGAAATAAAACTCGCATTCCATTAAGTTCACAAATATTACATGGTGAGTACCACATTACAGTCACAAAGTAAAAAGAAAAAAGAAGAAAATACAAAGGACCAGGGAGACAACAGGGTCGGAGGGCCTGCCCCACTCACTTATACTCCTCCCTCAACTGGGGGCTGGACCATAGCAGCATCAAGGCTTTCTAAGCTTTGGCCAGAGGGGACGGCCTGCGAAGGCGAAGCAGGAATAGCTGCCTCCTCAGCAATAGGAGCTCCAGCTCCAGCGCCAGACTTCACAGCCTCCTGGGGTGCCTCCCCAACGGGGCCCTCACCCGATTCTGCCACCTTGGAAGGGTCACTTCCTTGGGCGGGCTCAACCACGGGCTCAGCAGTTGATGTGTCCTCACCCGTAGCAGTGCCGGTTTCCTCCGCAGCCTCCTCGGCCTCAGCGCCACTTGGAGCCGCCTCGCGGATGGCAGGAGGGTAGTACACATTCTCCTCCTTCCACAAGTCGGATGAGGCCTCGATCCCAGCCTGCCTGAGAGCTTCCCTCCAAACCTCAGCAGAGTAGCGCCTGCACAACCCGGGGGCTTCGGACCTAAATGTTGCTGCTGTCTCTTCCATCCCCGCGGCGTAAGCCTCCTCCTCGGCTTCCTTCATGGCGGCCAGGGCTTCCTCCCTGCCCTGGTCAGCCTCAAACTTGGCCCTCACGGCCTCGTCCCTCGCCCACTCGGCTGCCTTCTTGTCCAACTCGGCGGCAGCCACCTTCTTGGGCAAATCTGCAAGCAACCCCTTTGCAGTCTTCAGCTGCTCCTCCGCCTCAGCCAGGCGCTTCGAGTAATCCTCGGCCTGCTTCTGAAAACCGGCGAGACCGGACAGGGCAGTGTCCCGGGCACTGGTCATCGCACTCAGCTCCTCCCGGGCCTTGGATAGATCAGCCTCAGAGTGCTTAAGAACCTGGGTGGCCTCCAGACGTTTCTCGCGCTCCACCTCCATGGCTTTCCCCTGGTCACGGGCCACGTCCTCCAACCTATAAGTAGCCTGAACGGCCTGTCCAACAAAACAAATACGCCATCAGCTGAGACCAAAAAGCGGAAAGGAAGAGCTACAACTAGGAAAAGTCACAAGTATTGAGGGGCTTACCATCCCCAAGTACCGCTTGAGGCAGAGGAAGACCTCCCTGCTCCTCATAGTCGCCAGCTCTGCCATGTCGGCTGGGAGTAACAGGCACCTTTCCACCGCGTCGGCCACGTATGTGCCCTCGCCCTCGTTGAAATCTCTGAGGGAGGAGTCTTCCCTCAGCGGCGCCCCGCGGAGCATGGGGGTAGGAAGCCAGGCCTGAGGCTCGGGCTGGTCGTCGACCTGTTTGTCCTGGCCTCGGGAGCCTATCTTCAACTGTTTGGACGGCTGCCGATCATCACCCTCCTCCCGTGGGGACTCGGACCTCTCCTCAGCTGGCCTCTTGCCCTTATCCTTCTTCTGCTTGGGATCAGAGGGCTCACGTCTGGAAGGCAGACTCGTCTTGGGCAGAGAGGGAGGAAGCCCTGATTGGGTAGAAGCCGACTTGCCCTGGGCAGAACGAGTTTTTGGAGGAGGAGGAGGGAGCTCCGACTTAGATTTCTCCGGCTGGCCTTCGATCAGTTCCGCCAAGCTAACTTGCGGCTTCTTCTTGTAGCCCATTTTCTGCCGAGAAGAGGACTTGGACGCTGAGAAATCCGCTTCGGTCAGACGAGGGTCACCCAAATCTCCTGGAGGGTCCTCGGACTGGTGAGCTTGATCAAACACGCTAAATTCTTCCTCGGCGGGGCCAAAATCAGCAACCTCCACTTCCCTCTCAGGGCCTACTTCGGCGGGTTCCGAGATTCTAAGGGAGGAGGAGGGACTCGCAGGTATTGCGCCTTCTGATGTGGAGGGCACCTCAGGGAACCGAAACCCGTCCTCGGTCACAGTTATCTTCCGAAGCCGAGGATCCTTCACTCTGATCACGTGCTTCGGCGCCGCAAATGACTTGTGAGCCGGGTCGTATTTCAAAATTTCGTGAGCGGCCCTAACCTGATTATCGGCGTCGTTCACAAAAACCTCTGCCCTCAGCGCCTTTTGCAAGTCTTCCCGGTTGATTAGGCTGAAGTGGCGCGTGAAGGCGTGCGGATCTGCAAGAGGAAACACATCCACATTAGAAACCAAACAGTGCAAGAAAGAGGGACGAGAGAAAAGATGGAACTGATTAGGGTCCTAGAACCCTCTCTCTCTCCATTTTCCCACTGCCCACCTAGGGTCGCCTCCGTCGTCGGGCAATGAAGGCCATCATGCCACTCTCCAGACACGATGAGGAAGTCTTTGTTCAACCCCTTGCTGGACTCAGGGAGACACTGAATGAGCCGGACTCTGTCATCCCTGGTCTTCAGATAGTAAGTTTCGCCCTTCAGGCACTGGAGATTATAGCACCAGTTGACGTCATGGTGGGTCAATCTCAGGCCCATCTTTTCATTTAGGGCATCCACACAGCCCAGAACCCTAAAGACGTTGATGGCACACTGAGTGGGGGCTAACCGGAAGTGCATCAGATAGTCTCTCATCACCGGACCCATGGGAATTCTCATGCCACCTTCAACGAAGGCAACGATGGGAATCACTACCTCACCCTCCTGCCTCCGAAAGCGCCACTCACCCTCCGCACAATACCTCAAGCCCACATTGGCCGGTATCTTGTAGTCGGCGATAAATTTCTCCATCGCCTCCTCAGTGAAGACATACTTCTTAAAAATACCCATCCCAAATAAAGCCTAAACGAGCTAAGAGGGAGCAAACGAAAAAGAGGCAAAGAAGGAGAAGGAGAAAATTCAAAGGGAGATAGAGTGACTTACAGAAAGGTGTAGAAGATCCTCGGACAGGTCTTTTATGCTGGAGATGTAGACTCTTGAGTGCAAAGAAGCAGAGGAACCGGACTTTCAAATGGGTATTTATACCCTAAAATCAAGGAACAGAGCGGGTTTTTCCACCCCCAACCGTTAGGCAAATCCCCACCGTTCGATTGACATCCTCCCGTTGAACGTGGGGAGCACAAAGCCGTCAGGATTTAATGAAGGGAACGTCGCGCCCTTCAAGGCGTCAGTAACGCTTCTGAGGCAGGCGAAAAGACTCTAGTACCCCCAGAGGGCCAAACTCAACGGTACATGACGCGTGCCCGAGGACATCAAAATCCTCCTCTCCGCCCGAGGACGCGGACAGCAAAATTTTGAGGGGCTATTGTGGGGCCAAATAATCCCACGGCCCAGCCCACTTCATTCCTGGGCCGAAGGCCCGAGCCGAGGAGACATCCAAGTCCGAGGATGACCTCATCATCGGACGTCCGAGAGTTTGAGGAACATGTTCGCAGCAAGCGGTCATCTCCACACTAAACGCACCTGACAACCGCCCTGGCCGCATTAATGAGGAAAGGACCTTCACCAGTGTCGCCTTGGTTGCCGCGACTCCCAAAGAGACTGGGAAGGCGGCTGATGGGACAAGCACCTGAGCAAAGGTCATGATCACTCAACAAGTGTAGGGCTAGGATTGGTTGGGCAAGGGGTATATAATGTAAGGGAATCCTCCTGAAAAAGGGAGAGAGGAAGAAAAGAAAAAGAAAAAAAAGAAAACTCTGAAGAAAGAAAGAAAAAGAGAGAAAACAGGGCAAGAGCCTCCTCGGCCCATGGCCGAGGAGCCCATCCCATTTGTAAACTGTGCTAAGTCTTTTTCTTTAAGTAAAAGAGACCGAAGTTCACGCCACTCGAGCGCCGGCCGGCGCCTAGACCTTCGACCCACTCTCTATAAATTCATTGCGGGGTTCGTTGGGCTTTTGACCCGTGTCCATTGGGCTTGGGCAACCAAAAACCCAGTCCCTACAAATATAATAATTAAAATTATAATTACAAGGTGATAATTAATTATAATTAGCTTTTAGCACCTCAAAAACATATATTTATTTTACCACTTCACTTTACAAAACATTCAACATCAATGGTTTTATTTAAGCATACAACACATTAAAATAATATAAATAACACAATAAAATAATATGTCTAACACAATAAACAACAGCTTCAACCACCACTGTCACAACCACCCATAACAACCGTTGCCACAACCACTCGCAGAAACCTAGCCAAATCCACAACCACCTATAACAACCACAACTCATAATAATGTTTTATTTGATTTTGGTTGGGTTTCAGTGTATGGCTGTACAAACATGTGGTGGTTGTTGCTATGGGTGATTGTGGCTATTGTTTATTGTGTTGGATATATTATTTTATTGTGTTATTTAAATTATTTTAATGTGTTGAACGTTAAAATAAAACCATTGATATTAGGTGCTTTGTAAAGTGATGTGGTAAAATAGATAAAGTGGCTTTTTGAGTTGCTAAAAGTTAAATGTTTTAGGAACTCTGCTGTGAATGCTCTAAAGCACTAGTGCCAAAGATGGCAGTTTACTATAGCTTGATTGCTAAAATTTGTAGATTTAGCACCATTGATGTAGCTTTTTTTTTTTTTTTTTTTTTGGTTGCTAAAATAACTTTTAAGCAATTTTAACACTTTTATTGTGGATGCTCTTAGAGCATTAGCATTGAAAGTTCAAAAACTCCCAATTTGCTATTTTTTAGCTAGCATCAAACCACAAAATACATGCATTACCTAGGCAGCTAGTTGTAAAAAAAATTACAATTCAGCAAGGCTAGAAAAATAAAATAATACTTTTTATTCTCTCTCTTCATTCTTTTGTCCTTTGGTCTCTCTCTCTCTCTCTCTCAACTGCCCTTGATGTTGATGTTGGGCCTCCAAGCCAACAGAATAGAGAAGCAAAGATTGAGCTTGTTTTTAGCTTAGTCTCCACCTATCCGCTGGTTTTTGGGTGTTTCGATTCGGTCTTCACCAATCCATTGGTGGCTAGGTGTTACTCCGATGGTGGTTGAGTTTTGCAATTTTTGGTGGTTGTAGCACGGTTTTGGTTTTGGTTTTGGTTTTGGTTTGGTTTGGTTTGGTTTTATTTATTTATTTATTTAATTAATTATTATAATGGGTTTTGGTGGTTGGCATGGTGTTGGCATGGTGGTGGTGGCTATTTGTGGTTGTGGTGGTTGATGTGGGTTGGTGGTGGTTGGTGGGTTTGTTGGGATGTGAGTGGTGGTGGCAGTGCGTTGTTGTGATTGTTTAGTGGTGTTTTTTTTTAATGGGTTTTGGTGGTTAGCATCGTAGTGGCGTGGTGGTGGCTATTGTGGTTGTGATGGCTGATGTGGTTTTGCAATGGTGGTGCTAGCCAATGGTCGGTGGGTTTGCTGAGATGTGAGTGGCAATGGTTGCTAGGTTCGAAGTTTGGTTGTAGGGTAGTGGTCTCTTGTAGGAGGAAGAGAAAAGGGATAGTAAGTAAATAATAAAGAAATATTAAATAATGAATAAAAAAGAATATTTAAATAAAGTTGTAAAAAATAAAGTTTGGAATGTTGGGTTTGTTGTAAAGTGGTATGGTATAATAGATAAAGATAAAGTATTTTTTTAGATAGTAAAATAACAAATTTTATACAATCTCGGATGCTAATGCTCTTATACTACTAATTATTACTTCCTCCATTTCAATTTATTTGTCCTGTTTGAAAAGTCAAACTTTTTAAGAGAACATTATTTATTGTCTTGTCTATCTTATAAAAATGTATAAGTTTACAAACTACCATTAAATAAATTTATTAGTTTTTTTTTAATTTTTTTTATAGAGTTATTCTTAATGAGGCAACTAAAAAGGTGCCACAATTAGATTGATTTTTTTAAATATTTGTTAGTTTTCTTTTCAAATAGTTTTGAAAATAAAGTAGTGATATAATAGGAACATTAGTAAATTAATAATTTTTATTTTTAGAAACATGACAATATTTTGAGACATTCCAAAATGGAATAAAGGACAAACAAATTGGGACAGAGTGAGTATTAGAATAAAATTTTTTGATATGTACTATTTAAATTTACTAAAATACCGTTTATCCCTAAAACATTTAAAACATGATAGAAATGTAATTGCCTTAAAATTCTTTGGTTTTTTTTTTTATTTTTAAAAATAAAATTGTTCTATAATTCTATTATCACTATTTATTTTTAACATCTTTAAACTTTTCAGGTTCCAACATGCAACCCACTCAGAACCAGCTACTTCAAAGGTGAAGTATAAAAGAAAAGAAGAAATCAAAAGAAGAAGCAAGATTAATTACAAGAGTCCGGATGTACAAGAATTTGTGTTATGGTCTTGATTGTTGTGTGGGGTTTTGATTTTTTGGATTTGTTTGTGTTTAATTTTGTGTTTGTTTCTGAGAAAAAAAAAAAAAGAAAAAAAAAGAAAAATAATTTTTTATTTAGAAAAATAAAATTGAAGGAATTATTTTAAATTTAGAAGCTTATGTGGATTTGATGTGGCATTTTTAAATGCGAAATAAAATTTTTAATGGTTACGTCAGCATTTAGTGTGCTATCAGTGCACTCCATATGTCACGTATGATATTTCCGTTAGTGAGATAACGGTTGAAACTAAATTGAAATGATTTTCAATTTTTAGGAACCAAAATAAAAAATGACGCGAAATATAAGGACTAAAAATGTATTTTTACCTAAAAAGAAACCCATTAACCCACCACAAACCAGATTCACCCACATGCTATAATGTTTGGGAAGAAGAGGAATAAGTGAGAGGAAACTTTGGGGTGTGTGGGAATTTTTCTTTCTTTAAATAAAGGAAAAATTTTAACTACAAACTTGGTTGTATCCAATAGTTACATGCCTACAACTTCCACTAAAAAAATTTACATGGCTACGTATTTTGAAAATCCAATTGTTGGATTGCATATTTTTTATGTTCTTAACATGTATTGTCAAATTTTGTTCAATTGGATGTAATTCACTATTCGATCCATAAACGTAATTTTTGTAAATAATTTTATACTACAAAAACTTGAAATTAAAACATTTGAGTATTAACATAGTTATAAATCTTTGATTTTTGAAAATTTTGCAAGCACGAAAGATGTAAGAAGAAAATGCAATCCAAATGAAGATTTATCAAAATTCACATACAGTAAAAAAATATGAAGTAGAGTTGTAATCATTAATTACAATCAAGTTTATAGTTAAACTTTGTACTTAAATAAAAAGACATTGTTTTTTGTAAAAAAATTACACTTTTTCCAATAAACACATATTCATACCAAATAACCAATGCTGTGTTTTCAGTTTTGAAAAAATGTTATAAAAACATGATAGCAAACATTTTGAGTATTCAAAACACATGTTTTCACCATACAATTTAGATCACAATTTTCACATTGTTTTGAAAACTAATACCCCAATACTACTACCAAACCAGCCTTAGTTGAGTATAAACTATAAACTTCAACTAGAGATTAGTTTGCTTACTAAACAAACGCATAAACAAGTCACTTCACGAGACAAAGCTCGAGAGGTTGATAGACGCCTTCGTCCATTCACATTCTGCAGCGTTTTAAGCAGGACAAGATCGATTGTAATTACTGTGGTTTGTGGCAGTTCCGTCCGATTTTGTTGAGCTTAGAACGGCGACAGATATAGTTTACGTTTGACATGATTAATTTTGTCAATTTATTTTATTATTCAGTTTATTTTTACTATTATTTATAGATTTTATTGTACATTTTAGTACTATTTATGGGTCTTACTGTACTATTTTAGCTAACTTTTACTTTTATTTATAGTATTTTTAGCAAAAAATTTTTAATTTTAATAAAATAAGTAGATTCTAAACAGACCATAATGATAAGTTCAAAAATAAAATAGAAATTATAGGGCAATGTATAAATTTAAAAAATAAATAATAATAATAATAAAACAAAAGAGGGGAAAAGACATGTGGGGCTAAAATAAGAAAGAAAGAAAGAAAGAAAGAAAATAAGCATTCAGATCTGAAACGAAAAGAATCCATGCTCCTTGTCTGGTGCGTTTGTGGTGGTCAGGTGAAACTGGAGGATCCAGATTGTTTTTAATCTCGACCAGCGCGTTAATTCTCAGGTAAAGTCTATTACTTCTAGTTAGAGCCCTTTTCAGAGTCTTGTAAACTATTTCTGGGACTCTTAAATACTTGAGCTTTGAAACAATCACAAACTGACTAGTTTTTGTATATGGGATCTCTTCTGAAAGATTTGTTAACTGGGTACCACGCGGATTACTGAATTTTGTTGAATTTCTTTGTCTTGAATTGAGCTTCAGAGAGAATTTATTGTTATCTTTAAGAGATTGTTTCGAAGGTCTGCTAGATGGGTAGAGCTAAATTTCTGGAATTTGCCGAGTTTCATATGTTGCTGTAATTTAGAAGACTTTTTTAGTGTAGAAGAACTGAAAATATTTGTTAACAGAAGCCCTCATAGATGTTCCATCTGGGAAGACCTCAATTCCTGATTTTTGCATAATCTCAGTGAAGTGTTTGTAGGAATTTGCTCTATAGATTTGTCTTTGTAAGGCCTTCATGTATTTATTTAATTGGCTGCACTTGACTTCTCTAAAGTTTTTTTAGTTAGTTTGAGAATTTGGGGGTGAGGGTTTGCGGAAGTGGAAGATAGTTGTAGAAGAAGAAACATGGGTGACAAATTTTGGGTGAATGAAGAAGACAGGGCCATGGTGGAGTCAGTATTGGGTACAGAAGCATGTGAGTTCTTGGTCTCATCAGCTTCTGAAAATGTGTTATCAGATTTAGTTACACCGCGCAGTGAATTGGGTGTGCAGCGGGGCTTGTGCCAACTTGTTGAAGGGTCCTGTTGGAATTATGCTATTTTCTGGAGGGTTGTGAGCTTGAAATCTGGTGGGTCTGCCTTAATTTGGGGTGATGGGCACTGTCGAGATCCAAAAGGTGCAGGAGCTGGAGACAGGAATAGTAGAGGGGATGGCAGTTTGGAGGGGGTTGAGAAGAAAGAGGAGGTGAAGAAGCAGGTGCTCCAAAAGCTTCAGGCGTGTTTTGGTGGGTTGGATGAGGATAATTTTGCAGCAAGGTTAGATGGTGTGTTGGATGTTGAGATGCTTTACCTCTCTTCAATGTATTTTACTTTTCGGTGTGATTTGCTGTGTCGCCTTGGGGAGTCATATATGTCTGGTAAATCAATTTGGGCTTCAGATATGCCTAGTTCTTTAAATAATTATCAACAGAGGTCATTTCTAGCGAGATCAGCTGGATTCCAAACTGTGGTGTTTGTACCAGTGAAATCTGGAGTTGTGGAGTTTGGTTCAATCAAATCAATTCCAGAAGAGCAGACTATCTTGGATATGGTTAAAACTGTATTTGGGGAATCTAATTATGTAGAGTCAAAGGTGTTTCCGAAGATTTTTGGACATGAACTTAGTCTGGCTGGTACAAAATCCCGATCAGTCAATATTAATTTTTCCCCCAAGGTGGAAGATGATACAGGTTTTGCTTCAGACACTTTTGAAGTACAAGCAATAGGTACCAATCATGTTTATGGAAATTCTTCTAATGGATGTCAAAGCGATGATAATGAAGCAAAACTGTTTCCGCAGTTGAACCGAATGGTTGTTGGGGGTTTTAGTGCTCAAACAAGAGTTTCTAGTTTGGAGCTGTCAAAGGATGACTCATCACCTCAGCCTGATGAGCGGAAACCCAGAAAGAGAGGGAGAAAGCCTGCCAATGGGAGAGAAGAACCATTGAACCATGTGGAAGCTGAGAGGCAGAGGCGTGAGAAGCTTAACCAGAGGTTCTATGCATTAAGAGCTGTTGTTCCCAATATATCTAAGATGGACAAGGCCTCTCTGCTTGGCGATGCCATCACCTATATCACTGATCTCCAGATGAAGATCAGGGTTTTGGAAACTGAAAAGGAACTAGAAAAAAATAAGCACAAGCAGTTACCCGCATCAGAGATTGATTTTCAGGAAAGGCCCGAGGATTCAGTTGTGAGGATGAGCTGCCCACTAGATGCTCACCCGGTTTCTGGAGTCATCAAAATGTTTAGGGAACATCAAATTGTAGCTCAAGAGTCTAGCGTTTCAACAGAAAATGACAAGGTTGTTCATACGTTTTCCATTCAGACTCAAGGTGGTGCTGCAGAGCAGTTGAAGGGGAAGCTAGTGGGCGCCCTTTCAAAGTGAATCGACTTAAGTTTGAGTTTAGGTGACCCAATGCATCTCTTTGAAGGAACAAATGGAATTTGTTGTTCTTGACTGACTCGTCAGATTGTCCTCTGCCATTAATGATCTGTAATCTAACTTCAGATGGCTGAATGATGTTGCTTTGTTAAATTCATGGAGTTATTCATGTTCTGAAATTTGTTTTTGATTGCATAAAGACCACGAGTCAAGTAGGTTGGGGATTCGGGCTAAGCGAACTATTAGATGGCAAATGTTTGGTTTTTTTTTGGGTGTACTATTGGATAGCAAATGTTAACCTAGTATAAAACTGAGCTAAAAGATAGCACTGTACTCATATATGATAAGTTCTCTTGTACACTATTTTTATTTTAATTTTTTTGGCCGAGTCTCTTGTACTCGTATTTTAATTTGTATATATAAATTCCGAGAACATGATAGTGCTAAGAACTAAGGAAAATTAATAATTTTGCTGGTTCTGGGACCATCTAGAGCGCCCCAGACCATGACTCCTGACGAACGTGGTGGTGGGAGAAACCAGTTTGCTCTGTGGGACTGTATCTTGCTAGTGGAGTTTCATCAATCACTCGAGCAAAGATGCGAGCGCCTTGGGAGGCACAGTGGTTTCATGGATCTCACTGCAGATCTGATGCAGAAAATGGACAGTCCAGAAATGGAGCATTACTTGTAGGATCTCTTCAGAAAGCATTACTTGCAGCCAGCCTACAAACCTTAAGTTAATTATTCTGGATTTTGTGGCAAATACAGCAAGCCAGAACAATGTTTTTATTTGTATTTGTGGTCAGCACATGGCCTTGCTCATGGACCTTCATTTTTTACAGGTGTTTACAACTCACAATGAAAAGCCTAGGTTTGGGTTCATAGGTAAGCCCAAATAGGCTCACTTATTACCCTCTAAACCACACTCCTTTAATTCCTCAAATAAAATATAAGGGGCTTGGGAAATATATGAAAATAAAATGCTGTACATAGAGACATTTGGCGCACAAGAAATTTGGGTTTTGCCTCATGTGAGCTTGTAGGGCTTTTAACAAAAGTAGTCATTAACCCAGTCTAATTCGTTCACTTCTATAACAAAGTGGTGCTAAAATTTCTATTAAAGCTTAAGAGAGACATTAGGTTGCTTCATGCAAGATCACTATTCTTAAGCTACAAAAATCCTAACAAACTTAGTCTACATCCATCCCATCCACAATCATCCATCTCAGCAATCATCTTTCTCAAATCAGACACTACAATCTCCTACATACATCACCACACACAACTCCCCTAAACAATCAAGCGGAAGACTCATGGATTAAGGAATCGAGCACATTAAAGAATTTCATTTCCATAGAAGAAATATGACATCATAACATTTGAAAAAAAAAGTTGTTCATGAAATTATAATTTATAAATCCCTAATCCTAACCTGATGATTTTCAATGATATGATTATTATTACCATGCATATAGCTATACGATCATGCATTATATTAGATCTTAATTTCCATAAATATCACACAATAAGCACATTTAAATTCAAGTATTGCATCATAATGACACGTTAGGTTAAAAAAGTACATAACATACTATACTCTAGCCTTCAATTTCTCGTAAATTGATTTACGAATTGGGTAGAGTGGGTGTCTTATACCTTTCCATCAGCCAAAATGGCTAAATATCATCTTTGGTTGAAATATTTAGTAATTTATCACTGTTTATGAAATACTTAGCAATTTACCACATTTTTAAAACTCGATTTTGTGAAATTTGAGTTCCATAAAAAACTGCCACGATGGCACACCCTAACTTGGATTGTTTCAATTAAAAAAGGCTACGTGAAACTCGAGTTCCTTGTAATATGTTACTTGAGTTTATAAAACTTGAGTACTATAAAACTACACTGAACAAAAAACTTTTATTGAAAACTGGACTCTTTAAATTACAATACTTTACAAGCCCTGCTATTACACCAGTGCACACACGGCACAACTTCTTACAATTCACACACTAGCTTTTTCTTTAATGCACTCACTCACCAAATACTCTTACACACACTTGACACCTTACTTCTAGACACCTACACACTATGACTTTTAGACTTGGTGCTTTTTACATACTTCAATTCACCTGTCCTTCCCTTCACAAGTCACACGGCATGGGCATCATTCTTTAGTATATTTCTTTTCTTCTCTTCCTTCAGCTTTTCTTCTTCACTTCAGCGTGTCACACACTCACAAGGCCACATCTCTTACAAGAAATAAAGCTTGTGAGACAAACTCTAATGACCACACTTGCTCCTGGGGGATGGTGTGATTTGACTGGTTTCAACTGAGGCTTGGGCAAAGACAATGAAATGGGAAAAGAAAAGGAGAGGTTCAAATTACAAGGAACTCGAATTCTTAAAACTCGAGTTTCACGTGAACTTCTAAATTATAAAATGTCAGATCTCAACTTTTGTTACCGTGTTATTTTTTTTTGGAACTTGATTTTCATTAACTTGAGTTTCAAAACAGTGATAAATTGTTAAATATTTTACAAATAGTGATGGATTGCTAAATATTTCAACAAAAGATGGTATTTGGCCATTTTGGCCCCTTCCCACCTTCATAACCTAGCATTCATAGTCAAATCTTGAGTTTGAAGACCAAGTCCTTATAATTTCTTTTTTCTTTTCTCTTAGATTGTATCTAGGAAACAAATTAATGTACTGAAAGATTGATTTATAGATCGAACAAAATGGGTGCCTAATAATTCACATGTTGTTCTTGCCTAAATGCTTTAATTTCCTATTGCAATAACATTCTCTTTAGAGCTTGACAGGTTTCTATCCAGTATATACATTGTGAAGCCAATAAATGTGCTTGATAGTCAAGCTAACTTGGGAACCATGCTTTTCTTAATCCTTTTGTTTGTGTTGGACTTACCCCATCTATACATTTTGTGTACTTATGCCAAGTCCAAGGACTATCAACTCCTAGACTTAGTACATAATTTGTGTTGTTCTTCTCTTTGTACCCTTAATCTTTTCCTTTTAATATATAATTAGTTTTCGGTGGCAATTGCTAGTTAAAAAGTTTTCATAAACATACACAAGTAATAGAGTTTGAAACTTATGGTATTTGCTTAAAACATGATAATGTTTGACACGACATACAAACATGAAGCAAACATGATATAATTTTTTGCGGAAGAATTTTTAGGTGTAAATGGATTCATGTCAAAATGATTCGACATGCTTTGACAAGATTAAAAATTTGATCAATTTAACTAGCAATAGTTCCTTAATGCTTTGTTCATGTACCTTGTACCTTACTGTACCTTAACTTAAGTTTCCATTTCTATCACCATATAGAAATAAAAATTCTAATCATTCTTGCAACAACATCAAAATCATTTAAAAAAAAAAAAAACTATATCATAAATGATATAAAATAAGAAAAATGAAAAGTTACATGATGCAAAAAAGTAGACGAGCTAATTGAGAAATATAGCATTGTTATGGTACGATTGAGACACTGCTTGCATCACAAATTAGAAACAACTTCAAGTTATCAGAAGATAATAGAGCATGCTAAAGGAGAACTCATTCACTAAAAATAAAAATTATGCAATGAAAATCATCTTGGCAAATTCTAACCTCTTAAATATTTTAGATCACCAAATATAGAGATACGCAGTGTTGATATTCTTACAAATCTTAATATTATTTTAAGAAAATTTAATTTAATTTAATTTAATTTTTGAGAATAAGGCCGAAAATTCCATTAATGAAAAATCATATCAGTTATGATTATAGTATTAAGGTGTGAAGGAACATTTTTCATCCATACCAATATTCTTGTGACATGTTTAGCATGTCTAACAAGGTTATGAGCCCCAAAGTTATCTTGTCATCTAAAATATAAGAAATTAATTTGCCAAAAGACTTTGCAAAAATCTTAGCATCCTGAATCAAAACACCAAGCGAAGCAAGACAAACCTCATATGATATCAGGGAATTTATAATAAGCTGTGAATCTCCCCAACTATCACCTTGGCAATTCCTATTAGTCTAGAGAAAACTCCAAGGCACATTTTGAATCATAGAAGCAATATTCAAACCTCTACTATCTTGGACAATGACCCCTATACCAGCCCGCTCTTCTTCCTTAAATACAATTCCATCATTTGCTCAAAAAAAAAAAAAAAAACAATTCCATTAAAATTTATTTTAAAGCAATCACATGTGGGGATGCCATAAAACCCGAGCTCTGTTTTGAGGAAGGGAGAGGATCAGCAGATGTCCTAATCTGGTTCAACAGAAAAATAAAGAAAAACATATAGTTTTTTTGTTTTTGTTTTTATTTTTTATTTTTTTATATAAAAGAAAAACATATAATTATCCATATTGCTTTGAGGCCATTTCTCTCTATAACGATATGCAGCTAAGAACATTCAGTTATTAATCTGCCAAGAAAAATATTCTAAGAACATTGAAAGCAATGGTCATCATCCATTAAACCGATAGACACCGCAAGTATCTTTTTATCATGAATCAATAGGCTTAATTCATTATTGTTGTGTAGTCATGTACCCTCCATCATGAATGCATTCAGAATATTACAATTCCGTATCACCACAATAGGTTAGAATGTTGAAGAGATACTGTGGCATGTATAAGTTTACGTTAGTCATGTTCTCTAATAAGCTCGTCATATTTCTTCATTCATTAATGCTATTGCCGTTCAGTAAAACCATTGAGAGCTGAATTGGGATTTGTATTAAAAAATATATAATAGTTAATTAAGAAAGCCATAATACAGGGAAAAACAAGACTTAAGAACAGTACTTAGATGCTATTTCTTAGGTTCTTTTTTTAAGATTCTGTTATGTAGATTTTTCTCATGAGAAGGAAGTATATTTTTTTGTTAAGTAGTCACATGGCAAAATCTTAAGAGCAGAACTTAAACAACAACACCTAAGATACTGTATCTAAATTTTTTCCCACAAAGAAAATGAATAGAAGCATCACAGCCTACAAAACATTCCAATACAACAAAATTTTAAACCAGATCAAATCATTCATTAATGCTATTGTCGTTGCATAAACTATAAAGTGCTCTGGGGTTAATAAACCCTGCATTGGTACCTGATTAAAGCATGAAAGAGAAGCTTATAGAGGAATTAAGAAATGTTATCCGACCAAAGATTGATGATTCTTTCCAAGAAAGGAGTTTAATATAAGTACAATTTGTCATATGAGAAATTTCCACCTAAAGAATGGGCTCATTAGGGTTATTAACGTATAGGCCACTACTAACACTATTTAATATTTATTCAAGATGAGGATATCAAAAATTCAAAATTATTCGAATGTATAAGCATGCTTCTAATGGATAAAAAGAAACAGCAAAGTGCATTGATCTTATGCAAGTTGAAGGTTAGTGTAATGGTAGTACAAACTACAAAGCCTCAGTTGTTGAAGAATGGAAGCTAATTAGGTAAGACAGAAGACTTTGAGAGTAGGAGTAATTAAGGAAAAAAAAGAACTTTCTTTCTGGCTGAATAACATAATTAAAATAAAAGCAAGTAGTCTTTAAAAAAGGCAAATAATAACTATCAACAAAACAACCAAAGAAATGACGGCAGGGATTTCCAGCTAGTAGCATACAAAGGA
Organism: Quercus ilex subsp. ballota; assembly: GCA_032727855.1. Classification (NCBI taxonomy): domain Eukaryota; kingdom Viridiplantae; phylum Streptophyta; class Magnoliopsida; order Fagales; family Fagaceae; genus Quercus; species Quercus ilex. Next base: position 43,472,894 of record CM064919.1, read on the forward strand.
ATGGCATTTTACCATAATAATATCGTCATGCATGCACTTGAAAACTTCTGAAGCATCACAGTTCTTTTTGGTTAACAACAAACACCTGAAAGCCAGAATAACAAGATCATAAGCGAAGGTTCAAAACTATTCCTAAATCTAAATCTAAATTTGTAAGCTTAATTTCCTTTCTTTCCCTACCTTTTTTCAGCTACCAAACAAACTTTAATTTAACTAAGAAAGAAAATTATTTCATACGAAGCATTTTATTATCATATAAATTACGAAGAAGAAATTCTTTTAAAAATATCTCCAACCCAAAACACCAAAAGGAAAGAAAGGAACCTAAACTGGAGCTGAAATCTTGCAAGGGATGGAGAAAAAAAGAAAGAAAAAGAGATGATTCACCTGTTGTATTGAGCCAAAGTACCAAGAACCACAGAGAATCCCCTTTTATCATCTGCTTCCCTCTTTCACACTCTAATCTCAAAACCCATAAACAAATACTGAGCAGGTAGAAATCCACCTGCTTTTTGCTCCTATCATTTCAATCATCCTTTGCCCTCAGCGACTCACTGTCCTTGCCTTCTCTCTCTCTCTCTCTCTCTCTCTCTCTCTTAAGTCTCAACGCATCCCCTGCTTGACATGTCTATACATTCAAGACCAACACAACAAACTTACCGCCAGTTGTTTAGGCTTTCTAAGGCTGTTTTATTACACCACAAACAAAGGCCCAAACTAGACAAAATAAAAGCATAACTAGAAAAAAAAATATGTATATATATATATATATATGTCTCTGTGTGTGTGTGTACAGAAAGTCAATAGCACTGAAAATTTACATAGACAATTGTTTTTCTTGGGCTGAGTGAGTAATTTACTCCATTAAGGTTACAACCGAGACATTATGTAGCACTTACATCCATTCAAACAAACACGTAAAGCTGTACATTGAGGTCTATACAAATAAGCCAAAGGCAAACGACCACGTCAATTAACATCAATCACTCACACATGAATCATTCTTCTTTTTTCCATGCTTTACCCTCTTTTCTATTTGCTGAGATAGAGTAAATTTGTGGTTTGGTAAGAGTACTTGCAGCACACAAATGAGCATTACTATAGTTCACAATCGAATGCTGCACATTACTGCAGTATTAAAATCTAAAGGGTGAGGGAACGGTGACTTTGTAATGAGAGTTCTCCAGGTCTTCTTCTTGGGATGGTAGATCTGGATGTAAAGTGTTCCAGCCCTCTTATGATGTTGCTTCCTTCGGGTTTCTTGTGGATCAAATGCATTCAATAGGGTCAATACATGCAATTCCCCATCCAATACAACAAAACCAAATGCTGAGTTATGAGGAGTTTTTTTTGGAACATGCGACTCCTCCTGCCAACGGTTTGAAGCCATGTCATATCTGTAATGCAGTAAAGATAAAAAGCAAATGAGTGTTCCCAAGTAGATCAAAGATGACTTTTGTTAATCACGTGGAACTAACAAAAAAGTGAAAACCATAAATGCAGGGTTCTAAACTGATCATTAACATATTAAAGGGAATAGCAATAGTTAAGGCTACCATATGCCAGTCAAGTCTTCACAGTTTTGCTTTTGTTGGAGGATTACTAGCAAGTCCACAAAATCAGGTAAAGGCAAAGGCAAAGGCAAAGGAATAGAAATGAGCACACCAAATGAACGTGCATGGGTTTGGATGTACATGGCTTATGATTTAAGAAATTGTATATTAATTACATACATAATGCTACCTTCAGCAAAATTAATCAAATAATGTAGTATGAAGTCCCATAAAATTGTGCCTCTTCTTTTCTTAGGTTATTACAAGCAAGATTCCATTGCCATTGCATAATTTTGATTTTATTAATCAGTCAGATGCAAGACCCTAATTGATACAGTTAAAAATCTATCTTAGGCACAATAGGCCTTATAGGTATGGAGCACAACGAAAAAGCCTGTGTTAAGAAAAGTGCATTTACACACAACTCTTTTGAAGTCTCCCCTAACCTAGTTTTATACTGTATGGAGCCGAACGTCGCGTATAGTATGGCAGTGGAATGGCGAAAAGGCTTTATAGAGGGCACCGGCCCTCGTCCTAAGCACCAACCACGCCCAATGTCTGCAGCAAGGAAGGATCTACCGCAATAGTCCTTCCCCCACCCAGTTAAGGGCCACATGAATCCTATAGCTTCTTTGGACAACTATTGCCATCTTGTCTTCAAGTGCGATACAAGGAGATGACCATGTACTATGATTATGCTTCCTGTAAGAACGTCCCTTTAGTTTCTTAAAGAGTGTCACTTGAAGGCTCAATAGTCACTTATGACATTAGGAAGTGAAGGGACTCATGGATATGAGGCACAAACTACCGTTTCTATCCTTATGCTTCATTCACCTAAAGGTAGTGAAAGCAGGTAGTGAACAAGGAATGTAACCAGGGGGTCCCCGGGGGATGTGCCCCCGGGAACTACGCTAAGATAAAGAAATGAGTTAAAGGTAGATATCAACACTTAACTCTTGTAAATAGTCTTTCAAGGGAGTGAAGTGACTCATCAATATGAGGCACGAACGCTCTCACATGGACAAGCGAAGGAAAGCAAGCCAGTATACAGTTAAGAGCTTCACTCCTTAACCAAACTATCAGTTAACTAAGGAGCTCAATTGTTCTCAATCTCCCTGAGGGGGACTTAGCAGGGTGACCGGACCGGCCGGTCCGACCAGTTCAACTGGGAACCAGGAGCCAGTCTGATCCAATAAAAACCCCAAAAACTGGTGAAAACCGGGTTAAACCAGGAATTTTGAAAAAAAAGGTTTGGCTCCCGGTTCAGTTTTTAAAACCATGGTGGTAACAATCCATACTATGAGTTATGAGCTAGTAGTACATTATGAGTTATGAGCTAGTAGTACTAGTCCAACAATAGCTGTAATAGGAATACCAATGATAGGAATAGCTATTGGGATTTAATGGAACTCTCTTTAAGGAATACTACTACTATGGAGCTTCCTGTATTAACTACCCCTTTATGGTAAGGTAACTCAGAAGTGACATTTATCTCTTTGGCAACTCATAAAGCTTGGATTCCTATATTCAAGAGAAACTAAGTTCATGGCATCAGGATGTCAATTTAACATTAGATTTAAATTAAAGCCACTTTAAAACTTTAATAGCAACTTAAGTAACAGTTATGAGAATAGTTCACTTTCTACCATCCAGAGAGTGGGATAGTGAGTGAGAACAAGCACATGTACTTGCATGCGTGCACATGCACGAACAAGAGAGAGAGAGAGAGAGAGAGAGAGAGAGAGCTATTGTTTTGCATTTTTATATAGATACTTGATGGAGGACCATGACAGCAACCATTGAAGACATATAAAAAGTGTCTAGAGACTTTTAATTAGTTTTAAGTGTTAGGGGTATTTTAGTAATTTTATGTTTTCTGGAATTGGCTGTACTATTAGTCCATTGGGTTTTATTTTAGTTTTATTTAAGTTTAGTTATTTAATTCGGGCTTAATATTAAAGCCCAAGGAGTCCAAGTCCAAATCTTATTAGGTTTAATCTTCTATTTAAAGAGTTGTGTTTTCTATTGAGGTAGAGATTAATACTATTTTCAGACTTTAGAGCTATAAGCATGTTACAGTTTGTGTCATGCAGACTACTCCTAGGGGTGATGCCAAGGAACCCTAGGAGTGATTCTTAGGAATTTATCTTTTATTTACTATTCCCAGTTACTATTCACAGCAACCAAAATCTTGATTTTCACATTTGTTTCATTCCTAAAGCCCTATTAAACCCTGTTCCCCTTGTCCTACATCAATACTCCTCTCTAAAACAAAATGATTCAATTCTCACAAACTTCAAAAGTTGTTTCCATTTTCAACACAAATCTTAATTATCACTATTTTAAAATAAAATAAAAAATTTTCAAAAAAAAATAACTAAACAGAAGAAAGAATAGTAGATTAATGCTAAACAAAAGCACCTTTACAACTCCAAATTTCAAATTCTTTTTGCTTCTTCCATATTTTTACAAAACCATAGGTAGTAATGATAACCTCATCACCACATGTGCCTTAGTGTACAGTACAAGTATGTGATGAATGTGAATATATGGTTAAGAGCATACAATATAAGCCACCATCCAATTTCCCAATATTTTACATAAATTTAACATCCTCACTCGCAAGCCAAAAGATTTTGGCACATATAAGAGAAAATGAACAGATAAGTATTTATGGCAATCTGTTCCAATACATCAGTTTCTATCAACAATTCGAAGATCCAATCCAAAATCAAAATGATGGAAGAAGCGAGGAGGGGGTAAAGAAAAAAGTTACACTCAAAATAGTCCATTTCACTACGATATGTAAAGAAATTTGGTCTTCTGAGAAATTATTCAAAAATGTGCTCTGTGCGTTTTCAATTAAGTGGACTGGAGTATTTATTTAATTAAAATATATTTTCATTTGAACTCAAATAATCAATATATTTTAGGTGGGAGTGAATGATATAGACCAGAAAAAAAGGGGAATGCAATCATTAGAACAGTAGCTCTCCCTCACCAGTCTCCTCATCCTTGGACCACCCCAGAGTCCAGAGTCCAGAGGGACTTCAAGACGCAAAGCATGAACTACTCCAACCAGAGAAGCATTCTACACTCTTCACTCACACATATTTAAAAGCTAATTCAAGAAAAAGGAAATAATCGCTAACAAGCTAGCATAGGTATGTATATCAAACTGTGTTCACACCAGAACACAGTTTACAAACACTAAACCTCAGCAACACAAAAGTGAAAAATCAATATAATTACCACACATATTTAAGCAAACGCGCCACAGCCAAATTACAAATGAGAATCAAAAACAGAAAATGTAATTGAAATACTTGACTATAAATAAAAACTGTATTGGAAAAAGAAAGAAAAAGAACCTGAAAATATGGTTGCCGTCGAGCATAAAGACCCCCGGATGACCCGATCTCTCGTGATCCTCGACAACCACAATCTTGCCAACCCTGACTTTCTCCCCTTGTTCCCACATATCCCCAACCTCTCTCCAGTTCCCACACCCAGTGCCAGTGCTGTTGTTGAACTGCATGACCACAGCGTCCCTGCAATACTCATCCACGGGGAACACCCCACCTATCGTCCTCTCCTCCCCGTACCCTCCCATCACCCAAAACCCGCTCTTTTCTTCATTCCCCTCCACAAAGAACCCCACGCACCCGGCTCGCATACCAGGCAAACGCTCCAATTCCACCCACTCGTTCTTCCCGATATCGTATCGCTCCACCGAATTCATTCTAGTCCCAGCCGCACTGAATACCGTGTGGCGGGACCCGCCTCCGGCCACCAAGATGTGGTTGTTGGATCCAGCAGCGCAGGCGAAACTCCCCCGCGCGTGTATCATAGGCGCGAGGGATTCCCAAGAATGGGTGGTGAAATCGAAGCGGAAGGTGGAGGAGGAAGGGGAAGGGCGATCGATGGGGAAGGATCGGGTGTCGAAGAGGGACCCACCGAGGACGTAGAGGTGGGCTCCAATGGAGAGGGAGGTGAAGTTGCAAAGGCCGTAGGTGTGGGGGTTTGGGGGTGTGGTTGGAAGTGGGGCCCAGGCCAGGTTGTCCCTGTCGAAGAGGAAAGGGGACGCCAGTGATGGGTCTTGAGGGAAGATGCAGAGGAGGTGGGACTGGCAACAAAGTTCTCGGAGTCGAAGTCGGCGGAGGGTTTTCGACGAGAGGAAGAGCCGCCACGATTTGCAGATGGCCTTCAGCCGCGCCTGGTGGGAGAAAGGGATCAACGACAGGATCAGCGCCGCCACATCCTTTGGGAGGCCAGGAATTAGGGTTAAGCTTTCATCGATTTCGACTTCGACTACTGAAGAAGAAGCAGGAGAAAATGGAGGAGGTTCTGGTTCAGTCATTTCATTTCATTTCAACAACAGTACGAAACAACGCTAGTGTGATAACATGATGAATCTGGATTTTAGCTTAACTATTCTATTTATTTAGGCCGTGTTTGTTAGGAGAAAGTACGAACGCCCTTTCTAAATAATAATAAATATCAAAAAATTTAGTTACTTCTCACGTTTCAAAATAATATTGAAAATTAGCATCTCGAGTATTTAAAACTCAAGTTTCAAAGTAAAACTCGAGTTTTTAAGTTTCAATTTGTAAGGGGATGTCTCTAATTTTAGAATAATGTGGCCCAACATAATGTAATAATGTCTTTATTATTAACAAATAAGTATTCAGTCTCTTGTGAAATTATGCAATATTTTTATGATGTAAGATATTGATATATTGAAATAGGTCTACGTGATTTAGTAGACTAAGATTATGAATGCATTCATTGTAGTCCTTGACTTGACCATATCCATCATGATGTAGCCTATTCTGATAGGTACATTGTTGGACCATGATGGAAAGGAGGTGCAAGTTAAAATTGCTCAGACTATGGAAGACAATAAGGACTAGTCTTTCGATGGTCAGTGCATAATAATCTCGGAAGTCCTTCCATAATGAGATTCATGCACGTTGAGTGTTGGCTTTAATAAATCTATCGTGTCATTACCAGTAACTTGAACTCCTATTAAAGGTGTTGTCATTATAGTAGTTCTGGATATGAACGATAGATGAATCCATGTATTAGCATGGAGTTACAAAAGTAATAACACATTAATGAACATCTTCATTAATGAATCTAATTAATAAAGTTGTTTGTTAACAAATGTAACATATTTGTTGCATGAAGTGTTATTACGATAGGAAGGATTTTATGGCTGGTCATGTCCTTTCTGAATATTATAAATATTGTCAAGGCCACACTTGCAAGGGGGTGTGAAAAGAGAAGAGAAAGCTCTTGTTAATCCTGACCAGCTGGGGAGAGCATCCTGATTGCTTGTGAGGTCCTTAAATAACATAATCTAGTATGTATATTTCTCACATCTTATTGTTGAATTCTATTACATATGCACATGATATAATTGTTAATCGATAGATGTATTATATGTGTTTCTCTTGAATTATTACTTTTTAAGTATAATTCCAATATCTAATGTGGAAACAAATCCACGTGGAACTCGAGTTTTAAATACTCGAGTTCGAAAACGCCACTATAGGGTATTAAAACGTCACTATAGGGCTTAAAAACGCTACTATAGGGCTCCCTGTATGGGGCGATAACACTTATAAAAATTTTTTACAGGAAAACACCGCTATAGGGCTTTAAAACGTCACAATAGATCTTAAAAACGCCACTATAGGGCTCCCTGTACGGGGTGATCACATTTATAAAATTTTTTTTGCAGGAAAACACTGCTATAGGGCTTTAAAACGTCACTATAGGTCTTAAAAATGCCCCTATAGGGCTCCTTGTATGGGGTGATCACACTTATAAAAATTTTTTACAGAAAAAGGCCGCTATAGGGTTTTAAAATGTCACTATAGGTCTTAAAAACGCCAATATAGGGCTCCCTGTATGGGGTGATCACACTTATAAAATTTTTTTTTCAGGAAAACGCCGCCATAGGGCTTTAAAACGTCACTATAGGTCTTAAAAACGCCACTATAGGACTCCCTGTATGGGGTGATCACACTTATAAAAAAATTTTGCAGAAAAACGCCGCTATAGGGCTTTAAAACGTCATTATAGGACTTAAAAACGCCACTATAGGGGCGATTAAACTAAAATTTTTTTTGCATAGAACTCGAGTTTCTAAAACTCGAGATCTATGTGGCATTTTCAGTCCAAGTCATCCAGTAAAACACTTGCAAAGCGAGTCTTTGGGACTCGAGTTTTAATATGGATCTCGAGTTTCTAAAACTCGAGATACTATTATTCTTAAAACTTTGAAACGTTACCTAACTTACTACATACTTGCCCCTTACACTGCTAGTCTGCCCATTCCCCCGAGAAAGTATACCATATCATGTTTCGGTAATACCAACTCAGCATTTGTTTTGGTATTTTTTATCCAATAAATAAGTGACACATATTTTAAAAAATCATATCAGACTACTCCAAAACAGATATTGAGTGGGTATTATCGAAACATGGTATACTTTCTCGTTTGGTAGAGTTGTTAAACAACTCATTTTCAGTTTTTAAACAACATTACACACATTTCCATGCACTTTTTTAACCACATGTATTTCAAAAAACTACAAACAACATTACTCAAACTTCTCTACCAAACGGGCCCATTTCGTTTCCACTTTCTCAATGCCTTTTTGCGTCCAAACAATGCAGGATTTTCAATATTTACAGGTGGCATCTTCATGTCGAGACTTGAGGAATAAGCTAAAGCGCTAAACCAATCCCATTTTTCACCAAACTGTATTGCCCAAAACTTCTTTACCATTTTTTTTTTCGTTTATTCAATTGGAAATTAAAATATAATGTAAATGATTATTATTTTCACTATTTTTGTTTTTTTTATTTTTTATCATAGTTATTTTCATCGGTTTAAAGCCTTGAGTTTTACATGGTTTTGATCATAAACTTATGCTAGTTTGTATGCCTGGGTCTTGCATGGGTTTATATGTGGTTCACCATCCATGTTAAAGTCAGCATAATAAACATGTACAAATAACTAAAAAGAATTTTTTTTCTTAAAAATAAAGAATGCAAAAATACTAAAAAAAAAAAAAAAATTCAACTCCGCCAAGAACATATCCGGTATTAATAACCGCAAACTTCTTCGGTTCACTTAATAGTTTCTATTTTATTATCTAAAAAGATATTTTATCTATTATATCATACCATTTTGCAATACACCCAACATACCAAACTCTATTTTCACATATAACCCATTAAAATAAAATTCACTATTCCATAAAATAATATATCTCATCTCTTTCTCTTCTCCCCATCTCTCTGTTCTCTTCTCCAACTGTTTCTCTTCCACTTTGTCTGTCTCTCTCAGCCACCCAACACCTAAAAAAAAAAAAAAGACCGACTCATCCACCGACCACCTAAACGCGTACTCAAATCAACCCATTTACCACCCACCATCTAAACCCATATCATCCTAACCACCACCACCAACAGAAACTGAAACCACCACTAACACCACAACAAACACAGTTAGCACCACCATGCCACCACCAAAACCCATTAAATCTAAAACCACCACCAAATCCAAATCCAAAACCAAAACAGCACCACAATCACCACCCAGCAACCAACGAATCGATGGAGACCGAATTAAAACCCATAACCATCTTTGCTTCTAATCCCTATTGATCTTTGCTACTTCTTTATTTTGTTGCCTTGGAGGCCTAACACCAACATGAGAGAGAGAGAGAGAGAGAGAGAGAGAGAGAGAGAGAGAGAGAGAGAGAGACTCAAGGATAAGGATGAAGAGAAAGGACAAAGAAAGAGAAAAAAGATACCAAAAACTGAGAAGAGATAGAGGCGAGAGAAAGAGAATAAAAGCAATTAAAATAATAAATACAACTTGCTATAGTAATTTGTACATATACAATTTTACTATAGCATGTGGGTAAATTTGTTTAGAAATAGACACTTAGGTAAAGAGTGTTTTTTTTCTGTGGTTTGATGCTATAAAATAGCAAATTGGGAGTTTTAGAACTCCTAATGCTAATGCTCTTATGTCTAGTCTGCTTGCCATCCACACCTCCGTCATGTTTGGCCAGTAAAATAGTGCATGAGCTATAGACTTCAATTCTTTATTGCATATCTCTCAAGGGATGTTAGCCAAAACATTCCACAAACTTAAATAGAGCTCTCCCCTACATGTTACTTCATTGCTCATTTATGCTTATGTTTCTCTAAAGGTAACTTCCACTATACAAAAAGACATGCAATTTAATTTTGTGGTTATTGTACTTAATAATAGGCAATAATAGAAAATATTATAAAATCCAAAGGTCTACTCATTATAAGTGTATAACTGTATCTCTATAATAATATACTATTATTTACTAAGAAAAATACTATTAGATGAGTGGAGAAAAAAGAATAAGAAGAAGCACTGACCTTTGAATGTTTGCATGTTTTTTTTTTTTGAGAAATAATTACAATATACTACTAACCCCACAGCTCGAACCCTTTCCCTACTAGACCCCTAAGCACTTTGTACATAGGGAGGTGTCAATTCAGCTACAAGGCCTTTGGCGAATGTTTGCATGTTTAAAGAGCTATTTTAGGAGTAATTTAATTATGGTATTAGATAATCAGCCCATAATTATGGTATTATACTTTTAATAATGTGCATTATATTAGGAGTATTTTTTTTATCAATTGATCATTAATTCTCTATAATTATTGTGGCTATGGTTTTTTTCTTGTATATCCCACTTAAATAAGCTGTTTATTTTCCACATTTGTCCTTTTTTTTAGGGAGTTGCAATAGTATTGTATTTAGGACTTGTAATATTTTCTCATTATGGTGGATTTTATTGTGTATTGATTGGAAATTCAAGACACACCTCTCTCTACCAACTACCAATCACCAACTCTACCTTTCTTCAAATCTTTTTCTTGTTCTTCCATAAACGCCTCACTCTGCTGCTGCCACAGCCAACAAATCCAAGTTCGGCTTCTTTCAAAAACCAATTCTACGTTATTGATTTGTGGAAAGGAAATAGTGTGTTTTATCATTATCAAGTGTTTTCAGGGTCTGATGTGGGAGTAATGATTTTTGAAAGTTGAGATTTAGGTTTTTGATATGAAATTTTCTTGAAATCCTGTTCTCTAGGCCATGGAAAATTCAAAGTTGTCAAAGAAAAGTGTGGAGAGAAAAAAAGTGACTTGTCTATGGTGATGATGGTGTTTGATTTTTGTTCCATTAGGAAAAGTGTGGAGAGAAAGAAGTTTCTATGTTCAATAAAGGTTGTATTCAGTAAATATTTGGGGTTGCTAGATATTTTACATGTTTGTTGAAATTCTTGAATGAGTTTAGGGAAGGGAAGCTCCTCCATAGAACTATAGAGGCATTTCAATCAAATGTGAACTAATTAGAAGGAGAATCTCTTGTGATTAGTTAATGTGTCATGTGCCTCAACATGTATAGATTTTTAAAACAATCGATACAGATAGAAAATAATTGGTTTCCATTAACATTAATTTGGGAGCTTGTCTCTTGTATATATATTATTGCAGAGATTACAATCTGATTTGAATATACAAATAACATTTGATTTGAGTTTTAGATTATATTATTTTATCAAACTTTATCTGATAAGGAATGACTTGGTTGATTGTTATCTACTAAGAATGCTAGAACTATTATTATTTTATCAAACTTGCTTGCTTGTTTCTCTCAATTAGAGCCATAATCTCTTAAAAAAAGAAAAGAAAAAGTAAAAAACTGGAGCTATAAGACAAAAGAAAAATATGTGACAACGAAACTATAAAACTTTTTGATGACCTATGCATAGCAAGGACTAAGGAAGAAGATGAAAAGTTGAGGACAGAGAAAAAATAAACCAAAAACAAAGGAAGTTGAAGAGAGTCAAGAGAAAAAAGGTGTCGGGGGCTTTTTTTTTTGTTGCCAAAATGATATTTGGGAAGCTAAGACCGAGACTGGACTTTGGGCTTGGAATATGGCCCAAAGGCTATCGGTGCAGTGTGAAAAGTCCATTTTTGCTCAAAGTTTGGGTCGCATCCAATAAAGATTATAATAAGGCCCCAAAAATACCTCTTGCAAAGATAATCTAACTCAAAGGATGGCCCACCACAATAAGTGCTTAAATAATAGTCCAGCAGTAAACATGAGAAACGTCCAGCAATAGATGTCTGGAAAATTAATAAATGTATTCGCATAGTAAAAATTATGCATTTTCTCCATAATTCGTTAATATAAAAGTGGGCCCATTATAACAAGTACACAAGAGGAAAATGGTCCAGTAGTGATTATGACAGACCTCTAGCAGTAACGTCTGATTAGTCAATAAATGTGTTTACATGATAAAAATCATATATTTTTTTCATTATTATTAAGTCAACATTAGGAAAAATTTCCATATGAGACATTATGGCCTTCATTATAATAGCAATAAATAAGGATTAAAGGCTTCATAATTATAAGTAAAAGTCGAAAAATTAGGATGGAATGAAGGGAGAGAAAGAGTGTCCATCTAGTGCAGCAAATGTTTGAATAAGATCTTTATGTGCCATATCATGCCCATAATGATGAATATATGTGTATAGTAAGTGATGGGAATGACTTTATAGAAAGTATGAGTGAATATATAGAAATATGAAAGAGAGATGAAGTGGTGTTTAGCCCATTTCGGGTATGGTGTAAAGAGGGGCTGTTTATGACTATTTTAAGGTGCTGAGATTTTTTGAGGAGATGGAATGGGATGTTTATGGGTAATCGTACATTGGTATTTATGGATCAAAAGCTGATGTATGAACTAAATGACTGATTAATAAGCTGTGTTGGGAAATTTAGACCTCAGTTGATAGAATTAACAAGTTTTAAACCCAAGTTGTTAATTAGATTTATTATGAATAAAACTTGTTCAAACAAACAAACATCAATATCATGCACAACGAAAAATTAAATAAGACAAGATATGATGACCCAGGAAAACCAATGAAACAAACTAGTTTTACATTAAAAAACTTGGGGGAAACCTTCCCGAAATGCAATCCACTATAGTAAAGAGAAGTTTCAGATCTAGTACAAAACCTTTGTCCCTAGACTCTATAATCCCCGTAGATGAACTTATAGTAGATACCTTCTACCGCTTCAGAACCTTTGAACTCTTCAATAAATGAACGCCACCCTTTTTGATGCACGGATCTCAGTACGTGACTAACCAAAAAATGCACGGATATGAGTATGTGACTCACTCACCAACTTGAAGAAGATGTTGGCTACAAAGTTTTTCACTTCATCAACAATGAAGATTAAGAAGCACTTGGTTACAAACGGGGGAATGGGTAGAATGGCCCTGTGTAGGGGGAGTAAATAGTAAGTTAGGCAACGTGTATAAGAATTAAGAAAAATAGCATCTCGAGTTTTAGAAACTTGAGATTCATATTAAAAATCGAGTCTCAAAGACTCGCTTTGCGAGTGTTTTGTTGGTGAAAATGCCACACAAATCTCGAGGTTTAAAAACTCGAGTTCTATGCAAAATAATTTTCACTGCAATCGCCCCTATAGTTGTGTTTTTAAGTCCTATAGTGACATTTTAAAGCCCTATAGCGGCATTTTTCTGCAAAATTTTTTTTATAAGTACCCATGCTAGGTTCAGGGAGCCCTATAGTGGCGTTTTTAAGCTTTATAGTGACGTTTTATAGCCCTATAGCGGCGTTTTCCTGCAAATTTTTTTTCTAAGTGTCATACAGTGAGCCCTATAGCTCTATAGTGACGTTTTTGAGTCCCTATAGCGGCGTTTTTTCGGAACTCGAGTCTTTAAAACTCGATTTTTACTTGAATTTTTTCCCCCCTCGGAGCATTCCGCTTACAAAGCGAGACTTAAAAACTCGAGTTTTATCATGGAACTCGAGTTTTAGACACTCGAGACGCTACTTTTCAACATTGTTTTGAAACGTGACAACTATTTAAATTTTTTTATATTTATTGTTAAATGAAAATAAAATTCGGTTACAAACCCCTAAGGCGTAAAGACGCAATAGCTTCTTTCAGTGAGAATAAGGCATTGATCACCTTTTGCATTCGTTCTCCTTGTATTCTCTTATGTGACGGCCTCTAAATAAGCCTTATACAGGTTTAGGGTTGTGAGAAAAGTAACCCTACACAAATACATAAGCATAGGCTGAAAATCAGATCTGGAAATCTAAATTTCGTAAGGCTCAGTAATTCTCGATCGATCAAGGAGGTGTCGAGGGGACATGAGCTTTCTCGATTGATCCACTAGCTATCGAGAAGTGTTGAGATTGCGATAAGAAACAGTTGAAGAGCTCGATAGATAGCCTAGCTGTTGAGAGGTGTCGAGCAGCTATCAAGCTTTAAAAAATTAGCACTTTTTCACTTGTTTTTTGGACAGATTTGCATGGCTTCAATACTAGACTTGAACTCTTGTTCCTTGAAGTATTAAATACATCTCAGATCTATCCAAATACAAGTAAAGTGCGTTTTGTCAAAGGATTAGCCAACTACATAAAAGAATGACATATGTTCTTAACAAGTGAAACACTTATGTCCTAACAAGCTAAACATAGCATGATGGGTGAGGAATTTTATGAGGAGATCTTGTCCCTTTGATGAGTTTATGGTAGTTCCTTTTATAGTGAAGCTTAAGGGATTGATTAGCAAAATTTAGAAGGAACTAGGTTAGACAACAGCAAAATCTCAGAATATCTCCTCTGAGATTTGTCCAAAAATGGTTAGACTTGCTTTTAGAGTGTTTTGCTTATTTAGGTAATGCAACTGGAGGCTGAGATGCTCCTAATCTAGGCATTAAATGTTGGGATTTGGAGATTAATTTCATCCAATAGGATTAGAGCAAGTATGAGGACTAGAGATCATGCTTGTTATAACTAGGATCAAAGCTCAAGAGGGTTGGTTGACACTCCAAGCCAGGTGTCAACTGTTGATGCCTCTGCTGGACACCCCCTTATGCCATCCAAACCATTTTCCCCTAATTTCCCCCATTTTGGGATTCAAGAGATTGGTTCATGAATCAATTACATACATTTTTAATAATAAAATAAACTATTTAGTTGAGGATTTCATGAGTTTGGAGGTCTTGTTATGGCTTCCTTGAGTTGTGACCAAAACTTGGAGAAGAAGGGTATTTATTGCCCATTATCTTTTTGGTGTCAACTCAGCCTCTGGTACTATTTACGTCAGAGTTGGTAGTGGCAGAGAGCCTGATGGGACAGGTGGCTAGCTCCTAATTTGGTTTGGGAGCTTGGTTGCTTCTTGAGGTGCTCTCCAGCGGAAGGAAGAACTGAAGGGAGTTCTCCAATTGGGTCAGTTTGCACACATGGGTTGTTTTGGATGAAACTTCATGTTGGGTTTGGTCATAAGGGCTGAGTACTTTGGTGAGCCTCTGACTTTGTGGTTCTCTCCATTTGGGCCTATCCTTTTGCTTTCTCATTGTGAGCCCTACAAAATAGACAAAGCTACCATATATTGTCATGAATTTTTATTCCACATGGGTTTTAGTTGTTAGTAAAAATGAAATATATTCATAAGCTTTAATAAATATTTATGATAGATTTTGGGTATTAATTTCCATGGGCTTTAAATATCAATTTGTATAGTTTCTCATAATTTTTGCCATGGATTATTTTGTAAATGATATTTTCTTTGGGATTTTTAAATAGTAACCTCAATTGTTTCTTGTGAATAATATTTACCATGGGTTTTAATAGAGGCACTATCCATGGGTTTCAAATAAAATATGGTAACAACACTATAATGGAATAATGTGATATTCTCATGAGTTTTTTTTTTTTTTTTTTAATTTTTTTTATAGATAATCATAATGGGCTTGTAGGATAAATAATTATCATGAGTTTTGGAAATAAATATTATGAATGTTGTGATATAAGATAAATAGTGATCATGGGTTCTTATTATGTAAATTCCATGAGTTTATAATATAGTACGAAATAAATAAATGTCATAGGTCTAAAATAAATTATCATAACTTTCCATGGCCTTTTATATTAGTAAAACAAATTCATAATTCTCCATGGGCTTGATATATGTTTGCAATGAGTTTTGAGAATAGATAATTGTTATAGATTTCATTAGTTTGTAATATTATAGTAATAGATTTAAGAACTTAAAGCATTGTTCATCATTAGACTTTAAGTGAATTGTGATATAGTATTTTGCCAAGTATTAAGAACCTTGGGCTTCTAATGAAATAGTGTCAAGTAGTTAGCTTGGGCTTTTAATAGTGCCAACGTAAATTGGGCTTTTGATAGTGCCGATGTGAATTGGGCTTTTAAAATTGTTAATGAGAATTGGGCTTTTGATGTTGCCAATGAGAATTGGGTTTTTGGTATTGCCAATTTAAATTGAGCTTTTGATGTTGCCAATGTGAATTGAGTTTTTGATGTTGCCAATATGAATTGGGCTTTTGATATTGCTAATGTAAATTGGGCTTTTGATGTTGCCAATGAGAATTGGGTTTTTGATAAATAAATTGCCATGGGTTTAAACCATGGGTTTTGATTATGTATTTGAATTCCATTGATAAAATTGTTTTGCCATGGACTTGAATCATGGGCTTTTGAAATATTGCCAAGCATAAGTAGTCTTGGGCTTTAAAAAGAAAGGGATGTGGATGGGCCCTTTTTTTTGCGAAGACACGTGTTTTCCGCTGGAGGGGTGACTTTGTTAGGTCCAGATTTATTTTGAGGAGTTCAATCCGGACTTGACATTGGACCACATAAACCAATGGCTTTCGGTGCATTTTTAAGCCTACAAAATAGACAAAGCCCAAAGTCTAAGAATCGTGATAATGGTTGAAATAAATAAATAAAATGTTTAGCATAATAGCTTTGATAAAATGATGAGTTGAACATCATTATTATATATATTAAGTGATATTCAATATTAGAGAGTATTTAATTGAATGTCATATGTCCAACAATGGGGTGAGTCCAAAATAGTCCATATCCAGCTGTGGTTCATAGTTCATGTTCAATATAATACGGTATGTCCAGCAATGGGTTATGTCCAAATAATGTATGTCACGCAGAGTTGGAGCCGTCTGACCCTAATTGACAGGGAGGGTCCAAGATGTAGCCAAAAGTCTGCTGACAGTCTAGAGGAATTCTCCATCATCGCAAAGTTCTTCACGAAGAGAAATATAAGCATTGATGCCATTACACGTACCTTCAACTTGATATGGAGGGCTTGCAATGGTTTCAAAATCCAGATTTACAGAGACCACATGGTTTTATTCACTTTCGATAACAAGAATGATGTTGATAGAATCATAGCAAGTGAACCATGGAGTTTTGATAAGCATTTGGTTACGATGCAGAAATACGACAAAGAAACGCCAATAGGTAAGGTCAAGTTTGAAAGGGTAAGCTTTTGGGTTCAACTACATGGCATCCCACCACAGTACATGACAAAGGAAGTGGCTATGAAGATCAGTGGAGTGATTGGGGGAAGTGACCATTCCTAAAGATTTCAAGGAAATTGATGGAGGAAATTTCCTTCGATTACAGGTGAGCGTTGATTTATCTTTACCTTTATGTTAAGGTAGGCTCATTACTTTAGAGAATGGGAAGCAAGTTTGGACAAGCTTTAAGTACAAGCGACTTTCAAATGTATGCTACTGGTGTGGACATTTAACCCACGATGACAAGGAGTGTGAGATATGGATTGACAGTGAGGGAACTCTAAAGCTAGAGGACAGACAATTCAGTCCAGGTTTACGAGCTCCAACTTTCACCCCAACAAGAAAAATGGGAATGACAATGCCGAGATATTATACTTCCTGGAAAAAAAAGCTGAAACTACCATTACAACTTCACCTAAGGAGGCTGAGGTGACTGCAAGCTTTGAACAGCCGTTGATGATACTCAAGGAAAAGGATCAGACCATCGGTCGGAGTGAAACAAATGGTCTTAGAGTCAGCCAACCGTCTACCAACGAGCTGAAGTGTAACTCACAAAGTAACATTAACTATGAGGCTGAATTACAAACCCAAAGGAAGCAAGACATTAATTGTGGGGCTGAATATACTTTTAAGACAGACATGAATTCCGAGCCGTTGATTGACCCACCTCAGCATGACTTTGAATTGCATTCAATCTCCACCAATACCCAATCAGTTACTCCATCAAATTATGAGGGATCCAATACGCAATTAAAGGAGAATAATTGGGACTTGAAAACATATGATAGTGGTAAGGCAACCGATCTTTTTCAGGAAAACAAACATCACGTGCCACCAAAATAGAGGCGTGCCATAACAAAACAAGTGTATCACGTGACTCCCACAAGAAGGCTAGGGTTTCCAATCCAACATCAGGCACAACTTGAGTCCTCCCAACCTGGAAACGAAAAACACGTCCAACAACAGCCAAATCAGCCCTGGTCCCAAAGCATATTTTGGGTAGAAAACATAGAGCCCTTGAATCAAGTACAACACTAGATGGTCCTAGCAAATGGCAATAGATTACCTGAGGCAGCAATGATGAACAACTTGAATTGGCAGAGGCTGTTCAACAGCCCCACCAAGGCCAATGAATTGCCTCAGCTGGAACTGTAGTGGTTTGGGGCAATCACGAGCAGTTCATGGATTCACCGAATTTGTGAAAAAACATTCGCCCACCATTCTCTTTCTCATGGAAACAAGAGTAAAGGATCACAAGCTCAAAACTCTTTGCTCGAAGCTCCACCTAGAGAATGTTTTCATAGAGCCGTGGGTTAACACAGGGGGCGAATTGGCCCTTTATTGGAAAGATGGAATCAATCTTAGAGTTCTGGATTCAACACCAAGCTTTATAGATGTAGTAGTCAACCCAGGAATGGATGACGCCTGGTGGTTGATGGGTTTTTACGGAAATCCAACAACAGCAAACCGGGAACACTCTTGGGCACTACTAAAACATTTTAGTCTAAAATTTTACCTACCATGGATGTGTGTGGGGGATTTTAATGAGATTACAAAAGCTGATGAGAAAAAGGGAGGCCTCGAAAGACCAGAAAGACAGATGAGGGAATTCAGAGAAGCATTGGATTTTTGTAGATTTCGGGATTTAGGTTTTGTCGGTACACCTTTCACTTGGTGTAACAAGCAATTTGATGGGGGAAGTGACATGGATATAATTGGATAGAGGGGTGGCAACTCTAGAATGGATACAATTGTTCCCAATGGTCTGCATTCATCACATTCGAGGTACCTTATCTGACCATTGTCCTTTGTGGTTATGTTCTAATGATGAGAATGTTAGATTCTATAAAAAAATCATAGGACGACCATAACTGTGGGGAGCCGGTTAGGAGGTTAATTGGCAAGGTAGAGGCATGTAGGTCAAGCTTGCAAAAATGGAGCAAATTGAGTTTTGGTAATATTTGGCACATGCTAAATCAAAAGAAGAAACAGCAAGTCCAAGCCAAGTCCATGTCAATGGTTGGTGCAAATCATGATCAGATTCAGGTTTCAAGAAAGGAGGTGAAAGAAGAGTGCTTGTGGCACCAAAGATCCAGGTCAAAATAGCTGAAGAGTGGAGACATAAACACAAGTTACTTCTATAGCCGAGCAACTCAACGAAATAAACGGAATTTTATTTCCAAGTTGCTTTTGGAAGACGGAATAATGGTGACAGATGACAAACAAATTGGGGACAGATTGGTGGAGTACTTCAAGAAAATATTCACATCCATCTCGCCCACTAATTTTGACCAGATCCTTCAAGGGATTGACACAAAAGGTTACCCCAATTATGAACTCTGATCTGACAAGAGATTTCACAGCAGACGAGGTCGAATTTGCTCTAAAACAGATGAAGCCTCTAACAACTCCGGGCCCAGATGTTATGTCTCCCATTTTTTTCAAATTTTGTTGGAAATTTATTGGTCAAGATGTCATTGATGCTTCTTTGGCTATTCTGAATTCGGGTAACATGCCAGCTAGCCTAAATCACACTTATATAGCACTTATACCAAAAACAAAATCACCAAAAAAGCAACTGATTTCCGACCTATAAGCCTTTGCAATGTCTTGTACAAAATTGTGTCCAAAACAATAGCCAACTGCCTAAAGAAAATCATGCCAAAATTGGTGTCAAAATCACAAAGTGCATTCATGTCGGATAGACTAATCACAGACAACATCCTTGTAGCCTATGAAACACTCCATCACCTCAAAAAAAAAAAAAAAAAAAAAAAAAAAAAAAAACTGGAAAATGGGGTACATGGCCATTAAGCTGGATATGAGTAAAGCATAAGATAGAGTGGAGTGGGTGTTACTTGAAAAATTCATGGAAAAAATGGGATTTGACAATAGATGGATATGTGTTATTCAATCTTGCATTCAAACTGTCTCTTTCTCTGTATTGGCTAATGGTGAACCTCGTGGCAACTTCACCCTCAAAAGGGGCCTCCGCTAGGGTGACCCGTTATCTCCTTATTTGTTTCTCTTGTGTGCAGAGGGGTTACATTCACTTATACAACAACTTGAAAGCTTAGGTGCAATCAAAGAGGTCTCTCTTTGTGGTGTAGCCCCAAAAGTTTCACATTTGTTCTTTGCCAATGACAGCTTGCTGTTTTTTCAGGCAACTTCACAGGAGTGTACACACATCTTAGAGATTTTGTAGCAATATGAAGATGCATCTGGGCAACAAATAAACCGAGGCAAATTCAACTCTTTTTCAGCCCGAATACCGAGACATATATGCTAGAAGAGATAAAAAATTTGCTAGGAGTGGTAATCACAACCAACTATGAAAAATATCTTGGTTTACCCTCTTTTGTGGGAAGGGGAAAAAAACAAAGCTTCGGTTATATTAGAGAAAGGATTTGGCACAAAATGCAAGGTTGGAAAGAGAGACTATTGTCACAAGGTGGAAGAGAAGTCTTGATAAAAGTGGTTCTACAAGCCATGCCCACTTACACCGTGGGATGTTTCAAACTCCCTAAAAGTCTATGCAAGGATATTGAGTCCTTAATTAGGAAATTATGGTGGGGTTATAAGGGGGAAGCACTTAAGGTACATTGGGTGGGATGGAAAAAATTATGCAAGTTGAAGTGTCAGGGAGGTTTGGGTTTCAAGGATATAGAGAATTTTAATTTAGCCATGTTGGGAAAACAGGTATGGTGGTTGCTCCACAACAAAGACTCATTTTTTTACAAGGTCTTCAAAGTGAGATATTTTCCTAATTGCACAATATTGGAAAAGGGGGTGAAAGAGAAAGGATCATATGCTTGGCAAAGTATTCTACAAGCTCATAAAGTGGTTCATTTGGGATCAAAATGGAGGATAGGGGATGGGAAATCAGTCCAGATTCATGGAGATAGCTGGCTGCCTGACTTGGATTCTAGCCATGTAATATCTCCCCAGAAAAATTTTCCCAACAACAGCCGGGTTTGCGCCCTTATCGATGAGGAGAACAAGTGTTGGCTTGAAGAGCTTATTTGTGATGAATTCCTTCCACATGAAGCGGAGGCAATCATTAGGCTCCCATTGAGTCTAAATGCCACAGAGGACAGACTGATATGGGCTGAAACACAATCAGGCCATTACATAACTAAATTGGCATATTGAGTACTAACAAGAAAGGCAGAAGTTCAAGTCCTGGCACCTCCAACCCGGTGGCTCACAAGCAGTTCTGGAATGAGATTTGGTCCATGAACGTTCCAAAAAAAAAAAATCTGCCACTTCATTTGGAGGGCAGCAAATGATTCACTTCCAACAAAAAAGAACTTGCAATTGCGAAAAATAATTCTAGACCCAACATGTGATCAATGTGGTGAGGAAGTTGAAGATAGTATACACGCCTTATGGGGATGCAAAATGGTGAAGCATATCTAGTGGGAATTGGAATGTTGCAGAAAATTCTTATCAGAAAAGTTTGCAAGTTTTCAAGATTTATTTCAAGGAATCCTTGCACAAAAAAGCCAACAAATGGCAGAACTGTTAACCTTCATGGGATGGAGTATATGGTTTAATAGGAATGCAAAAAGGGCTGGGTCCACTTCCTTGCCAATGGAGAAAATTTACAATGATGCTATGGAATGGCTGCAAGAGTATCACTCTGTGCAAGAAGGCCCACTACAACAAGAAATGGTATCCCACTCACCCCAATGGCAGCCACCCCCACCTTCAGTCTACAAAATAAATTTTAATGGAGCAACTTTCATAGACACAGACTCGGCAGGATTGGGAGTGGTAGCACGTGATTCAGACGGCATGGTTATCTCCTCCCTTTCGAAACGCATCAGACTACCACCAACGGTTGCAGACTTGGAAGCTCTGGCATGTAGAAGGGCCATCTTATTCGCACTTGAAATTGGACTCCAAGATGTGGTGTTTGAAGGTGATTCGAGGTTACTATCAACCACCTCAAAGCAGACTAGCCTTGTGCATGGATAGAAAGGCGCAAAAATGGATGTCTAAGGTTTTTTTCTCGGATTTGGTGCAAAAATATTAGACATATACCACAAGAACAATCCACACAAAATCAATTTTTGGGAAAAAAAATACTTTAGTGGCTAGTTAATCACAGGACTTAATAGCCTTGAGAATGTGCCAAAAAGTGACCAATGGTCATATTTTCGACAATAACCATTGAACCGTAAGGAATTTTTTGACGCGGGCTCAATGTTTTAGAAAGTAGACATTATGGGCTAGAATTTGAACACAAATTATAAATTCTTTCGACAAATATCAAGAGAGTTATTGTCGTTTGAATTTGGGCCATCGAGTTTTACCTGAAATTAGGAGTACAACTATGCAAGGATAGAAGGGCGTAAAAATGGATGTCTAAGGTTTTTTTCTCAGATTTGGTGCAAAAATATTAGAGATATACCATAATAACAATCCACAAAAAATCAATTTTTGGGAAAAAAAATACTTTAGTGGCTAGTTAATCATGAGACTTAATACCCTTGAGAATGCGCCGAAAAGTGACCTATGGTCCTAGTTTCGACAATAACCATTGAACTGTGAGGAATTTTTTGATGCGGGCTAAATGTTTTAGAAAGTAGACATTATGGGCTAGAATTTGAACACAAATTATGAATTCTTTCGATAAATATCAAGAGAGTTATTGTCGTTTGAATATGGGCCATCGAGTTTTACCCGAAATTAGGAGTACAACAATGCGCGGATAAAAGGACGTAAAAAGGATGTCTAAATTTTTTTTTCTCAGATTTGGTGCAAAAATATTAGACATATACCATATGAACAATCCACACAAAATTAAGTTTTAGGAAAAAAAATATTTGGTGGCTAGTTAATCTCGAGACATAATCGCCTTGAAAATGTGCCGAAAAGTGACCTGTGATCAAAGTTTCAACAATAACCATTGAATCGTAAGGAATTTTTTGACACGGGCTGAATGTTTTAGAAAGTAGACATTATGGGCTTGAATTTGAACACAAATTTTGAATTCTATCGACAAATATCAAGAGAGTTATTGTCGTTCGAATTTGAGCCATCGAGTTTTACCCGAAAATCGGAGTACAACTATGCACAGATAGAAGGGTGTAAAAATGGACGTCTTAGGTTTTTTTCTCGGATGTCATGCAAAAATATTAGACATATACCATAAGAACAATCCACACAAAATCAATTTTTAAGAAAAAAATACTTTAGTGGCTAGTTAATCACGAGACTTAATCGCCTTGAAAATGTG
The DNA here is from genome assembly GCA_032727855.1 of Quercus ilex subsp. ballota. NCBI lineage: Eukaryota > Viridiplantae > Streptophyta > Magnoliopsida > Fagales > Fagaceae > Quercus > Quercus ilex. The sequence continues at coordinate 43,496,161 of CM064919.1, forward strand.
TTGAAAAGTGACCTGTGATCAAAGTTTCGACAATAACCATTGAACCGTAAGGAATTTTTTATGCGAGCTTAATGTTTTAGAAAGTAGACATTATGGGCTTGAATTTGAACATAAATTATGAATTCTTTCAACAAATATCAAGAGAGTTATTGTCGTTTGAATTTGGGCCATCGAGTTTTACCCGAAATTAGGAGCACAACTATAGGTGGATAGAAGGGCATAAAAATGGATGTCTAGGGTTTTTTTCTAGGATTTGGTGCAAAAATATTAGACATATACCATAAGAACAATCCAAATAAAATCAAGTTTTGGGAAAAAAAAAAAAATACTTTGGGGGCTAGTGAATCACGAGATTTAATTGCCTTGAAAATGTGCCGAAAAGTGACCTGTGGTCAAAGTTTCGGCAATAACCATAGAATCTTAAGGAATTTTTTGACGTGGGTTGAATGTTTTAGAAAGTAGATATTATGGGCATGAATTTGAACATAAATTGTGAATTCTTTCGACAAATATCAAGAGAGTTATTGTCATTTGAATTCGGGCTAATGAGTTTTACCCGAAATTAGGAATACAGCTATGCGCGGATAAAGGAGCGAAAAAATTGACGTCTAAGGTTTTTTTCTAGGATTTGGTGTGAAAATATAAGACATATACCATAAGAACAATCCGCACAAAATCAATTTTTGGGAAAAAAAAATACTTTAGTGGCTAGTTAATCACGAGACTTAATCGCCTTGAAAATGTGCCGAAAAGTGACCCGTTGTCATAGTTTTGACAATAACCATTGAACCGTAAAGAATTTTTTGACGTGGGCTTAATGTTTTAGAAAGTAGGCATTATGGGCTTGAATTTGAACACAAATTATGAATTCTTTAGACAAATATCAAGAGAGTTATTGTCGTTTGAATTTGGGCCATCGAGTTTTACCCGAAATTAGGAGTGCAACTATGCACGGATACAGGGGCGAAAAAATTGATGTCTAAGGTTTTTTTCTCGGATTTGGTGCAAAAATATTACACGTATAGCATAAAAACAATCCACCCTATATCAAGTTTTGGGGGAAAAAAAATACTTTGGTGGCTAGTTATTCGCAAGAATTAATAGACTTGAAAATGTGCCGAAAAGTGACTTGCGGTCATAGTTTCGACAAAAACCACAAAACCGTAAGGAATTTTTCGACGCGGCCTGAATGTTTTTGAAAGTAGACATTATGGGCTTGAATTTGAACACAAATTATGAACTCATTCAACAAATATCAAAAGAGTTATTGTCGTTTGAATTTGGCCCATCGAGATTTACCCGAAATTAGGAGTACAACTATATGCGGATAGAAGGGCATAAAAATGGATGTCTAAAGTTTTTTTTCTCGGATTTAGTGCAAAAATATTAGACATATACCATAAGAACAATCCACATAAAATCAAGTTTTAGGGGAAAAAAAAATTACTTTGGGGGCTAGTTAATCACGAGACTTAATCGCCTTGAAAATGTGCCGAAAAGTGACCTGTGGCCAAAGTTTCAACAATAACCATAGAATCGTAAGGAATTTTTTGATACGGGCTGAATGTTTTAGAAAGTAGACATTATGGGCTTGAATTTGAACACAAATTATGAATTCTTTCGACAAATATCAAGAGAGTTCTTGTCGTTCGAATTTGGGCCATCGTGTTTTACCCGAAATTAGGAGTACAGCTATGCGCAGATAGAAGGGCGTAAAAATGGATGTCTAAAGATTTTTTCTCGGATTTGGTGCGAAAATATTAGACATATACCATAAGAACAATCCACACAAAATCAATTTTTGGGAAAAAAAATACTTTAGTGGCTAGTTAATCACGAGACTTAATCGCCTTGGAAATGTGCCGAAAAGTGACCCGTTGTCATAGTTTCGACATTAACCATTGAATCGTATGGAATTTTTTGACATGGGCTTAATGTTTTAGACAGTAGGCATTATGGGCTTGAATTTGAGCACAAATTATGAATTCTTCGACAAATATCAAGGGAGTCATTGTCGTTTGAATTTGGGCCATCGAGTTTTTCCCGAAATTAGGAGTACAACTATGCGCGGATAGAAGGACGAAAAAATTGATGTCTAAGGTTTTTTTTTTTTTTTTTTTTTTTGTTTCAGATTTTGGTGAGAAAATATTTGACGTATACCATAAAAAAAATCCACCCAAAATAAAGTTTTGGGTAAAAAATACCTTGGTGGCTAGTTATTCGCAGGAATTAATCGCCTTGAAAATATGCCGAAAAGTGACTTATGGTCATAGTTTCGACAAAAACCACAGAACCGTAAGGAATTTTTTATCGTGGGCTGAATGTTTTCGAAAGTAGACATCATGGGCTTGATTTTGAACACAAATTATGAATTCTTTCGACAAATATCAAGAGAGTTATTGTCGTTTGAATTTGGGCCATCGAGTTTTACCCGAAATTAGGAGTACAACTATGCACGGATAGAAGAGCGTAAAAATGGATGTCTAAAGTTTTTTTCTCAGATTTGGTGCAAAAATATTAGACATATACCATAAGAACAATCCACAAAAAATCAAGTTTTGGAAAAAAAAAAATTTTGGTGGCTAGTTAATCACGAGACTAAATCGCCTTGAAAATGTGCCGAAAAGTGATTCGTTGTCATAGTTTCGACATTAACCATTGCACCATAAGGAATTTTTTGACGCGGGCTAAATGTTTTAGAAAGTAGACATTATGGGCTAGAATTTGAATACAAATTATGAATTCTTTCGACAAATATCAAGAGAGTTATTGTCGTTTGAATTAGGGCCATTGAGTTTTACCTGAAATTAGGAGTACAACTATGCGGGATAGAAGGGCGTAAAAATGGATGTCTAAAGTTTTTTTCTCGGATTTGGTGCAAAAATATTAGACATATACCATATGAACAATCCACACAAAAATAAGTTTTGGGAAAAAAAAAATACTTTGGTGGCTAGTTAATCTCGAGACTTAATCGTCTTGAAAATGTGATGAAAAGTGACCTGTGATCAAAGTTTCGACAAGAAACATTGAATCGTAAGTAATTTTTTGATGTGGGCTGAATGTCATAGAAAATAGACATTATGGGCTTGAATTTGAACACAAATTTTGAATTCTATTGACCAATATCAAGAGAGTTATTGTCGTTTGAATTTGAGCCATCGAGTTTTACCAGAAAATCGGAGTACAACTATGCACAGATAGAAGGGCGTAAAAATGGATGTCTTACGTTTTTTTCTCGGATTTCATGCAAAAATATTAGACATATACCATAAGAACAATCCACAGAAAACCGAGTTTTGGGGGAAAAAAAAAATACTTTGGGGGCTAGTTAATCACGAGATTTAATTGCCTTGAAAATGTGCCGAAAAGTGACCTGTGGCCAATGTTTCAACAATAACCATAGAATCGTAAGGAATTTTTTGACACGGGCTGAATTTTTTAGAAAGTAGACATTATGGACTTGAATTTGAACACAAAGTATGAATTCTTTCGACAAATATCAAGAGAGTTCTTGTCGTTCGAATTTGGGCCATCGTGTTTTACCCGAAATTAGGAGTACAGCTATGCACAGATAGAAGGGCGTAAAAATGGATTTCTTACGTTTTTTTCTCGGATTTCATGCAAAAATATTAGACATATACCATAAGAACAATCCATAGAAAATCAATTTTTAAGAAAAAAAATACTTTGGTGGCTTGTTAATCACGAGACTTAATCGCCTTGAAAATGTGCCGAAAAGTGACCTGTGATCAAAGTTTCGACAATAACCCTTGAACCTTAAGGAATTTTTTGATGCGAGCCTAATGTTTTAGATAGTAGACATTATGGGCTTGAATTTGAACGCAAATTTTGAATTCTATCGACCAATATCAAGAGAGTTATTGTCGTTTGAATTTGAGCCATCGAGTTTTACCCGAAAATCGGAGTACAACTATGCACATATAGAAGGGCGTTAAAATGGATGTCTTACGTTTTTTTCTCGGATTTCATGCAAAAATATTAGACATATACCATAAGAACAATCCACAGAAAATCAATTTTTAAGAAAAAAAATACTTTAGTGGCTAGTTAATCACGAGACATAATCGTCTTGAAAATGTGCCGAAAAGTGACCTGTGGCCAAAGTTTCAGCAATAACCATAGAATCGTAAGGAATTTTTTGACACGGGCTAAATGTTTTAGAAAGTAGACATTATGGGCTTGAATTTGAACACAAATTATGAATTCTTTCGACAAATATCAAGAGAGTTATTGTCGTTTGAATTTGGGCCATCGAGTTTTACCCGAAATTAGGAGTACAACTATGCGCGGATAGAAGGGCATAAAAATGGATGTCTAAAGTTTTTTTCTCAGATTTGGTGCAAAAATATTAGACATATACCATAAGAACAATCCACACAAAATCAAGTTTTGGGAAAAAAAAAAATTTTGGTGGCTAGTTAATCACGAGACTAAATCGCCTTGAAGATGTGCCGAAAAGTGATCCATTGTCATAGTTTCGACAATAACCACTGCACCATAAGGAATTTTTTGACGCGGGCTAAATGTTTTAGAAAGTAGTCATTATGGGCTAAAATTTGAACGCAAATTATGAATTCTTTCGATAAATATCAAGAGAGTTATTGTCGTTTGAATAATGGCCATCGAGTTTTACCTGAAATTAGGAGTACAACTATGCGCGGATAGAAGGGCGTTAAAATGGATGTCTAAAGTTTTTTTCTCGGATTTGGTGCAAAAATATTAGACATATACCATACGAACAATCCACACAAAATGAAGTTTTGGGAAAAAAAAAAAATACTTTGGTGGCTAGTTAATCTCGAGACTTAATCGTCTTGAAAATGTGCCAAAAAGTGACCTGTAATCAATGTTTCGACAATAAACATTGAATCGTAAGGAATTTTTTGACACGGGCTGAATGTTTTAGAAAGTAGACATTATGGGCTTGAATTTGAACACAAATTTTGAGTTCTATCGACCAATATCAAGATAGTTATTGTCGTTTGAATTTGAGCCATCGAGTTTTACCCGAAAATCGGAGTACAACTATGCACAGATAGAAGGGCATAAAAATGGATGTCTTACGTTTTTTTCTCGGATTTCATGCAAAAATATTAGACATATACAATAAGAACAATCCACAGAAAATCAATTTTTAAGAAAAAAAAATACTTTAGTGGCTAGTTAATCACGAGACTTAATCGCCTTGAAAATGTGCCAAAAAGTGACCTGTGATCAAAGTTTCGACAATAACCATTGAACCTTAAGGAATTTTTTTATTCGAGCCTAATGTTTTAGAAAGTAGACATTATGGGCTTGAATTTGAACGCAAATTATGAATTCTTTCAACAAATATCGAGAGAGTTATTGTCGCTTGAATTTGGGCCATCGAGTTTTACCCGAAATTAGGAGTACAACTATAGGCGGATAGAAGGGCATAAAAATGGATGTCTAAGGTTTTTTTCTCAGATTTGGTGCAAAAAGATTAGACATATACCATAAGAACAATCCACATTATAAGGTTGAATTTAATCAACCATCTAATTGGCTTTATTCCGTGACCAATTTGCTTGTAATTTAGCACTTAGTAACCCTGTATTTAGGTGGGAAAATTGTAAGGGTAGTGTGTGAGAAGATGTGAAGAAAAGCTTAAGAGTGTGCAAGAAAAACAGAGTCTCACGGCTAGGGCTCGCGGGTGGATCGCAATTGGCAAGCCGCGAAAGGCAGGCACGTGAGAGGCACACTGGGAAGTTGAAGGGTCGCGCCAGCTGTCACGCTACAGGTCAAAAGTTCCAGGCTGTCCAGGCCGTTACGTCGCGACTAGAACTCACGACTTGGACAAGCCGCGAGGTCAAGCCACGAGTAAATCTTGTTTGGCAAAAACTGACGTTTTGCATTCCCTTCTCACCCTACTATATATACACCATTATACCCACTAAATTAAGAGAGCTTCCAGAGAGAATTTTGTGAGAGAAACCCTAGAGAAAAACAAGATTGCCTCATCCCCAATCTTTACCTTAGAGACTCTTTAAATTCCTCTACTCTCTTCCTCTCCATTGTCATACCCTTGAGAGGTGTTTTACCAAATCCTTATCTCACCACACCCACGTCTGTGAGAAGGTCCATTTGGTGCTTAGAGAAGCAGTTTGGGAAGGAACCAATATACATTGGTTGATGCTATGGTCAAGTAGCGGAATCCGGGAAGCTAGAGAAGAAATAGGTTCGGCGTAACCTCGTTGGAGCAAGAAGCTTGGAGGGCTTAGGTACTTGGGTAGATTAGACTTGGAGGGTCTTCTGCTGTTCATGTATCCCAACTATATTCTTTAGTGGATTGTATCACCGCTTGGAGGGCGGCGGAGAGGTTTTACGCCGAAGACTTCGGTTTCCTCTTCGATAACACATCGTGTGTTATCCGTGTGTTTGCATCGTTCTTTCCTTTATCTTTGCCTTATATTTACTGCTGTGGATGTGTTTATATTTGGTTTAGATTGTTCCATCAATTCTGTTATAAGCTTGTTATCATATTCCGCACATTAATTGTTTGATATAAAGCTTGAATTGGTATTTTTGTTATTTGGGGTCTAAACATTCAAAGGTGTTTCATACCCTTATTGAACTTTCAATTGGTATCAGAGCGGGTACACTTGTTGTGGTTTTAATACCTGAGTGTGATCCTTGACCCCTTGTTGAGATGGATAGGTCTCAATCTCTCAATGTTCCACCATTTTTTTATGGTAATAATTATGCATTTTGGAAAGTCCGAATGAGGGCGTTTTTGTGTTCTATGGATGAGACTGTGTGGGATGCAGTTGAGACAGGTTGGACCAAACCGGAGGCTCCTAAGACCAATTGGGATAAGGCTGCTCTTGCAGCGGCAAATGCAAATAGCAAGGCATTGAATGCTATTTTCTGCGGTGTCTCTCCAGAAGAATTCCACCGGATTTCTCACATCTCCATTGCTAAGGAAGCATGGGAAATTCTGGAGACAACCTATGAGAGAACTAAGAAAGTGAAGGACACAAAACTTCAAATGTTGACCACTCGTTTTGAGGAGTTAAAGATGAGTGATGAAGAGTCGTTTGATTCGTTCTACAGCAAGTTGAACGAAGTTGTTGTTGGTAAATTTAACTTGGGGGAAAAGACGGAGGATTCGAAGATTGTAAGGAAGATTCTCCGGTCACTACCAGAAAGCTTCCGGCCCAAAGTTACAGCCATTGAAGAGAGCAAAGATCTTGACGACATCAAGGTTCAAGAGCTGGTTGGTTCTCTGCAAACATATGAATTGTCCCTACCCTCTCAGAAGAAGAGCAAATCACTTGCTCTTAAAACAATTGATGAGAAAGTAGCATTCCATGACTGTTCGGAAGAAGATGGAGTGGAGAAGGAAGTAGCATATCTGGCGAAAAACTTTCGAAAATTCCTGAAGATGAAGAACAGTGGGAAACCATTCAACGATAGGAAATTTTCATCTTCAAGAGGTGATAGGAAAGAGTTTACGAGGAAAGAAGGGAAGGAGTCTCAATCTTCCTCAGACATTGTGTGTTTCGAGTGTAATGGACATGGACACTTCAAAAAGGAATGTCCAAATTATTTGAAGACAAAAGTAAAGGTCTATGCCACAACTTTGAGTGACGATGATTCATCAAATTCTGACTCTGAAGATAGCTGCGACGAAGAGGGAAATTACTCTGCCTTCATGACCATTGCACATGTTGAGACCTTGGATGAGTTGGGTACACTTGTAAAGGAGCTTGGGGAACATTCTGATTTGGAGTCTATGGGAGTAGTCGAGGAGTCTGAAGATGAGGAAGTTGGAGAAACAGTGGGATTGCAAGAGACTTACAACTCACTCCTTGAGAAGACCGGTGAATATGCTAAGGTGGCTAATGCAGCCATCAAGAAGATGAAGAGAGCTGAGGAAGATTACAAAAGTCTCCTGGCACGATATAAGGAAGCTAAATGTGAAATTGAGACACTTAATGGTGAGCTATCAGAAGCTTACACTAAAGTGAGATTCCTTGAGCAAGAGGTAGTACAAGCTCATGCCAAGGTAGATAGGATCTCCTCCAGGAAGCTAGATGATGTTATTTCATCCCAAAAGCACGCTTCAGACAAGTCCGGGTTGGGATATACCGGAGGGGGCAGCTCATCAACCAAAGTCACCAAGGAAGTAAAGTTTGTGAAAACCAAAGAGACGGCTGTCGATAAGCCTACTCAAGAGATAGTTGAGGCTGAGAAGAAAAAGAATATGGCTAATCAACGGGTGTTTAACAAGCCCCGAAATCAATTTGAAGTCAGATTTGGAGCTAGAGGAAGATCTCTCCCAAGACAGCAGCAGGGTCCTAGAATAAACTATGTTTGTCACTATTGCGGACTGCAAGGACACACTAGACCCAACTGTCAAAAGCTAAGAGCAGACAACAATGCGAGTGTACCTCGGTCACAAGGAAGAAGAAATGACTTGAGGTCATGGGGTGGTGAGCAATCAAGGAGCCAAACCCGTGATCCCGGAATGACTGACGTGATGAAAATGATTGGCGCCTTCACCACTTGCTTGGAGAGCTTTAATAGGAGGTTTGAAAGTCCTAACTCTCGTACCGATCCGTTAAGGATATCACCCCAAACGCACGTGACGTGTGGGTGACAAAGGGTTCTCATGCATAAGCATTATAACATGTCCATGCATTAATTCTTCCTATGCTTTGTGGATAAGATTGGTTATTTGCTTTGTGTTTTTGAGCATTTGTTTAATTTGTAGTTTGTTTGTGTTTAAAATGCTATTATTTTTTGTCTTTCTTCTACTGTGTTTGTGTCAAAAATCCAAAAACACATAAAAAGTTGAAAATCCAAAAAGTTTGATCACTTTGTTGAGTTTTGTCTCTAAGCATGTTTTGCCTTGTACCTTTGTACTTATGACTTTGTGCATTTAACGAGCCTAGCTTGTCTCTAATGCACTCATATCTTTGTGGAAGAAATTCTGAAATCTATGTGACTGTGGTAAATAGATCTTCAACCTTGTCATGAATGATTAGTGAATGGTATTGTTGATCTTGAGACATGCATAGACTCATGTCTATATATCTTCCCACTTTTTATTTTTTTTGCTTTAAAAGAGCTCTCTAAATGTAAATCTCCAAATGAAAGGAGATATAGAGCTGCAAAAGCCTGTCGCACATACTAGTATTTGACTAGGAAAAAGGGAAAGCAACCAAAATATAATGTGTGATGCTCGAAAGGCCAAAGGCTAATTCATCAATTGAAATATAAAAAATTTCAGGCATCTATCTCAAAATGAGATTTTCTTTGCTCAAAAGTTGCAAACGATATGTTGAATTTGGAGCCAAATGAAAAGCTTCAGAGGATTGTTATCAAGTCCTTGTGAGAGGTCATATATGCATGTTTCTATAATTGAGATATGTCACATTATCTAGTGCTAGTTGTGTATGCCTTGATTGAATTGATCATTGAAGCTTCACATTGGACTAAGGACTATCTCACTTTTGATATCCACACACAACACACAAGTCTATGTTCAATGAATGCCATATTCAGTTGTGTGATTGTACTTGATTAAATGTGTTTTCACATGCTCAATCTTTGTTGGTCAAACACAAAAAGATTTTTGAGAGTTTTGTTTTGTTTTTGGAAAGTACTTTGTTTTTGCAAAATGTCAAAAAGTTCAAAATCAGTGTTGCCCTGTTTTGGCGACTAAGTCCCGGGTTGGCCCAGTCGCATATCCCAGTCGTGAGCTCACTCAGAGATTTTCGCGGCTAACTGGCGAGTCAGTACCCTTGTCACGAAAAAGACTTAGAAATTTTTTCCAAAATTTGAGTTTTACACTTTTCGCAAGTCAGTGTGGTGATTGGTTCGCGGGTGGAAGGTCCAGTCGCGAGGAGTACTCAGGGAATTTCGCGGCTCATATCGCGACTATCTCGCGGGTAGACCTTCCAGTCGCGAAAAACACTTAGAGAAATTCTCAAGTTTCTTTTCTTCATAGTGTTTCGCGGCTTAACCATGCGACTTACTGGCGACTTGATCCAGTCGCGAAAAACGCGTGTTTTGCGTTTTGAAGACCGTTTTTAAAATTGTTTTCCAGTTTTTCCCTCGAAGTTCAGTGTCTGTTCATCTTCTTCTCAAAATCTCTCTCTCAACACTCCGTGTTCTCTTGAAAAAGCTTCAAATTTCTGCATCATATCTTCATCAAACATCACGAAAAAGGTATGGGTTTTCAAAAACCTCACCTCATTCATCCTGATTTCACTGCTGTTCTTTTGAATCTGAATGTTGTGTTGATTGGGTTGTTTTTTTTTCTTGGTTTTCGAACATGGGTTTACCTTGTTGTTGTGTTTGGATGTGTGAGCTGTTCCTTGCTCTTACTACATTGATTGTTTAGGATTTGTTGCTTATTTCAGGTCACTTTTCCTCTGTTTGAGCATTGATATTTGTCTGTTGAGTTTTGGGCATATGGGTATGAGGTGTTTCTGCAATTTTGTATTGTAGTCCTATATTTATCTGATTGATGGTGTTGTTGTTTTTAGAGATTATGGCTATCATGCTCTTGTAAATGTTGATTCATTTATGTTTTTGCTCTATTCAGTCCAAATGGGTCTTGCTCTGAATTTGGTTGCACTCTTCAGTGTAAACTTGGTGAACTTGTTATATTCAATACTTGGTTATCAACCATGCTTAGTCTATGTCTGTTTTATCACTGTAACTCATTTGTTACTAATGTGTGTGCATTTCTCTATTCTGTGCTATGTCTTGTTGTGGCCTTTTCTGAGTGTTTACAGATGGCTTCCACATCCTCTATGTTAGGTTCTAAGGTCTTAGGATTTTATGTATTTAGAACTCTAATTTGTAATGTTGGCAAACCATGATCAAAACATTGTATTTAGTCTTATTTAGACTTGCTCAAAGTTGGTTTAATATTGTAAAGTTGGAATCGAGTGGCTGCAGAAGTACTTGGGACTTTCGGTCTGGCTCGATCGATCGAAGAATAGACTCGATCGATCGAAAATCGCACAGGTTGATTTTTCTGCAGAATTTCCAACTCAGCCCTACTTCATTAAACGTTTAGGGTTTTATGTTTTTACCCTAGGTATATAAACTAAACCCTAGCCACGTTTTTGAAGGTTGTCCATATTGCTTTGTTGCTCATACATTGCTGTTTTGTGTGAATCTCTTGTGAGATCTTTGAGGAGCTTTCCTTTACACAAAACTTAGGGTTTTCAAGGTAGATATGATTTCAACATCTTGAAGATCATTACCGTTGCAAGCATTGGAACTTAAAAGAAAAAGCAAGCGGGGAGCTTGTAGCTGATTGAAGAATTCAAGAAAGAAGTAGTCCGTGGATTCGGAGCCTGCGCGTGGTCGTGTCAGGAAGTTCTACTGGTGGGTAGCATTAGGAAGTCGAGCGGGGAGCTTGTAGTCCTTTTGTAAGAACTTCAATTCTTTCATAGTGAATTCTGTTATGCCTTGAGGATCGGTGGGTCAAATCCTCCCCAGGTTTTTACCGTGTGGTTTCCTGGGTGATCATATCTTGTGTTCATTTATTTTCTGCTGCATTATTATTCTTGATATGATTGTTTGATTGTTTTAACCTAGAATTGCTTAATTTGACTAAGTAACAACTTGGCTAATTAATCTAGGCTACGCAATCTGGTTGTTTAAGGGGTCTAAATTTCTGTCAAGTGGTATCAGAGCAGGTAGCTCTTTTTGTTTGAGATTTTTATTCTCTGAGCTGATCCTTGATCCCTGTTGTCATGGAGCATGGACACTCTCTGTTTGTTCCTCCTCACTTTGATGGGAGCAACTATGCTTATTGGAAAGTAAGGATGAAAGCATTCCTGAAATCTATTGATGAAAGGGTTTGGAATTCCGTTGAATATGGATGGGTGAAGCCCGCTACTCCTGTAAGTGAGTGGCAAACTTCTGAAAAAGAAGCAGCAAGCTTCAATAGCAAAGCTATGAATGCCATCTTTAATGCTGTTTCTATGGAGGAATTCAAGAGGATCTCTAATGTTGAGGTTGCTCATATTGCTTGGAAAATCCTCCAAACTGTGCATGAAGGCACAAAGGCAGTTAAGATAAACAAACTGCAACAATTGACTTCTAGATTTGAAAGCATTAGAATGTCTGACGATGAATCTTTTGATGAATTCTATGCTAAATTAAATGATATTGTCAATTCTGATTTTAATTTGGGTGAAATCTATAATCAACCTAAAATTGTTAGGAAGATTCTTAGATCTTTAACTGAAGATTTTAGACCCAAAGTGACTGCCATCACTGAAAGCAAGGATGTGGACTCCATCCCTGTTGATAAGCTTGTAGGATCTCTTCAATCCTATGAGTCTGACCTACCTAAAGTGAACAAATCCAAATCAATGGCTCTTAAGTCAGTTGATGATGTTGATGGTGGTGGATTTGATGATGAGCTCTCTGCTACAGAGATTGCCTATCTTGCCAAAAACTTTAAGAACTTTCTTAGGAATACAAATAGAAAGGCAAGAGGTACTTACACTGCTGAACCTAGAAATTTTAGGAAGAATGATCCCACTAAGGTTAACAATTTTGAAAAACCTAGAGAAAATTTTGGTCAATCTTCTAATAACTCTTTGGGTCCTCAGTGTTTTGGCTGTCAAGGGTATGGTCATGTGAAATCTGCATGTCCTACATTCTTGAGGACTAAGGGTAAAGCTATGGCTGTAACCCTTAGTGATAATGAGGTTTCTGATGATGAGTCCGGTGGTGACGAGGATGGAAACTTCATTGCTTTCACGGCTACTGCTATAGTCAATGAAAGCATATCTGCTGAAGAGAATCCTTCTGATGGGGAACTCTCTGAAGATGCAGATCTTCAAGAGGCCTATAACAAACTTTGCAAAATTGCTGCAAAGGATGCTATGAAAGTTGAACTTGGCCTAAAGAAAATTGATTCTCTTGAGCTTGAAAAGAGAAATTTGCTTGTTAAACTGTTTGATGCTAATGAGCTTTTGAATAATGTTAAATCTGAGAACATGCTTTTGCTTGATAAAGTTAGAACTTTGGAACATGATTTATCTGTTGCTAGATCTGCTAGTTCTAAACTTGATCACATGCTGAATGTTCAAAAGTATCCTTCTGATAAAACTGGGTTAGGATATGTTGAAAGCATCTTTGATTCTGCACCACATTCCACTACTTTTGTTCCTTCTTCTTCTTCTGAACCTTCTGTGAGTGAGGTAGTTAAACCTGTAGAAGTTTCCACCACCTAAGAAGATTAGGGTAGACTTAAGAGATTCTAAACCTAAGGAGCCTACCAAATCTAAGGACAAGATGCAAGGTAAACCTGCATGGGTTTGTCATTATTGTGGTAAGTCTGGACACATTCGTCCTAACTGTTACAAGCTTCAAGCTGATAAGAGAGCAAATAAACCAAAAGTGCCTGTGCCTCAAGCACAAGATCCTATGGCATTAATTGGTGAATTGGTAAAGGTGTTAAACCTTTATTCTAATCCTGGAGTTGGGAATCACTCGAATGTGAATAAGAACTCCAATACTCGTGGTGCATCTAAAAAGTTTTGGATGCAAAAGACTCGAACTAATTGAGTCTTTTTGACATGGTCCTTGTGCTTCATTGCTCTTTTCCTTTGTGACCATTGTTCTTTGGTTTTTGTGTTTTTGTTCTAGGACTTGCATTGCATTACATTCATGCATTTCATTCTAGGATTTATTTGTTTTCTCTTTTAATATTTAAAAAAAAAATTAAAAAAAAAAAAAGGGAAAAGGAGGAAGCAAAAATTATGTTTAACATGATGTTTCTTGGTTTTTGAAAACAAGGTTGGTCAATTTATTTACACATAACATGTCTTATGTACCTTGTTTAGCTTTGATGAGCTTATTTATTGCACCTTACTAGTTAAAGTTTTGTAGTGCATGTTGTGTGGGAAAGATGTTTATGGTGTTTGTCACTTTGTCTTAATCTTGAAGTCACATGTTATTTGACTGTCGGACTTGATCCTTTTGAGAAAGGCATAAATAACCATCTCACCACTGTTCACTAGCCAATCATGAACACCTTAGTGCATATCATAAGATTTTGTGCTCAAGAAAGTGTAGCACATGCACAAAAAGAACATAAGGTGTAGCCTCTTTAAATGCTTAATGCTTAAAACTGGTGTGTACTATTAGGCTTGATGCCATTTCACATAATCTAATCTGGTGTGTACTATTAGGCTTTATGCCAAATTTCACCTAAATAATGGGGCAAAATACAAGAAACTTACATGATTGCAAGCTTTTGTTCTAGGAGATGTGGGAGTTATAGGATGTAACTCTTTAGGTGATAGTCTCTTTTGAATTCTATGTGATGAATTTTGTAGACTTTGTGATTGATTGCTATTCACATATCACCTCACATGTATCTCAAGTTTTTGCTAGTATCACACACTACACAAGTTACTCTTTGTTAAACACTGTACATGCTAGTGTGTGTGTTTTTGGTCTGACCAACCAAGTTTGAAAATATCTTGAGATTTATGCACAACATATTTGTTGCTTGAGAAAATTCAATGAGAGAATGATTGAAATTAGTCATGAGAAAATTGGGTTCAAAATTTTGTGTTTTTGAAAGAGCATTCCATCTCATACTCATGCATTTTGTTTCTTCAATTTAATGCTTTGAGGAGTTATTTTCAAAATTAGGTTTGTGTTTTTCAAAACTGTGTTTTTTCTAAAAATTCAGTGAGCCTCTGCCCATTTCGATTGATCCAGCCTGTTTTTCGATCAATCGGAAAAGTGCTCTCATTTGTCTTAAAATGATTGTGCGTTTCGATCGATCGAATGTAATTTTCGATCGATCGAATATCGTGGAAAAGCTTTTTTAAAAGTTCATATATGACTTTTTCAAACTCTCTATTCAAACTTTTCAAACTTTTTCCTCTCTCTCTCCGAGTTGGCAAGGCTCCACATAGCGATTTTTGTCGTTTTCTTCCGAAGTTTTTGCAAAATCTTTCTCTCCTCAAGCCGGTAAGACCCTTTTGCCCTTCCTTTTGATTTAATTTTCATCATTTCATGCATATATTCATGCATTTAGGGGTGATTTTCGCACTTTGCATTTTTGGGATTTTCATTTGATTCAAGCCATATTTTATGCAATTGATCATTGGGTTTTTGTGGGGACACATTATAAAAATGATCCTTGGTGGTTAATTTGATCAATTTTGTGTTTGGTGAAAAATTGAAAATTCTAGGGTCTGTTCTTGATCCGAATTGGGGCTTTTGTTAAATTGGGTAGAATTTGATGAAATTGGCTTGTTGTGTTATTGTAATTAAGCATTATAATCTTGTGATGTGTTTGTAATGCTCAATTCATCATTATATTTAAAAATTTCAACAAGTGGTTTTCAATTTTTGGGATTTTGGATAGAAATTCCCTGTTCAAGCCAATTTTGTCAAATTACTCTCAATTAAACTTAATTGTTTACTGCATTAGATCATGCATCACAACATTTTATTGTTCATGCATCATATAGATTTTTTGTTCTATATTCTTTATTGTGCTAATTTGCAGTCTGCCCTTGGTTTTGTTTTCTCTTGTTCTTTGTGGTTTTCACTTTGTGTCTCTGTCCTTTCCTTAGCACTATGCCTAGGAAGACTAGAGCCCGTAGGAATGTTCCCTCACCTTCTCCTTCACCCCCTCCATCCTTTGATCGTGAGAAGTTTTCGAGTGAGAAAAACCAAGAGATTTTTGAGAAGCTAAACATTAGGAGAAAGATTTGGGCTGAGCGTTCTGTGTTGTTAGATGAACTCGATCCTGCCATTAGGGAAAATTTTGAGCGTCGGGGCTGGTTACCATTGGTGGATGTTTCTGATCCTCCTCCACCTTCTGCCTTGATTAGAGAGTTCTATTCGAACATCTCTATCCGCATCTAAGATTCCAACACTCTAGTAAAGAGTTGGATACGAGGCGTAGAGTATACCATTACTCCTCGGATAGTGGCTGATGCTCTAGGGGTACCGTTGGTCCAGCATCCTGTCTATCCATATGATGAGTCTCCCGAGATTAGCGATGTTTTGTCTTACATCACTGGTACTACTGTCCAGTGGGGTTCTGATCCTCGGATCACTTCTGCTGAGCTCTCCGGGTTACATTATCTGTTCTTTAGGATAGCTTGTCATTCTATCTGGCCCATTTCCCATGTTCACACTATTCCTCTTGAGAGGTGTGTATTTTTGTACGCTCTGGTTACCGATGCTCCTATTAGTTTTCTTCATCTTTTTCTTCGTTCTTTGAACGATGTTTATAGGAGTTCATCTTCTGCTCATGCTCTTGTACATCCTATTTTCATTCATAGGATTCTTCTCTATCTTGATCTTAGTGGCTTTCCTTCCTCTGAGCCCGTTCATGTGATAGCTCCTATAGGTGCGTCTTTTCTTAGACAGAGGGCCGCTCATCTTCGAGCTGGTTCTAAACACCCTAGGTCTGAGCCCTCTAGTAGCGCACCTCCTCCTTCTTCTTCTACAGGTATTACTAGTGAGGATATTCCTGATCCAGTTGGTGATGATGCTGCTGCTGTCGATATTCCTCCACCTCCTTCGGCCGACTTTGATGTTCGTCGTACTTTGGAGACTGTCATGACCGTTCAGGCGGCTCATGGTCAGATTTTGGTGGACTTGCTGGACGAGATTCGTGCTCTCCGGGCTGATTTTGCGCGTCTTCATTCACCCTCACCACAGAAAATCCACAGAAAATCAATTTTTAAGAAAAAAAATACTTTAGTGGCTAGTTAATCACGAGACATAATCGTCTTGAAAATGTGCCGAAAAGTGACCTGTGGCCAAAGTTTCAGCAATAACCATAGAATCGTAAGGAATTTTTTGACACGGGCTAAATGTTTTAGAAAGTAGACATTATGGGCTTGAATTTGAACACAAATTATGAATTCTTTCGACAAATATCAAGAGAGTTATTGTCGTTTGAATTTGGGCCATCGAGTTTTACCCGAAATTAGGAGTACAACTATGCGCGGATAGAAGGGCATAAAAATGGATGTCTAAAGTTTTTTTTCTCAGATTTGGTGCAAAAATATTAGACATATACCATAAGAACAATCCACAGAAAATCAAGTTTTGGGAAAAAAAAAAATTTTGGTGGCTAGTTAATCACGAGACTAAATCGCCTTGAAGATGTGCCGAAAAGTGATCCGTTGTCATAGTTTCGACAATAACCACTGCACCATAAGGAATTTTTTGATGCGGGCTAAATGTTTTAGAAAGTAGACATTATGGGCTAGAATTTGAACGCAAATTATGAATTCTTTCGATAAATATCAAGAGAGTTATTGTCGTTTGAATTTGGGCCATCGAGTTTTACCTGAAATTAGGAGTACAACTATGCGCGGATAGAAGGGCGTTAAAATGGATGTCTAAAGTTTTTTTCTCGGATTTGGTGCAAAAATATTAGACATATACCATACGAACAATCCACACAAAATTAAGTTTTGGGAAAAAAAATACTTTGGTGGCTAGTTAATCTCGAGACTTAATCGTCTTGAAAATGTGCCAAAAAGTGACCTGTGATCAATGTTTCGACAATAAACATTGAATCGTAAGGAATTTTTTGACACGGGCTGAATGTTTTAAAAAGTAGACATTATGGGCTTGAATTTGAACACAAATTTTGAATTCTATCGACCAATATCAAGAGAGTTATTGTCGTTTGAATTTGAGCCATCGAGTTTTACCCGAAAATCGGAGTACAACTATGCACAGATAGAAGGGCGTAAAAATGGATGTCTTACGTTTTTTTCTCGGATTTCATGCAAAAATATTAGACATATACAATAAGAACAATCCACAGAAAATCAATTTTTAAGAAAAAAAAAAATACTTTAGTGGCTAGTTAATCACGAGACTTAATCGCCTTGAAAATGTGCCAAAAAGTGACCTGTGATCAAAGTTTCGACAATAACCATTGAACCTTAAGGAATTTTTTTATTCGAGCCTAATGTTTTAGAAAGTAGACATTATGGGCTTGAATTTGAACGCAAATTATGAATTCTTTCAACAAATATCGAGAGAGTTATTGTCGCTTGAATTTGGGCCATCGAGTTTTACCCGAAATTAGGAGTACAACTATAGGCGGATAGAAGGGCATAAAAATGGATGTCTAAGGTTTTTTTTTCAGATTTGGTGCAAAAAGATTAGACATATACCATAAGAACAATCCACATTATAAGGTTGAATTTAATCAACCATCTAATTGGCTTTATTCCGTGACCAATTTGCTTGTAATTTAGCACTTAGTAACCCTGTATTTAGGTGGGAAAATTGTAAGGGTAGTGTGTGAGAAGATGTGAAGAAAAGCTCAAGAGTGTGCAAGAAAAACAGAGTCTCACGGCTAGGGCTCGCGGGTGGATCGCAATTGGCAAGCCGCGAAAGGCAAGCACGTGAGAGGCACACTGGGAAGTTGAAGGGTCGCGCCAGCTGTCACGCTACAGGACAAAAGTTCCAGGCTGTCCAGGCCGTTACGTCGCGACTAGAACTCGCGACTTGGACAAGCCGCGAGGTCAAGCCACGAGTAAATCTTGTTTGGCAAAAACTGACGTTTTGCATTCCCTTCTCACCCTACTATATATACACCATTATACCCACTAAATTGAGAGAGCTTCCAGAGAGAATTTTGTGAGAGAAACCCTAGAGAAAAACAAGATTGCCTCATCCCCAATCTTTACCTTAGAGACTCTTTAAATTCCTCTACTCTCTTCCTCTCCATTGTCATACCCTTGAGAGGTGTTTTACCAAATCCTTATCTCACCACACCCACGTCTGTGAGAAGGTCCATTTGGTGCTTAGGGAAGCAGTTTGGGAAGGAACCAATATACATTGGTTGATGCTATGGTCAAGTAGCGGAATCCGGGAAGCTAGAGAAGAAATTGGTTCGGCGTAACCTCGTTGGAGCAAGAAGCTTGGAGGGCTTAGGTACTTGGGTAGATTAGACTTGGAGGGTCTTCTGCTGTTCATGTATCCCAACTATATTCTTTAGTGGATTGTATCACCGCTTGGAGGGTGGCGGAGAGGTTTTACGCCGAAGACTTCGGTTTCCTCTTCGATAACACATCGTGTGTTGTCCGTGTGTTTGCATCGTTCTTTCCTTTATCTTTGCCTTATATTTACTGCTGTGGATGTGTTTATATTTGGTTTAGATTGTTCTATCAATTCTGTTATAAGCTTGTTATCATATTCCGCACATTAATTGTTTGATATAAAGCTTGAATTGGTATTTTTGTTATTTGGGGTCTAAACATTCAAAGGTGTTTCATACCCTTATTGAACTTTCAATTGGTATCAGAGCGGGTACACTTGTTGTGGTTTTAATACCTGAGTGTGATCCTTGACCCCTTGTTGAGATGGATAGGTCTCAATCTCTCAATGTTCCACCATTTTTTGATGGTAATAATTATGCATTTTGGAAAGTCCGAATGAGGGCGTTTTTGTGTTCTATGGATGAGACTGTGTGGGATGCAGTTGAGACAGGTTGGACCAAACCGGAGGCTCCTAAGGCCAATTGGGATAAGGCTGCTCTTGCAGCGGCAAATGCAAATAGCAAGGCATTGAATGCTATTTTCTGCGGTGTCTCTCCAGAAGAATTCCACCGGATTTCTCACATCTCCATTGCTAAGGAAGCATGGGAAATTCTGGAGACAACCTATGAGAGAACTAAGAAAGTGAAGGACACAAAACTTCAAATGTTGACCACTCGTTTTGAGGAGTTAAAGATGAGTGATGAAGAGTCGTTTGATTCGTTCTACAGCAAGTTGAACGAAGTTGTTGTTGGTAAATTTAACTTGGGGGAAAAGACGGAGGATTCGAAGATTGTAAGGAAGATTCTCCGGTCACTACCAGAAAGCTTCCGGCCCAAAGTTACAGCCATTGAAGAGAGCAAAGATCTTGACGACATCAAGGTTCAAGAGCTGGTTGGTTCTCTGCAAACATATGAATTGTCCCTACCCTCTCAGAAGAAGAGCAAATCACTTGCTCTTAAAACAATTGATGAGAAAGTAGCATTCCATGACTGTTCGGAAGAAGATGGAGTGGAGAAGGAAGTAGCATATCTGGCGAAAAACTTTCGAAAATTCCTGAAGATGAAGAACAGTGGGAAACCATTCAACGATAGGAAATTTTCATCTTCAAGAGGTGATAGGAAAGAGTTTACGAGGAAAGAAGGGAAGGAGTCTCAATCTTCCTCAGACATTGTGTGTTTCGAGTGTAATGGACATGGACACTTCAAAAAGGAATGTCCAAATTATTTGAAGACAAAAGTAAAGGTCTATGCCACAACTTTGAGTGACGATGATTCATCAAATTCTGACTCTGAAGATAGCTGCGACGAAGAGGGAAATTACTCTGCCTTCATGACCATTGCACATGTTGAGACCTTGGATGAGTTGGGTACACTTGTAAAGGAGCTTGGGGAACATTCTGATTTGGAGTCTATGGGAGTAGTCGAGGAGTCTGAAGATGAGGAAGTTGGAGAAACAGTGGGATTGCAAGAGACTTACAACTCACTCCTTGAGAAGACCGGTGAATATGCTAAGGTGGCTAATGCAGCCATCAAGAAGATGAAGAGAGCTGAGGAAGATTACAAAAGTCTCCTGGCACGATATAAGGAAGCTAAATGTGAAATTGAGACACTTAATGGTGAGCTATCAGAAGCTTACACTAAAGTGAGATTCCTTGAGCAAGAGGTAGTACAAGCTCATGCCAAGGTAGATAGGATCTCCTCCAGGAAGCTAGATGATGTTATTTCATCCCAAAAACACGCTTCAGACAAGTCCGGGTTGGGATATACCGGAGGGGGCAGCTCATCAACCAAAGTCACCAAGGAAGTAAAGTTTGTGAAAACCAAAGAGACGGCTGTCGATAAGCCTACTCAAGAGATAGTTGAGGCTGAGAAGAAAAAGAATGTGGCTAATCAACGGGTGTTTAACAAGCCCCGAAATCAATTTGAAGTCAGATTTGGAGCTAGAGGAAGATCTCTCCCAAGACAGCAGCAGGGTCCTAGAATAAACTATGTTTGTCACTATTGCGAACTGCAAGGACACACTAGACCCAACTGTCAAAAGCTAAGAGCAGACAACAATGCGAGTGTACCTCGGTCACAAGGAAGAAGAAATGACTTGAGGTCATGGGGTGGTGAGCAATCAAGGAGCCAAACCCATGATCCCGGAATGACTGACGTGATGAAAATGATTGGCGCCTTCACCACTTGCTTGGAGAGCTTTAATAGGAGGTTTGAAAGTCCTAACTCTCGTACCCGATCCGTTAAGGATATCACCCCAAACGCACGTGACGTGTGGGTGACAAAGGGTTCTCATGCATAAGCATTATAACATGTCCATGCATTAATTCTTCCTATGCTTTGTGGATAAGATTGGTTATTTGCTTTGTGTTTTTGAGCATTTGTTTAATTTGTAGTTTGTTTGTGTTTAAAATGCTATTATTTTTTGTCTTTCTTCTACTGTGTTTGTGTCAAAAATCCAAAAACACATAAAAAGTTGAAAATCCAAAAAGTTTGATCACTTTGTTGAGTTTTGTCTCCAAGCATGTTTTGCCTTGTACCTTTGTACTTATGACTTTGTGCATTTAACGAGCCTAGCTTGTCTCTAATGCACTCATATCTTTGTGGAAGAAATTCTGAAATCTATGTGACTGTGGTAAATAGATCTTCAACCTTGTCATGAATGATTAGTGAATGGTATTGTTGATCTTGAGACATGCATAGACTCATGCCTATATATCTTCCCACTTTTTATTTTTTTTGCTTTAAAAGAGCTCTCTAAATGTAAATCTCCAAATGAAAAGAGATATAGAGCTGCAAAAGCCTGTCGCACATACTAGTATTTGACTAGGAAAAAGGGAAAGCGACCAAAATATAATGTGTGATGCTCAAAAGGCCAAAGGCTAATTCATCAATTGAAATATCAAAAATTTCAGGCATCTATCTCAAAATGAGATTTTCTTTGCTCAAAAGTTGCAAACGATATGTTGAATTTGGAGCCAAATGAAAAGCTTCAGAGGATTGTTATCAAGTCCTTGTGGGAGGTCATATATGCATGTTTCTATAATTGAGATAGGTCACATTATCTAGTGCTAGTTGTGTATGCCTTGATTGAATTGATCATTGAAGCTTCACATTGGACTAAGGACTATCTCACTTTTGATATCCACACACAACACACAAGTCTATGTTCAATGAATGCCATATTCAGTTGTGTGATTGTACTTGATTAAATGTGTTTTCACATGCTCAATCTTTGTTGGTCAAACACAAAAAGATTTTTGAGAGTTTTGTTTTGTTTTTGGAAAGTACTTTGTTTTTGCAAAATGTCAAAAAGTTCAAAATCAGTGTTGTCCTGTTTTGGCGACTAAGTCCCGGGTTGGCCCAGTCGCATATCCCAGTCGTGAGCTCACTCAGAGATTTTTCGCGGCTAACTGGCGAGTCAGTACCCTTGTCACGAAAAAGACTTAGAAAATTTTTCCAAAATTTGAGTTTTACACTTTTCGCAGGTCAGTGTTGCGATTGGTTCGCGGGTGGAAGGTCCAGTCGCGAGGAGTACTCAGGGAATTTCGCGGCTCATATCGCGACTATCTCGCGGGTAGACCTTCCAGTCGTGAAAAACACTTAGAAAAATTCTCAAGTTTCTTTTCTTCATAGTGTTTCGCGGCTTAACTATGCGACTTACTGGCGACTTGATCCAGTCGCGAAAAACGCGTGTTTTGCATTTTGAAGATCGTTTTTAAAATTGTTTTCCAGTTTTTCCCTCGAAGTTCAGTGTCTGTTCATCTTCTTCTCAAAATCTCTCTCTCAACACTCCGTGTTCTCTTGAAAAAGCTTCAAATTTCTGCATCATATCTTCATCAAACATCACGAAAAAGGTATGGGTTTTCAAAAACCTCACCTCATTCATCCTGATTTCGCTGCTGTTCTTTTGAATCTGAATGTTGTGTTGATTGGGTTGTTTTTTTTTCTTGGTGTTCGAACATGGGTTTACCTTTTTGTTGTGTTTGGATGTGTGAGCTGTTCCTTGCTCTTACTGCATTGATTGGTTAGGATTTGTTGCTTATTTCAGGTCACTTTTCCTCTGTCTGAGCATTGATATTTGTCTGTTGAGTTTTGGGCATATGGGTATGAGGTGTTTCTGCAATTTTGTATTGTAGTCCTATATTTATCTGATTGATGGTGTTGTTGTTTTTGGAGATTATGGCTATCATGCTCTTGTAAATGTTGATTCATTTATGTTTTTGCTCTATTTAGTCCAAATGGGTCTTGCTCTGAATTTGGTTGCACTCTTCAGTGTAAACTTGGTGAACTTGTTATATTCAATGCTTGGTTATCAACCATGCTTAGTCTATGTCTGTTTTATCACTGTAACTCATTTGTTGCTAATGTGTGTGCATTTCTCTATTCTGTGCTATGTCTTGTTGTGGCCTTTTCTGAGTGTTTACAGATGGCTTCCACATCCTCTATGTTAGGTTCTAAGGTCTTAGGATTTTATGTATTTAGAACTCTAATTTGTAATGTTGGCAAACCATGATCAAAACATTGTATTTAGTCTTATTTAGACTTGCTCAAAGTTGGTTTAATATTGTAAAGTTGGAATCGAGTGGCTGCAGAAGTACTTGGGACTTTCGGTCTGGCTCGATCGATCGAAGAATAGACTCGATCGATCGAAAATCGCACAGGTTGATTTTTCTGCAGAATTTCCAACTCAGCCCTACTTCATTAAACGTTTAGGGTTTTATGTTTTTACCCTAGGTATATAAACTAAACCCTAGCCACGTTTTTGAAGGTTGTCCATATTGCTTTGTTGCTCATACATTGCTGTTTTGTGTGAATCTCTTGTGAGATCTTTGAGGAGCTTTCCTTTACACAAAACTTAGGGTTTTCAAGGTAGAGATGATTTCAACATCTTGAAGATCATTACCTTTGCAACCATTGGAACTTAAAAGAAAAAGCAAGTGGGAAGCTTGTAGCTGATTGAGGAATTCAAGAAAGAAGTAGTCCGTGGATTTGGAGCCTGCGCGTGGTCGTGTCAGGAAGTTCTACTGGTGGGTAGCATTAGGAAGTCGAGCGGGGAGCTTGTAGTCCTTTTGTAAGAACTTCAATTCTTTCATAGTGAATTCTGTTATGCCTTGAGGATCGGTGGGTCAAATCCTCCCCAGGTTTTTACCGTGTGGTTTCCTGGGTGATCATATCTTGTGTTCATTTATTTTCCGCTGCATTATTATTCTTGATATGATTGTTTGATTGTTTTAACCTAGAATTGCTTAATTTGACTAAGTAACAACTTGGCTAATTAATCTAGGCTACGCAATCTTGTTGTTTAAGGGGTCTAAATTTCTGTCACTCTAAAAAGAAGACTCCTGCTAAGAAGGCTGATAAAAGATTGAAAATGGACAACAACCTATTTAGGTCAGTCAAGCATTTTGAGAGATACAGAGATTCCTTTGTAAAGGGAACCATTATCTAGGAGAGATTTATGGATTTACATGACTTGAAGGATACATTCATTCCAAAATGCTTTGAAGGCAGAGGCTGGGAAAAACTTCTGGGTGACTTACCTTTAGTGTGTGAACCACTAATCAAAGAATTCTATGCCAATGTTGTGATAAAGGAGGAGGAGTTGAACTGTTGGGTAAGGAGAAAGGAGTTTACCCTAGATGCTCATGTCATTGATAAGGTTTTGGGGTTGGAGGGGTTAGATGAGTATGAATTCACAAACTACAAGGACAGAATGGTCTCCCTAGAAGCTGTCCAGAGAAAGATTGGTGGGGTTTTAGAAAAGAGGTGTCTCAACACTTCTGACTTTCCTAATGACATGAGGTGTTTAACAACGATAATGATGTACAATCTGTACCCTATAAGGAAGATGACTACATTGACAAATGCCAGAGCTATCTTTCTTATGGAGCTTAAGGAAAATACCCCTATTGACATCAGTTCCCACATTTTTGCTACTATCATGGAAGAAACTAAAACCGCCTCGAGGCCCAAGCTGGTGTTTCCAAGTCTTCTCATGAGAATCTTCAAAGAAAAGGGTGTTACAATTCCCCAAGATATCAGTCCCTTGCCTCCTTTATCAGCTATCAACAAATTTACTCTCATACGGATACAGAGTCGTCTTCCAGGTGAAGAAGAAGAGGGTGTACATGAAGAAGGTGATCCTATGGAGACTGAAGCAGAAGGTGCAGGACCAGTTTCCACACCTAGAGTAAGAGTCAAGAGGAGCCGACCTTCCACCTCATCACCTGTACCTCCTGATGCCTTTCAAATCATCCTGGAGAGACTTGATACAATCCGAGATGTTCAGAATCAACAGACTGAGAGGATGACAACAATGCAGGACCAGCTTGATGTTCTCTTTGCCAAGTTTGACAGCATTCATACTAGCCAGGATCACTGACCCCTTGGCCATTCCGGTCAAAAAGGGGGAGAATTTTTGAGGCAGCTCTTGAGGGGGAGTGCCTGGTTTGAGGGGGAGTTTTTAAATATGTGTTTATTTTTTTTGGTTTAATACTCAGGTTTAAGTCTGTTTTAAAACTCTTAATATGTGAATTCTTGGTAGTAGTTGTTTATTTCAGCATATATATATATAGTTTGATGTTTTTTCAGCTTCTGTACTTTAAGTTGCTAACCTGTACCCATTGTTGCTTTTGTAAGCTTTGAGGGTTGGTTTCTAGCACTTTTGCATGCTTGTAGGCTTTTATGGTTTGTGCCATGTATTTGCAAAACTTTGCTTATGCAGCCTTTATGCTTTTGTGTTTTGGTACTTGTTAATGCCTTGCATTATCTTAAGTACAACACTCTTGTGCCCTTGTAGGATTGTTCCTAGATGCATATGTGTTTGTATGCATTGGTTGAGTGTTGGACTTGCAAAATGATTCTCGTTAATTGAGTTTATCAGCTTTGCATGTCCGGATGTTCATTTCCTGTGTGAATGAACATAGTAATCACTTTTGCTTAAGTGACTACTGCTGCTGATCTTGCCATGAATTATTGCTTTTGTGCTTATGTTCATTTTTGCTTGATCATGCCTATTTTGCTCCATATGCTTATTAAGTTTTCTGCATAAAATGATATTGTTATGTTATTGTGTTTCAGGAGTTTCTTATTCATATGTTCAAGAGATTTACAGAATCTAGAGTTAGGTGTGAGTGAGTTTTCCAACTGTTCCCAACTCACGTTTAAGTCTAGAGTCTGTTGTAGGGTTTCGTCACGGAATAGCCAAAGGGGGAGATTGTAAGGTTGAATTTAATCAACCATCTAATTGGCTTTATTCCATGACCAATTTGCTTGTAATTTAGCACTTAGTAACCCTGTATTTAGGTGGGAAAATTGTAAGGGTAGTGTGTGAGAAGATGTGAAGAAAAGCTCAAGAGTGTGCAAGAAAAACAGAGTCTCGTGGCTAGGGCTCGCAGGTGGATCGCGACTGACAAGCCGCGAAAGGCAGGCACGTGAGAGGCACACTGGGAAGTTGAAGGGTCGCGCCAGCTGTCACGCTACAGGACAAAAGTTCCAGGCTGTCCTGGCCGTTACGTCGCGACTGGAACTCGCGACTTGGACAAGCCGCGAGGTCAAGCCGCGAGTAAACCCTGTTTGGCAAAAACTGACGTTTTGCATTCCCTTCTCACCCTACTATATATACACCCTTATACCCACTAAATTGAGAGAGCTTCCAGAGAGAATTTTGTGAGAGAAACCCTAGAAAAAAACAAGATTGCCTCATCCCCAATCTTTACCTTAGAGACTCTTTAAATTCCTTTACTCTCTTCCTCTCCATTGTCATACCCTTGAGAGGTGTTTTACCAAATCCTTATCTCACCACACCCACGTCTGTGAGAAGGTCCATTTGGTGCTTAGGGAAGCAGTTTGGGAAGGAACCAATATACATTAGTTGATGCTATGGTCAAGTAGCGGAATCCGGGAAGCTAGAGAAGAAATAGGTTCGGCGTAACCTCGTTAGAGCAAGAAGCTTGGAGGGCTTAGGTACTTGGGTAGATTAGGTTTGGAGGGTCTTCTGCTGTTCATGTATCCCAACTATATTCTTTAGTGGATTGTATCACCGCTTGGAGGGCGGCGGAGAGGTTTTACGCCGAGGACTTCGGTTTCCTCTTCGATAACACATCGTGTGTTGTCCGTGTGCTTTCCTTTATCTTTGCCTTATAATTACTGCTGTGGATGTGTTTATATTTGGTTTATATTGTTCTATCAATTCTGTTATAAGCTTGTTATCATATTCCGCACATTAATTGTTTGATATAAAGCTTCAATCGGTATTTTTGTTATTTGGGGTCTAAACGTTCAAAGGTGTTTCATACCCTTATTGAACTTTCACACATAAAATCAAGTTTTGGGGAAAAAAAATACTTTGGAGGCTAGTGAATCACGAGAAATAATCGCCTTGAAATTGTGCCGAAAAGTGACCTGTGATCAAAGTTTCGACAATAACCATTGAACCCTAAGGAATTTTTTGATGTGAGCCTAATGTTTTAGAAAGTAGATATTATGGGCATGAATTTGAACACAAATTATGAATTCTTTCAACAAATATTGAGAGAGTTATTGTCGTTTGAATTTGGGCCATCGTGTTTTACCCGAAATTAGGAGTACAACTATAGGCAGATAGATGGGCATAAAAATGGATGTCTAAGGGTTTTTTCTCAGATTTGGTGCAAAAATATTAGACATATACCATAAGAACAATTCACACAAAATCAAGTTTTGGAAAAAAAAAAATATTTTGGTGGCTAGTTAATCACGAGACTTAATCGTCTTGAAAATGTGCCGAAAAGTGATCCGTTGTCATAGTTTCGACAATAACCATTGAACCATAAGGAATTTTTTGACACGGGCTAAATGTTTTTGAAAGTAGACATTATGGGCTAGAATTTGAACACAAATTATGAATTCTTTCGACAAATATCAAGAGAGTTATTGTCGTTTGAATTTGGGCCATCGAGTTTTACCCGGAATTAGGAGTACAACTATAGGCGGATAGAAGGGCATAAAAACGGATGTCTAAGGGTTTGTTCTCAGATTTGGTGCAAAAATATTATACATATACAATAAGAACAATCCAAAGAAAATCAAGTTTTGGGGAAAAAAAAAAAAAAAACTTTGGGGGCTAGTGAATCACGAGACTTAATCGCCTTGAAAATGTGGCGAAAAGTGACCCGTGGTCAAAGTTTCGACAATAACCATAGAATCGTAAGGAATTTTTTGACACGGGCATAATGTTTTAGAAAGTAGATATTGTGGGATTGAATTTGAATATAAATTGTGAATTCTTTCGGCAAATATCAAGAGAGTTATTGTCGTTTGAATTTGGGCCATCGAGTTTTACCCGAAATTAGGAGTACATCTATGCGCGGATAGAAGGGAGTAAAAATGGATGTCTAAAGTTTTTTTCTCGGATTTGGTGCGAAAATATTAGACATATACCGTAAGAACAATCCACACAAAATCAATTTTTGGGAAAAAAATACTTTAGTGGCTAGTTAATCACGAGACTTAATCGCCTTGAAAATGTGCCGAATAGTGACCCGTTGTTATAATTTCGACAATAACCATTGAACCGTATGGAATTTTTTGACAGGGGCTTATTGTTTTAGAATGTAGGCATTATGGGCTTGAATTTGAACACAAATTATGAATTCTTCGACAAATATCAAGAGAGTCATTGTCGTTTAAATTTGGGCCATCGAGTTTTACCCGAAATTAGGAGTACAACTATGCGGGGATAGGAGGGCGAAAAAATTGATGTCTAACGTTTTTTTTTAGATTTTGGTGCAAAAATATTAGACGTATACCATAAAAACAATCCACCCAAAATCAAGTTTTGGGAAAAAAAATACTTTGGTGGCTTGTTTTTCACAAGAATTAATCGCCTTGAAAATGAGCCGAAAAGTGACTTGTGGTCATATTTTTGACAAAAACCACAGAACCAGAAGGAATTTTTTGACGCGGGCTGAATGTTTTTGAAAGTAGACATTATGGGCTTAATTTTGAACAAAATTTATGAATTATTTCAAGAAATATCAAGAGAGCTATTGTCGTTTGAATTTGGGCCATCGAGTTTTACCCAAAATTAGGAGTACAACTATGCGCGGATAGAAGGGCGTAAAAATGGATGTCTAAAGTTTTTTTGTCGGATTTGGGGCAAAAATATTAGACATATATCATAAGAACGATCCACACAAAATCAAGTTTTGGGAAAAAAAAAATACTTTGGGGGCTAGTGAATCACGAGAGTTAATCGCCTTGAAATTGTGCCGAAAAGTGACCTATGATCACAGTTTCGACAATAACCATTGAACCTTAAGGAATTTTTTGACGCGGGCTAAATGTTTTAGAAAGTAGACATTATGGGATAGAATTTGAACACAAATTATGAATTCTTTCGACAAATATCAAGAGAGTTATTGTCGTTTAAATTTGGGCTATCGAGTTTTACCCAAAATTAGGAGTACAACTATGCGCGAATAGAAGGGCGTAAAAATGGATGTCTTACGTTTTTTTCTCTGATTTGGTGCAAATATATTAGACATATACCATATGAACAATCCACACAAAATTAAGTTTTGGGAAAAAAAAATACTTTGGTGTCTAGTTAATCTCAAGACTTAATCGTCTTGAAAATGTGCTGAAAAGTGATCTGTGATCAAAGTTTCGACAATAAACATTGAATCGTAAGGAATTTTGTGACACGGGCTGATGTTTTAGAAAGTAGACATTATGGGCTTGAATTTGAACACAAATTTTGAATTCTATCGACCAATATCAAGAGAGTTATTGTCGTTTGAATTTGAGCCATCGAGTTTTACCCGAAAATCGGAGTACAACTATGTACAGATAGAAGGGTGTAAAAATTGATGTGTTACGTTTTTTTCTCAGATTTCATGCAAAAATATTAGACATATACTATAAGAACAATCCACAGAAAATCAATTTTTAAGAAAAAAAATACTTTAGTGGCTAGTTAATCACGAGACTTAATCGCCTTGAAAATGTGCCGAAAAGTGACCTGTGATCAAAGTTTCGACAATAACCATTGAACCTTAAGGAATTTTTTGATTCGAGCCTAATGTTTTAGAAAGTAGACATTATGGGCTTGAATTTGAACACAAATTATGAATTCTTTCAATAAATATCGAGAGGGTTATTGTTGTTTGAATTTGGGCCATCGAGTTTTACCCGAAATTAGGAGTACAACTATATGCGGATAGAAGGGCATAAAAACGGATGTCTAAGGTTTTTTTATCTGATTTGGTGCAAAAATATTAGACATATACCATAAGAACAATCCACATAAAATCAAGTTTTGGGGAAAAAAAAATACTTTGGGGGCCAGTGAATCACGAGAGTTAATCGTGTTAGGACATATATGTCGGTTGATAGAATTAACAAGTTTTAAACCCAAGTTGTTAATTAGATTTATTATGAATAAAACTTTTTAAAACAAACAAACATCAATATCATGTCAAAATCATGCAGCGGAAAAAATAAGTAAGACAAGATATGATGACCTAGGAAAACCAATGAAACCAACCAGTTTCACAGTAAAAAACCTGGGGGGAAACCTTCCCGAAAAGCAATCCACTATAGTAAAGAGAAGTTTCAGATCTAGTACAAAACCTTTGTTCCTAGACTCTACAATCCCCGTAGATGAACTCACAGCATAAACCTTCTACCGCTTCAGAACCTCTGAACTCTTCAATATATGAACGCCACCCTTTTTGTTGCACGGATCCCAGTACGTGACTAACTCCTTTGCACGAATCCCAGTACGTGACTCACTCACCAACTTGAGGAAGAAGAATGTTGGCTGCAAAGTTCTTCACTTCATCAATAATGAAGATCAAGAAGCACTTGGTTACAAAACCCTAAGGCGCAAAGACGCAGTAGCTTCTTTCAAAGAGAATAAGGCATCGGTCACCTTTTGCATATGTTCTCCTTGTATTCTCTCTTATGTGACGACCTCTAAAACAAGCCTTATATAGGTCTAGGATTGTGAGAAAAGAAACCCTACACAAATACAAAAGCCTGGCCCAAAAATCAAATCTGAAAATTTTGATTTCCCGTAACCTCGATCGATCGAGAGGTGTCGAGATTTATTGAATCTCAACAGATAGCAGCTATCGAGGAGGTGTCGAGAAGGTGTCGAGGGGACAGAAACTTTCTCGATCGATCGACCAGCTATCGAGAAGCTATCGAGATTGCGATAAGCATCAACTGAAGATCTCGACAGATAGCCAGGTGTCGAGGTAGCTATCGAGAAGGTGTCGAGCTTTAAAAACTTTGCACTTCAGCTTGCTTTTTCTTGGATAGACTTGATGACTTCAACACTTGACCTTGAAACATTATTTCTTGAAGTATTAAAAACACCTAGAACTACCCAATTACAAGTAGAGTGTGTTTTGTCAAAGGATTAGCCAATCTACATAAATAAATGACATATGTTCTTAATCAAGTTAAAACATATATGTCCTAACAATCTCCCCCTTTGGTAATCCGTGACAAAACCACAACAAACAAATGAGCATATGAGAGAAGTCATAAGACACTCAACTCATATTCACTTGTTGAATACAATAAAATCTATCCTAATACAAACTCTTGAAAAACTTTGCAAGAATAGAGTTTATGGCAAGTAGATTTTGACAACCTGTATTTCTGAAACACTTTTAAACAAAACTCATCAAGGCATCTTGTGTGAAACAGAAATAATAGATTGCATACAAGTATAAGAAACATGTGTATGAAGAAAGAAAAGAAACAACACATGTAAGGTAGGTGAAAGAAACATACATCAGCATATAAAGAAGATAAACACAATGTATGTAAACATGGTCACAAGACCCAAGGTACAAGAGCAAGGAAGTAAGCACTCCCCCTAACAAGATGAAACACATCTCCCTCTTACAAAGGAATGTATTTCTCCCCCTAACTTGTAGAATCTTAAAAAAGAAACCACAAAGTCACAATTTCTCTCCCCCTTTTTGTCATGATTGACAAAGGGTACAAGAAGTTAGAAAGCTTAACCTGAGAAACATAAAGATGATCAAGGGGGCACAAAGAATCCATATAAATGCATGAATGTAATGAAACAAGATGCTATGGATGACAAGATAATAGAAGGATGCAAAACATGTGAAAAACAAAAAAATGTTAAGCACATAGATCCTAAAACACACACACACATACTAAACAAGTCTAACCAATTTTATATTTCAAAAACAAGTCAAGATAGTTTAGTGAGCATACATTAGCACATGTAAAACCTAGTGATGGCCAATTCACATTGTACCTGCACATGTATCAAGAGTAGCAAAGAATATTGCGTGTTGTGTGTGAAAAACATCGCAAGATTGCATATGTGTATACATGTTATGACGATCTGAGATATGAGAAAATAACTTTAACTCACACACAATCATAACTGTTTGATGGGGACTATCACCTTCGAGGTACATCCTATAACTCCCACATCTCTTAGAAAACACGCTTGCAACCATATTTAAGCATTTTTAATCTTTTTGCTTTTTATTTTCTTTGCATATTTTCTTTTATTTTAGCATATCATACATGGGTATATAAAAGAGAGAAAAGAAATACCCAAGATATTAAGCATTTGACATCACACTTTTACTATGCCGAAGCATACGAATGTCTTTGACACTGCACTTTTGCTATGCCGAAGCATACATGTGTCATATTATGATTGGCGGGCAACAGTGGTGAGATGGTTATTTATGCCTTTCTCTTAGGATTTTCTAGTCCTACCCGTCAAAAAGAGTGATATGAGTGTTAAGTTTTAAGAGATAACCTAATCTTACTCATCACAAACAAAAGCCACAAAGCTCACTTGCTTAGTTGTGCATAGAGATGCTCATCTAAGCTACAAGAGATACAAAGTTTAGAAAACTTTGTTTCATTGGCCATCCAAGGTACACAAGTACCAAAGTACACAAACACACACTGTTTTTTGTATTTTTCTGATTTGTCCTTTTTATTTTTATTTTTGAAAACAAAACAAAATAAAAACTAAATAACCAAACAAAAACAGATAAACAACATGACAGCATAAAGAAAGATGCATATGCATGAAAACATGATTCCAAAAACAGATAAGAAATCAAGCAAAGAGAGTCCTACTTTAGATAGAAAGAATTAAAGCAGAGGACAAATAGAAAAGACAATTAAGTCTTAGACTCCTTTCTCACCCACACAGCACGAGTCTTTGGCCGTGAAGATGAAAAGGCACGTGTCCTAGTATGCCTACTAAAGGACATAGAAGAATTAGAATTCTCCTGAAATTGAGTTAAAAAGCTCAAAGCTTTTAATAACTCTCCAAACAAAGGTGTAGGTCCTTGAGAGGAAACCTGTGACCGTTTGGACAATTGCTTATGAGGATACAACTTAAAGCAATTAGGACGAATGTGTCCAGCAACACCACAATGGTGACAAACATGAGGTCTAACAAAGGATTTAGATTTCATACCTTTATTACCTTTCTCATATTGTGGCACAATGACAATCTTTGATCCAGAAGCTGTGGACGAGGAGGGGCTGGAGGAAACAGCATATCCTAAGCCAGTCTTGTCAGAACTAGGCTTTTGAGCACTCAAGACCTCATCAAGCTTTGCACTAGACATCCTCTCTATTTGAGTTCTAGCTTGACTAAGCTCAACCTCAAGATTCTTGACCTTCTCTTCAAATGAGGTGTTCTCCACAACAAGAGTCTCAACTAACCTTGTACTCTCATCTAGTTTGACTAACAGATCAGCTTTTTCAGTTTTTACCTCATTAAGCTCTTTTCTACAAAGATGAGAAGTCTTTTCAGATTTTATGAATTCAGTGCATAGCTTATCATAGGCTTCTTGAAGGGTCATCTTCTTAGGTACTTCATCATCAGAAGAATCCTCACTGTCACTAACACTCTCCACAATCACCTTATCGGTTGAGGCAGCAAAGGCCATAAGGTGACGACATTCATCCACAAACTCATCAGAAGAGTCATCCTCAGTATCATTCCAAGTAGCAACCAACCCTTTATCTTTTAACTCATTGGTCTTTTCCTTCATGAGGTAGTTTGGACATTCTATCCTCATATGACCAAAACCTTTGCACTCATGGCATTGAATAAGGGGTTTTTCATTCTTGCCCTTCCTAGAGGATTTAGATTTCCTAGGAGGTTTGCCCTTATCCT
This sequence comes from Quercus ilex subsp. ballota, assembly GCA_032727855.1. Classification (NCBI taxonomy): domain Eukaryota; kingdom Viridiplantae; phylum Streptophyta; class Magnoliopsida; order Fagales; family Fagaceae; genus Quercus; species Quercus ilex. The sequence continues at coordinate 43,530,417 of CM064919.1, forward strand.
TTTTCCTAAACTGAAGAAGTCTGATAATCTCATCAGTTATGAAGGATAGATCCTCATTCTCATCATCATCTTCATCTTCATCTTCACTTTCAAAGTCCTCAATCTCTTCCTCTATACCCTTAAGGGCCAAGTTTTTGCTCTTTCCACCTTTTCCCATTGAGCCTAATCCCATCTCATAGGTTTGAATGTTCCCTACAAGCTCGGTCAAAGGAATTTGATCAATGTCCTTTGCTTCTTCAATGGTCGTGATCTTGGCATGGAATCTTTCAGGTAAGGACCTAAGGATTTTCCTAACAATTTTGGATTCTGTGATACATTCTCCAAGGTTAAAAGCAGAATTCACAATATCCTTGAGTTTGGCATAGAACTCATCAAAGGTCTCATCCTCCTTCATCCTTATTTCTTCAAAACTACTAGTGAGTTGTTGAGTTCCCCTGGGTCATCATATGAGGATAGAATGTCCAAACTACCTCATGAAGGAAAAGACCAATGAGTTAAAAGATAAAGGGTTGGTTGCTACTTGGAGTGATACTGAGGATGACTCTTCTGATGAGTTTGTGGATGAATGTCGTCACCTTATGGCCTTTGCTGCCTCAACCGATAAGGTGATTGTGGAGAGTGCTAGTGACAGTGAGGATTCTTCTGATGATGAAGTACCTAAGAAGATGACCCTTCAAGAAGCCTATGATAAGCTATGCACTGAATTCATAAAATCTGAAAAGACTTCTCATCTTTGTAGAAAAGAGCTTAATGAGGTAAAAACTGAAAAAGCTGATCTGTTAGTCAAACTAGATGAGAGTACAAGGTTAGTTGAGACTCTTGTTGTGGAGAACACCTCATTTAAAGAGAAGGTCAAGAATCTTGAGGTTGAGCTTAGTCAAGCTAGAACTCAAATAGAGAGGATGTCTAGTGCAAAGCTTGATGAGGTCTTGAGTGCTCAAAAGCCTAGTTCTGACAAGACTGGCTTAGGATATGCTGTTTCCTCCAGCCCCTCCTCGTCCACAGCTTCTGGATCAAAGATTGTCATTGTGCCACAATCTGAGAAAGGTAATAAAGGTATGAAATCTAAATCCTTTGTTAGACCTCATGTTTGTCACCATTGTGGTGTTGCTGGACACATTCGTCCTAATTGCTTTAAGTTGTATCCTCATAAGCAATTGTCCAAACGGTCACAGGTTTCCTCTCAAGGACCTACACCTTTGTTTGGAGAGTTATTAAAAGCTTTGAGCTTTTTAACTCAATTTCAGGAGAATTCTAATTCTTCTATGTCCTTTAGTAGGCATACTAGGACACGTGCCTTTTCATCTTCACGGCCAAAGACTCGTGCTGTGTGGGTGAGAAAGGAGTCTAAGACTTAATTGTCTTTTCTATTTGTCCTCTGCTTTAATTCTTTCTATCTAAAGTAGGACTCTCTTTGCTTGATTTCTTATCTGTTTTTGGAATCATGTTTTCATGCATATGCATCTTTCTTTATGCTGTCATGTTGTTTATCTGTTTTTGTTTGGTTATTTAGTTTTATTTTGTTTTGTTTTCAAAAATAAAAATAAAAAGGACAAATCAGAAAAATACAAAAAACAGTGTGTGTTTGTGTACTTTGGTACTTGTGTACCTTGGATGGCCAATGAAACAAAGTTTTCTGAACTTTGTATCTCTTGTAACTTAGATGAGCATCTCTATGCACAACTAAGCAAGTGAGCTTTGTGGCTTTTGTTTGTGATGAGTAAGATTAGGTTATCTCTTAAAACTTAACACTCATATCACTCTTTTTGACGGGTAGGACTAGAAAATCCTAAGAGAAAGGCATAAATAACCATCTCACCACTGTTGCCCGCCAATCATAATATGACACCTGTATGCTTCGGCATAGCAAAAGTGCAGTGTCAAAGACATTCATATGCTTCGGCATAGCAAAAGTGCGATGTCAAATGCTTAATATCTTGGGTATTTCTTTTCTCTCTTTTATATACCCATGTATGATATGCTAAAATAAAAGAAAATATGCAAAGAAAATAAAAAGCAAAAAGATTAAAAATGCTTAAATATGGTTGCAAGCGTGTATTCTAAGAGATGTGAGAGTTATAGGATGTACCTCGAAGGTGATAGTCCCCATCAAACAGTTATGATTGTGTGTGAGTTAAAAGTTATTTTCTCATATCTCAGATCGTCATAACATCTATACACATATGCAATCTTGCGATGTTTTTTCACACACAACACGCAATATTCTTTGCTACTCTTGATACATGTGCAGGTACAATGTGAATTGGCCATCACTAGGTTTTACATGTGCTAATGTATGCTCACTAAACTATCTTGACTTGTTTTTGAAATATAAAATTGGTTAGACTTGTTTAGTGTGTGTGTGTGTTTTAGGATCTATGTGCTTAACATTTTTTTTGTTTTTCACATGTTTTGCATCCTTCTATTATCTTGTCATCCATAGCATCTTGTTTCATTACATTCATGCATTTATATGGATTCTTTGTGCCCCCTTGATCATCCTTGATCATCTTTATGTTTCTCAGGTTAAGCTTTCTAGCTTCTTGTACCCTTTGTCAATCATGACAAAAAGGGGGAGAGAAATTGTGACTTTGTGGTTTCTTTTTTAAGATTCTACAAGTTAGGGGGAGAAATACATTCCTTTGTAAGAGGGAGATGTGTTTCATCTTGTTAGGGGGAGTGCTTACTTCCTTGCTCTTGTACCTTGGGTCTTGTGACCATGTTTACATACATTGTGTTTATCTTTTTTATATGCTGATGTATGTTTCTTTCACCTACCTTACATGTGTTGTTTCTTTCCTTTCTTCATACACATGTTTCTTATACTTGTATGAAATATATTATTTCTGTTTCACACAAGATGCCTTGATGAGTTTTGTTTAAAAGTGTTTCAGAAATACAGGTTGTCAAAGTCTACTTGCCATAAACTCTCTTCTTGCAAAGTTTTTCAAGAGTTTGTGTTAGGATAGATTTTATTGTATTCAACAAGTGAATATGAGTTGAGTGTCTTATGACTTCTCTCATATGCTCATTTGTTTGTTGTGGTTTTGTCACGGATTGCCAAAGGGGGAGATTGTTAGGACATATATGTTTTAACTTGATTAAGAACATATGTCATTTATTTATGTAGATTGGCTAATCTTTTGACAAAACGCACTCTACTTGTAATTGGATAGTTCTGGGTGTTTTTAATACTTCAAGAAACAATGTTTCAAGGTCAAGTGTTGAAGTCATCAAGTCTGTCCAAGAAAAAGCAAGCTGAAGTGCAAAGTTTTTAAAGCTCGACACCTTCTCGATAGCTACCTCGACACCTGGCTATCTGTCGAGATCTTCAGCTGATGCTTATCGCAATCTCGATAGCTGGTCGATCGATCGAGAAAGTTTCTGTCCCCTCGACACCTTCTCGACACCTCCTCGATAGCTGCTATCTGTTGAGATTCATTAAATCTCGACACCTCCTCGACACCTCTCGATCGATCGAGGTTACGGGAAATCAAAATTTTCAGATTTGATTTTTGGGCCAGACTTTTGTATTTGTGTAGGGTTTCTTTTCTCACAACCCTAGACCTATATAAGGCTTGTTTTAGAGGCCGTCACATAAGAGAGAATACAAGGAGAACATATGCAAAAAGTGACCGATGCCTTATTCTCTCTGAAAGAAGCTATTGCGTCTTTGCGCCTTAGGGTTTTGTAACCAAGTGCTTCTTGATTTTCATTATTGATGAAGTGAAGAACTTTGCAGCCAACATTCTTCTTCCTCAAGTTGGTGAGTGAGTCACGTACTGGGATTCGTGCAAAGGAGTTAGTCACGTATTGGGATCCGTGCAACAAAAAGGGTGGCGTTCATATATTGAAGAGTTCAGAGGTTCTGAAGCGGTAGAAGGTTTCTGCTGTGAGTTCATCTACAGGGATTGTAGAGTCTAGGGACAAAGGTTTTGTACTAGATCTGAAACTTCTCTTTACTATAGTGGATTGCTTTTCGGGAAGGTTTCCCACCAGGTTTTTTACTGTGAAACTGGTTGGTTTCATTGGTTTTCCTGGGTCATCATATCTTGTCTTATTTATTTTTTTCGCTGCATGATTTTGACATGATATTGATGTTTGTTTGTTTTAACAAGTTTTATTCATAATAAATCTAATTAACAACTTGGGTTTAAAACTTGTTAATTCTATCAACCGGGGTCTAAATTTCCCAACAAATCGCCTTGAAATTGTGCCGAAAAGTGACCTGTGATCAAAGTTTCGACAATAACCATTGAACCCTAAGGAATTTTTGATTCGAGCCTAATGTTTTAGAAAGTAGATATTATGGGCTTGAATTTGAACACAAATTATGAATTCTTTCAACAAATATCGAGAGAGTTATTGTCGTTTGAATTTGGGCCATCGTGTTTTACCCGAAATTAGGAGTACAACTATTGGCAGATAAAAGGGCATAAAAATGGACGTCTAAGGTTTTTTTCTCAGATTTGCTGCAAAAATATCAGACATATACCATAAGAACAATCCACACAAAATCAAGTTTTGGAAAAAAAAAAAATATTTTGGTGGCTAGTTAATCACGAGACTTATTCGTCTTGAAAATGTGCCGAAAAGTGATCCGTTGTCATAGTTTCGACAATAACCATTGAACCATAAGGAATTTTTTGACGCGGGCTAAATGTTTTAGAAAGTAGACATTATGGGCTAGAATTTGAACACAAATTATGAATTCTTTCGACAAATATCAAGAGAGTTATTGTCGTTTGAATTTGGGCCATCGAGTTTTACCCGGAATTAGGAGTACAACTATAGGCGGATAGAAGGGCATAAAAATGGATGTCTAAGGGTTTGTTCTCAGATTTGGTGCAAAAATATTATACATGTACAATAAGAACAATCCAAAGAAAATCAAGTTTTGGGAAAAAAAAATACTTTGGGGGCTAGTGAATCACGAGACTTAATCGCCTTGAAAATGTGTCGAAAAGTGACCTTTGGTCAAAGTTTCGACAATAACCAAAGAATTGTAAGGAATTTTTTGACACGGGCATAATGTTTTTGAAAGTAGATATTGTGGGATTGAATTTGAATATAAATTGTGAATTCTTTCAGCAAATATCCAGAGAGTTATTGTTGTTTGAATTTGGGCCATCGAGTTTTACCCGAAATTAGGTGTACATCTATGCGCGGATAGAAGGGAGTAAAAATGGATGTCTAAAGTTTTTTTCTCGGATTTGGTGCGAAAATATTAGACATATACCGTAAGAACAATCCACACAAAATCAATTTTTGGGAAAAAAAATACTTTAGTGGCTAGTTAATCACGAGACTTAATCGCCTTGAAAATGTGCCGAAAAGTGACCCGTTGTTATAATTTCGACAATAACCATTGAACCGTATGGAATTTTTTGACATGGACTTAATGTTATAGAAAGTAGGCATTATGGGCTTGAATTTGAACACAAATTTTGAATTCTTCGACAAATATCAAGAGTCATTGTCGTTTAAATTTGGGCCATCGAGTTTTACCCGAAATTAGGAGTACAACTATGCGCGGATAGAAGGGCAAAAAAATTGATGTCTAACGTTTTTTTTTTTTTTTTAGATTTTGGTGCAAAAATATTAGACGTATACCATAAAAACAATCCACCCAAAATCAAGTTTTGGGAAAAAAAAATACTTTGGTGGCTTGTTTTTCACAAGAATTAATCGCCTTGAAAATGTGCCGAAAAGTGACATGTGGTCATATTTTTGACAAAAACCACAGAACCAGAAGGAATTTTTTAACGCGGGCTGAACGTTTTCGAAAGTAGACATTATGGGCTTGATTTTGAACACACATTATGAATTATTTCAACAAATATCAAGAGAGTTATTGCCGTTTGAATTTGGGCCATCGAGTTTTACGCAAAATTAGGAGTACAACTATGCGCAGATAGAAGGGCGTAAAAATGGATGTCTAAAGTTTTTTTCTCGGATTTGGTGCAAAAATATTAGACATATATCATAAAAACAATCCACACAAAATCAAGTTTTGGGAAAAAAAAAAAAACTTTGGGGGCTAGTGAATCACGAGAGTAAATCGCCTTGAAATTGTGCCGAAAAGTGACCTGTGATCAAAGTTTCGACAATAACCATTGAACCTTATGGAATTTTTTGACGCGGGCTTAATGTTTTAAAAAGTAGACATTATGGGCAAGAATTTGAACACAAATTATGAATTCTTTCGACAAATATCAAGACAGTTATTGTCGTTTGAATTTGGGCCATCAAGTTTTACCCGGAATTAGGAGTACAACTATAGGCGGATAGAAGGGCATAAAAATGGATGTCTAAGGGTTTGTTCTCAGATTTGGTGCAAAAATATTGTACTTATACAATAAAAACAATCCAAAGAAAATCAAGTTTTGGGAAAAAAAAAAAATACTTTGGGGGCTAGTGAATCACGAGACTTAATCGCCTTGAAAATGTGTCGAAAAGTGACCTGTGGTCAAAGTTTCGACAATAACCATAGAATCGTAAGTGATTTTTTGACACGGGCTTAATGTTTTAGTAAGTAGATATTGTGGGATTGAATTTGAATATAAATTGTGAATTCTTTCGGCAAATATCAAGAGAGTTATTGTCGTTTGAATTTGGGCTGTCGAGTTTTTCCCGAAATTAGGAGTGCATCTATGCGCGGATAGAAGGGAGTAAAAATGGATGTCTAAAGTTTTTTTCTCGGATTTGGTGCGAAAATATTAGACATATACCGTAAGAACAATCCACACAAAATCAATTTTTGGGAAAAAAATACTTTATTGGCTAGTTAATCACGAGACTTAATCGCCTTGAAAGTGTGCCGAAAAGTGACCCGTTGTTATAATTTCGACAATAACCATTGAACCGTATGGAATTTTTTGACATGGGCTTAATGTTTTAGAAAGTAGGCATTATGGGCTTGAATTTGAACACAAATTATGAATTCTTCGACAAATATCAAGAGAGTCATTGTCGTTTAAATTTGGGCCATCGAGTTTTATCCGAAATTAGGAGTACAACTATGCGCGGATAGGAGGGCGAAAAAATTGATGTCTAACGTTTTTTTTTAGATTTTGGTGCAAAAATATTAGACGTATACCAGAAAAACAATCCACCCAAAATCAAGTTTTGGGAAAAAAAATGCTTTGGTGGCTTGTTTTTCACAAAAATTAATCGCCTTGAAAATGTGCCGAAAAGTGACATGTGGTCATATTTTTGACAAAAACCACAGAACCAGAAGGATTTTTTTGACGCGGGCTGAATGTTTTCGAAAGTAGACATTATGGGCTTGATTTTGAACACACATTATGAATTATTTCAACAAATATCAAGAGAGTTATTGTCGTTTGAATTTGGGCCATCAAGTTTTTCCCAAAATTAGGAGTACATCTATTTGCAGATAGAAGGGCATAAAAATGGATGTCTATGGTTTTTTTCTCAGATTAGGAGCAAATATCTTAGACATATATCATGAGAACAGTCCACACAAAATCAAGTTTTGGGATAAAAGTATTTGGGTGGCCGGTTAATCATGAGACTTAATGGCCGTGAGAATGTGCCTAAAAGTGATCAGTGGTCGTAGTTTCGACAATAACCATTGAACCGCAAGGAATTTTTTGTCAAGTGCTGAATGTTTTAGAAATGAGACATTATGGGCTAGAATTTGAACACAAATTAGGAATTTTTTCGGCAAATATCAAGAGAGTTATTGTCCTTCGAATTTGGGCCACGGAGTTTTACCCGAAATTAGGAGTACAACTATGCGCGGATAGAAGGGTGTAAAAATGGATGTCTAAAGGTTTTTTCTTGGATTTGGTGCAAAAATATAAGACATATACCATAAGAACAATCCACACAAAATTAAGTTTTGGGAAAAAAAAAAAAAAGACTTTGGTGGCTAGTTAATCTCGAGACTTAATCGCCTGCAAAATGTGCCGAAAAGTGACCTGTGTTCAAAGTTTTGACAATGACCATTGAATCGTATGCAATTTTTTGACACGGGCTGAATGTTTTAGAAAGTAGACGTTATGGGGTTGAATTTGAACACAAATTTTGAATTGTTTCGACAAATATCAAGAGAGTTATTTTCGTTTGAATTTAGGCCATCGAGTTTAACCTGAAAATCGGAGTACAACTTTACTCGGATGGAAGGGCGAAAAAATGGATGTGTAAGATTTTTTTCTCGGATTTGGTGCAAAAATATTAGATGTATACATTAAGAACAATCCACCAAAAATCAAGTTTTGGGGAAAAAATATTTTGGTGGTTAGTTATTCACGAGAATTAATCGCCTTGAAAATGTGCTGAAAAGTGACCTGTGGTCATAGTTTCGACAATAACCATTGAACTGCAAGGAGTTTTTTGATGCGAGCTTAATGTTTTAGAAAGTAGACATTATGGGCTTGAATTTGAACACAAATTATGAATTCTTTCGAAAAATATCAAAAGAGTTATTGTTGTTTGATTTTGGGCCATCGAGTTTTACCTGAAATTAGGAGTACAACTATGCGCGGATTGAAGGGAGTAAAAATGGATGTCTAAGGTTTTTTTCTCGGATTTGGTGCAAAAATATTAGATATATACCATAAGAACAATCCACACAAAATCAATTTTTGGGAAAAAAAAAATACTTTAGTGGGTAGTAAATCTCGAGACTTAATCGCCTTGAAAATGTGTCGAAAAGTGACCAGTTGTCATAGTTTCGACAATAACCATTGAACCGTAAGGAATTTTTTGACACGGGCTGAATGTTTTAGTAAGTAAACATTGTGGGCTTGAATTTGAACACAAATTTTGAATTGTTTCGACAAATATCAAGAAAGTTATTTTCGTTTGAATTTAGGCCATCGAGTTTAACCTGAAAATCGGAGTACAACTTTACTCGGATGGAAGGGCGAAAAAATGGACGTCTAAGATTTTTTTCTCGGATTTGGTGCAAAAATATTAGATGTATACATTAAGAAAAATCCACCCAAAATCAAGTTTTGGGGAAAAAATATTTTGGTGGTTAGTTATTCACGAGAATTAATCGCCTTGAAAATGTGCTGAAAAGTGACCTGTGGTCATAGTTTCGTCAATAACCATTGAACTGCAAGGAGTTTTTTGATGCGAGCTTAATGTTTTAGAAAGTAGACATTATGGGCTTGAAGTTGAACACAAAGTATGAATTCTTTCAAAAAATATCAAAAGAGTTATTGTCGTTTGATTTTAGGCCATCGAGTTTTACCAGAAATTAAGAGTACAACTATGCGCGGATTGAAGGGAGTAAAAATGGATGTCTAAGGTTTTTTTCTCGGATTTGGTGCAAAAATATTAGATATATACCATAAGAACAATCCACACAAAATCAATTTTTAGGAAAAAAAAAATACTTTAGTGGGTAGTAAATCTCGAGACTTAATCGCCTTGAAAATGTGTCGAAAAGTGACCCGTTGTCATAGTTTCGACAATAACCATTGAACCGTAAGGAATTTTTTGACACGGGCTGAATGTTTTAGTAAGTAAACATTGTGGGCTTGAATTTGAACACAAATTTTGAATTGTTTCGACAAATATCAAGAGAGTTATTTTCGTTTGAATTTAGACCATCGAGTTTAACCAGAAAATCGGAGTACAACTTTACTCGGATGGAAGGGCGAAAAAATGGATGTATAAGATTTTTTTCTCGGATTTGGTGCAAAAATATTAGATGTATACATTAAGAAAAATCCACCCAAAATCAAGTTTTGGGGAAAAAATATTTTGGTGGTTAGTTATTCACGAGAATTAATCGCCTTGAAAATGTGCTGAAAAGTGACCTGTGGTCATAGTTTCGACAATAACCATTGAACTGCAAGGAGTTTTTTGATGCGAGCTTAATGTTTTAGAAAGTAGACATTGTGGGCTTGAATTTGAACACAAATTATGAATTCTTTCGGAAAATATCAAAAGAGTTATTGTAGTTTGATTTTGGGCCATCGAGTTTTACCCGAAATTAGGAGTACAACTATGCGCGGATTGAAGGGAGTAAAAATGGATGTCTAAGGTTTTTTTCTCGGATTTGGTGCAAAAATATTAGATATATACCATAAGAACAATCCACACAAAATCAATTTTTGGGAAAAAAAAAAAAAATACTTTAGTGGGTAGTAAATCTCGAGACTTAATCGCCTTGAAAATGTGTCGAAAAGTGACCCGTTGTCATAGTTTCGACAATAACCATTGAACCGTAAGGAATTTTTTGACACGGGCTGAATGTTTTAGTAAGTAAACATTGTGGGCTTGAATTTGAACACAAATTTTGAATTCTATCGACAAATATCACGAGAGTCATTGTCGTTTGAATTTGGGCCATCGAGTTTTACCCGAAATTAGGAGTACAACTGTGAGCGGATAGAAGTGCGAAAAAATTTATGTCTGAGGTTTTTTTCTCGGATTTGGTGTGAAAATATTTGATGTATACCATAAAAAAAATCCACCCAAAATTGAGTTTTGGGAAAAAAAATACTTTGGTGGCTAGTTATTCGCAAGAATTAAGCGCCTTCAAAATGTAACGAAAAATGACTTGTGGTCATAGTTTCGACAAAAACCACTGAACTGTAAGGAATTTTTTGATTCGGGCTAAATGTTTTGAAAAGTAGACATTATGGGCTTGAATTAGAACACAAATTATGAATTCTTTCAACAAATATCAAGAGAGTTATTGTCGTTTGAATTTGGGCGATCGAGTTTTAGACGAAATTAGGAGTACTACTATGCGCGGATAGAAGGGCATAAAAATGGATGTCTAAGGTTTTTTTCTCGGACTTGGTGCAAAAATATTAGACATATACCATAAGAACAATCCACACAAAATCAAGTTTTGGGGAAAAAAAAATACATTGGGGGCTAGTTAATCACGAGACTTATTCGCCTTGAAAATGTGCCGAAAAGTGACCTGTGGTCATAGTTTCGACAATAACCATTGAACCGGAAGGAATTTTTTGACGCGAGCTTAATGTTTTAGAAAGGAGACATTATGGGCTAGAATTTGAACACAAATTAGGAATTCTTTAGACAAATATCAAGAGAGTTATTGTCCTTTGAATTTTGGCCATCGAGCTTTTCCCGAAATTAGGAGTACAACTATATGTGGATAGAAGGGCGAAAAAATGTATGTCATAAGTTTTTTTCTCGGATTTTGTGCAAAAATATTAGACATATACCATAAGAACAATCCACAGAAAATCAAATTTTGTGAAAAAAAAAAAAATACTTTGGTGGCTAGTTAATCACGAGACTTAATCGCCTAGAAAATGTGCCAAAAAGTGACCAGTCGTCAAAGTTTCGACAATAACCATTGAATCGTAAGGAATTTTTTGACACAGACTGAATGTTTTAGAAAGTAGGCATTATGGGATTGAATTTGAACACAAATTTGAAATTCTTTCGACAAATATCAAGAGAGTTATTGTCATTTGAATTTGGGCCATCGAGTTTTTCCGAAATTAGGAGTACATCTATTTGCGGATAGAAGGAAATAAAAATGGATGTCTAAGGTTTTTTTCTCAGATTTTGTACAAAAATATTAGACATATACCATGAGAACAATCCACACAAAATCAAGTTTTGGGATAAAAATACTTTAGTAGCCGGTTAATCACGGGACTTAATAGCCTTCAGAATGTGCCGAATAGTGACCTGTGGTCATAGTTTCGACAATAACCATTGATTTGTAAGGAATTTTTTGATGCGGGCTGAATGTTTCAGAAATTGGACATTATGGGATTGAATTTGAACACAAATTATGAATTCTCTCGACAAATATCGAGAGAGTTATTGTCGTTTGAATTTGGGCCATAGAGTTTTACTCGAAATTAGGAGTACATCTATTCGCGGATAGAAGAGCATAAAAATGGATGTCTAAGGTTTTTTTCTCGGATTTAGTGCAAAAATATTAGACATATACCATAAGATTAATCCACACAAAATCAAGTTTTGGGGAAAAAAAAAAAAAAAAAACTTTGGGGGCTAGTTAATCACGAGACTTAATCGCCTTGAAAATGTGCCGAAAAGTGATCTGTGGTAAAAGTTTCAACAATAACCATTAAATCGTAAGGAATTTTTTGACACGGGCTGAATGTTTTAGAAAGTAGACATTATGGGTTTGAATTTGAAGACAAATTTTGAATTCTTTCGACAAATATCAAGAGAGATATTGTCGTTTGAATTTGGGCCATCGAGTTTTACCCGAAATTAGGAGTACATCTATTCACGGATAGAAGAGCATAAAAATGGATGTCTAAAGTTTTTTTCTCAGATTTTGTGCAAAAATATTAGACATATACCATGAGACCAGTCCATACAAAATCAAGTTTTGGGATAAAAATACTTTAGTGGCCGGTTAATCACGGGACTTAATAGCCTTGAGAATGTGCCGAAAAGTGACCTGTGGTCCTAGTTTCGACCATAACCATTGAACCGTAAGGAAGTTTTTGAAGCGGGCTTAATGTTTTAGAAAGTAGACATTATCGGCTAGAATTTGAACAAAAAATTATGAATTCTTTCGACAAATATTAAGAGAGATATTGTCGTTTGAATTTGGGCAATCGAGTTTTACCCGAAATTTGGAGTACATCTATTCGCAGAAAGAAGGGCATAAAAATGGATGTCTAAGGTTTTTTTCTCAGATTTGGGGCAAAAATATTAGACATATACCATGAGAACAGTCCACACAAAATCTAGTTTTGGGATAAGAATATTTTAGTTGCCGGTTAGTCACGGGACTTAATAACCTTGAGAATGTGCCGAAAAGTGACCAGTGGTCATAGTTTCGTCAATAACCATTGAACCGTAAGGAATTTTTTGACGCGGGCTTAGTGTTTTAGAAAGTAGACAATATGGGCTAGAATTTGAACACAAGTTAGGAATTCTTTCGACAAATATCAAGAGAGTTATTGTCCTTTGAATTTGGGCCACCAAGTTTTACCCGAAATTAGGAGTGCAACTATGTGCGGATAGAAGGGCGTTAAAATGGATGTCTAAAGTTTTTTTCTAGGATTTGGTGCAAAAATATTAGACATATACCATAAGAACAATCCACACAAAATTAAGTTTTGGAAAAAAAAAATACTTTGGTGGCTAGTTAATCTCGAGACTTAATCGCCTTCAAAATTTGCTGAAAAGTGACCCGTGGTCAAAGTTTCGACTATAACCATTGAATCGTAAGGAATTTTTTGACACGGGCTGAATGTTTTACAAAGTAGACATTATGGGCTTGATTTTGAACACAAATTTAGAATTCTTTCAACAAATATGAAGAGAGTTATTGTCATTTGAATTTGGGCCATCGAGTTTTACTCGAAATTAGGAGTACATCTATTCGCGGATAGAAGAGCATAAAAATGGATGTCCAAGGTTTTTTTCTCGGATTTGGTGGAAAAATATTAGACGTATACATTAAGAACAATCCACCCAAAATCAAGTTTTGGGAAAAAATACTTTGGTGGTTAGTTATTCGCGAGAATTAATCGCCTTCAAAATGTGCTGAAAAGTGACCTGTGGTCATAGTTTCGACAATAAACATTGAACCGTAAGGAATTTTTTGTTGCGAGCGTAATGTTTTAGAAAGTAGACATTATGAGCTTGAATTTGAACACAAATTATGAATTCTTTCGACAAATATCAAGAGAGTTATTGTCGTTTGAATTTGGGCCATCGAGTTTTACCTGAAATTAGGAGTACATATATTCGCAGATAGAAGGGCATAAAAATGGATGTCTAAGATTTTTTTCTCAGATTAGGTGCAAAAAACGTAGACATATACCAGGGGAACAGTCCACACAAAATCAAGTTTTGGGATAAAAATATTTTGGTGGCCGGTTAATCACGAGACTTAATAGTCTTGAGAATGTGCCGTAAAGTGCCTGTGGTCATAGTTTCGACAATAACAATTGAGCCGTGAGGAATTTTTAGACGCGGGCTTAATGTTTTAGAAAAGAAACATTATGGGCTAGAATTTGAACACAAATTAGGAATTCTTTCGACAAATATCAAGAGAGTTATTGTCCTTTAAATTCGGGCCCCCGATTTTTACCCGAAATTAGGAGTACAAGTATGCGCGGATAGAAGGGCGTAAAAATGGATGTCTAAAGTTTTTTTCTCGGATTTGGTGCAAAAATGTTAGACATATACCATAAGAACAGTCCACACAAAATTTAGTTTTGGGAAAAAAAAAAATACTTTGGTGGTTAGTTAATCTCAAGACTTAATCGCTTTCAAAATGTGCCGAAAAGTGACCCGTGTTCAATGTTTCGACAATAACCATTTAATCTTAAGGAATTTTTTGACACGGGCTGAATGTTTTAGAAAGTAGACGTTATGGGCTTGAATTTGAAGACAAATTTCGAATTCATTCGACAAATATCAAGATAGTGATTGTCGTTTGAACTTGGGGCATCGAGTTTTCCCCGAAAATTGGAGTACAACTATGCTCGGATAGAAGGGCGTAAAAATGGATGTCTAAGGTTTTTTTTTCGGATTTGGTGCAAAAATATTAGATGTATACATTTAGACCAATCCACCCAAAATCAGGTTTTGGGGAAAAAATACTTTGGTGGTTAGTTATTTGCGAGAATTAATCGCCTTAAAAATATGCTGAAAAGTGACTTGTGTTCATAGTTTCGACAATAACCATTGAACCGTAAGAAATTTTTTGTTGCGAGCTTAATGTTTGAGAAAGTAGACATTATGGGCTTGAATTTGAACACAAATGATGAATTCTTTTGACAAATATCAAGAGAGTTATTGCTGTTTGAATTTGAGCCATCGAGTTTTACCCGAAATTGAGAGTACATCTATTCGCAGATAAAAGGGCATAAAAATGGATGTCTAATATTTTTTTCTCAGATTTGGTGCAAAAATATTAGACATATACCGTGAGAACAGCCCACACAAAATCAAGTTTTGGGATAATAATATTTTGGTGGCCGGTAAATCACAGGACTTAATCGCTTTCAAAATATGCTGAAAAGTGACCCGTGGTCATAGTGTCGACAATAACCATTGAACCGTAAGGAATTATTGACGCAGGCTCAATGTTTTAGAAAGTAGACATTATGGGCTAGAATTTTAACACAAATTATGAATTCTTTCGACAAATATCAAAAGAGTTATTGTCCTTTGAATTTGGGCCATCGAGTTTTACCCGAAATTAGGAGTACAAGTATGCTCGGATAAAAGGGTGTAAAAATGGATGTCTAAGGTTTTTTTCTCGGATTTGGTGCAAAAATATTAGACATATACCATAAGAACAATCCACACAAAATTAATTTTTGGGGAAAAAGTACTTTAGTGGCAAGTTAATCATGAGACTTAATCGCCTTCAAAATGTGCTGAAAAGTGACCCGTGTTCAAAGTTTCGACAAGAACCATTGAATCATGAGGAATTTTTTGACACGGGCTGAATGTTTTAGAAAGTAGACGTTATGGGCTTGAATTTGAACACAAATTTTGAATTCTTTCAACAAATATCAAGAGAGTTATTGTCTTTTGAATTTGGGCCATCGAGTTTTACCCGAAAATCGGAGTACAACAATGCTCGGACAGAAGGGCGTAAAAATGGATGTCTAAGTTTTTTTCTCGGATTTGGTGCAAAAATATTAGATGTATATATTAAGAACAATCCAACCAAAATCAAGTTTTGGGAAAAAAAATGCTTTGGTAGTTAGTTATTCGCGAGAATTAATCGTCTCGAAAATGTATTGAAAAGTGACCTGTGGTCATAGTTTTGACAACAACCTTTGAACCGTAAGGAATTTTTTGTTGCGAGCTGAATGTTTAAGAAAGTAGACATTATGGGCTAGAATTTGAGCACAAATAATGAATTCTTTCAACAAATATCAAGCGAGTTATTGTCCTTTTAATTTGGGCCACCGAGTTTTATCTGAAATTAGGAGTACAATTATGCGCGGATAGAAGGGCGTAAAAATGGATGTCTAAGTTTTTTTTCTTGGATTTGGTGCAAAAATATTAGACATATACCATAAGAACAATCCACACAAAATCAATTTTTGGGAAAAAAATACATTAGTGGCTACTTAATCACGAGACTTAATCGCCTTCAAAATGTGCCGAAAAGTGACCCGTGTTCAACGTTTCGACAATAACCATTGAATCGTGAGGAATTTTTTTGTCACGGGCTGAATGTTTTAGAAAGTAGACGTTATGGGCTTGAATTTGAACACAAATTTTGAATTCTTTCGACAAATATCAAGACAGTTATTGTCGTTTAAATTTGGGCCATCGAGTTTTACCCGAAAATCGGAGTACAACTATTCTTGGACAGAAGGGCGTAAAAATGGATGTCTAAGGTTTTTTTCTTGGATTTGGTGCAAAAATATTAGATGTATACATTAAGAACAATCCACCTAAAATCAAGTTTTGGGGAAAAAATACTTTGGTGGTTTGTTGTTAGCGAGAATTAATCGCTTTCAAAATGTGCTGAAATATGACCTGTGGTCATAGTTTCGACAATAACGATTGAACCGTAAGGAAGTTTTTGAAGTGGGCTTAATGTTTTAGAAAGTAGACATTATGGGCTAGAATTTGAACTAAAAATTATGAATTCTTTCGACAAATATTAAGAGAGATATTGTCGTTTGAATTTGGGCAATCGAGTTTTACCCGAAATTTGGAGTACATCTATTATTAGAAAGAAGGGCATAAAAATGGATGCCTAAGGTTTTTTTCTCAGATTTGGGGCAAAAATATTAGACATATACCATGAGAACAGTCCACACAAAATCTAGTTTTGGGATAAGAATATTTTAGTTGCCGGTTAGTCACGGGACTTAATAACCTTGAGAATGTGCCAAAAAGTGACCTGTGGTCATAGTTTCGTCAATAACCATTGAACCGTAAGGAATTTTTTGACGCGGGCTGAGTGTTTTAGAAAGTAGACAATATGGGCTAGAATTTGAACACAAGTTAGGAATTCTTTCGACAAATATCAAGAGAGTTATTGTCCTTTGAATTTGGGCCACCAAGTTTTACCCGAAATTAGGAGTGCAACTATGCGCGGATAGAAGGGCGTTAAAATGGATGTCTAAAGTTTTTTTCTAGGATTTGGTGCAAAAATATTAGACATATACCATAAGAACAATCCACACAAAATTAAGTTTTGGAAAAAAAAAAATACTTTGGTGGCTAGTTAATCTCGAGACTTAATCGCCTTCAAAATTTGCTGAAAAGTGACCCGTGGTCAAAGTTTCGACTATAACCATTGAATCGTAAGGAATTTTTTGACATGGGCTGAATGTTTTACAAAGTAGACATTATGGGCTTGATTTTGAACACAAATTTGGAATTCTTTCAACAAATATGAAGAGAGTTATTGTCGTTTGAATTTTGGCCATCGATTTTTACCCGAAAATCGGAGTACAACTACGCACAGATAGAGGAGCGTAAAAATGGATGTCTAAGGTTTTTTTCTCGGGTTTGGTGGAAATATATTAGACGTATACATTAAGAACAATCCACCCAAAATCAAGTTTTGGAAAAAAAATACTTTGGTGGTTAGTTATTCGCGAGAATTAATCGCCTTCAAAATGTGCTGAAAAGTGACATGTGGTCATAGTTTCGACAATAAACATTGAACCGTAAGGAATTTTTTGTTGCAAGCTTAATGTTTTAGAAAGTAGACATTATGAGCTTGAATTTGAACACAAATTACGAATTCTTTCGACAAATATGAAGAGAGTTATTGTCGTTTGAATTTGGGCCATCGAGTTTTACCCGAAATTAGGAGTACATATATTCGCAAATAGAAGGAGATAAAAATGGATGTCTAAGATTTTTTTCTCAGATTAGGTGCAAAAAACCTAGACATATACCAGGGGAACAGTCCACACAAAATCAAGTTTTGGGATAAAAATATTTTGGTGGCCGGTTAATCACGAGACTTAATAGCCTTGAGAATGTGTCGTAAAGTGCCTGTGGTCATAGTTTCGACAATAACAATTGAGCTGTAAGGTATTTTTAGACGCGGGCTTAATGTTTTAGAAAGGAGACATTATGGGCTAGAATTTGAACACAAATTAGGAATTCTTTCGACAAATATCAAGAGAGTTATTGTCCTTTAAATTTGGGCCCCCGATTTTTACCCGAAATTAGGAGTACAAGTATGCGCGGATAGAAGGGCGTAAAAATGGATGTCTAAAGTTTTTTTCTCGGATTTGGTGCAAAAATGTTAGACATATACCATAAGAACAGTCCACACAAAATTTAGTTTTGGGAAAAAAAAAAATACTTTGGTGGTTAGTTAATCTCAAGACTTAATCGTTTTCAAAATGTGCCGAAAAGTGACCCGTGTTCAATGTTTCAACAACAACCATTTAATCTTAAGGAATTTTTTGACACTGGTTGAATGTTTTAGAAAGTAGACGTTATGGGCTTGAATTTGAAGACAAATTTCGAATTCTTTCAACAAATATCAAGATAGTGATTGTCGTTTGAATTTGGGGCATCGAGTTTGTTAGGACATATTTGTTTTTACTTGTTTAAGAACATATGTCACTTAGTTATGTATATTGGCTAATCCTTTGGCAAAACGCACTCTGCTTGTAATTGGGTAGTTCTAGGTGTTTTTAATACTTCAAGAAATAATGTTTCAAGGTCAAGTGTTGAAGTCATCAAGTCTGTCCAAGAAAAAGCAAGCTGAAGTGTAAAGTTTTTAAAGCTCGACACCTCTCGACAGCTACCTCGACACCTGATATCTGTCGAGATTTAAAAAGTCTGATTTTCTTGGGATCCGTGAATATGTTTTTGGGCCTTCTTTTCTTCTAACCCTAAACATATAAAAGGATTATTTTAAGAGCCGTTTTGGGTGACACAAGTTGCATTATCATTGAGCAATCTCTGTTTAAGCAAATTGTGATCAACAAACGAAGTTCTTGACCTAGTTCATCTTCCATCAAGAAGTTGCTGTGTATTTGCACCATAGGGTTTTGTAACCAAGCATCTTCTTGCTATTCATCAAGTGGATGAACTGAAGAACTTTGCAGCCAACCATTCTTCCTCAGTTGGTGTTCTGAAGTCACGTACTTGGATCCGCGCATTGGTTAGTCACGTACTTGGGAGCCGTGCATCAAAGGTGGAGACTGTCACTACAGATCAAGTCCAATTGGGTATTGGGGTAAGGGTTCAACTGTAGGTTGGTAAGGTACTTGGGATTCCTTTACTTGTAACCGCTTGATTTGATAATAGTGCAGTTTCGGGAGTGGTGACCTGAAAATCACCCGGTGGGGTTTTTGCCAATAGGGTTTTCCCTATTCGTAAACAAATCACCGTGTTATTTATTTTCCGCTGCATATTTAGTTGATTGGTGATTTTTTTGTGCTTCCATAAAATTGCATGATTAATTGATTAATTAATTACTTGGCTAAATTAATTAATTAGGGTTAATCACAAGGGGTCATTCAGATTGTGGCCTATCAGAGTTTTCCTCGAAAATTGGAGTACAACTATGCTCGGATAGAAGGGCGTAAAAATGGATGTCTAAGGTTTTTTTTTTCGGATTTGGTGCAAAAATATTAGATGTATACATTTAGACCAATCCACCCAAAATCAGGTTTTGGGGAAAAAATACTTTGGTGGTTAGTTATTTGCGAGAATTAATCGCCTTAAAAATATGCTGAAAAGTGACTTGTGTTCATAATTTCGACAATAACCATTGAACCGTAAGAAATTTTTTGTTGCGAGCTTAATGTTTGAGAAAGTAGACATTATGGGCTTGAATTTGAACACAAATGATGAATTCTTTTGACAAATATCAAGAGAGTTATTATCGTTTGAATTTGAGCCATCGAGTTTTACCCGAAATTGAGAGTACATCTATTCGCAGATAAAAGGGCATAAAAATGGATATCTAATATTTATTTCTCAGATTTGGTGCAAAAATATTAGACATATACCATAAGAACAACCCACACAAAATCAAGTTTTGGGATAATAATATTTTGGTGTCCGGTAAATCACAGGACTTAATCGCTTTCAAAATATGCTGAAAAGTGACCCGTGGTCATAGTTTCGACAATAACCATTGAACCGTAAGGAATTATTGACGCAGGCTCAATGTTTTAGAAAGTAGACATTATGGGCTAGAATTTGAACACAAATTATGAATTCTTTCGACAAATATCAAAAGAGTTATTGTCCTTTGAATTTGGGCCATTGAGTTTTACCCGAAATTAGGAGTACAAGTATGCTCGAATAGAAGGGCGTAAAAATGGATGTCTAAGGTTTTTTTCTCGGATTTGGTGCAAAAATATTAGACACATACCATAAGAACAATCCACACAAAATTAATTTTTGGGGAAAAAGTACTTTAGTGGCAAGTTAATCATGAGACTTAATCGCCTTCAAAATGTGCTGAAAAGTGACCCGTGTTCAAAGTTTCGACAAGAACCATTGAATCATGAGGAATTTTTTGACACGGGCTAAATGTTTTAGAAAGTAGACGTTATGGGCTTGAATTTGAACAAAAATTTTGAATTCTTTCGACAAATATCAAGAGAGTTATTGTCTTTTGAATTTGGGCCATCGAGTTTTACCCGAAAATCGGAGTACAACAATGCTCGGACAGAAGGGCGTAAAAATGCATGTTTAAGTTTTTTTCTCGGATTTGGTGCAAAAATATTAGATGTATACATTAAGAACAATCCAACCAAAATCCAGTTTTGGGAAAAAAAATACTTTGGTGGTTAGTTATTCGCGAGAATTAATCGTCTCGAAAATGTATTGAAAAGTGACCTGTGGTCATAGTTTTGACAACAACCTTTGAACCGTAAGGAATTTTTTGTTGCGAGCTGAATGTTTAAGAAAGTAGACATTATGGGCTAGAATTTGAGCACAAATAATGAATTCTTTCAACAAATATCAAGTGAGTTATTGTCCTTTTAATTTGGGCCACCGAGTTTTATCTGAAATTAGGAGTACAACTATGCGCGGATAGAAGGGCGTGAAAATGGATGTCTAAGGTTTTTTTCTTGGATTTGGTGCAAAAATATTAGACATATACCATAAGAACAATCCACACAAAATCAATTTTTGGGAAAAAAAATACATTAGTGGCTACTTAATCACGAGACTTAATTGCCTTCAAAATGTGCCGAAAAGTGACCCGTGTTCAACGTTTCGACAATAACCATTGAATCATGAGGAATTTTTTGTCACGGGCTGAATGTTTTAGAAAGTAGACGTTATGGGCTTGAATTTGAACACAAATTTTGAATTCTTTCGACAAATATCAAGATAGTTATTGTCGTTTAAATTTGGGCCATCGAGTTTTACCCGAAAATCGGAGTACAACTATTCTCGGATGGAAGGGCGTAAAAATGGATATCTAAGGTTTTTTTTCTTGGATTTGGTGCAAAAATATTAGATGTATACATTAAGAACAATCCACCTAAAATCAAATTTTGGGGAAAAAATACTTTGGTGGTTTGTTGTTAGCGAGAATTAATCGCTTTCAAAATGTGCTGAAATATGACCTGTGGTCATAGTTTCGACAATAACGATTGAACCGTAAGTAATTTTTTGTTGTGAGCCCAATGTTTTAGAAAGTGGACATTATGGGCCTGAATTTGAACACAAATGATGAATTCTTTCGACAAATATCAAGACAGTTATTGTCGTTTGAATTTGGGCCATCGAGTTTTACCCGAAATTGGGAGTACATCTATTTGCAGATAGAAGGCAATAAAAATGGATGTCTAAGGATTTTTTCTCAGATTTGGTGCAAAAATATTAGACATATACCATGAGAACAGTCCACACAAAATCAAGTTTTGGGATAAAAATATTTTGGTGGCTGGAAAATGACGGGACATAATAGCCTTGAGAATGTGCCGAAAAGTGACCCGTGGTTCTACTTTCGACCATAACCATTGAACCGTAAGGAAGTTTTTGACGCAGGCTGAATGTTTTAGAAAATATACATTATGAGCTAGAATTTGAACACAAATTATGAATTCTTTCGACAAATATCAAGAGAGTTATTGCCATTTGAATTTGGGCCATTGAGTTTTATCCGAAATTAGGAGTACAATTATGTGCCGATAGAAGGGCATAAAAATGGATGTCTAAGGTTTTTTTCCCGGATTTGGTGCAAAAATATTAGACATATACCATAAGAACAATCCTCACAAAATCAATTTTTGGGAAAAAAAATACTTTAGTGGCTAGTTAATCACGAAACTTAATCGCCTTCAAAATGTGCTGAAAAGTGACCCGTGTTCAAAGTTTTGACAATAACCATTGAATCGTGAGGAATTTTTTGACACGGGGTGAATGTTTTAGAAAGTAGACGTTATGGGCTTGAATTGGAACCCAAATTTTGAATTCTTTCAAGAAATATCAAGAGAGTTATTGTCATTTGAATTTGGGCCATCGAGTTTTACCCGAAAATCGGAGTACAACTATGCTCGGATAGAAGGGCGTAAAAATGGATGTCTAAGTTTTTTTCTCGGATTTGGTGCAAAAATATTAGATGTATGCATTAGAAACAATCTACCCAAAATCAAGTTTTGGGGAGAAAAATACTTTGGTAGTTAGTTATTCGCGAGAATTAATCGCCTTGAAAATGTGCTGAAAAGTGACCTGTGGTCATAGTTTTGACAATAACTATTGAACTGTAAGGAATTTTTTGTTGCGAGCTGAATGTGTTAGAAAGTAGACATTATGGGCTAGAATTTTAACCCAAATTATGAATTCTTTCGTCAAATATCAAGACAGTTATTGTCATTTTAATTTGGGCCACCGTGTTTTATCCGAAATTAGGAGTACAATTATGCACGGATAGAAGGTCGTAAAAATGGATGTCTAAGGTTTTTTTCTCGGATTTGATGCGAAAATATTAGACATCTACCATAAGAACAATCCACACAAAATCAATTTTTGGTAAAAAAAAAATACTTTAGTGGCTAGTTAATCATGAGACTTAATCGCCTTCAAAATGTGCCGAAAAGTGACCCGTGTTCAAAGTTTCGACAATAACCATTCAATCGTGAGGAATTTTTTGACACGGGTTGAATGTTTAAGAAAGTAAACGTTATGGGCTTGAATTTGAACACAAATTTTGAATTCTTTCGACAAATATCAATAGAGTTACTGTCATTTGAATTTGGGCCATCGAGTTTTAACCAAAAATCGGAGTACAACTTTGCTCGGATAGAAGAGCGTAAAAATAGATTTCTAAGTTTTTTTCTCGGATTTGGTGCAAAAATATTAGATGTATACATTAAGGACAATCCACCCAAAATCAAGTTTTGGGTGAAAAAAATACTTTGGTGGTTAGTTATTCGGGAGAATTAATCGCCTTGAAAATGTGCTGAAAAGTGACCTGTGGTCATAGTTTTGACAATAACCATTGAACCATAAGGAAATTTTTGCTGCGAGCTGAATATTTTAGAAAGTAGACATTATGGGCCTAAATTTGAACACAAATGATGAATTCTTTCGACAAATATCAAGAGAGTTATTGTCGTTTGAATTTGGGCCATCGAGTTTTACCCGAAATTGGGAGTACATCTATTTGCAGATAGAAGGGCATAAAAATGGATGGCTAAAGTTTTTTTCTCAGATTTGGTGCAAAAATATTAGACATATACCATGAGAACAGTCCTCACAAAATCAAGTTTTGGGATAAAAGTATTTTGGTGGTCGGAAAATCACGGGACTTAATAGCCTTGAGAATGTGCCAAAAAGTGACCCGTGGTTATACTTTTGACAATAACCATTGAACCGTAGGGAATTTTTTGATGCAGGCTGAATGTTTTAGAAAGTAGACATTATGGGCTAGAATTTGAACACAAATTATGAATTCTTTTGACAAATATCAAGAGAGTTATTGTCCTTTAAATTTGGGCCACCGAGTTTTATCCGAAATTAGGAGTAGAAGTATGCGCAGATAGAAGGGCGTAAAAATGGATGTCTAAGGTTTTTTTCTCGGATTTGATGCAACAATCTTAGACATATACCATATGAACAATCCGCACAAAATCAATTTTTGGGAAAAAAATACTTTAGTGGCTAGTTAATCACGAGACTTAATCGCCTTCAAAATGTGCCGAAAAGTGACCCGTGTTTAAAGTTTCGACAATAACCATTGAATCGTGAGGAATTTTTTGACATGGGCTGAATGTTTTAGAGAGTAGACGTTATGGGCTTGAATTTGAATACAAATTTTGAATTCTTTCGACAAATATCAAGACAGTTATTGTCATTTTAATTTGGGCCACCGAGTTTTATCCGAAATTAGGAGTGCAATTATGCACAGATAGAAGGTCGTAAAAATGGATGTCTAAGTTTCTTTTCTCGGATTTGGTGCGAAAATATTAGACATATACCATAAGAACAATCCACACAAAATCAATTTTTGGAAAAAAAAAAAACTTTAGTGGCTAGTTAATCACGAGACTTAATCGCCTTCAAAATGTGCTGAAAAGTGACCCGTGTACAAAGTTTCGACAATAACCGTTGAGTAATGAGGAATTTTTTGACATGGGTTGAATGTTTAAGAAAGTAGACGTTATGGGCTTGAATTTGAACACAAATTTTGAATTCTTTCGACAAATATCAATAGAGTTACTGTCGTTTGAATTTGGGCCATCGAGTTTTAACCAAAAATCGGAGTACAACTATGCTCATATAGAAGGGCGTCAAAATGGACGTCTAAGTTTTTTTCTCGGATTTGGTGCAACAATATTAGATGTATACATTAAGAACAATCCGCCCAAAATCAAGTTTTGGGTGAAAAAAATACTTTGGTGGTTAGTTATTCGCGAGAATTAATCGCCTTGAGAATGTGCTGAAAAGTGACCTGTGGTCGTAGTTTCGACAATAACTATTGAACCGTAAGGAAATTTTTGTTGCGAGCTCAATGTTTTAGAAAGTAGACATCATGGGCTTGAATTTGAACACAAATGATGAATTCTTTCGACAATATCAAGAAAGTTATTGTCGTTTGAATTTGAGCCATCGAGTTTTACCCGAAATTGGGAGTACATCTATTTGCAGATAGAAGGGCATAAAAATGGATGTCTAAGGTTTTTTTCTCAAATTTGGTGCAAAAATATTAGACATATACCATGAGAACAGTCCTGAAAAAATCAAGTTTTGGGATAAAAATATTTTGGTGGCCGGAAAATCACGGGACTTAATAGCCTTGAGAATGTGTAGAAAAGTGACCTGTGGTTATACTTTCGACAATAACCATTGAATCGTATGGAATTTTTTGATGCAGGCTTAATGTTTTAGAAAGTAGACATTATGGGCTAGAATTTGAACACAAATTATGAATTCTTTCGACAAATATCAAGAGAGTTATTGTCCTTTAAATTTGGGCCACCGAGTTTTATCCGAAATTAGGAGTACAAGTATGCGCAGATAGAAGGGCGTAAAAATGGATGTCTAAAGTTTTTTTCTCGGATTTGACGCAAAAATATTGGACATATACCATAAGAACAATCCACAAAAAATCAATTTTTGGGAAAAAAAATACTTTAGTGGCAAGTTAATCACTAGACTTAATCGCCTTCAAAATGTGCCGAAAAGTGACCCCTGTTCAAAGTTTCGACAATAACCATTGAATCGAGAGGAATTTTTTGACATGGGCAGAATGTTTTAGAGAGTAGACGATATGGGCTTCAATTTGAACACAAATTTTGAATTCTTTCGACAAATATCAAGAGAGTGATTGTCGTTTGAATTTGGACCATCGAGATTTACCCGAAAATCGGAGTACAACTATGCTCGGATAGAAGGGCGTAAAAAAGGATGTCTAAGTTTTTTTCTTGGATTTGGTGCAAAAATATTAGATATATACATTAAGAACAATCCACCCAAAATCAAGTTTTGGAGAAAAAAATACTTTGGTGGTTAGTTATTCGCGAGAATTAATCGCTTTGAAAATGTGCGGAAAAGTGACCTGTGGTCATAGTTTTGACAATAACCATTGAACCGTAAGGAATTTTTTGTTGCGAGCTGAATGTTTTAGAAAGTTGAGAATATGGGCTAGAATTTGAACCAAAATTATGAATTCTTTAGACAAATATCAAGAGAGTTATTGTCCTTTCAATTTGGGCCACCGAGTTTTATCCGAAATTAGGAGTACAATTTTGCGCGGATAGAAGGGCGTAAAAATGGATGTCTAAGGTTTTTTTCTCGGATTTGGTGCAAAAATATTGGACATATACCATAAGAACAATCCACACAAAAACAATTTTTGGTAAAAAAATACTTTAGTGGCAAGTTAATCACGAGACTTAATTGCCTTCAAAATGTGCTAAAAAGTGACCCGTGTTAAAAGTTTCGACAATAACCATTGAATCGGGAGGAATTTTTTGACATGGGTTGAACGTTTTAGAAAGTAAATGTTATGGGCTTGAATTTGAACACAAATTTTGCATTCTTTCGACGAATATCAAGAGAGTTATTGTCGTTTGAATTTGGGCCATCGAGTTTTACCCGAAAATCGGAGTACAACTATGCTCGGATAGAAGGGCGTAAAAATGGAAATCTAAGTTTTCTTCCCGGATTTGGTGCAAAAATATTAGATGTATACATTAAGAACAATCCACCCAAAATCAAGTTTTGGGGGGAAAAAATACTTTGGTGGTTAGTTATTCGCGAGAATTAGTCGCCTTCAAAATCTGCTGAAAAGTGACCTGTGGTCATAGTTTTGACAATAACCATTGTACCGTAAGGAATTTTTTGTTGCGAGCTGAATCTTTTAGAAAGTAGATATTATGGGCTTGAATTTGAACACAAATGATGAATTCTTTCGACAAATATCAAAAGAGTTATTGTCGTTTGAATTTGGGTCACCGAGTTTTACCCGAAATTTGGAGTACATCTATTCGCAGATAGAAGGGCATAAAAATGGATGTCTAATATTTTTATCTCGGATTTGGTGAAAAAATATTAGACATATACCATGAGAACAGTCGACACAACGTCAAGTTTTGGGAAAAAAATATTTTGGCGGCCGGTAAAGAACGGGACTTAATAGCCTTGAGAATTTGCCGAAAAGTGACCCGTGGTTATAGTTTCGATAATAACCATTGAACCGAAAGGAAATTTTTGACGCAGGCTTAATGTTTTAGAAAGTAGATATTATGGGCTAGAATTTGAACACAAATTATGAATTCTTTCAACAAATATCAAGAGAGTTACTGTCCTTTGAATTTGGGCCCCCGAGTTTTATTCGAAATTAGGAGTACAAGTATGCGCCGATAGAAGGACGTAAAAATGGATGTGTAAAGTTTTTTTCTCGGATTTGGTGCAAAAATATTAGACATTTACCATGAGAACAGTCCACACAAAATCAAGTTTTGGGATAAAAATATTTTGGTGGCCGGAAAATGACGGGACTTAATAGCCTTTAGAATGTGCCGAAAGTGACCCGTGGTTATAGTTTCGACAATAACCATTGAACCATAAAGAATTTGTTGACGCATCTATAATGATTTAGAAAGTAGACATTATGGGCTAGAATTTGAACGCAAATTATGAATTATTTCGAAAAATATCAAGAGAGTTATTGTCATTTGAATTTGGGCCACCGAGTTTTATCCCAAATTAGAAGTACAATTATGCGCGGATAGAAGGGCGTAAAAATGGATGTGTAAGGTTTTTTTCTCGGATTTGATGCAAAAATCTTAGACATATACCATATGAACAATCCACACAAAATCAATTTTTGGGAAAAAAAAATACTTTAGTGGCTAGTTAATCACGAGACTTAATCGCCTTCAAAATGTGTGGAAAAGTGACCTGGGTTCAAAGTTTCGACAATAACCATTGAATCGTGAGGAATTTTTTGGCACGGGATGAATGTTTTAGAAAGTAGATGTTATGGGCTTGAATTTGAACACAAATTTTGAATTCTTTCGACAAATATCAAGAGAGTTATTGTCGTTTGAATTTGGACCATCTAATTTTACCCGAAAATTGGAGTACAACTATGCTCGGATAGAAGAGCGTAAAAATGGATGTCTAAGTTTTTTTCTCGGATTTGGCACAAAAATATTAGAAGTATACACTAAGAACAATCCACCCAAAATCAAGTTTTGGGGAAAAAAAAAAAATACTTTGGTGGTTAGTTATTCGCGATAATTAATCGCCTTGAAAATGTGCTGAAAAGTGACTTGTGGTAATAGTTTTGACAATAACCATTGAACTGTAAGGAATTTTTTGTTGCGAGCAGAATGTTTTAGAAAGGAGACATTATGGGCTAGAATTTGAACCCAAATTATGAATTCTTTCGACAAATATCAAAAGAGTTATTGTCCTTTTAATTTGGGCCACCGAGTTTTATCCGAAATTAGGAGTACAATTATGCGTGGATTGAAGGGCGTAAAAATGGATGTCTAAGAACGATGCACACGAAATCAATTTTTGGAAAAAAAATACTTTAGTGGCTAGAAAATGTGCTAAAAAGTGACCTGTGGTCATAGTTTTGACAATACCATTGAACCGTAAGGAATTTTTTGTTGTGAGCTCAATGTTTTAGAAAGTAGACATTATGGGCTTGAATTTGAACGCAAATGATGAATCCTTTTGACAAATAACAAGAGCGTTATTGTCGTTTGAATTTGGGCCATCGAGTTTTACCCGAAATTGGGAGTACATCTATTCGCAGATAGAAGGGCAAAAAAATTGATGTCTAAGGTTTTTTTTCTTAGATTTGGTGCAAAAATATTAGACATATACCATGAGAACAGTCGACACAACGTCAAGTTTTGGGAGAAAAATATTTTGGTGTCCGGTAAATCACTGGACTTAATAGCCTTAAGAATGTGCCGAAAAGTGACCTGCGGTTATAGTTTTGATAATAACCATTGAAAGCTCGAAAACGTGTTGAAAAACACAACAGCTGTTTAGACCCCCGATTAAAATTACGGCTCGATAGATTTTACACAACTTTAATATAAAGTGCGGAATAGTGTAAAAGCGAGCGGATGAACAATATAGCTACTCTAATCCATAAACTAAACAACACAGCAGTGTAATGGAATATAAAAGAGTAGGGAAGAGAGATGCAAACACAGAAAACGCCAAGACGTGTTTTCGAAGAGGAAACCGAAGAACTCGGCGAAAAACCTCTCCGCCGCCCTCCAAGCGGAAATCGATTCACTAGACAATCAGTTGGGATACATGAGTAAGCAAGAGACCCTCCAAGCCTAATCTACCCGATGTACCTAAGCCCTCCAAGCTCCTACTCCAACAAGGCTTCTCGGAACCGTGTCTTGTCTTAGTTCTCCGGATCCCGCAACAAGCTCTATGTTGCATCTGCCATTCCAGGCATCTTCCAATGCTTCCCAGCAGCACCAAAACGTCACACAACACTCTCAAAATGTGTGGTAAGTGTTTGGGCTATCAACCTCTCAATGGTGTGGAAATGGAGAGGGAAGGGTTGAGGAGATACCACAAGCAAGTGTATAGAGAAAGGTGGGGGGATGACAATCTCTAATTACAAATGTGTTTGGCTAGGGTTTTCTCTCTGAAGCATTCCTCAACATTTGTGGGTAATGGGGGTTTATATAGGATAGGTGCAAAATGTGTGAGTCAGTCAGTACAGGCCGGCAGAACAGCATGTCTCGCGGGTGTCTCGCGGGAAGGCCTTACCCACGAGATACTCGCGAGAGACAGCTGTCTCTATCTGTCATGACTCTTCGCATTCCAGCATGTGCAGGGCACACGCTTCACTTCGCGGGAAGCTTAGTCGCGAGATACCCGCGAGATTCCATCAGCTTCCAAATTGCTTGAGTCTTCACACACTCTCTATCACACACCCCTTACAACAATTCCCACAACAAATACAGGGTATAAACAATTGATAGTAATTACAATCAAATTTGACACGGAATAAAAGCCAACAAAACACATAGTTGTAAATCACAACTTAACAACCACTGAACCCTAAGGAAATTTTTGACGCAGGCTTAATATTTTAGAAAGTAGACATTATGGGCTAGAATTTGAACACAAATTATGAATTCTTTCGACAAATATGAAGAGAGTTACTTTCCTTTCAATTTGGGCCCCCGAGTTTTATCCGAAATTAGGAGTACAAGTTTGCGTGGATAGAAGGACGTAAAAATGGATGTCTAAAGTTTTTTTCTCGGATTTGGTGCAAAAATATTAGACATATACCATAAGAACAATCCACACAAAATTAAGTTTTGGGAAAAAAAATACTTTGGTGGCTAGTTCATCTCGAGACTTAATCGCCTTCAAAATGTGCCGAAAAGTGACCGCTAGTCAAAGTTTCGACAATAACCATTGAATCGTAAGGAATTTTCTGACAAGGGCTGCATTTTTAAGAAAGTAGACATTATGGGTTTGAATTTGAACACAAATTTGGAATTCTTTCGACAAATATGAAGAGAGTTATTATCGTTTGAATTTGGGCCATCGAGTTTTACCTGAAAATCGGAGTACAACTATGCTCGGATAGAAGGGCGTAAAAATGGATGTCTAAGGTTTTTTTCTCGGATTTGGTGCAAAAACATTAGACGTATACATTAAGAACAATCCACCCAAAATCAAGTTTTGGGGAAAAAATACTTTGGTGGTTAGTTATTCGTGAGAATTAATCGCATTGAAAATGTGCTGAAAAGTGACCTATGGTCATAGTTTCGACAATAACCATCGAACCGTAAGGAATTTTTTGTTGCGAGCATAATGTTTTAGAAAGTATTCATTATGGGCCAGAATTTGAACACAAATGATGAATTCTTTAGACAAATATTAAGAGAGTTGTTGTCGTTTGAATTTGGGCTATCGAGTTTTACACGAAATTGGGAGTACATCTATTCGCAGAGAGAAGAGCATAAAAATGGATGTTTAAGGTTTTTTTCTCAGATTTGGTGCGAAAATATTAGACACATGCCATGAGAACAGTCGACGCAATGTCAAGTTTTGGGAGAAAAATATTTTGGTGTCCGCTACATCACGGGACTTAATAGCCTTGGGAATGTGCCGAAAAGTGGCCCATGGTTATAGTTTCGATAATAACCACTGAACCTAAAGGAAATTTTTGACGTAGGCTTAATGTTTTAAAAAGTAGTCATTATGGCTAGAATTTGAACACAAATTACGAATTCTTTCGACAAATATCAAGAGAGTTATTGTCCTTTGAATTTGGGCCCCCGAGTTTTATCCAAAATTAGGAGTACAATTATGTGCGGATAGAAGGGCGTAAAAATGGATGTCTAAGGTTTTTTTCTCGGATTTGGTGCGAAAATATTAGACATATATCATAAGAACAATCCACACAAAATCAATTTTTGGGAAAAAAAAAAAATACTTTAGTGGCTAGTTAATCACGAGACTTAATCGCCTTCAAAATGTGCCGAAAAGTGACCTGTGTTCAAAGTCTCGACAATAACCATTGAATCGTGAGGAATTTTTTGACACGGGCTAAATGTTTTGGAAAGTAGACGTTATGGGCTTGAATTTGAACACAAATTTTGAATTCTTTCGACAAATACCAAGAGAGTTACTGTCGTTTGAATTTGGGCCATCGAGTTTTAACCAAAAATCGGAGTACAACTATGCTCGGATAGAAGAGCGTAAAAATGGATGTCTAAGTTTTTTTCTTAGTTTTGGTGCGAAAATATTAGATGTATACATTAAGGACAATCGACCCAAAATCAAGTTTTGACGAAAAAAAATACATTGGTGGTTAGTTATTCACGAGAATTAATCACCATGAAAATGTGCTGAAAAGTGACCTGTGGTCATAGTTTTGACAATAACCATTGAACCGTAAGGAATTTTTTCTTGCGAGCTGAATGTTTTAGAAAGTAGACATTATGGGCCTGAAGTTGAACACAAATGATGAATTCTTTAGACAAATATCATGAGAGTTATTGTCGTTTGAATTTGGGCCATCGAGTTTTACCCGAAATTGGGAGTACATCTATTCGCAGATAGAAGGGCCTAAAAATTGATGTCTAAGGTTTTTTTCTCAGATTTGGTGCAAAAATATTAGACATATACCCTGAGAACAGTCCTCGCAAAATCAAGTTTTGGGATAAAAATATTTTGGTGGCTGGTAAATCACGGGACTTAATAGCTTTGAGAATGTGCCGAAAGGTGACCCGTAGTTATAGTTTCGACAATAACCATTGAACCGTAAGGAATTTTTTGACGAAGGCTTAATGTTTTAGAAAGTAGACATTATGGGCTAGAATTTGAACACAAATTATGAATTCTTTCGACGAATATCAAGTGAGTTATTGTCCTTTAAATTTGGGCCACCGAGTTTTATCCGAAATTAGGAGTACAAGTATGCGCAGATAGAAGGGCGTAAAAATGGATGTCTAAGGTTTTTTTCTCGGATTTGATGCAACAATCTTAGACATATACCATATGAACAATCCACACAAAATCAATTTTTGGGAAAAAAAATACTTTAGTGGCTAGTTAATCACGAGACTTAATCGCCTTCAAAATGTGCCGAAAAGTGACCCGTGTTTAAAGTTTCGACAATAACCATTGAATCGTAAGGAATTTTTTGACATGGGCTGAATGTTTTAGAGAGTAGACGTTATGGGCTTGAATTTGAACACAAATTTTGAATTCTTTCGACAAATATCAAGACAGTTATTGTCATTTTAATTTGGGCCACCGAGTTTTATCCGAAATTAGGAGTGCAATTATGCACAGATAGAAGGTCGTAAAAATGGACGTCTAAGGTTTTTTTCTTGGATTTGGTGCGAAAATATTAGACATATACCATAAGAACAATCCACACAAAATCAATTTTTGGTAAAAAAAAAAAAACTTTAGTGGCTAGTTAATCACGAGACTTAATCGCCTTCAAAATGTGCCGAAAAGTGACCCGTGTACAAAGTTTCGACAATAACCATTGAGTCGTGAGGAATTTTTTGACATGGGTTGAATGTTTTAGAAAGTAGACGTTATGGGCTTGAATTTGAACACAAATTTTGAATTCTTTCGACAAATATCAATAGAGTTATTGTCGTTTGAATTCGGGCCAACGGTTTTAACCAAAAATCGGAGTACAACTATGCTCGGATAGAAGGGCGTCAAAATGGACGTCTAAGTTTTTTTCTCGGATTTAGTGCAAAAATATTAGATGTATACATTAAGAACAATCCGCCCAAAATCAAGTTTTGGGTGAAAAAAATACTTTGGTGGTTAGTTATTCGCGAGAATTAATCGCCTTGAGAATGTGCAGAAAAGTGACCTGTGGTCGTAGTTTCGACAATAACCATTGAACCGTAAGGAAATTTTTGTTGCGAGCTCAATGTTTTAGAAAGTAGACATCATGGGCCTGAATTTGAGACAATATCAAGAAAGTTATTGTCGTTTGAATTTGAGCCATCGAGTTTTACCCGAAATTGGGAGTACATCTATTTGCAGATAGAAGGGCATAAAAATGGATGTCTAAGGTTTTTTTCTCAAATTTGGTGCAAAAATATTAGACATATACCATGAGAACAGTCCTCACAAAATCAAGTTTTGGGATAAAAATATTTTGGTAGCCGGAAAATCACGGGACTTAATAGCCTTGAGAATGTGTCGAAAAGTGACATGTGGTTATACTTTCGACAATAACCGTTGAACCGCATGGAATTTTTTGATGCAGGCTTAATGTTTTAGAAAGTAGACATTATGGGCTAGAATTTGAACACAAATTATGAATTTCTTTCGACAAATATCAAGAGAGTTATTGTCCTTTAAATTTGGGCCACCGAGTTTTATCCGAAATTAGGAGTACAAATATGCGCGGATAGAAGGGTGTAAAAATGGATGTCTAAAGTTTTTTTCTCGGATTTGACGCAAAAATATTAGACATATACCATAAGAACAATCCACAAAAAATCAATTTTTGGGAAAAAAATACTTTAGTGGCAAGTTAATCACAAGACTTAATCGCCTTCAAAATGTGCCGAAAAGTGACCCCTGTTCAAAGTTTCGACCATAACCATTGAATTGAGAGGAATTTTTTGACATGGGCTGAATGTTTTAGAGAGTAGACGATATGGGCTTCAATTTGAACACAAATTTTGAATTCTTTCGACAAATATCAAGAGAGTGATTGTCGTTTGAATTTGGTCCATCGAGATTTACCCGAAAATCAGAGTACAACTATGCTTGGATAGAAGGGCGTAAAAAAGGATGTCTAAGTTTTTTTCTTGGAATTGGTGCAAAAATATTAGATATATACATTAAGAACAATCCACCCAAAATCAAGTTTTGGAGAAAAAAATACTTTGGTGGTTAGTTATTCGCGAGAAATAATCGCTTTGAAAATGTGCGGAAAAGTGACCTGTGGTCATAGTTTTGACAATAACCATTGAACCGTAAGGAATTTTTTGTTGCGAGCTGAATGTTTTTGAAAGTTGAGAATATGGGCTAGAATTTGAACCCAAATTATGAATTTTTTAGACAAATATCAAGAGAGTTATTGTCCTTTCAATTTGGGCCACCGAGTTTTATCCGAAATTAGGAGTACAATTATGCGCGGATAGAAGGGCATAAAAATGGATGTCTAAGGTTTTTTTCTCGGATTTGGTGCAAAAATATTGGACATATACCATAAGAACAATCCACACAAAAACAATTTTTGGTAAAAAAATACTTTAGTGGCAAGTTAATCACGAGACTTAATCGCCTTCAAAATGTGCAGAAAAGTGACCCGTGTTCAAAGTTTCGACAATAACCATTGAATCGTGAGGAATTTTTTGACACGGGTTGAACGTTTTAGAAAGTAAACGTTATGGGCTTGAATTTGAACACAAATGATGAATCCTTTCGACAAATATCAAGAGAGTTATTGTCGCTTGAATTTGGGCCACCGAGTTTTATCCGAAATTGGGAGTAAATCTATTCGCAGATAGAAGGGCAAAAAAATTGATGTCTAAGGTTTCTTTTCTCAGATTTGGTGTAAAAATATTAGACATATACCATGAGAACAGTTGACACAACATCAAGTTTTGGGAGAAAAATATTTTGGTGTCCAGTAAATCACGGGACTTAATAGCCTTGAGAATGTGCCGAAAAGTGACCCGTGGTTATAGTTTCGATAATAACCATTGAACCGTAAGGAAATTTTTGACGCAGGCTTAATGTTTTAGAAAGTAGGCATTATGGGCTAGAATTTGAACACAAATTATAAATTCTTTCGACAAATATTAAGAGAGTTACTGTCCTTTGAATTTCGGCCCCCGAGTTTTATTCGAAATTAGGAGTACAAGTATGCGCGGATAGAAGGACGTAAAAATGGATGTCTAAAGTTTTTTTCTCGGATTTGGTGCAAAAATATTAGACATATACCATAAGAACAATCCACACAAAATTAAGTTTTGGGAAAAAAAAATACTTTGGTGGCTAGTTAATCTCGAGACTTAATCGCCTTCAAAATGTGCCGAAAAGTGACCTCTAGTCAAATTTTCGACAATAACCATTGAATCTTATGGATTTTTCTTACACGGGCTGTATTTTGAAGAAAGTAGACATTATGGGTTTGAATTTGAAAACAAATTTGGAATTCTTTTGACAAATATCAAGAGAGTTATGATCGTTTGAATTTGGGCCATCGAGTTTTACCTGAAAATCGGAGTACAACTATGCTCGGATAGAAGGGCACAAAAATGGATGTCTAAGGTTTTTTTCTCTGATTTGGTGCAAAAACGTTAGATGTATACATTAAGAACAACCACCCAAAATCAAGTTTTGTGGAAAAAATACTTTGGTGGTTAGTTATTCTTGAGAATTAATCGCATTGAAAATGTGCTGAAAAGTGACCTGTGGTCATAGTTTCGTCAATAACCATTGAACCGTAAGGAATTTTTTGTTGCGAGCTTAATGTTTTAGAAAGTATACATTATGGGCTTGAAGTTGAACACAAATGATGAATTCTTTAGACAAATATCATGAGAGTTATTGTCGTTTGAATTTGGGCCTTCGAGTTTTACACGAAATTGGGAGTACATCTATTCGCAGATAGAAGGGCATAAAAATGGATGTCTAAGGTTTTTTTCTCAGATTTGGTGCAAAAATATTAGACATATACCCTGAGAACAGTCCACACAAAATCAAGTTTTGGGATAAAAATATTTTGGTGGCCGGTAAATCACAGGACTTAATAGCTTTGAGAATGTGCCAAAAGGTGACCCGTAGTTATAGTTTCGACAATAACCATTGAGTCGTAAGGAATTTTTTGACGAAGGCTTAATGTTTTAGAAAGTAGACATTATGAGCTAGAATTTGAACACAAATTATGAATTCCTTCGATAAATATCAAGAGAGTTAATTGTTAGGACATATGTGTGTTCACTTCGGAGTACATCTATTCACAGATAGAAGGGCATAAAAATGGATGTCTAAGGTTTTTTTTCTCAGATTTGGTGCAAAAATAATAGACATATACCATGAGAACAGTCGACACAAAATTAAGTTATGGGAAAAAAAAAAAATTTGGTGGCTAGTTAATCTCGAGACTTAATCGCCTTCAAAATGTGCCGAAAAGTGACCGCTAGTCAATGTTTCGACAATAATCATTGAATCGTAAGGAATTTTCTGACACGGGCTGCATTTTTAAGAAAGTAGACATTATGGGTTTGAATTTGAACACAAATTTGGAATTCTTTCGAGAAATATGAAGAGAGTTATTATCGTTTGAATTTGGGCCATCAAGTTTTACCCGAAAATCGGAGAACAACTATGCTCGGATAGAAGGGTGTAAAAATGGATGTCTAAGTTTTTTTCTCGGATTTGGTGCAAAAACATTAGACGTATACATTAAGAACAATGCACCCAAAATCAAGTTTTGGGGAAAAAATACTTTGGTGGTAAGTTATTCGTGAGAATTAATCGCATTGAAAATGTGCTGAAAAGTGACCTGTGGTCATAGTTTTGACAATAACCATCGAACCGTAAGGAATTTTTTGTTGCGAGCATAATGTTTTAGAAAGTATACATTATGGGCCAGAATTTGAACACAAATGATGAATTCTTTAGACAAATATCAAGAGAGTTATTGTCGTTTGAATTTGGGCTGTTGAGTTTTACACGAAATTGGGAGTACATCTTTTCGTAGACAGAAGGGCATAAAAATTGATGTCTAAGGTTTTTTTCTCAGATTTGGTGCGAAAATATTAGACATATACCGTGAGAACAGTCGACGCAATGTCAAGTTTTGGGAGGAAAATATTTTGGTGTCCGCTACATCATGGGACTTAATAGCCTTGAGAATGTGCCGAAAAGTGGCCCGTGGTTATAGTTTCGATAATAACCACTGAACCTAAAGGAAATTTTTGACGCAGGCTTAATGTTTTAGAAAGTAGACATTATGGCTAGAATTTGAACACAAATTATGAATTCTTTCCACAAGTATCAAGAGAGTTACTGTCCTTTCAATTTGGGCCCCCGAGTTTTATCCGAAAGTAGGAGTACTAGTTTGCGTGGATAGAAGGACATAAAAATTGATGTCTAAAGTTTTTTTCTCGGATTTGGTGCAAAAATATTAGACATATACCATAAGAACAATCCACACAAAATTAAGTTTTGGGAAAAAAAATACTTTGGTGGCTAGTTAATCTCGAGACTTAATCGCCTTCAAAATGTGCCGAAAAGTGACCTCTAGTCAAATTTTCGACAATAACCATTGAATCTTATGGATTTTTCTGACACGGGCTGTATTTTGAAGAAAGTAGACATTATGGGTTTGAATTTGAAAACAAATTTGGAATTCTTTTTACAAATATCAAGAGAGTTATGATCGTTTGAATTTGGGCCATCGAGTTTTACATGAAAATCGGAGTACAACTATGCTCGGATAGAAGGGCGCAAAAATGGATTTCTAAGGTTTTTTTCTCCGATTTGGTGCAAAAACGTTAGATGTATACATTAAGAACAACCACCCAAAATCAAGTTTTGTGGAAAAAATACTTTGGTGGTTAGTTATTCGCGAGAATTAATCGCATTGAAAATGTGCTGAAAAGTGACCTGTGGTCATAGGTTCGACAATAACCATTGAACCGTAAGGAATTTTTTGTTGCGAGCTTAATGTTTTAGAAAGTATACATTATGGGCTTGAAGTTGAACGCAAATGATGAATTCTTTAGACAAATATCATGAGAGTTATTGTCGTTTGAATTTGGGCCTTCGCGTTTTACACCAAATTGGGAGTACATCTATTCGCAGATAGAAGGACATAAAAATGGATGTCTATGGTTTTTTTCTCAGATTTGGTGGAAAAATATTAGACATATACCCTGAGAACAGTCCACACAAAATCAAGTTTTGGGATAAAAATATTTTGGTGGCTGGTAAATCACGGGACTTAATAGCTTTGAGAATGTGCCGAAAGGTGACCCGTAGTTATAGTTTCGACAATAACCGTTGAACCGTAAGGAATTTTTTGACGAAGGCTTAATGTTTTAGAAAGTAGACATTATGGGCTAGAATTTGAACACAAATTATGAATTCCTTCGATAAATATCAAGAGTGTTAATTGTTAGGACATATGTGTGTTCACTTCTGAGTACATCTATTCACAGATAGAAGGGCATAAAAATGGATGTCCAAGTTTTTTTTTCTCAGATTTGGTGCAAAAATAATAGACATATACCATGAGAACAGTCGACACAAAATTAACTTTTGGGAAAAAAAAATAATTTGGTGGCTAGTTAATCTCGAGACTTAATCGCCTTCAAAATGTGCCGAAAAGTGACCTGTAGTCAAAGTTTCGACAATAACCATTGAATCGTAAGGAATTTTCTGACACGGGCTGCATTTTTAAGAAAGTAGACATTATGGGTTTGAATTTGAACAGAAATTTGGAATTCTGTCGAGAAATATGAAGAGAGTTATTATCGTTTGAATTTGGGCCATCAAGTTTTACCCGAAAATCGGAGAGCAACTATGCTCGGATAGAAGGGCGCAAAAATGGATGTCTAAGTTTTTTTCTCGGATTTGGTGCAAAAACATTAGACGTATACATTAAGAACAATGCACCCAAAATCAAGTTTTGGGGAAAAAATACTTTGGTGGTTAGTTATTCGTGAGAATTAATCGCATTGAAAAT
Source organism: Quercus ilex subsp. ballota (assembly GCA_032727855.1). Lineage (NCBI taxonomy): Eukaryota > Viridiplantae > Streptophyta > Magnoliopsida > Fagales > Fagaceae > Quercus > Quercus ilex. The sequence continues at coordinate 43,569,499 of CM064919.1, forward strand.
GTGCTGAAAAGTGACCTGTGGTCATAGTTTCGACAAGAACCATCGAACCGTAAGGAATTTTTTGTTGCGAGCATAATGTTTTAGAAAGTATACATTATGGGCCAGAATTTGAACACAAATGATGAATTCTTTAGACAAATATCAAGAGAGTTATTGTCGTTTGAATTTGTGCTATCGAGTTTTACACGAAATTGGGAGTACATCTTTTCGTAGATAGAAGGGCATAAAAATTGATGTCTATGGTTTTTTTCTCAGATTTGGTGCGAAAATATTAGGCATATACCATGAGAACAGTCGACGCAATGTCAAGTTTTGGGAGAAAAATATTTTGGTGTCCGCTACATCACGGGACTTAATAGCCTTGGGAATGTGCCGAAAAGTGGCCCGTGGTTATAGTTTCGATAATAACCACTGAACCTAAAGGAAATTTTTGACGCAGGCTTAATGTTTTAGAAAGTAGACATTATGGCTAGAATTTGAACACAAATTATGAATTCTTTCCACAAATATCAAGAGAGTTACTGTCCTTTCAATTTGGGCCCTCGAGTTTTATCCGAAATGAGGACTACAAGTTTGCGTGGATAGAAGGACGTAAAAATGGATGTCTAAAGTTTTTTTCTCGGATTTGGTGCAAAAATATTAGACATATACCATAAGAACAATCCACACAAAATTAAGTTTTGGGAAAAAAAAATACTTTGGTGGCTAGTTAATCTCGAGACTTAATCGCCTTCAAAATGTGCCGAAAAGTGACTGCTAGTGAAAGTTTCAACAATAACCATTGAATCGTAAGGAATTTTCTGACACGGGCTGCATTTTTAAGAAAGTAGACATTATGGGTTTGAATTTGAACACAAATTTGGAATTCTTTCGACAAATATGAAGAGAGTTATTATCGTTTGAATTTGGGCCATCGAGTTTTACCTGAAAATCGGAGTACAACTATGCTCGGATAGAAGGGCGTAAAATGGATGTCTAATGTTTTTTTCTCGAATTTGGTGCAAAAACATTAGATGTACACATTAAGAACAATCCACCCAAAATCAAGTTTTGGGGAAAAAATACTTTGGTGGATAGTTATTCGTGAGAATTAATCGCATTGAAAATGTGCCAAAAAGTGACCTGTGGTCCTAGTTTCGACAATAACCATTGAAATGTAAGGAATTTTTTGTTGCGAGCTTAATGTTCTAGAAGGTATACATTATGGGCTTGAATTTGAACACAAATGATGAATTCTTTAGACAAATATCAAGAGAGTTATTGTTGTTTGAATTTGGGCCATTGAGTTTTACACGAAATTTGGAGTACATCTATTTGCAGATAGAAGGGCATAAAAATGGATGTCTAAGGTTTTTCTCTCAAATTTGGTGCGAAAATATTAGACATATACCATGAGAACAGTCGATACAATGTCAAGTTTTGGGAGAAAAATATTTTGGTGTCCGCTACATCACGGGACTTAATAGCCTTGAGAATGTGCCGAAAAGTGGCCCGTGGTTATAGTTTCGATAATAACCCCTGAACCATAAGGAAATTTTAGACGCAGGCTTAATGTTTTAGGAAGTCGACATTATGGGATAGAATTTGAACACAAATTATGAATTCTTTCGACAAATATCAAGAGAGTAACTGTCCTTTGAATTTGGGCCCCCAAGTTTTATCCGAAATTAGGAGTACAATTATGCGCGGATAGAAGGGCGTAAAAATGGATGTCTAAAGTTTTTTTCTCGGATTTGGTGCGAAAATATTAGACACATACCATAATAACAATCCACAAAAAATCAATTTTTGGGAAAAAAATACTTTAGTGGCTAGTTAATCACGAGACTTAATTGCCTTCGAAATGTGCCGAAAAGTGACCTGTGTTCAAAGTCTTGACAATAACCATTGAATTGTGAGGAATTTTTTGACACGGGCTGGATGTTTTAGAAAGTAGACGTTATGGGTTTGAATTTGAACAAAAATTTTAAATTCTTTCGACAAATATCAAGGGAGTTATTGTCGTTTGAATTTGGGCCATCGAGTTTTACCCGAAAATCGGAGTACAACTATGCTCGGATAGAAGAGCGCAAAATGGATGTCTAAGTTTTTTTCTCGGATTTGGCGCAAAAATATTAGATGTATAGATTAATAACAATCCACCCAATATCAAGTTTTGGGGAAAAAAATACTTTGGTGGTTAGTTATTCGCGAGAATTAATCGCTTTGAAAATGTTCTGAAAAGTGGCCTATGGTCATAGTTTTGACAATAACGATTGAACCGTAAGGAATTTTTTGTTGCGAGCTAAACGTTTTAGAAAGTAGACATTATGGGCTAGAATTTGAACCCAAATTATGAATTCTTTCAACAAATATCAAGAGAGTTATTGTCCTTTTAATTTGGGCTACCGAGTTTTATCCGAAATTAGGAGTACAATTATGCGCGGATAGAAGGGCGTAAAAATGGATGTCTAAGGTTTTTTTCTCGGATTTGGTACAAAAATATTAGACATATACCATAAGAACAATACACACAAAATCAATTTTTGGAAAAATAATACTTTAGTGGCTAGAAAATGTGCTGAAAAGTGACATGTGGTCATAGTCTTGACAATAACCATTGAACCGTAAGGAATTTTTTGTTGCTAGCTCAATGTTTTAGAAAGTAGACATTATGGGCTTTAATTTGAAAACAAATGATGAATCCTTTCGACAAATATCAAGAGAGTTATTGTCGTTTGAATTTGGGCCATCGAGTTTTACCCGAAATTGGGAGTACATCTATTCGCAGATAGAAGGGCATAAAAATGGATGTCTAAGGTTTTTTTTCTCAGATTTGGTGCAAAAATATTAGACATATACCATGAGAACAGTCGACACAATGTCAAATTTTGGGAGAAAAATACTTTGGTGGTTAGTTATTCGCGAGAATTAATCGCGTTGAAAATGTGCTGAAAAGTGACTTGTGGTCATAGTTTCGACAATGACCATTGAACCGTAAGGAATTTTTTGTTGCGAGCTTAATGTTTTAGCAAGTATACATTATGGGCTTGAATTTGCACACAAATGATGAATTCAATTGACAAATATCAAAAGAGTTATTGTCTCAGCAAGTATACATTATGGGCTTAAATTTGAACACAAATGATGAATTCAATAGAAAAATATCAAGAGAGTTATTGTCGTTTGAATTTGGGCCATCGAGTTTTACACGAAATTGGGTGTACATCTACTCGCAGATAGAAGGGCATAAAAATGGATGTCTAAGGTTTTTTTCTCAGATTTGGTACAAAAATATTAGACATATACCATGAGAACAGTCAGACAAAATCAAGTTTTGGGATAATAATATTTTGGTGGCCGGTAAATCACGGGACTTAATAGCCTTGTGAATGTACCGAAAAGTGACCCGTAGTTATAGTTTCGACAATAACCATTGAACCGTAAGGAATTTTTTGATGCAGGCTTTATGTTTTAGAAAGTAGACATTATGGGCTAGAATTTGAACACAAATTATGAATTCTTTCAATAAATATCAAGAGAGTTATTGTCGTTTGAATTTGGGCCATCGAGTTTTACCCCGAAATTGGGAGTACAAGTATGCGCGGATAGAAGGGCGTAAAAATGGATGTCTAAGGTTTTTTTTCTTGGATTTGGTGCAAAAATATTAGACATATACCATAAGAACAATACACACAAAATCAATTTTTGGAAAAAAAATACTTTAGTGGCTAGAAAGTGTACTGAAAAGTGACCTGTGGTCATAGTTTTGACAATAACCATTGAACCGTAAGGAAATTTTTGTTACGAGCTCAATGTTTTAAAAAGTAGACATTATGGACTTGAATTTGAACACAAATGATGAATCCTTTCGACAAATATCAAGAGAGTTATTGTCGTTTGAGTTTGGGCCATCGAGTTTTACCCGAAATTGGGAATACATCTATTCGCAGATAGAAGGGCATAAAAATTGATGTCTATGGTTTTTTTTCTCAGATTTGGTGCAAAAATATTAGAGAAATACCATGAGAACATTCGACACAACGTCAAGTTTTTGGAGAAAAATATTTTGGTGTCCGAAAAATTACGGGACTTAATAGCCTTGACATTATGGGCTAGAATTTGAACACAAATTATGAATTCTTTCGATAAATAGCAAGAGAGTTATTGTCGTTTGAATTTGGGCCATCGAGTTTTATTCCGAAATTGGGAGTACAAGTATGCGCGGATAGAAGGGCGTAAAAATGGATGTCTAAGGTTTTTTTTCTTGGATTTGGTGCAAAAATATTAGACACATACCATAAGAACAATATACAAAAAATCAATTTTTGGAAAAAAAAAATACTTTAGTGGCTAGAAAGTGTACTGAAAAGTGACCTGTGGTCATAGTTTTGACAATAACCATTGAACCGTAAGGAAATTTTAGTTACGAGCTCAATGTTTTAAAAAGTAGACATTATGGGCTTGAATTTGAACACAAATGATGAATCCTTTCGACAAATATCAAGAGAGTTATTGTCGTTTGAGTTTGGGCCATCGAGTTTTACCCGAAATTGGAAATACATCTATTCGCAGATAAAAGGGCATAAAAATTGATGTCTAAGGTTTTTTTTCTCAGATTTGGGACAAAAATATTAGAGAAATACCATGAGAACATTCGACACAACGTCAAGTTTTGGGAGAAAAATATTTTGGTGTCCGAAAAATTACGGGACTTAATAGCCTTGAGAATGTGCCGAAAAGTGACCTGTGGTTATATTTTTGATAATAACCATTGAACCGTAAGGAAATTTTTGACGCAGGCTTAATGTTTTAGAAAGTAGACATTATGGGCTAGAATTTGAACACAAATTTTGAATTCTTACGACAATAGCAAGAGAGTTACTGTCCTTTGAATTTGGGCCCCCGAGTTTTATCCAAAATTAGGAGTACAAATATGCGCGGATAGAAGGACGTAAAAGTGGATGTCTAAAGTTTTTTTCTCGGATTTGGAGCAAAAATGTTAGACATATACCATAAGAAAAATCCACACAAAATTAAGTTTTTGGAAAAAAAAATACTTTGGTGGCTAGTTAATCTTGAGACTTAATCGCCTTCAAAATGTGCTGAAAAGTTACCGCTAGTCAAAGTTTCGACAATAACCATTGAATCGTAAGGAATTTTCTGACACGGGCTGCATTTTTAAGAAAGTAGACATTATGGGTTTGAATTTGAACACAAATTTGGAATTCATTCGACAAATATCAAGAGAGTTATTATCGTTTGAATTTGGGCCATCGAGTTTTACCCGAAAATCGAAGTACAGCTACGCTCGGATAGAAGGGCGTAAAAATGGATGTCTAAGGTTTTTTTATCGGATTTGGTGCTAAAACATTAGATGTATACATTAAGAACAATCCACCCAAAATCAAGTTTTGGGGAAAAAAATACTTTGGTGTTTAGTTATTCTTGAGAATTAATCGCATTGAAAATGTGCTGAAAAGTGACTTGTGGTCATAGTTTCGACAATAACCATTGAACCGTAAGGAATTTTTTGTTGTGAGCTTAAAGTTTTAGAAAGTATACGTTATGGGCTTGAATTTGAACACAAATGATGAATCCTTTCGACAAATATCAAGAGAGTTATTGTCGTTTGAATTTGGGCCATCGAGTTTCACTCGAAATTGAGAGTACATCTATTCGCAGATAGAAGGGCATAAAAATGGATGTCTAAGATTTTTTTTCTCAGATTTGGTGAAAAAATATTTGACATACACCATGAGAACAGTCGACACAACGTCAAGTTTTGGGAGAAAAATATTTTGGTGTCCGGTAAATCATAAGACTTAATAGCCTTGAGAATGTGCCGAAAAGTTACCCGTGGTTATAGTTTCGATAATAACCATTGAACCGTAAGGAAATTTTTGACGCAGGCTAAATGTTTTAGAAAGTAGACATTATGGGCAAGAATTTGAACACAAATTATAAATTCTTTCGTCAAATATCAAGAGAGTTACTGTCCTTTGAATTTGGGCCACCGAGTTTTATCCGAAATTAGGAGTACAAGTATGCGCGGATAGAAGGACGTAAAACTGGTTATCTAAAGTTTTTTTCTTGGATTTGGTGCAAAAATATTAGACATATACCATAAGAACAATCCACACAAAATTAAGTTTTGTGAAAAAAAAATACTTTGGTGGCTAGTTAATCTCGAGACTGAATTGCCTTCTAAATGTGCTGAAAAGTGACTGCTAGTCAAAGTTTCGACAATAACCATTGAATTGTAAGGAATTTTCTTACACGAGCTGCATTTTTAAGAAAGTAGACATTATGGGTTTGAATTTGAACACAAATTTGGAATTCATTCGACAAATATCAAGAGAGTTATTATCGTTTGAATTTGGGCCATCGAGTTTTACCCGAAAATCGGAGTACAATTATGCTCGGATAGAAGGGTGTAAAAATGGATGTCTAAGGTTTTTTTCTCGGATTTGGTGCAAAAACACTAGAGGTATACATTAAGAACAATTCACCCAAAATCAAGTTTTGGGGAAAAAAATACTTTGGTGGTTAGTTATTCGCGAGAATTAATCGCATTGAAAATGTGCTGAAAAGTGACCTGTGGTCATAGTTTCGACAATAACCATTGAACCGTAAGGAATTTTTTGTTGCGAGTTTAATGTTTTAGAAAGTATACATAATGGGCTTGAATTTGAACACAAATGATGAATTCTTTAGGCAAATATCAAGGGAGTTATTGTTGTTTGAATTTGAGCCATCGAGTTTTACATGAAATTGGGAGAACATCTATTCGCAGATAGAAGGGCATAAAAATGGATGTCTAAGGTTTTTTTCACAGATTTGGTGCAAAAATATTAGACATATACCATGAGAACAGTCCACACAAAATCAAGTTTTGGGATAAAAATATTTTGGTGGCCGGTAAATCACGGGACTTAATAGCCTTGAGAATGTGCCGAAAAGTGACCCGTAGTTATAGTTTCGACAATAACCATTGAACCGTAAGGAATTTTTTGACGCAGGCTTAATGTTTTAGAAAGTAGATATTATGGCCTAGAATTTGAACAAAAATTATGAATTCTTTCGATAAATATCAAGAGAGTTATTGTCGTTTGAATTTGGGCCATCGAGTTTTACCCCAAAATTGTGAGTACATCTATTCGCAGATAGAAGGGCATAAAAATGGATGTCTAAGGTTTTTTTCTCAAATTTGATGCAAAAATATTAGACATATACCATGAGAACGGTCGACACAAAATCAAGTTTTGGGATAAAAATATTTTGGTGGCCGGTAAATCACGGGGCTTAATAGCCTTGAGAATGTGCCGAAAAGTGTCCCTTGGTTATAGTTTCAATAGTAACCATTGAACTGTAAGGAAATTTTTGACGCAGACTTAATGTTTTAGAAAGTAGACATTATGGGCTAGAATTTGAACACAAATTATGAATTCTTGCGACAAATATCAAGAGAGTTATTGTCCTTTGAATTTGAGCTATCGAGTTTTATCCGAAATTAGGAGTACAAGTATGCGCGGATAGAAGGACGTAAAAATGAATGTCTAAAGTTTTTTTCTCGAATTTCGTGCAAAAAAATTAGACATATACCATTAGAACAATCCACACAAAATGAAGTTTTGGGAAAAAAAATACTTTGGGGGCTAGTTAAACTCGAGACTTAATCGCATTCAAAATGTGCCGAAAAGTGACCGCTAGTCAAAGTTTCGATAATAACCATTGAATCGTAAGGAATTTTTTGACACGGGCTGAATTTTTTAGAAATAGACATTATAGGCTTGAATTTGAACACAAATTTGGAATTCTTTCGACAAATATCAAGAGAGTTATTATCGTTTAAATTTGGGCCATCGAGTTTTACCTGAAAATCGGATTACAACTATGCTCGGATAGAAGGGCGTAAAAATGGATGTCTAAGATTTTTTTCTCGGATTTGGTGCAAAAACATTAGATGTATACATTAAGAACAATCCACCCAAAATCAAGTTTTGGGGAAAAAATACTTTGGCGGTTAGTTATTCGCGAGAATTAATCGCATTGAAAATGTGCTGAAAAGTGACCTGTGGTCATAGTTTCGACAATAACCATTGAACCGTAAGGAATTTTTTGTTGCGAGTTTAATGTTTTAGAAAGTAGACATTATGGGCATGAATTTGAACACAAATGATGAATTCTTTCGACAAATATCAAGAGAGTTATTTTCGTTTGAATTTGGGCTATCGAGTTTTACCCGAAATAGGGAGTACATCTATTCGCAGATAGAAGGGCATAAAAATGGATGTCTAAGATTTTTTTCTCGAATTTGGTGCAAAAATATTAAACATATACCATGAGAACAGTCCACACAAAATCAAGTTTTGGGACAAAAATATTTTGGTGGCCGATAAATCACGGGACTTAATAGCCTTGAGAATGTGCCGAAAAGTGACCCGTAGTTATAGTTTCGACAATAACCATTGAACCGTAAGAAATTTTTTGACGCAGGCTTAATGTTTTAGAAAGTAGACATTATTGGCTATAATTTGAACACAAATTATGAATTATTTCGACAAATATCAAGAGAGTTATTGTCGTTTGAATTTGGGCCATCGAGTTTTACCCCGAAATTGGTAGTACATCTATTCGCAGATAGATGGGCATAAAAATGGATGTCTAAAGTTTTTTTCTCAGATTTGGTGCAAAAATATTAGACAGATACCATGAGAACAATCGACACAAAATCAAGTTTTGGGATAAAAATATTTTGGTGGCCGGTAAATCACGGGACGTAATAGCCTTGAGAATGTGCCGAAAAGTGACCCGTGGTTATAGTTTCGATAATAACCATTGAACTGTAAGAAATTTTTTGACACAGGCTGAATGTTTTTGAAAGTAGACATTATGGGCTAGAATTCGAAAACAAATTATGAATTCTTTCGACAATTATCAAGAGAGTTATTGTTCTTTGAATTTGGGCCACCGAGTTTTATCTGAAATTAAGAGTACAAGTATGCGCGGATAGAAGGACATAAAAATGGATGTCTAAAGTTTTTTTCTCGGATTTGGTGCAAAAATATTAGACATATACCTAGACATGGCAAAACGGGTCAGAATTTTTTGACCTGACCCGAAAAATACCCGACCTGAGCCCGATTTTTTTGACCAGAAGCAAAAACGGGTTGACCCCGTGATCCGACCCGACCCGAACCCGAACCATTTTTTTAAAACTTTTTTTTTTGTTGGGGGTAAAAAAAGAGTAAAAGTAAGACAATATTGGTTTAGTTGTTTATTATGAACTTTAAGGAAACAATTGATACATTTACATAACTATATGCAAATTAATTGAAAAATAAATGGTTGAACATTCTGTAATGAGTAAATGTTTTTAGATATCAAATAGCAAAGTACATGCCAAGATAATCTGGTTAAAGTAGAGTTAAAAACATAGATTTAAAATTGTAGACATGTGAGAAATATTCACAAGTGTGAAAATAGTGAAGCTAAAGTATCAAATTAGCATAAATTATGAATACTTAGACCTATTTTTTAATAATTTATGTTCAAAATAAACGGCTTTTCAAAATAAATTATGATATTTCCTAGAGTGTGTGTTACTTAACAATAATATGATATTCATAAAAGATGCCATGTA